>CATOUR010000111.1:0-2400000 GCA_951848785.1 Callosobruchus maculatus
CTTCCATTCAGTGAAAATCAGCACCGCCAACAGTTGGATTGGTGCCAAGAACACCAACAAGGTATGGGGATCGGCATCAGGTGGTCTTCTCCGGCGAGTCCAAGTTTTGTCTGGGGGCACACGACAGACGACAATGCTTTGGACGACAACGAGGTGAACGACGTGATCTACAGTTTACTGTAGAGCGCCATGTACACTGACCTACTGGTTTGATGGTTTGTGGTACCATTGCATTTAACAACAAGTCACCTTTACCTGATATTCGTGGTACAATGACGGTCCAACGTTATGTGAATGAGGTATTCGAAACAGTTGCCAAAGGCCTCGAAATGGGTTCCTTCCAGCAAGATAATGCTCGTCTTGCAAGGGTGTCGATAAGGTTCGTATAGGAAGCTGTGGTCAGGGTGCTCCCCTGTCCTCCACGATCACCCGATTTATCGCCAATTGGAAAAGTATGGGATTGGATGGGTCGGTACATTCGCGATTTACCCAATCCTCTCAGCTTGGGAGGCTGTACCTGATTACGAGCATGCCGCGTAGGCTAGAAGTATGCATTCGGCGACATGGAGGGCCCACCCATTATTGACCTGTTGTATTTTTTTGTAATCTAACTATGGCAAATGGGTTCGTTTTTGCGAGTAGTAGTAGTAGTAGTTTCACAGTTTCATGCAGTTTACTTAGATATAATAGTATAATATAATAAATAGTTAAAATTTCGAGATTTTGCAAATATAATAAATGTGACGTACTATTATCGGGAGGTCAATTTTTATAGTTGATAAGCATCATCAAATGCTTGTTGCATAAAATACTGTTATTATGAAAGTAAGATATACTATCAACTGTCAATTGATTCATCCACAGAATCTAGCGCAAAATTGCGCACTCCCAGAAATGGAGAAATAAAACTGCAAACACTAAACAAGATCACCTCTTGCCAAACCGAATCAACAGATGTTTTATCAACGTCTCACTTTTCAAAAAATTGATGTGACAATAGAAGTTATGGTTTGGCAAAAAGCTGTCTAGTGCATAATAATCTAATTATTTGTCTATCCATCTAGCTACTTACCAGTGCATCTTGAAGTGTATTTTTGAATGTATCTGAGTCACATAATGATTGATATATGCAAGCCGATAAGGCAATAGCTAAGTCTCTTATTACCAATAACTGGCTCTGGGTTGTCATCGGTTGAGACATTTCAACCATCTGGAAAAAATGAAATGTTTCATAAAATCATTAAAAATTACATTGTTATGTCCTACTGTAACAGTTAGCCTAAAACTAGATTGTCTTTTTTTAAGGAGATTTTAAAAAAATATATGTGCACGAAATTCTGAAAAATTTATACTAGTACTCCATTAATTAACTGGTAGGTTAAATTCTTAAGCAGGCTATAGTTTAACGTTTTCTCTCTCAGTAAGTCAAGAAATTTTGTCCTCATATTGGATTATGAAGGATTTCTAGAATATAATGAGAATGATAAAAAGCTGGTATTCTATGAAAGATGTAATAATTCCTTTTTTTAATAATCATGTTCAATGAACGCTATGTATTTTCTAAGTGATAGTAGGGGACATTATAAAATCATGATTTATCATAAAACTAGTTACCCTAATAAATTTGACTCATATTTGATAGAGCATTACAACGCTAATAATCTCAAGGGCTACTTGAGTGAATACCCTTAATCAGTTACTATGAATACGCTCCCACGATTGCTACATTGCAGGTGTTCAATGAAACCTATCAATAATTTGGTATTTTCGTTTACAAACACAATATTTTCACAGATTAATAGAATCTTACCGTTTGCAGCATGTCGTGGGTCAAACACTGCAAATACCTGATGGGATCTGCGACAACAGTTTTGCTACTAGCAACGCTTGCGGCCAAGAGTGGCAAGCTGGTTGGGAAAGGTAGTGGACTCAGCAACTGTTGATGTGTCTTTTCTTGCTGAAGTTCTTGTAATAGCAGCATCAGCTCCATCCTGACCGAAGCTAAGCCACCTGTAGCTCCATGAAGTGAACAATAGCTCAGAAGAGTCCTCAATAGGGTTTCGTTTGCTGAAAAGCACAACAAAATAATTATCAATTTCCGTGGCACAGATTAACAATAATAGAAGGATCTCAACAAAATTTTTGTTCCAGTAACAATATCTAAAATTTTTTAAATTAAAAATAATAAAACTTCAGAATGCAGGGAGTTGGGCTGCGTTAAAAGTGAAAACAAAGTTGCCAAATAGGTGAAGGTTGCTTAAGTAAAGAAACCGAAAATCTTTTTGTGTGGTGCGCATTTGACATTCGTCATTGATTTCAGCATCATCATCAAAAAGAGTAGAGAGTTCTTGCTGACACCTGGATCTGTCTGTCAATGAATGACTGGTTATGGCCAGATAGCAGGCCCACAAGTAACTTCAACCTCATGAGAGACAGAACCGTCCCACCTTGGCCAGAAGTCCTAAGATCTCTAGCTTGACGAAGACGACAAGATATTCCTCTCCATCGCATAATATGGTGATTAGTGGCGCATGTCTACTCTCTGTGCAAGTTCTGATATTTTTGTCCAACTTCATCAATAATGATCAGCGGCGGTACTCTGTAACTTAGAGATAGAAGCGTGTTTCTATCACCATGACGATCGGGCAGTTTCGGGTGCCTACCACAACGTGCCTAGTACGCTGACATATTTACGAAGCCACCCGATGCCATAGTACATAGTGCATAGAAACACTTTTTTAAGTTACAGAGTACCGGTGCAGGGGTTTTGAGAAACATAAATTGTTTTGGATTTTACTTACCTCTTAGCCATCGTTTTCTCTTTGCAGCCCTCTGCACTTTAGCTTCAAAGTCTAATTTTTCCTGGACAAGTATTTCGTGAAGGGTCGGTTTGCTAGTGGCTACTTCTGTGCTTGTTTCCAATTCTGCGGATGGTTCTAGTACAGAATTCTCCATTGTTTCAGATGTTGTGTAGTTGCAGAGCTCCCTTAGAGCCTCTACTTCTTTTTCCAGCCAAATATATAGCTGGTATCTTAACTGCCCACCTGAAAGTCAAGCATCAAATTTATATAAGTTCAACAGACTATTGCAGGAATGTTAATACATACCGTCAACCTCGAAACCAGTTGCAAGAGTAGACAACTCTTCCATAAGTATCTTCAAACAAGCGATAAACTTTAATTGTTGAGCCATAATATCGATTTGGTGCTGCATTTCTTCTTCCTCCTCGATTTCTTCCAATTCCTCCTCTGTAGGCTCATCCTTTTTGCCTATCTTCATACTTATACCTAATGATAAAGGCAGTCAATAGTTGTTTCAATATATAAGAATGCCTTATTTAATGTATTAACTAACCACTAACCTGATTGTAATAATATTTTGACACCGTGTGTAATGTAAAGTTTTTGGAAATCGTTGTATTGGCGGTGGAATAAATTTAAAAAACAAATAAATATAGAACCCCTCGAATCATTATTTTTATGCGTTTTAGGTGTTCTCTGTCGTTTATCGTTTTTTTTTTTTGAGGACAAACTGGGGTGGTAAGTAGAGCGAGTGATTGGTGGAACAACTTTTTTGTTATGAATGAATAAATGAATGAAGACGAGGGTTCTCCGGTGACCAGATCCACCAGTGCATGGGTCTACAAGCGGGCCCTTCTGCACCTCTCCATACCCTAGTTCCCAAGTTCAGCCCTCATCGCAAAGGTGAAAATGGCCTTGGGACCTACCCATCTTATGTCTTCAGGTTCAAGGACCCTTGAACCCAGTATAGTCTGCCTGTGATAGGATGTCAGAGCACACGTCGGGTCTGTTGTCACCCCCATCACATACAAGTGAGGTCAGAATGTGTTATGATGGTAAGTAATAGGCCCACAAGTAACTTTAGTCGGCTTCTGTCCTATAATAAGTTCTATAGCTTGACAGAAATATCCAGAGACTCATAAGACGTTGATTCTGCAACCACACCTCTATTTTCCTGCTATACCTGCTGCCAGCCCCACAGCTGGGTCAAGACCCAGGAAATTACTTCTCGACCCTTGCCTTGCGAGCGCATCCACCGTTTCATTACCGTAAACTCCAGCATGACTCGGCACCTACATAAGTGACACATATGTCTTGCAGAAATGTCACCCAAGACCTTTCTGCAATGCAGAAGGAACCCTGCTGTAAACCTACAACCACCCAATGCTCTCAATGTTGCCTAGCTGTCAGAGCAGATAGTAATTCGCCTCCTAGGGCCCTGAATTTCGTGAGAATTTATGAGAGGCACAAGCAAAAACCGCTTGGAATACCCACTGTACATTAACAAAGACAAGTAGGGTCACTCTAAGCTCATCCCCCAATGTGGTCTTTCCAGCTCTGCTCTCGGATACTACGCAAGCTGGCGGATTCTGGCGCCCGGCGATCTCGAGCAGTAGCCAAACGCTAACAGCTGTGGTTTACAGGTTCAGTCCACCTAACACCACCTAACACGCGACACGGTGCACGGGATACAATCGGTCGGATCTACCGGGGTGCCTAAATAATTAGTGTTTGTGTGTTATTGAACGTTTCCACAAAAAAATGCTGGCGACATGCTCTGTATATGGCCCCATTGTTTTTTCATATTTGTGCCTACTTATTCCCATTGATTTTTAAAATATCTGTTTTTAATACTTTAATTTTATTATTGACTTGATTCTTAAGCTTTTTAAATTAATTTTCCAAATTCGTGTTTCCCGGTTCTTTAACTTTTTGTTTATAAATTTTGATTCGGTTTTCAATCATTTCGAGAATTTCTTGATTTATCCAGTCGTTATTTTCACGTATCTTATACCTCTTTTTGAATTCAGAATCTTTTTTACAAGAAGTGATTAAGTCAATTAGTTCCTGACATGATTGAACTTCTGTAGTATGAATATTCTTTTCAAATTTTGAGATGAATTTTTTATGATCTATTCTGTTTACTTTTTTTCTATATTTTGTCGCAAGTACTTTTATGTTTACACCTAAGGTTATTGACAACAATTTATGAATGATCAGACTGTTACTGCCACTTACTACTTGAATCGTACATTTCAAATTACTACATCTATCTGACAAAACATGATCTATAATACTCCTTGAGCTATTTGCCACCCCAGTAGCTGCATCTGCAGTTATTGTGTTGAATGGTTTATTGAATAATAAATTATATTCTATCTATACTATAGAATTCATTTCTATTGACCCCCGTATAAGTAAAGTGAACGTCGACCGTTGACGTCGACAATATCGCAGTCGGATTCCCTGTACGCACAGTAAACGAGATCGCACGAAGGGAAGCCCTCTGAATTCGAGGCGGCTCGCATTTGTGAGACTCACTGTCTTTGTTAATGTACGGTGGAATACCGAAGTGTACCCTCCAAGATAGAGCGAGAGCTCCGTTTTTGGCTCGCAGACCCCAGCGCCGGAGCCTTCGTCTGTAAGTGAGCCATCTACATACTAAACTCGCCCTCCCTCCTCGAAAGGACGCCTACCGCTTGATCCCCACTCTTCCCTTGTAGGATGCTTCACCCTAAATTTGCAGTCGAAGAAAAAATGTGTAAAAGAGATTATATTATATATTGTAGATGTGAGTCAATTGACCTGTGAGAAATATACTGGTAATATATCAATCCAAAAAAGCCATTTTCTTCAATGACAGATACTACACTATATTTATTTTCTTGATAAGACTATTCATAAACAGTTAACTTAGTTGCCTTATGTTTCTGTCGGGTTGCAATCATTTTAAATGGAATTTACAAATTATAGTTATGCAACATAGCATCTATAGTGCCAAGTCAGTTTAGCAGGAATCTTTTTGTGACATTGGAGCGCTATATAGATGTGATTTGATTTAATACATACAGCTAAAGGTTACATAATTAAAATGACATCATTTATATGTAAATGTATATCTCTGCTGTCGGAATGGATGTTAGTTGTGGACGATGACTTGCTATGCTACGAGGAATCTTATCTCGCTTCATTTCACAGAGAAATTATGATTGAGCAAGGCGAAAACAACATCGCAGTTCTTTATGTAAAACAATAATATATGGGAGCAGCACAAAAACTTAGTACTGATACACCCAGGTAACTCAACTCTTATAAACATCCGTCAATCAAAAATTGTTCCCTATCGTTACGAAAATGAAAAGTGAAATCATATATCATACATACCACCATCCGAGTCTGAGTCTTCATCTTTTTCCTCATCACTCCACTGTATTTTAAAATCGTCAGTTTTAACTGACAGATCAGTAGCTGGAGCTCCCCAATCCAAATCTGCGCTTGTTTGTGGAGCTGTATCCCATGTTATGATTCCAGTGCTGATTTCTGTTTTCTCTTCTTCTTTGTCTTTTTTAGATTCCACTGAAATCATATTCCGTGACATGAGAATGAAGAAGAATGAATAATGAGAAGCACCGACTATATGAGTTCGCCTCAACAGTTTAAACCATGTAAACATTATGCAGAAAATGTAAAACATTCCTCAAAGTTATGAAATTGTTATACCATGGATAATCTTTGAGTTTACGGGGAGGAATGTCAAAGACATTATCATATGTACAACATGGCTAGACAATTGCAAAGCAAGGCAACCATTCACAATACTGTTTGGTGTGAAAACGAATTTGAAAACAAAAAAAGCTCTCACGCCCTTGCATAACCTTCTATCTACAATAAATAAATGGAGCCATAATATGTTAGCAGACATCTGTCAGGGAGTAAAGTTTTCTCTTCTCAAAAATCCCAGGGGTTTCTGGGAATTTTTTCGAATATTATTTATAGTTTCCTACTTTAACACAGCATGACCGAAGTTGCAAGACGTCGGTATTTTTATATAAATTAGATATTTATATAAGGTTTCTATTTTAAAATATCAGTTAATCTAAATTAGTTTTTTTTTCAATCAACAAAGCAATCTAACCTAGGCGATGAACACCGCGTCACTATGGCTTTTTGTGAAAAAAGAGAAGGCTGTGGTTTTGTAAAACAGTGCGCTGTTGCCAGTTTTTAATATGGCATTTTAATTTACAAAACAATTTCAACTACCATGACTAAAATAATTAATAATTAATTTAAACGGTTGTCAAACCTATAGTTTTAATGCAATAATATAAACTACACATTCCAAAGAATATTTTTAAACATTATTTTTGTGTCTACTCTATAAAATATATTTATTCTACCCTTAAATACAATAAGAGTCCTTATTGAAATTCTGATTTTAAATATTTAATAACGAACGACGAAAAATAAAACCAAAAAACAAAACTTCAAAAACTTAACCAGTCATTATCTCGCCCACATTACTCAAACACTCACCTGACGTCTGTTTTGGCTTGTCGGCAACCACGTAAGGCAACTTGGAAAGCACCTCCAAAGCCAACGCCGGACACCCAGCTCTAAAATGCCCGTGTGCAGTAGCGAAATACAGTTGCCTCTCCAAAGGGGTGATCCATTCCTCAATCACTATCTGCTTACCACTGGGCAACCACAACTTCTTCTTTCCAAAATTAGCCAAATGCTGGCGTACCAACAAAGGATGAGTTCTGAGATAAACGTAAAAGTTGAAGACATTTGGGTCTGTTTCTTTGGTTTCCCTGGCTTCATCATCATGCGCCGGATGTTGGGAGCCAACGTTGCCCATCAGAAGAGTATCCAGAGATGCCTGATACTCCTTCAAATACCACAAAGCCATAGATCGAAGGAAGGGATCCGGATGGGCCTTGGATATGTCTTGGTTTTCACCGTTTTCATCTCTTCCTAGTATCTCTCTGTATAATAATTGCATCAACTCCTCACCATCACCCTTGTATAACCTGACTATAATAATAGCCAACTGAATGTCCTGCAAACGGTTCAAACATATTTCCACGGCATCTTTCAGGTTTCCAGCCAGCAAGAAGAAAGCAGCTGCATGCTCAAACCTCTGCTTTCCAAGAAGAGCATAGGCATTCTTCAGCGCTGCTTTACGCCATCTATCTTCAGAGAAGTTGTTGGAGAAGAACGATGTCATCCTTTCATCTCGTTTAGATCTATACAATCCCCAAAGCAAACTCTTTTTGTTCAGAGCCAGATAATACAATGCGGCATCCATAGGATCTTCATTAGCTTGGTAGGCTGCTTTGGCAAGTACTTGCACGCACTGCTTCAAAAGAGTCAGGTTTCTGACCCACCAACCAACACCAAGCTCGCGCAACTGAGGCCACGTCGGTTTTCCCTTGGCATAACTTGGAATGAGATTCAACAGTTCATCCTGACTTTCAGAATGGAAAGCCCACGCCAAGTTGTTGCTACCGACACCCTTCTTCTGGAATTGGTTTCTTTGAGCTAGTGGAAGACATCTCAACAAGTACCCGTAGTGCTTCATGGCCAGCAAGAATCTCAATCCGCAATCATCTAAATTCTCTGTCATCATCTCTTCAGTTTGTCCCATCAGGTTTTCTTTAACCATTGCAGATTTTGCGGCGTCTATGGCAAAACGTTCTGCTAAGTCAGTGTTGCAGGTTGAAACAGTGTCAGCCAATGCAAGAAGATGCATCTGATCCAAACTTGAGAGCCCCGGTAGATGCATATGCGTCAAAAGTCTAGACAACACCCTTCCTTGTTTGGGAGTAAAATGTGTTATGCTCACGTTTCTTTCGGAAGATCTACGTTCGTTCCTAGAAGAACAATCGTTGTCGTCCAGAAGGTTGTCCAAAGACTCCTCCATTATGACGTTGTTATCGAAGAGCTCATTGTAATCTTTTTTCTCTTCCTGTGCTCCCGAAGATTCCTTATCTGCTGCGAGTAAGGTCCACAAAGGCAATGGTGGGATATTATTAATTTCATCGTAATCTAGTGCTATCTCTCCGATACTGGCTCTGTGCTCTGGACTACCGGCAGTGTAGCTCATCGACAATGTTCTACTTCTAGCCCAACCTGGAAATGAACAATAGGTTTATTGATGTCATAAATAACAATGTAATGTAAAACTAAATGTGGAAAATAAAGAAAATCTATCTAGTAAACCGTTATTTAAACTACTAGTGAATTAGGAAATTAAATCTAGACGGTATAAGTTGTTATTGTTTTATGGTCAGTCTCCCGCAAAGGCTGGAAGCCTACGGCGCTGCAGAAGCGCTGCGAGAGCATAAGTGTATGTACACGTTAGATTTGAAACGCTGCAGGTTGAAGACGTCGGGAAACAAATTCCCCGGCAGCTCATTCCACAGCGTTGAATTCTCCAAAAGAAGGAATGCTGGAGGAGACAGAATAGGAGTAGGGTCCTCAACCTGATAAGGATAAGCTCGCAGAGCCTCTCTAGTGTTCCTCGTTTGGACGGCCTTCGGTGTTATCGTCTGGGCCAGCTCACTCGAACATCTTTCGTGACAGAATCTGTAAAACAAGGAGAGGTCAGCTACCCTTCTTCAATGTTCCAGGCTATGGAGGTCCTATTGAGCTTAGGCGTATCGATTAGTCTTCTGGATAGTGTCCAAAAGCTTTAGAGAGTGCTTCGGAGCGCATCCCCACACATGCTTACGGAAACCATACTGGCGATCATTTATGATGTTATTGTTGTCCAGATATTTCAGGAGCTGTGTGTTAATGACAATCTCCATAACCTTAGACATGATGCTGAGAAGAGCCACAGGCCTATAACTAATGGGATCTATTTTTTGCCTTTCTTGGATTGGGTTTTACGCAGCCAATCTTCCATGAAGCGGGAAACACGTCTCGCTGATACGATAGTTTGAAGAGCTTGCAAAGAATAGGTGCCAGCTCAGCGGCACAGCGTTTAAGGACAATGGCTGGAATTTGGTCAGGACCAGTAGCTTTCTTCATGTTTAGTTTTTGGAGGATACTTCTTACATCTCGATGTTGAAATTTGACCTCTGCCTTTCTCGCGTTCACTTTAATGGTGGTGGTAGGAGAACTTCCTTGGAAGTCTACAGTAGAATTGGCTGCGACAAGCCTCCCTAAGATGTCTGTTTTTTCTTTAGGAGTTAAAGCGATGGACTTGTCCTCTCTGGTCCAGGGTGGTATTGAATAGGGAAAGCTCTGACTAACAGCCTTAGCTACAGACTAGAATTTTTCCTCCATTCTTTGTATTGTTGGTTTTTAGGGGTAACTGTAACTGTTAAAGGGGTGATACACGTACGAGCAAGTACGCGTACTTATGGCTTTTTTGCCTGTGTGTCACCGTAAGTACGCGTACTTTAAAACCGTCGCGCAAACCGCCGGCGATCCAACTGGTTTGAAATCTTGCGCGTAGCTTGTCTCGGCTCGTACTGTGAGCCGCGAGCCACCACTTTGTTTCAGCAGGCCAGCGATGCGTAACGCTTGTTGTGTTTGGCGTTTGTTAAAAGTTTTGTTTATTAAGGAAAATTATCAAAATGAGTCATTTTAGCTTCACGTGTGTCACCGACGTCGAGCCGAGTAAGTTCGCGAAGTTAAAAACCGCGTACGTAAAGTTCGTACGTGTATCACCCCTTTTAGATGAAGTACTAGGTTTTCCAGTTTGTCCAACACATCATCCAAAACAATAACAGGGGCCAAACTACTCTCCATTATTTCTCGAAAGACCTGATAAAAGTATGTTCAAAATTTGGTTTGGGGTGAATTTTGTCCACACAATACCACACTGTGGAGCGTGTCGACACCGGCTGAACAGCCCAAGAACAAAAATTTCACTATTACTAACTACTCACTACAACAAAAGAAATATCCATACCTTGTACTTCTTCGGGTGGTTCTTGGTTACCACCAATACATTTCACCAGATGGGCCAATATCGCCTTCACCCACCTGATCTTCCCAGAATTGAGCAGTTCCATGAGCTGTTTCGGATGGTACTGCGGCAACACCGGACAAGCAATCCTGGAGGCCTCGAACAGACCGTAGTCGGGCATGTAATCAATATTGGGTTCTTTGTTCCTTTTGCGATCCAGTATCTGCAGATTGACAGAGCTGATTCGACCAAGTGTCGGCACCGCAGCCAGCTTCCTAATAATAACAATAGTACTCTTTATTGCCATTCGACTTTTACAAGTATCGGCTTATAGCCAAAAATCCAGTAATCAAAAATGAACATATAGATATCTAATAAATGCCATCGACATTTACGGTCATACGTAAAACACGTAATAAAATAATGGGTGATTTTTAAGAGCTTGGATTTTGAAAATTGAAAAAATACAGACATTTTACAAAAGTGAATAAAGTCTTTATTTGGATCGATACATCAATGCCTGCCATTTATTTTTGAAAGATTATTTCATGCAAATGTTGACCACGGCTGCGCTTTAAATGGTCCATCCTCGAAGTCCAATTTTGGCACACTTTTTCTAACATTGCGGCCGAGATCTCGCCAATAACGCGTTCAATGTTTCTTTACAAGGCAGCAATCGTGTTTGGCTTGTCTCTACAGACGAGATATTTAACGTAGCCCCTCAAAAAAAATCTAGTGCGGTTAAATCGCAGGATCTTGGCGGCCAATTGACGGGGCCAAAACGTAAGATTAATTGTTCACCGAACTGGCGTCTCAATGAGTGCATGGTTTCGCGTGCGGTGTGGCTTGTGGCACCGTCCTGTTGGAACCACATATCGTCCAAGCCCAATTCTTCCAATTTGGGTAGAAAAAAGTGCTCCAGCATTGAACGGTATCTTTCTCCATTGACGGTAACGTTACAGCCTTTGTCGCTTTTGAAAACATACGGTCCAATGATACCGCCAGCCCGTAAACCACACCAAACAGTGACTTTTTCAGGATGCAATGGCAACTCCTGAATTGCCTCTGGCTGCTTGTCGGACCAAATTCGGCAATTTTGCTTGCTTACGTAGCCATTCAGCCAAAAATGGGCTTCGTCGCTGAAGATAATTTTTCGATAGAAAAGCGGATCTTCTTCGAGCTTTTCTAAGGCCCATTCACCGAAAACACGACGCGATGGTAGGTCGCCTGGCTTCAGTTCTTGCGTCAACTGTATTTTGTACGGTTTTAGGCCAAGATCCTTGCGCAAAATTTTCCAAGTGGCCGAATAACACAAACCCAATATCTGCGATCGGCGACGGATGGACATCTCACGATCCTCGTCAACATTAGCAGATACAGCAGCAATATTCGCTTCGGTGCGCACTCTGCGGACACGCGTTGGTGGATTGATGTCCAATACAGTGAAATTGGTTTGAAATTTTCTCACAATGCCTTGAATTGCTTGTTCCGTGGGCCGATTATGATGACCATAAATTGGACGCAATTTGCGACACATTTTTCACTGAGCACGAATTTTGATATAAAATTCAATGATTTGCAAGCGTTGTTCGGGTGTCAGTTTGTTCACGTTGAAATGGCAAAAGATACTGAGTATTTCTGACTTTGACAGACGCCACCAACCGTACGTCAACTGGCAAAAATCGTAACCTCAAAAACTAAGTACTAAAAAAATCACCCGATATATGTAAGATTAAAAAAACAAGCAGCACTAACATTTATGTAAAATGACAGGTTGAAACAGATAAATGCATATAATTGACTTTCGCAAATTGGAAGATAAGTATTCATCCAAACTATAAAAAGATTTTTCTAATAAATTCTTTTTACGGTCCGCTGGAAGTTACTATAATCATTGATTAAGGTATTAACGGGAAGATGGGCCACCAGATGCTAAGATCTCGCGCCTAATTTTTGTTTCTCCTGGACTGTCGCCACCTATATGAGCACAAATGTACCTCTACTGATACAACTTTGATAGTATACCAGAACCATCGACTTTTAAGTCTACAGTACCCTACTTGCTACTATTTAATCCACCATCTATAAACGCTAATTACTAAAATTCACTACAGGTGTCGCCATCGTTGGTGACCATTTCGTGTCTCGTGGTTTTGACAGATCGGCTGTTTAGCCGTACCTGTTTTATGGCCTGATGGGCAAACAAGCTTTTGTTTCTTAGTTTTATTACCTGTTTTGCATACGATTTCGTTGCACGTTGTACTTGTAAAGTGATTTTTGAGCTATTTTCTTTTAATTTCTGGTGATAATGTCTCGTAGTGAGTATTATTCATCGCTTAGTGGCGACATCAAACTTCGTTATGATGAAAAAATGAAATTAAAGATGGTGTTGATCCCTATGCTCTGAGGATTGATGAACTTTCGGAAGATGTTAGCTTTTTACCAGCAGTGAAAATCGTGGATCTGATGAATTACTTGGTGCTAACGCATAGTTTTTATACTGGATAGCAGATGAAGGCATACAAATATTTGCAGGCTTTCAAATATTATGAAGCAGGGTATGTCCAACAAACGATGGCAAAAATGATGAACACAAACTGCTATGTTGTCATGGGCAAGGTAAGCTAGTTTGCATATTTAACTGTTTCTTTCACGTGTACTGCTGTAAAATTCACTGTAGATTCTAGTGTATGTGAGATGATTAGCATGTTGATGATTTTTTTATATACCTACCTGCTGAAATACATGTTCACAAGACTTGGTTTCATCATCACTATGTTGAGGAGAGTTGAAAGCTATCATATACAGAATATTGCTTAAAATATTTTAATCTATCAAAAAAAATTGTTTTAGAGATTAGAAAGAACCATCCATCCTGTTTTCGCCCATAAAAGCAAACTATACCTACTAAAACAGCCCTTATTTTGTTACAGGTTATGCACTCACAAAGAAGAAATGATAAACCACTACAGGTATGGATTATCATACTGTCAGATGGTGCTATATCATGTGCTCATTGCACTTGTATGGCAGGATTAAGTGAAGTTTGCAGCCACATAGCAGCAGTTCTTTTCTTCCTTAAAGCACGTCCTAAAAGTGTCGGCCAACAAGAAAGCTATATATACATATTCTAAAAAAAAAAGTTGGCATACACAGAGTTGAAGTATCATATTGTTATACATAACAAAATGACAAGAATTTCTGTGACATTAAAAACATTGTTATAGTTTATAGCTACTTCTAATATAATTAGGGACGCTATTGTATGATTTAGCTACATTATATGAGAATCATCTATCAAAAACTGCATTTTTCGTTTAGGCATTGTTAGTTTCACAGAATTCCTAGTAATTGTGAGGATATAATTTACATATATCTAGTATAAACTTATGTGAACAATATAAATGCATTTGGATATGATGTACAGTTGTGTAAAAAATATTGAGACTAATCAAGTGGAATTTGAGATGGACTAACTCTAGCAATACTACGAGTGGTTTATATCTCTACTGGGTGAAGTTGCGTCTTACCTTTTGTAAATGCTGGAATATGTACGTGACCTCCTAGAACTTCAACTGAGTCTCTAATTAAAAAACCTCTATCTGCTAATATTATGTCACCAGGTATAATTAAATTTAAAAAGCCACAATTTTCTGTTAGATGCTTGTCACTTGTCCTTCCACCATAACCATCGAAAATGTAATTCCCCCACTTCTTCATGAAATACCTTACAATGGGCTAACATTCACCGTATGTCACTCAGGTACAAATATTATTTAAAGAAGATTCTACAATTTTTTCAAAATATTGTGGATGTCTTATTAAATATTAACTTATTTGTTTGTTAATTATAGTAGGATATTCCAATTTGCAATTTTTTAGTTTATCAATGTAACATGAAATCTCACGTTTTTTAAGTAAATAAGTGTAAATTTTAATAAATAGCTCAAAATTGTACATGGTGAGTAAACAAATTTTTCGAATTTGAGTTTTTTTTTCAGTTTTTTGCATTTTCTGAGAAGATTTTCTATAGTAATGTATATTTTTTTACACCACCAGAAAATAGAGATTTCAACGAACGAAAGGCTCCCAAACTTTTTGAAAAAAGCTGATATTTTGACGCGAGAATTTTTTATTGAAAAATGGGGTGCATTTTTGATCTTAAGGTCAAATAAGGCGAAAAAAATATTTTAAATCAAATAAATTACAGTGTATTTGGGACATAATAGGTAAGTATTCACCAAATTTCGTAAAAAAAATATTTTTTTTGAAAAAGATAAAAATAAAGGACCAAAAACTTGGTTTTTTGAATTTTTCACCAAAATTTTGAGGTTATGTGAAAAAATTGATAATACAAGAGTTGTAGATCTTTTTATTACCTACATCTTTGCCATTCAACTTTTTTCCATAGGACTTGTAGTTTTGCCAGAAATCAAGATAAACCATTTTCTACCCTTAAAAGCTCACCCCCTCCCACTTCCCGATCTCGAATCGACCGTAATTTATTTTTCCTTTTATTCTTATCATATTCTCCTCCTTTTCTAATGAGTTTCATCCTACTGTAATTTATTTTCACTTTTTATTATTTTTGAAGGCTTCGGCACTGGTCTAAGACAGCTTTTAAAGCAAATGTTGAACTCAGCATGTCAGTCCCGAGATGTATTATCTGCGGTTGTTAAAAATGAAACAAAAATTGTAAAGAAAGATTCAACTGTTTATCATTTAGAATAATAAAATTTTTGAAATGTATCCTGTTTCATTACCTGATCGATACGTTTTGGTTAATTATAATAATAACGTTTAAAATTATGAAGTAATGTGATTATTAAGAACATCATTTAAAATCAAATTTGTTAGCAACATCAGACATGAAATTTGTTTTGAATAAACATAACTATAATATGTGCACAGACAATTACTCTTATGTAAATGATATAGGGATTTTGACATCACTGAATGGTGTTTCACTCATTGCCCTTCGATACACTGAATTATATACTGTTCGGAACAAGCCTTAATACATCGAAGAAATATATATATATATATATATATATATATATATAATAAATACATAGGAAAATATAACTAATAGTTTTTCATTCAATAATCCTTTAGCTTCTGGTGTGTGCAACAATCAATGGTGCAACTTAACAATCATCCAATGAGTGTTTTTGAGATAGTCACCCTGTTTGATAAGATACAAATTAATCACACTATGTTAAGCAAAGTGCCATTTGAAATACATATTTTCACCTCTCTGTAGCTAGACACCATTTCATGTTACATATTTGGAAAAAAAGTATGAATGTGGGTATAAGCTAATGATATGAAATATTTTCATTTTGATTATGTGAGAAGCATACCCTATAATAATAAATAATTCATTTTAACTCCACCATTTACTAAAAAATATATGGATAGATTACATGAGCATTTATTGGTGCTGTTAGTATACACAGTATGTGGAATAAAGTCAGCACACTCTTCGCCTCCTGGTATCGGTCTGCCTCTTCTGTCTCGAATGCTTGGGAAGCTGGAGAATTTTTTCCACACCTATAATGACAAAAAGGAAGCATTTTGAAATAGTGCGCAAATTATTCGAATAGAGAAGTGAATAGTCATAATGTACCTATTCCAGAAACTCAACTTTTAGGTTATGTCAAAAGATGAATGTATTAAATGATCCATTTTTTGAACTTGCCTATATGTACATAGGTATACAACTAGCAATTATTACCTACGGATGGATGTTTTTGCTACTTTAACATAATCCACCAAAGGTTGGCCACTACAACTTCATTACTTCTATATACTTCACAGATAAAACTTCAAGTAAGAAATGCATTATTTTGGAGTATCAAGTGACAAAAAAGCAGTATGACTATAACAACTATCGCTCTAGTGAATGTGATAACTCATGGGATAACTGTAATTGGCGAATAAACGTTTTTTTTTTCTTTGCTGTTTTCAATATGCATTCAAGTTTTCATCATGCATTATCTCATGAATTACATCATTTTAATTGACAGATGTGCTTACCTGACAAAAAAGGTTCCTTAAAAATCACATCACAACAACAATTATGGTGAAAATGTCCAAGAAATTGTAAAAAACAAATAAAATACGGACAACAAGGTCAACAACCGCTGCCAGCTGATCGCTGATCGGCTGATCATTCCCAAATCCGAAGTTCCGAACACAAAACATATTTCGAATGTTAAGTACAGATTAGAGTGCGGTAAGGTAAGAGGTAACGTAAGACGTAAGAAAATAAACCTGTGGAATCAGATGAGAGTGTTTATAGTCGTAACGTAAGAGCTAACGCAACACTCTCATCTGATTCCACAGGTTTATTACCTTACGTCTTACGTTACCTCTTACCTTACCGCACTCTATTTAGTCCCTTAGGTCCACCGACGAACCGTATTTTTAGTCGGTGGATAGGTCATTGGCACTTCAAGGTCGTATTTTTAAAGCTGGATGCTCCTTTGCTCCATCTATTGGGCATATTTATTATAAAGGATTCAGGAATTTTTGAAGCTTCTGAGATTGGCCCAGAGGGCGCCAGGTGACGGTGTCGGTGGTTTCTATGAGAGTGAGTGAGATAGACTAGATTGAGTGAGATAGACTGCGAGCGCGCGATTTCACTGTGTGGTTGTTCATCTTCCCCTAAATACCTTAATCAATGCTATAATCCTGAGTGGTCCTAATACTCATTAGTAGTTTATTAAATATTAAAAGAAGAAAATAAGAGGACCCTTTGCCGATAGGAAAAGATTGAGTTGAGGAATCCGCAAGCAGCCAGTCTTACGAAAGTTATAACCACTATCTGAATTATTAGTATGACTACGATGAGATACGTAATTTGCAAAGTGTTTTTTTTTTCGTAACACACGCAATTAAAAATATAAAGTGAAAAGACAGTCATGATACGAAAGCACTCTCTTTTGCACCAGTAATAGTTCTGTCATATATGAATTGCCACCCCAGTAAATAATATATATATGCGCAAAGTAATACATTTTTATTAAATCCAAGTTTACAAACTGCCTTAATCTCCATAGAACGAAACAATGTTTGGACACTTTATTGACAAGCTTATCAGTATAAAGCTTCCAATTGAGCCCATCAGAATCCCAAGGAAATTTAGAACATGTACCTCATTCTCATTATTACAATGAATTTGTAAATCAATGTCACGTTTTGAGTCGCGTATAAAAAATTGCGTTACTTTTGTCTTAAGTTCATGGAGTACCAGCCCATTTATTTTACAATACTGTTCCATGAGACGTGATGCAATTGAGAGTTCATTGTTTAGTTGCATTTGATCATTGCTATTAACAGCTACCGTTGTGTCGTCGGAGAATAACGTGACAAAATGCTGATTCATGAAAGAAGGAACCTCACTGACAAATAGCAAGAACAACAAGGGGTCCACAATGCTACCTTGAGGTGCACCTGTATGTCAGAAGAAAATTTACCTCTACCGCTATAAGTAACGAATTTTTGCTTTCTGTTATTTAGGTAGCTTAGTACAAATTCAAAGGAGTAGCTGATTCCACAATGAAATAATTTATAAAGCAAAAGATCGTGGTTCACAGTATCAAAAGCTCGACTTAGGTAGATGAAAATACCTCTGATTCTCTTGCGTCAACGTCCGGAAATCCACGTCTCTACCGTTCTCCGTGCTATCGATCTGCTGAATGTTAGGATTTTGCGGCTTCCATTGGGTGTACACGTGCATCTCTGAGTCCATACCGACAACCAAAATCCCGTCTCTAACCCAACTGATCTGCATTGGCAGCGCAGGCAACCCGTCCGCTGTCTGCAACTCGATCTTCCTCAACGTCATCCATTTGAAATCATCGACGAACAGAGGCTGCGCCAGAGAGCTGGCTTTCCTCAGGATCGGCCTGTAGTTGTTCAGAGACTCCTTCATAGCTTTAACATTAGCCTGAGCTAAATCGGTTGAAAGAGGTGTGTAAAGCATTATTTTGCTACCACAAGCTACGGTGAGGATATGAGAACCATCTTCGTTCGACACCCAGTCAAGCTGAACGATATGCTTTTGGGTCAAAGGACATATATTACCCTTCTCAGATATGGATTTCCTCAAAGACTGCAAGGTGGTAAAGCTAGGCACTGCTAGCAATGTGGGTTTGATACTTGGTTCAGTAGCTAGAGTTTGCCTGTCGTCGTTTGAGATGGAGTGCAATACTTCGTTGAGCCTTTGTTTCCACTTCAAGGTTTTGGAATCGTATAGATAGCTCAGGTCTAGGTGTTTGTTGATATCTATCCTAGGCAGGTGGATGTTTTTCAGATGGATCACATCTTCCAGTATCCACTCAGAACCACCGGTTGATTCACATTCGTAAATAGCGACGCACAAATTGATAAACCTAGAATCTTGATTATTCTTGTTTGGTCTCGTGAAGCTTTTTCCGTACTTATAAGCACAGGCAAGTCTTCCTGAATAAGCCACGCTTATATTCAGCACCTGCCCTTCAATTTCTATCGCAGATTCTTTGACCATATTCCATTCCGTCCAAACTTTACCGGTATTGACTATGGCACCGTCTTCTTCAAGCATGCAATGGCTGAGCTCTTTGATGTGGTGACTTCTGCTGGATACCGTCCAGAACCTGATAACGCCATCGCTACAAGCCGTAGCAAAGCAGTATGGAGCCAAACAGGCCGGATAGATGGAAGCAGAGCTCAGGTGACCAGCTGCTGGTGCTGCGTGGACTATTTCAACGCCATCTGGTAGCGGAAGGATCTGCTTCACCTCTCTGGTAACTGTCAAATTGATGTGCGGGCTCAGCTTGGAAGGTCTCAGATGCAGGGACTCCATACTGTTCTTTCTGGACAGGTCGTTTTCGTCCTGGACAATGTTGCAGTCCGGTACGTACATCTGACTGCCTGTCAAGTTGCATTCGGCGTCGGTAGAGGCGATCGTCAGTTTCCACATATGTATGATGGTGTTTTGGTCGGTGCAGTCTAGAAGAACTATGTAGAAAGGCTCTTCGAATACCGAGGCTTGTTGTAAGTCGACCATTGCATCGTGGCCCGATAGGTTGGATGGTGTAGTTTTCTGCCCTGTAAAAAAATAACTGTTTGTTGATGATATGTCAACTAATCGTGACCAATTTTATTGCACTGCAATGATAATTGATCCTCTAAATTTAGTTCATCTTTATCAGTGTAAAATAAAATGATCATGAGATGTTTCAATCGTATATTTATCTGATTCCTGATCAACTAATTGATATTTTTTGGGAGTATACTATCAAATTCTTTCAAGTCCTGCCAACAAAAATCTGAGCGATTCGGAGGGTAATTTTACATTGTAAATTATCTCGTTTAATAAATGAACGTTACATGCTAAAATATAAAGAAGATCTATTATGTACTTTTCAAAAAGAAAATTTGCAGTCCATGCATGTTTTTAAGAAAAAATTGTCATATCTCGCTATAATCACCACATTTTTGTGAAACGCTCGCACAGAACAAGGCAATTTTAGATTCGAGAATCCGCTTGACAGACGCTACAAGCGTGACAGAGATGCGGTGTTGCCAGTGTTGGCCAAATAATAGGTAATGGAAACTAAAAAAAGGTTATGATACTTTCAATTTTTAATGCTAAAGCTAAATATAATAGTATTTTTCTCTAGATGCTAGATATCGAGCACATCTGGCATCACCGCATCTCTGTCACTTGTAACGCCTGTCAAGTGGATCATCGATTCTAAAATCGCCTTGTTCTGTGCGGGTGCGAAAATTCCGTGAAAATACCCAGTTATGAAAAAAATTCCCATACTCGACCGCATATTTTCTTCTTGAAAATCACATAATAGACGTTAAAAATGAAATTTTTCCAAATTACGTAGGGCGCTAGACAGACAAAATTTTGCTTTTACAATACTCGCGTCATCTAGGGTGTGATAATTAAAAAATCTTTATGCTTGAAATTTTAAACAAATATGTGTTTCACAATTTTTTACCGCGAAATGGTAATAGCATCTGACACACGACTGATCTTGCGTTTGCAAGATCATTTCTACTTTTTTAGAATTTTTAAATAAAATGGAAACTACAAGAGATCAATATCGACAACTCTATATTGTTAGAAAAGTTATCAAATTTTTCATTTAATCGTATAAAAAATAGGCATTCCCATTTTAAAAAATCCATTTACCTGTGACTGAAGTTTCCTTAATTAATCTACCGATATTATCAAGTACAAAAAGAATGCAAATTTGACAGTACTACCTGAGCTGACACATTACATGCTTAGTCACATTGCATAATGACAACTTTCTAAGTTTTATAGACGCAGCGATATTCAATTTTTTTCTAACATCTATTTATATCAAAAATGGTGATTTGCGCCTAAACGTTTCGTTTTAAGTAACACGTGTGATACATAAAGTGACCACTGGATTTGACAAAGCAATCCAAATATGTAATAATATGCAGGGGCTTCTACTCGTATTTCAAAATGTAACTTTGATAAATCACACATTTATGGTGAAAAATGAAATATTTTTGGAATACAGATTTTTATTACCCTCTATTTTTCTTTAAGAAATTTGTTCCTATTTTAAATAGGGAAGCAGCTATCCACCCCACATTGTTTATACACCCTGTATATAAAATTCAAATATACTTAACCAAAAAATAACCACTTTTTGATTAGATACTCCAAACTGACGGATTGACACTGTCACAATTTTCTTTAGATTTCTTTGTAACTGTCAAAAATAAGACAATTTAAAATTCAAGTATTATATTATTTGTACAACTACAGTACCAACTGCCTTCAAGAGACAAATTTTCTGTGGTAATGAAAAGCGAGTTTATTGTGTCAGTGATCGAAAAGGTGATAGTAAAATAATACCTAAGATGCAAAGTATGTGTATATAAAGGTTGGCTTAATAATCATCTGCAACTAGTTTTTATTTAAAAAAAAATTATAATCGTATAAAGCAAGTATAATGCAGCAGTTGATTGAAGGTATGTGGTAAATAAAATACCAAGCCCTGTTTTTCTACAGTAAATAAAATTACTCTTTTGGTTTTAGTGGCGAAAATTGTGTGCTGTGTTGTTATTGTGATAGCAGGAATCAAATTTATTGGACGCAATCTTTAGCTACAGGAAAACGCTAACACCTAGTACAGACAATTCGAAATCGTACTGTCAATCACGTCAATCAAGTATAAATGAAAGAAATTCCAAGTTCCAGTTTTCAATTATTGCATAATGCGAAATAACCAGTTGGTGGATAGTAAGAACTTTTATAATTTCTTTATCAATTCTTTTTTATACGTTTCCAAAATATAATGTATGCAAAAAAACATCGGATGAAATTCAGAAGCCTCAACTTCTGTACATTCTGTACATCTATTTTAGTGGTATTAGTATTTTTCATATAGATGTTTATACTTCTATGATATATGCTTGATAGATATTTTCCCTTTCATTCGCATACACATTTTAAATTTTGAAATAATTCATAATTTTCGCATTTCACAGTGTTACAACACATACAACATAAAGGCAGCTTTGATCACGGGAGAAGTAAATAAACAAAGAATTAACAAAAATGTTTAAAACAATAGCAGAGAAAAATCGTATGCATAAATATGCGAGCATTTATTAACTCACTGTTATTTTTAGTTGCAAAAATTGTTGCCACCGTCTTTTTAGTTATGACAGGAATAAGAATGATCAACGGTTGAAACCACTAATATATGATTATGTCTGATATTGTGGATGGTGAGTAATGAAACATTATCTTATTGAATATGAAATAGAATTTATTTTTCAGTTGCGAAATTTGTTGGCGTCATCCTAATAGTTATGGCAGGCTACAAGGCCATTAGAAGAAGATAAAATCAATAGGAAGCACAAGACGAAATAACGAAATTAAAAAAATGTAAAAGATTTGTAAATAAAAGTATATACAAGTATGTACAGTGTGTACAGAGGAATAATCTGCCAACATATGCATGAAGTTTGTACATTTGTCCTCAATTTGAGTATCTGGAGTATTAGTAATGGAACAAGAGAAGTCGTCAGTATATGCGACATAAAAGTTATCAGAGGAGTGTTCTTTAATGTCATTATCATCGAGTATAACAAGTATAGGGCCTAAAATCTCGGCTCGTAGCACTTCGATTTTTCATTACTAGCATTATCTGAACCAGTAGGTTTTATGGACACAAACTGGCGCCGGCTACTAAGGAAAATGTTCAACCAGCTTAAGATTTTTCCAAGTTCCTATCGTGTATTGTAATGTCGCTGGTTCAGTCTCTTGTGTGTTCCATATTTTTGTATGCCTCGGAAAGTTGGACTGTTAAAGAGGCAGATCGAGCTCGCTTAGATGCTTTTGTAATCCAAAGAGACTATCCTCCATTGTGTCGACGAGAATGCTTACATTCTTCGGACATATTCACAGAAGCGATAATATGGAGAAACTTGTAGTTCAGGGTCACGCCCCGAGTGGGCGGCGCCGTGGCCGTTCCCCTACACGCTGGGTGGATACGACGAAACAGTTTCTGGATATGAGTATCAAGAGCGCCACACTGAACTGATAGTAAATCGCGAACGATGGCGAGCTACAGTTCTCAAAACTATTGAAAATATTCGTGTCGGCAATACTCTAGGTCGGACATTTCGTAAAATGCTCGTAAGTTCACGGCATGTCTGTTAAGACATTGTGACTATGATGATGATCTTGTATCATTGAACATTTTGTAACTGACACAATCGAAGGCACGTGACATATCAAGGAGTATCGAAACTGGGGTATTGCCAACGTTAAGTTTCTCAATTATATCATTGTAATATTCTGTCAGGGCGAAGATGATCGAATTACCCCCTTGAAAACGTTACTCTTAGCAATAAACTCAAGTAATTTGAACAGAAAGGCATATTAATTTTTTTTATAAAATAATTCACTAACCTGTAATAAGCTGCTCTTGGTACACATGTAAGAAAGTTGTATTCTGCCACTGGATCGCTTCAGATATCGTTTCTAACTGTATAATGCATCCAGGTCTCGAAGTGCTTTGTTGAGATACAATATTGATATTTTCCAACAAACTCTCTTGGTTGAAAGAAGACAGGTCCGAGGCAGTGTCCGTCTCATTATCTTCACGCTTTCTGTTCTCTTTGAAAGAAAGATCGGCCAGCAATGTTCTAGCATCGATGACGGCTTGATATACCCGTAGACACTGGCCATCTGAAGCCACAAAGCACGCGCTGGGGGAGTTTGAGAGGTTCCCCAAAGTGCTGGATGGTAGCAAAGTTGGGATCCAAGCCACGTTGCTGAAAGCTGACGGCTCTGGAGAACTGATCCTGGCTAATTCGCATATACCTCCGGATTTGGACAGTGGTCCTACAGCGTCGACTTTCCAGAGGATAAGTTCGCTACAAAAGCCCTGAAATATGTTTTTTTGTAAGTGCTACATAATAAAATACGATAAAATAAATTAACGAAATAAACGTTCTAAAAATTTTGAAAGTCGATACGTTTCCTGGTAAGTACCTAAATTAATCTCATGAATCTTAAGGACGTTCGTTCACGAGAGTTGTTGGTAGATGAAAATATTATTTTTTCAGTTTTGATAAGTTTAATCAAACAGGTATCTACCTCAACAATTCAAGTTTTCTTATCGATCATTTCATAAAGTTATTAACGATTAAAAATCAGAATTTTAACATGCGCCCTTATGATGTATGATAGACTAGCGTTTTTTGCATTTAAAGGAAGAATAAACATTTTAACAGTAGATACAAAAATATATAATGCTTAAAAATATTCTTCGGAATATGTTTATATTATTTTATATTATACAGGGTGACGTTATTTTACTTTTCATTCGATAGTCCGTACCGAGACCTATCCAAAACACCCCCATGTATATGTTGCAATTAGATATTTTCCAGTTTTTCCAAGAAATCGTCAAAAACAAAAACAGGAATGGTTTTTGGCTGTTATTTTTTCTGTATTTATATTCCGTATTAAGCCTACTTCAATATTCAGTAAAGAAAACCTGTACATCCGACCAATAATTAACTACATTTTCAGGACCGGATTAGCATCAATTTACGCCCTAGGCCACAGTCCTAAATTACGCCCCTTCCGGGTGGCCTCAAGGTTGTGAAATTTTTGGCTGTAAGACACTAGCGCGCCGTGGTCAAATTGGTCCTAATCCCACTGCTCAAAAGCGCGCAAAATATTTCGGATAAGAGGCAGGTATGTGGACACAAGCGCGCGAGACGGTGCTCGTTTACTTTTGTCGTAATCGTAATACCGTTGATTGAAATAAATTGTAATACGTAATGTCATAGATTAGCAGGATTTTCCGTCAGCATTATATATTCGCATAGAACTGCATCACGTGGTTTTTTTGCTAACTTGTCGAATGCTGGTTATATTCAATGTTTTTAAATAAATAATAATAATAATAATTAGATGTTTTGGATCCAGTGAATAATGGCATAAAAGTATTTTACAAAGCATTCAGCAACCTGTCATGATCTAGAAATAATAAACCGAAAGTCCATCTCAACTAACGCCCCACTTCAGAATTAGCGTCTTTATTATGCTACAATTAAACTTAAGTATTTTTTGAGTCAGGCTTGGATTAGATGAAATCTACACCCATTATTGTACAGTTAGGCCAAACTTGCTTTATTCCTAAATGGATGGCGATTTCAGAATCACAAATTATTTGTGAAGGGTTAAAAGATTTTCTCCACAATAATCGACTAACAATTTAAAACCTAAAACATGTGTAGAACTTAATTTGTTAGGTAGCAATATAAACACTACTGGTATGTAATGACCGTTTTTGAAAGCGTGGATTATAAATAATTGATAAACATTTTTGTACAGTAATCAAAAGTGTCATCTATGTACACCTTATTACAGGAGCACAGAAATTTTGAATTTGTTTCGCAAGAAAATACAACTAGGTTAAGGTGGTAATTATTAATTATTATAAAGAATAAAAGGTAGGTTGTCACTAAGAACATCCAATTTTCTTCCGGCGCGCAAGTGATCGGTGCGGATTGAGACACCCTTTTCGAAAACAGGTAAAAGTCAAACCGTGCGCGCTTGTGACCGATCACCAAATTTTTGTGCTATATTGTCTGTATAACTCGTTTCGTTTTATAGTTTCTTTTGAACTATTTATGCTACCAAAACGTTTTTTTAGCTTTTTCCGAAAGGATAATTAATGTCGTTGTAGGTAGCACAATACTAGTCAATGACATTTTAAAATATGTATATGTATATAATATGACAATATGTACAATTTGTAGTCAGCAGATATTGAGTAAAAAAGATATTGAACATTACATATTTTTAAAATTTCTTCTTTCTTGCTTTGACCCACGTAAATGATTGTATCGTGTTGGTGGACTTTTTTTCATTTTCGATGCTTGGAAGAGCGAGGACGATGGGCTTTGCTTGAATCATACGTGATCTATGGCTATGCTTGATCTTTTTAAATGGCCTTAAACGATACGATTGAGTTGGACACTAAAATAATACGGTGAGTAGTAATAAAAAAATTAATTAAAAAACTATTAATGCATATGAAGTAATTATAGACTCATAATATATTGAGTGGGTTGACTTGATCTTTTTGTTTTGGATTCATTGCTTTTTACTTCCCACATCGATAGGTGAGGGGAGTATTTTGATCGCGAAAATTTTCGATATTGATTTTGGGCGTTTTATGATGTCTACATAACGAAAATCCACGTCACGCATTTCCGTCGGTCTGTCTGTCTGTCGGTCTATTGGCGTTTTTCTAGCCTCGTAATCTCAGCAACCACTGCATGGATTTTAATGAAATTTGGGCAGCGATATGCTGTGGGGTCGTAGTAGGTAATGCTGCTATAATTTTGAAAATCGGTGCATAGGCGGCGGAGTAATTAGCAAAAAATGAAAGAATTCAAATATTCCCCAAACTTCGTTTTTAGGCGTTTTAGGTGTTCCTGATCATTTCTACTTTTTTTGGTGGGGGTGAAATTTGGGGTGGCTGGGGGGTTGTAAAATTGAAAAATGTGTTGTATTCGTAATAGACTGTCCACTGACCTGTGAAGGAAGACCTAGCGACATAAATCACCTTTTTAGGTCCATCCGAGTATTGTCTTGCCTATTTACCGAAACTAAGGGAAATGTTCTGTATACATACGAGTATTTATTGCTTTAGATCGTTTTGTTTTTGGTAATGTGGAAACTGTTAGATTGATTCTAATGAAATTTTGACACAGTATTATTACCGTGGCGAGGATGGAAAACGCGTATGGTTGTTAGAAATCGTGTCAGTGGCAGCTTAGCAATAATAAAAAAACTAAAAATATAAACAGCTCAAACTTCGTTTTTAGATGTTTTAGCGGTTCCTGATCATTTTCTACCTTGTTTTGGGTGGTGGTGAAATTGGGGTGGTTGGGGGGGGGGGGGCTGTAAAACTGAAAAGTTTGAAGCATTGATAGTAGGCTGTCCATTGACCTGTGAATGAAAGACCTAACGGTATAAGACAATTTGGGGGGGCGGGGGCTGGCGATGATTTGGTTGCCAGGGGATCTCAGACTAAAGCTGCATGCTATGGGAAAATGATAAACTAGTATCACCGTAATATGTGGGAAGTACTGAGTCAATCAACTTGACATCATTTTTATAGTTAATTATGTAACGTGTGGATTAGAAGTAAAAAAGATTGTCGTTGTTTTTTCATGACCTGCACCCCCGTAAGATTGCGCCCTAGGCCATGGCATAGGTTGGCCTTATGGGTAATCCGGGCCTGTACATTTTGGGCCCAAAGTTTGAAATCACTGTTTTTAGTCAGAAAACAAAAACTTTCAAAATACAATTAAAAATACTTACGCCTGGTTCTGGAACTCCAAACTAATCTTAAAAAGTTTGAAAGACATTACACTTTCGAAATAACAATGAAAAAATAGCACTTATGGGGTCATTTTGCGCCGTACGTGACTGTTAAAGGTAAGAAGTTGATAATTCACGAATTTCCAAAATTATTTAAAAACCTATTATTTTACTTTATTTTGAAAAAGTTGAAAAACAAAAATTCGTAACAACTAATAAACACGATAATCATTGATGTTTTAATGACTTTTAATAAAAAAATAATTCCCAAATTGTGATTTTTGACGTGTTACTGCTATGTACTGTTAAACTTCTGCTGAATTAAGTTACACACATTATATTCTACGATCGAAATAAATATGTTTTTGAATTTTTTTTACTTGCACTAGTGCAACAAGTATGTACTGGACTCACAGCACACAGGCACTAGAAATTCATAAAATCAGTGGATATGAAGTTTGTCCGTCAATATCAATCGCCAATGGGGCATTTTCCGAACAAAATTTTATGACGGAATATTGGTGTTACATCCCCAAAAACCATGTAACGAACATTTTTACATTTTATTGTGAGCGCAAAGTGGGTTAAAATCCCCTCCAAAGTTCAAACATAAAATTTCGCGCCAAAGCTGTGACGTAATAAATCTTAGCGTGACGTAATAAGTCCTTCGTGGTGCTATCCTTAGAATGTGACTCTACTTTGTCGTCTGACCTCCTTCTCTCCATCTACAAACATAACCTCCGCTTCGTATTGACATTGACAGGTGTTTGTTTACATAATTTCATCATGATTAATTTATTATAGATACCGTGGCAGTCGTGCGACCAGGGGAGGTTATGTATGGCACTACACTAGTGACAGGCTGTTAAAGAATGACGAGTAAAATTGTGAATGTGTAATATAGTCACATCCTATCTACATCCGGCATAAAAATGACTTTTGATTGGTTGATTTCTTAGGCGGGAGGTTTAAGAGATTTAAATGAGCTCTTTTCAAAGGGATGATTTTCAAACTCTATCTTCACTCCACGTGGGCGGAAAAAAATGAGCAAACTGTGCCATCATTACAAATTAGATACAAGCAATCCATTTCAGCCATTAAATAGGCAATATTAGCAAGTTGGAAAATACCCCATTGCACTGATTGCGATATCAAAATTGAACACAATCCAAAAAAGTAAAATTATTAGTAATTTATGTTGTACTTGTAAAATGTATAATGAAATTTGATTCAAAAACATATTTATTTCGATCACAGAAAAACATTTGTGTAATATGTGCAAAACGCATATCAATAAATTTGGTAAAAAAAATTAAAAACAAAATTGTCAAGCCCCGGGATCGAACCCGGGCATTGTACGGTGGAAGGCTGAGTGCTTAGCCGTTGAGCTACCATGACGCCGAAAAAGTTGTTTCAACAAAACATGTTCTATTTTTATTGGGTACTTCATTACTGAACTTTGTGATCTCATTTCAAAGATTCAAAAATATATTTATTTCGACCGTAGACTTGGTCTCAAGCCGCAAACTTTATTCATCGTCCTTCGTGGAACAAATACACTAGTTAGCGAATCTAGAAGAAAATGATGGTAATAGAGGTATCGGAGTAGGACGTCGGTAGTAGTTGCTATTATATTATATTATGTACATACAAAGCAAATAAACAGGCTTTTGTCCGTGAAAGGTATTGAATTCAAAAATCAATTTCTATTTTGATATAACTTTTGAATTATTGCTAAAAAAAGAAAATTTATAAAAATTATACATGTTCTTTCTATTTATCACAAAAAAATATTTTTCTTTCAAAACCCCAATTGTACTTACAGTCCTGCTACGATCCTGTGACTTCTGATCCACGATGTTATGATGGCTAGTGGTTAGCAAAAGAGGCAGCACTGGATGACAGGTGATATCATTCACCCTGAACCTATGACCTGATGCTCTACTCTTATGACCAATACTCAACACTTGGCTGAATTTGCTCTTGTCCGCGAAAGTAATTTGCCACAGGTTCAAAGTTCCATTATCGTGTTTCGTTACCATAAATACTGTGGGCGCTGTTTCATTCTGGTCTTCCGTTGCGCAGGTGATCTGGAAGGAAAATAAGGCTTAATATCAAATATGTACCTGTCATAATACTAAAAATCCTATAACTGACGACATCGATTTTCAAAAATAAAACAAAATTTACCATATCAGACAAAGAATTAATTTTAAGTTCCTAACTCATCACTTGTAAGAGGTTCCATTCAACAGAAACAAAATTAAGACTTTTCCGTAAGCATCTTAGAACTTTTTGTTAAAAAAGCCTTATTACGCCATTCTTTGATAGATTTACGTAGATCCTTATTTCAAGGCTGTAGGGCAATAAAAGCAAATGCTAGAGTCGTGTGGATCAAAGTTAACAAGAGATTCGCGTAACTATAGCGCGAAAAAACACCGGTAGACATTTTGCTTAGAATCCAAGTTTTATTCTCTGTGCTGCAATTGTATGGTTATTGTGTGGTTTTAAAAAGCTAGAAGATGAATGAAGTTAAAGAAGCTGCAGAAAAAGCAAGAAACAGCTGTTTAATTCCCAAAAAAATCGAAAGATGTGTACCAAAAAAACGCAATACCTTAAATAGTGCAATATAAGGAAGAGTTTGATTGAGAACTTCTACTGTGAAGAGAATCTTCTCGCATATTTTTGGTATCTATCAAAGGAAAAATAGCCCTCCTCCCGTATGTCCTATTATGTTATATGCAATTTTTCTTCATTCTATTGGATGGTCTCTTCAGGCACTCATGTCTTTATGTAAGTTGATATGATATCATAGATATGTTTGTATATAATCATTAATTTATGATACGTCCGTGAATATACCATATCTATTTATGAGTTTTGATATAAATACTAAGGACCGTTTGTACAATGCGAGCTTAACCAGTGGTTTAACATGCTTTAGGCACAGCATACTAAACAACCAGAAGAATATCTCTGAGGATTTCCTAATGGTTGCCACAGAATTTGACCTTGACGGTGAAGTCTAGGTAGAGATGCGAAAATAAAAATATCGATACCGGTACCAATTCGATATTTTTTGGCCAATTATTATAGAGCTGTACACGCCAATGGAGGCGCGTTTGGTACAAAGAATTTTGTGCAATTGATTACACCCCTCAAGAATTATATAATTATTTTCGATACCGATACCGCTACAAAAGTAGCGATACCGGCCTGGAATCGCTCAAAAAGTACCTAAGATAAAAATACTCGATATTAGTGCAGAAGTATCGATACATTTCAAGTATCGAAGTATCGTTAGCATCCCTACAAATCATCATCTAAAGGGGGGGAGGTGCGCGTGTAATTGCCGCGAACCTGAGATATTGTGCTGATTGTTTACTATACTGTGCTTTAGACTTAGCATCCCACTTCAAACTTAACACGAGCTGATCTTAAACTGACGAATCATGTAGCTTAACCCGAGCTTAGTTATGATTAAAATACAAATGACATGTGTCAAGCAGTACCCTTCAAATTGCTTGTCATTTTATTAGGTTTTGTTTTATATTGGAAATATTTGTGTCTAATATAACAATATACGGAAACTATGATTGGGTTAACCCGATCACAAAGATCACTGGTCCTGATCTTCAGAAAGTGATCTAGGATCAGTCAGAAATAGGGTCAGTTCACGCTTGGACGATAAGTAATCGCGATCGGATGATTCAGATCAGTAGCTGTTTTCCTTAACTATCTGTATTTTATTCTTAAACCACCTTTTTCGTTATTCGATGTCCGTTAAATCCATGGAATCATAAATCCCACTATACAGCTGATTGACATACATATAACTGATCGATCCAGATCCAGATCACAGTTTCCGTAAAGGACTAGTGAAAGCAAATAAAAGAACAGAGACCGTTGCCCGAATTTAACATAAACTGCCACAAGTGACAAACCAGAATACGTAATTTTTTAGATAATTATGATAGTGCCCATGCTTATTAGGGAACCGTAGCGAATTTCATTATCAACCTGGTTTAGCTAAACCAGCGATTACTCTGCTTGTACAATTCATGTCATTTTTAAGCCTACGCTTAGCTAATCTTAGGTTTAATAAAGTTTGTTAAGCCGGCATTTGTATAACCGGCCCTAAATAAAATTTTGTGTCAAACTATTTCTTGAAGAAGCAACAAACTTACCTCTACTTTTTCTTTGGTCTCGTCCTCCTCCTTAACACTAGTAAGGTCCCTGTTATGACAGATCTCTTTGTGTACGGCTTCTTTGACTAGATGCTTCAACAATGGAGTTGTGTTATACAGACTGACTGTAGTAGACATACTCATAGAATCTCCCAATGGAAAAGCAGACGGGATGCGAGTTGAAAAAGACACTTGCGCCTGCCTGAAGGATCCTGGATGGAATTCGTCCAGCCACTCAACAACCCTAATTGAATCATCAAAAATAGGCTATTATATGCCTTATACTATGCACATGCTTTCAGAATGGCTACGTTCCGTTAGAATGCAAAAAACGGTGTTCTTCAGATTATATAATTATCGGATAATGTTTAAAATCTAATTATTCTTTAAATTAGTACTTCTTTCTTGCCTTGTAACTGCCCCTTTTTTATATATGAAAAATGGTGCATGTTATAGTCAAACTTTTCGTTTCTTCATTTATGCAAAAAAAGGTAATAAAAAAGGAGGCAATTTTACTGTAAATCCATATCTATAGTCGTCGCTCAAAAGTCCACTTGAGGGTACCTCACATTTGGGTATTTCCCTACATTTTTTCGTAGTCAACAAATATCCCTACCCATTGACATTTTACCCCCATAGACCTGGCAAGTCATTCATAGATCACTGATTTGTTGTTTTCACACAATATGTTTGTGACGCGGAACAAATACATTCATTCATAAATTAGCAAATATGTCCGACCCCAGGTCCCGATTCATATGACGCTTCTAAATGACATAGGCATATCGTGAAGTACCCTAATTAGGGTTACAACATCATGTCCTTAAAATAATAAATAATACAGATAAATAGGTAGCACTAATAAACACTGAAGATTTAGATTAGATCTTCCCCTAAAGATGCTAAAATCGGTTTGGTGAGTGGTCGGACTGTACAGTATTTGTTAAAGACAGAAAAAATGTGTTTATAAAGGGAATATAATGATACTCAGAACCTTTAGCGAAAGCACTTATTTTGTCTACAAAGAATTAAGTTAAAATGTTGCTCACTCAGCTAGCAGTAACGAAATTTTGTTGATTGTTTACTTAAAAAAGATAAGCTCTAAAATGTAAGTCAAAGTTGTCAGCTATTGACGCTGTCGTCTCTCAAATCGTGTTTGGGTATAGATGAAAATAAAGTAAATATATCAAATATCAAACAGATCATCGTTATTCTCTCAAAAATACTCAATTTAGATTTATTTCCAAATACTGCGATTTTCTCCCACTTTAAAAAACTGCAATCAATTATGAAAACAGACGCAAGTTGTAAATTACAGAAAACACAGATACATTTTCAGACATTATTGACGATATATGAAAGGTGCAGTTTGAGGGTAAAAAGTATAAATTTGCGATATTGAGTCATTTAGAAAAATAGTTCAGATATGTAAAAAACAATAATATAGTTCCAATATTTCAATATGTAAAGAGAAAACCCTATTGTCCTTCGTGAATATGTTTTAATAATGTATTAATAATGACTAACAAACAACATAACCTACCTATGAAAGCATATTTTTCCACTTCCAGCTTTTCCTGCTTCCATTTTGCACACGTGACACCTTTGTCTCACCATAGTTTAATTATCCCGAAAATACAGGCAAAAACTAGAAAATAAGCCAATCTCACTGCAAAACAATGTACAGAAAATGCCGCCTAGCAGCCTAACGGTAACCCGTAACGCACGTATAAATGGACAGCGTTGTCATTTTATGCCGTATGGAGCATGGAGCAAGCATTACGGTAATGTATATGTATGAATAAAAATGCCGCTAGTTATAATAAAGTATCCTGTGTTTGAAGAACAAAACATCAGTCTGGTGTAAAATGTTATTCGAGTTGCTTCAAAATGAGAACATCTACTCGTCAGCAAAGTGCCGGTTACATTGGGGCATTCATCAATATTCCACCAGGTCTATTGGGTAAGACATCAATGGTCGTAGTAGTAGAACAAATTAATTTCCCTATTCCTACGTATGAAATTCAAGCACCTCGCACTTATAATTTAATACAGAAAGCAGTTCACTAAATTATCTCTATGAATATGCTTCAAACAATACTTAACGCCAACATACCAAATGAGGAAGCTGCCATCTACCGGATGAATACTGAACAACAAATCTGGGCTATGATGCCAATCTCGAAGAAACGTCTCTATTCTTGCATCTACTCCGTCCGAACTACCAGAATCCATAAGCGGCTCCTCATGATTCTCTTCTGAATCTGGGTTGTCCACAACTGGCCTTTAAAAACAAAAAAAATGCCTTAAGCTATATAGCACAATAAAAAATATAACCTCCAATAATTATAATTTTCATTTATACAATTTACTATATCGGTATTAAACTGAAAAAATAAAAAGGTTTGAAACTTATTCGAGTAATCGACTCGAAATTATTTATCATCTAGGAACTTCAAACAAACTTAATGGTCTATATACAGGGTGAGTTTTTAGTACCGGCTCGGTCGATAACTCCACTACTGTAGCAGATAGCGAAAAAAGTTGTTTATAAAAGTTGTAGCCACGGATATGCTCCTTGCTCAGAAAATATTTAGATTTATACAGGGTGATCCATAACTACGTGGTGATACAAACATACATTTTTTTAAATGAGACACCCTATATATTATTTCATATTCAAATTCTACTAATGATTTCCTTTCTTCCAATATAGGATACTGTTACATTATACAGGGTATTTCAAAAGTTATGACCATTTTTATGTCAAAATCGTTGTCAAATGAACGTACTGCATATCAAATGGTAATGAATTAAAAATAATTTTTTTTACATCACAAGATAAAGCATATCCTCTTGTTTTATTTCCGGCTATAAAACAAATCGACGACGCATATTTGTATACAGGGTGAGCCAGAACGCAAAATCTAGTTTTTCTCATTTTTTTTAAATATAACCCCCCATATTTTATTTCCCCAAAAAATTGCTTTTATTATGCTCTTTCATCTTTGTATAGCATTTCCTATACCTACGCTCATTGGTTTCCGAGATATTCCGATTTTTCTGCAAATTTAAAAAGAACCTTCAATTAGTGTACTAAAATTAATTTATTTTGAGAAAGTACTATGGAATTTTATTTTTATTTAAAAAACAACAATAATATAAGACCATAATACTATTTAATCAAGTCAAATCCCCGAATTATTGTGATTATGGGTCAGGTATGCTGAGGAAATAATTTTATAGACCTGATGCATAATTATCAATCAAATTTATCAGGTAGGCTTTGAAATACTGACAGTTTCCATAACCAATAATTCCAATAATTTCGTGCAGTGTGAAAATCGAGCTTTGAAAATGAATTTTTCGATGGAAGAACAGATAGATATGATTTGGGTGTTAGGAGAATCTTTGAGAAATTGTCTACTTGCCTCTAGAATATATCAACCGCGATATCCAGAACGGAGGCACCCTAAACCCGCTGTTTTTGAAAGATTGAAGAATCGTTTTATTCGTACTGGGTCAGTTGGATACGAAAAACATGAAAGAACGAAGGCTGTTATAACCGAAGAAAAGGAATTAGATGTACTGCTAGCCGTTACAGAAGATCCTCATATTAGCAGTCGTGAAATTGCACGGCAACATATCATCAGCCAAACCGCGGCTGTAAGTATCCTACATAAATATAAAATGCACCCTTTTCACATACAATTACATCAAGAATTGACAGAAGATGATTATCCTCGTAGATTAGTATTTTGTGAATGGGCGCAGCAACAGATCGGTCGTGACAGATTTTTTTTTGATTATGTACTATTTGGAGATGAAAGCACATTTCACAAGAACGGAACAGCCAACAGGCATAATTTTCATTACTATGCAACAACTAATCCTAACTGCATTAGAACGCATAGTCAAGTTAGGTGGTCTATCAATGTTTGGGGTGGTATTGTTGGAAACTATGTGATTGGACCATATTTCTTTGACGATCGTGTGAATGGTGCTGTGTATTTAGATTTTCTAACTAATCGTTTGCCAGTACTGCTTCAACATGTCCCGGTTCATATCCGCCAAAGAATGTGGTTTTTACACGATGGTGCTCCTGTTCATCACACTGCCCCTGTACACGCAACTCTGAATAATCAATTTCCTGGGCGGTGGATAGGCCGAGGAGCAGCAATTGCATGGCCACCACGGTCACCGGATTTGACCAAAATTGATTTCTTTATGTGGGGCTATATAAAAGATCGTGTATACCAGGATCCTCCAACAACACAAGCTGATATGAAAAATAGAATTGAAGATGCTTTCAAAAGTATTGATGTTCAAATTTTGAGAAATGTTGCCCAAGAATTTGAAATTAGAACTCAAAGTTGCATAAACGCTGTAGGTGGACATTTCGAACATTTGCTTTAAATTATGTTTTTTCACAGTTATGTATGTATTTAGATTTATCGAATACTGTTATATTCTAGTTTTTTATTGAATAAAAATGAGATTTTATAGAACTGCAGCAAAATAAATAACTTTGAGTGCACAAATAGAAAGGTTTTATTAAATTTGCAGAAAAATCGGAATATCTCGGAAACCGATGAGCGTAGGTATAGGAAATGCTATACAAAGATGAAAGAGCATAATAAAAGCAATTTTTTGGTGAAATAAAATATGGGGGGTTATATTTAAAAAAAATGAGAAAAACTAGATTTTGCGTTCTGGCTCACCCTGTATACAAATATGCGTCGTCGATTTGTTTTATAGCCGGAAATAAAACAAGAGGATATGCTTTATCTTGTGATGTAAAAAAAATTATTTTTAATTCATTACCATTTGATATACAGTACGTTCATTTGACAACGATTTTGACATAAAAATGGTCATAACTTTTGAAATACCCTGTATAATGTAACAGTATCCTATATTGGAAGAAAGGAAATCATTAGTAGAATTTGAATATGAAATAATATATAGGGTGTCTCATTTAAAAAAATGTATGTTTGTATCACCACGTAGTTATGGATCACCCTGTATAAATCTAAATATTTTGTGAGCAAGAAGCATATCCGTGGCTACTACTTTTATATACAACTTTTTTCGCTATCTGCTACAGTAGTGGAGTTATCGACCGAGCCGGTACTAAAAACTCACCCTGTATATTAGGTGGTCTATGGGTATAATAAGCATGACAGCATAACTCAGCTCGAGCTGGCCGGCATAATCATAGCAGTCAAAGAAATTGTCCAAAGGAATATTACGAGCAAAAATATCAGAATCTGCACAGTAGACGAGCGCTATGGGATCTCCAGTGCTTCAAACTAACGATGAGCTCAGCATTGGATTCTCATGACGCACTTTTCAATACATCTATCAGCAAGAATATAACAGTTAGCTGGATAAAAGGGCATTTACAGTCCAAAGGCAATATTTTAGCGGACCGGTTGGGAGGTAGGCCGAGACACAAAATCTTGGGGCCCAAGCCTCTCGGGGACAAGACCTTTTGAGTGGGGATTGGCAAATAAAGTACAGTTTAACGTACAGAAAACACAGGCAACAAAACTGACATAGAAGTCTCATGGTGGCTTACTAACTATGGAAATGGAGGGTCACCCAACAGTCGAGTCACCTTCCGTCAAGCTTTTTGGGATCAACATCAACAATAACATGTCCTGGCACGGCCACGTGGCCAGTATTGCTGAAACGGCATCCCAGAAGCTAGCAAGTTTTATTTCGCTGTAGGAAGCTTTATACATCTGACCAACTACCGCTGCTTTACAAGGCATAGATCCGACCATCGCTGGAGTATTGCTCCCATGGGGTTATGCTCCACAGCACTCTCTAAAGCTTTTGAACACTATCCAGAAAAGAGCACTTAGACTAATCGATACGCCTAACCTCACAAAGGACCTCCACAGCCTGGAACATCGAAGCAGGGTGGCTGACCTGTTTTACAGATACTATCACGGAAGATGTTCAAGTGAGCCCTCCCAGTTAATAACACCGAAGCCCGTCCGAACGAGGAACACTAGAGAGGCTCTGCGAGCTCATTCTTACCAGCTCGAGGTCCCTACTCTACTACTATTCCCTTTTAAGGTACGGTGTTAAACCAATGTAAAAGGTGTGCTGATATTACCAAAAGACATTAATAGACATAGAAGCACTACTAATCTTGGATACAGCATAAATTATTTTTAGAAACAAATAAAATATAAATAATCAAATAATTAGGCTATAGCCATCAGAACAACATCAGAAGTGATCACGATTAAAAGAGGTGTAAGACAGGGCTGTGTGTTATCGCCGCTCTTATTGGATATGTATTCAGAGCCTACATACAAAGAAGCTCTGGAAGGAGTCGGATATGTAATTCAGATCAACGGGAAAATAATCAATGACATCAGATATGCCGACGACACCGTTATCTTAGCTGAGAATGCGAAGGTCTTGCAAAGGCTAAGGTCATATTGTTCGATATAGTGAAAACTTTGGCCTCCTCATAAATAACGGCAAAAACTAAAGTCATTGCGTTTGCCGAGACACCTGTTGAAAAGACCAGAAAGGCATTTGTACAGATGCGAGAGTTGGACCCTAGATGCATCACTAGAAAAGAAAATAGGCACCTTTGAAATGTATACTTGCCGCCGTATGCTCAGAATATCATGAGTTCAAAGAATAACGAACGATGAAGACCTTAACCATATAAGGAAACAAAAAGAACATATGCTTACCATCAAGAAATAAAAAACAACTTATATACCATATATGTCATGCAAGGAGAAAAATACGAATTTCTGTGACTGATTATACACGAAAAAGGTCTGTCAGCAGACACCAAAATTCTTGGTTGAAGGACATGTGAAGATAGTTTGGATCATTTGACATTTTCCGCATGGGTGTATCCGAAACTATGTTAGCTATTTGGATCGCCAATCTTCAAAAACAGGCGGCGTCGTAAGAAGCCATCATACATGGAAAATTTATTACACATAATGGTCTAAAATTTTATAGCAAGCACTTTCAAGAACCTGGATAATTTAAAATTGTTGGATTTATGTTGAATTTACTTGCAGATTCACCAACAAGCTTTGTTTTTCTGTTTAACAATAATAATTTTTCGAAACAAATATAGTTATTCTATACACAAGTTTCAAATAATAAGATTAACTCAAATAATACGGGAAATACAATGAAATGTGTATGAGTTACCTTGCGAATTCTTCCAGAAACAATTCCGCCTGCAAACTAAACTGCATTTCTTTGTTGTCAAGCCAGTGAAGGACAAATGCTGGTCTAGGATTGCAATAGCTGATGCTAGGTACCAACGGAATATCTGTTTCTGCGTTTACAGATGCTGCTAGATGAAAATGGAGTCCTGGTGTTATTCCTAAAAAGAAAATAGTCCTCTGTCATTAATCTTGATTAAGAGTACATATTTGTCTGTATCTAGCCGGTCTGTTAAATTATAAAAATGGACGAAGATTCGAAGTAAAAAGATTTGAATAGGCAAACGTGAAAATTTACATTTTTACAGGGTAATGAAAAGTCCTTTATGACTACAATAATTATGGTCCTCACCAACCCTTACAACCTTCATTCATTCACGCTTTTCCAAAATCATTTGCCGCAGGACATAAAAAAATCTGAAAGAATAACATTAGATGTCATATTTGAGCACTTGGTACTTCCATCCTGGGACTCACTACTGCAGCACCTTCCCTACAGCCCGTGTCTTACGTCTTGCGATTTGCCTGTTATCTATTGTCAGGGTACTTGCAGTGGTCGTAATTTTGGATTAAGGATATGTTTAGACGAAAGAAAAACGTATTCAAAAGCTGTCTATAACAAAACTTCCACTCTTGATGCTGTTGAGATGAAGAATAAAGAAATTGTAATTTACGGATTTTTCAAATTTTTCCACGTAACTGAAAACGGATGCTGACGTCACAAGACAGTACAATAATCGACATTATTAAACCCATCTCCAACTATAAATCACAACTCCAAAAAGCACAAAACAACATGTTATTCTGTGACACAGATACATAAGGTAAGTTTTGTTTACGCCAATTGTGCGTCAATCTTACATTTATAGCGTTTTCGACTTATTGCCCTATCACTGCACTCATAGGAAGTGAGTGTCAAAATTATGTTCGTCTTAGATTTGAGTGCAAAACTAGTGTGGTTTTTTGCTTTCGACTTATCTGCTTAATTGCACTTGAGTGCAAATTATCGCCACGGACTCTTTGAGCTCGTGGAGATTTCAGTGCATTTTTGACGTCTATAAAATATTAATTATAACCTATTTTATTTGTCAGAGAAAATAATTTTTCGAATTAAGAACTGGGTAGTGGGGTAGTATACATAGTAGCATGGATGCTACGATGGGTTACGAAAGGTGCGGAAAGTGTAGTTGGAAGGACTGCGAATATCGTCATCTTCGGATGATGAGGAAATTGAAGCATATCTAATTAAATTATTGCAAACAACGGCTGCAGGTGTCCCAAAAATACGAATATTTGTTGAAGATGTTATTCATAAACTGACAGAAGAAGAAATACAACAAGGTATACATAAATATTTACCGATATAGATAGATATTAATTTTTAGTGCAAAAGCCATATTGCACAAAATGGTGTTAGTTTTTATGTTGATCAATAGAATAAATGATTTAATAAGGCGGATTCAAACTATTCAAATTCCAAAACCACCACAGAATGAAATTGAGCTCTCGGGATGCAAAATGACATCAAACTGTCATCAGTTGGCTGACAGAACAGTTACTTGAATTGCACTGAAATTTGGTGTATGTTCGACTTACCAGTTTAGATTTATTGCACTTCTGGGCACCAGACGAGTTTTCAATGTGCACTGTAGTGCAATCGTGGTTAAAATCAGTGCAGTAAGTCGAAAACGCTATTAGATTTGTGATTTGGATTTGTTGCTTGTTGACGCCAAAGTCGTTAAGTGTTGTAACCAAAATTATCGACCAAAAAGTGTGTATGATACCTCAAGTCCCACCACTATAATGTCTTGTGACGTCAGAGATCGTTTTCGCGCCGTTTTCACTCGTTCAAAATTATATTTGGAATAAGTCTCACAAGTAATTTAAAAAAATCAAAAACTTCTATTTTATTACGTTTAATACGTTATAATGAATGCTTTAAAGCAATATTTTTTTTTTTTGGTTCAAGGAGCCTATTAAAAAGTCAACAATTCATAATTGAGGAAGCATTATTCAGTACTTGGAAGCCGGTCTTTTATGCAATCCAAAGGGCATATATTTTTAAAAATACATAAATACTTGTTTTGTAAAGCTTTGAGGCAGTCTTTACATAAAAAACTGGTAATTTTACCTGTGCCGTGGTATCCATAAGAATGGAAATCATGGACGCTGTAGGTCGATGGCAAGGTAGGTATAGGTGGCGATGGATTTCCAGTTCCATGGCCATGATGCTTCGCATTGCGTCTTATATGAAAACAGGTTCTACAATAAATACAATGATTATTAAAATTGCTCACGATCGTACATACTACTGAACTTTGAATGAGCTTTGAAGCACTCTGCTATATTTCTAGTAGCTCAAGCAATAAAAACGATTACAAGTATCAATCACATACTTTTCACATATAAACAAAAAATAAATGGTCACCCTACGACAGATATAATTCTCAGTTTCAAGGACGTCAATTACCTACATGGAAATGAGTTTTTTTTCCAAATGGTATTGATTTTGACATTTACTTGCATCTAAAAAACTTTCATAATATCTGATAAATAAAAATTTTGATTTAAATCCAGAAGATTGTATTCATCCCATAATATTTCATAGACGTAAACTGATTTTAAAGAGATAAATACAAGGAAAATGTTCACACATTTTTTTATCATTTAGTCACCTGTCAGATATCTGAGAGGAAACGCTTGATTTTTTTCGCTTCTGGTAAAAAAAAATAAGAAAATATCTGATCACCTCTATTTTTTATTTCGAATTCGGAAAGGGTGCAAAATTTCACTGTAAAGAATATTGACAGAAATTGAGAAGTTAGGTTTGAAGACCTGTTATTGGAGTCCGAGAAGTATTCAAACGTTCAGTTATCTGTGAGGGGTCTCATTTTCTAGTTCTAGACGACCCAAAACACAGCAGCAATTTCAAAATAAATATTCAAATCGAAACTGTTTTTGTCACAGATTTAGGATGGGTAAACTTGCCATACATGACACTTATACGTTTTGACAAGTTAGATTGGGATTGATGTCTATGAAATATCTGAATGGTAAAGTTATTTTACTTCCCACATCAATAGGTGCGATAGCGAAAATTTTCGATTTTGAGATAATACACTTTTTGAGCGTTTTATGATATCTACATAACGAAAATCCACGCCACTCTTTTCCGTCGGTCTGTCTGTCTGTTGGTGTTTTTCTAGCCTCGTAATCTCAAACCGCTGATGAAATTTGGGTAGCGATATGCTGTGGGGGTCGTGGTAGGTAATTCTGCGATAATTTTGAAAATTGGTACATAGGCGGCGGAGTAATTAGTAAAAAACAAAAAAATTGAAATATTTATCAAACTTCGTTTTTAGGCTTTTCAGGAGTACCTGATCATTTTCAATTTGCCTTTGAGAGGGGTTGAAATTGGGATGGTATGGGGTTTGAAAACTCAATAATTAGTTCATGAAATATTCTACATTACGCCGAAAAAAATGACTTTGGTGGTATCGTGTGGTTTTTAGACCTATCCCAATGTTGCCTTTAAATTTTATATCTGTGGAATAATTTGGTACACAGATATTATAATCCTAAAACGTGTGACTTGGAAACAACGACTCTGAAGAGTGCTTGGAAACTACGAACTTGATTATGTATCGTTGTTGGAACTCTTGTCAGCGGCGGAGAAATCAACAGAAATCGAAGAATTTCAGAATCGCTCAAACTTCGTTTCTAGATGTTTCAAAGGTCTCTGATAATTGTCAACTTTTTTTATGAGGATGGTGTAAGGTTAGAGAAACTCCAAATTGTTTATTAACTCCGATAATGAGTGGGAAGTACTGTGTCAAAAACAATTGACGCCATTTTTTTATGACCACTGTTCACGAAAATGGGATACCCCTCAAGAAATGTAATTTGTATCTTGTACGGACACAAAGACCAGAATCCCACTCTGACCTCTCATAGCTTCCCACCGTCATGCATGACACACTTTGTAGACTAAAAACTTCTCTTCAAATCCGAAAAAAGTTTTCAAATTAGAATTGCTATTTTTTAATCGACCCCTACAGCAACGTTTTTCTCAATATCGAAATCCTTCACCGAAGTTCAGCTGGTTTGATACTTTCGGAAGTTGAGTACAGTATTTGCAAGTTTGGCCTTGAAATGATATCTAAGCCCAAGGTCAAATTGAGATACCAAATGGTTACATTTTTTTTTGTGAAGGTTTTGTTAACTTTTGCATATGAAAGTGGATACTTCAAACAAAATCGATTGAAGTTGTATATAAAACTGTTCCTAGGATCCAGTTTTTTCAACAAATAAATAAGTATATCTTTTACAAGTCCAGAAAGCTGAAAAAAATTAATTACAACTCCAAGCACCTTTAAAATCAATACAATTTGATATTACTCATCCTTGGGATCTCTCTTCTAAAATTCGCTAGATGTATGCTGGCAAAGCTTCCTTCTCATGCCGCAAGGCTTTAAAAATCAAAGTTGCATACTGTCCACAAAAATTACGTAAGCCAAAAAATTATCTTCAAAAATACACACCATACGATAGTTTTTTCATTTGGATTTCGCGACTTACCCATATCTACACAACATCCTCGAGATTTTTAGTGAATAATAAAAAAGCATTCTGAAAATATCGAAATGAACAAGTGTAGGAACTAATGGCTTACAACTTTAGAAACGTATATCACACAACCAAATAACGTTTGAACGAAGTGGTGTCACTTTTATCAGGTATTCAGGATATGAGTTTTTGTTTTCATAATGCGTCAATTTGTATGAATATCAGAAAATCTTTCAGTTGTTGCGTACAGTACTTGTATCGCAACATTCATTTTAAACTAATTATGACAAATATTAATTTATACAGAATAAGTCATACACAGAGACGAGTGTATCACAAGATTAACTTGTCTCCCTTAAAAAATTTGAAAGATTATACATGCAAAATTGTTTTGGAAAAAAAAATTGTCATAAATAGCTAAGATCATATATGTATATGCGTTTTATAACAAAACCATTTTTGTTTCTACGCAACAATTTAAAAGTTATATAAAAAACCAAGCGCGTGTGACGTCATAACGTTAGTTTCAACTCATTACAGTTTATGGAAATAATAAGTACAGTATTTTGGTCTATTAAATTCTGTTGTCATTATCAGATACTCAAATATATCTATCCGAATTGAGTTGAATAAAAAATGTATTGAAAATATCGAACCTCAAAAATTATCATTCTTGTTTTGTACCATTATATACGAATACTACAAAAACAGCTCTTGACAAAGTTTTTTTAAATGTTTCGCAAGATAAAAAACGTCAAAACAAATGGTTTGAAGATCATTTGGATGTAAGTAGGTATTTTATATCACCATTGTTTTTAATTATTATTTATCTAAGGGTCGATTTTATCAACTTGCATATTTTGACGAGGGCTCTGACAAACACTTTTTGTTGGATGTTGTCTGATGAAAGGATTCTATTGAATATTGAGGGATATAGTTACGTACCTATCAAGTACCTATGGTATTTTATCATTGTTGTAAACAAAACATCAACAATCATAAAAATAGAACCCCTGTTCCCATCTCAGTCAGTCAAAAATTGATTGTAAATACATACCATACATACATACTTTTATAAAGATACTTGAATCTGCTGGATGCATACTTGTTATGGACCTTTATATACAAATATTCACAGAGAATGTTAAGGTACTGACGTTCTTCCCATATCTTTACTTTATATCAAATTACCCCTTACACAAGCATTTAGTAAGAATCTTGCTTCTTTGCTTAAAAGCACACATCATATGAAGTTTATTTTTTGCAAACTTTTGGTTATCAAATATCACATAACCTAACACATACATACAACAAACTGAACGGACGGTATCACGGATGACGGTCACGATCGAATGTGGGGAAATAGCACAGAAATAGTCAGTAGATCGGACTAAGTTGGTTCCGTGATATTCGTGCGCCATGGTGCATTATGGAGTTTTAACATTATGACGTCACAACTATGGTGTCCAATCCTGGTGCGTTCACAATCATGTGGTTTTATTTCAAGTTTTATCAAATTTTAATTATTTATAATTAATTGAAAAAATGTATGTCTTTCGCATTAAATATCAATATTATGATTAATACATTTTTAAAATATATAAAAAATCAAAATTTGAATTATTATGTTTTCTAAAACCAACTAATTTCCTATTTGGTCACATCAGACACTAATTGTGATGCAATGATGAGAAAATACTAATATAAAAATCACACCAAAGTAACGCAAAACTAGATGGTACTTACTTCATATGCTTCAACCTTTGCATAAATCTATGCTTGTGACGATGGGTCCTGAATTTCGGATGGTGAGCCTGTGGATCTAATTGGGACAAATTCACCAATCCATCTTCTGGTAAAACAGTCTCCACCCAAAGGCGACAAATGTTATCTTTACACGAGGTCACTAGCATGTTTGATACTGACCCTCTAAAACAGGGAAGTTATAATTTTGTAGATTGCAGTTTCTCTTATTATAGAGATACTCCTGCAATGTATCGGTGCAAACATAAGTTCCAAATATAGCATGCAAACAAAGAAAGAAAGAAAATGACAAATGACTGACAAATATCTGATCAAACAATTCAGCTAAACCTCTTGTTCGTAATAAGTATAAGCATAAGTAAATAAATGATCACGCAGAAACTACTAAACTTCCATGACACAACATCTCTAAATGTTGATAGATAGTAATAATACATACTTTGGCATATATTTACTAGTAGTCCTCCAAGACAGGTGAGTCACAGCCCTAGGATGAGCAATATAAACAAAACCATAATCTAACTCCAATGGACCATCAGTGCTTTTAGATGTGAACAAAACTAGAAAGAATAACATTAACATCAAGAATACACAATTATGAGCTGGTAACGTCCAATATCAGCTTCGCAGGTGTTCAGAATAAATTTTGTATGCATCTCAATCATGTTTTTTTTTTGTTCTTAGCATCCTTGTTTAATTCTATATAAATACAAATATAGGGGTACATTTTTTCTCAAGAGAAGCTGCTATTTGACGTCGCTAGTTATAAATAATTCATACTCACCGTGCCTATTCTCATACCAAATCTTTACAAGCCTATCATTTTCACCACATGTTGCAAATAAGGTACCGTCAGGACTGAAAGCCAGGTGTTGTACTGGAATTGCAGTTTCTGCTTTCCAAACGCACTGCCACGATGGTTGTTCTGGTTCTTGAAAATAAAAAATCATGAATTTTTTATCTTTGTTGGAAACAGAAACAAATCTATAACAAGGTTGACAGAAGCCACCCTTTTAAAATGGATGGACGTTGTGGAGAACGAGAGATGGCGGATACATGCAAACTAGCCCGACATAGTCCTTCTCGGCCATCAATAGAAGTAGTCTTTCTCGACCAACAACAGAAGACGATGTTCGTTATAGAGTTTTTCGCACCTGCTGAGGTGAACATCGTCTCTAAGGAGGAGGAAAAGCAGACCAAATATCAGGAGTTGCTTGGACAACTTCGCAGGCCCTGGCCAGACTACACTGTAAGTCTCCTGGTTATGGTCGTTGGATCCCTAGGTGGAATGCGGAATACGCTGCTTTCTGCACTTCACAAAATACCGGTGTGCCATGCGGCAGCGCACATCTTAGCCGCCAGAATGCAGAAGGCAGTCATCCTTGGGTCCCTTCGTCTACTTAGGGCACACGATTCGCGGACCCAGTAATTGTTCACCTCACGGTGTAAGGAATAGTTACAGGGTAATGGAGACCGCGCAGCACTTTTAGCTCTCACTGTAAGAGAGCTTATGCAGAGCCTCTGTCTGTCCGTCCGTCTTTCTTTATTCAAAAGATAGCCAAAACTACAGGTGCTAGAGAAAACCTAAATACAGATTTGGAATTAGCATGAAAAAACTAGTCCGGGAAAAATCCGGTTTTGTCAATATCGCTTATGGGTCACAGTGAGAGCCCCGTTTGAATTTACTTAAGTAAATTCTTTCCTACTTTTTTTATACAATAATAATAACAGAACTGCTATCCAAATAACCTACGCTGGGGAGATATCTAAATACACGTTCCTTGCCATAGAAATAAAACGACTTTGGAAACAAAACAAAGGTACTATAGTCCTCCTCATTAAGTCGATCTCAGACCTTACACTAAACACGTTTAAACAACACCATCAACGAAAAGTTACAGAAAGTATTCCAAAAGTATGTAATCTTGAAGATCTATAATATTGTACGATCCTTCCTAAATTCCGATCAACAATAGTTCGGGTGTTGACTTGGCACATCCCGTCAACGTTACTTGTTGCTACTGCAATTATGCCAGAGGAACTTAGGAAGCCTGAATAATAACGACTTTATTGCATAAATACAAATGGCGAAGCCTAGCCTAAGGTCATTCATACAGCTATTAGATATAAAAATTCACGGGACGTCTACATCAAGGGGTCAGAAATTTAGATATTTATGTAACTGGATTATGGAGAACTTGAATCCAGATGCGAATACAGGAACAAGAATCGACATGGCCAGAACAACATTTTTGAAAATGCGTAGTCTGCTAAGCGATAAAGTTGCCCAAATAAGATATATACTTTCATAAAATGCTATGTTTTCCCAGTGCTTCTGTGTGACGTCGAAGCGTGGATGAAAAAGATCAATATAATGAATACAATAGAAGCTTTTGAGATGTGGGTGTACCTCCGAATGTTAAGAATTACTTTGGACAGAATAGGCTACAAGTATCGAAATCCTGCGGCGAATGAACAGGGAACGTGATCTCTTAACCATTATCAAGAAGAACCACCTAACTTGGACATATCATGAGAAATAATAAATATGATATTCTGAAACTAATAATAGATGGCAAAATAGGGCCGGGGTGCAGACAAAAGTCATGGTTGGAAATGTCAGAGACTGAACGGGACTGGATTCTCATACTTTACTCAGGAGAGCAAAAGATAGAGAGACTTTTGCCAAAATTGTTGCCGATCTTCATTGAATGGAAGAATGTACTACCAGATGTTGAAAAGCTTTTTGAAGGAATTATATATGAACAAATTGTGGAATTTATTGAGGAAAACCAAGTATTGACAAAATATCAAGCAGGCTTCAGAAAGACGTATTCTACGGAAACAGCAATTCAAGTGGTAGTAGAAGATTGGAGACGTTCTATGGATGAGAAGAAATGTACATTAACAGTGTTTTTAGATTTCAAGAGGGCATTTGAGACTATAGACAGGGCAAAATTGTTAAAGAAATTATATCACTATGGATTCATCGGGGCAGTGTATGAAATTTTCCAAAATTACTTAATAAATAGGAGTCAGATAACTAAAGTAGGAAACACTTTTTCAAGTGTCAAGAATATTTCGGTTGGAGTACCACAGGGAAGTAAATTGGGCCCACTACTGTTCATTTTATATATCAATGACTTACCAGATATTTTGGAGCATTGTAAAATTCAAATATTTGCAGATGATACTTTAATATACATATCGGAAACAAAATTAGACATTGCGTTGGAACTTCTAAATGATGATATGAGAAAAATTATCAATTGGTTGAACGTCAATAAACTGAAACTAAATACCAACAAAACAAAATGTATGATAATAGACAAACATTTAAACGAAACACCAATTACCCTTTTGGTTAATAATGACAAAATTGAAGTAGTTAAATCTATCAAATATCTGGGCATATACGTAGATAGTAGATTAAAATTTGAAGACCACTTTGATTATATTATTTCAAAAATATCCAAAAAGACAAATTACTTTTATAGAATTTCCCAAAGCCTCAGTGTTTATTCTAAAAAAATTGTGTACAACACTATAATTCTTCCTCATTTATTATACTGTTCAACTACTTTATATACCGCAAATGAAGCCATATATTCAAAATTACAAGTGCTGCAAAATAAAGCAATGAGAATAATTTTGAATAAAAATAAGTTCACAAAGTCAAGTTATATGTTAAAAGAACTTCAGGGGTTGAATATAAAGAATTTTATATTGTATCTAGTTCTCATTTTCATATTTAGATTAAAAAATCATTTATTGCCGGAAATTTTAGAAAATTTTATTGAATTAAACAATCAATATCATAACTATTCAACTAGAGGAAATATAGATTTTCATCTACAAATTTGCAACAGCAATATCACAAATAAATCGGTGTTCCAAAAAGGGTTATATGAATTTAATAAATTGGACAATAATATTAAATCAGTTACCAATTTGAAAGAATTCAAGACAAGATTGAAAAAGTGTTTCTTGGATATACAAGATTTATAGTGAGGTAATCTTATGAATGTACTCGGCGAATTAGTTTGTATTCTTGATAACAGTTATAGTGTAGCGATTATGCTAAATAAATCTACTACTACTACTACTACTACTACCTTAAGAAAAAAGAAGTAGCCTGAAGCAATCTTTATAATAAAAAAAATAAATGTGAATGATTTTTTCAGCTTTCCTTATCCTTACCTGGCAGTCTATTATCCCCGTCTGCATCATGTCCTTCCCCTTCCTCGCCCGCTCCCCCGCCAAGTGTAAAGGTGACTGTGGCTTTTGGTGATCTGCTCCCGCTGCCTCCCTCATCTTGTGACCGCAAATGCCACAGCTGCACTCTGCAGCCGGCAGTTAGTAATCGGGTGCCTTCTAGGTTCCAGCTCAAGGCACGAACTGCTGAATCTGCCTTTAGGGAACCGGTTTGCACCCAGCGATAGTCTAGGCCCTAAAGGAAAATGTAAATCTAAATATCGGCCTAGAGGAAACATCTGGAATACTTATTTCTCAACTATTAATTCGTCGTAGATAGAGAGCATGACAATCATCGAGAAATAAGGTCAATAAACCGTTGTGAGGTAGTTCAAAGTTTTCTGTACCTCGGTTCGTTGATCGAAAATTCGGGTAGCTGTGAGAATGAGATTTGACGGCGCATTCAACAGGCACCGGTGGCCATGACAAAGCTTACTAAAATATGGCGTTACTAAAGCTACCAAAATGTCGCTGGTTCAGTCTCTTGTGTTCTCCATATTTTTGTATGCCTCGGAAACTTGGACTGTTAAAAAGGCAGATCGAGCTCGCATAGACGCTTTTGAAATGTGGACGTGGAGGAGAATGCTGCGAATTCCTTATACCGCCAATCGAGCTAATGTTTCCATACTGGATGAGCTCGGTAATCCAAAGAGACTATCCTCCATTTTGTCGACGAGAGTGCTTACATTCTTCGTACATATTCACAGAAGCGATAATATGGAGAAACTTGTAGTTCAGGGTCATGCACCGAGTGGGCGGCGCCGTGGTCGTGGATACGACGAAACAGTTGCTAGATATGAGTATCAAGAGCGCCACTGAACTGACAGAAAATCGCGAACGATGTCGAGCTACAATGCTCAAAACTAATGATAATATTCGTGTCGGCAATACTCTAGCTCCGACTTAATGCATTTTACGAGTTCACAACATGTCATCACACAGTTGACAAAACCGCACGATATAACTCGCACACAAACGATTACCTAACAATGTCCTAGCCCAGCTGATTACCCGTACACTGCGCACCTACGGAATTATGACGTCGCTGGCATGTTTATAGTTAAAATAAACTGTACGTTAGAGCCTTATAACTATCCCAAGCTCAAAAAAGTTACTATTTCTAATTACCCCAGATATTTATATATACCTTATTATCTATTTGCTCTGAAAGATAACTCCTAGGTCTTTGATTTCACATATACGTTCTAAGACTACCAAATTCATGTTGTAATTGTGTCTTATCGCTTTAGTCTTTCTTGTGAAGGTCATAATACAGCCAACAAATTGATAAACAAACAAAGAATAAAAAGTTCCATTCCTCCTTTCTCATTTTTAGGCGTTTTAGGGGTTTATGGCCAGTTTTTATTAATTTATTCATTTATTTATTTTTGAAAGACAATCTGTAAATACAGTGAACTGGTTTTCTGTAAGCTACACCCTAGAATACTACGAGAAAGGTGATTGGATGGATGATATGTTGAAGAAAAGCGAAAAATGTACAAAAGCTGCTCATTGTCATGCCTGCTCCTCCTTCAAGTGCATAATTAGTCATGACTATTCATAAGTGCTGCCATGGATATATAATTATAATATCATTTTTATTTATAATGGTTGAGTACATACAAGTTTAGCTTATACAGGGTTGGGATAAAGAATGGAACCAAGCAAATAACTTTAAAACGGAAAGAGTGATATTGCTGAAAATTTGCAGGCAAGTGTAGTGACGTCTAGTGCATCCGAAGACATTATGTTAGCTATAAATGTACTTCCGGTTTAACCGGAAATACCGTCAACTTTTTTAATTTAAATGGGACACCCGGTATATTTTTGCAGATTATAATTCATCTTTTTTTTCCGAATACGTCCATAGTGGGTTTAGCATTAGTATCTGTAAAAACGGGAAAGATAAAGCTTCTTTATCATTTCAGGTGTTTAAAATGCCGGTCATTCAAAGTCGGTTTTGGCGATCGCGTGAGAACTCACAAAGAAGTGTGTCAACTTTTAATGATTTACGTCCCGACAGGGGTCCTATAACACGTTTGACAGTGACTTAAAAAAAATATAAAAAAATTACCTCAAACGGGAAGACCGCAGACCGCCACGGACGAATTTGTGATACAAATTTTTTAAGAAACACACTATGAACGTATTCGGAAAAAAAGATGAATTAAAATCTGCAAAAATATACAGGGTGTCCCATTTAAATTAAAAAAGTTGACGGTACTTCCGGTTAAACCGGAAGTACATTAACAGCTAACATAATGTCTTCGGATGCATTAGACGTCACTACACTTGCCTGCAAATTTTCAGCAATATCACTCTTTCCGTTCCAAAGTTATTTGCTTGGTTCCATACTTTATCCCAACCCTGTATAGCTATTCTACCACAATTAGGATAGTAAACTGCTATGCATTAAAGCTGAATCAAAAAAATATTACCTATTACTGTTAAGCACTAAATCTGTAACCCAGAAATTGCATCAACCTAGATGATCACTTTATCCATTCTATTACATTCGGTGTTTTGAAGCATTAGCAAAGGGTTCAAAACTTAATTAATCCAAAACTAGAGTATTATCCTTAGAATGGATAAGGCAAACACACAATTTTTCATTTCAATATATGTGAATTACGTGAATGATGTAACAACAAATTAAAATTGTTAGAATCCAGCAAAAACACATTATTAGTCAGTGTATAAGGAAATAAGAAAAATATTAAATGTAATCCAAAAACTAAAAACAGTTGTATAGTTAGTCAAAAACTCTTATGGAAACAAAAGGCTCACACAATCTACCTTAAATAATAATCCAGGCCTTATGTTAAAACTCTGAAATAATTATAAAGTAATTTAATTTTCAATTGCAGATCGAGAGTAAAGGTGAACCTAATCTAATATTGAATTAATTACAGATACATATATGTAATCAGATGATTGAATTATAAATTTCCCACTTTCAGTTTAATACATATTAACTATCTAGTGCATTACAATCAGTATGCCAAAATTAAATTACTAATTCCTTCTTAAACTATGGATGAAAATATGCTTTTCTGTTTGTTTGTAATCCTAAATATAATGAAAATAGTAACTTTTTTCCTCAAAACTACATAAAAATATCAGTGATATGTATGTATTTTTACAACATTATTTTACTATTGCCTGCTCACACAATGCTGGTGAAGCAACAACAATTTTAAGGTAATACTCTAAAAATGCTTTCTAATAGCCCTGTAGATATGTATAGTTTGATGAAACTAAAAACTGTCTGAATTCTACACAGTTTGAAAAAACAGGATTTGTAAAGGAAATGAAGCATTCTTGAAAGTAGCTGAGTAATTACTGTCTAAAATTTGTTAATGTGCTGAGTAGATACCTTGTATATCATATTGAATTACTACAATCCTTAATTATAGGTTCTAGAAAGCTTACAGGTTTAAATCATACATCAAGAATATTCAACATAAGAATGCTTAATACCGAACATAGAAGAGCTTTATTGAAAACAATCATTTATATTGTTTTATACAGGGTGTCCCAGAAGTCAACGTCAAGCCACAACGGGGGTGACAGGATTGGTTGTAACTATCATGAGAAAAATCAGAAAAAAAATCTATCCCATGTAGTTTGAAAATTATGGGCGTTTAAAAAAACCTAGAAATTTGGTCAAATTATAACAATTTTTTGGTTATTATGGTTAACTTTTATTATTTTTGTTCATTTAAACTTTGGAACCGTAACCCTAAATCACATTTCTAGAAGCACAGTCAAAAATAATGACACAATTGCCCCAAGTTTTCCAGAATGAAGACTATTTATTAAAGTATGAATTTAAAATTTTCAAAATATGCTGACTTTGAAAGGCCCTCCTTTAAAAAAAAATGTACTAAAGTGCCTTGGCAAGTGCCACTAAAAATTGGCGCATTTAACCAGAATTGTAAAATGGTACAATACTTGTTAGTTTCATACTAAAAAAACGAGTAAAAAAATAAAAACCTCGAATAACCCGATTTTTGCTAACCCATTTCACTCAGGTCAGATGTTCTTTATTCACACAAGCTTCTGGTAGGTTCTTAATTTTACGGCAAAATGATGAGAGAGATGAATAATGAACGTATTTGCTATAAGTGAGCGAGACAGATAGTGACTCCACTTTTAGAAAAGTCAACAGAAATAAGTAAAATTAATAAAATAATGAAAAATTTTGACCTAGCTTAGTTTAGGTTTATTGGAATGAAGGTCAGGCATTAAATATTCAAATTGTTTACCATCAGCCTCAATACATGCCCTACATCTTCTTAAAAAAGATCTACTTATTAGCCAGGCAGATCCTCGAGAGTTGATTACCTCGGCAGCTTGAGAAATTCGTTTACGCAGCACGGCTACGCTCCCAATGGGCTTTGAATAAACTTTTTCTTTGAGAACACCCCGATAAAAAAATTCCAGGGGATTTAAATCTGGGGAACGGGCTGGCCAGTACGTCCACCTCCACCTCCCCGATATTTTTGGTCAAGGAAATCTCTTACTTGCACTGCTTAATGCGCTGGGCAGCCATCTTGTTGATACCTCATGTGGCGACGATCTGTTAAGCGGTCTACAGACGTTGATGCATGCTGCGATTCTACGTTTCATAACGCAGCCTAGCAGCAGTAGCAGCGTGTGTGGTACTGAATCACGAATTTGGTATCAGTTGCGGCTTGCAGCGATGCAGATTCTGGAATCCTATTATGGTCGGTGAGCCATGTCGCCGAGCCGGTGACGATGATGTAGTGATACAGGTTTCAACGTGTATAGTATTGCGTCGATGCAAAGAAATAAGCCCACCCTACTATTCTTGTGTTGCATGAAATGTGCATGAAGTCGATTCAGGCATCGCAACAGGTTTAAATTTGAGTAGGAACTTATGCAACTGGTGCAAGTTTCATGAAACCTTGAGTCGATTGAGGAATCGCAGCTTACATCAACATCTGTAGGCCGTTTTAGTGGTACGCCCTCTAACAAAGTTGGTTAATTTTATCGTAAAAAATGTAGGTAATTCGTGCCATTCAAACTCTCAGGCAGCTCAAAAGGCCCAACAATTTTGTCGTTTAAAATTCCGGTCCACAGGCTTGCTTTAAAGCGATACTGGGATCCGTTTTCTCACATTAAATGTGCCTGGCTAATAGGTATATCTTTTCTAAGAAAATATAGGGCGTGTATTGAGGCTGATGGTACACAATTTGAACTGTTATTGTAATAAAACATGTTATTTCCCTATCTGACTGCTAATCCAATAAACCTAAACTGAGCTAGGTCAAGATTTTTCATTATTTTATTAATTTTACTTATTTTTGTTAACTTTGTTAAAAGTGGCGTCACTATCTGTCTTGCTAACTCATAGCAAACATATCCACTATCCACCTCTCTCATCATTTTACCATAAAATTGAGAACCTACCAGAAGCTTGTGCAAATAAAGAACATCTGACCTGAGTGGAAGGGTTAGCAAAAATCGGGTTACTTGACGTTTTCCTTTTTTTACTCGTCTTTTTTTAGTATGATACTAACAAGTATTGTACAATTTTACAATCCTGGTTAAATGCGCCAACTTTTAATGGCACTTGCCAAGGCACTTTAGTAAATTTTTTATAAAGGAGGGCCTTTCAAAATCGGCAAACTTTGAAAAATTTAAATTCATAGTTTAATAAATAGTCTTCATTCTCGAAAACTTGGAGCAATTGTGTCGTTATTTTTGACTGTGCTTCTAGAAATGTTATTTAGGGTTACGATTCCAAAGTTTAAATAAAAAAAAATAATAAAAGTTAACCACAATAACCGAAAAATTGTTATAATTTACCAAATTTCTAGGTTTTTTTTTAAATGCCCATAATTTTCAAACTGCATGGGATAGATTTTTTTCTGATTTTTCTCATGATAGTTACAACCAATCCTGTCACCCCGTTGCGGCTTGACATTGACTTCTGGGACACCCTGTATAACATTCTGTAAGTTAGGAATTTTCTTTTGAGAAACAACTTGTAATCATTTTTACAGATAAATGGGAAGTTAAGTTTATGCTTGATAGTTGGAGAAGATATGAATTATTAATACATGGCAACAAGTTGAGTGTTATATTGATGTATAGCTCTCAATTTTTACCAATATGATTTTTAGTAAAAACAAATTACTTGGTAGATCTAAACATAGGGCCAGTTGTACAATGTCTAATAGCTAGTCTGTCTCAAACATGTTCATATGTATTTTACCAAAAAACAACTATAAACCATATGAAGATAATAATTCCCAAATGGAATACAGTCTATATATTCAACAGTCAGTAAAATGTTCATTATAAATGTATTATATACTTACATGTGCTGAGGTGTTATGGATCAAAGGAGTAGGCTCATAGATGCATACAACATCGTCATAAGCAGCAGCAATTTTCCCAGTATCACTGGAACAATCTATGGAACTTATCCTAATATAATCATGAATAGCACCAGGGATGATTTGCACTCTTTCAAAGGTTGAGGCTAGAATCACAATGTTGCAACCTGCAGCATAAGCCTAGAACAAAATTTATTATACAACAATTATTTCTGCAGCTACTTTTTCAGATTTATAAAGTTAGTAGTTATTTTTTATTATTTTAGTTAAATCTGACATCAAACAAGGCTCCTCCCTCACAGGCACATATTTAGGGGGGGTCTAGGGGGTCCTCCCCCCAAAATGTTTCTTTATATATAATTGCCATCCAAAAAACCTAATCCCCCCCAAGTTATTATGTTCACCTTAGCAATTAAATATTTTAAAAAAAGTTTACCTAAAGATTAATTATTTAATGTTCTTTGAGGATTAATTGGCATTAATAGTGATCAGAAATGCCAGGATGACTTCAATCATGTATAATTAATAATACCATTAGATTGTCACAATAAGATAAGTGTACCTTCCTCAGACTTCTGTGTTAAAAGCTTGACGTCTATGCCACCATAGTACAATTTTACTCAATCTGTTAGGAACTGTTTTTATAACTATACTGAAAGCAATATTTAATACACATGAGCATTATCTGGAAATGAATTGTATTGATTGAAGGTAAAATAGTCAATCATTTAAGATCTGCAAGTACATGAACTATTTCCTAATTTCCTAATAAACAGATATTAATTTACAAATAGCTTTTTATGACAACTAAAGTAGCTTGACACTAATTATTATCAACGCTGGATTAAGCTTTTATGGGGCCTGGGGCTATTATAGTTTTAAGGGGTGCTTTATAAATAAACTGCAAATAGTATAGCCCCTGTAGGGCCCCACTGAACCATGGGGCCCGAGGCTACAGCCCCTTTAGCCCCATGGTTGATTCAGGTGTGATTATTATAACAAAATAGAAAACAAAAAAGTATGCCATGCTTGTCATAGTATGTAATGACCATAAAATCCTTTGGAAATTTTAGTATTTAGCAGTAACAGAGTAAACTAGACCAACTATGAGGATTGGGTGTAGCAATTACGTTTAATTAATAAGTTTTGGTTGTCCATAAAGTTCACACTTCAATTTCTTATAATTATCAATTTGAATTAGAGTTCAGTAAGAGCGCAATGAAGTTTTATTGAAGTTAATGCTGTTCATGAAGCTTTAACTTTACAAATTATGGTGTGAACTTTATCCTCTCTTCTGTATTGACCTCTAGTATCCTCTTTCTTCTCACTGTATCAATTACACATTATAGTACAAACCTAAATGCAAGTCTATCCCCCAAGATCTAATTTAATGTTTTTATACCCACATTTGATGTTATTAGCCCTCTAGAGTTGGTGATCTAATGATAATTATGAACCAGCTCAGTGTTTTTAGCAGAAGGTGTTCTGCAAAAAACCTAATAAGCGTGCAGCATATGATTATGTTCTGAATGGCAAGATGATAGAGCAGAATTTAGACTAGTTGCAACTTAGAACTTACAGTAAATGGCACCCCTTCCACAGAGCCAACAGCGAAACATTTATCACCGGCATTGCAGGCGCCGCTCACGATCTGATGAAGATTCATTTTTACAATGTTTTTCTAAAATATAAAGAACATTTCTACATGCAACTTGCCCTACTTTGATAGGGCAAATCAATTTTTGTTGATTTAATGCGGTCAGCTGATAGCGATTTGTCAAAATGACATCTGTCACACCCTAACGTGTCAAAGGTCAAACGACTTTCAACACCAAATTTAAGACTAAAATGTAGTGATGGGAGTTTGCGATATCCAAAATCAATAAAAGCTAGCTACGTACATAGTAGCAGGTACATTGTTTTACTTGAATTGTATTTAGTTTGAACATGGCCGACTCTACTCTTTATACGATGAAACAGAGGAGTAAAAATGAAAAACGTGCATGTCAGATACTAGATTTTATGTTCCATTGTCATGAGAAAATGTGTGCTCTTATGAGGCAGATTGCACAATTTTCTAAAATATACAGAATTTTGTTTGATACCACTGCATCTGCAGCTTCGAATGAGGAAGGAGACACCGTTATAACCAATGGCCACGCTACTGAGCGATGTTGGAAGAATTTCTGTGGCCAGAGCTCGACAACATCGATATTAAAGTGTATCCGAAGTCACTTGGAACAGCAAAAAATGCTTGGGCGGCATCTCCTTTGTGAAACGCGGCAGGTATACAGGGTCTCTGGGGCGTTTCACAAAGGAGAAGCGGCCCAAGCATTTTTTGCTGTTCCAAGTGACTTCGGATACACTTTACCAACATGTGGTTCCAACAGGATGGACCCACGAGCCACACAAAAGCGACGCAACGCTCGAAGTTGTTCGACAGAACTTTGGCGACTGGATCATCACCAGACGAGCGTTTATTGGTTGGCCACCGCGATCGTGTGATTTGACACCTCTCGATTATTTTCTTTGGAGGTACGTCAAATCATTGGTCTTCTCCCACAAACCAGTCACTTTGGATGCCCTCGAAAACAATATTTGAGTAGCCATCAGCGCCATAACGCCGCAAATACTCGAAAATGTCATCCGAAATGGGACCGACCGCTTGAATTGAAGCACTGCCAGCGAGCCCAAGGCGGACATTTGAATGATGTTCTATTCCATCATGGCCGACTTTACTCACTGTAGAGTCGGCCATGATTCCATACAATGTCATGGATGAAGAATCAAAATAAAGCCGAAACCAATTTGATATTTCAAACCGTTGTTGTTTTATTTAATTTTTCTTTCCTATCGTTCTTATTGGGGCACCCTATACATGATACTTGTGGATGATACTATCAATAATGTGGTTCATTAATTTATTTCTGTTGTCAAATTGTCGTTATGCCCAATTGCCCATTAGATCATTTTCATACTACATCACAAGTGGGCGTGCCTAGGGTACGAGCGCGTACAGCGTTGCCAGATTCCACGATTAATGTTTTGATCCCTGACCCCTGTTACACCAATAGAGGACAAATTCTCACGATTTTTAATACTGCAGGTGCGATGTACCGTACAGTATTGATATGACTTTACACGATTTTTGTCAGTCAAGTTGCATGAATTTCTTTCCACTTCATCTGGCAACACTGGTTATACGAGCTTGTACACCAGGTACGCCTACTTATGACGTAATATGAAGATGATCTACACACTTATCTGGCAACACTGGATGAAGGTTGAATGTTGAAAGTTGAAACCAGTGTTGCCAGAGCTAGTACAATTGTACTAATCTAGTACATTTTCAAAAGTTTTATACAAAAGTACATTTGTTTAATTTCTAGTACATTTTAGAGCGTTACAAACAGAACAGACTTAAAAGGAAAATCTGCCGGAAAAATCATTAAACAGACTTCCAATAAAAAAAACATTTAAGATTCAAAATGATTAATCGGCATATCCTATGATTTTCACTCGATGGTTTTCAGCCCACCTCCAAGCCGACGCGACGTTTACGCCCGCTCCATCTATAGTAGAAGCATTAAACAACTAGCAAGAGTAAGTCAGTTTCGCAAGCAGGACTTCCGGTTTGGACGTGGTCGAAGCTAGACGTGCGTGATAAACCAGAGACATACATATATTGGTGAATTGGTGTGGTAAATTACTAACCCGATCCTCTGTGTACTCTAAACCCTCCCCTGTAGTTAGTAGGTAAGTCAGAAACAACAGTTACTAAAAAGGGCCTTTATGAACACGGACTCAGGGGGGGAGGAATCCCCCCCGGCGGCTATTACAACGAAGGTTGGGGCACAGGATGGCACACACAACCTGTCCCAAAATGACATTGAAATGATAATAGGCACGAAAAATACGCCAAATACTATAACGCAAAACAACAGCCAGAACAAGGTCATCCACCAAAAAAAACAAATACTTTATAAAAACAATTCTGCTGGACCTTTCACAGTATATGTTGAAGCCACGGAAGATTCGGGGCTAAGTGTAGGTAGACAAAGATATCTCCAACTCGCAAAAGATGTTTTCCAACTTAACCTGAAAAACATTAAAAGAATCCAAATCAAAGGAAAAAACAGGCTAGGTGTGGAATTTCTGAATTACCAGGATGCCAATGACTTCTCGATGAAAAAAATAAAAAATTACAATATATATATCCCATTTTACCAAGTAACATGTAAAGGCCTCATCCGACAAGTCGACAGCAACTTCTCGATGGAGGAATTATTAAAAGTCTGTACATCTCCAATAAACATCTTAGAAGCCAGAAGACTCAATCGAAAAGTTGTTGTTGACGGAATAGCTAAGTATGTTCCAACAGGTACGGTTCTACTAACGTTTGAGGGAACAGTGAGACCCACGGAGGTAAGCATATACTTCTTGCTCTTTGCAGTCGACACATATATCCCTCCAGTTACACAATGCTACGCATGTCATATGTATGGCCATACAAAAACACAGTGCAGGGGAAAACAAAGGTGTTTTAATTGCTCCGAATTATATCATAATCAAGGGGATGATAATACTTTCGACTGCGCTACCAAATGCTTCCACTGCGGAGAGACCCACAGATCCAACTCCAAAAAATGCCCAGAATATTTGCGCCAGACAGAGATTAAAAAACTAATGATCTACCAAAACCTCTCCTATTTTGACGCAAGCATAAGAATCCCAAAACCTTACAGAACAGCAAACAGAACTACCCCTCTACTCTCAAATAGTTACAACGCCATAGACCCAACCAACTTCCCACAATTAGACAACCAAAGCTTACCCTCCACATCTAACAACATAAACATTTCCAATAGAAGAGCCTTCGATTTCTCGAACACAATAAAAACAAAAAGAACGTTTCAACAAGCCCTGTCACAACCCGCAAAAAAAAGAATCACTCACACTACTCCCAGTTACAGCAGAGAGGAACACAATCAACACCTTATCAATAGCAATGGAAGATTACCCAACGTCAACACCACAAACAAAACCACAACACAATCTCAAACTAGTAATGTCTCACTTCACCCCCAAACAAACAAACAAACAAATATTCAAACCGCTAAACAAGCGCCAGTTAGTGCCCATCAGTATACAAACGCAGATCACAATGATCAAGTACAAAATATTTTCGCCCAGTTTATCAAGACTAGCATAAATGACAGGGAAAAATTAAGGGACCTTATCATTACACACTTCGACACTAATGAGTCAACCGATACCTTCTACTAAACACCTGCTGCGGGTATGTCAGAGTCCAACAACATTAAAATTCTCCAATGGAACATCAGAAGTGTTAACAGCAATAGATCCAATCTAATAAACCTAATAAATAAACACAAACCGGACATAATTATACTAAACGAAACATGGCTTAAAGACAATTCTAATTTTCACATTCCTTTCTTCAACATAATCAGGCAAGACCGACATGACGGCAAGGGTGGCGTAGCCACGTGCGTCAAAAACAACATTAATTTTGAAATTATAAAAATGCCAAACTTTAGCACAGATAAGCTACAAATAGTCATTATTAAAATTAATAATACTAACTTCGTCAATATATACTCCTCCCCTACAAACAAATTATCATACAACTTGCTACAGAACATCATAAACAACTTAAATGACAATATTATTATCATGGGAGACCTAAATGCCCACCACCCACTATGGGGGAGCAGCTCTCCCAACTATAATGGACGCATTATTTACACACTCCTGAATGACAACAACTTGTCCATCATTAACAACGGGGAAAGTACTAGACTAACCAGGCCGAACCAAAATAATAGCCCAGTAGATATTACCATTATCTCAGAACATCTGGCAGGCAAATGTAAATGGCAGGTGGGCAATGATTTGGGGAATAGTGACCACTTCCCGATCCATGTTCAAGTAGACATGTCGTACCAAATAACTCCTGAACAAACCAAAAGGAATTTCAAAAAAGCCAATTGGCAAGCTTATCAACAACATATAAACATGCTGATAACAGATCAGGATGATAGATTGGATAATGACAACTTCACCAAAACCCTATTATCGATACCACTTAAAACTATAAATAAAGCAAACAGCTGGCCTAGGAGCCCATGGTGGGATGGGGAATGTTCGACATGGATCCAAGAAAGGAAGCAAGCTATCAAAGAATTCAGGGAAATACCAAATATGGACAACTATATCAAAGCTAAAAGAGTAACTGCCCTAACTAATAGAAAACTGAAAAAGAAAAAAAAAGAACAATTCAAAATATTCTGCTCAACCATCGACAGAAACACTAACCCGTCAAGAATATGGAAAACCTTCAAGAAATTCCAAAATAACACACAAAAATTCCGGTACAATGTATTCCCAAGAAGCGAAATAGCTATCAGAATAATAGACAAACTCACGTATGTGAACATAGACCCTAACTTCACACCGCAGCACACCACAGAATCAAATCAGTTCACCCTTACAGAACTCCAGGTTATCCTCAACAAGAAAAAAGACACAGCTACAGGACCGGATAATATTTCATATTCGATGCTAAAAAATCTACCACATCAGGGTGTTGAAACTCTACTTAAAATCTATAATAGGGCTATGAGAGAAGGTAAAGTACCCCCCGAATGGAAAAAGGCTCACATACTACCTTTACTAAAACCAAATAAAGATCAAGCCAATCCAGATAGCTACCGTCCTCTGATCCTGAGCTCCTGCATGTTAAAGACTTTGGAAAGCTTAATAAAAACCAAAATTGAATGGATAGTAGAAAACAAAAAAATATTTAATAAACATCAAACCGGATTCAGACGTAATCACTCCACAGCGGACAACATTGCCACACTCACCTATGCAATCCACAATGCCTTCACTCTTAACCAAACCGTCCTGGCAGTGTTCCTCGATATAAAATCAGCCTATGACCACGTCAACAACTACAAATTATACCAATACATGATTGAATTAGACATACCAATTGACCTCTGTAACATAATATTCGACATATCCCAACACAGAAAACTATACATTAAGGACAACAACGGCAAATTACATGGACCTAAATATACATCAAATGGTTTGGCGCAAGGTTCCCCCCTCAGTCCACTTCTGTTTAACATCTATATACATAAAATATTCAGCATCATCCCAGAAGGCATACAGCTCCTTAGTTATGCGGATGACATAGTCATATACACCACAGGAGCTGATATCACCAAAATGCAAGACGACATAAACACTACATTGAGCTATATACATGAGTACATGAGAGAGCATAACTTTGAACTAACTACAGCAAAATGCGCAAACATATGGTTCACAAAAGGACACAGAACGAACATCAATAGGGATATAAAAATTATGAATCAACACATTAAATCGGTAAACGAAATTAAGTACTTAGGCATCACACTGCAAAGGAATCTCAAATGGGACACACACATTAACAACATGATTACTAAAGCCAACCAAGGGTTAAAGTTGCTAAGGATCTTTGGAAAAGTCAAGTGGGGAGCAGACCCTAAAACATTACAGCTTGCCTTTAATGGATTAATCAAGTCACAACTGGATTATGGCAGTTACTTCCTGGAACCATGTGCCAGAAAACAATTGGCTAAAATCGATAGGATCTTCTATCAGGGACTCAGGATCATTACGGGATGTATGAGATCCACGCCACTCTACAGCCTTCTGTCAGAAACCGCAGAATTGGACCCTCACAACAGAAGGATACTTCTCGCAACAAAATTCTTACTGAAGAAATATGCAATTAAGGATCACCCAATAGTTATTTCCATCAAACAACTTAAAAATAACATAATGAACAATAATAGATACTGGACCAACAAGAACATGCCTACATTGGTTGTTGGACTGGACATACTGGCAGCAATAATCGGTGCCGGACAAAGTAGAGACAATCTAACATGCTACACACACAACTACGATATACAATATCTAACTATAAATAGAATAAACTTCAATATTAAAAAGCACGACACCAACACTAACCAAAACTTTCTCGAGGCAGTGAGCAAATACAACACACACACACTCATTTTCACAGACGCATCCAAAGAAGGCGGCAATACAGGGCTAGGGATCCATATTCCGGATATCAACTTTAATTTCTCTGCAAAGCTACCCAACAACATTAGTATATGCACAGCAGAAACGATGGCCATACATAGGGCATGCAAAATCATCATAGAAAAAGACATTAAAAAAACCATCATCCTGTCTGATTCCAAAAGTGCAATCGAAAAAATCATCAGAGAAGGCATTGACACCATGGCAGAAAACCTAGTGCTTGAGATACGCGTGATGATAGCCCTAGCAAAGTCCAGAGAGAAAGAAATAAACTTGGCATGGATACCCGGACACTCTGACATTAAGGGCAACGAGATTGTCGACAAACTAGCCAAAATCGGCAGGAATCTGAGAGTACCACTAGACTTAGAAATTCCACTCTCTGACGAGATCAACATAATCAAACATTATATCCGGGATAAATTTGGCGAGGAGTGGAAAAAAATTAACGAAAACAAACAAAATTGGTATAGCCAAATCCAAGACAAATTTCCAAATGCCCCATGGTACACCAAAATAGGCTTCATAAGTAGACGACACATAACTAACATCATTAGACTCAGAACAGGTCATGGGACATTCAAGAAACACCTATATAGGCTGGGATTAGTTGAGGACCCATACTGTGAATGTGGAGAAATAGAAGATATAAACCATATATTCCTGCAATGCCCCATTAACCGTACACCTGGTCACTCACTATATGAGGAATTAAGAGAAAGCAACATACCAACCCCAATCAGCATGCAAACGGCACTACAAAACATAAATAAAGAAAGACTAATCATCTTAAACAACTTTATTAACAAATACAGAATATCTATATAGCATTCTTATCCTTTCTTTTTCAGTCCTGGGTGCTTCTACCTTTCCGAGGCAACTTTTCGGTGTTGTGTTAATGCATCCCCGTTGCCCGGGTGCGAGAAGAGTCTTTTCATCCTGTGTTGTGTTGTCTTACTAACATACCCCACACCAATACAAACTGTAAGGTAGACAAGTGAAACTAAATGTAACAAGTGTCCAACGGTTATGGTTACGAGCCAGACAAACCAAGGACACAACAAATGTGCTGGCTAATTGCGCACGCGCGCAGAAGCCAAAAAGATATAAGAAGAAGAAGAAGAAGAAGTTTCGCAAGCAGGGGTGTGAAGGTTATATTTGACCAAAACGAATGTGTCACTTTTCAAGCATCCAGTATGGCCACTTCGGGTGCGAACAATTGGCGTATAGTATTTTCGAATTTTGGTTTTGCCAGCATTTCGCGTTTTCTTTCTCAAAATAAAATCTAGTACGCAAGACAGCTAATCTAGTACATTTTGAAACAGTGTTCTAGTACAATTTCTAGAAAAGCTCTGGCAACACTGGTTGAAACGAGAAACGTCAAGAAAAAATAATAAAGGCTGACGTGTTTGGAAAATTTAAATTTTTCTGCAAAATGGAAAAATATTATCGAATTCTCCTCCTAGCCTGTTTTTCAGTATTAATAGAATTCTCAAGCGCCTTATACTTCCATATAGGTGAAACAGAAAGAAAATGTTTCATAGAAGAAATTCCAGATGAGACAAACGTTGTCGGTAAGTTTATTTCCATCACACTGTTCAAGTACGGAGTAAAGAAGCATTCACAGTACTCCGTGAATCTCATAATTAGTCAAAGAACTCCTCTAAACTCACATGTAGTTTAAATATGTGAGGGGGCTCAAATAGTTAATGCATTTTGGTATATCCAGATGTGAAAGCAGATTGCAAATGTTAGATGTGTTGGAGGTATTTTCATTTTACGATGTAAGGTGACTTAGCCAACCAGATTGCAAGCAAATCTGGCCAATGTGCCTTTGCACTAATCTTACTTATATAAAATGAGCTTATTCTACCTGGTACATTATCACTATATCTTGTTACAACAATGGGCAAAGGCTTACAATTCATGTGAAAATTTTAATAGTTGTATTAGGTATCTTGTGCAAACTTCCTACATTAAATATTAAACATGATGTGTAGATTATTATTAGTCCTCATAAAATGAAGAAGTAAGGAGAACGTTACAAATGTCACACTAACACATTCCTTCTATAGATAATTGAGACAGGGTAATCACACCAGATTGATGGTGATGGCTTGTTAATTGGGAATTCAAGCTGTTTGCCTCTATGGGATCCACTTCAGAGATCCAACTCAAGTGACCCTTCTAGTTTTGTCTGTGTTAGTTCAAATAGATTAATTTACCAGCGCTGTTTTGCGATGATAACTTCGAAAAAGTGTTGGCCCAAGAATGAATGTATATCCTTGGGAATTAGCTTAAAGGATTTGCTTCATGGATCCTCAACTTTTGCAGGTGTGCACTGAACATCCAATGGCCAGTTATAAATCCAACATCTTTTGTAGTTCCTTACTACTCAGTCTGAGGGCATCTGTGACATTAGAACACAAAGGTCCCCTAAGCATCCTCTTTGTCTCAACATTCTCCACTACTCTGTTCTAATGCTTCTGGTGCTCATTTGACACCTGACTGCTGCACCTAAGTTAATGTTCGTTGTTAATATTCGCCTGTGTTTTAGGGTATTATGGCAGTCCCACACAATTTTTGAAGTAAAGTGGTTGTATTGTAATACATTGATATGATGGTTCATTGGCAAGTGTTATCTCACATACTGGATATTGAATCATTTGAGACAGCAACTACAAATACTAAATAGTCTAATGACTTGCTAAACCCATTCATTCCAAACCTGGAGATGTTTCGCCACCTGGGGACATTACAGTTTAATAAAGTACTGTAAAACAGCATATTGCCATTTTAAATTTGTACCAGAAAATGTCGGAAAAAGTCGGCGGCCGGCGGGTCTCGAACCCACGATCTCCAGATTGGTACCCCGGCAATCTCTTCAGTTGAGCTATGGTTGCCCTGTCGCAACACTTTCAAAGTTGAGCTGACAGGGCAACTGTAGCTCAACTGGTGAGAGCGTCGAAATACCAATCTGGAGGTCGCGGGTTCGAGTCCCGCCGACTTTTTCCGACATTTTCTGGTATGAATTTAAAATGGCGATATGCTGTTTTACAGTCAGATCCTTATAGTCTGGTGTTATCTGAGAATGAATGAATGAATGAATAAGGACCAGAGGCTATCCAGCACAGAATGTGGCTGGTGCATAGGCCACACGATGGGCCCTTTTGCGCCTCTATCCGCGCTAGTTCCTAAGACCTGCCCTTTTGGCAAAGGCAAGTACATCCTTAGGTCCTATCCGTTTTATCTCTATTGGTTCCAAGGTTCTTGAGCCCAGCATAGTCTGCCTGTGATAACCCAGGGTTTCACAGCGACACAGGATGTGTGCCGAGGATTCTTCCTCTTCACCACACCACATGCATGTTGGGTCGTTGACCACCCTCATCACAAACAAGTGACGCCTGAAGGTATTGTGACCCGTTAATAAGCCTACTAGCAATCTCAAGTTACTCCTATCCAGAGAGAGACAAAATCGTCCTATTCTCTCTGCAGGCCCTGCTAATAGCTCCCGAGCCTGATGGAGATGACCAGAGATGTTGTTCCATCTCAGAGAGTGTTGATTCTGGATCCACTCTCCAGTTGTTTTCCTAATCAAGTTTGCAGACAGTCCTAAGGCTGGTTCCGGGCCCACAAAACTATTTCCGGATCCCATCCTGGCTAGATGATCCGCCATTTCATTACCCTTTACCCCAGCGTGCCCAGGTACCCACATCAGTGATACCTTGTGTTTAGCTGAGATGTCGTCAAGAGCCCTCCTGCACTCCAGGACCAGTCCCGACGTTATTTTCCAAGCACTCAGTGCTTTGATGGCTGCCTGACCGTCAGAGCAGATAGTAATCCGCCTCCTAGACCCGTCAATTTGCCGAATACGATTTACACAGGCAAGTATCGCATAGACCTCAGCCTGGAATACTGTGGTGTGCCCCCCAAGAGGGAATGAAAGTCTTGTACGGGGTCCGTAGACTCCCGAGCCCGAGCCCTCTCTAGCGAGTGAACCGTCTGTGTACCAGACCTGTCCTCCTCCTTCGATGAGCTGTCTTTCCCTTGACTCCCACTCTTCCCTTGACGGAAACACCACCGTAAATTTGCGATTGAAGCGATGCGTAGGAGAAACTGTATCGCTCCTCGCCAACAAAATAGGACAATCCTCATGCAACTCTGCTAGAATCGTCGAATGTCCTTTGCCTGGATTCATGAAAGTCCAGCTACCCTGACTCCAGAGACGGAACCCTGTTTTTCTAGCTTCCCCTTGGATTACCAGATCCAAAGGAGGAAGATTCAATAGTGTTTCTGAGAATACATATTTGTTAGTTTTGGGTTTCAATATTCCTAGCCAGTCAAGCTTCCATATTAATTGTTCACAGCATAACATGCTGTTTCAACGTCAAACGATAGCATTCAAGGTCATCGAAAATTGTTCGTTTGACATCAAAGGAAGATACCCTGCCACTAGTTGTCACTTCTCGTTAGTTGTACTATTCTTGGTTAAAATTGCATGCTGCAGTTCAACTGATTATGAGTTAATGTATGTTAATTTGTGGTTTACACCAAATTTTATTGTTGTAATATTAAATTTTCATTGATATGTCACAAGTTAATTAGTATTTCTATTAGAAATAACAGTTTTGTATTAGGATTGGTTGACATCTTACAAACTCAGTGCTTCTGAGACAGTTGGATTTAGGCAGATTATGTTACTTGCAGTTACTTGTTATTTAAGATACAATGTTTAGGACAACTGATCATCATGAAACAGGTTTGTCTTTATCAAGACCTATAAATCGTACTCAAATGTTTGCACTATACTTATACATATTTTTCCTCCAGTAAACTACAAAGTCGAGCTGTATGACCCACGAACGGGAGGGTACATCCCACCTTCTTCAGGGATAGGAATGCATGTAGAAGTGAGGGATCCAGATGACAAGTCCATTCTGTCCAGGGTATACCAAGCTGAAGGAAAGATCCTTTTCACCTCTCACACTCCAGGCGAACATGGCATTTGCATGTATTCAAACAGCACTGCCTGGTTCAGCGGTTCACAGCTTAGGGTACATTTGGACATTCAAGTAGGAGAGCATGCTATCAATTATGGAGAGGTAGTACAGAAAGAAAAATTGACTGAGTTACAGTTGCGTGTAAGGCAGTTACTGGATCAAGTGGAACAGATCAGCAAGGAGCAAAACTACCAAAGAGTAAGGATTTTTTTCTAATGGAAAAAAGTAGTAATATATTATTGAGGTCAGAAATATAATATTTGTTTACATTTTTGTGCTGTTACCGATTCAGGCAGGGTTAAAGGGAATGATCCTGGGGAGGGGGGGGTAGAGGGTACAAGGGGCGAAAGTAGTTTTTGGTTGAAATGTGGACAACATTTTAACCAAAAACAACAACAACAACCCTGTATAAGGAACAAGACATATATGGGCATTGTCTCCTGTAATAGTTATTTACATAACAAGTTCCCAAAGTGATATTTTTCGCGGGTCCTGGAAGCCTGCGAGTCGTGTAAAATCACTTTCTGGTAGCGTTACGTACCATATTATTTTCTGCAGCCGTTTATTAGATGAAATATTAAAAAATAGATACTATAAATATTACTTAAGAACATTACAGCGGTTCCGAAAATAGAGCTTTCGGTACGATTTGTGTAACGTTTCACTTTCGATTTAATAAATCATATCAAGAGTTCTATTTTCGGGACGGCTGCAGAGAAAGATATAAAAAGTATGTGTTGCTGTGGTTCCCGCGTTTTGATTCTCTAAATAACCCTCGTATATTATTCTTCCATAGCATACCATTTCAAAGTTACAGGTCAACCCTTAAACCCGGGGGGTCATTTAAGGACCTTATGTTAAAAAAACCTAGCCTAAATACTTTATTTAAAAACATTGGCAGCGCTCCCACTTGATACGTGCTTGTGTTGACCTTTGGAATTCAGTATGCGGCCACGTTTCGCAGAGAGTATAGCAGAGTGACACGTGATTTCGTATAGTGGGGTCCCGCTGGTACCCCGAACGGTCATTTATGAACCCAATTTTCATTTCAAACGCGTGGTATATTTTTTGCTTTTTTTATTTATACTCTTCAAAATGATTGGAATACTACGCAACCCCTAAACAACATGAGTTAGCCAAAAACTGGGATTTTGATGCTAAAGCAGACTAAGGTGCAGTTTATCAATGCTCAATTAAAATTTCCAGTTACCTACCTGACAATTTGGCATAGCCAACAGTCAAAGTCTCTGTTAAGTAAATTACTGTTTATCGTGACTTTCTGTAACTGAAAGTTATGTAGCTAAGAATTTGGGTTGAGTTGGCCACACTGCTAAAATATCCCTAACTCGTTCTTGAATCCTATTGGCTAGAACAAACTGTCGGTTATACGAAATTTTAATGGCAGATGAATACTGAATAGCAGTTCCTAATCGTAAATATCGGTGTGTATATTATAAATCGGATTAAAATGAGTTCAGCTCCAGAATCGCTAACAAAGGCTGACGTAAAAAATAAAAGACTTCCAAATTTCACCGAAAGTGAAAGGAGGTGCTGCTCATAAAAGTTGTCAATATGTATGATAAGGTAATTGAAAATAAACGCACAGACGGTGCAACATGGAGAGAAAAGGAAAAGGCATGGATGAACGTTGAGCATAAATTTGATGCCTAACTATAAAGCTTATTTTATCAATTACAAAAATTGAGCAAAATATGGAATATCAGAATAATAAAGCAATATAAAAATTCCCTGCTCTAGATACAAAATATAATCCACACTCAAAAAAATTTATACAGCAGCAGCTTCAAAACCAAAGGAAAAAAAATAAAAAAGTTAGGTTAAGGCTACAATCACAAAACATAATACTCTGCTGCAATTAAAATCTTAGGTGCCAGTTAACCGCATAACTGACACTTTCAACTTCCAGACATTTTAGCAGTTACTTTAGCTGACTGTTAACGGTTAGCAGGAGAAAGATAAACACTATAACTGCTAGTTAACAGATAACTGTCAGCTGAATTAACTTAACTGAGCATTGATAAACTGGCCCCAAGACCGTGATACTTCTGCTGAAAACTGTTTTGCTACAGAAAGTGTTTTGGAGACTGAGGATAATTTGGAAATATGAACATATGGTTTTGATATTCTCTAGACCTAATTAATGTAAACTCAATAGCACTAACTTAATATGACATATTTTGCTGGGGTCTCTAAAGAACCCCACATGGGTACCTATTTATGTTGATTTTCATAGCATGGGAATTTAAGGGTAAAAATGTTTTGCTGTAAGCCTCACCTAAAAAAGTAAATACCTATCTTTGGAAGTGTCAGCCCCTTACTTCTTGCACTTTTCGGGTGTTAACACTTTTGCATGTATCAAAAACACTGGATGAGGTTCCCTCAATATTTAGGGCAAGGTATTCCCTTCTGTATTAAAACCAATTTTTGTTTCCAGTATCGAGAAGAACGATTCAGGCAGACCAGCGAAAGCACAAATTCAAGAGTATTATGGTGGTCCATTGCTCAAACTGCAGTTCTTCTTCTCATGGGAGCCTGGCAGATGAGGCATCTCAAAACCTTCTTTGAAGCTAAGAAGCTGGTGTGATCTTTGTCTAGGTTATTTATTTATGATTTTATTATATTTTTTGTTGTGAATATGCGATTTATTTGTAAATTTTGGAGTTTATGTACTACCATCTACGTTCGTTTTTTACGGTATAATAAATGAAAAAATCGAAGTCAGAGGTTTATTTAAATACCATATTTGTAATACGATAAAAGCAACAAATAGAAAAGACATCAATATTTTATTGTTTGAATTTCATACCCCTCAAGAAAGACTGAGAAAATGCTATGATAATAATATAATAAAATGATTTCAAATTCAACTACAGCACTATAAGATTGATCGCTTGTTCATTTTGTCTAATACCATTGATTAACATATAAATATGTTATCCAATGCTAATACCTTTTAATTTATGGGCTTATACAACCATTTTTTTTAATTTATCATTAATAAAAATTGTATGCTCGAGAGCTACTATACAATATTATTCAATAATTCATTTCAGACTTAGTTTTGAATTTGATTCGAATTGGTAACTATAAGACCTGGACTATTGAGAAACCACACACTAGGCAATTTTTTTAAAATCCTTGCGACACCGCTATTGCCACTTCTTCAATTCAGTCGTATATTCTAAGAATGTTTTCATGCTCATAATTTAATATTTAAAGATCTGTAACTGTATTATGTTTTAATATCTTCAAATGCGGCACGGTTGAAATCTACGTTTCTTAATTTTTATAGAATTGAAAAACTGTAGAGAGACTACAGGTGGTTTGACGTATGAATAAGGTGCAAAAATATTGCAACATATGGCAACGTCATTTAAGACATCCACAAGATAACCTTATTTTGAAATTTGAACTTTTTATCATTTTATTTATTTTGTAATTTGCCGCACACTGCGTCACACTATCACATAACAATTTCATGTTTGCTACAGATATTTTATCAGAACGATTTAGTTCGGTTATAGCGTACGATACGGCATAATGCAGCAAGGAACCTCTATTTTAAGGTTATACCGCAATCCTGGATGTACAGATTCCAAAAAATGTGAAATTTTGAACAAATTGCAAGCTTCCTGTTCGAGCATAGTTGATCTAGAAACCGAGGTATGTTTCCATGTAGAAACTACGACACCTTTAAGTCAGGAACAAAAGAAAATCTTGAAATGGGTACTGCAGGATCCGCTTTACCCAAAGAATGTCTTTGATAACATCAAGTTGCAGCCTAGTGAAGATCAGGTTTTGATAGAGGTTGGTCCTAGATTTAATTTCTCAACACCCAGTTCCACCAATGCAGTTTCAATCTGCAAAAACCTTGGCTTGAGCAGTATCACTAGAGTTGAAGTTTCAAGAAGATACTTGATTATATTCAGAGAAGGAACCACAATTACCAAAACAATCGAAGATAACCTTGCATCCCTTTTACATGATCGCATGACTGAATGCAGATACACAAAAGAAAACATTCCAAAAAAGAGCTTCAATGAAAAGCTGGTAAAGAAAGGAGATATAAAAGAAGTTGATATACTAGGAAAAGGTGTACAGGCACTGAAAGAAATTGATTCTGAGCTTGGCTTAGCGTTTGATGAAGCAGATTTAGAATATTACACAAATTTGTTCAAAAACGTTTTGAAGCGTAATCCAACAGATGTAGAGTGCTTTGACTTAGCCCAATCAAACAGTGAGCATAGTAGGCATTGGTTCTTTAAAGGAAAGATGATCATTGATGGAGTTGAACATGAAGGATCTTTAATTGACATGATCATTGATACTCAGACCCATTCAAACCCAAATAATGTTATTAAATTCAGTGATAACAGTAGGTAAGCAAATTCTATGTATTATATTTATTTTTGACAGGTTTATTAATCTGAATCTTACCTTTTCCAGTGATAGTAATAGTTAAATATTGTATTTGTAGAAAGTATCATATTTTAGGGAAGATTTTCTATTTTTTCTGATGCAACAAACCATGTTTTTTTAATTTAAGACATTACTTATTTGGTTTGCAGTGCTATAAAGGGCTACCTCCATCGTAGTTTGAGACCTATTTCGCCAGGTTCAGTCAGTGAATTGAAGCAGGTCCCCACAGAGTCTCATTTGATCTTCACTGCAGAAACACACAATTTTCCGACAGGAGTTGCACCTTTTAGTGGTGCAACCACTGGTACAGGTGGTAGAATCAGAGATGTTCAAAGTGTGGGTAGGGGAGGATATTGCATAGCAGGTACTGCAGGATATTCTGTGGGAAATCTGCAAATACCTGGTAAGTCTGAGAATTGTTTTTGCTAAACTTTGGTTCCAAGTACCTTTGAAGTGAGTACAAAAATCACTTTAAAGTTGATTGAAAGATACCTATTAGGAAAGTAGAAGATAAACAAAGTAATTTAAATACTTCTGTTTTAAGTTCAAAGAGATTGCTGAGAAAAAGTTTGTCTTTCAACATTTATGTGGAGCTAATAATAGGCCAAGGATGCACAATGAATCAACTGTGATAGGCACTTGTTATTTCTCTTTTTGCTGTAGGACCTGTACATACTAGGACATATGCAAATGCTACTATTAACCTTATTAGTTATTATTTTCCAGTTGATCAAATCATGATAAGGGATGCATAATCCCCTACATAGCCAAAATAATAATTGTAACTATGATTAAAGCACGATGTAATTTTTTCAATGTGTTACTACGAAACATCTAATTCTATACATAAGATTATTTTTTTTCTCACAGCTGTAGAACTATTAAGAGATTGTGCAATATATTTCACCAACAACATAACTATTATACATGTTTTTGTTTCTAAATATCCCAGACCCCCTACAATGATAACTAAGGAAATTATTGTTTCACAAATTTAAGATTATATGACATTTTGATAACATACTGATATCAAGTTATTTAATACTTGAATATATCTACTATATTTGTTTGTATTATCATGTGAGTGTTATGCATCAGCTATTTCAAGATTGAAACTGCATGACTTCTCTTTCATTTTCATTGCATATTAAACTATTTGTTAGATAAGGTCTGCAAAATACTCTTAAATTACTGCTAATATCCTCTAACCCAAGGAAAATGATAAGATTATACTGAATCTCAGCCAAAAATAACTAGTAATCTCAATAAAAAGGTATTAATGCTTGACATATAGTAGATCTTGTTTTATTTAACTCTTGATAATCTGGTAAATCTGGAATAGCTGGATGTAGGTGTAATTAATGGCTTGAAGTGTATTAAACAATATAGGTATATGATACAAAGGTTGATGTGGCAACTGATTTTTATGAAACCACATATTTAAACATAAGTTTACAGAAGGCTTCGTGTTTTTCACCAAAAAATAATTAAACTTAGAGAGGTCATAGGCGTAGTTAGGTCCCTGAATCTGGGGGGACTTAAGTCCCTGGATCTACGAGTGTCTCGCGACAGTAAAAGCTTGGCTGCGTGGATCATGCGCAGAACGCGTCATCCCAGCTGCTCCTTATATTGCGATGTTGCCGTACCTCGTATATGTGTGAACACTGTGGACTGTGTTGACCGTCAGCCACGGTTGATCTCACCACCATTGTGAACTAACCCAAGCCAAGCCTTTCCTTTTTGGTTTTGTTGTGATCAGTTATAAGTTGTGATTTTTGCTTTGAGTTTTCATCGCATTTGAATTTACGCTATTTAAGCAAACATGGAATGGATCCGTTGTACAGAGTGCCGCTCTTTCTTTCAGGAGAGGAAAAATTTGTATGCTCATATTCGCAAAGTGCATAACAGATAGCCTCTCGAAAATGCTACCGCTAAAAAAAATTAAATCGAAGAAAAAGAACACCCTGAGGAGCAAAATTCGTATTCAGATCTCCATAATTATTCTGCATATTCTTATCATGGCTGCTTTGAATTTGTTCCGAATTATAGAAATCTATATTTGCATTTCAAGTATCATTCTGTTGAAATTGAGCTGGAGGAATAATTGTTTCAATCAATTTTACCCATTTTGTCTTTTATGAAGTTTAATTGTAATAGTTGGATAATAATCCACTATCCTCTAAATAACTTGCAGACAAAGCATGTTACCTAGGACTGTGACTCTTATTGTGAATCAATAAATACAACTAGAAAGACTTTATTGGAAATGGAGATACATATTTCTGCACATTCTTGTCAATCCCATATAATTTGTAGTCTTGGACCCACACTTTTTTTCAGATTCAAATAAACAACATTTTTAAACCTTACAGAGGTGTAATGCAAATAGAAATGTGACCAGGGTGGTAGAAATAAATCGTACGTAATTATTTTGTAAGGTACTAGAAACCCACTATGCATTTAACTGTGGATTAATGGCACTATACATAGTATTATCAAGTAATATTACTTTGCAAAGTAAAAAGCTACCGATGTTAAAATCTGGAAATGTTCGGCACAATGAGGCATTGCAATCCTCTGAGATTTTGTGATCAGTTGATCAGTATTTATCTATGCATATACGCGTAGCACCAAAAATGGCAACGTTGCCTCTCCCTGACGTAAAAGTTTTTGTGCGCATGATCCATACAGCCAAGCTTTTACTGTCGCGAGACGCTCGTCTGGATCTGGGGGGGCTCAAGTCCCCGCCCTAGTTACAGTAAACTTAAAACTTTGGTTTTTTGGGGGAGCTAATTTCATTCTTGGGGGGGCTAAGCCCCCCGAGCCCCCACCTAACTACGCCTAGGAGGTAAAGTAGTCTAATCAATTAGATCTATCTAATGTGTTAGAATAGAAAATCAGCACTACTTGCCCTCAGTTGTTCACTAATGTAAATTCTAATCATTATACCAACTTCTAAGTACTATGAGTGATGTGTACTTGTGTTGCTGAAAATTCTAAAAAATGACATTTATGCTGTGGTATAAGACTACTTATTTTTTTTGTCATATTTTTGATGGAACCCTGTATATATGTGATTTTCTTATAATTTCTTTTAGGTTATGATTTACCATGGGAAAACAAGTCCTTTGCTTACCCTCCAAATTTTGCACCACCATTAGACATCCTTATTGAAGCAAGTAATGGCGCTTCTGATTATGGTAACAAATTTGGTGAACCGCTCATTTGCGGTTTTGTACGATCATTTGGCATGCAGGATCCATCAGGTATTTATTTTATATTTAAATTATGAATATTATGATTCATTCATTCATTCATTTATTTGTACTGTACAATACAAATATTGCCACCTCGAAGGCTAGGCCAGTGGCTAGGCCTTGTGTGAGATATTGGCGTTGAAATATACATATTTTGTCTTTCAGTAGTTTTACACTTTATCCTATGAATTTTTAGGCCAATATCCACCATTTACATTTTTTTAGACTCCCTATACATAAGTTGACTAGTTATTGAGATATTGGATAAAATTTCGATCTTCTGTGAAATTCAAAACTATCTAGAAAATATAATTACAGGAACAGTAGTAATATTAATCATAGATAGGCTAAGCAATTCATCTAGTAGATGCTGAATTGGATATATTAATATTTTTTATAAATTCTTGCTCATGGCAAGTCCTAAATTCAAAATACTGATATACTAAGTAGTATCTAGTTGAATATATAAAATTGATGGAATTTGGTTGAAGTTAACATACACTTGTTCTACCTTTTTTTAGGTGACCGAAGAGAATGGATAAAACCTATAATGTTCAGTGGAGGTATTGGAAGTATGGAAGCTGATATGACAGACAAACTAAAACCAGAAGTTGGAAATCAGATCGTGAAAATAGGCGGTCCTGTTTACAGGATAGGAGTTGGAGGTGGATCCGCTAGTTCTGTTGAAGTACAGGGTGATAACAAAGCTGAACTGGACTTCAATGCTGTACAAAGAGGTATGTTTTTATGTTTATTCAGAAAGATCAGTTTGTAACATTCAAGCTTTTCATGTGTGTAGAATATTGATTAAGCCTTGATGTGGTATCAGTTTTAGCAAATAGTGAGCTCAAATCACATTTTGTTATTATGTGTACAAATTATACACGTTTGTTTGTTAGTACTTTGTGCAATTTTGTCAACCTTAAGAGACAATGTGAGAGTAGGCGGTAGAAAAGATCTCCCTGTGCGCCATCTGGTACCTGAAGGTAACGGCAAACCAAAAAAGTCGCAGCTAAACAGCAGCAGACTTCTTGGTGGAACGCTCGGCGCGTTCGCTTGGCCTGACCAGAAGAGCACGCTTCTATGCCAACTGCATATGAGAGTCGATATACGAGGGTTGCTCTATATCTCCGTCTATCCACCAGTACGCAGACACGCTAATAAGCGTGAAACAGCTGTCTGCGTACTGGTGGATTGACGGAGATAAAATATAGAGCTACCCTCGTATTAAGAGCTTCCCTAGCCCATTAATCTTTCACACTATGATTTCTAAACCTTCTAAGGAAGAGTTGTATGTCATCATTTGGCATACTACTTGAACTTCATTTTAAAGAAAACTTTGGGGGCTAGAGATTCCATGCGTTAAATATATCAATTTCTGCGTAGATTATTTCCAAAACAAGTACCCAACAACACATCAAGAGTTTTTGTGAAATTTATAGACAAGGTAGATGTTTCAAAAGGTCTATTTCGGACTTCCATTGTCTATATAATGTTAGATTAGACGTATTTTCAACAAACGCCTGTGTATGTAGAATTCAGTGGACTGTATTTTTTGTTTGGTAAATAGAGAACCCATGCAAAGTCAAGGACACCTACCTTAGAATCGTTCTCGCTTATGCCTGCCTATGCTGGGGGCCCCCTTGTCTCGTTTTGCACTTATCTTCAAAACCGTTTTTCCGGACGGAAAAACGATCTAACGAATTTTCTTGCATCACCGTATGAAGATCGAAGAAGTAATCGAAGGAGTGTGTCGTCTTCCACGTTTTCTAAGGAATCGACTCGAACTCGTTTTTTTTTTGTAACTTTTCGTCGGTCGGATAAAAAACGTAACGGTTGCCTTGGCGGGTAAATGTGTACCTTTGAGTTTGCATGGTATATTAGGCAACACAAATAGCAAGCGAAGGATTAATAATGAAAATTGCACGTACAGCCTGTGTTCCTCAGGGATCTGTTCTATCCCCTACACTGTTTCTGCTGTACATCAAAGAGCTGCTGGAAATAACATCCAATCCAATCTATAGCTTCCCAGATGACAGTGCATTAGTGTCGTGCATGGAAACAGGCAAGCCACTATTATCCCAGGAGACGGTACGTCGGCGACAGCAGCATGTGTCACAGATCAACGTAGATATCAAGGTGGTTGTCAAGTGGGGATTAGTAAATAAAGTACAGTTCAACATACATAAAACTCAGGCAACAACACTTACAAAGAAGTCTCACGTTGGCTTACCAACCGTGGAAATGGAGGGTCACCCCATAGTCGATTCACTTTCCTTCAAGCTTTTGGGGATCAACAGCAACAATAACATGTCCTGGCACGACCACGTCGTCAGTATTGCTAAAACGGCTTCCCACAAGCTTGGAGTTTTGTTCCGCTGTAGGAAGTTGTATACACCAGAGCAACTGCTGCTGCTCTACAAGGCACAGATCCGACCATCGCTGGAGTATTGCTCCCATGTGTGGGGATGCGCTCCGAAGCACTCTCTAAAGCTTCTGGACACTATCCAGAAAAGAGCAATTAGATTAATCGATACGCCTAACCTCACAAAGGACCTCCACAGCCTGGAACATCGAAGGAGGGTGGCTGACCTATCTCTGTTTTACAAATTCTATCATGGAAGATGTTCGAGTGAGCTCTCCCAGATAATAACACCAAAGGCCGTCCGAACCAGGAACACTAGAGAAGCTCTGCGAGCTCATCCTTACCAGGTCGAGATTCTTACTCCCCGACCCAGTCTCCTCCAGCATTCCATCTTTTGGAGAACTCCGACGCTGTGGAATCAGCTGCCGGGGAATTTGTTTCCCGACGGCTACAATCGGCTCCTCTCGGACCGCTTCTACAGCGCCATAGGCTTTCAGCCTTTGCGGGAGGCTGAGCATAAAAAAAAAGATTACAACGTTTCTATTGAAACTTCAGTTGAAGACGATTGAAGATACCAGATCAATCGAAACGTTGTAATCGAAAATTATATAAACAATGGAAGTCCGAAACAGACCTTTTGAAACACATCAAGAGTTTTTCAACGCCCTATCTATGTATCATTAGCTTAACAATTCGTGTAGGTGATGCTGAAATGGAGCAGAAACTGAATCGAGTGGTAAGAGCGTGCTTGGAGCTAGGAAAAAGAAACCCTATTCTTAGCATTCACGACCAAGGAGCTGGTGGTAACGGAAATGTACTCAAAGAGCTGGTTGAACCTGTTGGAGGCATCATATATGCTAACCGATTTGAGCTAGGCGATCCCACTATTAATATACTTGAACTATGGGGTGCTGAATATCAGGAGAATAATGCTTTACTATGCAAGAAGGAACATGTGGAGCTGCTCAAAGAAATATGCAGGTAAACAGTTGTTGCATTAGGGTTATATTTCCAGTTGTTAATAAACGTCACATAAAATGTGAAAATACTGTCAAAATGAAATGATACCACCAATTAATAGTTTACAACCATTATATAGATAATACAGGGTGGGCCAATAGTGCGTGGACGGAGGATTGTGGGCTTAATAAAAAATATTTCAAAAATCTGTCACTTGATCATAGTTAGGACCCTTGAGGGCTATAAAGTAAAAATATTTTCACTTAAATTTTGACGTTTATACAGGGTGATTCATATCAAACTTACATTTTTTTGAATGGAACTCCCTATATATTATTACATATTTCGATTCCTTGGTCAATTCTAATGTGACTTTATGTATCATACATGGACCTTTAAACGAGCCGTTTAGGCGCAAATCACCATTTTTGGTATAAGTAGGTATCAGAAAAAAATTGAATATCGCAGCGATTATAAAACTTAGAAGGCCGTGACTTTGCGGTACGACTAAGCATGAAATGCGTCACCTAAGGTCAGACGGCTAAATTTGGATTCTTTTTGTACTTGGAGAAATCAGTAGATTAATTAAGGAAACTTAATCACAGATAACTTGATTTTTTCAAATGGGAATGCCTATTTTGGTTTAAAGAATCAAATGTAAAATTTGATTACCTTTCTAACGATATAGCATTCTTGATATCAATCTTCTTTGATTTTCATTTTATGTCAAATTTTAAGTCAAATCGGTGTTTTTCAATTTTCCTGCGTGCAAGCAACCTAGTAGGCCATGAAAAATAAACAAAAGCTCGTTAATATGGAAGAAAACAACTAACTTAGTAGAAAGATGCAAATGAGCTCGAGTAGCGAGGCAAGAACATGAAACTTCCTTGCAACACATCAGCTCTAACCGGAAACAACAGCGGCAAGATATCTAATGTCAATGAGTAGCTGGGGTATGACAGAAGTGTTTGTTTTACACAGAGCTGTCATTACTTCAAGTAAAGTACTTGAAAAATGTATTTCAATTACTTTCTGGTATTTGAAGTACTGCACTTCAAATACATTGTTTTTGTGATATTTGTACTTGATTCCCCAAATACTCTCTAAGAAGTATTTGTATTTGGTACTTGTAGCACAAAAAATATATTTCAAATACCTGGCATTTTTATTTGAAATACTAAAGAAGTAAAGTACTTGAAAAATTTATTTCAATTACTTTCTGGTATTTGAAGTACTGTATTTCAAATTAATTTTATTTCCCAAATGCTATAAGAAGTATTTGTATTTGGTACTTCCACACAAAAAATATAATTCAAATTTATACATTTATACTCGAAATACTAAAGTGAGTAAGAAATACATATTAGTATAGCTCGATGAAAATATAAAAATACTTGAAATACACATTTCAAGCATTAAATACTCAACTCTAGACAAGTATGGACAAATCAACATTACGCATCGCGTCGCCTTGCGCTCTGTCTCTGTCGTACACATAGGATAGTCTACGCGACACTCTGACTCTACAGGACACTCTCATCACAATCCACACAATCACGAGTATAACACAAGTATAAGTAGTTTTGTGATTCAATCACGTTGCATGTCTTTGTAGTGTCATTCAAACAAAAATCAGTTTCTATTTTTATTGAAATGTATACCGTTTTTCCATTAATAAGGTACTTTTTATTACTCAACAATAATTATGAAATACTTGAAATATCCATCGCCGTATTTGAAATACTACATCAAGTAATTCAAGTATTAGTATGGTATTTGAATTACTTTTTTAAGTACTTGAAATATTAGCATCGTATTTGAATTACTTTATTTGAAAAATCAAGTACCAAATCAAAGTATTTGATACTTGAAGTACCTTCAAAAATAAAATTACTTGGTATTTGTACTTTGACGCATGCGACTCTGGTAATTGGTAATTGGTATTTGAAATACTATTTACTAGTACTTGTGACAGCTCTGGTTTTACACAGCCTACTAGCTATTGAGGTCTACTAGAGCTTGGCAACTTTCCAAAACGATTAAAAATTTTGAAACAAAAAGAAAACTATCAGCGATTTTTGCTTACAGTCGAACATGTTTAGAATGAAATTTCACATTTAATGGGATAAAAAAATAGTCATTTCCGTTTAGTTAAGTCGAAAGTGAAGATATCTCCAACTGGAGCATTCTGAACATCTATTGAATTAATTGCTAGAATTTTTTTTATTACGCTATGTTGTAATTGTGATTATTTCATGTAGTTTTCTGCAAACTAATTTATGTTTTACAATTCAAACAGACTGCAATTCAAGTTTCATTTTCCGCGATTTTGCTAATAAGCAGAAGTACCTACCGAAGAATTTGAAGGGTTCCAGTCAGAGGTATCATTACTTTTGACTTACGGAAATGGCTACTTTTTTTATAGCAATAAATGTGAAAATTTATTCAAATTTATTCAGAAGACATAGATATTCTACTGCCAGCAACAATCACTAGTAGTTTTCCTTTGATTAGATATTTTTTTACTAACTTTGGAGATTGGCTAATAGCTAGTAGGCTGTGAAAAATGAGCGTTCTTGTTACTGCTATTGTTTCTGGTTAGAGCTAATATGTTGTAAGGAATTTTCGTAATCTTGCCTCGCTGCTTTAGTTAGTTTGCATTTTTCTACTAAGTTAGTTGCTTTCTTCCATATTAACGAGCTTTTGTTTATTTTTCATGGCCTGCTAGGTTGCTTGCATGCAGAAAAGTTGGAAAACACCGATCCATATGTGATACATAAAGTCACACTAGAATTGACCAAGGAATCCAAATATGCAATAATATATAGGGGATTCCATTCAAAAAAATGTATGTTTGATATGAATCACCCTGTATAAACGTCAAAATTTAAGTAAAAATATTTTTACGTTATAGCCTTCAAGGGTCCCTACCATGGTCAAGTGACAGATTTTTGAAATATTTTTTAGTAAGCCCACAATCCTCCGTCCACGCACTATTGGCCCACCCTGTATAATTATGTAATTTTTTTATGCATAAATGGTACTATGAAAGTTTTGCAATATCACACAACAAAGAAGCGCAGGAAGCTACGTGTTGGTGCATGTTGAGACATGTTTATACGTGCACAGTAGCCGCCGTGCCAAGTCGGTGAGCTCAGTTATTAATTGGCAGTGAGAATGTAGAATACTTGCAATGGCACTGTGATCATGAAATAAGGGCATGTTTGCGTTACCATTTCGTGCCTGATTTAAACATAGACCAACGTTAAAAAGAAATGACTCGTGCACTAGGTGATGTTTGTCCATATGCAGGTGGAATAGAGAATTCCAAAGGCGATTTTTCACTCTAGAGGAAGCTGAGAGCAGTGGTCCCAGATCTTACGATTTATCGTGAGAGATTTCAATCCCAATCTCACGATAAATGACCTGAATCTCACGATATTTTTATGTTTATGATAAGAACACAAAATCTTGCGAAGACTCTGAAGACTCCACGTCAGAAGGCTAAAAGGTAAAATACAGGGAGTAAAAATCAACATGGCATGGGTGATACGGTGATGGATTAACCTGTCTTTAAATGACGGATTCTAGCCATAGGTAATTCCCCCGTACCTCGTACGACCTTCTGTTCTTCTGTTTAAAATAAAAAATATAAAAATGGCGTCCTCATTGTCTTCTGAAGATCATCATCATAGTCACAATGTCTTGACAGTGAATGAATGTTGTGAGCTCGTAAAATGCATTAAGTCGGAGCATGAGTATTGCCGATACGAATATTATCAATAGTTTTGAGAACTGTAGCTCGCCATCGTTCGCGATTTACTGTCAGTTCAGTGGCGCTCTTGATACTCACATCCAGCAACTGTTTCGTCGTATCCACCCATCGTGTAGGGGGACAGTCACGGCGCCGCCCACTCGAGGTATGACCCTAGAACTATAAGTTTCTCCATATTATCGCTTCTGTGTATATGTCCGAAGAATGTAAGCATTCTAGTCGACACAATGGAGGATAGTATCTTTAGATTGCCGAGCTCATCCAGTATGGAAACGTTAGTTCGATAGTCGGTATAAGGAACTCTCAGCATTCTCCTCTACAGCCACATTTCAAAAGCATCTGTGTGAGCTCGATCTGCCTTTTTAACAGTCCAGGATTCCGAGACATACAAAAATATGGAGAACACAAGAGACTGAAACAGCGACATTTTTGTAGCTTTAGTGATGTTATGGTCACGCCATATTTTAGTAAGCTTTGTCATTCCGAAGATAGAGACTTCCAAAAACCCCAAAAAATGAAAAGTGAAACGTTATATACAAAAGAAACTGAAAGTAATTCTGAAACAAATTCAGATTCAGATTAGATTTTTTATGTTATGTTATCATTATAATTATTATTTATCTTTTCATGTTGTTCATTATTATGTTTTAGTATATTATAATGTTGTTTTATTTTTCGTTTGTTTCAATAAAAAATCCATTATTTTTTTTATTTAGACGTATCAATGAGTCGATTACGATTTATTCGAATGATCTTTGATTTTTTTATTCATTTACGTGAAATAAAGATATTCTTGACAAGTTCTCGTAAGCCATATAAGCTCCTTACAACGTTGCCAGTATTTAGGCAGTGGTAAAGAAAGGCTAGCAACAGTGGTAACGTCAAATCCACGATCGCACGATTTCTCACGATTTTTTTCGAGCAGTCTCACGAAATCTGTTTGGTGTCATCTGGAACCACTGGCTGAGAGGTGGAAGGCTACGAATGTCAGGAAAACTTTACAGCTGTGAGTAAAATGCTCAAAGAGGACAGGCGAGTGACCTACCAAGACATAGAGCGTACTTTAGGCCTAAATGCACTAGATATTCGTTCTATTCTGCATGACTATTTGCACGTGAAGAAACTTTGTTCTCTCTGGCTGCCGCATCAACTCACTGAAGAGCTGATGACACAATATATGACTTGTTACCGTGAGACCCAAATTTAGTTTGGGTGGAACAAAGATGAAAATTATAACTGTATTTTTCAATCGAGTGGATCTGTGGGATGTGTCGTTTTGGACAGTCACAACTAACAGTGCCTGCATAAAGCCATTGCATCTATGCAGAACCTGCGGTCAAAATCAAGAATGAACACCTGGATAATGCTTAAGCTGACCGCACCGAATATTTGACCACAACAGAACTGAAACTTATCGCGCATCCGCCCTATACCCCAGACCTTGTTCCTACGACTTTGCACTGTGTCCGCGTAAATGAAGGCGGTTTTCTAGTGTTAAAGACCTACTGTGGGCTTAGGACAAGTGTGCTTGATTCCTAGGAGCAGAACTTTAAAGGTGAAATTACTTCGAAAAAAATGAAATAAATGAAGATCTATTGCAAAACATTTCCTAGTACCACTTGTATTATTTAAAAAATACTTATAATACATCATTTGTAGGAGAGAAAGGTGTCCAATAAGCGTTGTAGGAGAAGTAACGGGAACAGGAAGGGTGGTCTTGGCTTTAGATGAGTCTGCTAAATTGACACCATTCAATTTAGAACTGGAACATGTATTGGGTAAGTGAACAAATACTACAGTGACAATTTTGAACTCCATTCAGGGCAAATTTTTTTCTCTCGAACCAGAATTACCCTTTCTTCAAAGGAAATATAAATTTAAGCATAATTTAATTTTCCATTTTACTATACTTCCCACAGTAATACGGGAAAGATGCATTGTAATGATGTTATGGTTATTTATTTTTTAGAAAGCGGAAACAGAGTAAATACTTGAAGTAAAGAAGAGTTGTATATATAGTATTCTGGTAATATGTACCTGCAGCAAAACATGATTTCTTGTGCTTTCAAAATCTCAGAATACCTCCTTCTTGAACAACAATAAGGCACCCCGATAGCTGTTAAAATACAAGGAACATGTCATTTTCCATTTTACTAAACTTATTCCCACGCCAGTAGGCGGATGAAATGTTCTAAAGACGTATTGGTTTCAAAAAATAGAGAAAGGGTAAATTTAGGCTAAAGAAGAGTTGCGTAGAATTCCAAAAAAGTGTGCATTAGAAGAATTTCTGATGTACTATGACCACTCAAAGTGCTCTTGCCGCCTTAGGAAAAATATCCGGTTCAACAGTCATATCACATTATCTTCTTCTTTTTCTTCTCAAGGTACCAACTCTATTCAATGGAGATCGGTAACAATTTTGGAAAATTCTTCTCTATCTTGTGCTCTCCTGAGTAGAGAATGAATCCAGTTTCGTACAGTCTCTGACGTTTTTCAACCATGATTTTTTACTTTTAGAGGGGCATATTTTTATTATTTTTCGAGATGTTCCAGATAGGCAGTTAATCGGCGGTACATATTATCTCAAAAGCCTCCATTCTATTTTTTGTATTGATTTTCATCCACGCTTTGACTCCATACAAAAGCACCGGGAAACATAACATTTGACGTAACTGTGTCTTATTTAGGTACTCAGACTCTGATCGCATTTTCTCCATCTCTGTTGTTCTTCTTCTTATTTTTTGTTGTTCTTATTTTCACATCTGGATTCAAGTGCTCTATAAAAGACCGAGCAAGGCACAGGTGCGGGAATCTTTGGAAGAGGAACTAAACAGAGCATTCCGCTAGGAAAATACGCCTCGGTATTTCAGTCAGAGGTGTACGCCATCCTGCAATGTGCAAGGATCAATAATGAACGATCCTACAGAAACAAAAGGATCGCAATACTTACAGACAGTCAGGATACACTTAGGGCACTAGAAGCGCCCAAAGTTACGTCTGCTCTAGTCTGGGAATGTCTACAAGAACTGGGAAGACTGGCAGAATACAACAAAGTAATTTTGGAGTGGGTGCCAGGACACTCGGGTATAAGAGGCAATGAAAGGGCGGACGAGCTAGCAAGACTAGGCTGGTCTGCTCTATACATTGGAGCAGAACCCGCCCTGGAGGTGCCTAAAAGCACAATCAGACACCAGGTCGGAGAATGGATGAAACATCAGCACAAGGAGCAGTGGAACTTGTTGCCAGGATGTGTTCATGGAAAAACATTCATTAAAGCTCCATGCAAGAAAACAGCTGAAACACTGCTCTCCTTGAGTGGGAATCAGCTCCGAATAACAACGGGTCTCTTCACAGGACATTGTGGCCTGAAGGAACACCTGAATAAGATGGGACTCTACAATGGAGACTTCAACTGCAGACTGTGTGGAAGAGGAACTGAGTCAGCCCTACATGTGCTCTGTGAGTGCGAAGCGCTAGATCACCAGAGACAACAGCTCTTTGGGAAGACCAAGCTAGAACCAATGGAGTACAGCTCAGCACCAGGGCCAGTAGGTAAACTGCATAAACTTATACAGGGATCCAGATTGCTGGAGTGGATACTGTAAATGAGAGGAGCAATAATACAATAGGCCTTAAGGCTTAAGTATTGACGGGGACAGTAAGGTCAGACGGCCCCTGGAAAAAAAGTGCTCTATAATCCAGCTACCCAAATGTCTAAATTTCTTGATATAGACGTCCCGAGAACTTTTATATCTATTAGCTGATTTGGATTTCAGCTAATCAAGATGATAGATATTTATTTGTAGTCCCATCTGATCACCTACTGAGGCTATTTTGTCGATTAGTCCTTGAAGACCCTCAGAATTATCCATGAATATGACTGTGTTACCGGCATACCTTAAGTTATTTATCAGTCTGTCGTTAACTTGTGATCCATCAAGTGCTTGCTCGAATATAACCTCGGAATATGTACATATTGAAAAGAATGGGGCTGAGTCTGCATCCCTGTCAGACTCCACGCTGTATAGATACAGCTCTTGTCTCGATACTTTCTGGTCTTATTGATGCTACTTGATGTTATCTTTGGTTGCTAGTATTTTCAGCATTTTTTTATGTTTACCGTATAAATATGTTAATCAATGGTTTAACACAGGCAAATGCTTTTGAGTAAAAACACAAGTATACATCCTTTCGTTGGTTTCTGCATTTTTGTAACATGGTCAAAATTGCAAACAAGTTCTCTGTTGACCGTTGACCCAGTCCCTATCGGAAACCCATTTGTTCTTCACTTGCATCTTGATCACATTTTCTTAATACACCTTATATATTGGACTATATTAGCTGATCCAAATTGACTATACGCTAATTAAAATCTGGTGTCATTCAGATCAGTAGATTTACATTTTCTGTCTTACAGGTAAAATGCCACGAAAGGTGTACAAATTAACGCGCAGTACACCTTTGCTGAAACCTATCAAATTCCCCGAGGCTTTATCGATTTTCCAAAGTTTGGAACGAGTCTTGAGACTTCCATCAGTTGCGAGCAAACGCTATCTTACAAACAAGGTGGACAGATGTGTTACAGGATTAATAGCGCAACAACAATGTGTTGGACCACTGCACACACCATTGGCTGATGTTGCTGTTACTGCCATTTCCCATTTTGGCTATGTAAGTATATTCTCTGTTTGTCACTAACACCATAATAAACTACCTAACGAAAGAAAGGATTGGCTGTGATTATGCTCATAATTTTATTCTAAAATAAATGATTACGAAACCTCTGTTTTGATTTCCAGTCACAAAAGTATTCAATTGATATTGAAATAGATATATATTGCTTAGCTTATTAGCAATACATTGCGCCTCACTAACTCCTTAATAAAACCATATCCATCGAACTAAACTTTGTTTGAAAATGTACTCTGCGTTTCTTAAAGCGCAAAACCTTTGGAAAAAAGTAAATTGTAGTGACATCTATTGATAATTTTTGTAGTTTTTTTGTTGTGGTCAGCCTATCCCAAAGGCTTTAAGCCTATGGCGCTGTAGAAGCTGTGCTCGTTAGATTTGAAATGCTGCAGGCTGTAGCTGTCGGGAAACAAATTTCCCAGCAGCTCATTCCACAGCGTCGAAGTTCTCAAAAGAAGGATTGCTGGAGGGGAGTAGGGATCTCGACCTGGTAAGGATGAGCTCGCAGAGCCTCTCTAGTGTTCCTCGTTCGGACGGCCTTCAGTGTTATTATCTAGGAAACCTCCCTCGAACATCTTCCGTGGTACAATTAGTAAAACAGGACAGACATTCTTCGATGTACTAGGCTGTAAAGATCCTTTCTGACGTTAGGCGTATCGATTAGTCTAATTGCTCACTTCTGGATAGTGTCCAGAAGCTTTAGAGAGTGCTTCGGAGCGCATCCCCACACATGGGAGCAATACTCCAGCGATGGTTGTATCTGTGCCTTGTAGAGCAGCATTATTTGATTTGGTGTAAACAGCCTCCTACAGCGGAACAAAACTCCAAACTTCTGGGATGCCGTTTTAGCAATACTGATGACGTGGCCCTGCCAGAACATGTTATTGTTGATGTTGATCCCCAAAGGCTTGACGGAAGGTGACTCGACTCTGGTGACTTCTTTATCAGTGTTGTTTCCTGTGTTTTCTGTACGTTAAACTGTATTTTATTTACTAAGCCCCACTCGACATGACTGTATGTCAAGAATATCAAATTGTCTTTTTTCAAACTATTTGAGAAAGACTGCAAAGGTACACCAGAAGTAATCTAAAGACTGTTTCAGACTACACTATTTCTTGAACAAGAATTAGAGTGAAAAATAGTTTGATAGTACATTTTGCAAGAAATAGTTCAGGATTATCTATTTATATTTGACACTTCTTTCAAACCTCAAACAAAATTTGTTGGTATAAAAATTTAAAGTTTTTGTTTAAACCGGATTTTTCCCGGACTAGTGTTTTCGAGCTAATTTCGAAACTGTATTTAATTCTTCTCTAGCACCCGTAGTTTTGGCTATCTTTTGTATACGGACAGACGGACGGACAGAGACTTTGCATGAGCTCTCTTCAGTGAGAGCTAAAAGAGACCACTTTTTGTTTGAGTCGACTTAGTACAGGCATATTTTAACTGCGATGAAACGTTTCCGTTGTTGAATTGAAATGAATCCTAGCTCCAAAGTGATTCATTTGACACCTCAGGTATTTTATATTTTTGAAATCCGTGGGGCCGAGGATGTGAATGTTACAACGAGTGTAGGTACGCATCCGATGTCCCCCTTCAAATAATTTTTGATATTTGTACATGTTTCCATAAAAGTCTCTTGTCTAACATCATTCAAGATGGATATTTTTCATTCCACTACTGTAGAAGATAGCGAATAAAGTTGTACATAAAAGTTGTAGCCACGGATATGCTCTTTGCTCAGAAAATATTTAGATTTATACAGGGTGATCCATAACTACGTGGTGATGCAAATATGCATTTTTTAAATGAGACACCCTATATAGTACTCCATATTTAAATTCTGCTAATGACTTCCGATCTTCCAATATAGATGTTGTTACATTATACAGGGTATTTCAAAAGTTTTTATTTTTATATCCAAATCGCAGTCAAATGAACGTACTGTATATCAAAAAGTGGTGAATCAAAAATGATTTTTTCACACGGATAAATGAAAAATATTGATGTAGAATGCAAAATCTAGATTTTCTCTTTTTTTTTAAATGTAACCCCCAATATTTTATTATACCAAAGAATTGCTTTTATTATGCTCTTTCATCTTTGTATAGCACTTGTTATGGCTGCATTCATTAGTTTCTGAGATATCTCGATTTTTATGCAAATTTTAAATATACTTTCTATTTGTTTACTAAAATTTATTTATTTTGAGAAAATACTATCAAATTTTATTTTTGCTTAACAAAAAACTAAAATATAAGGCCATAATAGTACTTGATCAAGTCAAAACACGGAATTTAGAGATATTATTAGGTCAAGCGTGCTGAGGAAACAATTTTATAGACGTCATGAATAATTATCAAGCAGATCTATCAGGTAGGCTATGAAATATTAAACGACACAGCCCAAATAAAACGATTCTTCAGTCTTTCAAACGCATTAGTTTTAGAGTGCCTCCGTTCTGGATATTGCTGTTCATAATTGATATATTTTAGAGGCAAGTAGGCAACGATTCTCCTAATTACCCCCAATGGAAAAAATTAATTTTTAAAGCTCGTTTTCACACAGTACGGAATTATTGAGCAGGTTATGAGAACTGCTAATTTTTCAAAGCCTACCTGATAAATCTGCTTGATAATTATGCGTCACGCCTACAAAACTGTTTCCTCAGCATGCTTGACTTTATTATCTCGATGATTCAGGGTTTTGACTTCATCAAACACTATCATGACCTTATAATTTAGTTGTCCGTTAAATAAAAAACAAATTCGATAGTACTTTCTTAAAATAAATAAGTTTCATTACACAAATAGAAGCTATATTTTAATTTTACAGAAAAATTGAAATATCTCGGAAACTGATAGACGTAGGTACAACAAGTGCTATACAAAGATGAAATAGCATATTTAACGCAATTCTTTGGTATAATAAAGTATTGGGGGTTACATTTAAAAAAAAGAGAAAATCTGGATTTTGCATTCTACATTACCCTGTATACGAATATGCGTCGCGAGCTTTTTTATAGCCGACTTTTAAACTAGAGGATATTTTCAATCTCTCCATGTAAAAAAAATAATTTTTGATTCATTACTTTTTGATATACGTTGAGTACGTTCGTTTGACAGCGATTTGGATATAAAAATTGTCGTAACTTTTAAAATATCCTGTATAAGGTTATAATACCTTATATTGTGAGACGAGAAATTATTAGTAGAATCTAAAGATGGGATAATATATAGGGTGTCTCATTTAAAAAAATGTATTTTTGCATCACCACGTAGTTATGAATCACCCTGTATAAATAAAAATATTTTCTGAGCAAGAAGCATATCCGCGGCTACAACTTTTATGTAAAACTTTTTTTGCTATCTTCTACGGTAGTGGAGTTATCGACCGAGCCGGTACTAAAAACTCATCCTGTGTATAAAAAACAAATAACATTCCCTCGGCAGGTCTTTTTCTTTCCAAATATGACATTCTGGCGTTTAACTAGATCGTCCCCATTTCTAGGAAGGTATTGCTTCGTCTATCGGCGAGCAACCCATCAAGGGTCTGGTGAACACAGCTGCGGGCGCCCGGATGACCGTCGTGGAAGCCATCAGCAACTTGGTGTTCGCAGGAATCACGGACCTGCGAGACGTCAAATGCAGCGGTAACTGGATGTGGGCGGCCAAGCTGCCGGGAGAGGGCGCTGCGTTGTACGACGCATGCACGGCCATGTGCAGGTTGATGGGCGACATCGGGGTGGCTGTCGATGGGGGGAAGGATTCGCTCAGCATGGCCGCGAGGGTTGGCCAAGAGACGGTGAGTGTTTGCATGTAATTTTAGGTTGGCCGCACATAGAAAGAGCGAAACATTTTTAATCACAAACGTTTTTGACTGAAAACTTTTCATATCGGTGATTCAATGTAAATTAAATAGGCTAACGCACACTGACTAGTCGCGCGGCTTAAGTCAGGTTTAGGCTTGTTTAGTCACAGTCAGGCTGTTTGACGTCGATCGGTGGGTGTATCCTCGTTCTATGTTAAAACATTTTAGTACCGTTGATGTTCTGCTGCAGGATCATTGAAGTGGACGCGGAAAAATTAATTGTGTTTATAGAAAACAGACCGGCATTATATAATTTCCAGCTGAAAAATCACCATAATCGGAATTTAATAGACAAATTGTGGGAGAAAATTAATAAAAATAAATAATCAAAAGAAGAACAAATTCTTGTAAAAATGACTGGAGAGTTCTCTCAGCCGTCCTCTTCTTATTTATAGGATGAACCCACATTTGCCTATTGGGCGATTTGTTCTCCTGCAATAGTAACTACTGCCAAAAAACTATTGCAATCTTAACAGATTCATCATCGGCCGACATCTCTTATAAAACTAAACGCATTTTGCTTTTATGGCGAACAACAAGTTCGTACGAAAGACAAATACGTTTTTGTCTTAAACAAAACAAAACGTTTTTGACTAAGACTGTTTTGTTCTTTCTGTGTGCGGCCAGCCTAAGTATCTGACAAAATCTTGAATTCCAACTTGATTACTTATTGCCAGTGAATGTGGCTTGCGACCACCAACGATCAATCTAGATCTAGATAGACACTTTTATTTACAAATTCTTCTGGTCGGAATATTGGAGCACTGTTGCCCGAATGCACTGTAGTAGAGCCGAATTTACGAGATACTTATTAATTGCTTTAAGTATCATTATAACTGTTGAAAACAAGCCCTGAAGTAAAAGTTTGAAATAATATATTATACAGGGTGGCCAATCGGGTGACGTTTTAATTCTGTTTTAGATAGCCCGTACCGAGACCTATCCAAAGCACCCCCATGTATGTGTAGAGATTATTGATAGTTTTCAAGTTATGATTTATTTTTGGAAAACTTAGAGATATTCCAGTTTTTTCAAGAAATCGTCAAAAACAGAAACAAAAATGCCTTTTGGCTTTTATTTTTTCTATAATTATACTCAGTATTAATCCTATTTTCGTATCCAATAAAGAAAACCTGTACATCCGACCACTAATTAAGCACATATTGTGCCCAAAGTTTGAAATCACTGTTTTTAGTCAGGAGACCAAAACATTCAAAATAAAATTAAAAATACTTATGCCTAGTTCTGGAGCTCCAAACTAATCTTAAAAACTTTGCAAAACATTACACTTTTGAAATATTGTAATAATGAAAAGATAGCCCTTTATGGGGGCATTTTGCGCCGTACGTGACTGTTAAAGGTAAAAAGGTGATAAGTCACGAATTTTCAAAATGATTTAAAAAGCGATTATTTTACTTTATTATAAAACATTAAAAAAAATTGTTAACAACTAACAGACCCGATAATGGGCTAGTATCATGGGTCTGAAAACAATGATTAAATCATTGTAACCCCTTAGTGTATACAAAAATAGGTGTATTGATGCATTTCGTTACCCCCTGCATCATTTTGTTCACTAGTAATTTCGTTTTAAAGTTTAAAAGAAAGAATTTAAATTTAGCCAATGACAGCGAAAGGCGCCATACGTTAGCAGTGCATTGTTGCCACGATAAATTACCAAATCGCGGTACTGACCCAATTTTCACGGAACAAACTACTGTTTTATGCTCTGTCTGGCGTCAGTTTCGTAAGGGGGTGCCCTATGGGTTTCATCCGTTTCACCTTTTGGCTGTGCCACGTGAAAGAAGGTTGTCAAATGAAATGAAACCTAACCCTATAATTTTATGAATTGCCTGTCATCGACGCGTCCACTTTTGTCTTTAGTTATTGTGCAGTGAATGTTTTTAAGAAGTTGTTACATTTTAGCATTAGTGTGCCTTACCTTTACCTGTGAAACACGAACCGATTATAAACAAAAAGCGAAAAAACAATACACACGACAAATAATACAGTCTACGACACATAACGCAGATGCACAACATACATAGGATGACATGTCAGCTGTCAATAATGGATCACGAGCACACGAGCCTTAACCTAGATCATGGCCGACACTCCTACCTAGATCATGGCCGACTCTACTACCCAGATCATGGCCGCTGGATCACGGAACACAAGGCGATAAACGTCAACCGTATGTTCGCTCAGATCAGGTAGATCGACAACACAGCACACGTATCCGTCTTCCGATTGGCTGTTCCCCTATAGGGCCGTGACGTCACGGTCCTAGCGAAATTCAAATATTTTCCTCATTTTCTCGATTTTCCTGTGCTCAAAAAAATCGCGGAAAAATTTGAGAAGGTTCTTATGCCATACTCTATCATATGCAATCATAAAAAAAATTCATGATACTAGCCCTACCCAAATTGTTATTTTTGACGTGTTTTTGCTATGTACTATTGAACATCTGCTAAATTAAGTTGTTTGGCAGTTAACAAATGAAAGGAACAATAAAACAATAATCTCACTTTCAATTCCATGGCAGAATTACCTGGGAAGCGGTGTCGTAGCATACGCCATCCCTTTATTTCAGAGTAGCTTTTTGCGAGCTCATATCGGCGAAACGCAGTTCTGTTTTCATTAATTTACCTTTCACATTCCTCTAATTTTTATCTTAGCTCTTCCACGGTGTTTTTGTCACGAGCGTAGAGGATTTTCTTGTAATAGCCCCAGATTAAGGAATCAATGGGATTTAAATCTGGACAACGAGGGGGGCCAACTGATCAGCCCAGCACGACCAATTCACCGGTTTGGGAAGGTTGTGTCCAAGTTGTTGCGCACTTCCCTAGCGTAGTGGCATGGAGCGCCATCTTGTTGAAATATTAAATTCCCTCGTATCTCTAGATTTACGTCTTCTAATGTCTTCGGACAAGTATATACATTTTCTGTCCATTAAGTCCAGAAATCGGTATAGCTCTGACAGTCTCGTACAGTTGTGCGGTATGAAGGATATATCCTCCTTGGAATTAAAGATAAACTACATCATGTTTTATATTGTTTGCCTATAACACCCTCCTCCAATTTTGTGCATTCACCTTGAATCTATTAATCATACACAGCCATTTCAGATTTTTTAACTTTAGTGTGGCATGGACTTGTTCTTATTCCAATTATTATTGTATGCAAGCATTTTGTACCCTTTGTATCCTATTATCACTGTCTTTTTCTATGCTTGGCTCATACACTGTTATCTTTACTTAGACTGACAGACATTTTTTGTTAAGATTCAATGATTTTGACGAGGCATCAAAACCAGGTTCTTAGCTTTGTCTGCAAGTTCATAGTATTTATGGTTTATGGTATTTAAATGTATGTAATATGTATGAATGTACTGATTTCTTTGGATTTAAAATTAAACAGTTGCTCTCATGGAATATTACTTAGTTGAGTTAAATAATATATATTTATTATATTGAACGATCTAATAAGCCTAGTATCATCATCATACATATACGTGAATGTTTCACAAAATTGATACTCATTGGCTCAATACATAGGCCGCAGAACTCCAATATATCTTTTATGTTAGATTCATTTAACATGTAGTTAAAAGGACGTATTGAACATTAAAAGAAACTAAGTAAAACTGCCCAAAAACCAAACAAAAATAGTGATTCGGGTAGAGAAACTGTACAATAAAAACAAAACCGTCTCGTTAGTTAGTTAAACAAAAATTAGTAAATCAATACACCCAAGACAATTTGTGCTTATATTGCAAAAATTCTAGTTATTTAAAAATGCTACCACTACCATATAGAATATGATTTTATGCATGCTGGAGAATATTTTTTATTGAATCTCGATCGCAGTGTAATATATCATTATAAAAATATATATTGGATTTGATAGGTGAAAGCGCCAGGGACATTGGTTGTCTCCACTTATGCTCCCTGTCCTGATGTGAGGAAAGTAGTTACTCCAGACTTCAAAGCTCCATCTATGGGTAAAACTGGTACACTGCTCTATGTAGACTTGTCCCATGACGCTCACAGATTGGGAGGATCTGCTTTAGCACAGGTAACATAATGTAATTAGTGAATATGCTTAATGTGCTTTGACTCTCTTCTTCTATAGAATATTCGTATTAAATGTGTTATTCTGTAGGTTTTAGGACAGCTTGGCGATGCTTGCCCTGATTTACATGACGCAAATGATCTTGTAAATGCATTTGCAGCAACCCAGCAACTTATCAAGGATGGATCGGTTCTTGCAGGACATGATGTCAGGTTAGTATGTTAGCAAAATGACTGGTTACATGAACTGATCAACTTAATTAAAGAGTTACTTATTTTGGATACTTTTTTCTGCACTTGTATCGTCTCAATCAAATTACAGTTTAAACATGAATAAAATGTGCCGCTGCTGCGACACCTAAAATCATTAGACGTCCCAAAATAAAAATTGTTTTCATGCGAGTTTGACCATCAAATTCACTGAGTTACGAGTCACTTGCAAAATTCGTTTGCAATGCTCAGATGGTACAAAGTCTCCCAAACTATCGACTAATCACTCGCCGAACTGAAATTTTCCAAAATCGGAAAGACCAGCGCAGCTAATTACTAAAAAGCCTAAATCTACCTAGCAGATATTCAGCTTTAAACGCTGCTATTAATATCAACTAGGGCAGCAAAATTACAAATATTGAAACTTGGTTATATACAATTTAAAGTATAAGGAATCAAATTGGGTAACTAACAAGTCGTTGCATATAAAAGTAACCAAATTATAAAAAACACGTACAACACTACAGTTAAAAATGTAAGATTTCAATGGCACGCAGTAGAATGTATAATCACATGGTTTATCTATCATTTAAAATAAACTGTTTAACCTTAATTCTGAATAATTTAATGGACAACGACTTTAAACTGACTGGCAGTTCCTTGTATTATCTGGCGAACGATTCTGAAGCTACGGAGTATCGGTAAGAGGAGTATAGTTGTAAAAAAACGTGGCCGATTTCATTTACAAAATAGCCAAGGGCGTCCGGATTTTACGTGAATACTTCAGAGCTATAAAGCGTCTTTCCTTTTGTATAAATGTTCATTTTTAAATAAGATAATAACAATAATACACAGTGTACCTAACAAGATGACAAGGCAATAAACTCGACAAAACAGATATTCAAATAGTTTGGGACAATCTGTAGAAAGATTATAAACACCACATACAAAACGCCACAGGTATTTCGATATTTCCAGACAGAGAGAGAGAGACAGGAACATAAAGTTGGTGGCAGGGCCGCCAATAGCAAGATTTAATATCCATGGCAACGGCACGGTAGCAGATCCTCAACCAATAAGGTTCCCTGACAAGACGTTCGATGACAGGATTCTTGAGTTGTTGCCTATTCACCTGAAGTTGATGATATCTTCAGAAAATATGTACATTTTATAACAGGCAGATAAAGAAATATCGGTGATTAAATAATAAAAACATTAACAAATATATAAAAATATCAGTTATTAAATAAAAATACATGAACAACTATATTAAAGTAGCTATAAAAATATCTTAAATTGCTGTTACCGTTAATTTTGCTTTTTTTATAAATAAACTTGGCAACATCGAACATTTTTGTCGGCATTCCTTTTGTAGCTTCAGATCCGCTGGTCAGATAGTATAGTGGTGAAGCCATATAGGAAAATTTTTAATAAAATTAATTTCATCAGGCGAAAAACGCAGCAAAACAAATACAAAATTCTGGAAAATAGCCGATAAACTCTCCCCACGCACAGCGTCGTCTACTCCCGATGGAGAAACGAGAACGACTGACTCATTCGCACAAGTCTTTCTTTCTGCGCACTTTTTACTTTTTCACACACTGAACTGTTTCAAATGATTTCGTAGAACTCCATCATTCCTTTATATTTCTGACATATCTTACAAATAAAATATTTTCAGTGATGGAGGTTTGATTGTATGCCTACTAGAGATGTGCTTTGCTGGATTGTCTGGTATAGACGTTGACGTAAAACATCGACAAGGAAAACCAATTCCAATTCTATTCTCAGAAGAAGCAGGTTGGGTCTTGGAAGTTTTTGATAAGGATGTTGACCACTGTATGGATGTATTTAAGGTGAGTTTTCCGGATAAATACACACAGGATAAGCTGATATAGTAATTATATATCTAACATAAATATTCGTTCATTTTCCACCTTAAACGAACTAAAACAGTAACTGGATTCCATATTTTCTGCTTAATAAAGAAGAGCTGTTTTACAATATGCTAATTATGTAGGCCACAACTAACTTGTCTTTTTTTGACATTGACATGTTTCCCTTTTACGTGTTAGGGGTGTTACTTAGTTATTTTGTTTTAAGAAAAAAAACTTCATATATAGGCTCAAAAGTTCTTAACTTTACGACACATGGTGGTTAGGTTAGGTCGAAACGGTGCGGGGCAATTATGCCTCCTTTCACTGCGATCCTATTGTGTCCATTGTGTGAACGCGATGGTCTTGATGGGTGAAACTTCCTTGAAGACAGTAGGTTTGAGTTGGGTGAATCCGAAGGTCTGAAACCTAGCTCTTTCCAGTACTGGACAGGAGCACAATATGTGCTTCGTCCTCCACATAGCAGAAAAGACAGTCCACTGTTTATTCTAGACCTAACTTCCGCAAGTGGTTCCTCAGACGACAAATGTCCCGTCAACAAACCAACCAGAATGCGTAGATCATTCCTGTTCCATTCTGTGATCCTCGGGGGGCTTGACTAGAGGGGTATGGTATAAACGCCTTCGAGTGTAGCAGCCCTGGTGTATCTTGCCAGTGCAGCAGTGCTTTCCTATCTGTCCAATGTGAGATGATTTTCTTGGCAGTCCTTTTCGCAATGCCCGATAATGGTTCAGGTCCTATGAACGCAGATTCGGTTCCTCCTCTTGCGAGCGTGTCTGGCAATACATTATTGCTGGTAAAGAACATATTTCGTAAAAAATACCTGGAATACCATTCTAAATATCGCCGTGGAACTTGGTATGCCTCTTCTATGCTCCATTATGTATTTTTTTAAGAAAAATACCAGTGGTGTCCGTGTGAGATTTGCATAACAAATTTTTGAAAAGTTGAATGGTACGCCACTAAAACCATTTTATATAATTTTTTGGTACATTCAATAACTTCTCTATTCGCCAACATTTGTTGGTGTCATGTATGCGTGTGTGTGAGACTGATAAATTTACCATTCTGTAACCTCATAAGAGGCTTATCTAAAAATGGAGGCACTAGTTATTCCCTTAAGCATAAGCAGATCATTGAAGAACATCCTTTATATACAGGTTTTAGATAACGGAATTTTCAGCTGTTAGGTTAGTGTTAGGATTATGCTTCATAGCCGTAATCTCACGAATTTGGAAGTAGATTCCAATAGTTTCTTTTGGCGATTTATATGATAAATATTTACACTTGATTGTTTTGCACCAATAACGAGTAGAATTTTACATTTATTTAAACCAACTGCAACTTATGCGTTAATCCTTTCACAGCAACACAAAGTTCCAGTATTCAAAATAGGAAAATCTGTTGGATATGGCATCAAATCTAAAGTAGTGATCTCTGTGAACAACGCATGTCTGGAAAGCTCTGTACTGCCTCTGATGCGCATGTGGGAAGAGACTAGCTACAAACTGGAATTGCGACAAACCATCAAGGATTGTGCGGATTCAGAGTTCAACTCTTTGCCTACAAGGACGGGACCTAAATATGCTCTAACATTTGATCCTGATGTTGAAAGGTAAGAATATTTTATTTTGTTCGCTACGCTTACATTTCGCTTACCAGTAAGGAAGTATTGTCCACATTGAAACTTTCTAATTGTCAGACTGCTTCAGACCACAGTAGTTCTTAGCAATTTCTTGAACAGGAATTAGAATGAAAAATAGTGTTTGATAGAGCATTTTACCTGTATTACATCTTCACAGTTTATTGCTCAAGAAATATCACGCAACCAAAAAAGTTCGTGCGGTTCTGAAGGTTAAGACACAGTTACACAAAAAAAAAGGGTTAAACTTAGATTTATTCAGATCAAGATCTGGTGAGTATGGAGGGTGAGGTAGAATTTCCCAGTGGAGTCGCACTATAGTTTCCTCGGTGATTCTTGCTGCATGTGGTCTTGCATTATCCTGATGGAAGATGACGCCTTTTCTGGTCGCCAAAGCAGGCTGGTTTTTTACTTTGAGCGACCGCAACTCTGTTAAGCTGTGATGATTCGTCCACTTGGGAGAAACTCATAATGAACTATACCTGCTGTAGTCCACCATACTCATAACAGAACCTTTTCTTGGTGAATGCTTCTTGCTTGCTTGCAGTCTTCATGATATGGATTCCATAACTTTCCAACACTTTATGCAGCAAATTAAGGTTTATATACAATGAAAGTAAGAAATCGATAGTTCTCCAGTGTGTATTTGAAAGTATTCTGTGACTGGATATATTAACAGAATCACAGTATATCGTTTTCATTTCAGATGAGAATATCTTGAAGTTGTGGCCAAAATTTTGAAAAAAGAGACTGGGTCACATCATAGAGGAGACTCTGGTGCTAACAGCCAAGTTTTCGGCAATGCTTATTACCATCTTCAGGGCTTTCTACATGGAAGAAAAAGAAGAATTTAGTTTCAAAATATATAATAAATTTTTAAAAGATATACTCACAACGTTGAGGTTTGCCAATTTAAAGCAGCAATTGCATTGAGTGCAAACGACTTCTTAATGCAGCTAATAATCGTCACAATTTTTCATAAAATTATAAAGAACTAGACTATCATGGCGTCTTCCACTAACAGGTCAGGAAACAAACAACATATAATTGTAAATTGTAAATTACAATCACACAGAAACCACCTTTACATGTTTAAATTTTTAAATTTTAAAACCCGTAGGGATTGCTAAATTAGTTAGTGTTAGTGGAAGACGCCATGATAGTCTAGTTCTTTAAAATTTTATGAAAAATTGTGATGATTATTAGCTGCATTAAGAAGTCGTTTGCACTCAATGCAATTGCTGTTTTAAATTGGCAAACCTCAACGTTGTGAGTATATCTTTTAAAAATTTATTATATATTTTGAAACTAAATTTCTTTTTTTCTTCTATGTAGAAAGCCCTGAAGATAGCAATAATCATTGCCGAAAGCAAATTGAAGGAGACAGCTTGCGCTATGTCACTTCGGTGGCCATGTTTTGATATCGTTTTTGGCTCGGTTTTTGGTTGTTAAATAACAGACATTTGAAGAAAATCTAGATCATAAAATGTGTGTTTTCAAACCACGGATTTCATAATACCCACGGGTTTAAAACAACATGTAAAGGTCGTTTTTGTGTGTTTGTAATTTACAATTATATGTTGTTTGTTTCCTGACCTGTTTAGTGGACGACGCAAGGATAGCCTAGTTTTTTAAAAAAAAAATTATGGAAAAATTGTGACGATTATTATAGCTGCATTAAGAAGTCGTTTGCACTCAATGCAATTGCTGTTTTTAAATTGGCAAACCTCAACGTTGTGAGTACATCTTTTAAAAATTTATTATATATTTTGAAACCAAATTCTTCTTTTTCTTCTAACTATGTAGAAAGCCCTGAAGATGGCAATAAGCATTGCCGAAAGCTTGGCTGTTAGCACCAGAGTCTCCTCTATGATGTGACCCAGTCTCTTTTTTCAAAATTTTGGCCACAACCCCAAGATTTTCTCATCTAAATTAAGTTTTTGGCCATAAGCTTCCTTCGTGTTTTCATTTCATTAAGTCTTATTGAATAGCGGCTGAGGCTACAGCATGAAAAAAAAAGGTACAAGTGTATCGAAAGAAATTAGATATTCACATTTATTTTCATTTTGCTTGAAGTCCAAACAGATTCGGTAATATTCACGGTGACAATACTTAATACTATGCTTGTACCAGAAAACTAATAATATTATCATTATACATGCAATCTGGATATTTCAGATGGATATTCCTAAACAAAGGTAATTAGTCGTATATTATTTTGTATATTGCATGACGTAAGTAAGAATCTAAATTCAAAACATAGTTTCGTAAATTCACTGAATATTAGTTTGTTTTAAATTGCTTTATTTATATCGCTAGTGTGTTGGTTGTAAAATCTTAGAGTTCAGCATGTTGCTGTTTAAGCTGGAAAATACACAACTTTTGTTGCCAGTTATTTAATAAGCGCATCCATTTGAGCCCAAATTTAAAATTGAAACATTTTTCAAGAATATATTTTTTGACAGTTGATTTGTTTACATGCGAAGCAATATACTGAGGTATTAATGAATTAGTAAGGATTGATGATGAATATTTTCCTTTATTGCAATGTCTGACAACTGAAGCATAGAACGTTTTTACTCTGTATTAAAAAATGCTTTATTTTGATAGGCCTCAAAGAACTGAAATAATCGATGTAGCAGTGATCAGAGAAGAAGGAACCAATGGAGATAGAGAAATGGCAGCTGCACTAGTTAGGGCAGGATTTAAAGTCTGGGATATTACCATGCAAGATCTTGTAACAGGAAAGGCGACTCTGGATAGGTACCGAGGAGTTATTTTCCCAGGTGGATTCAGTTATGCTGGTAAGGACCGCCTGACTGGTTCAAAAATGTGCTTTCTGTAGTATGGATGTACAGCCTTTAAGTCTTTGTCTTTGAGCCCCCACACCATTACTCCCGAGTCCAATATGACATCCATTTTCCCGCATCATCTTTTATCTGGGAACGAAAGATCTTTAAATATTGAATGTAGATTTGGAAGTTGAAGATTTATTTTTATTTTTATCGTTAATTTTATCCTGAAGCTAGAAACGTGAAAACAAGAATTTGATTTAAGAGGGAGATTTGCCCACTTGAGGTGCAAAGAATTGCAAAGTGAAAGCTTTGGTTGAGGAATGGGGGATGTAAAACTGAAAAAATTGTATTAATAATAGGCTCTCCATTGATCTGTGAAAGAAATACCAATTTTCTGTTGTATACATACGACTATTGCTTTAAATCGTTCTGTATTGTTTTACCTTGAAACTGTCCAATTCAATCAATTTTAATGAAATTTCGACAATTGTGTCGAAATCGAACATTGGTTATTGTCATGGCATGCAGCAGTAATAAAAAAAACTTTGTTTTTAGGCGATTTGGGGGTTCCTGTTCGTTATCCACATTTTTTTAGAGGGGTTGAAATTGGGATAATTTTGGATTGGGGGTTTTGAAAATGAAAAAATTATTGTATTTATTGTGCTGTAAAGGAACGACAAAATATACTTTCCTACCTTAGGCAAAGAATAATTTTTGAAATTATATTGTAGATAATTCTGTAATCTATGGATCCCATCACTAAACTAAGAGCAATGAATTTTCTACACCGTACCGTGCACCGTGGCAGATATTGATAAAGCCTGGTTTGGTATGGTTTTTTAAAGTTGTGTTATTGTCGGTGAAATTAAATTAAAAAGGAAACACTACAATTTAAAAGCCGTTCAAACTCTTGTTTTTGGGTACTCTAGTGATATCTGGTAACTTTCTACGTTTGAGTAGTCAAAATGAGCCGAGGTAAGATGAGGCCCCGGGTAGGGTGGTTGGAAAACCTTGGCATTTTTTGTATCTATAGAATAATTTTTGTTGTCCTTTAAAGATTGATACTAGTAATATAGTCTGTTTTTGAAACATGCCGAATAAGAACTGCGTCCTTCTAGTTCCTATGGAAAATAAGAAACTATACAGGGTGGGCCAATATAGTGAATGGACGGAAGATTGTGGGCTTACTAGAAAATATTTCAGAAATCTGTCACTTGATCATGATAGGAACCCTTGAGCGCTATAACGCAAAAATATTTCCACTTAAATTTTGACGTTTATACCCCCTAAATTTTTCTTGCATATTTGGATTCCTTGATGAATTCTAGTGTGACTTTATGTATCATACATGGAACCGTTTAAAAGGCCGTGACTCTGCGGTACGACTAACCATGAAATGCGTCACCTTAGGTCAGACGGCTAAATTTGAATTGTTTTTGTACTTTGAGAAATCAGTAGATTAATTAAGAAAACTTCAATCACAGATAACTTGTCATCTGTATACTAAGTTAGTTGGTTTCTTCCATCTTAACGGGCTTTTGTTCATTTTTCATGGCCTGCTAGGTTGTTTACGCGTAAGAAAATTTAAAAACACCGATTTGATTTGACTGAAAAATTGAAATAAAATGAAAACTAAAAAATATTGATATATATCATATAAACAAAAATAGGCACTCCCATTTGAAAAAGTCAAGTAATCTGCGATTGAAGTTTTCTTAATTGAACTACTGATTTCTCCAACTACAAAAAGAATTCAAGGTTAACCGTCTGACCAAAGGCGACGCGTTTCATGCTTAGTCGTACCTCAAAGTCACTGCCTTCTAGGTTTTATAATCGCTGCGATATTGAATTTTTTTATACTTTCTTATACCAAAAATGGTGATATGCGCCTAAACGCTTCGTTTAAAGGAATCCAAATCTGCAATAATATATAGGGGGTCCCATTCCAGAAAATGTAAGTTTGATATGAATCACCCTGTGTAAACGTCAGAATTTAAGTGAAGATCAAGTGACAGATTTTTAAAATCTCTTTTAGTAAGCCCACGATCTTCCGTCCACTCACTATTGGCCCACTCTGTATAGGAGAGCTTTTTTGTTGGATACTTTTTTGCGGTCGGGCGATAATTTGGTTACAAGGGGGTATAATATGGTATCACCGTAATGTGTTGGAAGTCAATCAACTTGACTCCATTTTTTTTATTCCAGATGTCCTCGGGTCCGCGAAGGGTTGGTCGGCCAGTATCCTCTTCAACGATCGTGTCAAACGCCAGTTCGCACACTTCTTTTCCCGTCCGGACACGTTCAGCTTGGGCGTTTGCAACGGATGTCAACTGATGGCGCTCATTGGATGGGTAGGTGCGGCTACCCCACCAGAGGATGGAGATAAAGATGTTACACCAGACGTGGTACTGGAACACAATCTCTCAGAGAGATTCGAGTGCAGGTGGAGTACCGTCAAGATAGAAAAGTCTAAGGCTATTATGCTCAAGGGAATGGAAGGTATGTATTTGAACTTTAGTACTATGGATTGTTTTCACAAAAATATATACAGTGTGAGTCAAAGTATGGGACGCCTCAATTATCTCGGAAATGGTTTCCCCGATTTTTATGAATTTTGGGGTATGGGGATTTTGCAATACGGCCAATCTACGATGGTATTTACAATGTAGTCATATCTACCATTTTTTCGGAAATATAATAAGCTTTGTTATTTCAAATTGATCACCCTATATATTTCTATCTTATAGAAATCCTTGAATAATACTAATTATTTTTTGTGAAATATTTCCTATGCCTCAACGTCATGATTTCGGAATTATAACTAAATTTATATTGCATCCGCCTCCCAAGTTAAAATAACTAAACAAGATGACTATGCTATTCACTAGAAGCATTGATCTACACATTTATACGTAATACGTTAATCAATGCTAGAAGTTTCAAAAATAATATGGCTTGTTGTATTGAAGTAAACGGACAACATTTTGAGCATTTGCTGTAACCGCCTTCATGTTTTTTGAATTTAATGTCTTTTAACTTAGGCAGATGCACATGCAATGTAAATTTATTAGTAACTCCGAAATTACCTCATTTAGATATAAAAAATATTGAAATAAAAATAATCAGTATTTTTCAAGGATTTCAAAAAGGAAGAAATGTACAGGGTAATACATTTGAAATAACAAAATTTATTATGTTTACGGAAAAACGGGAGATCTAACAACATTGTAAATACCATCCCAAGCAAGGGCGCCGCCAGAAAATTGTACAGGGGGGCGACTTACTTAAATCATTGATTAACGTATATAAATGTGTTAATCAATGCTTAAATTGAGTGCTCAAATCAGGGACAGAGGGGACAAACTTGGTTTTTGGTTATACAAGTTTCTTATCTTCGCTGCTCCAGGGGGGGGGGCACCCCCCCCCCTGCACCCCTCTGCTGGCGCCCATGATCCCAAGACTGGCGGTATCACCCCTATCCGATGAATTCATGAAAATCGTGCGAATCGTTTTCCGGGATAATTGAGGCGTTCCATAATTTAAATTCCCTCTATAGATTCTGAAAGGTATTCATGAACAAGGCAAACATTTACACACACCATTCAATGGCGTAGTATCAATATTCCAGGTTTCTATAAAATTAACGCAAGACATTTTAGGGCCCGTTGTACAATGCAAGCTTAAGCTTCGGTTTAAGATAAGCCGGCGTTGAACCACGAAAGTTGCAAAACATCCGTGTTTAGCGTAAACCGACGAATCCTCTAGCTTAACTTGGGTTTAAATACAAATGACATGTTGTGTCAAGCAGAAACCTTCAAATCGCTTGTCACTTTATTAGGTTATATTTTTGGAAGGATTTGTGTCTAATTTAACAAAGAAAGCAAAGAAGTAACAGATAGAAACCGCCGTTGCCCGGTTTTAAAACAAACCGTCACAAGTGACAAACCAGAAAAGGTAATTTTTTTAGATAATTATGACAGTACGCATTGCTTCATTTAGGGCCAACCGTAGTGAATTTTATTATTAACCAGATTTAACTAAACCGTCGATGGAAAACGTTTGTCAACTTATTTGATCAAGTTCGAGTTAAACCGGCATTTGTACAACCTGCCCTAAGAAGTAGTAGAAATTAGAAATAAATACGCATCCGTTGAAATCAAAGGTATTTACTATGTGGCAATCGTAAATTCACCAACGCGGCACGAGGAAGGGGAGCGGGAGATTCCCTAAGGTAGCGATCGTCATTATCATATCGAGTCTAAAAAGGGAAAGAAAACATAAGTATAACAGGCACATTAAATATCATCTGCTGCGATTATCCAGTCCCGATGCTGGACCGTCTTTAAGTCGGGGAATAAAATCTGCTGTTGCAGGTTGTAGTTATAAGTTTTAAGAAGTAGATAAATAGGAAAGTGAATATAAGTTATTTGCTGCCTTTATATATAAAATAAAACAATTCGTAAAAGAAGGAAATAGAATAGAATCATTAAGAGTTATGGCAACGTCTTTACTTCTTTCACCGAATTCTTTTCGCTTGTCAATTTACGTTGGTGACACAGTAATAATTGTTGTTGGTGTCGAGGATATCTCTGCAAACTCTCTCAAAGTACATCTAAGTACTGACTTCCTAGATTAGTCGATGATTATGAGGTTGCAAAAAACACAAAGTTTTTTAAAATCATGATGTTACCTGACTTATGACTAATAATGTAACAACAGTTCAACACTAAGTCGAGACAAAAAACGCATCGCATTCATGGTCTATGACTTTTCTTGACTTTTCTCTTATATAATCAATTAATGATGTCATGTATTCTGTATTACTTTCTGTCAATCAATTTGTGCTTTATGAAACACACCATAAAGATAAGCCAACACATGGAATCTTCTACAAACATCTAAAAGATCATGGCTTGTCTGAGCAGTTAACCTTCTTATTCCTAAGGTCTAGTGAGTTGAAGTCAGAGACGGAGGGCTTTATAATGGCTTGTCAAGGGGGTGTCCTTAACATCTTGTTATAACGTAGTAGGGTTATGGGTGTAGATTTACCGGACACCCGTTGTAGAGCCTACCGACATCGGCACAACGCGGCTCTACAAGTGCTCTATTATCATTTAAGGCACTCATACGGTATCGATGAGACGTCGGTGCTGCCATACGCTCCAGGGGATATACAGTCCGTTGTGGAGAACGAAAGATGCCGGATTTACTGAAACTACTCGTTCCCCACGCTCGAGCTTGTACAGGCAAACAAACTCGGCATAGCTCTTCTCGACCACCAACAGAAGACGATGCTCGTTATGGTTTTTGGCACCTGATCTCTAATGATTAGGAAAAGGGGAGCAAATATCAGGAGTTGTTCGGAAAACTTCGCAGACCAGACTACAGTGTAAGTCTGTTAGTTCTGGTCATTGGATCCCTAGGAGGAATGAGGAATACGCTGCTCTGTGCACTGCGCGCGGTGTGCCGTGCGGCTGCGCACATCTTAGCCGCCAGAATGCAGAAGGCAATCATCCTTAGGTCCCTTCATCTACTTATGGCGCACGATTCGTGGACCCAAAATTACTACTCATCCTCCCAGTGTGAGGAGTAGTTTCTGGGTAATGGAACAGCTGCTTAGTGTGTCGGATTCCGAGCTGCGACTTTTTGTTACCAAAATAATAATTAGTTTATTTGCAGTATAAATTATAACAAATAGCAAAATGAGGTAAAGCATATTGTACAGTTATAGTTGTTAAAAGGACTGTCAGGCAATCTGCGACTGATCAAAGCGCTAAAGGCAAAACTGCTTTATAATGCTTACATTCATCAGCCAAAACATCTAAACAAAAATAGGAAGCAAACAAATACCATAAAAAACCCAAGAGTTATCAATTTGAAGAATTTAAATCTCTTAATTTGATTTTGAAGGTTGATATAGGTAAATATTTGAGGTTGTGGTAACTTTATTGTATTGTATAATCGACATACATTATATGAGAAACACTTAGTGAACATAGCTGATCGATGAGAGGACTGTGAAATAAAACCGCTACATCGAATATTTGTGTTATGGACATCACAACGGAAAGTAATTTAATTATAGAGATAATGTGGTGTTTTGTAAGGAAAAGAACTGAATTATTTTTATTTCAATAAAATTTCCTAAATTGTAACATGACTTGCTTTTCCCATCAGACATCTTTTACTGGAGACACCTCTCATTTTAAAAATTATGTGGTCTTTGAGAGGCATGGACATTTAAATACCTATTTTCTTGGCAGGATCATCATTCGGAGTTTGGGTGGCTCATGGGGAAGGACGATTCGCGTTCAAATCCAAATCCATTTATCGCCAGCTGGTTAAGGAGAACCTGGTAGCCTTACGCTACGTTGATGACAACAATCAACCCACAGAAGTATATCCTATGAACCCCAATGGAAGCATCGAAGGTTTAGCTGGCATTTGTTCCCCCGACGGTAGACACCTTGCTATGATGCCTCATCCAGAAAGGTGTGTATGCTTTGTTGCATAAAGATTTATCTTCGATCTCGCAAATCGATCAAATTATTCATCGACAACAGATTGACTTAATAAATATCTCTTCAAAGATATGGATTCTAAGTACCTAAGAAAGAAAATATCCATCCCATACATTTCAAAGAACCATTCAAGCCCGTAATAGCACATCTTGACTAATGTATTTTGTTTTGTTTTAAGGTGTGAGCAAATGTTCCAATGGCCGTACATGCCCAGAGATTGGTTGCAATATCAGAACAGTCCATGGCAGAAGATGTTCTACAACGCATACGAGTGGTGCTGTAATGTTAAATTCCATACAGTGTATTATTAAACAGATAAAGTAGGAGAAGTTACATAAAATTTAGTTATTAAGCAAAATTATGATTTGTGTAACAGAAGTTCTCATTACAGATATCATATAATGTATATCTTAAAGTCCAAATCTTGATAGTACTAAAGTGTATTATGATTATATGATATTGTCATTCAGGTCATTTCGTGCCTCAGAATCTCAATAATAATTGCTACAGGGTAAGACCCGTCCATTAGTGTTGCTGATATGAGTATTATTATGTAACCAAAGTTTTTGCATTATTCATATCTACATTGTTGAACAGATATGGTTTTTGTGTCGCTCTAGCTGTCCATACATTATAACGAATTATTTGCTGATGGAGCGCTAGTGTCACGATATCGTAACGTTAAAAAAAATGAATTGTCCTGCAATGTCTATAAATTATTTCACTGGACTTTATCATATGGATATTCATATCAGCTTCAATTTATCTATTTATTTTTGAAACTGTAATTGTGGTAAAAAAAAGAATTTAATATTACACATTATTGTCTCTATCTACTTTATGTGGATAAGAATGAATAATTATAAGTTAAAATGAACTTGCTGTTATTTCGCTACAAATAAATAAATCATATCACTTGTTAAAATGTTGCAATAAGATTACATTGTTTTGTAATAGACTATAGGCATAAGAATGCTGTGTTATTGTATACAATATTTTATTTTGATATGTTTTGGTAATTTTTGTGAAGCTTGTTATAGAAATATGCTCTAATTAAAGCGTTTTTCATATTTACTTACATAATTGCCGCGAATAAAAATGACACTAGTTAAATTTTTTTATAACTGTGCAGACCGCGTAGCACAAAAAATTAATAGCCACAATAACAGCTGTAGGAAATTTTCCTGGCTATCCGGTGGTGAAATTGACCTTGACATCAAGGTCAAATCGATTTTATTAAATGGAAACCCCTACTTTTGACGCTGGTGAAAAGCACGGAAAATTTTACGTCCAGATATGCACTCGATAATTTGAAAATTTTGACCTTGGATGACGAAGTCAAGGTCATAATGTGACCTATCTTCAGAAGTAAAGGTTGCACAAAATGAGTCCACACAAAAGTCGTAGGAACTTCTCCTGGCTATCCGAGGACGACCTTAACAGTCAAAGTCAAATACAAATAGTTTCCTTAAGGGGCCTGGATATACACATTTATACATACGTATTTGCCATGTAAAACACGGACCCACAATTTCTCCCATAACACACTCTATTTTCAAACAACATAGACAGGGTGGGCCAATAGTGCGTGGACGGAGGATTGTGGGCTTACTAAAAAATATTTCAAAAATCTGTCACTTGATCCTGGTAGGGACCCTTAAGGGCTATAATGTAAAAATATTTTCACTCAAATTTTGACGTTTATACAGGGTGATTCATATCAAACTTACATTTTTTTAATGGAACCCCCTATATATTATTGCATATTTGGATTCCTTGGTTAATTCTAGTGTGACTTTATGTATCACACATGGAACTTTAGACGAACCGTTTAGGCGCAAATCACCATTTTTGGTATAAGTAGGTATCAGAAAAAAATTGAATATCGCAGCGATTATAAAACTTAGAAGGCCGTGACTTTGCGGTACGACTAAGCATGGAATGCGTCACCTTAGGTCAGAGGGCTAAATTTGAATTCTTTTTGCACTTGGAGAAATCAGTAGATTAATTAAGGAAACTTCAATCATAGATAATTTGATTTTTTCAAATGGGAATGCCTATTTTGGTTTAAAGAATCAAATGTAAAATTTGATTACCTTTCTAACGATATAGCATTCTCGATATCAATCTTTTTTGGTTTTCATTTTATTTCAAATTTTCTGTCAAATTGGCGTTTTTCAATTTTCCTGCGTGCAAGCAACCTAGCAGGCCATGAAAAATAAACAAAAGCTCGTTAATATGGAAGAAACCAACTAACTTAGTAGAAAGATGCAAACTAACTAGAGCAACGAGGCAAGATTATGCAAATTCCTTACAAAACATATTAGCTCTAACCGGATACAACAGCCGCAAGATATCTAATGCCAATGAGTAGCTGGGGTATGGCAGAAGTATTTGTTTTTCACAGCATACTAGCTATTGATGTCTACTAGAGCTTGATAACCTTCCAAAATGATTAAAAATTTTGAAACAAAAGGAAAACTGCCAGCGATTTTTGCTTACGCTTACAGTCTAACATCTTTAGAATGAAATTTCACATTTAATGGGACAAAAAAATTAGTCATTTCCGTTTAATTAAGTCAAAAGTGAAGATATCTCCAACTGGAGCATTCTGAACATCTATTGAAATAATGCTAGAATTTTTTAATTACGCTATGTTGTAATTGTGTTTATTTCATGGAGTTTTCTGCAAACTAAATTATATTTTACAATTCAAACAGACTGCAAATCAAGTTTCACTTTCCGCGATTTTGCTAATAAGTAGAAGTACCTACTGAAGAATTTGAAGGGTTCCAGTTAGAGGTATCATTACTTTTAACTTACGGAAATGGCTACTTTTTTATAGCATTAAATGTGAAAATTTATTCAAAAGACATCGATATTCTACTCCCAGCAACAATTAGTAGTAGTTTTCCTTTGATTAAATATTTTTTTACTGACTTTGGAAATTGGCTAATAGCTAGTAGGCTGTGAAAAATGAGCGGTCTTGTTACCGCTATTGTTTCTGGTTAGAGCTAATATGTTGTAAGGAACTTTCATAATCTTGCCTCGTTGCTCTAGTTAGTTTGCATCTTTCTACTAAGTTAGTTGGTTTCTTCCATATTAACGAGCTTTTGTTTATTTTTCATGGCCTGCTAGGTTGCTTGCACGCAGGAAAATTGAAAAACACCGATTTGACTGAAAATTTGAAATAAAATGAAAACTAAAAAAGATTGACATCGAGAATGCTATATCATTAGAAAGGTAATCAAATTTTACATTTGATTCTTTAAACCAAAATAGGCATTCCCTTTGAAAAAATCAAGTTATCTGTGATTGAAGTTTCCTTAATTAATCTACTGATTTCTCTAAGTGCAAAAAGAATTCAAATTTACCCCTCTGACCTAAGGTGACGCATTTCATGCTTAGTCGTACCGCAAAGTCACGGCCTTCTAAGTTTTATAATCTCTGCGATATTCAATTTTTTTCTGATACCTACTTATACCAAAAATGGTGATTTGCGTCTAAACGGTTCATTTAAAGTTCCATGTGTGATACATAAAGTCACACTAGAATTGACCAAGGAATCCAAATATGCAATAATATATAGGGGGTTCCATTCAAAAAAATGTAGCTTTGATATGAATCACCCTGTATAAACGTCAAAATTCAAGTGAAAATATTTTTACGTTATAGCCCTCAAGGGTCCCTACCATGACCAAGTGACAGATTTTTGAAATATTTTTCAGTAAGCCCACAATCCTCCGTCACGCACTATTGGCCCACCCTGTATAATATTTCCAAAGGCGATAGTTGAGACCTTAATGAATGACAACTATTTTCGATTTTCTCAAAAAAGTTTTTTAAGGTGCAAAAAAACTCGCAATCCAAAATTATACATACTATAAATGCCTGTAATTTAACAACCAAACACGATATCTAAAAAAGGCGAAATAGTTGCACAAGCGCAAGCTTTCTTCAATTTGCTCTTTGAGTCATTACTGTAAGTTTAAAGATACCGTCAGGAGCTTGGAAATGCGAGATTCATTTTTATAGTTACCTTTGGATTTTTGGACTCATCTCCCCTCATGTTACACACACTGGAGAAATGGAACAGACGGCCACGCCTCCTCGCTAACACGGGAACCCTTAATGAAAACCCCTACTTTTGACGCCGGAAGATCGATTTGCTTTGATCTTTCTCAAGGTCAAAATAAAGCAAGAAACCTAACTTCAACACAAAGTCTGACGACAAAAGTTTAGGCAAAACTGATGAGAACTTGTGGTTGACATTCAAAGAATATTTCTTCTGTTTTGGGAGTAAATAATATAGGGTGCCATTTCAGAAAATCCGATCGTTGAGAATTTCCATATGTATACTATACATTGAACAGTTTGAGCACAACTTTTTAGTCATCACCAAGGGCATCTATAATTTTTTTTTCTTGGTGTGATGTAATTATTTTTTGGGTGGTGGTGTGCATTTTTTTGATTAGTTTTAGTGGCGTTACATGACCACAACACATTTTTGTGGATTAGATTATATACTATTTCGTATATGTGCCTGACTTGAAGATGCATTAGGTATTATTTATTATTCTTGGAGGTGTAATTACCCCCATTCCCCCCTTAGCGACCTTATCCAGCTAGGAATCCAATATTTCAAAATCTTATAACCCTACTACACTGACTGAAATGAACCTTGAAACAATTTTACTAAATAAACTTTAATTAAATAAAAACAAATTGTAACACATGTACGTTTATTACATACACAAAACGTATGTTTATAATACAAAAAGTATCTGTTAGGTTCAAGCTTCTTGCTCTTGTAGCTTGGCCAAGAAAGAGGCCTTCTTCTGGGCGACGCGGTTCTTGCGTTCGGCCAGGGTCAGCTTCCTGCGATTCCATCTCTTCGGTTTGGCTAGCGGAGCCTTTTCTGGCTTCTTCTCGTGTTCTGGGTTAGCACGGATTGCAGCATGGGCGTTCTTGTACAGTGTTTCGATCTGAAAACAAAAGTATTTTATTTATTGAAACTCAATCCAATGTTAAAATAGGAAGGTAATAAAGTACCAGCCAGTGGCGGCCCGTCCATAAGAAATGTGATTCCCCTTTAAAAATAACGATTATATTCACTCGTTGATTGACACTGATTGGAAAATATCAGCATTCCATTTGCCAAACTACTTAATGAATAATGATTTATCAAACTACATATTGTTACACAATATTGCCATTTTTTGGAAATATCAGGTTTTGTACCATGTTTCAAAAATTCCATTTTCGCACAGAAATAGGTAACCATTCCCACAATGACTATCTATTTGTATGCAAAAAAATACTACTGCCATTTTTTTCATTGACCAAGTTGTTATACTGACGATCAGCATGTTAATTAGCTTAACACAAAATGTGCAAATAACTACGGCTTGACTTTCTGTAAACAGGGGTGCAACTGTATATGACTCAACTCAACAGGAGTTAGTTCACAATAATGGATTTATGATTGGTAGAAAAGATAACGACTATCGAAGATGCATTGCATTTATGGGAAGTTGTGCAGAGCTTAAACCATTTTAATATCATATCTAGTCTAGTACTAAAGACATCTCTTTTGCATCAGGGTTAAGATTTGTGTTCTTCAAGATGTAGGTTATTTCCAACAATGTTACACATAGAAGTAAGAGTATTCCATTAGAAAAAAGTTAAAACAAAAGGTAGTTGTAAAGAAACTAAAATACAGTTGAAACAGGTCACAAAATTAGTATATTTGAAAAATCGTATTTATAACACTATTCAATCAGACAGATTGAATTTTCTATTATAACATTATGACCATTTATTATGAACCCTTATAAGTCTCATTGAGGAGCTGACACTGTTATTGATTGAATCAAAGTGAAGTGTTTCATGCAATCAACATGAATGTGATATAGAAGTATCACAACCAGGTGAACAGCATGTATTTGATGTTGTCCAATTGCGACACAGATATTCCAGTGAAAGAAATAACTGTAATTAGATTTTGGACGTGACTATATGATTATTATAAATTAATCATTAACAAATAAGACATTGCTTAAACTCAATTTTCAGAGAATGTGAAAAACAGCAAAAGTATAAAAACAATTATTAGAAGCATACTGATCTATTATAAAACAATAATCTATCTGTCTACCATATTTGTTCACTCCCAACAATTTACTGAAAAGTCCACATACACAAAAAAATTAAACTATGCTAATGAGAACCTTAACCAAAACAGGTCAATTAACTAAAAAAAGACCATGAAAAAGCTTGATTTGCCATGTTTACTCAGTTCAATAGATATGTTTTTCTGTTTGAGTATTTGGAAATTTAAAAAGAGGTTTCCCTTTCAGTTGCCAAAAGGTTCTATATTTTAACACTTGCAGTTTTCATTAGAATCATTGAAGTAAGAGTTTACTTTTTTAGACCACAATAGATTAGAAATTGTTTCTTTACCTGGTCAGCGTTGATTCCAGCCTTGATGTACCGACTGAACTGTCTCTTGAATGCTTCTGGGTCCTCATCCTCCAAAGTTTTCATGTAGTTGGCAACATGTTGTCCAAAAATATGACCTCTGTGCACCTCTGCATTGAAAGATTTTGACTCATTGTCATATCCTGGAAACCGTTTGGTTGAGTGAGGGATGTTGAGGCCACCATCTACAGCACCCTTCATGGCTCCAAATACTCTAGCTCCTGTGCTTGTACGCTTTAGACCAACATCCAAGTAACACCTAGAATAAGGTAATGAGATATCAGGTATTTGTTTGGAATTTATGTACATCAATAAATGGATTGCTTCATTATCAGAGACACGATAAAGTCATTTTTTGGCATTATCAGCAAATGACTACACATCAACAGCATAAAACATGATGTTGGGGCAGTCAATATGCCTCAAAGAACCAATATCATATGACGCGCATGTGTCATATTGTCATCATTTAAAGGGTTTTGAAGTGTTTTGGTATTATTTAAGAATATGCACTAAAATGAGTTTGTAGGTAATTGACCAAAATGAATTAAATAGGGAACTAGTACCGCTATTTGACAAAAATTGAAGTAAAAAGAGAATATACATTCACATGTGTGCTTGAAAAGTGATAGTTTTAGTATTATCATGTAAATTGAGGCTATTTTGAACAAATAAATGATGAGGGCCAATAATCATACTAGTTTATGAGTTGCAAAAACAAATCACTATTACTATGTTTACATGTTTGGCTTAAAATGGTTACTGTAAAATGCTTTAGTTAAAACCCATGTATGTATGCTGGTTAAAACGATTTAAGGTGCTAAAACGGTTTAGCTTAAAGCTTTTTGTGGTTTAACTTGACTTAAACCGGTTTTACATTATTATATAAACAGAGAAAATGGTATAATGTAACTTGTTTTAGATGCAGTGGTGCTAACGATCAGTTACAAATTTGAAATCCCTTTTGCAACAGCCAGGGTTGTAGTTTGTGACAGCTAACCTTACTTTTAACATCAAACTTCATCGTCAGTTTTGTATTTTGCTGAAAAGTGAGGTTATTTTGTTTGAAGGTTGATGAATTATTTTCAAATTGACATTGTTGACCTAATAAGTGACAGGTTGTCACCACTATAGGCCTTTACAAAAACTAAGATCAGGTTAACCCGATCAGTTAGATCACTGATCCTGATGTTCGGAAAGTGATCTGGAATCTGTCAGAAATAGGGTAGTTCACTCTTGTACAGTATGTGATCAGATGATTCAGATCAGTAGCTTTTTTCTTAACCATCTGTTTTTTATTGTTAAACCAACTTTTTCGTTGTTCGATGTCTGTTAAATTCATGGAATCATAAATGCTACTTGACAGCTGTTTGACATATAACTGATCTATCCGGATCCAGATTGGTGTTTCCATAAAGGCCTTAGGAGTGTTTTCAAACAGCTGATTTAAATCTGTTCAGAAAAATTGATGTGTAAACCCTTAAGTAACGCGGTTTTAGTAAAACCCTTTCAAAATAAAAACTGTTTAAGGAAACGTGTAAACATAGTAATTGTCATTAGAAGTAAGTATTGAAGTATTATGATTTGTGGTTACATAGTAATTGTCATTAGAAGTAAGTATTGAAGTATTATGATTTGTGGTTATTTTTTTTATAGTATTTTTTTTATAAGCAGATTTAGACTACAACCTGATTGGTTATTGTTTGCAATTGTAATAGAAACTAGCAATGCTATGGTGGCAACTGAACCAAAACTGGTAAAAATCAATCCACAATGTATCTGGGAATATTTTTTTTCCTCTAGGAGCCATCAGCACTTAAGCCTTTAAGGCCTATTGTGCTATGACTTCCCAGAGGGGGGACAGTGGACGGCCAGCCAGCACCGTTGGAATCATCCCGGAATCTGGGAATATAGTAGTAGAAGAATTAAAATTAGTTTACTTTTTCAAATGTGAAAAATAATTATTTATATCAAAATAAAAGTTATTTTAACTTTGCTTTGTTGCTAATATTTAGAGAATAAAAACTCCAAAGTGGAATGTTTTAGACCATATTTTAAATATGTGGAAAAACTGATGCTTTGCGGCAAATACCAACTCATGTTGCCATTCAAGAAAGATGAATTATTTCTTATTATTTGTACAAAGATTTGTTATTATACTTAGTAGAAGAATGTGTGCCACCCCATAGATTAGAAAATGGTAAAATTTAGTTTAGTTTCAAAAATGAATGAAAAAAGCAAGACATTCTGAGTCCAGGCTACAGGACAAGATTAATCATGATACTTCTATAGTCAAAACTATTTTCGAGAAGCTAGGTTATGAATCTGATGTTAAGGCAGTGGTCAAAGTTATCAGAGTAGGTCAAAAGAAGGATGGAAAGAAAAGGCCTATAAAAATTATCTGCAACAGCTCAGATATTGTGCAGAAAGTTCTGCGATCAAAGAAAAAGCTCCAGACCCAGTCATGTAGCTTCAAAATTGCTAATGACTCAACTAAGCTGCAACTGGATCATTATAAGGCTGTTAGAGAAGAACTTGCCCGTAGAATCCAAGAGGGGGAGAACCTGGTGTTAAGGTATATAAAAGGAGTTCCATCCATTGTTCCTAAAAGAACAGAGGAGCCTCCCCAGGAAAACAATGGGCAACCCCATTAGCAGTCTATTATCAAAATGTTAGTGGTCTTCGTACCAAATTGGATGTAGTGAAGTTGGCTGTGAATTGTTCCTCATATGATATAATAGTTTTAGTTGAAAGTAACTTAAATAATGATTTTTCTGATAGTGAGCTACAGTGTAAGAATTTTAATTTATTTCGTAATGATAGGTCTAGCTTAACAAGCCATAAGTCTAGTGGTGGAGGTGTCCTAATATATGTAGAAAAAGCTATTGTATCAGAAAGGGTAAACATAGTGCAGAAAAATGTTGAGCAGTTATTTATTTCATGTGTTTACAAAGATTCTAAATTTATTATAGCTGGTGTGTATATTCCTCCTAGTATGCCTGATGTTTATTATAGTTCCCTCTGTGAGACAGTGGAAAGTGTAATGCAAAAGTATCCATCTCATTATATATATATTTATGGTGATTTCAATTTACCTGAGGCATCATGGTCAAATGACAATTTTGGTGTAAAAGTTGATTGCCCAGGAGCATCTTTAGCTGTGAGTCTTGCTCAATCTTTTGGTTATCTTCAGTTGTTTCAGATGATAAATATCCCAAACAGTAGAAATGTGTTTTTAGACCTTATGTTTACAAATGACAGGAGTGTAACAGTAGGTTTAGCTAATGATCCTATCTTAGATAATAGTGTACACCATTTTAGTTATGAGTGTGTTCTAAGTAATATTCACATGAAACATGTGAATGACAGTCTCACTTTCCAGGATTACTATTACGATTTTAATAATGCCAATTTCTTAGGTTTGAATAATTATTTAGCTGGTATTAACTGGGAAGAGTGCCTGTCACATCACGATGTAAACATGGATATCAATTATTTTTATGAAGTTTTGGGTCTAGGTATAGCCTTGTTTGTTCCTATAAAAAGGTATAGAACTAGCACATATCCAAAATGGTTTTCACCCGAACTAAAACACCTCACTTCTCTAAAAAGATATGCTCATAGAGTTTACATGGAATCTGGTTCACCTTTCAATTATAGTGAGTTCTCTAAATTACGAGCAGAATGTAAGAGGGTTCGGGATATGTGCTGGTCACAATATTTAGTTAAGGTTGACAATGAGTTCAAGACTAATCCCAAATATTTTTGGAAATATGTAAGAGATTTAAAATCAAATCACTCCCCTCCCAATAACATGTTGTATGGCGAAGAGTTAGCTAATAATGCCCAGGATATTGTTGGTTTATTCAAAAAATACTTTGAAACAGTATATACTCCAGGAGCTGATAGCTCAGATTTGTTGGAGTTTGCTAGTCCTGTTAATTTATCAGATAATATCAGGTTTGGCCCAATTTCTAAAGAAGAAATTTACAAAAAAATAGCTAATCTCCCCAGTAAAAATGTTTTGGGTCCTGACGGGATACCTAATAGTCTTTTAAAATACTGTATCTGCACCCTTGTAGTCCCATTACATATTTTATTCAACAAGTCATTGTCTTGGTCAACCTTCCCAGATATCTGGAAGGATAGCTTCATTGTCCCTGTTTTCAAAAGTGGTGATAAAAATAATGTTGTTAATTATAGAAGTATAAGTATACAGTCTTCGATCCCCAAACTTTTTGATAGTCTCGTCAGCGACCAGTTAAGGTGGTTGTGTTCTGGTTTAATTGATAAGAATCAGCATGGTTTTTGTGCTCATCGCTCAACAGTTACCAATCTTGTCACATATCATAGCAGTATAACAAGCGCCTTAGAACAATTCAAACAGGTGGACGCTATTTACACTGATTTTTCTAAGGCGTTTGATCGCGTCGATCATGGTACTCTTCTTAGAAGATTGCATGATATAGGTTTTGGTGAGGCGGCTGTTGGTTGGACGAGGAGTTTCTTGTCAGAACGTAAGCAGAAGGTAAAATTAGGGTCATATCAATCTGAGGCAATTTTGGTTACATCGGGCGTCCCTCAAGGTGGACACTGTTCGCCAATATTTTTTGATTTGTTCGTAAACACTATATTCAGTTGCTTTCAGAACAGTGGTGGCCTTGCTTTTGCTGATGACTTCAAATTATTTAGGACAATTAATGACTTGTCCGATCAACAGCTACTGCAGGAGGACCTAGACAGATTGAGTGACTGGTGCAATCTTAATAAATTGACCTTGAACATATCCAAGTGCTGTCAGATTAGTTTCTTTAAGGGGAAAAGGAAATATAATACTGCATATTCAATTAACGGGGAAAATTTGCAATATGTTAGTAAAATCAAAGATTTGGGTGTCATTTTTGATGAAGGCCTAACGTTTGTTGAGCATATAAACACAATCTCAGTGCAGGCTTCAAAAATTTTGGGTTTTGTTGTGAGAAGTTGTAAGCAATTTTCTGTTGATACCATTAGAGGAATTTATTGTGCATTGGTAAGGTCTAAACTTGAGTATGGTGCAGCTGTCTGGTCTCCAAACCGTGCTGTTCATAGCAATACGGTAGAGAAGGTTCAGCATAAGTTTCTCTGCTTTTGTGCTTATAAAGCAAATATTGTGATCGATGATCACAATTATTCTGCCATAGAGACACAACTCCAATTGCGGTCATTGTCAGATCGTAGAAACTTTGCTGGACTCACTTTTCTCTATGGTGTTGTCAATGGTACTATTGACTATTGACTGCTCTGACTTGTTAGAGTTAGTCAATGTCGAAATTCCTGCTAGACCGAGAAGGGTAAATTCTAAATCCTTTTATGTGCCTTTCCACCGTACAAATTACGGCTACAATGTACCCTTAGATAGATATGCTAGGATGGTTAATGAGCATCAGCTAGAAATATTTGGTTTGTCTATAAGGGAATTCAAGAAACAATTCAATAGGATTTATTTTTAGGGTGCTATTTTGTATTTTTTATTATTATTAGTAGATGGTTTGCTTTGTATTATTTAAGTTTGCTTAGTTTTTCTATTCGCATAACCTTATATATATAACATTGTTATTTTCTAACTGTTAATGGGGTTTTCCTGTAATTAAATAAAATAAAATAAATAAAACATTCTGGTGACAAGCAGGCTCTTATACATCTTTCAGAAATACTATGTAATATATCAAAAATTAGAAGCCCAACTCGTTAAACAAAAAATTTATGTGTGATTTGATACAATGGAAAAAACAGCATAATTAACAAGTAATTACTAGGTTACTCTGATTATTAAGAAGGAGTACAGATTAAAAATATTTCACAGATATTCAAACACATTATAGTTACCTATTTAGTGCTCACCTAAATGCTCCAGGACCATTATCAACAGCTTCCACATTGTATTCATCACCGTCTACTTCAGTGGTACCTTCATACAAAGTATCCAGTCCTAGTTTCTTTAGCAGACGACGTGCCACTAGAAGACCTGTGGCATAAGCTGCAGCATAGTTGGTCAAACCGATTTTAATGCCATACCTACAAAAAATGAATTCAAACTAACATTAAATACATTAGATCTTATTTGCAAATGATTACAGCCAGGTTATTAGGCTACACTTAATATCAGAATATTTATAAAGTAAAATAGGCAACAACATTATATTTAACTTAATACAAAAAAATCAACATACCACAAAATGACAGAATAAGAATTATTGTATTCTACCTGGGTAATACTGAAAAAACCACTAGATGATCAATCAGTGACCAAAAGGCAGAATATTTATATTATTTAGGCTACATTTTTGACTATAATTTATATTATACAAAATTATAGCTTCGATAGTGCCATAGTTCACAATTCAATATTATACTGCACTTAGAGAAAGCTCGAATTCTACCAGATATTCCCCCAACACAACTTCAATGTACCAAAAGTGACACAACTCATAATTAAATATTTTTTAGTTAAATGCACAGACTGATAGGCTTGTAGGTCTAGATTTATCAGAAAAATTGTCATAGTGATATCTCTCAAATTGAATCACAAATGGGAATATTGTTTATTCCATTCCGTATGTGTCAAGAGTGTGTTATGTTGAATAAACTTGGCATAACTGTAAAAATGATTTCTGAAATAACCTAAAGATAATATTTGCAAACTGGTAATCAATCAGCTATTATTATGATCTACAAGCCTTTTAGTTAGTAAAGTGACCATATGTACTTTTTTAATGAATGAATCCTTTTCAAGTATTGATTCACAATTACAAGACAAGTTCTGATAAACTTTTTAGGTGGTGGCATGAAAAAACTCTCCTGTGTGTCTTTCCACAAAGATCAATCTGGTGACACAACTATTATGAAATCATGACAATATTTACCTGGGCAATTCATGCGAGTACGCCGTGCAGACAATCCTGTCTCCTTCAATCTGGGAGTACACGATCTGGCAGGTAATATCGCGGTTGGAGAACCGTACCACCAGCCTGTACTTTGGGGTATTGTATTTATTTTTATCTTGAACGATTAGCCGTTTCCTGGCATAGTAGTCAGTTTTGCCCTGCCTACGCCTTTTGAATTTGACTTGGAAACGCTTGAAGTATTGCTTATTCTTAACTACTTTGACGAATCCCTGAAAAACCAAACATGATCAAATTTTACTTATGACATGACATGTGAATGTCGCTGAAAGATCCATATTCATCCGGTCTGTAAAAGGATAAAACCTCTTCACAACCGGATAAGTATCATATTTTGATATTAAGTAAATACCTTCGCGTCATATTTTATACATTGCACTCACCATTTTCGTAAATTAAATTAAAAAACTAGCACTATGGACACTACGAGGCACAACAGCCGCCGCGGTCCTTGTTGGAAAGAGCTGTCAATCTGGCATCTGTCAATTCCGTCTGTCATGCTCATGCGCGGAAATGACGTATTTTGACTTAAATGACAAGGCAGTCCCGTCACTTTTTTATTTTCTTCTAAGGATGGCCAAAAATTACAAAAAGTCGATATATTCAGTCAATTCGATTAATTTCAGAAGTACGATTCATTCAGTTCACAAAGGTTCACATTACAGCACCCGTTGTGTAACGCGACGATGGATAGTAACTTGTTAAAAATAACTATGATATACTAGTGTATGTAAGTTTTTATTAGGGCCCAGCTTGTCTGTCACAACCAAGCTACTTGTTTAGTTTGTTGAACAATTAAATGAACCGATAGATTTTGTCGGCGCCGGTACCGCTCCAACTGACAAAATTATGGCATTATTTGAATTGAATGGAACCGAATAACCACAGCCAGAGACTCCGTCGCAGTCAGCGTAATGAGCTAGTTTGAGTGCGCAAACGCGCAAAAACCATGAGGATAGAGATATAGAAGAAGACATCAAGACAACCTAAATCTTCAAATCCCCTGATAAGGGCTGCAGTGTCATGTGACCCCCGGAAACAAAAGAGCCAGATTGGCACTTCTATAGCACCGATTTTTACTGTAATCTTTAACTATAAGTTTACTATATCCTCTCTTCAAACATTTTTCGAAGAGTCTCTCTCTTCTGCCAGTTAAAACATCAGTAATTTTTGGGCAAAAAGCATTTGGCCTACCCTTATCATTAACAGAAGTCAAGTTGTCAAGTCAAGAGAACCTAAACCTAAAAACATAATAGTCATATAGTTGTCAAACTATCAAAACGTCGTTCATCACATAGATCGCTACAGTAGCGATATTTGGTAGCGATCCTGCTACTTTCTGCTGAACACGACCATTGATCATAGGTGACATCCCTATTACCCACTGAACCATACTGAACTTGATCATTATACATAAAACAAGGTTGTCATGACCACGTGTTCTATGATGTCCATATTTTCCAAATTAAATTAATTTTTATTCACACTCCACAGCGGAAGCGGCACAGCTGCTGCGATTCACAATTACAATTCGAATCCACTCAGTGGATCGTTTGTCTGTGAGTCGGGAATCCTCCGAATCCACACTACCACAGTGAACAGTCACAGTCAACCACCTATTTTGTGCAGTCAACAACAGTGGCCACAGCTACAGCATACAGGCCTTCATCCTCTGTGATTTTATTCACAACTGTGGTTTCCAAACATAGGAAAATGATCAAGGAAAATATTGCATTTAAGAATCTCTTTGTAACAGTTGGTACAACAAAATTCTCAAAATTGATAGATACAATAACTAAAAAGGAAGTTTTGGACATACTGCAATCATTGGGAATTACTTTTGTCCAGCTACAGACTGGGAAGGATTTCCCTGGGCCTAAACTTGATCCAAATGTTGAACAATTATGTTCAATTAGATCAGAGTCTGGAAGTTATACTGTAGAATTAGAAAACAAAATCACTTTAAAATATAATCAATATTTTGAGGATTTTAACAATGAGATTGAGAAGAGTGATTTAGTGATAAGCCATGCAGGAGCTGGGACCTGTTTAGAAGTTCTCCATAAAAAGAAACCTTTGTTAGTTGTAATCAATGAAGATCTGATGGATAATCATCAAATGGAGCTAGCAGAAGAGTTGGAAAATCAAGGATACTTACATCACTGTACTTGTAATACTTTAGTTCAAGCTTTGAAACAAGATTTTAGTGCATTAAAACATTACTCAAAGCCAGAAAAGTTTGTATTCAGCAGGTTTCTAGACAAGTGTATTGGATTAAGTGATGGCGAATGAACTTAATGGATTTGTACAATAAGGCTGTAAATAACACTGGATATAAAAAAATAAAAAAGACTTTGAAGACAAATAATGGACTTAATTATTCGTAAAATATAATATCAACTAAAAAACAAACAAAATGCCTCATTGTTATCTATTTACACACTGTACCAAGAAGGCAAATTCCTCCTTTCTTTATTTTTCTCTAAATATTCTTGAAAACCTTTCTTTGCTTCTTTTAATGACCTCTCATGATCCAGTTCATCTTGTTTTGTTTTCTCATCAACCCCAAACAAATCTGGGAATTTAAAGACTTGATCTTTCAGTAGTGTGATGTAAGCATACTTTATATCATCATCTTTGATCACATAACCCTCTCCTGGGTCTCTTCTAGTTTTTGGCATGTGTATTCTAGTTCTTACATCAATACATTTTATTTTATATATCTTCTCCAAGTAGTTTCGGATGTCGAACTGTGTCATTTCCATGGAACATTGGAACTGCACGACGTTTGAGGGTTGTTCAACTGGTGGTCTAACCAACTTCATCCAAAAATTTGGCAAGAACACTCGAAGCTGTGGACCACCTTTTTGGTATATGGGGTACCACCTCGTAGACATTTTCTTAAGCAATTTTACAAATTTTTCTTTGTGTGCTTGATATTGATGTTATTATCTAAGACATAAAGTTTAGATGTCTTCCTTTCAATAAATTTCAAAGTATTTGTTGCTTAATTTAAATATGTTAGGTTAGGTATGCTACTGTCACTGTCATAATACCAACCATAAAACACGAAAAAAGAACTCCAACACAAGTGTCAATGAGTATAGGACCGCGTTCCATCTACCCAACATCGCATGCAGAGTACATACTTGAGTAGAGTTCGATAATTTGTAGCCCAGCGCTTGATATTTGTACTTATGGTTACGGTCCTCTGTTTTATGGTCTGTGGTTACGATAAAGCGTATTTCAAAATCAAAGGTGAAGTAACAATTATATGAATATGCTTCCATATTCGAATAATGTCTCCCTCGGTTACCGAAACAGTTGGAAAAATTTCTCCTATAAACATAACATTTATCCCCTTATAAATATAAATTCAAGGTCCTCAATGGTCAGAGGCAACCAGCAAACATACTGTGTAAGGCTTTCGCGGCCATCGTCCAATGAATTTGTGGTTCTTGGGTTTTTAGGCCGGCGTCGTTTAGCGTTATAGGCGACTTCCAAAATAATAAAAATATAAATAAAATATTTTGGAAGTCGCCGAAGTGAAATAGCTTCTGAAGATGCCATCCACTCGTGGTGGCGAAACGTCAAGCTTTAACGCTAAACGACGCCGGCCTAAAAACCCAAGAACCACAAATTCATTCAACCAGCAAACGTTTCGTAGTCACTGCATACTGCATAGGTTCTACAGGAACTGTAATGTGAGTGATAAAACAGAATAGAATAACGCATTTTTCTCCAAAGTCTGTAAGCGAACCTGAAACGAAAACAAAATCGAATGACCTTTTATTAAACTGAAGAATCTAAAACCACATGCAAAACCAGAAAAACGACATGGGGCATCCGCATTTGGCTGAACGTACTCTCAAAACCCAGTACATCTGCATCCTACACAGCTGATCAAAATCCATAATGACTATTTTCATTTGTGGTGACAGTGGTGACACTAAAGAATTGTGTTCTGTGAGTGATTAAATGGCAATTTGAATGGCATATTTGAAATTGTCAAAAATCAATTTATTTTCGTGAACTACTTTTACTCTACATTTTACCATATTTTAAATACTATTTTCTAAGTAAAAAACATCGTATACTTTAGTAAGCCGTTCATAACATTAAGTGTACACTAGAATCAAAAATATATGTGTTGAAATATGGCCCTTGCTCTGAAAGCCTGTGAACGTATTAGGTTATACCCTTTTCTGCTGAATTTAAGATTTTCTTCTCAGGCAGCTTCAAATAGGGTAAGTTTTCATGTGTTACTAATACCTTACAATTTTTAACAAAACTTCTTACAGAAAGGTCTAGTTCTTGGTGTGTATACCAACAAAAATGAAGATGGGGTGGAACTGACTCCAGCTGCAGAGTGTTACAACAAGATAACCCAAGGAAAACTAGTCGACCAAATTAAACTGTGAGTGAATTGTGCCCTTGTCCACCAACTTTTTGCATGATACCTCCTGAACTTCTCCGTTCTGAATAGCATGTGCAATTTTACTGTTTACATTATGTTTCAATGGCAATGAAATCAAAACATTTTTGTGATTTTATACCAAGCTACAGTACTCCTTTTTTTCTTTTTTTTTTCAATTTGAGAAATGGCTAATCAAGATTTTTCTTTTTTACAATCAGTACAAATTTAATGTTTCACCATTAATAATATACCATATTACCACCTGTAGAAATATTTATTCCAAGAATAAATTACTATTGCATTAGACATGAATATAATGAAACATTTATCTGCAGTTTTGTACTTTAGTTATGACAGGATAATTTTGATTGTTTTTTAACCACAGTTTTTCAGTCTGTTGCAATAACTACTGCTACAGATCAGCATTCTCTACCATACTAAGCAAACAGTAAACTATATAGAAATCACTATCGTAATTAACAACCAAGGAGTTGATAAAACTGATTGTGTATCTGAGGTTCCTTGAAGGTCGAATCATATGTAAAATTACTTACAATACTAAAATACAATGCTTTTTAGTTTTTTCATTAGCTAAGGAGAAGAGGTGAAACTAAAAGAATCTGAAGTCTAGAGATATCTGATTTTTGTATAGTGCAGTAAATAAGTATTTATAAGTGTTTAAGTGTTATAATTCGGATGCAGATTTATCAGGCTTGAGAAATTCAAAGTCAATTGATTGGAATTAATAGCATAGATTTTGTAGATTTAACCCTATAGTGACCTTGATTCTGATGACTTAAAGGCACAGGGACCTAAATTTAAATCACAAGGGATCAGTTGGATCAGTTAACCTACTTCCTTAACCTGTGTCTTATGCTTATGTTGTACTTTCTTAAAATTTGATCTGAAGTGAACCTTGACCTTTGAATAATGCTTGTGCTGTATTTTGCCAAGATTCAGTTGAATAGAAAAATGCCAAAATGGACTCCTTATTGGCAATTATTATTATAGCTACTAATATCAAATTTGCATAATAAGTAGTATCCATTCATGTGGGTAATATTGTGACCTGACCAGAAACAAGTGATTGATTATATTTTCCAGCATTCAATTTGCTCTTCATCAAATGATGTCCCATTATTGATGTTAATATTTATTTATTTGTTTCCTATTGCTGTTTGCATGTGGATATATCAATATAATTTTGCAATATTCTTAAAAATAGCGCTTGAGGTTTATTTGTGTTTTTCTTGAATAGTGAAACAGTAGTGTTGATGCTTGATGCATTAAGAAAAACATTAAATAACAAATTAAATCCCAAGTACAAATTCTCCAAGAATATTGAAAAAGTTTTTCTAAGAATACCCACATTTCATGCACTAATAATTATGTGGTCTTAGCACAATTACTTCATATGTTACCTGTTGCACATGTAAACAATTGTATGTGTTGTAACGCTAGATTGAAAGTTCAACTAAGTTAAGACCTCCAATCTAGCTAAACTGGGGTGCCTTTGGGCTGCTCAGTTTACTTACGGTGGGTTGTGGATCCTTGGCAACTTATTCTTTTCCTCTTATAAGAGATGTCAGGCAAAATCACTAACTTTTATCGCGAGATTACTCTAAGGTTCAACAAAAACTCAAGAAAAAGGGGCGCCAGGAGTTTTTACCTCCAAACTCCAAGGAAGTTAGTGAAATTGCCCAACCTCTCCAGAAACACTGAAGGGATGGGTTCAGAAAAAATATTCAAAAGAGAATTAAACAATAACAAGTATATTGGTGGTTAAATATAAAGTATTTGAATGATGAATAGTGAGTGATGACTTATTTACAATAATAAACAGGGACTGCTGGCTTAAGTGTGCGATACAACCGGGCTTGCTCAACAAGGTTGTCCTCTCCTCCTGGGTCGGCTTGTGGGCTCCTTCTAACCGCTCCTTCAGAGGGTCCCCTCTGATGACTGGCAGCCTCTTCAGGTTCCTTTGGCCCTGACCCCTACTCTTAGACTTCCCCCTTTTAGGCTGAGGGATATCTGGGTCTGGCTCGGCCACCACTTCCGGCCGCCGTCATGCAAAGTATAGAAAAAAGAAGGATTAGAGTCTGGACCCTCTATGGCAAAACCCCAGGATGTAGGAGGTTATGCAAGCTCAGGCGTACTACTTGGCTTTGAATAGAACAATTAAAAGCCCCCTCCTCAACAATTTAGTTGAAACAATATCTGTTTAAATTTAACAATTTAGCTGAAACTATATCTGCTTAAATTTAATAAAAAGATCCCTTACAAACTGCTTAAATTCTATACTAAAATTTCTTAAAAGTTATACACCAAGTTATAGCAGATATCTCCCCACAATGGTTCACAATTAAATCTGCATATATAAAAAAAATATATCTTAAAATAAAGTACCAATATCGTAACAACAAAGTATCACCTAACCTAGATACTTGATAGGCCTCTCAAGTCTAACACTTAAAATAAAACTTAAAAAAATATGAGTCTTGAAGTGAGCAAGGCTATAGTTCACTTAAGTTCAAAGCAGTTTAATTGATTTAAGAGAAAATCAAGGCTATGATTCTACTAAGTTACTGCTGGCTCTAGTGCTCCAGAAAGTTAGAATCTTGAAAGGTAGTATAACCACAAAAAAAAATTATCAAGCCCACAAATGTTTACTAAAATGTCTCAAAATCAAATATCACAAATAATCCAGAAAATTGAAACTATATGCACAGTAGTTGCAAAGTGCGAGCAACTATACTTCAATAAATACTCTCAATATTAAAATTATAGCTCCAAAGGAAACAAAAATCTATGAGTACGTTCAGTCTCACATAGATGTACTTCGGTAGGCTGTATCGGTTGTAAATATGGAAAATTGTCAAAATCGTACAGCAAAACTACAGCTCAAAATTTGCAAAATGTGTGTTTCAGCACACTCAAAAATTATCAAAATTATACCAAAATAAAGAAAGGTGCTTTTCTCTCTCTCTAAAAATTGTACGAGGTACAAAGAAAACTGAAGAAGGCGACACCTATGCAAAAGTGCTCGCATTAGCTGCCCAAAATGGCGGAAACAATAACGAAGCAATTTTTACACAGACTCTACCAAATAAAAAAAAGGTGTGCTCTCTCTCTCTCTCTCAAAAAGTACAAATGAGCAACAACATAAAAAAAAAACAAAGAAAAAGCGGACTGAAGGTCACACTTGGAGGTGACTACAAACTCTAGATACGAAAGTACGTAAAATAGCTCGACAACTGCCTAAATGGCGTTCAAATTGAAATAAGCAATATTTACGTACCCTCTATATCCAAAGTAGCAGGAACAGCTTGCAGCCACGCTCTGTGTGTCCTTCCAAGGTCTCAGAAGCAGGTGGAAAAAGGGGCTTGTATTTTCTTAGATCGACATCAATACCAGGTTGGTTCCCTTAGGTAGCAGATGCACATCTTGAGCTGAAAACACATAGGTATAACACAGTATGGCGTTCACAACCTAACTCGAAAATGAACTCAATCAAATCAACAATATCGATTTTAGATACTAAAGTTTCGATATCAACGGTATGCTACCAAAAAATACGAAATCACTGCGGAACAATGGCAGTCAAACTAAAATGTCGAAATAGCGGAATTCCACAAATAATTGCCGTGTTAGGTGCTTCAAATAAAACCTCGCGGAAAGAGAGTAAATAAACTTCAAAGTTGACCCACACGACAAATTGAAACTGGCAAGTCACTCATGGATTAAAGATGGCGGAAGGCCAAAAAGGACAGAACCAACCTGTGATGTTGAGAGACCAGAAGCAGCCGCAGAAACTAACGTACAAGAGGCGCCGTAGAGCTAGAGAGACGCCAAAAAGAGGAACACTTCTATTTATGATTTTTCGTCGGAAACCACGGAGGCTTCTCGAGAGTTCACGAATTTTAATAGCCAACTGACCAATCACAGCAGGCCCCTGGTTAGGCAGCGCCGCCAACGGCTCACTACCAAACCAACCTCAAAGTAACTATAGTCTTAATTGCAACTCGGGACAGAATTACTATTATTAATGAAATAAACTCATAATAGGGAACGAAAAATGCACCAACAGAATGAAGCTAACAACTTTGCAAGGTTAAATTCTATAGACAACAATATAGTAACACGTTGAAAATTCGTCGCTCTACATGCGAGTCTGGTTGCCTATACCTCATATCCATCGGGAAATAAGAATACATATCAGGCGTATGATCAGTATCCATAGGCGCGGAAAAGGGGTTCTTTCAATGGCGTAACAGCAAGGCACAAGCGTGGAACACATATCTACCTGTCACTAGGATATCATTCTGTAAGAATTGATCTATAAAAGGAGTCACAGACGACGTGTAACGAAATTAACAAAAATTTCGTTACAGTGTATGTATCAAGCAAGTAAAAACTTATTCTGCAATACAATTTGAACAAATAATAAAATTAAAATAATAATAATACACAAAACTATCACAAAGTTTTAATACTGCAGCTTTTGAAGGAAATAGTTCACATTTTGCAAAAGTTGAAAAATAATGGTATATGAGGTGTAATCATTGTAGAAATGAATGGTTAGGATATTGATTCAAATAATGCTTATAGAATACTTTTACTACTGGAACTTTTGGGCTAAGTGTAAGGACATCTGTGGGCACTAACACTGATATTTCATTATTATTTCATGGACTTGTAACTTCTAGAAAAAAATTAGAATATCACATATCTACAGTTGCCTGCCAAGTATACATTTGGTTCATCAAGTTATAAAAAGTATTTTAAAGTAATTGTTATATGAAGATGATCACAAAAGAAACTTTTTTTTTTTGAATGCAACTCAAGTTAGTCCCTTTCCATATAGGTGGACATTAGTTATTTGTCCATTGTGCCTCCTGATAAGAGTGTTCAAAAGGCTGTCTTGTCAAAAATCGCTTACAGTGCTCTTCTGTATTCTGTATTAGATCTACTAAGATCAAACTACTTAGGCTCATTGGGCCCCTTGGCCATCCTCCCAAGGACCCCTCAGAGCTGAGTGCTCTGCTCATCCTCCTTAACCTGGTCATTGAAGGCCAGCATTCCCTCAGAATGGATTCACACTATGGGAAGATAGCTGAGTAACTGCACAGCAAGTCCTCAGCAGTTTCATATTCCTTTCAACATTCCCTGCACAGGGGCGTATCATTTATCCTTATATTGTAGAAGTGTTTCCTTCGCTGAGTGTCCAGTAGCAGTACTTGCTACAATTCTAAGGTGCTGTCTGGGCATGGATGGGTAGTATTTAGCTACATTCTCACTAGGGTATCTAAGGAGTTCGTAAGCAGTTGAGCATCCAGAGGTGTTATTCCACACAGCCTTGAAAGCTTTATGGGTGCACTCTCAACTGTCTTGTCATACTTCTTGAGAACCATACAGCCCTCTTTTAAAAGGCCTTCTGTGGTTTAATACTCGGAATAAATCATAGTTTATTAAAAAAAACGTCAGGAATTCAATTCACATATTTTTTTAAACATCAAAGTGTTCTAAACGTGACACTTCAAAATAATGTGACTCTCCAGTTATAAGAATTCCCCAATTTGTTGTAGTAGTAAGGGCGTTAGGGTTCACTAGCCCCAATATTTGTGGCTCAGCATTAAGGCTTACTGTACACCTCTGGTCCATAGGATCGAGCAGAGTCTAATCCTAAGTTCTTTGCACACTTTGAGAAGCATGCTATGCTTTCCTGTCTTCCCTCTTGGCCAACATTCAGATAGGAGTTCCTGCTTTCACTCAGGGCAGGATAGTTGAACATATCATGCTTAGCTGTTTACTCTGCCTCACCACAGTCGCACAGAATAGATTTGCCACATCAATCCGCAGCTTTTGCAGGTGTGCTCTGAAGGTCCAGTGGCTAATTATAAATCCAACCACCTTTTATAGTTCCTTCCTGCTCAATCTGAGAGCATCTGCGATATTAGAACACTAGGGTTTCCTCTGCATATTCTTAGATTTAACACTCCCCACCACTCTGTCCCAGCGCTTCTGGTGCTCATTTGACACTTATATGGCGATAGCTGTCCATACGATGTTGTATGATATACCACATGCTGGTTCTGGCCTGATGAGAGGGATTCTGCACCTTCCTTGGCACACCTGTCGACCCTCTCATTTTTCCACCCACTCCTATCTGACTAGGCACCCAAGATAATGTTACCCTGTTGTTTCTTGCCAGTGTCTTTAGGAGTATTATGGCAGTCCCACACTAGCGGTTACTAGCCAAGGATATCAGAGCCGCCCAACTGTTATATAGATAATCTCTTTACCTATGCATATTCTGCCGCATTCCAAAATTGCGGCTATTTGTGCATGGAAAACGGTAGCCAGTTTTCCTAGGTGGATACTGATGTTCTGCCCAGGCCTACCACTGTATATGCCTCTTGCTGTACCTGATGAATTTTTGGAACCATCAATGCACTAGGCAATACCATTCTACTTATGTCGAGGTTCTCCTAGAGGCCATTTCGATCTGTCACTTAGGTTGACCTTGTATAGGATCTCCACGACTATTGGCATTCTGTCAGGTGGCATTCCAAGTATGTAACACCGCCCGTTGGCAAGTATCGTGATGTGTTTCATGTGGGGTGGTAAAACCAATTGCTATGGCACTGTATTCTATATACAGCCATTTTTGTCTATGTCATCGTCGAGAGGTGGTACATTCAGCCCGCTATACCCACACACGCAGCTCTCTGCACTTTTGTGGGTGCTTTACATGCCGTGCTTTGATGAAGCTTTAGCCACCCTGACCACCATACAACAGCACTGTACACCATCTTCTTCTTTAGGTGCCATCTCCATTTAATGAAGGTTGGCCACAGTTTCGTCATACTTATTTCGGTCCTGAGTGATACGAATTAAGGATGATGTGTTCATACCAGTCCAATCGCGTATGTTTTTTAATCATGAATGTTGTCTGCGATCAGGACCACGTTTACCTTCGATTTTTCCTTTGATTATTAGTTTTAGTATATCATACTTGTTGTTATGGTATATATGGCCTAGATAAGCGGTCTTTCTTCGATTTATAGTAGTACTATTTCCCTTCTCATACGTCTAAGCACTTCATCGTTATATGTGTGTTGAGTCCATGATATTTTTAATAATCTACGGAAGGCCCACATTTTAAAAGCTTCGAGTCTGTTCATGGTATCCACTTTTAATGTCCATTTCTGCTCCATACAAGAGAACTGCGTGCACGTATGCCTTTACAAAACGGTATCTTAGGTTTAAGTTCAAGGTTGCGTTACATAGTAGATTTTTTATCTTTAGGAACGTGGCTCTGGCTTGTTCTGCGTGATCTTACTTCAACGCAGGCCCGCAGGGTCTACATTTGTCCTTCTGCAACTGCCAAGATATTTGAATTTCTCAACTTTCTCTATTGCAGTGTCATATATGTTTATGTCCAGTTGTGGGTTTGGAGATCTTGTTATGGCCATTACTTTAGTTTCTGTTACATTAATTTTCATGCCTAGTTGATCTACCTCTACAACTTTGTTGATTAGTCGTTGAAGGGCCTCTGAACTGTCCGCAATGATAACCGACTGTACACCATAGTGGGACTAATTACCCTATTGTACAGGGTGTCCCATTTTGGGCACGTATTTTTGAAGAGCTTGAATTATTTCCGATTGACGTAAAAATAATATACAAGGTGTTCCATTTAAAAAAATATGTGTTTGCTTCATAACTAAAAAATGGTTAGAGTAAGAAAAAATTAAACTACACTACGGGATTCTAAAGAAAAAATTCTATAAACTTTTCAATAAGATAAAAGACGGCCGAGATAGGAGGGTGGTCCCAAAATCGATAGTTTTCGATTTCACCCTGTATCTCAAAAACCGAGAGGGCCATGATAATTTTGTTGACGGCGAGATGCTCCGTAAAAGTGCCCAAAATGGGACACCCTGTACAGCCAGTTCACCATCGAGAAGTTTGATTTGAACCCTCCCCAAACTTTGATCACAGGATCCAATTCGAATAATCATCACTAGATTATTGAAAATAAAAATATTTTGGATATTAAATCTATAAAATAATCGTGTCTTTTTTAATCATATATGAAAATTCAGTTTGTAATGTATTATGTTAGAATAATACTCGGAATAATATTAATTTTTTATGGGTTTGCTTGAAAATAAAGATAGGGTGTGAGTAAAAAATGCGGTGTTAGTGCCTGTAAAAATATTTTGCCACTTTAATTCAGGAATCATTCACACAAGACAATAAAAAACAAAAAGCGGGGGGTGGGTCGGCTCAGTGGTTAGAGTCGAGGGCTCGGGACCGGAACGACCCGGGTTCGATTTTCGTTAGAGGCGAAAATTCATTTCTGTTTTTTTTTCACAAAAAAATTAATATCTGTAAAATAACTCTGCGAAAATTCCCACCTGAGCCATCACTGTTGGCTTCTAATTAACAGTGCTGTTCCTAGAGTGGCGCCAGGATACAGTAACAAAGCCTACACAGAACACGAGGTTAGTGACCAAAGCAGTCGATGCCGATGACACAGATGTAAAAAGAAACAAAAAGCATTATCAAAAATATATTGACTGGATTATAAGGAATGCATCAGTGGAAATATAACTGATCCACTTGTTTCAGGTCGGCGTCACCTGCGTCGTCGTAACTCCCCGTCGTCTCGATATGGCGTCGGGTGGCGGCCCCCCCTTACCCGCTCAGGGGCCCCCCCGCGACGGTCGCAGCAGTTCCGCCTCGTCCCACAGCGCCTCCAACATCCCCTCCAACCGAGCCTCCATCCGTACCCCCAAAAGACCGCGCCCCACCTCCTCGAACGCCCCCTTCGACGACAAGAACGCCGACTTCCTGTGCCCCGTCTGTTTCAACCTCATCGAAGAGGCGCACGTCACCAAGTGCGGCCACACGTACTGCTTCAACTGCATCACCAAGTCCATTGAAACGCAAAAGCGGTGTCCCAAGTGCAGTTCCAATCTCAGAGTCGACGATATCTTCCCCAACTTCTTGCTGAACGATCTCATCAAGAAGCACAAGCTGAGAGTGAACGGTTACGAGGCTTTGGGGCTCACTAGGGACAGCTCGGGCGAGTTTGCTTCGTCCGCGGACGGTCTTAGGGACTTCGTAGCGGCGGAGTCTCAGAATTTGACGTTGCCCGACGTTAACGTGATGCTTGAGATACTGACGCAACGTAAACAGTTGCTGGAGGCGGAATCTTTCGCGGCGCAAAATAGACTGTTGCTGGAGTTTCTGAGGCATTTGCTGAAGCAAAAGCGCGAGCGACAAGCGCAGATAGCTAAAGAGATCACGATTATCGAGTCGGATATCGAAGAGGTGGGGGAGAAGTTGAAAGAAGTGCACAGTAAGTGTCCTACTTTGGAAGATGTGGAGCGTACCACTGCGGGCGCTTCGGAGTCTGACGCGTCCACTGTTAGTGCGATGAAGAAAGAGATGATCGAAATGATAGACAATATTGGGAGTAGTACAGGGAGAAGGGATGAGGCAGGTACGTATCGTATTATTATATTTACTAAAGTTTGATTTTTTTTTGAAGTAATTATGTTCTGTAAAAAAATTGATCCGTTATCAGCCGAAAATTAACTTATTTATTGCCGGGTCAAGCTCACTTACGTAATGTAATAAATAGATCAATAACAAGTTCGAAAAATATTATAACATACTCAAAACAATATAACAAAATATTAAATTAAAAAGGTAAACCATCTACCTACAATGTAGAACAATGTGAAAGATTATTCGAACATTGACAGTTTTAGGCCCGATTTTATCAACATGCGGATTTTAACAAAAAGGCTTTGACCAATCAGAGCAGTCCTTTTAAGAACATGCACCTGTCAAAGTACTCTGAAAATTATTGATTTCTCTTGAAGTTTACCTCAAATAGGTCAAAAATGACATATTTTATATACAATCGACCATTGTGAACCACCTAGTATATTTTCCAGTCTGATTTTCCATCCTAATTGGGTGAATAATTGCATTTTCTTGTTTAACAAAAAGTTTAGCAATTGTTAATCTCAACCAATCAGATTCCACAGAACCGGAACATTGGATCACTCGATTTTTCGTCTATCATATGATAAGGATGACAAATTAAAATTACTGCATTATTTGGATAAAACAATAATTTACTATCGATAATAATTATAAATACATGCAATATATCTTTGTTTTATAGTAAAAAATGGAATCAAGTTGATTGACCCAGTACTTCCCACACATAATGATGATACCATTTTATTATTTCCCATTGCATGAAGCTATAGTCTAAAATCCTGCAACTAAATTATCGCCCATCCGCCCGCAGAAACAACATCCAACACAAAAACCCTCGTAAATAGTTTCTCTCTCCCTCCTTAGGAACCAGGGCGCCACGGTATTTTTCTGCATGCTTGAACTGGACGATGCGAAACGATCAAGAGCCTACAATCCGTCTAAAAACGAAGTTTGAGCTGATTTTATGCTTTTGGTTTTTTGATTATTGCTACGCCGCCACTGACACGGTTTTTCAAAAACAGAGTCGTTTTCCATTCTCGCAGCGGTAATAAATTCTGTGTCAAAATTTTATTAACATCAATTCAATAATTTTTGCTTTACGCAATATACATATAGAACGGAATAAAACAAAACTTGTATGTACAGATCACAAAATTGGTTTCTGTAATAGGCAAGCCAATGTTCGGATGGACCTAAAAAAGTATAATACGCCGCTAGGTATTTCTTCTACATGTCAATGGACAGACTGTTATGAATACAACAAATTTTTCAGTTTTACAACCCACCGCCCCCCACCCCACCAAAAAAAAATTGAAAATGATCAGGCACCCGTAAGTTTGAGCTGTTTTCATATTTTTAGTTTTTTTACTATTGCTGCTCCGTCACTGACACTATTTTTCAAATACTTACGCGTTTTCCATCCTCGCTGCGGTAGTAATATTGTATCAAAATTTCATTAAAATATAGAACGATCTAAAACAATACTCGAGTGTATACATACATCACAAATTCTAAGTCCCTTGGTTTTTATAATAAGCAAGGCAATGTTCGGATGTACGTAAAAAGTGTATTATGCTGCTAGGTTTTTCATTCAAAGACCAATGGACAACCCAATATGAGTACAACAAATTTTTCAGTTTTACAACCCCCCCACCCTCCAACAATCCCAGATTCACCCTCAACCAAAAAAACGTAGAAAATGATCAGAAACCCCAAAAACGCCTAAAAACAAAGTTTGAGCTGTTTTTATATTTTTAGTTTTTTATTATTGCCGCGCTGCCACTGACCCGATTTTTCCAAAACATACGCGTTTTCTAACCTCGCCGCGGGAGTAATACAAAATTTCATTAAAATCAATTGAACAATTTTCGCGTTACGCGATATCGAACGATCTAAAACAATACTCGTATGTATATACTTCACAAATTCTAAGTCCCGTGGTTTCTATAATAAGCATGCAACGTTCGGATGGACCTAAAAAAGTGTATCATACCGCTAGGTTTTTCATTCACATATCAATGGACAGCCCATTACGAATACAACAAATTTTTCAGTATTGCAACCCCCCACCCCCCAACCACCCCAAATTCACCCCCACCCAAGAAAAAGTAGAAAATGATCAGGAACCCCTAAAACGCCTAAAAACGAAGTTTGAGGCATATTTGAAATTTTTCGTTTTTTGCTAATTACTCCGGCCCCCGTATAACGATTTTCAAAATTATAGGAACATTACCTACTACGACCACACAGCATAACGCTGCCCAAATTTCATCATAATCCATGCAGCGGTTACTGAGATTACGAGGGTAGAAAAACGCGAACAGACAGACCGACAGACAGACAGACCGATGGAAATGAGTGACGTGGATGAAACGCCCAAAAAGCGTATTATCTCAAAATCGAAAATTTTTGCGATCACAATACTCCCCTCACCTATCGGTATGGGAAGTAAAAGGGGTAAAAATAGCACTTTGTTACTTTCAAAAGTTGCCTATCCAGAACGGCAAAGCTCGCTAGCAGCGTATAACCTTATTTTATGTACAATGTGTACGCTGCACCTTTACATCCTCTGTGAATAGGTATTTCTATGAGGTCTATAACAAACATGCATCCAGTAAATGAAAGATTGATTCTTCATAAGAGTATGTATTTTTCTATAATCCACCTGACTGACGGAGGTGAGATTTGTAATTATTAAATAAGGCAGTTGCTGTGATTGATACTACTTTTACGAATCTGTCACAAATTATCGCAGTTTGCAATTAGTAATTATACAATAATTATAATGTAAACATAAAAAAAAATCTGGCATTACTTTGCAAATCAATCGCTTTGTGCTGATATCCTGCTATGATTTTGATTCATGAATCACATGAATTTCTAAAATATCCAGCTTTGACGTTTTGTTTTCAATATTGATAAAATATTATTGGATGATACTTATTAACATAGCCCTCAATACCCAATAGAAAGCTTTTGCTAAATAACATCCAATAGAAAAGCCTTGTCAAAGTCTTTGTTAAAATATGCATGTTGATATAATCGGGCCTTAGAATACTGAAAAGAAATAAGGAACAACAATAATTTTCGTTTCTAATAAAGTTAGGCCTGTTCTCTCAAACGGTTTGATAGGGCAAAAAAAATCTTGTCAGATAATTCATTGTTTCTGAGGGTACGAGAAATGAAAGAGTGATAAGCATAGTTAGTTTTATGAAACTGTTGATGAAAAGTTTGTGTATAGTACGAGTGTTCCGGAATGGAGCATTTAATCCAATTTTGGAAGTTAAATAGGAATAATCAATACTAGAGTTTATGACTTTATGAATAAGTATTAGGTCCCCCTGTTTTCTTCTACAAGAGATAGTTGCTAAGTGTAGTGATGTGCATAAGTCAGAATATTGAATAATGAAATTCATTGTTGTTGTAAAAGCAGAAGTTAATGTTTCTTTAGAATCTTCTCTGAACTGATTTAATCCGATGGATATTACGTGCATACTTAGAACACTAAACAGAAGTATCATACTCTATTATAGGTGTGATCTGACATAAGAATAATACAAAGTTCTAATGGCGTTTATGGTCAAGAAGCCCCTTGTGCTAAATTCCACAAATCCAAGCCTGCATAATTCCATGTTGATTATGTTGTTTATATGCTGAAATATCAATATTAGAGATTATTGGCACATCAAGGTCTTTGATTTGATCCACTGAGCTCAATGGACTGCCGTTAATGTAATAGAAAAAAAATATTTGTGTTTCTAGACTCACGGAATTTAATGTCTTTGCATTTGAGAGCATGTCATTGGCATGGCACCATTGAGACAATCTGTCTAGATCTTCCTGAAGTGCTAAAGGATGTTCTAGGGTATTCAGAAACAGCTTCATGTCGTCGGCAAACAAAAGAAAAAGACTGTTCAAAACAAGATGAAATGTCATTGATAAATATATTGAATAGTAGGGGACCCAGAAACGAACCCTGTGGGACGCCTGATGATACTGAGATATGAGAAGATGTAAAGTTGTCATGGTGTACTATTTGAGTCCTATCTGTGAGATAGCTCTTTCTCCATTGTAGGAGAGAAATTCTTAAATTATGTAAAACGATTTTGCCCACCATGAAATGTCAAACACTACACACTTTAACCACTTACCAAACCAGTTTCTTCAAACGTGTCAAGTGTTCTGCTAACTATGTTAGCATCTTCAGGGGAAGATTTGAGCCGGATTTTAACTTCTAAGTGTTGCATTTTATACCAAACATGCAGTGCCGTAGATACAGTTTCATTATGTGGGGATATTATGTTAGCGGTGGTGAATTGAATAATAATGTGTTGCCTTGGTGGGGGGTGCTGTACTGTAGACAGATATTATCAGATATGATTTGATTATTTTTATTTTAAAGGGGGGATATTCCTTTCAATCTTAAGACAAAGCATCACATCTTCCTTGGTCTCCGCTCCTGGGTGAGTGGTACAAAAGTTGTAACTTCGCACATCCTCACCAGGGATCTGGCTGAACCCAGTCCAGCTGAATTTCTTCAAAGAGGTCAGCTGTTTGAAATGGATTTTGCCAACTCTTGGTGTATGAGTTGGCGCAGTCTACAACTACGGTGCCATTTTCCGGATAGCAGCTAGATATCTGGACGTCTTTGCCTTGAATAGCACATCTCCTCAGCTCCATCTTGATCTTCATGACTATGTCCTTTTCCAACCACTTGTCGGGGTGGTTTCTTCACTCCTGGAGAAAATCTCGCCTCTAGCGAGAGCTTCTTGTCCTTGAGGACGTTGGCTATTACATTTGCCCATTCAATCTTATTTATGGCAGCTCTAAATAATTCTATGGAGGTCATATTTGACCACTGTCGCAGGTTTTTGAGCCAGGAGTTACGTCTTCTTCCTGGTCCTCTCTTACTATTGATTTTGCCGATGATAAGACGGAGCAATTCGTATTTTTCGTTTCTTATAATGTGGCCAAAATATTGTGTTTTTCTTTCTTTTATGAGGTTCATAAGCTCTGTTGTCTTGTTCATTCTTCGCAGGACTTCCTTATTTGTCGTATGACTCACGTAAGATATTCTAAGCATCTTACGGTAACACCAGAGTTCGAATGATTGTATTCTTTTTTGTGTTGCTTCTGTCATTGTCCAAGCCTCAACACCGTACAGTACAGTGGAGAAAACATAGCATTTCAGTATCCGAGCTCTTAGTGGGATATTAAGTTGTCGGCTGCATAGTACCTTTGCATTGATTAAAATACGTTACGTGCTTTTTCTATGCGTGTTCTTATCTCTAGTGAATGGTCCCAAGCTTCAAGATTACTTCCAAGGTAATTTATTCTTCTGACTCTTTCCAGCTCTGTTCCGTTGATGTTAATTTTTACTTTCTTATTCTGATGCTCGCTGATAACCATCGTTTTTGCTTTCTTTGTGTTTAGTTCTTTCCCAAACTCTTCACATGCTATTGTAACTCTGTTCATCAGTCGTTGCAGTGCTTCAGCACTATTTGCTAGAATAACCGTGTCGTCAGCGTAACGCAGGTTGTTAATGCATTGCCCATTTATTATACCATCCGTGGTGTCTTTTAAAGCTCTCCTGAATATCTCCTCCAAGTAGACATTAAACAGTAGGGGTGAGAGGACACATCCCTGCCTTACTCCCTTCTCGATATCAATCTTTTCAGGTAATTCGCTTTTTATGCTGATTTTAGCTTTTTGTTGTTGATAGAGGTATGAGATAATCCTTAAATCTTTGTCGTCGATGTTACATGATCTCAAAATTTCCATTAGTTTATGTTTCACCATATCGAATGCCTTTTTAAAATCTATGAAACATAGGTACACATCACAATCGACGTCTCTACATCTTTCAATCAATACACGTATCGAGAAAAGTGCTTCTCTTGTACTGAAGCCGTTCTTAAAACCAAATTGTGTTTGACCAGTGTGTTCGTCTAATTTATTGTATATTCTATTGTGTATTATCCGGAGGAAAAGCTTCAACACGTGATTCATCAGGCTAATAATCCTTTGTTCTTCACACTTCCTGGAGTTTTTCTTCTTCGGTAGTGGTATAAACACCGATGTCAGCCAGTCATTTGGCATTATGCCTGTTCCATATATTCTGTTGAACAGGTTCTTCATTATCTCTTTATGGATATATAATAATATCTTTATTATTTCGATTGGGATACTATCTTCCCCAACAGCTTTTCTGTTCTTCAGTTGTTCTGCTGCTTTGATAATTTCCTCCTTTGTGATTTATAGTCCAGTCGACGGCTCCTGTACACCAATGTTTAATCTCTCATGGTTCTCTCTTATTAGGACTCACCAATGGCAGCTGACTACTGGATTCTTCGAGGTGTTATTCTCCCCTCCAGATGCCAGCAGCTTGTCCTCTTCCATATTGGCATAATACTCTCAGTGACCCGTTTAGGAGGATAAGGGGACATACGACTGGGTGCCTCCCTGTTCCCAGAGGGCTCTGAACAATCCCCGGTATTACTCAGCCCTCGGCACGGATTGCATTACACCTTGACTTGGGTATATTACTAAAGTGTATTCAAATCCGCCGTGCAGTGGCTGTAAACAATAACACGCGCTCGGCGGCTGGCCTGTGGATGTCGGTCGCCAGAGTCGTATTCAAAATAGCAGTCATAAAGTCCATAGTGGACTAGAGGATGTGGAATAGCATTTATGAATCATATTTTTCCATTACAACTGTATTGATATATTTTAGATTTTATATATTATTCTTACCTTAGGAACCTTCATTTTGGGGGTAAAGTTGAGAAGAGGTCAATACTTCAGTCAATTATATCCTCCCTATCGATGAGAATACTTTTCCTTCCTCATTTCCCAAATACGGAGTTAAGCTTCTTTAATATTGTATTGTATAGTTTATTGGTGCTATTTACAATTAAATGTTTGCACAGGTCAAGAGTAAAGTAAATAACTAAATAAATGTAAAAATATGAGTAGCATTAAAAATATAAATGTGCAAGTCACGTGTTACAATTAGAAAAAGTAAATAAATTACGAAATACACAAACAAATACATATCAAGACTAACGAACCATTAACAAGTAGATATGCAGAAAACATTTTTTATTTTTGTTTTGGAGAATACTACGAACACGTCAGGTCACCGAAATCATTGCTTAAGTACTCTTCAAGAGAGTAAAACGCTTTCTCAATTAGGTAACCTTTAATTATATTCCTAAATGCTTTTGGGCATAAGTTTCGGATGGATTCTGGAAGAACATTAAAAAAGAGAATTCCATAGCTTATGAAACGTGGTCCGCTTAAAATTAGGCAAGTCATTATCGTCATTCACCTCTTTCAGGACTTTGTCAATAGTCGGAAGTTCATTTCGGAAAAAGAACTGATGCACCTTTCTCCTATTTGCACTTTTATCGCCATGGTGCACAAGGTCATTGCAACGTTTGCGATTCTGATTAGTTAAAAGGTGCAGCAAAAGAGTGTCTGGTTCTATATTCTCGCACCACTTTATAGACACTCCGTTTGGAGATACCTATTTTGAGTGCGACCTCTTGCACAACATCGTCAGCAGCAGTTGTTAATGATTTTTTCTGGGTTTCGTATTTGTATACGTTTAATATTACCTCCTTAAGCCTCGCGTCAAAATGGCTCTTTTTTGACCTCTTCCTTGGTGGACTCAAATCCTGACTTGTAGCCACATCCATGGACTCATCTGCAGTGTCTATACTACTAGACATCCTTTAATATCTCCGTCAAGTTATCGGGGAATAACACAAACACCACTAATAGCTATTAAAACAACAGTACAACACAGATAACACTAAAATTCGCACAACAACACGGCAGGTATGCGATGATAAAAGCACGATCATTAATACGACGCGACGTATACAATGATAAACACACGGAGCAACTGAATAGAATATAACCCTGTACTCTATTGAACGACCCAGACGGGCGGCAGAGCGGCAAGCCTCCAAGGTGTTTATTGCCTTTCGGCCAATCGCAATGAAAGCCGCCTTACTCGGGCAGCGTGCGTGGTATCCTGTTTGTTTACAATCTTCGGCACCTTGGATTTGAATACGGTATAATTTTGTTATATTGTTTTGTCCACTTTGAAATTTTATGACTACTCTAATAAGATTTGTGAAAATTGTTCTTTAGAGATTGAATATTATTATAATAATTATTTTATAGGCAGCTCGTCGGAGACTCCGTCTAGATCAAACAGTTCCTTGGCGTTACGACGGCGTCGTATGCACGCCTACTTCGACGACTTCGTCGACTGCTACTTCTCGCATCGCTGCAAAGACGTGATCTTCGGCAAGGAGACCGCCGACAAAACTGCCAGACCGGCACACGAACCCAACGTCGGTCTCGACCAATTCCGAGAGAGTCTCATCAAGTTCTCCACCTACAACTCCCTACGTGTTCTGTCCACCCTCAACTACTCCAGCGATCTCTTCAACAACTCCACGATAGTGTCCAGTATAGAGTTCGACAAGGATAACGAATTTTTCGCCATCGCCGGCGTGACGAAGCGGATAAAAGTGTTCGAATTCAACGGCGTCATCAAGGACATAGTCAGCATACACTATCCTTGCATCGAGATGGTGAGCAGGTCGAAGATATCCTGCGTCAGCTGGCATACGTACCACAAAAGCACCTTAGCTTCGAGCGATTACGAAGGTACTGTTGGGGATGCAATTTACGATAGCGATGTATACAGGGTGGTCCAATAAGCGGCCGGTACTCACTAGCGGCTTTACCGTTTAAATTAGAAAAAGAATAGCTTGGATAAAAAACGTTTCTTTTCAAATGGTCTGCTTGTTGAAAATAATTTCAAAGATGGCAGACATCGGGATATACCGGAAGTAGGTACCAACTTCCTTATTTTATTATGTTATTACGTTTTTGAATTCATCATACATTTTTAGGTCCAGTTTGTTAATCATAGTTTATGTCTACGAAGCCTATTTTTTAAAGTTATTCAGCAATTTTTAGAAAATTTGACGTTTGTAGTATTTTACAAAGAAATGTTAATATGCCGGAAACTAAGTACGACCTACGACAGAAAGATATAGTTTTTGGCTTTAAAACGAGCAACTCATGTTTTGTTAAGATCCTTTTTCAAAAGCACATTAAATCAATTTCCAAATTTGATAAGGTTTAAAACGTTAAAAATTCTTTTTTTCAAATGGGATGGTATAATAAGTTTCACATCGGTGGATGCCAAATTAAATTCTCTTTCACTTTTATCTAGGCATATGTGGTTCTATCTTTGAAGGTTTTCAAGATATTTACGATTTTGTAATTATTCCGTAATGGCGCGTAGGAATTGGATAAATCGTAGGTGGTGTGACTCGCACTGCTCGCAGACGAAACAATTGGCAGGAAACCTTTCATCCAAAGTGTTTCGGCCTCTTATCCTGAAATGTGCATTCACGCCATGTAACTGTAACCACGTTATTCTTAAAAGCCCCAGTGGTAAATTTTCCAGCAGGTTTTCCACATTTTCATAATACCACCCCAAATGTTTAGACTCCGTGCTGGTTGTCAACATACCTCTCAAGATTTTGATTTACGTGGGTGTAAAAATGTAAATTATGCCAGATTGCATGGCCGTTAATGATATCAATGAAGCTACAATGCATTCATTTCATAAGAAATATAGCTTCATTCGTAAACAACACACTGTTAAAAAGGAGTGCATCTTCTTGGACTCGAGCATGACCCTAACTACAGAAATTCATTCTGTTTTCAAAGTCTTGTCTTTCAAGTGCTTGATTTAGCTGCACGTGATGAATATGCTATTATATGTTCTTCGTTGAGATCATGTTAACAAATGTTTAACCAATGCCCAAACAGCAACTAATTCTAGAACTAGTACTACTATGCGGATCTCCACTACAATTGCGGGAACGTCAAACTCCCTATCTTCATTAACTACATGTTTCTTCTCCCATATTTTACGCCGACGTAAATCCCAATTTTGAGAGGTTTGTTGACAACATAATGTGGTTACAGTTAGATGGAGCGAATGCAAATTTCAGTATAAGAGGCCGAAACACTGGATGAAAGGTTTCCAGCCAATTGTTTCGTCTGCGAGCTGCGCCACCTACGATTTTTCCAGTTCCTACGCGCCATTACGAAATACTTACAAAATCGTGAATATCTTGGAAACCATCAAAGATAGAACCACATATGCCTAGATAACAGTGAAACAGAATTTAATTTCGCATCCACTGATGTGAAGCTTATCCCATTAAAAAAAATCGTTTTGAACTCTTTAAACTTTTCAAATGTGAAAATCGCTGGTTTATTGATTTAATGTGCTTTTGAAACAATGATCTTACCGAAACACAAGTATGTTTCTACGGAAAGTCTCATCTTTCATCTTGCTGTAGTGCTTAGTTTCCGAGATAATAACATTTTTTGTTAACCCATATATGCCTAATGTTTACAAACGTCAGATTTTCTAAAGATTGCTGAATAACTGCGAAAATAGGCTTTGTAGATATCAACTATGATTAACAAACTGGACCTAAAAATCGATGAATTCAAAAACGTAATAATATAATAATAATATACAGGGTATTCTATTTAAAATAAGGACGTTGATGCCTACTTCCAATATCTATGGATGTCCGCCATCTTTGAAATGATCTTCTGCAGGTAGAATATTTGAAAGGAAACGTTTTTTATTCAAAATATTTTTTTATAATTCAAACAGTAATGCCGCTAGAGCACCGCGCGCTTATTGAACTGCCCATTACATCAATTAAATTTAGCCACCGACTAGAAGCCTAAGTTAGGGTTGCCGACTTTTTTTGTAAGAAAATAGTATAATAGAGGAAAAAAACAGTATTTTGGAGAAAAAAACATATTTTATTATTTTCGTGTTTTAAACACATACTTTTTGGAGCATTTCGCAAAGCTTATCAATAAACTATCATATCTGAAGGCCTCATCACATTTTAGCCTGAAATGAGTAACTCATTTTTCATTAAACTAATTGAGGCTCGTTTCCTATCATCTCGCCACTTCGCACTTATGATAGAAAATACCCTAACTATGAATGCCGAAGTGACAGGAACAGAAATTAAATATGAAATAGTTTTGGCAATATTATCGAATTCTTCTGAAGCATTTACTAGCAAATAACTTCATTTTTTGTCAGTGCTTATGTTGACAAAATCTTTATGGCTGCGGATAAAGCTCCGGGATCGAAGTTAATATAAAACCATAATTATATTAGATACTTTTTTTAAGTTAAACAGTAAAAAGTATTACATAGCGAAAAACGGTATGACTGTTTTTAACAGTATGTCTAGCAAAACCCTATACTCGGTGAATTTAGCCGATATTTCCGATGTATCGATGGTTCGGTAACGATATTATTTTCGTATCGATGTACAGTAGACTCTCGATTATCCGAGCTAATGTGGGCTATATCCTAGCTCGGATAATTGGCGGGTCGGATAATCCGGATTTTTTAAATTTTGTTTTTATATATTTTTTTAAATGTATATTATTTAATAATAAATACCAATACATAAGTTAAAATATTTATAATAATTTTGACAAACAAACGAACAAGCAAAGAAAAAATACTAAATACATATGTATTTAAGTACGTAAATGGTAAGCGGTTCAGTGATCGGAAAATAGAGAGTCGGATAATCGAGAGTCTACTGTATTTATAATCGATGTATCCATATATCGATGTATTTGAATTTTGGTGCATCCCTAGGTACGGTGACGATATGGGATGCTTCGACCGGCCAAAGGACCAAAACGTACCAGGAGCACGAGAAGCGGTGTTGGAGCGTGGATTTCAACTGCGTGGACACGCGGCTGATAGCTTCGGGATCGGATGATGCTAGGGTGAAGCTGTATTCGTTGAACGAGGAGCACTCGGTGGCTACCTTGGAAGCTAAGGCGAACGTGTGTTGCGTCAAGTTCAACCCGCGCAGTTCGTACCATTTGGCGTTCGGCAGCGCGGACCACTGTGTTCATTACTACGACCTTCGAAACATGAAGGAAGCCGTATCTGTATTCAAAGGTAAGTGTATTTGAATAGGCGAGTCCAAGAACAGTACAAGTCCAAAAACATAGTTTTGAGATAAATGAAAAAACATATTAACTCCAAAACGAGTAAAGTTACTGTATTCGCCATCATATAATTGTTGTAATTCCTTAGACCAATGAGAATCCAAATAATAGATCCAAAAGTCTCACCCTCTTCCAAGCTATTAAAAAAAAAGTTGATGGCCTTGTACTGTTCTTGGACTCAGTCTTCTTTTTACAAGCTTTTTTGTATTTTTTTTTCGTTTTAGCGTATGTTAAGGTTATGACAACGTCAATAGAGGGTGCGAAATATGTAAAAATTGTTTTATTATTATTATTAACAACATCGCGAACAGTGGGCGCTGACAGCCAACAGTGAGTTGACCAATGACGTTAAAATCAGTACATGTCCTGGGACTTGTAATGCTTTTCATCCGCAACGTCGTAGACTTGTAATGTTTTTCTTCGCAACGCCGTAAACAGATGGTGCGTATAATAGGGTTATTCTTATATTTTGTAATTTTTTTAAGCGCAACCGATGGATCTTCGTATTGGCCATCGTAAGTCAAAACGCCATTTTTTTGGACTTGTACTGTTCTTGGACTCGCCGATTCATTTATATACACCGTGTTCAAAAAATACCAGACCAAATGAATAACTAGGGAAGTAGAGGTCGCAAAAAAAATAGTTATGACAAAAGTCATAGAGAATTTTCCTGGCTATCCGATGGTCACTTTTATGATGAGCTTGACCTTGAAATTCTAGGTGAAATCAAGTACAAATCTATTTTCTTAAATGGAAATACCTACTTTTGACACCGGACATGAAATGCCCGAAAAATTCTACGTCTAGACATGTGCTTGACCTTTTGAAATAATTGCCCCTGATCAAGGTCAAAATGGGACCAGCAGGATATATTGAGAAGTAGGGGTTGCACAGAAAGATAGTCAAGACAAAATTCGTAGGAACTTTTCCTGGCTATCCGATGGTGACCTTTATGGTGACCTTGATATCAGGATGCATCAGAGACAAATCAATTTTCTTAAATAGAAACCACTACTTTCTGATGCCAGAAATGAAAAGCACGCATTTTTTACGTCCATATATGAGCTTGACTATCTGAAAATTTGACCTTGGATGACTAAGTTAAGGTCAAAAGTTCATATTATTTTTGCCTCAGCCATTTTTTTGTGCGCCTCTACTTCCCAAGATATCCTGCTGGTCTTACTTTGACCTTGGCTTAATCATTCAAGGTTAAATTTTTTAAAAGGTCAAGCTTATATCTGGACGTAGAATTTTCCGGTCATTTAATTTCCGGCGTCAAAAATAGGAGTTTCCATTTAAAAAAAGCCGAATCGACCTTGATTTGACCTTGAATGACAAGGTCAAAACAATCACCATAAAGGTCACCGTCGGATCATCATCATAGTCACAATGTCTTAACAGACATGTTGTGAACTCGTAAAATGCATTAAGTCGGAGCTAGAGTATTGCTGACACGAATATTATCAATAGTTTTGAAAACTCTAGCTCGCCATCGTTCGCGATTTTCTGTCAGCTCAGTAGCGCTCTTGATACTTATATCTAGCAACTGTTTCGTCGTATCCACCCAGCGTGTAGGGGAACGGCCACGGCGTCGCCCACCCGGGGCGTGACCCTAAACTACAAGTTTCTCCATATTATCGCTTCTGTGAATATGTCCGAAGAACGTAAGCATTCTCGTCGACACAATGGAGGATAGTCTCTTTGGATTACCGAGCTCATCCAGTATGGAAACATTAGTTCGATGGGCGGTATAAGGAATTATCAGCATTCTCCTACACGTCCACATTTCAAAAGCCTCTATGCGAGCTCGATCTGATAACAGTCCAAGTTTCCGAGGCATACAAAAATATGGAGAACACAAGAGACTGAACCAGCGACATTTTGGTAGTTTTAGTGATGTTATGGTCACGCCATATTTTAGTGAGCTTTGTCATGGCCACCCGTGCCTGTTGAATGCGCCGTCGAATCTCATTCTCACAGCACACCATCGGATAGCCAGGAAAATTTGCTACGACTTTTGTTTCAACTATTCTTTTGTCCGACCCCTATTTCCCTAGTTATTTATTTGGTCCGCTACTTTTTGAAAAAGGGGTACGATTACTTCAAATCGTTGATATTGTTGTTAATAGAGCAGAGTTTCCTCGTGCAATGATTATTGGCTCCACAAGCATGCTAGCGTCTTGACGCCATTACTACTGACGCCAATTCTGGTGTCCACACATTCATTGTTTTCAGGCTCGATATTTAATAAAAATGGCGCAAAATTTCTATAAAAAAAGCTCAGCGAGAATCCCCACCTGAGCCTTCACTGTTGGCTTCTAATTAACCGTGCTGTTCCTAGAGTGGCTCCGGGAAACAGTAACAAAGCCTACACATAACACGAGGCTAATGACCAGAGCAATCGATGCCGTTGATATAATACAGCAGTAAAAAAGTAGTATCGTTCGTGGAAGTGTTATCGTTCCAGTGCAAATCTTAGGGCCTGTTGTACTGTGCAAGCTAAGCTTCGGTTTAACGTAAGCCGCTGAAGTCCGTTGTACAATACTGGCTCAGCACTCCACTCCAGGCTTAACACGATCTTAACGTAAACTGACGAACCGTGTAACTTAATCGAAGCTTAACTGTGGTTCGAACACAAATGACATGTTGTGTCAAGCAGTAACCTTGAAATTGCGTGTTTTTTTATTAGGTTATAGATCATAATTAGAAAGATTTGTGTCTGACTCAACAAAGAAAGCAAATAAAAGAACGAGCTCAGAGAGTCCGTGGCGAAAATTTGCACTTAAGTGCAATTAAGCGGATAAGTTGAAAACAAAAAACTAGACTAGTTTTGCGTTCAAATGTAAGACGAACATAATGTTGACAATCAGTTCATATTGCTGCAGTGACAGGACAATAAGTCAAAAATGCTATTATGACAGTGCGCATGCTTCATTAGTGCCAATCGTAGTGAATTTCATTATTAACCAGGTTTAACTAAAACGGTGATTGTACAACTGTTGTCAACTTCAAGCCTAAGTTTAGCTAAGCTTAAGTTTATTAAAGCTTGTGTTAAACCGGCAATTAGCATTAAAAATGTTACTGGTATTAAATAAAAAGGCACAAATAAGAAAAAACCATAGGTGATAGATCCGTCCATGGACATGTCGTAGAAATGTGTTGGGGCGCAAGTAATACTGTATTAAACAAGTCAGCCCGACAAAATCAGTAAGCATATGCGAATTATTTGGAAATGAACCAAAACTAGTTTGTGGGCCTAAATGGTATTTATTATGTTTTGTACATTTATCTTTACGGTATCACTTTAACTGTAGGTTGGTAATGTTGGTATTAATGTCAGTCAAAAATATTCTCTAGTTAAAATGATTTAACTGTAACATAAAGTTAAATCTTTGATTTTTTAAACAATTTATCCAACAGTTAACTTCCAGATAAGATATTCAACTCCATTCTGTTTATAGGGCACAAAAAGGCGGTGAGCTACGTGAAATTCCTGAACAGCGAAGAGCTAGTCTCTGCGTCGACGGATTCCCAACTGAAGATGTGGAACATCGGCACTCCGTACTGCCTGCGCTCGTTCGTCGGTCACGTGAACGAAAAGAACTTCGTCGGATTGGCTACGGACGGCGATTACGTGGCGTGCGGCTCCGAGAACAACGCCCTCTACGTCTACTACAAGGGGCTGAGCAAAAAGCTGTTCAGCTACAAGTTCGAGGCGATAGAGGGCGTGCTGGAGCAGGAGAGGCGGGAGGACGACATGAACGAGTTCGTTTCGGCCGTGTGTTGGAAGCAGAATTCGAACGTTGTCGTTGCTGCGAACAGTAGGGGTATTATTAATATATTAGAGTTGGTTTAGGAAGGAAAGTTTATTATCGGTTGAGATGCGGATGGCGAAGACTCGATTTATCTTTGTAGGCGTTCAACATCATTCGCATGAATACAATAAGTACAATATCTGAATCATGGATGGCCTTGATCCCTCTGATAACAGGATTAACATATTTTTACTTAAAATTTCCGATTACATGAAGATATCACTAATAGGTTGTCTAAAAAAATATAGTTAATTTATTTGGGGCAGAGGGGGGGGTAGTAGTGTATGAAGTTTGTGTATGCCTTCTCCATTTTCTGTAATGCCTTCGTCAAGACAGTTGAGACGGCAGGAAGTAATATAAGAATAAAGAAGGAGACGATAAGCAGCAGCTGAAAAATTGGAGCCTTTGGCATTTTAAGAAGATGAAAAAAACAAAGACTGTAATAATCAAAACCAAAATTTAGAACGTGTTAGCGTAAATATTTTATTAGCACAACACAAAAATCAGAAACGCTAAACATTGGTAATCTGGGAATTTTGAATGAAATATTAATAAATAACGGCGCCCGGTCGGCATCTTGAAAAATTCATCTGTCAATTTAACTCCAAAATATAGTATTCATGCATCAATTTGATTATCCCAAGTTTCATTCTTTTGAGTTGACCCGTTCAAAAAATAACGGGGGGGGGGGTGCATTAAAGAAAAGCACTGTATGTAGAACAAGAAGGTAATTAATCAATAAAAATCAATACTTTTAGTTCCAGTTACGTTATGAGATTTCGGAAATCGTACAAGAAATATGCAGTTGATTTTAAGTTATCGCAAGGTTTGCAGAATTTTATTTTGAATTCAATGATACCTGACTCGTATTATTTATTTCGAAAATGAGAGTTATTCAAAAATGCGAGGAAAACAAAAATTAGTGAACAATATATGTATGTTTCACAAAGAAAATTAATGGTTAAGCTTATTTATTTTTAAGTTTGCACCACGGATGAGTGTTAGACCACTGCCATAACATTGTGCCCCGTGTATATAACCTAATCTAACCGTTGACAAAGAAACCTAACCTTTATATTATATTTTTGATTTATGTTACCACAAGCTATAATCAAATCAAATCAATCGACATCTTTAACGTCAATATCAAAATCCATCTTTTTATAACCTCCAAAGCAAGTTCATCTGTTGATCAGTTGACTACAATAAATGTCAGTATAGCCCATACTTTATCTTTGGGTTAACTACGGGTTAACCAGAGCTTATGATGTAAATTTCCGATTTTATCTACCAGTTAACTAACGATTTTCGTTCCCCACTACCGGTTTGTTCATGTGTACTCATCTGTTTACTGATTGACTTTTATATCAAAATAATAGTATATTAATGTACAAGTGGGTAATAGGTTGTAGGCGAACTACATGAAGCATACTTTTTATATCTTTGATTGGCGTAAGACTGGTATCGTAAACACGTAAATGAAAAACTGATATTTTTTTAGGCAACGTCATGATGTTTATTTAATCGCAAAATTTATGAAAAAAATTGTTTTCGGTTATCATAAGGGTGAAAGCAAATCTGGTTCGGATCTTAAACTAAATTGAATTGCTCTAATTTGGCAACAAATTTCATAAAAATAGTCCTGATATGTGACGCGAATTATTTCGCCAGAAACCAAGATAAAGAGTTAAGAATTACAAAACGACGCTTAAACATAGAAAATTAACCTGACAAGTGTAATAATTCCTGAACTATTTGTACAAAAATAAAGCAATAAGCATTTTCAAGTACATAGTATAACTAATTCCTCAACTATTTATACAAAAATAAAACAAGCATTTTCAATGGAAATTACAACTACAATTGAACTGTGGATTCTGCAAGGGTAAGACAGTTGTATTTCATATAAAATTATATTTCGAGGAATTCTTGTATTCTATGTATGTGTATTTACAAAAATATTGGTGTAGCTTTGATAGCCCCTGTGATAATCCAATCTCGAAAGGAACATTTTATTCAGCTTACTTTGCTGATAGATGAATGTGCTCAAGCATCATATACCATATCTATTAGCTTTGGTAATACCTTCTCTATGAGGTTTTGTAGGTGTTCTGTTGGGAATCAATTCTTCTTTCAACGATCCATAATTGCAATGCTAAGCTAAGCTGTGGAGGCTGGTAATGAAAGCATCCACACTTTCACCTGGTTTTTGTACCCTCAAGTTGAATTTATATCGTTTGTAGATAATATTTCGTCTGGGGATGAAACATTTATCAAGACTCGTTAAGGCTTCTTGAAAGGTAACTGGCTCCTTCTCAAGCTGAAGTATTATCTCTTCAGCTTCTTTTCCCATAATGTACATCAGGATATCGATTTTCTCTTTTTCCGGCTTTTGAAGCTGTCCAGAAACTGACATGTATCTCTCCAATCTTTTTCGCCAAGCCGGCCATGCTGCTGGAGTTGAGAAATTAAACCTTTCCGGTGGGCTAACATTTATGGGAGCTATTACCATTGGAATTGCGGCTGACGTACTTATAAAGGAAAGTATCTTCATTTGTAGCCATTTTGCAGAATGTAGAGCGAACAGCGAATGTATGATTTCAATGATTCGCTTTTTCCTTCGCGTCTGACGGCGTGTATGATTTCAACACGGCTTTTTCTACACTTCTGACACCATGTTCTGTTGGGTCCGATGTCAAGAGAAACACGATTAACTGGTTACGATTTGTATTACTATTCAGAGTAAACGGATAGGTATACCCACATGGTATTACCTAAGCCATAGCGTCTTACGCATGTTTTATCTAACATCGGTTAAAGAGGTTATGTTCCTCCGTTTGGCGGGGACTTTCCGTCAGCCCGATGACAGTTGACAGACCACACATGGCCAGAGAACCACAGAATGGCAGCGGATTATAGCTCTGACAGAACAGTAGGAAACTCCTAGGTATTTTACATTGATATGGACGAATTATCTAGCCTGATAAGGTCGTATATGTTTCTCTTGTCTTTGAGGGGTCTTATTGCTGAGTATTTTATGAAGAAAAGGTTTAAAGTTATGTATTAACTTAACTAGTTTGCGTATAATTTATTCATGGAGGTAAACTTGAGCACATATTATTTTCTTTATTTGATAGATAAATCATTACTATCCAATATCGTGCTGGCTAGGTTAACAAGAATAATACTTGTGCTTTGTGTGCTAGTTTATTATAAGTGGAGTGAACTAAGCGAAATATTTAATATTCACTAATTTTTTTTTATTATGCAAGCCACCATTCTGTCTTGTTTAGAACAGCAGTTTTGTAGTTTTTGCTACATATGAATTTAGTACGAATGATTTTATGTTCATACGACATATGTTCCAATATTTATTGTGAAGTGGATGTTTTTTATCTCCATGAAACCATTCAAATCAGTACTAACCTTTTATGCTTATGGTCTGAGTATGAATCCTTAAAAGGGTTGTTTGAATTTTGTTAAATTTTAGGATAGAATGAATGCTTTTCAATGACTTTGACATTTGCCTGCTAAGCAATGTAGGTAATTTTTTGAAGCTGCGTTTTGAACATAGGATAATTATGCTGGATATTGTTCGTTCCTGGTGCACTATATTTTTTAAGTGACGGTCAGTCATTTTTTGGCTATATCATTGATTCTGTATGCTATATTTTCAGCTTTTTGGTTGTCTGCAATAGCTGTCCTTATGTAAAAATTATGATATTTTCTGTTTAGTTTATCAGAAAATCTGTCACCTCATATCTTTGAGAATATATTCCCAGCTGTGTTGTTGTAGATAACTGTGGAGTAAAGCATAGCTACATCTACGAAGTTGCCAATCCATCATGTTAATGTATCATATTATTCGTATTCTTTGATGTACTTTATTTTGCTGAGTTCTGTCTCAAATCACATACAATTTCCAGTTTGCTGATGAAATATTGATCCTTATTTGATTATGAAATATCCATGCTTAGCTCTTCTATGTATTAGTAGTAGAGGTAATTAACTTACCAATACTAGTTAAGGAGATCGGTCATTTTGTCCTGGATGTATAAAATTGTTAGTAATGCACAATTTTTCCAAATAGAATCCATTCGGAAATACCACCAGTTTTTATGGTTAACATGTGCTTTTTATTTTAACTTAACATGTACATTTACGATGTTTTGAATTGCTCCCGACTTATACTTTACTATATTCGAGGCCGGTTTCACTGGTAACTGATAAGTTTCGGATAGCCTGTCAGATAATCTATAGAGTTTTTGGACGTCCGTTTCCTGACGTTATTCCACGTTATCGGCTATTTGTGGCATGCGCAGTTCTTCGGAAATAACCGAATCGGCGAATAACCGATAAAGTTGTACGTTAGCTACGGAAGTTTACGGTACGATATGATTACGTGCGGTATTGCCAGGTCTAAACCGCTATGCGGCAATGAGAAAAGAACCGTGATGATTTTGATAGCAACAATACTTATTTTGTGGTTTATCATTGTACAAAAGGATCAGGTTTTCTTCCGTCAATTTTATTTGACGGTATTATCCAATAAAAGCTACAAAGTTACCTATTTTTTATTTTACTTGTGATGTGATCTATTTTCTGCTTGTGGTTTTTACTTGTTTCACATAACATTTCTTTGATATTTCCGACCAAATCGATCATAATGTGAGGTTAAGTTAAAATCAAATAGGTCCAATAATTGTTAATGTCAATTGTCAAATAACGCAACGATACACGTCACAGATTTCGGTTACAAGAACTGTACACGAGGTACACGCTTATCCGTTATTCGAAACTCACTGCGCATGCTCAGAATAATGTTTTACGGATAGCGTCGTCCCAATTTTCAGTGGCTCAAAATCTCTCATTATTTATATGGCACTATCTGACAGATGTGCTATCCGACACTTATCAGGGACCGGTGAAACCGGCCCTAAGCTACCTAGTGTACTTACAGTTCCATTTTTGTTAAATAGCCAAACATTCTTTAAATAAGTTGATGTTGAAATACGTATCTACGCATATAAATCGAGTCCAGGTCACAAAAAAATAATTTCAGCAATGCAATGTTATCTTCTTTTCCCTTTTTAACAATTTGCTATTGTTTCAACGAATGTTTTAGCAGTTTCAACTGAATCGATACAAATGACACTCCAGCAATGGTTTAACTTCATGTTGTAAGTGTTTGATGTTATATTTACTTAACCTGATCATGATCAATTATTATATTTATGTACAGACACGATTTTGAAGAATGCCGTTCTTTACTTAGATGCCATGGATCTTGTTTGAAATCGCTGAACCAAAAAAACGTGTTTGTTTTGCACTAAAATTTGTAACCTTTTGAAATTCTGGATGAGAATAATTATCGAAAGAAAAAAATGTGTTTCCTTCTAAACTTAAATATCACCAAAGCAGTTTTAAGTCTGTGTGCAAACAAAATCGAAAAGCAGTTGTTTATATGAATCTATTATGATCATATCCAAAACAACAGACGTATATTTTATTTAAAGCATCAATAGTTGTCATATACTTTAAATAAATTAAACAATACGAGGGTTGCTCTATATCTCCGCAACCTTCGTATATCGACTCTCATATGCAGCAGCATATAGAACCGCGCTGTTCTTCTTCAAGAAGTCTTCTGCTGATTAGCAGCGATTCTCTTTGGTTTGCCGTTACCTCCGGGTACCAGATGGCGCACAGGCAGATCTTTTCTGTCGCCTGCTCTCAAATTAAACAATGGACAATCGATATCAATACAGTTACCTCCAGTGTCGGCTTGTGATACTTCAAAATATACAGTGTGCATTTTAATTGTTCTTTTGAATGTATCAAGTATTTCACACCTATTTTACACCACAACAGCTGATATTAAAACACTTGTTGGAGGTTTTCATTTCATAGAAAACTAGGCGGTTCTTGAACAAATGTTCCTAAAGAATAACCGTCACTGGATACCTTGTTTTTTTTAACCTATACATGCTAGTTGATGCAGTTACTATTCAGTTCTAAAACACCATAAGTCCTTTGAAGAATGGTATTATTCAATTTCGGCGGTAAATACCTATGTTACAAATCGACAATCACTTTTACAATGAGTTTCTTATCTGTATAGTTTATCAAAATTGTAATTTGTGAAATGACATTTTAAATCGGTGTTCCCCTCGCCGTTTTAGGAAATAGGATTTGCTTAACAAAGAACATATGTTTCAAAAGGATTACTGGAGACTTCAAAGTTGCGAACATACACAAAAAAATGCGATCGATGTTATGTTTTCAGTCATCATCAGACGAAAAGGGTGATATGATCTTTGTCTGCTTCTTATATAGCTTATCAACTGGCACTAATCGCGTGGTGTCGATCTCTGTCACAGCCCACTCATGTTTTGTTGTTTTTATGTCTCGTATCAACGAGATAATGCGTCCTATCTGCTGCTAAACTTGCTTGAAGGTAGGGAGGTATATAAGTAGTTATTAGGTAAAGGGCATGTCACCCTTTTCACTTGATCAGGGTTGAAGATATCACAGCGAAACGTAGTGTTTAAAAAACAATGCAAATCTTTAGTAATAACTGTTTTGATACATATGACTTGTCCACGTATTTCAAGCGTAAGAAGTCACAGTAAACTTTTGAATGATGTATTAATTATTATGTTACTTTTATGTAATTGGAGGTTGTGATTGACGGTTTAAACTGACGCATTCAAAAAGATTGTGATAGTGAAAGCAGTGATCGCAGGTTCTGTGTGTGACGTTGATTAGAATTTTTTCATGAAAAAGCAGGTAGCTCTGAAAACTGGTTCAGCGCAAATAAAAAATACTGGTTTGGAGAGTATTTTGAGGGATACGTACACAAACTTGGGTTCTACACTTGAAAGAACAACAGAGCCTTTTGAATTTTTTTTCAATCTTTCAACAGACTGTAATTTCTTTTATCGGGAAAATTACAATATATTAGAAAGTGAATTGTAATGAAACCTATTGAAAAGCTGTTTACACTACTTACATACATACATTATCATACAAAGGAAAGCCGGATATAAAACAAACAATTCAGGTGGAATTTGGCATTTAAACTTGATTAACAATTAGAATAGTATCCTAAAAGTCATGAAATATATTTTTCCAAATGTTTATTGGTTATGTTTGTATAGTATTAATATTCTTCGAAGTAATCACCTTTAGCAACACCACATTTTTTGACACACCATGTCTGGTAAGTCACATAAAAGACAGCTCTTTGGACATCCTGAAAGTAAATCCGGCATCTCTCGTTCTCCACAACGGAGTCTATACATTATTGTTATTTAAAAAAACAAAAAAGTGCAGGTCGGGCTCCGACACACCGAGCTACTGTTCAATTACCCAGTGACTACCCCTCACACCGGGAGGTGAGCAATCACTGGGTCCGCGAATCGTGTGCCCTAAGTAGACGGAGGGACCCAAGGATGACTGCTTTCTGCATTCTGGCGGCTAAGTTGTGCGCCGCTGCACGACACACCGGTATTTTGCGCGGGTCATCGCCACTCCTCCCTGGCCCTCTTTAAACCTCTTCGTCCAACTCGTAACTCATGCATAGCTCAAAGATGTATTCCCTTAAACTTCGTTAAGCTGTACGTCCATTTCAGTTTTTGTTGAGCTTTGAACAAAATTTGATCGCTCAACGTTGTTCGTTTGAATCAGCCATCACGTGTCCTGACCAGATTTCAAAACAAAGGTCCTCTAATTCAATATGCTGACGCTCTGGGTGTTCAGAGAATACCAAACTTGTAAAGCTTTCTCCCACTTAACACGACCCTTCCCACCGCGCGACGACTAGTATTGGCGAGATAAAAAAATATATTTCGTGACTTTTGGCACACTGTTTGCTTACTGTTACATGTACACATTGCTGCAGAAAATAGAAAATCTATTCATTCATTGTTATTTCTGCAGCTTTGTAAACATGTAACTCTCTCCATATTGAAGTTAAATTTTAATTAAGCTTTAACGTACAATACCATCTAAAATGTTTTATATCTGCTTTTCAGCCTAGATGATTTTCACAAGAATTTAATACATTTGCCTTTATATATTGTCTTTTTACAACTACGATCAAAAAACATAGACCTTTCTATACATTCATGAGTCAACCTTCTAAACATTGACAAGGTAAATAGCCGCCATCTTCTTTCAGTAGTGGACATGTTGCGGTTACTAGACAGAAAACATAAGCGTATCAAAATTGAGCCAATCGAAACTGGGAAATTAGCAAATACCTTCAAGTATAAGGGCGCACTTTATAATAATAATAATATAATAACAATAGGACTATATTTTAGCGAAATCAAGCTCTAATAATGTTCAATAGTTGTAACAGCAAAAACGCAAATTCTACGCCAATATACCCATAAATATAACCTCAACACGATGTGTTATTCAAATATTCTAGACCACCACTATTTATTTTGCACACCTAACACGTTCTCACTATTGTTTTATATACAGTGCTTTTCATGAATGCCCCCCCCCTTTATTTTACTTCCCACACCGATAGGTGAGGGGAGTATTGTGATCGCGAAAATTTTCGATTTTGAGATAATACGCTTTTTGGGAGTTTTATGATGTGTACATAACGAAAATCCACGTCACTCATTTCCGTCGGGTCTGTCTGTCGGTCTGTCTGTCGGTCTGTCTGTCTGTCGGTCTGTCTGTCGGTCTGTCGGTCTGTCTGTCGGTCTGTCTGTCGGTCTGTCTGTCGGTCTGTCTGTCGGTCTGTCTGTCGGTCTGTCTGTCTGTCGGTCTGTCTGTCGGTCTGTCTGTCTGTCGGTCTGTCTGTCTGTCGGTCTGTCTGTCTGTCGGTCTGTCTGTCGGTCTCTCTGTCGGTCTGTCTGTCGGTCGGTCTGTCGGTCGGTCTGTCTGTCGGTCTGTCGGTCTGTCTATCTGTCGGTCTGTCTGTCGGTCTATCTGTCTGTCTCGTACTTCTACCCTCGTAATCTCAGTAACCGCTGCATGGATTGTGATGAAATTTCAGCAGCGTTATGCTGTGGGGTCGTAGTAGGTAATGTTCCTATAATTTTGAAAATCGTTATACGGGGGGCGGAGTAGTTAGCAAAAAACGAAAAATTTCAAATATGCCTCAAGCTTCGTTTTTAGGCGTTTTAGGGGTTCCTGATCATTTTCTACTTTTTCTTGGGTAACTTTCAAGATGGCGGCTCGGGGAGTCTTGTGACGCATCTTTTTGAAGCTCCTGACGAACCCTTCACAACCCTAAAATATGAAGTCAATATCTTCATCTCCTACAAAATGGCTGAACGTGTTTGTCCCCAGGTAATTATTAAATGTTCCGCCATTTTGTAGAAAGATGTTGACTTTATATTCTAGGGTTGTGAAGGATTCGTCAGGAGCTTTAAAAAGATATGTGTCACAAGACTAGCCGAGCCGCCATCGTGCAAGTTTCATCTGTCAATTTTACTCCAAAATATAGTATTCATGCATCAATTTCATTACCAGTTTCATTGTGTCAGGTAATTATTATTAAATGTTCCGCCATTTTGTAGGAGATGAAAATATTGACTTCATATTCTAGGTTTGATTCGTCAGTAGCTTCAAAAAGATATGTTACAAGACTCCCCCTTTCAATTTGATTTTTTTTTTCGCCGACCCGCCATCTGGCAAGTTTTATCTGTCACTTTTACTCCAAAATATAGTATTAATACATCAATTTTATTATCCCAAGTTTCATTGTTTTGAGTTGTCCCGTTCAAAAAATAAAAGGGAGGACATTAAAGAAAAGCATAGTAGATATTATCTGTAATATTCACAAAATATCATTCAAACAGCACAAAAAATACAGACATCCGTAGCCGTAAATAATACAACGTAGAACGTCAACGTCAAAGAGTACCGGGGTATCGCTGAACTGGTAGTATTTCACATTCAAAGTACTAAGCTACGTTGCCAGACACTGCACGCGAAAAATATGTTTTTTATCGGGCTAAGAATACATTATATTCGAAAGCAGTTGATTTCATTATTTACCTATGAGGGACTTAACTATTTTTTCTGCCTGCATAGTACTGCACTGGAATCTCTAAAAGATGATACAAAATATGTTAGATCAACAGCGGTGACCAGTGAATGACCTACTTACGCTTTCATTGATCCATTTTCCATGTATGCATTTTCAATATTTCACAGTGTCAATAAAAATGTCTATATTTTTTGATCGTCGATGTATTTTTACTGAATGCAATAAGACTTGCTGAAAGCTTGAAAAAAATATCAACGTTTTCCATTTAGGTTTCCTTCAAATTTGAATTAGTCGATCACAAGATACGACACTAATAATTTGATTATGGGGGAGGGGGACTGAATTGACTGTGAAAGTAACAAGTTTTACGTATTATTTTCACGCTTACGCACTGCTTGAGCTATTTAGTAGTGGGATTCAAAGGCAAAAGAGTTAAATAATGATAAATACCGTGTTTAAACGATTAAAATTGTATTTTGAGTTACAACTATTTAGAAAGTTTATGTTAGATAAATTGTATATATGTATTAACAAAAAGCTGTCCTCTAAGACTCCTGACGTGCCATTTAAACGTACGAAATAAAAATAAATCTACATAATGCGCACAATGTTAGTATAAATATGAAATTAGATGATTATCCCCTGATGAATTCGAGGTAATGGACTAATGTGTAGATCATGAAAAATACTATTTTCATCTAAAGTGATGGATTTTTAAGTTTAAAAATGTTTACACGGATTGGGAAAATTATTGGAACATCAGTTTTATGCGCTTCAAGAAATCTTAATCAACCAAAGTACAAAGTTACCCCCCAATTTAAATTAAAAAAATGAGCCAATATCAAAAACAATTTTTTTATCAATAATGAAAGTATTTATAGACACACTTTTGAAATCCATTGAGTCACAATATTAGCTACCCATTTAATTAATTGTTAGCCATTTCGTATAAAAATATTTTATAGTAGCTATACATATAATTATTATACAGGGTGCGACATAATTATAGGCCGTAATTCCAAGGATTTCTGACGCAAATTGAAGTTGAAAAGTTTATAAAAAAAACATGTGTCCTAAACAGTCTGATTTTTAAAGTAGAGGTGTCAAAGTTTGGGAAAAAAATTGAATGAACGCCACTGACCTTACAAAAATTGGATTTTATTTTTCAGATTAAACAGATAAAAACGTTACTTTTTTGACTCATAGTCCCTTCGTATCTCACTTTATGTTCGAGGAAAACAAATAAAAACGATACCAAGAGACATAAAGAGACAAAACGTTGTGTGTTTATCTGTTTAATCTGAAAACAGCATTTAATGTTTTTCATGTCATTGCCATACATTTTTTTTTGTTAATATTATTCGTGGGACTGCCCCCCGATACGCCACTGGAAATTATAATTATCTTCTAGTCAGTGGTGACTTAGCGTCCTATTGCAGTGAACAAGACTGCCAAATTGATGGGTCCAATGTAAAAAGTGCTCAAGTCACATTTTTCGGTTTTTGAGAAAGACGCTTTTAGAGTTTATATTTCTCTCTGGAAATATTACCTTTTCGAATACCCATTTGATTTGTTATTATCTTTTATTTTATTACTTTTAGAGTGTGCGACGTTAAGTAAAAGCTAGTTTAGTGGTCTGCTTTCCAAAGTTTTGTTTTTTTTTTCAAAGATGGACTTAGGGACTTTTTTCTTTGGGTTTTAAAAGGGCAATAAAAAACTGTAATATACTTTAGTTTTCTATTTTATAATGTATGAAAATACAAAATACTTTACAAATACCAAAGATATTCATAAATATCGGTGTCAGAGTATATTGCTTCATCAAGAACTTCATTTTCTGAGCCAGAATGCATATCAGATTTATTATCACAGCATAGTAAACAACCAGCACAATAACTCAAGTTGGCGGAAATTACACGCGCATCCCCACTTTTTGGATGATTTTTTGTAGGGATGGTAACGGTACTTCGATTCTTGTACTTCTGCACTAATATCGACTATTTTTATCGTAGATACTTTTTGAGCGATTCCAGGCTGGTATCGATACTTTGTAGGTGTATCGATATATAATTATTGAGTGGTGTAGTCAATTGCACAAAATTCTCTGTACGAACCAAACGCGCCTATGGGGCTAAAAAATATCGAGTTGGTACCGGTATCGATATTTTCATTTAATTTCCTCAGAGATATTATGCGGGTTGTTTACTATGCTGTGGTATTATTATCTGTAGGTCAGATATGTGATATCTGTAAGAGAGAAATGTGGTGACATTGACAGTTTTGAATGTTTTGTACAAACCTGGTACAAACACAATAGGTGCTTTCCTTTTACATTTGCACTTACTCAGATCACTTAAAAATGAGTGGGCTCAGCTCAGCTGGAAACCTCAGATGCTCAGATGCGTTAAAGGAACGTGTTTGTGCAGTTAAATGTCATTCCTCAAAATTTTGTAATATGCTATGGCTCTATTATCTGTCGATCCTTTCCATAACCTAGTTTTTTACGTTTTTCGTCACTCACCTTACAATATCGACTATCCGTACACCATAAAACCGGAAAAACCTGCTGAAATTCAAACTTACATACAAGCCTTTGACATCTAAATGATCTGAGACAAGTGATCTACCTTTCGAGATTGTGCAGATGGGCTTAAGTGGGGGTAAAATATCTCACTTTAGTCTCAGTTTCAGAAAACAAAAGGAACGTACATCGAACTGAGTCATGACGTTACAAGTGAGATTTATCAGATAAATCAGGTAAAAGGAAAGCGCCTAATATTATCGACAGTATTAAAAAAAACACTTACCTATTTTTCTTCGACAATTCTCCCCCAATTGTTTAATATAAACGATTAGACAAATTGAGTGAAACATGAAATAACTAGGAGCATGCTTCTATCAGTGAATGGAAAAACGAATGGTAAACCACATACTACACATAAACAATATGCTAGTGGACTAAGGCAATGTTTGTGTTGCCGTGGTCATTCATGGTAACTAACAGACTGCGTACTTTGTTAGGCTCATCTTCCGTTGATTATATTTTATCTAATATTTGGCTGAACTTAAGCACTTGTTGCACTGAACTGAAAACTATTTTAAATAACTCATACGCTCATATAATTACTTAGGTGCATCGTGCAACAATTTTAGATATACTATCAGAAAGCGAACAAAAAGATCGCATAGATGGCACTGATAGTCTATAATTGATGAAAATGTGATTTAGGCCCTTCTTATATTGGACCCTTCAATTGCTCAATCATCAAGAAGTTAATAATGAATCTATTTTTTCAAAACTTTGCCGCCCTGTATCTTAAGAACAATACTCTTAAGACGCATGTTTATATGAACTATTTATTTGAATTTTGGTCAGAAATGCGACCTTGGAATTAACACCCTGTAGATTGCAATTTGAGAAACTATTTGTGATTGAACATATCTGTGTGTGTTACTCTTATTTCTCCCTCAAACTGTTCACAAAAAAGATTATTTTAGAAAGAAAATCTTAGCAGCTTATATGTTGTAAATGTAAAATTTAGGAAAACTTAATGCAATATTTTCATTGTTGTATGTACCCTAAACCTCATATATTTTGCAGTTAACGCTAGCAGAAGTTATTTTTGCACTAAATGTTATTTATTAAACTTGAAGATTGTCCAAAACCGATCTATAGTCGGTTGCAATTTTCCTTAAAGAATTGTTTGACAGTGTCATTTCGCTTTTGCCATCTTCATCATAATTTTTTGTGTTTTGTAACGTTAATGTCAGATTTTTAAGGTAAGCAGATTTCAAATATTCAGTTTTCTATCTAGCTCGTTTGCATAATATTATTGATTCAGCACCTAGTTTGTCAATGCATTTCGGTATTACGTTTACTACCCAATCCACATCATAAACCTGGCAGAAAAGAGAGGCAGAAAGAGTATTTGTTGTATGCTTATTCATAAGATAAACCATCACTTTACCTACCTATTTGTCCACTACAGTGCCTAGTATATACATAGTCAAGTCTGATTCATAGCTTTGGGCAGCGTTACCATGAGAAGATTAAGCTAAGAAAAAAGAATGATAATTCCATGGATTTTCTTCATCACTGGAGTTTTTTTGTAACTTGATACTGACTGATTATGCCACATATATCCCGAAAAGTACATTGGAAAAAAATACCGTGACTTTATACAGTTGATGTTAGCTGCGCTTTAAATATGGCGTCATCGGCACACAATATATAACATTTTATTTATAAGATTTTTTTCAACAATTAGACATTGCCTTGGATGCCTCAGTAGTCTGGTATTCACGAGAAATTTACTTTCCACTTTTTCCGTTGACTGGACCTATCTTGAAGCTACCGATAAAAAACGCCTATTAAGTGCTATGCCGTAATTTTTAATTTAAAAAAATCACTATCGCTCTCCACCTTTTTGAATAATTGTATCTATCAATTGTTTTCGAACAGATTATTGCTCAGGTGGAATTCATAACTGCCCCACATGTATTACTACTATTATTATTCCCTAATTTATATATGGATTTTTTTTATAATGAACGACCAAAATAGTATTCAATACAAGCATGATAATTTGAAGTTTTCGATGATTATTTTTAAGTTGGCAGTGTAAGATGCGATATATTATAATTATATTTGACTCGTGTTCTTATGAGAATGTTAGAACTATGCTGCCATAAACTATAAATCAGACTATATGAATGTTGTCTATATTAAGAATCATATTGTCGTCTAACCCATTTTGCTGTAAAGTGAAAGATTCCATTGCTCATTAGATAATATATTTAAGATATAGTAATATATGTGCCAATATAGCGTGATCTGTGAAAATGAGAGATATATTTATAGAACACCGTAATTTTTGTAGATCTATGGTTATTTGAAAACAATTTACAACAAAAAAATACTGAGGTAGGACTCTAATAGTAAAATCCTAAATTAATACAGTTTCATAGATCAAATTCTGCTATAGCAAAAACAGTTTTAATACTTTTAATGCCCTCGGTAAGACGAGAATAATGCTATTCGTGTTCCAAATAGGTCTGAAAATGAAAGTTTTCTTAAGGACTTTCTTGACCTACATGGTCCCTATTAGGTCATTTTTTGCCTTCTTATATGGACATTTTTATGTATTCTGTTTATTTCTTCTATTAATTCAAACCATTGGAGTAACACAAAGAGATTACAAATATCTTACACTCTATAGTGCTCTTCAGAAGTTTCAGGTGACATCCTCGAGCATAACAATGAGCATGCTGCAATACCTTAATAGTAGACATGTCGAATCTCATCCCAACTGCTTGTTGAGCAGGTTAGGGCTCTTCATTCAACCTGTAGGGATTCGGTGTAATAGTCACATTTGAGCTATAACGGCCGGTTTTGCAAAAGCCGGTTTAAGACATGCTTTATTAAACCCTCAGAGTAACAACTGAACATAGAGGTAGTAAACAACTAATTCTAATAGGCCAACATCTTTTCTTACGTTGTCATATTGTCCACCTGATACGGCAATCATAATTGTTTACTATCGTCTTAATTGTATAGTAGGTAGTTTTCGTTGTTTTTTAATTAATCTTACCGCTTCGGTTAACAAATCCGTTGTCAGAACCGCAATTTGACAGATAAATAAATAGATTTCGGAGCAAGACACTACTGTAAGATGCCCCCTAACCTTATTTTGAGCTACAACTTTGACACCATAACGTCAAAATAGCAGATGAGTATTGTAAAGGTTGTTGTTTGGAAGAAAATCAAAACCAGTGTCACTGTCAAAACCAAAACAGGTTATGATCTAATCTTTATTCGTGCTGCACATGCGTGTCGCTTCATTAATCACTATGGCTATCGTCCGTACAATACCGGCATTTAGCGGTTACGATATACGTAAAACGAAATGCAAATGTCGAAGTTGTCAAATAGCTTTAAACGGAACATCACTTTGTAAGTAACGAAAACTGCCGAAATATTCCATTCTACGCTAGAAAAGACGGTATTTTGATGGTTCAGAAATGATTACAGCAAAATCAATAGATATGTTGACCTCTATTGCGTTACTGCATGTTTCTTCATCATAAACGCAAATTCTAAAGTCTTACATAAATTTTGAGGAGCTGGCAATGCCTATATAATTTTCCTGCGATTTGTTTACGGTAAACCCCGACTGTCAAACGTTTGTTTTGTTTGTGTGTCTTTTATGCTTGGTCAGTAAAATCGAATTCGCTATTTGTTGGTAACTGTAGTGAAGCTTTACGGACTTAGTTGGCAATGTTTGGAGGCTGAAGTGTCCAAAGATGATGGCTTTGAGCACGCCATGCTGAAGTGGTTTGTTTACTACCTCTATGTTCAGTTGTTACTCTGAGATTAAACTTAAGCTTAGGCTTAAAGTTGACATCAGTTATCCAATCGCCGGTTTAGTTAAACTGGTTGATAATGAAATTGACTACGGTTGGCACCAATGAAGCATGCGCACTGTCATTATTATCTAAAAAATAACATTTTTTGGTTGTTTCTGTTCTTTTATTTGCTTTCTTTGTTAAATTAGATACAAATATGTTGATTATAAAATATAACCTAATAAAATGACAAGCAATTTGAAAGTTACTGTTGTATAAACAGATGAAGGTATAATATTTTTCTTTGATTATGTTTTATTTTTTCATCACCACGCCATTCCGCATAGGACGCCTAGGATGATACTGGCCATGCGCGTTATAACTATAGATTTTAAAAATATTTTATTTATAACACGCTCATGCTAGTATGAAGTAAAAACCATAGTTCTACGAACGCCATGAATGTTAGAATGAAGCACATACGTACCAGATGTTGATATTCATTTTCCCAGTGATTGAAATGAGTTCTACTCCCCGCAGAAAAAAAAGATCGTGAGTTAAGGTTTCCAGGGTCGATACAACAGCATAATCAAATTTAATTACTGAATTTTCGAGCTACACTTTGTATCCAAGGGTATATTTAATGATTATATAAGTTTTAAGTCGCTATCAACCTCGCAAACTTTGATTATTTCAGGATAGGCCATACCACAGAATTAACATCTCTAGAGGGAATGTAAACAACAAAATGCACAGTACGCTGACCAGCCAACATGTAACGGAAATTTTGACAGCTTGAGGGCATTACCAGTGGCGTACGACTTTATATTAAAATTGGATGTTATTAATAGATTCAATTATTACTGTGATGTTACAAACTGATACAATAAGCTGTATTAGTATTTAGCTATACTTAGAGAGTTACTCTTATTATAATTTGAATGTAACAGTTGATAATTTATTATTACCATGAAGTGTCTTTCAAAACATATCTAACAGTGTTTTGAAAGGTAGCCTTTTGGAATGGCTGCATCCTGTTTTTACTTCAGCAGTAAAATATAATAATTGCATTAGGTAATATCCAGTTCTATAAAATCCGCATAGATAGAATTCACATGCACCCCAATTTCACTTTTCAGCTGTAATGCATCAAGCCACTTGTTTCTCAACACTATATTCGGAGGAAACCTACACAGATGCACGTAATATAACATTAAACAACCATTATTATTCCCGAAACAGGAGTGAAGTTACTTTTGTTCCCAGTTATCCCCATATTTTACGCTACTGAAGACCAAAACAAAACCTATACTAACCTATGATAAGTGGTGTTCACCGATTCGTCGCTATTGCAGCAAACTGCACTTTTATTTCGTCCCATCATGCAATTATGACAATATTGTTCATAAATAATTTAATTCACACTACAAATAGTCTCAAAGTCACTCAAATATACACTAAAACAACAAAAATCTCAACATACGCAATAACCACAACTACAGTGACAGCCACATGACAGCTTAAGGGGACGCCGATTGTAGGTTGTCAGATTTACGACATATTAGAAGTTATTGCGACATTCCGCTATGAAATATACCATTTTTGAGATTTCGTTAAATCAATACAAATTATCTTCACGTAAATCAGTTACATTGCAAGTATATTGAAATATATAGTTAAATACCCAGATAAATACTTTGAGGAACAGGTGTTCAAACTGCGGAAACTGCCAGATTTTAAAGAAACTGGAATCTCCTTAAGCGGACGTTGAAGAGTGGCAATAGCGCTATAGATGTTTGATAATGATAATATTTAAATTAGGCTCCCTCTAGAGATGTTAACTCTTTGGGCCATACTTTATAGAGAAAGAATTTTTATTTTGAGGAAGGTGTTACTAACGAAGAAAGATATTGTATTTCTTTGCAGTGTCCACAATCACTCCAAAACTTTTACTGATTTATTTTTTCATTACTTGAATTATTACCGGTACATATCAAAAGCTGGCCTTAGAAAACCTTAGCCTCGATTTTGGTTTTGATATGTAAATGGCATTTTTGCAATTTGCTGTGATATTCCGTGTTTATTTTAGTTTTAAGGTCAAATGAAAGTCATTATTTGTACTTACAAATATACAAATTTATATTTGAAATAAAATTTCTTGTTATGAATTAGGCAAATTGTATTCAAAATGCCGACATTTCCATTCCAGTTTTTGTATAGTGTTGATGTGTTGATATGATTCTAGTTTTAATGTTATACATACATATTTTGTAGATATATATTTGGAGCTTGAAAATGATGTATTAGTTTTTTAAGATTTTTTATATGGTTATATATTGAAGTGTTTAGTATGTCAAGATGAGTCAAAGGAACAATAGGTTGTTTTTGTTAGCAAAAAATATTGAAATTGTTCACCAAACGTATCAAATTTGTACAAGCATGAAATGTACCGAAGTTGTTATCTTTACAGTTATTATTTTATGTTAAATAGTTTATGGGTATAACTACTTTGCTGATTTGTGGTTTTACGTTATTTTCAGGACAATCATTTCTTTGAGTCAAAAGTGAACTTAAAATTAATAAATCATTATAAAATCAGTTTTGTTTTGTCAAATAAATTATTTACTTTCTAGGGGATGAACGATTTTTTTAAGGAGAAACCTCTGATGAAAAATGATTTCAACAAAACGGTGACAGTAGTAGAGCGTGTATAACCTTAAAATGACATATTAAAAATCTTTGTTACTTCATCCCGATTTACTCCCGCCATTCTAAGAAATAAATCTGTATTTTTCCGATTTTTTGTTAGACAATTTTTGTGTTTTACATTCTTTTGATATTTGATACTTTTGGTGGTCTAATTACGTTTTTGAGCTCAAAATATTGGCTTTAAAAGAGAACTATAAACTATGAAAATTATTCTGCATGAGACACGAAAAACAAATTCCAATTCCCCAATAAATAAAAACAAAGAATGTGATTGAATGTTGACTAGACCATTAAGCAAGTAGTTCGCATTCATTAAGATGATCTAAGTGTTGTTCCGAAATGCATCTGTATGTCAATAGATATAAAAAGTAACAAAAACATATTTTCATTGGTGTGATGTAGTTGTATAATATAGCAATAAATAATCTCTATTGTCTGTTTTTTGTGTACCCTTTTTATGCACCTATCTAATTCGTTGCTGAATGGATATGTGGGTTTTAAGTCAATCAATCAGTTGTATCGTGATATATCAGATCTGGTGAATCCTCCTTTGAGCTTTGTTTCAAAGATAAAAGAAGTAAATCTTTCTAGCAAATAAGTGCAAACCATCTTCAGCAGGCGTGGTTTCTACTGTTCCGCAAGGTTTACTTCTGGGACCTCTACTTTTACTTCCCACACCGATAGGTGAGGGGGAGTATTGTGATCGCGAAAATTTTCGATTTTGAGATAATATACTTTTTGGGCGTTTTATGATGTCTACCGCTGCATAGATTTTGATGAAATTTGGGTAGCGATATGGTGTGGGGTCGTAGTAGGTAATGTCGCTACAATTTTGGAAATCAGTTCATGGGCGGCGGAGTAATTAACAAAAAACGAAAAATTTCAAATATTCTTTAAACTTCGTTTTTATTCGTTTTAGGTGTTCCTGATCATTTTCTACTTTTTTTTGGTGAGGGTGAAATTGGGATGGTTGGGGGGTGGGGGGTTGTAAACCTGAAAAATTTGTTGTATTCATAATAGGCTGTTGACCTGAGAGAAAAAGACCTAGCGGTATAATACACTTTTTTAGGTCCACCCGAACATTGCCTCATCTATTACAAGAACCAAAGGACTTATAAAATTTTCCGATGTATACATACGAGTATTGCTTTAGATCGTTCTGTATTTTATAATGTGGAAACTACTGAATTGATGTTAATGAAATTTCGGCACAGTATTCCTACTTTGACGAGGATGGAAAGCGCGTATGATTTTATAAATCGTCCCAGTGGCGGCGCAGCAATATTAAAAAAAATAAAATATGAAAACAGCGCAAACTTCGTACTTTTTTTGGCTGGTGGTGAAATTGGGGTGGTTGAGGGGTAGGAGGGTTGTAAAACTTAATTTTTTTCGTATTTATAATAAGCTGTCCATTGACCCGTGAAGGAAAGACCTAGCCGTATAATACACTTTTTTAGGTCCATCCGTCCAGAGAATTTTCTGATGTGTACAAAATACATATAAGTATTACTTTAGATCGTTCTGTATTGTGTAGCGTGGCAACTTTTGAATTGACTTTAATGACATTTTGACACAGATTTATTACCGTGACGAGAATGGAAGACGCGTATTGTTTTTGGAAATCGTTTCAGTGGCCGCGCGGCATTAATAAAAAAAATAAAAATATAAAAACACCTCAAACTTCGTTTTTAGACGTTTTAGGGGTTCCTGATCATTTTCAATTTTTTTGGGTGGGGGTGAAATTGGGGTGCTTCGGGGGTGGGAGGTTGTAAAACTCAAAAATTTGTTGTAATCATGATAGCGATTGTCTATTGAACTGTCAAAGAAGTACACAGTAGAATAACACACTTTTTTGCGGTCGGGCGAGCGATGATTTGATTGCAAGGGGATCTAGGCTATAGCTTCATGCTATGAGAAAATAATACAACTGGTATCATCGGAATGTGTGGGAAGTACTGAGTCAATCAACTTGACTACATTTTTTTATATACGACTTCTGTATGGTTATTCGCACATTTAAACGTGGATTACACCCAAATTCTGCACAATTTTCATCTATATACCATTCAAGCGAAGACACCGCTCGACTTAACAAGGGCAGCAATATCCACTTAAGTTGAAGAACATAATCTTCAACCGAAATGCTGTAATGTTTTCAACATATAACATTAAAGAACAGAAGTCTGAGATAAGTCGGTTTTGGGGTAGAACTGGTTTTCAAAGATTTTCATAAAAAATTTATAGTTTTAGTAGCTGTCTTAGGAGACTCCTAAACAATTGGAATATCATTATATTCAATTTATTATTATTTTACAGAGCCGGTAATAAAATAAATGCAGGGAAGGTATTCCTCTTCTGGGGACTGGAGAACGAATTCCAATCTGTTGCTGTTGTCGGTTTAGGAAAAAAAGGTGAAAAAGATCCGATAGAAGAATTGTGTCACGAGAAAGAAGCCGTTAGGATAGCAGCATCAGGTACAAATTACATAATATATTCAAAAACCGTCCTTAATAAATGGATCACTTGTCACTGGTACTTTACGGGCATCATTAATATCTTATTTTCTTATGCTCTACATTCAGATATGAGTTATCCTGCTTTCAGGGCCGTGCCTACCCAGTGGTGCAAGGCACCAGGGCGCTGGACGTTATGGGGCACAAAACCTTTTAGAACAGAGAAAAATTAAATCTGATTTGTCAGTATTCCATCTTTGCGATCTTGCTGATTTTTGCAGTCGGAGGTATCTTTAACGCAAATTACTACTTTTTTACACCATCATTACATGTTATTGATAATAGCATGCTGGAGCAACAATCACTGGCAGTTTTTCTTTCATTTCAGGATTTTTAATTGTTTTGAAAATTTTTAACCTCTAGTACATTACAGTAGCCAGTAAGCTGTGAAAAATATGTATTTCTGTCATACTCCAGATTCTCTTTGACCTTAAATATGTCACCGCAGTATTTTCTGTTAAAGGTGATTAGTTGTAAAGAATTTTTAGAATCTTGTCTCTTTACTCTAATTAGTCTGTATATTTCTTCTAAGTTGATTATTTGCTCTCATATGAACATGTTTTTGTTTATACTTTATGGTTTGCTGGGTTGATTAGTAGGAACAATGAAAAGCACCATTTGATTGAAAATTTGAAAATAAATGAAAACTAGCAGAGACTGATATTCACTCCCTTATATCATTAGAAAGGTTATCAAATTTTACACTCAGTCGTATAAAAAAATTAGGCATTCCCTTTGAAAAAATCAAGTTATCTCAGATTGAGGTCTCCTTAACTAATCGACCGATTTCTCCAAGCACAAACACAATACAAATTTGACCGTTTAACCTAAGCTAACGCATTTCATGCTTAGTAATCCGGCAAAGTTACAGCCTTCTACATAAATTTTATAATTTCTGCAATGTTTAATTTTTTTCAGACATCTACTTGTACCGAAAATGGTGATTTACACCTAAACGGTTCGCTTTAAGTCCCAGGTGTGATACTTAAAATCACATTAGAATTCACCAAGGAATTCGAATATGTAATAATATACAGAGTATTTTATTAAAAAAATGTAACTTTGATACGTTTCGTGTTTTGGGGACACCCTGTATAACATGAAAATATTTTTAAAATGTAGCCTTATTGGGCCCCTATCCATGCAAAATTATTATTTTCTTTTTCATCAAATGCTTTAGCCGTAATGCTCCGTGTCGAATAACGTGAATAACCTGGAATATAATATGCAAGTACATCGATTTTACTGATTTTAGATCTAATCCATCTACACCCCATTTTATCTCCCGCTATGCAAAGGGCGGCAATTTTTAGCTTGCACCAGGGCGCGTATGACCCCGGCACAAGGAAATTTGGCATAAACTACAAATTGGTACATCTAACTCTTCAACGATGTATCACTAGTTAGTAGTCTATTAGAAATAATTGTTAATATTGTTTATTTGTCAATTATTTTATGAGCAACACTTAGAACTTAGATAGTGGATACCTATAGAAACCCTAAGATTTTTGTTTAAATTTGTTTCTGTCCCTTGAATATTTTACCCAATTATTAACATCTTCAAACTCTATTGAGGCGGTTTCTTCTAAGCTAGTAGCATAAAAGTTTCAATCACTAAGTTACTTTGTAACTTTCAAGGGGGAGGTCCGGGCCCACTCTCAAGGCAAGGATAAAACCTTGACATTTCTGTCTTAGCGTTCTTCAAATATAATCACGCTTTCACACTTTGGGTGTAACCTCAGTAAAGTTCTAATGTATCTGATCACATTTAATTTTAGCTGGTTGTCGAGCACTAGATGGAGCTGGGATCAAGCAGATCGAGGTAGAGGATTTTTGTGATGCCGAGTCAGCGGCGGAGGGTAGCATTCTGGGAACGTGGAAGTTTCAAGAATATAAATCAAAAAAAGAGTCTCCCCCTAAAGTCGAACTTTATCGGCCCGATGAATCTAGCTGTAAAGGTTGGCAGAAAGGAACCATCAAAGCAGAATCTCAAAATTTAGCTAGAAGGTTGGCAGACACGCCTTCAAATCTCCTTACGCCGACGATATTCGCAGAGGAAGCTCAAAACATTTTAAATTCACTCGGAGTACAGGTAATAAGGTTTTTGAACAAATAAATAGTTAAGAACATGAGAAAATTTTGGTGCTTTTGACCAGAAAGTGAAGAAAAAAAGAGGGTCACTGCATAAAGTGATTCTGATATTAACAGCTAAGCTTTAGGCAATTTTATTGCTATCTTCATGGCTTTAACGTTGAGGTGCTAGCCAAAATAGAGAGCAAAGTGCAATGAATACTTCACACGCTAGTAGTAAAAAACGGTAAAAAATCGTAAACTTCTAAACTTGATATCTTCCAATACAAGTCACAAAAAAAAATCAAACAAAGAATGGTGTAAAATAAAAACCTCTGACTGCAACTATCGCTGATAGTTTTATCTCTGATTGAAGAGTTGATTAATCTACCGATTTTTCAAGTATAAAAGTACTTCAAATTTGACCGTCTAATCTAAACTGATGTATTTGATGCTTAGTGATACGGCAAAGACACAGTCCTCTAAGTTTTATAATCGCATCGCAGTGATATTACTTTTTTTCTTCCTTTTTTTTACTTCGGTGTCAACGGCATCGACTACTGTGGCCATTAGCCTAGTGACCTGTGTAGGCGCTATTGCTGTTTCCCGCTGCCACTCAGAAACAGCACTGTTAATAGAAGTCAACAGTGGATGCTCAAATTTTTTTTTCTTATATCTACTTGAGTACTTAGACCAAAAATGGCCTAAATGTTCGCTTTTAAGTCCCTTGCGTGATACATAAATTTACACTAGATACTAGATTCGTCAAGGAATCTAGATATGCAATCATATACTTTTAAAAAAATGGAGTCAAGTTGATTGACTCAGTACTTCCCACACATTACGCCGATACCAGTTTATTATTTTCCCATAGCATGAAGCTTTAGTCTAAGATCCCTTGCAACCAATTAATTGCCACCCCCCCCCCCCTTCCCCTCTTATGCCGCTGGGTCTTTCCCTCACAGGCCAATGGACAGCCTATAATCGATACTACAAAGTTCTCAGTTTTACAACCACCCACCCCCCCAACCACCTCACTTTCACCCCCACCCAAAAAACTGGTAGGAAATGATCAGGAACCCCTAAAACATCTAAAAACCGAATTTCAGTTGCTTTCATACTTGTCGCGTTCTTTGATTATTGCTACGCTGCCACTGACAAGATTTTTAACAAATATACACGTTTTCCATTCTCACCACGGTAACAATATACTATGTCAAAATTTCATTAGAATCAATTTAATAGTGTCCACGTTACAAAATACAAAACGATTTAAACCAATAAATTCTCGTATAGTATACAGAAAATTCTAAGTCCCTTAGTTTCTGTAATAGGCTAGGCAATGTTCGGATGCACTTAAAAAGGTGATTTGTGTCGCTAGATCTTCCTTCACAGGTTAGTGGACAGCCTATTATGAGTACCAGAATTTTTTTGATTTTTCAACCCCCAACCCCCCCACCACCCCAATTTCACCCCCACCAAAAAACGCAGAAAATGATCAGGAACCTCTAAAACGCTTAAAAACGAAGTTTGAGCTGTTCTTATATTTTTAGTTTTTTTAATATTTCTGCGCCACCACTGGCACGATTTATCAAAACCATACGCGTTTTCCATCTTCGCTATGGTAGTAATGCCGTTTCAAAATTTCATTAAAATCAATTCAACAGTTTCCTCGTTACAACGATCTGACGCAATACTCTCGTATGTTTACATCAAAAAAATTCTAAGTCCTTTGCTTTCTGTAATACGCAAAGGCAATATTCGGATGGACCTAAAAAAGTTATTTATGTCGCCAGGTCTTCCTTCACAGGTCAGTGGACAGTCTATTATGAAGGCAACAAATTTTTCAATTTTACTACCCCCCACCCCCCAACCACCCCAATTTCACCCCCACCCAAAAAAAAGTAGAAAATGATCAGGGACCCCTAAAACGCCTAAAAACGAAGTTTCAGCAATATTTAATTTTTTTTGTTTTTTGCCAATTACTCCCCCGCCTATGCACCGATTTTCAAAATTATAGGAACATTACCTACTACGACCCCACAACATACCGCTGCCCAAATTTCATCACAATCCATGCAGCGGTTACTGACATTACGAGGGTAGAAAAACGCGACAGACAGACAGACAGACCGACAGACCGACAGACAGACCGACAGACAGACCGACGGAAATGAGTGACGTGGATTTTCGTTATGTACACATCATAAAAGGCCCAAAAAACGTATTATCTCAAAATCGAAAATTTTCGCGATCACAATACTCCCCTCACCTATCGGTGTGGGAAGTAAAAACGTAACTTCGATATGTCAAGCTTTTATTAGACACCCTGTATAAAAACCATTATTTTTTAAATGTCGCCCAACTCGATCTACGTACACTTGCATAGTTTTTTGAAATGGGCCACAATAGTCCAAGGCGTTGAGCTTGACTCACCTTGTATATTAATCATATTTTTGCACATGATTGTAGAATTCCACCACTTTCCGCCCAATCGTTATTTGACACTATTCCAAAAAATAATTAGAAAATGATTAGGGACTACAATAAAACATTCATACTCGTCAATATTGCCTCAAAAGATATTACGGGTTTACGTACGTTAACTTTAAGGTTATAAGATATTTTATATATTTTTTAATTTCAGGTACAAGTATACGATAAAAAATGGGCAGAAGATCAAAAAATGTTCTCGTTTCTAAGTGTAGCGCAAGGGTCTGCCGAACCTCCCAAATTCTTAGAAATTACCTACAATAAAGGAGGATCTGAATCGCCATTTGTTTTAGTTGGGAAAGGAGTGACTTTCGACACTGGCGGCATAAGGTAAATCCTGCAGATCATAAAGAAGAAAAACGTATTATAGTCTTGTGGTACAACCAGCATATCTGTTGCTCATATAAGAAAGTATAAATTAATAGTTGATTAATACATAAATAAGGCACGTCATACCTTCATATCTCCAAAAATGCCAAGGCTGGTACGATAAAATTAAATACCTGGGGGATTTTAAACATGCAAAATTAAAAAAATCTAACAGCAGAGTTGTCAGAAATACCACTTTTACGTGACATTTCATAATTTGGTTATTTTAAATAGAATCACCTATTTATTTTTGTTGCAATGAATTGCGCATATCGAATTTAGTAATGTCTCATAATTTCGCAATTTTGTTTCTATTAATGACTCATAGGGTAAAGTGTACAGTGGTTGGCACCCATAAATGAAAACTTTAATTATAAACCAGCTAAAAATTGGCAGATATTCCTTGAATTCAGTAAAAACATTTGAGCATCTAAGGTGTGCTAGAGATGAAGAAAAGAGTGATCTAATTTTTTAAATTATATTTGTTTATAGGAAAAATTGTACAGATAACAGTGATTGGCACCCAAATATTCTAATGTTGGCATCTTATTGTTCAGTGGTTGGCACCCAAGGACTTTGCAACTGAAATTAGTATCAAATGGTACTAACTTAATAAAGGACTGAGCAATTTATTAGAAATATTTATTCACATATAGAGCTCTTGACACTATCATATACATTTTGAGCAGATAAAACCTGTCCTTTATAGCAGCGGGAATGGTATATGTGAATACACTGTTATTTTATACAACTTTTTTTTTTCCCTTATATCAAAGATAGAAGAACATCTTGGATTAGTATTCTCCTTTTCTGGAACAGTTTCAGTCTCCACAACATTACCAGCAGGCATAAGATGCACCTGTTAGTTGTAAATTACTCCAGTAGCCTCTGGTTCAGCTGAATATCAAGGATAAGCATTCGTATTCTTTGGGATTGTATGAACATTGACCATATTCATAAAGCAGGAAAAGGCAAATGTAATATTGAAATAAATATAACAAGACACAAATATTTGGTGATGTTTATTTCATATCTAGCGCCAGCCACTGTGCAGGTTTATTATTATAGTGAGATTCTTAGATTGGCACCCCCATACCAAATACTATTTTACCGGCTGTTCTTGGCTACAGTCGTTGGTATCCTGAAAAAATAAAAAAACAGCGGTTTTATATCAAAAGTAGGCAAAAGAGCAAAGTCTGACATTATATTAAGACAATAAAATGTTATAACTGCGTACTTACATATTCATTTGTCACCACAGTCACTAAGCCGCATGTAGTTGTAGTCCTTCTTTCAAGAAAAACCTCGCAATCTTGTATATCTGTCCACGCCTGTCAATAACTGACGATAGTGTGTCTAACAGACCTCCATCGAGTGGAATAACGCATGCCCTGTATAACAAAGACATAACCTATCTAGAGACATAAATCTGAACTATGCCTATTCAGAGCTCAGTGCCAAAACAATAAATTAAAACAAAAAAACTTAAAAAAAGCTTTTATTTAAATGTCTAAAAAAAGAAAATAAATTTTTCCTTTAAAATGTTAACTATCATATAGCCTGATTAAACATAATTTATATGATCATAAAAGCTTGTCGCAAGGGTTACGTAAGTACCTAAGTATTTAATTAAACTGAAATTTTAACACAAATTTAGCAGACCAAGTTAGTCAATGAAATAGGTACTCATTCATTTTCACAAGTAAATCGCACGACAAGCTTTTATAATCATATAAATTGTGTATAATGAGGCTATAAGTTAATAGTTAACACTTTAAAGGAAAATTTTATTTTCTTCTTTTTTTGAACATTTAAATAAATATTTTCTTTATTTTTTTGTTTTAATTTATGCTTTACTTTTTACTTATTAACTTGCATTTAAATTCTCCATATTATAGGAAAGCATAAAAAACTTCAAAGCTCTGCCATCTTGGATTAAGAGTGATTTCAAAATATTTTTTTACTTATTCTCGGCAAGCCCTTTTATTTGTATGTATACCCATATTCCAGAAGTTCATAAAAAATAACTATTCCGCCATCTTGGGTGGTCCGCCATTTGGTTTAGAATGACGTCACATTATTTTTCAAGTTACTCTCAACAACCCCTTTCATTGTGCAAAGATTCACTTCTCTCTGGTCGTAAGCAAGGTTCATGCAGCGATAAAACAACTCACCGACTGAATAGTATATTTTCCCCAAACTCTTACAACAAAATCCATCGTATTATATCTAAAAATTACATTATTTGGCATCATTTGAACGATAGTTTGTAATTCAGAATTTACGCTATCATCATTTTCATTTATTTTCGCAGATTATATAATCTCACTTCATTCCAGTATAAAACCAGCCGATTCCATGGACGAAATGCGAGCAGATATGGCGGGCGCAGCAACGGTCTTATCGACGGTTTTCGGATTAGCCAAGCTTAATCTAGAGGCGAACGTGAAGGTGCTCATACCTTTAACAGAAAACATGCCTTCTGGAACAGCGGTCAAGCCAGGTGACGTGGTCAGAGCGCGGAATGGCAAGTCGATATCCGTCGATAATACTGACGCCGAAGGAAGGCTGATCTTAGCAGATGCGCTCTGCTACAGCGCCGATTTGAAGCCTAAATGGGTGCTGGACGTGGCGACATTGACGGGAGCTATGAGGGTGGCATTGGGAAGCGGTTGCACAGGTATTTGAATGAGGTTTCGAGGAGGGTGACTGGGTACTTCCATGCGTACAATTGGTTTTACATGTCTTGCATGGCGTTCCTGGAAACTTTAAGAAAGGTTCATTATCTCAACTAGAATATGGTTAATCGGCTGAGGATAGGACTCCATAAAAAATCCAGGGTTGGTGAAACAAGGGTGTTAGAGAAAAAAAACATATTTTAAAAAATCGTCCTGATTCTCCGTACATAAAAAAGTGTTCTGGTGGAAAGTTTCGACTTCGAAAATGGTTTTTCTGTCTTAAAACATTATCCTCAGGTCAATTCTTAGGATCGTCTTTTAATAAAAGCATTAATTTTTTCCATAAATGGGTTTATAGGAACACTGTTGCTCAAGAAAAGTGTTATTCATAAATGACTTTATATCACCATTTTATTCCAGTTCTTTCCAAAACTAACCTGACATGCTCTCATTTGTCTTCAAAGAGAAAAATCGAGTATGAGTGATTTTTATTAAATATTGTATTTACGTGATACAAACTGCATACCTCAATAATTGTATCACCTGGAAACTCCTAACTTGATTACCACGAAATTTTTATACATTTTGGCATGAAAAAGAGAATGTTGGTGTCCAGTGGCGGCGGAGAAAGAAAAAAAGTAAAACGAAAAATTCAAAACGTGCTCGGACTTTTTTTGACATTTGGTTTCTAATCATTTCCAAAAACATGACTGGGGAAATTTGGACTAAAAAATGTCTTGACTACAGACACATCACTAATATTTACCCAATTTTTAAGTTGTTTGTTTCTTGATTTTGTAGCCGTTTCTGAAAATTGTAGGTTTTGTTATTCTATACAGATTAGCACTGACTCCGAGAGGAGATAAGTATTTTCAAAATGAGTGCTACTCTGAACACTCAGACTTAGTGGAGCAGGCTAAATAGTCCTCATTTTTCTCAATTCAATTCATATCCCTTGTCGAGTCAGTAGCGTAACTTCAAATTCGGGGCTCCCCCGGAAGATTCTTCTCGCAATAAAAGAGACTATGGCGTTAATTGTCAAGCTTTCGGCAACTTTTATTGCCAGATTCAGGGCTTAACATTGAGGTCTGCTCACAAAAACAGCAATGTGTATTGAGTCGCAGGCTTTAAAATGCAATTCTAGAAACAAAAAACGTCAAAAAATGTTTGTGTCTACCACAACACAGGTCACACAAACAACCAACACATATTATGTAGGTGTAAAATACAAACTAAACAAATATGTTTTAATCACCCGAAAAATTACAAAATTCGTGGTATGAAAACAGATTTTTTGACTTAATTTTTTTAGAAGGTCGTTGTTTCGTTTGTATTTTACACGTATGGGTTAGTTGTTAATGTGACCTGTGTTGTGGAAGACAGCGAATTAAATTAGCCAAAAAATTTTTGACATATGCTGTCTTCCAGTATTTTTCCATTTACTGCGGATTCTCGGCCGATTTTTAGGGTTTAGTTTAAAATTCAATTCTGTCCTACTTTTTCACCGATGCTATATTGCTTTTATCCTGATTATATCCTACATTTTTTAAACAGAACAAACGCAAAAAGTAAAAAAATCTTGTTTTTAAGTGTTCCCGATGTTTTTGTGAGAGGGGAAAATTCGTGTAAAAGGAAAGGTGAAATTTAGAGAGACTCCAAATATTTTTGTTTTTGTACCTTTCACATTACAAATAAAATTTGAGTTCTGTACTTTTCATGAAAATTAATTTAAAAAAAATAATCGCAATGGAATAGTTAGATATTTTGGTATCCATAAATGCAATGTGAAAAAATTGACACATAATCACTACTATATGGAGTTATGCAGACGACACGGTTATCATTGCGGACAGTCCAGAAGCCCTTCAACGCCTAATCAACAAATCAGACTCGAAGATTTTGAAATGTGAACCTTCCGTAGATTATTAAAAATATCATGGACTCAACACATATGTAACGATGAAGTGCTCAGACGCATGAGAAGGGAAACTACAATAAAACGAAGAAAGGCCGCTTACCTGGGCCACATATACCGTAACAACAAGTATTATATACTAAAACTAATAATAGAAGGAAAAATCGAAAGTAAACGTCGTCCTTGTCGCAGACAACATTCATGGTTAAAAACGTACGCGATTTGACTGGTACGAACACATATGCATATAAGTATGCCGAAATTGTCGCCAGCCTTCATTAAATAGAGATAGCACCTGAAGAAGAAGATATGGAGAACAAAAACAGTGTCGAGATAAATGAATATAGTTTAAAAGACTAAAAAGACATGCTTTTATAGCTCTAAAAAGTGCAAAACAATTCTTAATATAAGCTGAAAATAATAATGAACAAAAAATACCAGTATTATTGTGAAAAAAGCGTGCAGCGGTCGCGGGGGTGCATCTAATAGGCGCTGTGAGCGGCGGAACGATAGAGGATAGCTCAGAGGAGCAGATTCCGTTTGAATATCGTAGAAGAGCGAGAAGTCACCAACAACACGCCGGTGAGAAAGTGGCTGGAGGTGACGCGTTAAGGCCGGGTCGCCAATTAGTCGAATTACCCTTCTCTGGACGGCATCAAGTATAGACAGGGTAGTAGAGGCAGCAGCTCCCCAGACATGAGAGCAATACCCCAGGCCAGGTCTTATCTGGGCTTTATATAGCGTGAGGAGGTTACATGGTGAGAAGTACTTTCTGGCTCTAAATAGGTACCCAAGATTTTTACCAGCAGCTGTTGTAATTGACGCAACGTGTTCGTGCCAGATCAAATTTTCTGTAATGTTAACTCCTCACAGCTTGAATGAGTACTGAAATCAATCAACTTAACTATATTTTATGCTTCAACTTTGTTTCTTCTGTTTATTCCAGGTGTATTCTCCAACTCGTACGACCTGTACAGCACCCTGCAATCCGCCGGTTCGAAGACAGGCGACAGAGTGTGGCGCATGCCTCTTTGGAAACACTACACCAAGCAGATATGCGAACACCCCTCATGTGATATGAGCAATCTCGGGAAAAGGGGTGGCGCAGGAGCCTGCACTGCAGCTGCATTCTTGAGGGAATTTGTACCGGAAAAGACTGACTGGATGCATTTAGATATCGCTGGGGTGATGGGTCCCTCTGATCCTACGCCCTATCTTAGCGGTAAGTATTATAAGGTTATTTTCATTAAACTGAGAAGCACAGTCGCTATAAATTGAGTCCAAAAATACTTGGATCTCTTGATGCATAATAACAAAGTAGAATTGTAGTAGAAAATCATTTAGAAATATTTTTCGATAGATATATAAAACATTTCAGTAATTAATTTCTAACAAACCACAAACGTTAAATCTAAATCTACTTGAGAAAAAGTACATTGAAGATAAGGTGTCCATGTCTCATGTGTGTTATTATTACTTACTGGAGGGCTTATGAGTTCCAAATACTCCTGAACTCTTGCACACTGTGACCGCGAGATCTACTGTGTTTGCCCTCCCTGAACGTTTAAAACAGTTTTTAAGGCATTTTATAATTATGAGTTTGCTTCCCTTATTTCTGTAGGTGTTAGTTTCATATTTTCCAGATGTTGTGGTCTGCGGTGGCAAGCAGCGCCACACTGATAGAGAATGTGTTCTACCGTTTCATCTGCGTCTTTGCAGAGTCAGCATTCTTGTCCTCCGACACACCAATTTTGTGAAGGTGATAATTCAGAGGACAGTGTCCGGGATGGATGAATGAATGAATAAATGATGAATGAAAGAATGAGAGAGGCTTTCTGGTGACGAGAACCACCAGTCCATAGGCCTACAAACGGGCCCTTATGCACCTCTCCTTACCCTAGTTTAAAAGTCCAGCCCTAATCGCAAAGGTTCTTCCCATCCTATATCCTCAGGTTCAAGAGCCCTTCAACCTAGTATAGTTTGCCTGTGATACCCAAGGCCTTCACCATGACATAGAATGTGTGCCGAGAATTCTTCCTCCTCACCACAACGTGTGCACGTCGGATCACTTGCCACCCCCATCACATACAAGTGACGTTTGAAGGCGTTATGGCCGGATAGCAGGCCGATAAGTAATCTTAACCGGTTTCTGCCCAGTGAGACACAGAACCGCCCCACCTTGGCCAGAGGGCCTAAAAGAAGTTCTCTAGCTTGACGGAGATGTCCACCTCTGTTTTCTTTCTAATGATACCTACTACCAGCCCCGCAGCCGGCACAGGACCCAGGAAATTATTCCTCCAGCTTCGCCTTCCGAGCGTGCCCGCCATTTCATTGCCACCAACTCCAGCATGACTCGGCACCCACATAAGTGACACCTGATGTCTTGCCGAAATATCATCCAAGACCTTTTTACATTGCAGAACGAGCCTTGAGGTGAATCTACAGGTACTTAATGCTTTTAATGCTGCCTGGCTATCAGAGCAGAGCAGATCCGCCCACTAGCCCCCTGAATTTCGTGAATACGAAAGGCACAATCTAAAATCTGATATATTTCTGCTTGGAATACCGCGGTATATCTCCCAAGAGGAGGGAGCGCCGAAGCCTTCCCCTCAAAAGGCCGCCTGCCGCTTGACCCCCCACTCTTCCCTTGTAGGATACTTCACCGTAAATTTGCAGTCAAAGCGATATGGATATGTAGGAGAAATTATATCCCTCCTCATATGTAGGGTAGGTTTATCCCTTTGCAGTTCCGAGAGGGTGGCACAGTGTCCCTTGCCAGGATTCCCAAAGGACCAACTGCCTTGACTCCACAATAGGAACGCGGACGTGCTGGCCCCCACTTGAACTACCAAGTCGAGTGGAGGGAGATTCAGCAGTGCTTCTAGCGCTCCAACGGAGTCGTGCGTACTGGATTTGTTATACTAACGCAAGCCAAGCGTTGAATTTTATTTATCTTTGCTTTGATTGTTTCCATGCTTCCACATGGCTACCATACCAGTAATCCATACAATAAGGACGGTGTTGCGACCCGGGTGACCTTTTTTCGCTTTATAATTGTTTTTGTCAATTTTGAACTATATCGCTTAAACCCCCTTGGCACTAAGAGGTGGTGACGCCTTTGGTTGTCCGAACAGGGACATGCGCTAAGTGGCAGCCTCCAAGAATCGCCACTATCGCTAGAACTCTCGCTAGAACTCTCGCTAGAACCGTGCAAGAACTATCGCCAAAAACTATCGACTCGCTACAAGTCGCGCTAACGCAGTTTCTTCCGCCATTATATATCGATATACGCCTTTATATTCGCCGCGCCTCCGCTACCCTTGTGACCATCAGCAGGACCCTGCAGGGTCAGAAGAAGCAGCGCACCCAACCAACGCCACCAGATAGCCAAGGTAACTAACCATTTTTTAGTGCCTCGCGCCACATCCACTAATTTTCAAAGGCCGCCTATATTCGCCCCAAAAGGGCTACGCCACCGCCAGGCACATCACGTGTCCGCAACAGACGGACTTACGATTGTAGTATAGAGCCAAAACCTTGGAATTCAATTGCAATTCCAATTCGCTCCTACAACCCTTCTGCATGCCCATATTGCCCGAATTACGTGCCTTATTGACTTTATGTTCTACATATCGTCTCCAATTTAGCTTCGAGTCTAAAATTACGTCTAGAGATTTTACTGATTGGGAAAGACAGTGTTCTGTATACATACCAGTGAGGATCCTTACATCCTCCTTGGCAAACGATATAAGCTGATGTGCCCTTATTGGAAAAATAGTTAACTTTTTCGCCTGTCTTTCTGTTGGAATGTTTTTCCAATAGGAGGTCTTTTCTTGTTCCTCTCATCGACCTAATTACTTAAGTGGATTTTCATAATTCCACAAGGAGGTTCGAGTACTATGAAGGGGATTTTAGCTCCCTTTTTAGCAATTTTATCTGCCTTTTCATTGCATACAATTCCCTCATGGAGGGAAAGATTGAAGGACGACTAAGGATCGGGCGAAAAAACTTCTCCAAAGTTCTTCTGGCTTCGGAACTTACGCCAGTGGTTTAATATCAGAGAGGCATGCACAATCATTCGTTTAGCCCGAGACAGAGAAGAGTTCCAAATGATGGTCGCCAACCTCCGCTGAGAAGATGGTACTGAAAGAAGAAGAAGAATTCCCTCATACCCTATTACCCACCACAGCGTAATTTCACTAGCTGATTTTTCTTTGCTAATTGTTTGTGGTCTTCCAGGCAATTCTAGACCAGCTTAGACCCACAGGTATAAGAAGTGAGTGCTTTTAGAGCTGCCGGGCGGTCAGTTAAAATGTTTATTGTTGCATCCTTTAGACCCCTTCTTAGGTTTATTCGGGTCTTATTTGCCATTCTAGTGCACCCCTTTGGTCAAGTTCATCATTCAAATCATATCGATACAAAAAATGTTCGGTATTTGGTGAAAATACTCACAGTACCTATGTTTACGAACTTTCGACAATTTGGACGTATTCAATATCTACTATATATGACAGATTTTTTGGTGAAGCAACCCCAAACTGCATAGTCTTACCAACTGCAAAACCAGTTTTTCACTTTCGATACGTTTACACTATATTTAGAGAAAGATTATTAAACTATATAGTCACCTAGTTTTAGCTATTATTATTTGTACTGATACATAAATTATTGTTGCAGGAATGACTGGAAGGCCTACCAGAACACTCATAGAATTTATTGAAAGCCAATTGAAATGATTTGCAACAAACAATTGAATGAAGGTTGATAATACTATAGCTGTCCAATTTCGAATGGACATTTCCTAATCTTTGACATAGCTTCATAAGTTCCATGTATCATTACATTTTTTTTAAAACTTGTGTCTCTTTTCTTCTTTGATACACGAAAAATCCTCCAAAAATAACAGCGAACACTAAACTGAATGTTCTTCATTTCACAACAGTCACCTGATTCGTACACTCACCTGAGAAAGAGTTTAGTTTATTTCTTTATCCGGTAGAGATAACCCTACTACTTTGATCTTACGATACATTTGCAATTAGTTCCAAATGACAAAGTTGAGTACAATGAAAGAACTACGCTCCTTAATCCTTTGAACATTAAAAATTTTGTGACAAAAAAATGTGCAATACTCTATTGGGTGATACAATATGCACTTGTTTTGTGGTAATAATTTAAAACTTGTACCTCTTAAAGGGCTGATACACGTACGAGCAAGTACGCGTACTTATGGCTCGACGACCTTTTTCGCCTGTGTGTCACCGTAAGTACGCGTACTTTAAAACCGTCGCGCAAACCGCCGGCGAGCCAACTGGTTTGAAATGTTGCTCGTAGCTGGTCTCAGCTCGTACTGCGAGCCACGAGCCACCACTTTGTTTTGGCAGGCCATCGATGCGCAACGCTTGTTGTGTTTGGCGTTTGTTAAAAGTTTTGTTTATTTAGGAAAATTATCAAAATGAGTGATTTCAGCTTCACGTGTGTCACCGCGTCGAGCCGAGTAAGTTCGCGAACTTAAAAACCGCATACTTAAAAGTTCGTACGTGTATCACTCCTTTTAAGGACATTTTTTGGTTTAAGGTAGAATAAACATATTTTAAGAGAAGATATAAAAATAAATAATGTTTAAAAATAGGGCTGACGACCGTTTGAAAAAAATTGGCAACAGCGCGCTGTTTCGCAAACCCAGAGCCTTCTTTCTCTTAACAAAAAGTCATAGTGACAGTGAAGTAAGTGTTCGTCGATTAAGTTAGGTTGCTTTGTTGATTATCGTTTGTGTGTTATCTTTTGATTTATCCTTAGACTAGGAAAGAAAAAGGACAGAACGCGCGGCTGACATCTCTGTTACCAAAAAGTACCAAAGCGCTAGTCCCAGTGCCGTAGGTAATGGGATTAACATTATGGTTAAGCTATTTGGAGAAATAATCTATTTTCAAATAAAATCTATTAAAATATTGTTATTCACGCGTTCTGTATGGCCTATTTCACCATGCACAGTTCAAATTTAAGTTACTAACATTAACTTAACCGTGAACTTCCATTTGACCGATATCTTGTCTAGCAAAATGTAAGCTATAACAGATACGTCACTGGAAAACTGATTGTATTTGAACCAAAACATGCCTTAAAAATAGAATTTTTACACTTTACATGCTCAAAAATATTATGATTCGAATGTTAGTGGTACACTTGAAATTATATTTTGGATGCATATACATCTCTGAACTAGATATCGAGATATTTGCATAAACTTCGAATGCACCAAAAAATAGGAACAAAAATTCACCTGTGGAAAGTGATTCCTGGCTCCTTCCTACTGCTGTGGCTTTTACAACCGTAAGCTGCACACCCTACCGTTATTAACATCACAATATTTTAAAATTATTGGTTTTAAAAACGCTAAATATCACAAAAAATACTACCGTACCAAACTATTTGTTTTCCACCACAACTGCTGACAAATTATATTTTCTGGAATATATTACACTGACCAAATCATCTTGATGAATAGCCAGCGTCGTTATACACATAAGCTGTAAACAATTAGTCCAGTCAGGAAAATGAAAGAAAGCTTTATATTTGCTTTCTATTGAAGGTCGCATAAGTATACTAATCCTTTATTCTTATTTGATATCACAATTTTGAAATTCGGTAACGTTACACATAAAAAATCATCAGCACAACATAAAGGATACATTGGTAACTAACATACAAATTCAGTGTTATCCAATACATGCCCTTAAGCTTAATCACAGAAATAATAAAATGTATTTATTGCAATTTGTTTTGGTTCTTTCCATCAAATATCAATAGAAATTCAAATAAAACAGAGATCACAAGTATCAATTCCAGTCAAAATGAATTAAATTGTAATTAGTATAAAAACAAAAGAACATTTAAAGACTGACTATAAAAATTATAGTACGTTTAACTTGTTTCGATACACCACTACATTTACCAGTTAAAATTACAACCAAAATGCGCTATTTAACAAAAATTTTACTACATGTCAGTACCAGTGTTTTAAATATACAACATACACTGCATAAAACTTACGTCCTAAATTTATTTAGTATTAAAAATTCCATTACCTATAAAAACCCAACCCATTGAGTCATCCAACTAAAAAATAAACCTTTATATAAACACAAGAACAATAATCTTTAAAATATTTGGTTAAAAGCTAAATCCAAAAACAACAAAATATGTTACCCTTTCCCCGAAAATGTCTAAATATGAAATACTGACCAAACAAATCCTATAACCTCCTACTTAAATAATACAGAATTTAATACGCGTTAAAACTTGTACCAAATTAGATACAGTTTTCTGAGATTCATCATCTAAACAGTGAAAACGTTTGGATCTTTCAATCACCAAAATACATTTTTTTCTGGTTACGATCTTTTAGGAACCTCAAATTAATGTCTGTGTACATGTACAAGGTGTTTGGCAGACGGTTAACCAAAGTTCGTGAGCGTATAGATAAGCCCATTTTGAGGATATTTTATTAATAGACATGTGCCCTAAACGTCCCTGACATTTATATCACTGCTGTTGTAATGTCTTCAAACATTTATAAAAATGGACATGGACAATGGAAATGAGAGGGTCTCCCAATAGTCGAGTCATCTTCCGTCAGGCCTTTGAGGATCAACATCAGCAATAACATGTCCTAGCACGACCACTGCTAAAACGGCATCCCAGTAGCTTGGAGTTTTGTTCCGCTGTATCAACTGTATACACCAGAGCAACTACTGCTGCTCTACAACGCACAGATCCGACTATCATTGGAGTATTGCTCTCTTGTGCGGGGATGCGCTCCAAAGCACTCTCTGAAGCTTCTGGACACTATCCAGAAGAGAGCAATTAGTCCAATCGATACGCCTAACCTCACAAAGGACATCCGCAGCCTGGAACATCGAAGAAGGATAGCTGACCTGTTCCTGTTTTACAGATTCTATTATGGAAGATGTTCGAGTGAGCTCTCCCAGATAATAACACCAAAAGCCATCAGAGGCACTCTAGAGAGGTTCTGCAAGCTCATCCTTACCAGGTCGAGGTCCCTACACCCCGAACCAGTCTCCTCTAGCATTCTTCTTTTGGAGAACTTTGACGCTGTGGGTTTTTGTTTCCCGGCGGCTACAACCTGTAGCGTTTCGAATATAACGTGCACCGACACTTATTCTTTCGCAGCGCTTCTACTGCGCCATAGGCTTTCAGTCTTTGCGGGAGGCTGACCATAAAAAAGAATCACTTCTGTAATTTTTTTAATTGCTTCTTAAAGTTATGTTAAAAAAATTAGGGGGGTTAATATCAACTTGATGTAAAAAAAATAGATAAATGCGATAAAGTTGTGTAAGTGCTTTTAAAAAGTTCTGCTGGAGGTCGATAGGTCTATCGCCTTACAGGTGCAATAGTTCTACGAGATCATTTTTATAAAAATTACGTGACACAAATTTAGATAGGAACCATTCATTTCTTGGAAAAAACAGTGAAATACATTTTTGGTCAAAAACGTTGGGAGGGGGGGGGGGGAATTACCCGCTGTTATCCCACCCCTGTATACGCCTGTGTTCACATTCGAAATCCGACGACCATGGCATCGACGAATATTAGAAGCAGAGAAGCCCACTTGAAAAAAAAATGTATAACTGTGTAATTATAAAAAAATTGATCCTTATCGTTACTGCATTTATCCTTATTGTTAATTAATTTTGACAAGTTACTTGATACGCATAGCATATCATTGTACACAGTAATAAGTAGAGAAGTATTTAAAAGCACTTGAACAACTTTATCGCATTTATTTATTTTATATGTTATTATAAGTTGAAATTAGCCTCCCTAATTTTTTTAACATATTTGATAGCAATATCAGCTCACAACTAATTATTTCGGTAGTATTTGAGACTAATTATTATTTGATTTGAAAAAGCATACTCTACAAATCAAAAACGCCCAAAAATAGGTTTAAGAACGTCCATTTTTGTAAATTCTTAAACATATTACAAAAGCAATTATATAAAAAATTAGGGATGTTTAGTTTGGCTCAATGTCAATGGTTTGGCTGACCCTCTGCCAAACATCCCGTACACAGCATTACAAAAATATATGAGAACAATGCGCCTAACCCAATTCAAATGAGCATCTGAAAAAACAAACAGGTTGTTATTAGAGAAAGCTGGTTGTAAACTGCAAGCTTAAGGTTTAAGGTAACCCAACGTTAAACCACGGAAGTTGCCAAACGGCCGTTATATAATGCGGCTTAGCCCACCACTCCAAGCTTAACAAGAGCGTTTATTAGGTTATATTTTTGATAAGATTTGTGTCTAATCTAACAAAGAGATCAAATAAAAGAACAGAGACCGAAACGGTCGGACCCAAATTTGGCAAAAACACAATTATGGCAGTACGCATTGCTTCATTAGTGGTTTAACTAAACCGCCGATTGTACAACGGATGTCAACGTTAAGCCGCTTAGCTAATAGCTAAGCTTAGGTTTGATGAAGTCTGAGTTAAACCGGCATTTGTACAACCAGACGTATGTGTTTGGTATAAGTTTAGGGAGCGGATATATTTGTAGTCATTTTAAAGTATTTTGTCAACTATTCAACCCTGTTTTCATTCTGCTATCTAGTACGGTTTGATATTACTATAACTCGGTCCACCGAAGAAAAAGAGCGCAAAAAATTCATGGTGTTCACGTGCTCTCGATATTTGCGAGACCTGTTTACACGGTAACCACCGACGCGACGGTAACAGCCTTTCCAGGAACGACAAATGGACGGTGTTATAAAATAGTGACATGAGCCACCGATCTGTTGTTTTGAGAGAATTAGTTTTGCTTTAAGCTGCCTTGTGGACTGTACTAGTTAAAAAACACTCTTATTCCAATTTTTTATATTAAAATAAAATTAGGAAAAAATTACCAAACCAGACATAAGATTTATTAGCAGGAATGGACCACCTATCTACCCAAATAAGCTGAAGCACGCTGAGTTTAACAAGGTTGTTTTCCTCAATCTCTGAATCTGAATCACGACAACTTCTTCCAAGATGTTTTCCAAATCTTGACTGTGGAGATACTTTCAAATGAGAGATGTTTATTTGTATTTACATATTTACGTAAGCAGAAACCAACTTGCTCTTGCGTAGTCATCCTAGCTTCATATTCTTATCAAATATTAAAAATACCCCTAACTAGTCTGTCGTCGAATATACCTTCAAGAAATACGTTCAACCTAATCTTGTACAGTTTTGATATCATATTTCATCTAGCAATCTACACTAACGACTTATAGTTTTTCAATAATGGTGTATATCTCACATATTGTGGATTATAATACTGCTATATCTATCCAGCAGAGAAACAGGGGACAAAAAATGTGATGTCGCCAAAATGCGAACAGGATATTTATGCTCAATGTAGATGTAGAAAGGAACGTCCAGGTTTTGGTATCAAATAAATGATTATAACAAAAATTATGTTAAATTCCTTATGGCACAACGCCATCCACATCGTGTTCGTTTCAAGAGGAGGTCTGCTGTGATGTAAGCTTGCCTACGGCGAGGCGACAAGAATTCACTCATCTTGCGCGTGATCACTCTTTTTCTTCGCTGGACAGAGAATAGGCAAACATGAATGACGGAGACGAATCATCAATCTGCTATTTTGTAAGACTACATCGGACATTACTTGAAAATATTAGATCAACAATCCCATCAATGTGAAAGTTATCCAAGTATAATCTGGCAAAGAGAATTTATGGAATCGTATGTCCTCTCTGTTAGATAGGAAAAGAAATGGAATTTCGGTTTACATTTTAAAAGATTATTTCAGTTCTTAATAGCATTAATACAACATTAAACAGTATTGTGCGTATTTTAATGCCATAAAGAATACTCGAAATTTTGATCAAATCTGGAAAACTACCGACATTCCTGATGCAGTAGAAGGATTATATGACATTAAAATAAATTAAAATTAAAAAGTAATTAAGGTGTTATGAAATTAACTTTTATCATCTTCTGAAGTAAAATCTATTTATTCAGCCTTCAACATGCTCAAAGAATATTTGAATTTTCCGTAAGTCCCCAAATTTGATCGAAACAGTTGTTAAAAATGATTGAAGTCATATGTGTCCGCTATATAAAGTTATATCTCACTATGCCTTTTTATTTATTTTCGCATTTAGCAAAAAGCCTTTTAGAAAATGGCGATTATTATTTTATTGAAGGTTAATTTAATATATTTCATTTGTTTGAAAAGACAAAAATGAAATTTTATATTGAAACTAAAAAATGAATTCGCAAAAATACTGCAACTGGCATTTTCCATGCATAGATCATTTTCAAACTACATGAGAAAATCGAACACACAAAAAAAAATATGTAAATAATATCCTCAAACTATGTTTTTCATGTCTCTGATTTCGCAATTATTTTTCCTTTTCTTACTCATACTTGACATTCAAATTTGTATTTATCTTAATTAATGCTTATTTTTTGACGTTCAGAATGTCTTGTGTAATTTGATAATGCGTTGGAATACCGATTCAAACTATACTTGTCGCATTTTTATATATACTACTCGTGAGTAAAATTGGAACACCTAGACAAAAGGGATACTGGCATTAAAAGTGTGTAGACAGCGTGACCGTTTCCTCTCTAACACTTGTTTTTCATTCAGACTCTATTTACCTACATGAAACCTCCAAAACCCTATACAAGTAAAAACAAAATATGGCTTTTTGTCGATTCAGAAACTATGATATCTGTTGCAATTGCGGCGAGAAACTAGTTGGTTTTGTAAAGATGTCGTTTAGAAAGCGACGGCTCCAGTTTATGCAGTCAACCTCCTTTGAACAGTGCCGGACTGTAGGTCAACGACAATGTGGTGCTTCTTTCAGAGCATTTGCTGTAACCATAAGGCATAGCGTGGCTACAGTTGTAGCAGCATGGATCGCAAAAGAGCGAATGCAGCGAGCTAGAGGTTCTGGAGCATGTAGGAGAAATACAGACCGGCAAGATCGTCATCACCGACTACTGGTTCTGGTCCTCCGAGATAGAATGTTGCTGTCACTTGGTATATGGCTATCGGAAGGCCTCTTGGTATACCACAGAATGAGTGAAATGGGCTTCAGATCAATCGTCGACATCTAGTGCGTCTATTCACTGCAAATCAACGTCGCCAACAACGGTTAGACTGGTGCCAAGAACAACGACAATGGCGTGCTGAGTTGCATCCGACGAGCCCAGGTTTTGTCTGGGAGCACACGATGGACGACCAACGCGTTAAGGGCCCCACAGACATCGTTCTTTTTCATCAGGTTTGCACGACGTGCCAACCGATCACACTCATTTCGGTCGGTGTGTGCCGAAAAACCGTCGTGTTGACCGTCGTTCCAAAAAATCTGTCCGAGCTTGATTTTACCCGTCGGTTTCGAACGCCATCGTGCAACTCGGTACATGTGTGGCCGTTCATCGTGCAATCACAACGGGATTTTGCAGTGTCGTTCTGGTTGCCTTCGAGTAAGCGTATTTAGGGTTAGCGACACCTAGCAAAAATGTGCGATACACAGCAAAATAGCAAACAATTTATGATGGAATTCATACACATGTATGGGAGTTTTCCGTGTCTCTGGAAATTCAAGTCCGCTGAGTATGCAGACAGAGACAAGAAAAATAAGGCGTACGGAGAACTGCTGAAAAAATGGAGAGATATAGATCCCTCTACAAATACAGGTTCAGTGAAAAGGAAGATTGACTCCATTCGCGGATCGTTCAGGAAGGAGTCAAAAAAATGTCTTTTCTTGCTGCATTTCACTTTAATAGCTAAAGCCGCCGCCATGGCTAAAGTATTATCCATGTTAACGGACCAAAAATTTGCGAGAAACTGAAAGAAAACCGAACAGTGTGTGGAGGTATCGTTCCATCGGTTTAACCAACATCGGTTGGCACGTCGTGCAAACCTGATGAAAAAGAACGATGTCTGTGGGGCCCTTTAGACGCCGACGGGGTGAACGACGTGATCCCCAGTTTGCTGTTGAGCACCATGTATGTACACCCCCTGTTGGTTTGATGGTTTGGGGTGCCATTGCAAGTCACCTTTACTTGTGATTCGTGGCCCAACGTTATGTGTATGAGGTGTTAGAACCCATTTCCGTTCCATATTCCCGAGGCATCGAAGAGGGTTACTTCCAGCAAGATAATGCGCGTCCTTATATTGCAAGGATGTCGATGAGGTTCTTACAAGAAGCTGTCAAGGTGCTCCCTTGGCTATGATGATCACCCAATTTATCGCCAAATGGAAAAGTATATGATTAGATAGGTCGCTACAATCGCGATTGGCCATGACCTGGAACATCCTGTGAGGGCAGCTTGGGAGGCTGTACCTCTAGAGTTTATTAACAACCAGATTACGACATACCGGGTAGGCTAGAGGAGTGCATTCGTCAACATGAAGGGCCCACCCATTTTTTATAAACTAATTATGGCAAATGGGTTCGGTGATTGTTGTCTTCCGCATCCCTTTTCCTCAGTGTTCGGATTTTACTTGCGATTATTATAATATAACAGAACTAAGATAAGAATGGGACGATATTCATCACCACTTTTTTATACTTGTCATTCGGCGAGCGGGACTTCAATGGAAGAAGTTGAACATTCAAATGTACCAGAGATGTGACCTCTTTTTACAAGCGGTGCCAAAATAGAGATCTACACCTTTTCCAGTTGTTCATCGAAAAGTGTCAGTTGTAAATCAAATAGCATCATCTGTAAATCAGAATAATCAAATGAAAATCAGAACGCGTCATATGTAAATTAGAATAATCAAATGAAAATCAGAACGTATCAAATGTAAATCAAGACAGACAATTGAAAATCGGAAAAGGCCATATTAATTTCAGATGATATCAATTGAATATGAGGAATCATCAATAATTGCAATTCAGAGCGGGTCAAATGTAAATCAGAAAGAAAACTATATACATATGTATGTACTAAGTTTTAAGTAGAGGTGCAAGTATACTACGTCTTAGCCCATATTCGGCGATGTAAATCCCATTGAAAATTGGTCAAATATGCAAAAACCCATTTCCAAGTACCAGAAATCAGGCACGTATTTAGAGGGGGGGTCCAGGGGGTCCGGACCCCCCGAAACGTTATATAATGCCGTCTAAAAAATGGAATCCACAAATTTTTGCACCCCCCTCCCCCTCGACGAGACCAAATTTAAGGTGGCAACTCTAATCTGGACCCACCCGAAAGGGACACCCATAATCTGAACCCCCCCAAAACCAAATCCTGGATACGCGCCTGCCAGAAATAGTGGCTCAGAATAATCATATGAAAATCAGAACACGTCATATTTAAATCAGAATAATCAAATGAAAATCAGAACGTATCAAATGTAACTCAAGACAGACAATCAAAAATCAGAAAGGGCCATATTAATTTCAGAAGGTATCAATTGAATATGAGGAATCATCAATTGCAATTCAGAGCGGGTCAAATGTAAATCAGAAAGAAAACTACATACATGTATTAAGTTTTAGGTAGAGGTGCAAGTATACTACGTCTTAGCCCATATTCGCCCATGTAAATCCCATTGAAAATGGGTCAAATATGCAAAAACCCATTTCCAAGTACCAGAAGTAGTGGCGCCATGGGTTGCTGAACAGAGAATATTTGGCGTCAGTAATAGACCAGGGCAGAAATTTAGTGGTTGGTCGTGACTGTGCCCGCGCAGTGCAACTTCCACAACTTTTCATGGTATATGCCTTGCCCTTGAACCAATGCAAGTCTGTTTTTTTTACTTTTGAGTCCATGTCTTATTTCCTTTTCGTCTTTGATGGAACAGGAATTGACCAATACAAAAATAACTGTGTTCTCCTATTTATTTCCACCAGTCTATGATCCACCAAGCCTGCAGATAGTACTATTGTAATTGATGCCAGCACAAGCATCATTTTTGATGGTCAATCGAATCCTCGCCGCGTTTGCACAGATTCTTCTTCCAGTTCGTTGTCTTTTATGTTTTACGTTCGAGAACCACAATTTCTTTGACGAAAAAATCAATGATTACATTTTTTTCTTACATATATTATCACTCAGTACATGTATGTAGTTTTCTTTCCGATTTACATTTGACCCCTTCTGAATTACAATTATTGATGGTCTCTCATATGCAATTAATACCTTCTGAAATTAATATAAAATTTTCTGATTTTCAATTGTCTATTATGATTTACATTTGATACGTTCTGATTTTCGTTTGAATATTCTGATTTATATATGTTGCTGATTTACAACTGGAAAAGGTGTAGTAAACTAACAATCGCATGTTGATACACACAGATAATGCCTTATGTCACTGTGTCTGTTTCCCGATGGCGTGAGCGCATCCAACACAAGTGTAAACAAGTTAACGGGCAACCATAGGCGGAGTTAGTGGTGTAGTGGTTGGCCCATTCTTATAGAGGTTCTGATCTAGCCTTGTCAATGTTCGCGCAAAAAGGCATAGTGCGATATGCGCAGTACTTTCTAGTACCAATCTTGTTGAACGTCCGGCGGCCGTTGGAGGCAGCCATCTTGATGTTCGTTTGTCGGGAGACAGCAGGCACAGCAATCGCCGCTCTGCTGTGGCCAGCACTGTCCTCCGACGGATTGGGGAGATTAAGGGGTCACGACGTAGTCGGGCAGCGCCCCCCCCGGAGGCGTGGTGGTCCTGCCGCGGCCTCTGCCCCTTCCCCTGCCTCGGCCGCGACCCCTGCCCCTCCCGCGTCACCTGCGACCGTCCGACATCCCTGCGAAATCAGATGGCCAGGAAAAAGTATACCAGTTATACTCAACGTCCACTCAAGCATCAGCATAAACTAAAATGGCGCTCAATGGTTGTCGAGCCCTTACAACTGAGGGTAATAGTAATTTATATTATAATAATAATAATAAATATTCTTTATTCGACGAATCATCTTACGATGATATGGAATGCGTCACAACAATGTGCATATAACAAACAATAATGTGCAAGCACTACTAGACATTTACCAGAAAAACACGTACATAAAAAATTGTATATTGTATTGTATACATTTCATGCCTGTAGACTTGAAGCATCTGTAAATTCTTTTACATTATAAAAGCATCCTTTTAACAACATATCCTTCAATTTACCCTTAAAGGCGCCCAATGATGTAAGCTGGCGCATGCTATATGGGAGCACGTTAAAGAGAAAGCATATTGTTATAATTGTTGATAAATTCTAACTTTATACTTTCACTCTTGTCAAAAATGGGCAGAATCGTTCAATAAGCGCTGAGATATCAAAATAAATTATGATAAATGGAAAGATCATATACAGGGTGATCAATTTATACTCCGTAGTTTAATACCTCCGTTATTATGGAAGATACAAAAAAAACTTTCGAATAAAAGTTATAGGTAAAGCGAAGGTCGACATTTTAAAATTATTTTATAATATACAGGGTTATTCATAAAGTCACGGCATACCAAAGTTGTGTTTTTTTCAAATGGAATACCCTATATACAGGGTGAGTTTTTAGTACCGACTCGGTCGATAACTCCACTACTGGAGAAGATAGCGAAAAAAACTGTACATAAAAGTTGTAGCCACGGATATGCTCCTTACTCAGAAAATATTTTGATTTATACAGGGTGATCCATAACTACGTGTGATGCTAACATATATTTTTTTTAAATGAGACACCCTAAATATTATCCCATTTTTAGATTGTACTAATAATTTCTCTTCTCACAATATAAGGTATTATAACATTATACAGGGTATTTCAAAAGTTATGACCATTTTTATATCCAAATCGTTGTCAAAAGGTAATGAATCAAAAATTATTTTTTTTACATGGAAAGATTAAAAATATCCTCTAGTTTTAAAAAAGCCCGCGAGGCATATTCGTATACAGGGTGATGTAGATTGTACCCCTAGCTCTTGAATTAATCACTTTAGACCCCAAGTGTGCTAGTTTATTTAGAATTGTTTTATCGGGAGGAACACAAAAAGTCACAAATATACCATTAAAAATTTTGAATCGGACGTCACGTGACCAAAAACAAATACCTCATTGGGTGTCACAATAATAAGAAAAGATACTATATTTGCTCTAATTTACACCTCCAAAATTATACTTCGCTACTACTGCCCAGTTCCGATATGCTTGTCTTAAGAGTCGTGGGACACCCTGTATATGTACTAATAATAATTTTTTTAACTACATAAAAAACTATTTTTTTCAAAATCCCAATTAGATTTATTGATACAAAATTTTGACCTTTTCAATAGAATTATTACAATTTCAATTGCTAGTAAATTAGGCGATTTTTTCATTAAACATATTATTACACAGTTAAGATGAGTCCAAAAACCCGTAAATAGCTTAATAAATAAATAATTATTACAAAAGCTACTAGGAAAGTTTTGCAATATGACATAATAATGAATCTCAACAAGCTGCATGTTTTGACATATTTATACTAGGGATTGCAGTACCGGTTTACCGATTTACCGCCTTAAATGCTCTTTACATTACCGTCGAAATAATCGACCGGTAATTTCGGTAGAAAATGTCAAATGCCGTACTGCCCTCAGAGCTATAGTACAGCAGCGACATGATCTATATTAAAAAAAAATAATTCGGTCAATTACAGGCAAGATGTTAATGTTAATTCCTTAAGCAACCCTTGTCTTAATTTATTCTATCTAAGAGATGAACAAGTTGATAATCTATACTGCACTGCTGTATTTTCTACAGATCAAAAACATTAAGATAATATTATGATTTATACGGAAAAACACCAAATGATTTCCATCAGAACATTCCTCAATTTTCTTCTGTCGAGTGCAGATATATAATTTTCCCCCTTTTTTTAATTAAATTTTCATTGTATGAGTTCTGTGTGGTTAAAATTTTCGTTGAGTTTTACTACTGTGTGTGGTATTTTAACCAATATGTAGCCATTCTCTTGCTATGTTACAACGTTCATACAATGAACTTCGACTTTCTGATAAGTGGAGTGGAAAAAATCATTTTTAGATTTAGATTCAAGCACGTATTTAGGGGGTTCGAATCCCCCCCCGAAACGTTAATCCGTAAATACGACTCCCCCCCCCCCCATAAATACCGGTAAATCGGTAATTTTTTTAAATAATTTACCGAATTATCGATAAATTAAAATTCGGTAGATTTGCAATCCCTAGTTTATACGTGCCTAGTAGCCACTGCAGGCAGGCGGACAAGCATCATCTAGTGCACGAATAATTTCTTCTAAGCACTGATGCTCTATGTTTTAACGTTCAACCACGCACGAAATTATAACACAAAACTGACCTTATCTCATTTCATAACCAAGATGCCATGGCAATTATTTTATACACTCGCTACTAATGAATAACTGAGCTCACCGACTACTATGCACGTATAAACAGGTCTCAACATGCTACAACAAGCAACTTTCTGGGACTCCTTGCTGCGTCATATAGCAAAACTTCCCTAGTACCCTCTGTACATCCGGCAACGTTCCCAGTAAATGCCTCCGAGGCAACGATCGGACGTTAAAGCATGCCACAACTATGAAAACCTCTTGATGGATGACAAAATTTGCTATGTAACATAAAATTCAATTACACCTACCTATGTTACTGGTAGTCTTTTCCAGGTAAGCCAGAGGTCCTTGTAATACTCCACCGGGAGGTTGTTGTCCAAATGGGACCCTAGAGGAGCCCATTCCTTGTTGCTGCATGAACATGGCTTGCTGCGGCGACAACATGCCTGGTCCTACTGCACCACCGCTCAGACCAGAGGCAACCTAGAGTTGCATTATGTATTTCTGTTTAACATGAAGAAAAAACGTACGATCTCAAATTTGAAATTCTTGTAGACTACGACCTTCAGTCCCACCTTGGCCAGGGGTTATAAAATAAGTTCTCTAGCTTGACAGAGATTGCCAGAGATTCCTCTCTATCCCATAAGATGTCGACACCAGACAAGCACTTCTAACCCTGAAAAGACCTTGTATCACATCAGGGCTAGCAATGGAATGCCACGAATCTTTAGCCCATGCTTCAGACAAAAACAATATTGTCCTGAGGTGGGTTAAGGCGCATAACAACAATACGTATAGCGGACGGTCTAGGCAGAAAGGCTGCTGACTTAAAATTTAAGGACCTTTCTGGAAATTCGACAACCACAATTCCGGAAATAGCCTAAAAATACTCCCATGCCCAAATGGTAAAACCACGGCTCAACAATCAGCTGTCTTACTCAAGGTCTCGAGATGCTTTGCGCCGATCCCTTTGCGCATCGATACTTTGGGTTAGAATATGAGTATAGGGATAATAGTATAGAGATAAATAATATCTATCACAGTGCAAATCTAGTACTTTATGGGAGGTAAACATTAAGGACAACATAAACTTTATGTTGTCTTTAATGTTTGCCTTCCTTTTACACCGCATAGGTTGAGTATTATTTCTTAATTCTGCCCTGTTGTACACTTTATTCTACTCCGCCCCTGCCAGAGTAAATGAAACTATCCCAAAATGGCGTTGCTGACGTCGGATATTCGCAACACGTCATCAAAACGGAACCGACCGTAAGTTCGGTTGAGATTGTTTGTTAAGCCGTGGTAAAACGATGGGAAGAACTACAAAAATGCCGATTTGCCAAGGAAACCGTTGCAGGTTTTGGTAGGTCAAACCTACGTCTCAGTAGAATTCCTGACTGGCCACTGTTAACTCAGAAAACACCTCCACATTATGGGGTTAAGTGACACCATACGTAGAATGTGTGAAAGCGAAGACGAAACTGTGGAACACGTCATATGTGAGTGCCCAGAGTTATCTTCTATTAGAGAGTGTGCGTTCAGCGAGTCTTGGCCTACACCTGCCAACATAAGGGACATATCCCCTAGCGCAGAGCTTCCCTAACTGTGCGTCGCGACGCCCTGGGGCGTCGCGGCAATATGCTAGGGGCGTCGCGAGGTGATGGGCAAACATTGGCTGTCTGTATAGATGCGACTAAGCTCTATGAGCGCTGCGCGCTTCCGTCTTATGTCAGTTCTGTCATCGCTGCAGTGGATATGGTATCAGTGTTGATTGGAGAGTCGGCTGCTAAAGAAATAAAAAAACGTACCCCTCTCAAACAATACGATTAGCCGCCGAATTCATGTGATGTCAGAAGATATTTATGAGCAAATTGTGGGTAAACTTTCAACCCTATTTGCTATTATCTGGATGAGGCCACCGATAGTAATCACGATTCTCAATTGATATGTTATGTGCGGTATATATAAGACAAACATATGTGTGAGGATTTGCAATTTTGTAGAAAAATATGTGAAAGTGGTACAGCTTGTTCAAAATCTTAGATTCATATATGGTCGAAAATAATATCAAATGGAAAATAATATCAAATGGGAAAACTGTGTGGATGTGCGTACGGATGGTGGATGATGGTATGGACTACAAGTTCTCATCAAAACCAAGGCTCCAAACTCCAAATGCAAAATGGACACATCGTATCCTACATGGAGAAGCGTGGCAGCAAAAAATACATACACCTGAATTAAAGATAATTACCAAGGTGATGAACTATATTGAGACACGACCTGTGAAAGATTTTTTCCAAGAGCTTTGTGAAAAATTGGGTGCCACACATACATCTTTAATTTATTATATAGAAAACTCGTTGGTTGTCCAGAGGCAATGTACTCGCAAGTGTACACGGATTACGAAATGAGATTTACACATATATGCAATAAGAATCCAATACGTATGCGCAAAATTTTATTAACATCGAATTTCTAATAAAATTGGCACATATCTGCGACATATCCCAAAAATTAAGTGATCTTAATTAGCCCTTGCAGGGAAATAATACGCATATTTTTCAACTGGCAGATAAAATTACTGGATTTCAAAACAAGTTGCTGTTATGGAAGAGAAAATTAGAAGATCAAGTAAACACTGACTGTTTTCCTGCGTTACATGGCATTTTACAAGAAACGGAAGTCCTTGAACCCTCTATAAAAATAGTATTTACACAGGTCTTGTCATGATTAAGCATACATTTTGTCGAATATTTTCCCGAAAATCTGGAGCAATATGACTGGGTCCGAAACCCTTTTCGGTCGACCTCATCAGCAACACTTTCGACAGTGAAAGAAGAACAACTGCTAGAATTGTCCTGTGACTCCAGCCTTAAGCTCCAATATAATAAAGATAATAAACTGCTTGAATTTTGGATCTCAATTTCTCATGAATAGCGTACCATCAGCACGGCAGCATTGAGGGTTCTGCTGCTGCCATTTGCGACATCGTGCTTGTGCGAAACAGGCTTTTCTGCAGTTGCTGTGATTAAAAACAAGTATAGATCAAAAATAAATATTGAGAAAGAGATGAGAGTTGCAATTTCCACAATTGAGCCTCGATTTGAGAAGCTATGCTCAGAAAGCCAGCACATCCTTCTTTAGCATTCTACCTTTTAGTAACCATTTAAAAAAGTGTAATAATAATCAGTATGTCTCTTAATTTTCATTCTTGTTTCGTTTTGTACGTTTTTTTTGTAATAAAAAATGTCAAATGTATAATTCTGGAGTTTCTGGGGGGGGGGGAGGAGGGGCGTCGCAAGAAAAATAACAATTCTAAAGGGCGTCATAGTGAAAATAAGTTTGGGAAGCCCTGCCCTAGCGACTTGTTCCTCCTTCCTAAAATTGGCAGTACGGACGATGACCTGAGGAAACGACTCCCTGGGAGGATGCACAATGGGCCAGTTGTGGCCTAAGAGAAGACCACAGCGCCAGAGCCTTTGTCGGTAAGCCGTCTGTGTGCCGTGTACCAGACTGGCCCTCTCTCCCACACTCTTCCCTTGTAGGATCCTTCACCGTAAATTTGCAGTTGAAGCAATGTGTAGTAGAGATTATATCACTCTTCATATGTAGGCTAGGGTCATCCCTTTGCAGTTCCGAGAGGATGAAAATGTCCCCTGCCTACGGTAAGCTTACGTAAACGTTGAAGTATAAAAACCATCCTTACATTATCGATTTTGTATATTTAATCATATGACTTCAATGTATCGATTTTTGCACGTTATGTCCATTAACTCTTTTACGCAAATTTGGATGAAGGATATAAGTTAATCAATTAGACAAGGAACTTTTTTCCATATGTTTTGTGTACAATTTTTGAAAAAACATTATACAAAATAAGCGTTAGAAGCTTTTCGCAAGTTATTTTTAGAGTTAATGAATAATATGTAGACTACCATAAACTAACAAAAGTTATAACAAAAAACCATAGGAAATTGCAATGCACACAAAAATGTACTTTATATTTTTTGCATACTAAGGTCCGGTCTCACCAGTCTCTGATAGGTTTCGGATAGCCTATCTGTCAAATAACCTATATTATTTATATGGCATTATCTGACAGATAGGTTATCAGGCACCAGTGATACAGGTCCTAACACGGCAAAAAATATACAATCTTGTAAAATTTAGGCATGTGTCTATATTATAGGTATATTTATTGATACCAACCCTCTATTTTTTAGAAGCGACGTAAACCATAAAAATAAAACTCAAACGAATTTTGAAAATTTTATTTCTTACTTTGCACACCGTATACATTATTATAGAGAAAAAAAATCGAAATATAGTAGATCTGCAACATCATCCAAGGAATATACTTTTTAGTTTACATACTTTAATTGAATGGAAAACAAAGTATCTAATAAAGGCACATTTGAGCAAGTAGACAAAATGTATACATTGAATGTTTTAGTACATTTTCAAACTACATTTTACATATCACATTTAATTGATCGCTCTTCAAGGAAACTCAAAAAATTACTGATATTATATATAGGGTAGACATTTTATCAAAGACCCGGCATCCAATAAGAACGTCTTTTCATGCAGTGTTCTAGGAAAACTGGTTTATATATCTCATAAGACAAGGGATATTCTTCCAACCTTATATTGTTGTGCTCAAAATGAACAAAAAATAGATGGAGAAATATTTGGTGCAATTTGGTCCAAATTTGTTGCAATGACAATATAGGTTGATAAAAGACCTGTTACTGAGTATGATTTTCTTGGCAGAAAATGACGTACTACCACTATATTATCCTGTTTCACATAAATTGCTGTGAAAGTGCAGGATGTCCTTGAAAGTTTCAAATGAGAGTGGTCTAACTCCTCTCCTCCAGTACTCAAGGGAAACCTACAATGATTTTAAAGTAAAAGAGTGGTTCCATTCATCAATATCACAAGCTGAAATAAATATCCCTTGTACATGCATTTTGACTTTCCTAAATGAAGATATTCTTTAAAACATTGTCTCTGAATTCGCTATCCAATTAAGTGAGTCTTCAAAAAATGAGCACCCTGTATATATTGCCACTGTCTAAAAAACCCTGAGAGTTAGTATACAAAAATATACATGGCTAAAATGGGCAGCATTTTTAAATGTTTCTTTTTTCAATGAAATGCGAACCAAAAAGTAACTGTTGGTATATAGATATCTCTTGATAGTGTCAGAAATGGCAAGAATACATAAAATCACTGTTACACAGATCAGTCTTTTAGAAGTTAGTGGGCGCAAATACAGATTCCAACCGATATATGGCTTTTGTTGTTCACTCAATAATCATTTATGTGATGTGATGTCTCGCAATAAATTAACCGAACTGACTTTCTTGCGAATCTGTGGATATCGTACGGTATCCACAGCAGCTATACAAGTTGTAACTGGTACTCCTATAGAACCACTGGCGGAGGAGAGAAGCCGACTCTATAGAACCAGCGAAGCGCTTACCCAAAAGGTAAGAGAGAAGGAGAAGGAGATGGAGGTGAAGCTAAACATGTGGCAAGACACCTGGCAAAACGATACCCACTCGGCAACGTGGACAAGAACACTACTTATACCGAACATCAGGAGTTGGGTCAAATACGAACACCGAACCTTGAACTATCGTTCGACCGGACAGAGAATGCGAGATACTTCAGCCATTCAGCTCACGACAGCCTACGGAGTTGCCGGAGGTAGCAGGTTATCTCAAATACTTCTCAACCCTTTTCTTGTTCCGAAATATTTATACTGTTGTTTTTTAATAACTATATATTTTAATTGAAAATATTTGTAGCACATGTATTATATAGCATGTTATGAAGGCACGTGATGTAGAGTATTTTTACCATCGTTCAGTAACAATAGGAAAATAGTGAAAATAGCAGATTGTGAACTATATTTCAAGCGGAACATCTGACAACAGCCCTATTTTTCTCCGCATTCTTTTGCCTCGCATTCCTTCCCTTGCCAAACAATACTTCCTAACGCAGTTCTTGACTGGCCACGATTACTTCGGGACCTATACTAAAAGAATGAACATCACGCTGAACGCTTCTGTGGCATTGTGGGACTGAAGATACCCCTAAGCATACCATATTGATATGCGAGAGATGGCGGCTTAGAGAGCTGAACTGCAGGATCACTTTGAAAACATCCTAAACAGGCAATAGACAAATATGGCCCAGAGTAAAATCCTTCGTGAACCGAGTCATGGACATAAAAAGAGACGAAGACAAATTGAGGTAGGTGGCGTCCAGCTAATATTACAAAGAACCTGGAAAGATAGGTTACTGAACTACTAATCCTCGCGACGAAAGTAGAGAGAAGACACGGATACGAAGTGGAGTGGAAGATGTTTCAACACCTTGACAGTTCCAAGGTAATGAGAGAACGGGTTTTAGCCGGTCGGGCTGTGGTGACATGTCGGATGGACGCGGTTGCGTCCGTTGAACATGCCATCAAAGGACTCAAGCTGGTTCAACGTCGCGCGGGCAGACTCTCACACTTCCGGGTGTGCAAGTGCTTCTGTCCTAGCGATCAAGCCGATTTCCTAAGCCCTCGATAATTAAAAAAAAACTCTGTGAATCTGCAACTGCCTCCGATGAATCCTCTAAGCCTCCGCTATCGATAGACCAGTTTATAACCGTCTTGCGAATTTTAGTTCTCAAGTTGTGTCTTGTTGTTCAAGGTCGTGTAGAGCGTGTTACGAAAATTTAGCATCGTTCATTAGAGCAACAATACGCGAAGTTGTGTGTGAAAATGGGCGAGACTGGAAAGGAAACGTTTGATAAAGTGGTTGGGTATTTGGTGAGAAAGCCATGAGTCGTTCTCAACTATTCTGGTGGCAAAAATAATTTAAAAACGATCGAGAATATATCCAAGATGATCAGAGATGCGGAAGGGCTGTGGAACTACGAACTGACAACAATGCTCAGCATGTGCGCGCGCTCTTGTACATCATGAACGACGGTTTACTGTCTCAATGATATCCGATGAGTTACATATCAACCGAACTACGGTGAGAAAGCTTCTGGTTGACGATTTACGCATGAAAAAGTGGCGTGCAAAGATAATTCCAACACACCACACAGAGGTGCAAAAACACGACCGATTGACCAATGCGCAGCACTACATTGAGCTGGTTGAAAATGATCCAGCCTTTCTCATTCAAGTAATTATAATGTGATCCGGAAACAAAGCGGCAAAGCCAACTGTATCTCTACCCTGGCGCCCCCAGACCCAAAAAAGCAATAATGGGCAAATCCAAAGTCAAAACAATGTTGCAATGTTTGCTTCATTGACAGCAAAAGAGTGGGCCATAAGAAGTTTGTGCCACCTGGACAGAACACAAATCAACAATTCTATGCCGGAGTACTTGAAGGGTTGCGAAAAAGAGCCGTTAGAGTCCATGACAATGCATCATGTCATCGTGCCTCCAGTGTAACACAGTTTTTGATCTCAAAAAAGATTCCAGTGTTACCTCAGCCTCCATAGTCGCCGGATATATCGCCATGTGACTTTTTCTTGTTTCCCCGAATCAAGCAAGCGATGAAAGGAACGTATTTTGAGCCAGTTGTAGACATCCAACACTCTGTAATGAGGGTACTCCAGGAGCTTCCAGTTGAAGCGTTCCAGAAATATTACGAAAACTGGAAAAAAACGCTGAAACCAGTGTGTAGCTGCCCAAGGGGGCTATTTTGAAGGAGATCACATTGGTTGTATCTTAATATTTAAATATACGTATTTTTTCAATCAGTACGGTTAATTTATTGTTAGATCTCGCATTATAAATATTCGAATTTGAGATACTGTTTTTTGAATGCTAATGATATAAATGAAGCATACGACACAAAAAAAAGTATGACACTTATTTTGTCTGTTCATTAACCCTTGGGTTTCCCTATAACTCGATTAATACTTGATATGATCTTAATTAGAACTTCACAAAAGATTATGTAGTACCAAGGTAGGAAGAATAAGTTTGAGGGTTTTTGAAAACCAAGTGGTGACGGACTAAATGTTAAAGGAGTAATCCTTGGCTCCTGTAGATCTGCAAAATGCTTACATCAAATCTTAAGCTGCTATTGGGGCAAAGGCGAACATTTTTAATATCTATGAAGTACCGTGTCAGTAAATGATTTTTTTTATGCTGGTTACTGAAGTTGTTACTTGGAAAAATCATGAGCAAAGCAATGATGTTATTCAAAAAATGATTTTACAATGCCCAGCATACTCCCTCAACGTGCGTTGATGTAACGATATGAACACAAAAAGCATTGTTGGTTTCTACAATCTACTATCACAATAGAAAATATATGACACTATTTTGTGCTATCACATCACACAGCTACTTTTTGGTAGTATATGGCAACGCTGGCGACCGAAAAAAAATTAAAAAAATCTATCTACGTCGCAGTCACATCAAATCTACCAGAGCTAGAGGACATGTTCTGTATACACTTTAGCAGAGACACAAAAAGAGAAAAAATATATGGGCCTATTACTCCACACATTAGATGTTTAAAAAGGAACTGAGAAATATCCCGGATCTAAACTGACTAACTATTGTATGTTTCCTTCAAACTCTTTAACAAATTATTTCCATGGATTAGAATAACGTCTATCTTTAAAAAAACTAAAAAATCCTGTTGTAGGTGTCTAACTATATGGCAATAGTAATGAACTGAATTATGTCGTCACAGTGATGTATTGAGTGGGGAATAAGGAACTTGACAAAAATTCAAATTCGACAAAATGTACCTATTATGATTTGTTTATATAGTACGCATACACATGTCACCAACAAAAAATGCTTCATACCAAGCACCTCCTAAAAAGGTTTAAATATCGGCCGAAATTCAAATTATCCCGAGCGACCGAAAACGCCCCATGATTGTGACGTCATGTAGTACGATACGCCACCGGCGTTCAGGCGCCAAGCAAGGTGAAACGCTTGAACCCTCTGCTCCCGAATTATCGTTGCCGTTGCACTTTTTTGGTCGTTCTTGTTTATTTATTATAAAGGATATGTTAAGGTCAGTCCGATAACTTACCGTATGTGGTGAGGTATCAAGGCAAGCAAGTACAAAAACTGTTGAATGTTAATTTCCTTTTTAATTTAAACTGCTATAGCATGCGATGCTAATGTACAGGGTGACTGGTAATTAGACTTATTCTTTGAAAAGAGTTATTCTAACGATCATTTAGCACAAATTGGCCCCCATACGAGATATGGGTGATTTAAGGCTTTTTTGAATATTTCTGACTTTTCGAAATCAAATTCTCAAAAATAAAACATACCTTTTTTGAAACTCAGCTGATACTTGTTGGATAGCAGACAAGCTAATGATTGCTGTAGATAAGAATTCCTGTCCAATAATCTCAATATCTCAGAAAAAAGTAATTAAGGGACAAGACCGATTATTATTTGGTATTTTTCCCGAAAATCAACATGATTCATTCGATAAAAATGTATGACACTTGATAAATTAAAGTAATATTTAGATATTTTTATGAGCTTTCCAAAACGATAAAATTGTTATCTACTGTTGGAATATGACCATAAACATTCCAGGAAACAGCTAGTGAATCAAAGCTCGAAACATTTCTAGGAATGTAATGCTACATGGTGGGTTTTTGCTCGATACTAAAAGCTTCAAGCTCCAAGTGGTTATATCTTCCGCAAAAAAGTTTTAAAAGTGCACTAGATACGTAAACAATCGGCCTACATGCGCATCGCGCATCGGTATGCTAAGAGGATAGCCTCGCATCAGCGTTGCGCTATTATACACCATGACGTCAGCAGGTACGGCGCGCAAAATACGTCGTTTCAAATGCTCTTCCAGCGCGCAAAACTTGGAGGCCTTGTAACAACGTTGTTTTTAACTTTTAAGGAATAATCTTTGGAGAATTATTTTTTTTTTTTGGGTATAACTAAGTCACATTACCGTGGAAATGGAGGGTCACCCCATAGTCGAATCACCTTCCGTCAAGCTTTTGGGAATCAACATCAACAATAACATGTCCTGGCACGACCACGTCGCCAGTATTGCTAAAACGGCATCCCAGAAGCTTGGTGTTTTGTTCCGCTGTAGGAAGTTGTATACACCAGAGCAACTGCTGCTGCTCTACAAGGCACAGATCCGACCATCGCTGGAGTATTGCTCCCATGTGTGGGGATGCGCTCCGAAGCACTCTCTAAAGCTTCTGGACACTATCCAGAAAAGAGCGATTAGACTAATCGATACGCCTAACCTCACAAAGGACCTCCACAGCCTAGAACATCGAAGGAGGGTGGCTGACCTATCCCTGTTTTACTGATTCTATCACGAAGATGTTCGAGTCAGCTCTCTCAGATAATAACACCACAGGCCGTCCGAACCAGGAACACTAGAGAAGCTCTGCGAGCTCATCCCTACCAGGTCGAGGTCCTTACTCCCCGAACTAGTCTCCTCCAGCATTCCTTCTTTTGGAGAACTTCGACGCTGTGGAAACAGCTGCCGGGGAATTTGTTTACCGACGGCTACAACCTGCAGCGTTTCAAATCTAACGTGAACCGATACTTATCCTCTCGCAGCGCCATAAGCTTTCAGCCTTTGCGGGAGGCCGACCACAAAAAAAAATTATTGATACAAAAAAAAATCGGTAAGTTCCCTATCAACACATAAGTGGAATAAACTATGTCTTGCTCATTAAGTGTTCTGCTAAAAATTGTTGGTAACTTTTAGTAAAATCATATATTTTTTACATACTTTTTCTCTTTTTGGCGCAGCTAATTTCCTCTCTAATATGGAAAAAATGAGGCAACTGGAAACCACACAAAAAGTAGGAAATTCAACGTCGCTCTACCTGCAATTGTTGCATTTGTTGCTGCTGCATTTGCAATTGCTGCATTTGCATCTGCTGTTGTTGTTGCAACTGCTGCTGTTGCAGTTGCTGCTGCATCACTGGAGACATGCCTTGCATCATCTGATTGGGCGTTTGATTCCCTGAAAGACAATATTGTGAGCACAATATGTAGATTTTTTTGTGGCTGTACTTAAACTGCCGTTGAACGGCACCCTACTAAAATGCCGTTAACAGATGTGACGTCATTGAAGTGACTTATTTGACGGCTTTATAATCGCTGCATTTAAACTGCCGTCAAACGGTAGCCCACTAAAATGCTGTTTACAGCTGTGGCATCATTGAAATGACGTATTTGACGGCTTTATATTAGCCGTGATTAAACTGTCGTCAAACGGTAGCCCACTGAAATGCTGCTAATAGCATATTCGATTTGTTGTAAAAATCGCTATACCTATTTCATTATCGGTTATATTATTTTGATTTGTTTGCATTACAGTTGTAACAATTTTTGCTGAATTATGGGAATCCGCATACCGCGTAGGCAGAGCCTAAATACCAGAGTACCGCGGCTGCTGTGAAAAGGTTATGTTAGGGGAAGTTTGTTAACGCGTGATTTGAATGGGTCAATACCCGCAGGCCCAATAAATACATCTCTTGGCAGTCCGTCCCAAGCCTTGGACATCCTGGGAATAAATGTGCGGTTCTACCGCTCGGTTCTTGATGTATGAAGAACGACCGCCTTAGCCTTTGTACGAGTATTAGATAATGCAAATCTATCACCCCAGTGTCAGTTATCTGGAGAATCATCTGCGCCTGGCGACAAAGCGATTCTGGCATAAGACAACAAAAATCCCTCATCTCTAAGACCATGTGACATTGTAGAGGAGGATATAATACCTGATTCAATTAAAGTTGATGAAGCTTGAATATCAATGAATTAGTTCCAAATGACGTCAACAGTTCAGCAATCATCTTATTAAAAAGTTGGAGTCAGGGATACCACATTGCCGATAATGAAGTTGTCTCTTCCAATAAAAAAACGAGGTCAACCAAAAGGACAAGACAAAAGATTATCATAGAAAAAGGAAAGAAGTACTGTAACATCTGTGAAAAGATCCCATAATGTTGCATGATGCATTTCTCTGGGTAAAGTTTTCAATAAAAGTCTGGAACCAAACACCAAATTTTGAATTTCATCGACATTTAGAGAAGCAGACTTTCAAATTGCGTTTTGTCCATTATTACAAATTTTCAGGAGAAGGAAAAAACTGGTACAAAGAAACCAAATCATAGAGAAAAAATATTTGGGATAATATACTCACAGGGGGTCTATGGAACCCAATCGCAAAACTTGGTACAAGATGTTGAAAAACAACTTGTAAAAATTTAAAAAAACTGTTGGACATAATGCAATAAGTGTAGACATGCCTCACAGATCAACGCAGATATCAAAACAATTGTCGAGTGGGGATTAGCAAATAAAGTACAGTTCAACGTACAAAAAACTCAGACAACAACACTGACAAAGAAGTCTCACGATGGCTTACCAACCGTGGAAATGGAGGGTCACCCCATAGTCGAATCACCTTCCGTCAAGCTCTTGGGAATCAACATCAACAATAACATGTCCTGGCACGACCACGTCGTCAGTATTGCTAAAACGGCATCCAGAAGCTTGGAGTTTTGTTCCGATGTAGGAAGCTGTATACACCAGAGCAATTGCTGCTGCTCTACAAGGCACAGATCCGACCATCGCTGGAGTATTGCTCCCATGTATGGGGATGTGCTCCGAAGCACTCTCTAAAGCTTCTGGACACTATCCAGAAAAGAGCAATTAGATTAATCGATACGCCTAACCTCACAAAGGACCTCCACAGCCTGGAACATCGAAGGAGGGTGGCTGACCTATGTCTGTTTTACAGATTCTATCACGGAAGATGTTCGAGTGAGCTCTCCCAGATAATAACACCAAAGGCCGTCCGGACCAGGAATACTAGAGAAGCTCCGCGAGCTCATCCTTACCAGGTCGAGGTCCTTACTCCCCGAACCAGTCTCCTCCAGCATTCCTTCTTTTGGAGAACTTCGACGCTGTGGAATCAGCTGCCGGGGAATTTGTTTCCCGACGGCTACAACCTGAAGCGTTTCAAATCTAACGTGAACAGACATTTGTCCTCTCGCAGCGCTTCTACAGCGCCATAGGCCTTCAGCCTTTGCGGGAGGCCGACCATAAAAAAAAAAAGGACGATTATTAATTTTTTTAATAAAATCATTTTGATTATTCTCAGCGCAATCAAAAACTAGTTCCTTTCTAGTTCCATACTTCACTAGTTTGGCAGTTTTCTTACGTATTCGGCTCTTAATTCAGCTCCCGAAAGAACAATAAACGCAATCAAAATGCATTTTATCCATGGACTTCAGTCAAATCTGATCAGATCTAAGTATGATTTCCTACCAAATAGCACAGAGACTAAATGCATCTTGTCTGTCTTAATGCTCATAAAGAGTAGGTATTTGATCATAGGAATACTGAAGAAGCTGTTGGAACGTCATTTCAGTGGGCTTTCGTTTGACGGCAGTTTAAGTACAGCGATTACAAAGCCGTCAAATACGTCACTTCAATGACGTCACATCTGTTAACGGCATTTTAGTAGGCTGCCGTTGAACGGCAGTTTAAGTACAGCGTTTTTTGTATAATATACATAAAGCAAATTGAAAAAGAGATAAGGCTGGCTCATGGAAATGTAACCGATATCTAAATCGTTCTGGAACAGATTGAATAACTTGACAAAGGAAGAGTTCATAAACAATTGAAAACACAAATTTAAAAAGGCCTTCTTAGATACTACAAGCCAAGCGGTTCCTCCTTAGGGCGCAATATGCCCCCCCCCCCCCCCCGAGCAAAAGAGAAAAAACATATTTTTTGGTAGATATGTATGCAGTACTAGTATATACCTATTTCTAGCTACAATCGGTTGCCTGATTTGTAAGTAGTACACAATGCTCGGACTATAAAAACTGGCACTCGCAGCACACTAAGCTCGAACTTAACCAGTGTCTCGTCACGATTGACTGAATGCGCCAAGACATGGACAGCGGACAGAGAGCGCTCCTATTGGTCAATCGCACGTTATTAGCGCTCCCATTGGTATATAACACATCAATCTACTTTGAAAATGGCCAATGAAAACCAAAAGGTTACCAGTGACATACGAACAGAGGCCTCTACTTATGACACACCTCAGTCATTTTCTCTTGGTCGAACCGCAACGTTCTACGCATTGTTTACATCAGCGATTATAACCTACTAACTTATTCATTTAAAATGGATAATCGGGTACATGTGTTACTTAAGATGAACTTTGGCCATCTTTCCTTAGACCACAAAATAAAAATTAAGGAAATTATAAATAACATTACAAATATGAAAATAGGTAAGTAGATACTAATATAATGTTTTGACAAAATGAAGCAGACAGCTATGTGGTTCAGTAGGTACCGGTGACGTGTTTGTATCAGGTGTTAGGACTTCGACTCCCAAGCTACACAACTTTTTTTTCTTGGTTAGGCAGGGTGATAGGTAAAAAACTCTCAAGAAATAACATTTTGTGATGAGCGATAAGCACAACACTGTTAAGAAGTGAGTTTTTGTGATACTGGCTAGAAACAACTTTTGAGAAATAGCTGTTTGTGGAAACTGAAAACTCTAATTATGTGCAGAGTGCAGCTACAGCCTCAACAATCTCTGGTAAGATTTTTGTGTATTTTATTTGGAATTTAGTTAGATTCTTATCTAACCACCCAGTACATGCTTGGCTATATATAAGTCAATAATTAGAAGTAAAAGTTTAGTCTAAAGCTTCCTCTGAAAATGCCAATATAGAGAGACATATGCCAGGTTTACAAAAAATTGATATAGCAAGTAGTCATGAACAACAAAATAATATAAATGCTGCTTCTACGCAGTAGTTTATCAATTTTAAATCACTGCCTTACCTGGAATATTTTGTAATGGCGATGGAGGAACTGATCCTGCACTTGGTGTAGCACTGCCCTGGGCTGGACTTTTTGAGTAACTCTGTAGGTCTGCCAGCAAATTTTGCCATATCGCAATCTTATCATAATGCCTTTTTAGAAGTTCTTCTTTACGAGCTAGTTCGAGTCTGAGTTCACTTATATCTTCTTTTACATTCATTTCAGGCTTTAAAGCAGACAAGAGGAAGCGTTTTTGTAGAAAGAAAGCCTCCATTTGTCTAGCTAGATCAATAAAACGTAAGGTGTTCTGTTCTACTTCCACTTTTATTTCATCTTTATCTGATGTTGGAACAGCTTCTTCTTTAGTGAGAACGTTTAGGCAATGCTGTAAATAGAAAATTGCTAGGTAGCTAAGGAATAGAAGTGGCAAGTTAGCAAAAGATTTGTTCCAGACAAGAGAGTAATAGGTCTTAGATATAGTTCGTTCTGATGCAAAACATCAATTGTTTGGCAAGGGAAAGAATGTGAGGCAAAAGAATGTAAAGAAAAATAGGGCTGTTGTCAGATGTTCCCCTTGAAATATAGTTAACAATCTGCTATTTTCAGTATTTTCCAATAATGTTACTGAATGATAATAAAAATACTCTACATTACATACTTTCATAACACGTCATGCTGTATAATACATGTACATATCGCTGTAATGTAGATATTTTCAATCAAAGTATACAGAGTGTTACTTTGCCTGCCATTCCTGGTTTTTTTAATCAAAATAAAAAAAGCTCAGCAGGAATCCCCACCTGAGCCTTGACTTTTGCCTTCTAATTACAGTGCTGTTCCTAGAGTGGCGCCGGGAAACAGTGACAAAGCCTACACAGAATACGAAGCTACTGACCATAGCAGTCGATGCCAATGACACAGAAGTAAAAAAAAATGTATAAAAACCAAAATATACATACCTGGAAAGCTTCTTCGAACTCATCTACAAGATTTCCGCTGCTGTTGGTAGGTGTGGCCATAGCCGAAACCGGTGGAGAAGCTTCTTTCATCGGAGTCATTGGTTCACCATACGAATAACTAGATTCCACAAAATAAATGCAGTTGCTTAATATTACTAAGCGGTTTATCTAAAGTTATATTACGCAGAGTATAAACTTGGTAGCTAGCTAAACCATTTTGCCAACAACTAAACTAATTAGTGCGTACGCAATTGACAATAAAATCAATAAAGGGGCCCAGTCCAGTCACCAAGTTGAATTAGTTGAACGCCCTTTTCGGCTTTCGCTTCTCTTTTCTCTTCTATTCACAAAGCTCTTCTATTTTGTGTTTTCATGTTTTTCAAAATGTCAAACGTCAAATTTTCTAGTGATGATCAATTCAACTTCGATGTTTTTTGATCGATCTTAAAAGTACTCGGTTGGTTGCATTTAGCAAATTTGTATTAGGTGCGCCCTCTCTTGACAACAGACAACAAACACTACGACCCCACCGTGCTGCAACCACTGGGTCCTCGAATCAGGCATATTATTAATATTATTATCATTTTATAGCATCTGTATGAACGATAACACATTTTAGAAGCATCACTCGACTACTTTATTATGTTGTTCCCCTGGTCAAACAAAATTAAAAGGTGGACACCCTAATCTCTGGACCCCTCTCCCCAAAACTAAATCCTGGATACATGCCTGGTGACTACGAGTATAGAATAGAGCAATCTCTCATTTCTAGTTTATAATATTGTTTATTCATAAATTTTCGTATCTTACAAAAGGCATATTTATCTTATTTATCAAAGCACGTCCAAAAAAGTTAGAACGCAAACATGGGCGAAGCCTGATTGCCACCGGTCGTTGCTTTCAGCTCAGCTATCATGTTCTCGTACTGCTTGATGGCGGCATTCAACTTTTTGATGTTCTTCATTATCTTATTGTTGCCCTCTTCAGTCTTCTTGATGATCTCTTCGTTCACCTGTATGAACTGCTCGTTCTGTTCCGTCAACGCATTGATCTGAGTGGCGAGGAATTTGCCGCGAAGTGCCTCTTCCTAAACAAACAAATTATGACGTCACAAGTATTAGTAATCCTAACCTTATATTATAACTTATAACCTATTACCAATATTACACGGTACCACCGCATACAAAATAATATGTATGCCACTTTCCACGTCGTCGGCTTCATTGCTAGTACCAGAACTTGGAGCCGCCGAGAAAGGTGTATAAAGGTGGAGTTACATTTACGAGTTGGTCGTATACGAGTGAACGAATCGTATACGATTTCGCATGTGTAAATGGCAACTCGTAGGTCGTATACGTGTCGGTTCATGGCCGACTTTACTCACTAGGCCGGAGCATTGAAATATGGCAACACTGGTATCGGGCCGAGCTTTTGTTTGTTGTGAAGTAATTAGTGTAATCTTCCAGAGTGAAAAATAAGATTGGAAGGTGATTTTTAATGTGTTTCTAATTATTTACCTGCACAGACGAAACTATAAAGATAAAAAGATGCCTCCAAAGTGTGTAATACCAGGTTGCACTAGCAATTAGTGCTTCCAATGAAGGACATACACAGAAGTGGGTGAAAGGTATTCCTCATAAGGGCTGGTTATATTTATAAGAATAAAGACAATAATTTACAAACATTTCAAAGGATAAGACCTATTTTAAACCACAATGTGGTACCTACAATGTTTTCTGGACCTCCCAAATATCACAGAAAAAGACAGTTAATAGAACTCATCTGGGCATGCCAACGAGGGCATGCACCTGGGCATACCTACGAAAAGATTTGATAGTGAAAGGGAATCAAGACCAGCAAGAATGGCTTCACAGTGACCTGATAGTGAATTTTTCTAGCTCAAGTGACAATTTACAAAGTAAATTGAGTGTTCATTTAAGTGGAAGTGGAAGTGGCAGCAGGAAACAGGTTGCGTTTATTTTTATTTTGTAGTGTCTGACTGTGATGAACCAGACATCAGATGTAAGTGGTATTAGTAGTAGTAGTTCTAAAAAGTATTTTTCTTAATTTATTAACCCAGATGAACTCTAATACATATAAAATGTAATAATTATTCTGAAACTATAGGCCAACTATTTGACAGCTAAGCCACGTTGCCACATCTAAGGCTCCGGCCTAGTGTAGAGTCGGCCATGGTCGGTTTCAAACTTGCGAGAGATCCAAGGACGGCTACGAGTGAAATAGCTTTTTATTAACCCAAGATGGCTGAAAACAAGTTATCGCCTGAGGAGATCGAACAATTTATCGACTGATATTACAATATGAAGTGCTTATGGCACGTGAGAAGCATATTCTGCAATAGCAGATATCCTAAACGTATCGGTGGAAACAGTGAAGAAAAATATTAATAACCTACGTTCTACGCATGTAAACATGTGTAAACAAAATTATCACCTTTTATTCCCCACACCGATAGCTGAGAGGAGTATTGTGATCGCGAAAATTTTTGATTTTGGGATAACACGTTTTTTGGACGTTTCATGATGTCTTCATCAAGAAAAAGTAGGCCACTCATTTCAGTCGGTCTCTGTCAGTCAAATTCGCCTTTTTTCCTAACGATCTCTTCACATTCTATTTTCTTTTTCACCATTAACATTAAAATTCCTTCCATTCCAGTATATACAGGGTGTCCCACGACGATTAAGACAAGCAATATATCGGAACTGGGCAGTAGTAGCGAATTATAATTTTCGGGGTGTAAATTAGAGCAAATATAGTATCTTTTCTTATTATTGTGTCACCTAACGAGATCTTTGTTTTTGGTCACGTGACGTCCGATTCAAAAATTTTAATGGGACACCCTGTATATTTGTGACTTTTTGTATACTTGCACACTTGGGGTCTAAAGTGATTGATTCAAGAGCAGGTACTTAAAGGAATGTACCACTACCATCATGAAACACTATCAAAGTAATTTAACTGTATGGGTACATGTTATAATCAATGGTAGTGGTACCATCCTTTAAGTACCTGTAGCTCTTGAATTAATCACTTTAGACCCCAAATGTGCTAGTTTGTTGGAATTGTTTTATCGAGAAGAACACAAAAAGTCACAAATATACAGGGTGTCCCATTAAACATTTTGAATCGGACGTCACGTGACCAAAAACAAGCCCCTCATTGGGTAACACAATAATAAGAAAAGATACTATATTTACTGTAATTTACATCCCCAAAATTATAATTCGCTACGACTGCCCAGTTCCGATATATTGCTTGTCTTAATCGTCGTGGGACACCCTGTATATATTAACTACACTTTAATCCCCTACGATAAATGGTACTCGTACTTCTGTACGAGTAACCGTATACGATTCACTCGTAAATGTAACATTAGGGGGTGGGTTGGCCCAGTGGTTAGGGTCGAGGGCTCGTGACCGGAAGGTCCAGGATTCGATTCTCGTTAGAGACGGAAATTTATTTCTGGTTTTTTCAACCAAAAATAAATATGCATAAAAAAAAGCTCAGCGAGAATCCCCACCTGAGCATTCACTGTTGGCGTCTAATTAACAGTGCTGTTCCTAAGTGGCGCCGGGAAACAGTAACAAAGCCTACACAGAACACGAGGCTAATGACCAGAGCAATCGATGCCGATGACACAGAAGTAACAAAAAAATGTAACTTTAGCATAAGGCCTCATTTTGTAGACCTTAGTTCAAGCTCAAGAAAACTCAGGCAACAACACTGATAAAGAAAGTCTCACGTTGGCTTACCAACTGTGAAAATGGAGAGTCACCTTCTGTGAAGCTTTTGGGGATCAACATCAACGATAATACTTATCCTCTAGCAGCGCTTCTACAGCACCATAAGCTTTCATTCAGCCTTTGCGGGAGGATAAAAAAAAGCTATAAAATGTGTCTTTACACGCCTGCTTCCATTGCTCCTTATTTCGAAAAAACAGCAACTAGATGTCGTCTGCGATAGGATGCAGGCGGCCTGCGTCATTTTAGACAGGTGGTGTGGCGAATCAGGACTCTCAATCAACCCACTGAAGGCTGAGCTAGTCCTATTCACTCACAGGAAGAAAGTGGATGATTTTAAACCCCCTACTCTCCACGGTGTACCACTGGAGGTCAAGTAACCGGAGGTGGTAATTCGTAGTAGAGTCACATGGACACAGCATACCGACTATGTGTATTAAAAGTCTATAGCTACCATGTGACAGCTGTGTCGGGTAGTTGGTAGGATCTTGGGAGTGAGAACCAGGATCCATATAGCTCTTCGGTTTGGTGACCGAGAGTAGAGAAGGTCTCTGTTATGCTCAAGCTCGCTAGGTTCAGAGCACAGCATAGTAAACAACCAGCATAATATCTCTTGAGGATTTCCCATATAAAAATGGTTCCCACAGAATTTGACCTTGGGGTGATTTTACGGATGTGAAGTTTGGGTAGAGATGCGAAAATGAAAATATCGATACCGGTACCAACTCGATATTTTTTAGCCAAATATGTGCGTTGTTCGTATAGAGCATTTTGTGCAACTGATTACACCCCTCAATAATTATATAATTATTTTCGATACCGATACAAAAGTATCCATACCAGCTTGGAATGCCTCAAAAAGTATCGATGACAAAAATACTCGATATTAGTGCAGAAGTATCGAAGTATCGTTAGCATCCCTACAAAAAATCATCCAAAAGGGTAATTTGTGTAGTGTAATTACCGCCAACGGCGCCAACCTGAGTTATTGTGCTGGTTGTTTACTATGCTGTGGTTCAGAGGCTTGCAGCACTGAGCATAACAGGTGCCATGAGGACAACACCCACTGCTGCCCTGGAGGTTCTCTTGGGCTTGCCGCCTCTACTCCTTTGAATAAAAAGAGAGGCGATGTCGGCCTGCCTGAGAATGCGTAACGAGGGAACATGGACAGCACGAAAACCACTAGTTCACTAGTTCGCCACATCAGAACCATAATATAGAGCTTTGTGGAGAATAATATCCAGATATCTTCATTCAGGGACGGAAAGGAACGATTGGATGGGGACGATAAAAACAATTTTATTGGACGTACCAAAAACTGATAGAACCAGACCGGTAGATTGGAGGATTATAAGCATTTTCCTTTTCATCTAAACTCACCTCAACTAATTTCTGAGTGTCAAGTACAGCTGTCTTCATTTGTTCATACAGTTTGGCGTGTTCTGAAGTCTCTCCCTTGTGCTTCTCCTTTTCTCTCTTCTCCAACTCTAATTTCCTGTTATAATGTTCTCTAACTGCTTCCAAACATGTTTGGGCATTGTCGCAAGCAGTTTCAGCTTCCTGAAATTACAGTTTCTCTTGTAAAAAAATACTATAACAAAAACACAAGAGTTGGCGTACGACAACATTTTTGGCATTTTTATCAGTTCAGCTCAGCTTCCATGTAGTAGCGTGGGTTAGATTGACTTGCCGAACACACACATTGCCAATCGTTTGTGTGCGAGTTATTTTGTGCAGCTTGTTTTTGATGTGTGGTTTTACGATTTACCTTGGCCGACTCTGATTCGGCCATGGATTTACTCAATGTCGCCGAAGACATACGTTGCTCTTGTTTTGCATTATACTATTATTCAAATTCGAATTGAGAAAACAATTGTTACGCCTCTTACTATAAGCAATGTCATCCGCCATATTGTTCGCGCCAGTACGTCATCAATTGTGTGACCTCACTGTTATCTTCTTACGTGAAATAGCCTGTATTTCTTGTGATATAGTTTAAAACATCAATTATTTTTCCCATAATGATGAAACTTCACCATAGCCTGATGTAGTTTGACACCTTTAATTCTCGACCCGGTCATTTATTATATTAGAAAATTTTTTGTTATACTAATTACAATTTGTGATTTTCCGTATGAAAGACATTTTTTATCATGTTCACTCCGTACTCATAATGCTTAAAATTTTTCGCTCAATAAAAACAAAAGTTTGATACAGGCAATATGGCCCTGAATATATAAAATGGGTTACGCTGAATACTCTTTTTGTATTATTTGTGTGGCTTTGTTATCTAAAAGAAAAATTTGGCGTTTAACCACAAATAACAAAAAATATTTTTTCACAAATAAAATAGTTGAAATTTCAGTGCGCCACTTTAATTCGAAACAGATATTGATTATTACTGCTAGACATTTTTGAACTATATGGTTGTATTCTATAACATGCAACAAACTCAAATACATTCTGTATATACCTACCTCCATCATCTTCTTTTTCTTTTCACCTTCCTTCCTCAATTCCTTCTTCATTTGAGTGACTACATTTTCATGTCTTCTCTGCATACGCAACGCAATATTCTCTTTGTAGTTAGACAAACACTCCAAAAATCTTCGAAGCAACAAACACACAAATTAGAACAAAATGGTGGAACGTGTCTCGTGAAATAAAAGATAAGGACTGCAACGAATAGCTTTGCGCTAAGGACCAAGTAGTAGTGATGCGGAGGCGAAACCAGACAGGTAGGCCACATTTGGCCCTTTCCCACTGAACCAACACCGACAACACTAAAATCATACATCCTAGAAAGCTCCTTATCGAACCTACCAGACCTCCTGACGAAGGTCAATATATGTCCGACTATCTCGCTGAATATAATGACTCCTCCCCGAACTCCGTCGTGCCGAATATTTGAAGCCTAAGATTGCGATACACTGCACATCAGCCCAGGAAGTGGAACGTTGGCTCGTCCTCCTCCCAGCATTTGGGGCAGATGGGGTCTCCTAACAGTCCTAACACTCTCATGTGTGATTAACAGATATCTATTCAGCCGGCAATGGCCAATGAGAACCCTCATCAAATGGTTGAGGTCTCTGTGTCTTTATTCAGAAGCCATAGGAATAGGCTTCGGACCTTAGCGGGGCCCACTATGCTTGCCTGCGGTTATCTCTCTCTAACCAGGCTTTCTCCAGTTCCTTGTAGGCTCAGACGTCCAGGGCAACATTGACCTGGCCCTTGCTAATTCCCAGCATAGGTTCTGGGCCGATGCAGGGGCTGCCCGTCAGGCACGTCAGGCAGGATTTGGTTTTGGGGTCCAGATTAGGGTTTGCCACCTTTACAATTTTCACTCGTGTGGGGGAGGGGGTGCATATTTGAAGATTAGATTTTTTGGGGGAGGTCCTGATCCCTTGGACCCCTCCCCTAAATCCGTGCCCGGTCCCTGTCATAGCTAATCGGTCCGCTCTCTCGGGACCCAGAGCACTGTCACCTTCTTATGGCTTGCTAATTTCTGAAGGCGACAGAGCATTCTTGCGCCAGAACTGATATGGTGCCCGGAACTACCACCGCTTTTAGAGCTATATATGCTCTGTTGATAACACCGTTAACTTCCGTCGAGTGTGCCACCATCAATATGGCATACACCTCCACCTGGAAGACAGTCGTGCAGGTTCCCAGCGCAATACTTGCATACTGCATTTCTTTTCCCTCCAGCAAGAACCCTACTCCTCCGGATTCTGACTCCTTTGAGCGTGATGCGTCAGTGAAGCACACCAGACTATGGGGCGGAAATTTGATTTTTCCACTCATCCAATCGTCCCTTTCCGGGATGATTAGTAAGAATCTATTATTTAATAATAATAATTATTATTATTTTATTATTTAATAATAATAATAATAATAGCCGCGAGGGGTTGCTAGATCCTCTCAGTGGCGCCTCCCCAAGGTGGCGGATAGGGGAATGCCTCCCAGATATGGGTGGTACCGGGGAAATGAAATACCCGGGGCGGACCAAAACTAGCACAGTGGAATAGCGTCTGCATCCAGAGGATCGGCTATTCCACAATTAATAGGACACGACGGATCTCCATGTGAGGAGCGGTACTCCGACAGCGTCTGTTCTTCATGTTAGAAGCGGCTGTTTTCATAAACCCCCAGGAAGCCGCCCAACATCAACAGGCTATTCGGTGCGTGGCGACACCGAGGGGTATACCGAAGCCAAAGGATGCAAGTCGGTCGGCAACCTTCACAGGTCCATCCTCTGGAGGCAATTTGGACGGCTGCCTCCGGAAATGTCGGCTGCGGGCCCTAAGGCTAACCACCTGACGGGCCCTATCTTCGGGTTCGACCACCTCGAAGGAAAAGCACCCACACCGAGCCGGTTTCGGAAGCCGGCGTTGGGCAAGGTGGCGGTGCTTCGATTTGCCCTGATGACGACCCCCGCAATAACATGGACCGTTTTAGGTGGACGACGGAGCTCAAGGATGACCTGCTGAGCTGCTATGAGAGCAGTAGCCCGCGCCGTAGGGGATACATGTCCCGCATGTATGAGAGGTGGTGTGAAATGCACCCAGAGCATAGCACGCTTACCTCTCAGAATTTGCGAGATTATGTATCGTACCTCCGGAGGCAGGGATATGTTCGTGCTCCAGCTCAGCCTGCCCCTTCGGCGGACGGAAGGCCTGTTAACCAGGCTGAAAGTTCGCCGGTAAGGCCCGCTGAGAGGGAAATCGACCAAGTCGTCTCAGGGACCGAAGGGCCTTGCATAACAACGGAAGGTCCTTGAAGCTGGCAGATTTAAAGAGAGAGGATGAGGTTGTTGGTGAACGTCTATCGGAGGCCTCTGACATTTGGAGCATCAATTGCGAAATTTACGCTGCGGCTCTGAGGCTAGCTAGACAGGGGAGAGTGAGAGACTCTCCTGTTGAGAGAGCACAGAGACGGGTGCGCCAAATGGAAGCGAAAATCCAGTTGGCTCGCCAGGAAGCATCCCGTATCCAGTGTGTGATGGAATATAGAGCGGCTGGGAAGCCTTTTACGCGCCGAGTGCGCCAGACAGCCTACGGGTTGAGGCGCGACCATCATACACTCAGTCAAGCGGTACTGGTTGTTGTCAAGCAACACTGTCTTGACAGGATACGGATGCTAATCGCTGCTAAGCGATCGTTGGTGGCGCGGGCGAGAGGTCTGGAGCAGAACAGAATGTTCTACGAAAGACCTTCTCGCCTTTTCCAACAGCCGCCTCCAGCCATAGAGCAGCCGCCAACTGCTGATCGCGTGGAGGCCTTTTTAAGGGACATTTACGAACAACCCAAACCTCTCTCAGCAGACACTCCGGCCTTGGCGCAGTTCGAGTCCGTTTGTAGCAGGACTCCTAATTTGAATGTACTGCGTCACCCGATAAACACGGAAGAAATTCTTGACGCCTTACGAGGCGCAAAGAATTTCGCAGCTCCTGGCCCGGATGGCATAAACACCTACTGGTGGAAAAAATTCCCCAGTTGCCACCGGCATTTAGCTAGAGTTTTTAACTCGTGGCTAAATCAGGAGCAGCCAATTCCGGCTTGGTTTGTCGAGGGTCGAACCGTGCTTCTCCCGAAGACCGGAGATTTGTCTGATCCCAAAAACTACAGGCCAATAACATGTCTGGACGCGTGTTACAAGCTCTTCACCAGAATCTTGTACATGCGTATCCTTCAAGCTGTGAATCCTGTATTTCTCGACGTGTATGAACAGAGAGGGTCAAAGAAAGGAGTAGCTGGCTGCAAGGAGAACCTGTTGATTGACCGATGTGTCACGCAGGACTCTGTGCAGTACAAGCGAAACCTTTCTATGGCCTGGATTGACTATCGCAAGGCATTCGACAGCACGTCTCATGACCTCATTGTGCGGCTGTTGGAATGTCTTTCGGTGGATAATCAGATAGTGGGATGCATCAAACAACTGATGCCGCTCTGGAAGACCCGGTTTACCATAACATCAGGTGAAACTCGGGTTCAGACAGAGTTGGTGTCATTGAAAAGAGGTGTCTTCCAAGGAGACTCCTTGAGTCCCTTGCTCTTTTGCATCTCACTTTTGCCTCTGTCCATAGCGCTGAGAAATACTAAAGGATACAGCTGTGGCACGCCCAATAACCGGAGGCACAAGGTCACCCATCTGTTTTATATGGATGACCTAAAACTTTATGCCTCCGGCCAACGCGAACTACAACAATCGCTGAGGGTGGTGCAGGAGTACAGTCATGCTATCGGAATGGAGTTCGGGACAGACAAATGTGCATTGGTTCATCTCAAGAAAGGACGAAGCGGAGATAGTGGAGATGAGGAACAGCTAGTTGATGGGAGCATCTTGCGACAACTGCATGCCGGAGATACTTATACTTACCTTGGAGTGGCGCAGCGTCATGTCCAAGAGGCAGCATTGGTTAAAGAGTGTCTCCGCCGCAAGTATTTGCACCGACTCCGGCAGATCTGGTCGTCAGAACTGTCCGGCAAGAACAAAGTCGCTGCCACAAACATGCTTGCGGTCCCATTGTTATTATACACCTTTGGTGCTATACACTGGAAAGTGAACGAGCTGAAGGAAATCGACACGAAGACCCGCAAAAGGATGAATATGGAGAGAAGCCTGCATCCTAAGTCCTCTGTCCCGCGAATATACCTCCCGCGACACCTGGGAGGGCGTGGACTATTGAGTTTGGAGCGTCTGCACAACAGAGTAGTACTGGCCACTGCCTGCTATGTAACGAACAGCACCGATCCCCTGATCCGCTTTGTGCGAGAGCACGAGAATGCGGGAAAAGGAGCCTTTCTTTTTAGCGCAGCGAAACGAGCAGCCGAGGAGCTCAGCCTCACACTCGACTTCAAGCGGAGGTGTCAGCAGTCCATTACGGAACTTGCTCCCGCAGAATTAAAATCCCACCTTAAAACTGCCGAAGTCGACTTCCTTTTAAGACTTCATAAAGATAAGCCAATGCATGGAATCTTCTACAAACATCTGGAAGAGCATGGCTTGTCTGAGCAGTTGACCTTCTCTTTCCTAAGGTCTAGTGGGTTGAAGTCGGAGACTGAGGGCTTTATAATGGCTTGCCAAGACGGTGTCTTCAACACCTTGGTGTACCGTAAAAGGGTTATGGGTCTAGATGTACCCGACACCCTTCGTAGAGCTTGCCGACAGGCGCCAGAGACGCTTATGCATCTCTTGTCGGCGTGTAAGACGTACGCTGGGACGGCTTACGTCCATCGGCACAACGCGGCTCTACGAGTGCTCTACTATCATTTGAGGCACTCATACGGTATCGATGAGACACCGGTGCTGCCATACGCTCCAGGGGATATAGAGTCCGTTGTGGAGAACGAGAGATGCCGGATTTACTGGAACTACTCGTTCCCCACGCTCGAGCTTGTACAGGCAAACAAGCCCGACATAGTCCTTCTCGACCACCAACAGAAGACGATGTTCGTTATTGAGTTTTCGGCGCCTGCCGAGGTGAACATCGTCTCCTCTAAGGAGGAGGAAAAGCGGACCAAATATCAGGAGTTGCTCGGACAACTTCGCAGGCTCTGGCCAGACTACACTGTAAGTCTGCTGGTTATGGTCATTGGATCCCTAGGTGGAATGAGGAATACGCTGCTCTCTGCACTGCGCAAAATACCGGTGTGCCGTGCGGCGGCGCACATCTTAGCCGCCAGAATGCAGAAGGCAGTCATCCTTGGGTCCCTTCGTCTACTTAGGGCGCACGATTCGCGGACCCAGTGATTGCTCACCTCACGGTGTGAGGAGTAGTCATTGGGTAATGGAACAGCAGCCCGGTGTGTCGGAGCCCGGGCTGCACTTTTTTTGTTTTAAACATATAATAATAATAATAACTAGATTGCTAGATCCCCTCAGTGGCGCCTCCCCAAGGTGGCGGATAGGGGAACGCCTCCCAGATATGGGTGGTACCGGGGAAATCAAATACCCGGGGCGGACCAAAACTAGCTCAGTGGAATAGCGTCTGCATCCAGAGGATCGGCTATTCCACAATTAATAGGACACGACGGATCTCCATGTGAGGAGCGGTACTCCGACAGCGTCTGTTCTTCATGTTAGAAGCGGCTGTTTTCATAAACCCCCAGGAAGCCGCCCAACATCAAGAGGCTATTCGGTGCGTGGCGACACCGAGGGGTATACCGAAGCCAAAGGATGTAAGTCGGTCGGCAACCTTCACAGGTCCATCCTCTGGAGGCAATTTGGACGGCTGCCTCCGGAAATGTCGGCTGCGGGCCCTAAGGCTAACCACCTGACGGGCCCTATCTTCGGGTTCGACCACCTCGAAGGAAAAGCACCCACACCGAGCCGGTTTCGGAAGCCGGCGTTGGGCAAGGTGGCGGTGCTTCGAATCGCCCTTATGACGACCCCCGCAATGATATGGACCGTTTTAGGTGGTCGACGGAGCTCAAGGATGACCTGCTGAGCTGCTACGAGAGCAGTAGCCCGCGCCGTAGGGGATACATGTCCCGCATGTATGAGAGGTGGTGTGAAATGCACCCAGAGCATAGCACGCTTACCTCTTAGAATTTGCGAGATTATGTATCGTACCTCCGGAGGCAGGGATATGTTCGTGCTCCAGCTCAGCCTGCCCCTTCGGCGGACGGAAGGCCTGTTAACCAGGCTGAAAGTTCGCCGGTAAGGCCCGCTGAGAGGGAAATCGACCAAGTCGTCTCACCTGGGGATTTCAGGGACCGAAGGGCCTTGCATAACAACGGAAGGTCCTTGAAGCTGGCAGATTTGAAGAGAGAGGATGAGGTTGTTGGTGAACGTCTATCGGAGGCCTCTGACATTTGGAGCATCAATTGCGAAATTTACGCTGCGGCTCTGAGGCTAGCTAGACAGGGGAGAGTGAGAGACTCTCCTGTTGAGAGAGCACAGAGACGGGTGCGCCAAATGGAAGCGAAAATCCAGTTGGCTCGCCAGGAAGCATCCCGTATCCAGTGTGTGATGGAATATAGAGCGGCTGGGAAGCCTTTTACGCGCCGAGTGCGCCAGATAGCCTACGGGTTGAGGCGCGACCATCATACACTCAGTCAAGCGGTACTGGTTGTTGTCAAGCAACACTGTCTTGACAGGATACGGATGCTAATCGCTGCTAAGCGATCGTTGGTGGCGCGGGCGAGAGGTCTGGAGCAGAACAGAATGTTCTACGAAAGACCTTCTCGCCTTTTCCAACAGCCGCCTCCAGCCATAGAGCAGCCGCCAACTGCTGATCGCGTGGAGGCCTTTTGGAGGGACATTTACGAACAACCCAAACCTCTCTCAGCAGACACTCCGGCCTTGGCGCAGTTCGAGTCCGTTTGTAGGAGGACTCCTAACTTGAATGTACTGCGTCATCCGATAAACACGGAAGAAATTCTTGACGCCTTACGAGGCGCAAAGAATTTCGCAGCTCCTGGCCCGGATGGCATAAACACCTACTGGTGGAAAAAATTCCCCAGTTGCCACCGGCATTTAGCTAGAGTTTTTAACTCGTGGCTAAATCAGGAGCAGCCAATTCCGGCTTGGTTTGTCGAGGGTCGAACCGTGCTTCTCCCGAAGACCGGAGATTTGTCTGATCCCAAAAACTACAGGCCAATAACATGTCTGAACGCATGTTACAAGCTCTTCACCAGAATCTTGTACATGCGTCTCCTTCAAGCTGTGAATCCTGTATTTCTCGACGTGTATGAACAGAGAGGGTCAAAGAAAGGAGTAGCTGGCTGCAAGGAGAACTTGTTGATTGACCGATGTGTCACGCAGGACTCCATGCAGTACAAGCGAAACCTTTCTATGGCCTGGATTGACTATCGCAAGGCATTCGACAGCACGTCTCATGAGCTCATTGTGCGGCTGTTGGAATGTCTTTCGGTGGATAATCAGATAGTGGGATGCATCAAACAACTGATGCCACTCTGGAAGACCCGGTTCACTATAACATCAGGTGAAACTCGGGTTCAGACAGAGTTGGTGTCATTGAAAAGAGGTGTCTTCCAAGGAGACTCCTTGAGTCCCTTGCTCTTTTGCATCTCACTTTTGCCTCTGTCCATAGCGCTGAGAAATACTAAAGGATACAGCTGTGGCACGCCCAATAACCGGAGGCACAAGGTCACCCATCTGTTTTATATGGATGACCTAAAACTTTATGCCTCCGGCCAACGCGAACTACAACAATCGCTGAGGGTGGTGCAGGAGTACAGTCATGCTATCGGAATGGAGTTCGGGACAGACAGATGTGCATTGGTTCATCTCAAGAAAGGACGAAGCGGAGATAGTGGAGATGAGGAACAGCTCGTTGATGGGAGCATCTTGCGACAACTGCATGCCGGAGATACTTATACCTACCTTGGAGTGGCGCAGCGTCATGTCCAAGAGGCAACATTGGTTAAAGAGTGTCTCCGCCGCAAGTATTTGCACCGACTCCGGCAGATCTGGTCGTCAGAACTGTCCGGCAAGAACAAAGTCGCTGCCACAAACATGCTTGCGGTCCCATTGTTATTATACACCTTTGGTGCTATACACTGGAAAGTGAACGAGCTGAAGGAAATCGACACGAAGACCCGCAAAAGGATGAATATGGAGAGAAGCCTGCATCCTAAGTCCTCTGTCCCGCGAATATACCTCCCGCGACACCTGGGAGGGCGTGGACTATTGAGTTTGGAGCGTCTGCACAACAGAGTAGTACTGGCCACTGCCTGCTATGTAACGAACAGCACCGATCCCCTGATCCGCTTCGTGCGAGAGCACGAGAATGCGGGAAAAGGAGCCTTTCTTTTTAGCGCAGCGAAACGAGCAGCCGAGGAGCTCAGCCTCACACTCGACTTCAAGCGGAGGTGTCAGCAGTCCATTACGGAACTTGCTCCCGCAGAATTAAAAGCCCACATTAAAACTGCCGAAGTCGACTTCCTCTTAAGACTTCATAAAGATAAGCCAATGCATGGAATCTTCTACAAACATCTAGAAGAGCATGGCTTGTCTGAGCAGTTGACCTTCTCTTTCCTAAGGTCTAGTGGGTTGAAGTCGGAGACTGAGGGCTTTATAATGGCTTGCCAAGACGGTGTCTTCAACACCTTGGTATACCGTAGAAGGGTTATGGGTGTAGATGTACCCGACACCCATTGTAGAGCTTGCCGACAGGCGCCAGAGACGCTTATGCATCTCTTGTCGGCGTGTAAGACGTACGCTGGGACGGCTTACGTCCATCGGCACAACGCGGCTCTACGAGTGCTCTACTATCATTTAAGGCACTCATACGGTATCGATGAGACACCGGTGCTGCCATACGCTCCAGGGGATATAGAGTCCGTTGTGGAGAACGAGAGATGCCGGATTTACTGGAACTACTCGTTCCCCACGCTCGAGCTTGTACAGGCAAACAAGCCCAACATAGTCCTTCTCGACCACCAACAGAAGACGATGTTCGTTATTGAGTTTTCGGCGCCTGCTGAAGTGAACATCGTCTCTAAGGAGGAGGAAAAGCGGACCAAATATCAGGAGTTGCTCGGACAACTTCGCAGGCTCTGGCCAGACTACACTGTAAGTCTGCTGGTTATGGTCATTGGATCCCTAGGTGGAATGAGGAATACGCTGCTCTCTGCACTGCGCAAAATACCGGTGTGCCGTGCGGCGGCGCACATCTTAGCCGCCAGAATGCAGAAGGCAGTCATCCTTGGGTCCCTTCGTCTACTTAGGGCGCACGATTCGCGGACCCAATGATTGCTCACCTCACGGTGTGAGGAGTAGTCATTGGGTAATGGAACAGCAGCTCGGTGTGTCGGAGCCCGGGCTGCACTTTTTGTTTTTTGAATAATAACCAACATACACCTTACAACTCAGGACGGCCATATCCAAACCGAGGAACTACACATACGACGTGGTATCTTCCAGGGTGATTCCCTCAGTTCACTTTGGTTCTGCCTCTGTCTAAATCCACTCTCCAACGCACTGAACAACACAAACTATGGTTTCAACATCAGACATCAGAAAGTAAATCAACACAGAATCAATCACCTCCTCTACATGGACGATATAAAACTATATGCTACCAGTGACGTGCAACTGAGAGAATTACTCAGAATAACAGAGGTTTATACGTCAGATGTCAGGATGGAGTTCGGGATGAACAAATGCAAGGTGCTACACATAAACAAAGGCCAATGGAAGAACCATCCCGAACAGGAAATAGTAACAGGCCAGACGTTGGATAACATGGACAAGGAAGAAACGTACAAGTACCTGGGTTTCAATCAGAGTGTTAAGATCGACCACACACAAATCAAAGCAGAACTTAGACAAGTGTTTAGAGACCGCCTCATTAAGCTTCTGAAAACAAAACTGAATTCTAGAAACCTTACAAAAGCTATTAATACATTTGCAATACCAATCCTCACGTATTCATTTGGCATCATCAAGTGGTCACACACTGATATAGAAAACATCCACATCCTCATACGGACAGAACTCACGAAACACCGAATGTCACATCCAAACGCATGCAAAGAAAGGCTCACCATAGACAGAACACAAGGAGGCCGAGGGATTACAGATATACAGTCGCTTCGCACAAGACAGATAAAGACACTCAGACATTTCTTCCAAAACAAGCAAACAAATTTACATCGAGCAATAGTAAAAGCAGACAAAAACTATACACCACTCAACCTATCATGTCCAGACCACGTCGCAGACACACACAATCCCACCCAATCACAACAAGAAAAAATAAGCACCTGGTCGCAGAAACCACTCCATGGCAAACATAGATACCGTGTCACCCAAGACCACATTAACAAAAAACAGTCATACACCTGGTTGCAGGATGGCCAGCTGTTCCCAGAAACGGAGGGTTTCATGCTTGCTATCCAGGACCAAGTGATTGCAACACGAAACTACAAAAAATATATAATTAAAGATCCATCCATAACTGACGATAATTGCAGAAAATGCCAACAACAAAAAGAAACAATAGATCACATAACAAGCGGGTGCAAAACTCTTGCCGGTACCGAATACACAGCCAGACATAACTCTGCGGCCAAAGTCATCCACCAAGCATTAGCCACAACAAACAAACTAATAGAAAACACAGATCCGTATTACAATTACACTCCGACATCAGTACTCGAAAACGATCAATACAAACTATACTGGGACGTTCAAATACATACAGACAAGACTATCCCAGCCAATAGACCAGATATAGTTTTCCAGTCAAAGCTCGACAAAGTTACATACCTGATAGACATTGCTATTCCCAATGATGTGAATATACAAAACACCTACGCTGGGAAAATATCTAAGTACACGGACCTTGCCATGGAAATAAAACGCCTTTGGAAGCAGGACAAAGTTACTATTGTTCCCCTCATTATGTCAGTCTCAGGCCTTACACCAAACACATTTACACCACACCTACAACAGTTAGGCCTGGACGAAAAGTTACACAAAACATTCCAAAAGTCTGTAATTCTGAAGACCTGTAACATCGTACGATCCTTCCTAAATTCCGATCAATAATAGTCCGGGTGTTGACTTGGCTCAGCCCGTCAACACTTGTTGCTACCGCAATTATGCGAGAGGAACTTAGAAAGATGAATAATAGTAATAATAACAAATGGTACGGCACCAATCCTGCACTACGAGATCCCCTGCCCAGACTAATTTTTAAAAATAACACTCAACAAATATTACATACAGTAAATGCCAACGTAATACCACAATTCATAAGGGACGACAGTAACCTGGAGGACATCCACACAGTTATATATGCTGCCGCAGCAACCACTCTCATAGTTAATGGCCAAAAACTCTCAAAGCGGTCTAAACACCAGACAAGCAATAGGACTAAGCCTAAATGGCAAATAAGAATCGAAAACAAAATTAGCACAATCAGAAAGGATCTGGCACATCTCGCACAATACACCATCAATAACAACCATCCTTCAAGGCACATACAGAGAACAATAAATATACTGAAATCCAAGTCACCACAACAAACAATACCAGAAATTACTGATACACTTAAACAGAAACTTGCAGTTTATGCAGCTAGACTCCGCAGATACAACGAGTCCAATGCCAGAAAGGATGCTAACAGCCTCTTTCAGAAAAGTGAAAAACAGTTCTATCAAAAGATAACAGCCGACAACCAGATCACAACAATAGAACCTCCCAGTAAACAAGAGTTAACCGAGTTTTGGGGAAGCCTGTGGTCTGAACCCAAAATACATAATGAAGACGCCCCATGGATCAGAGAGGAAGAGGAAAAACATCAACATATAGCAGAACAGGGAGACGTTATTCTTTCAAAAGAGGAAATAGTCGAAACAATAAAACATACCCACGACTGGAAGTGCCCAGGCGTGGACAACGTGCAAAATTTTTGGTACAAACATTTCAGCTCAACATACGAAGTGCTCACAAACCAAATCAATAAAGCCATACGTCAACCTGATAGGCTTCCCAAATTCCTCACTCAAGGAATAACGTATATAAAACCCAAAAATGCAGATACCAAGAACCCTGCGAATTACCGCCCAATCACTTGCCTTCCTACCTTGTATAAGATCATCACCGCAACATTATGCAGGAGGATTGAACAACACCTCACGCAAAACAACATCCTCACTGAAGAACAGAAAGGATGTAGAAAACAAAGCCAAGGTTGCAAGGAACAACTTATAATTGATAGTGTAATCATGGAGCAAACTAGAAAAGAACATAGAAACCTGCATACCTGTTTCATAGATTATAAAAAAGCATTCGATTCTGTACCACATAGCTGGCTAACGAAAATTCTGCAAATATATAAAATTAGCCCAGGACTTCGTCAGTTTCTTGCAAAAACCATGAAGACATGGCGAACCAACATACACCTTACAACTCAGGACGGCCATATCCAAACCGAGGAACTACACATACGACGTGGTATCTTCCAGGGTGATTCCCTCAGTTCACTTTGGTTCTGCCTCTGTCTAAATCCACTCTCCAACGCACTGAACAACACAAACTATGGTTTCAACATCAGACATCAGAAAGTAAATCAACACAGCATCAATCATCTCCTCTACATGGACGATATAAAACTATATGCTGCCACTGACGTGCAACTGAGAGAATTACTCAGAATAACAGAGGTTTATACGTCAGATGTCAGGATGGAGTTCGGGATGAACAAATGCAAGGTGCTACACATAAACAAAGGCCAATGGAAGAACCATCCCGAACAGGAAATAGTAACAGGCCAGACGTTGGATAACATGGACAAGGAAGAAACGTACAAGTACCTGGGTTTCAATCAGAGTGTCAAGATCGATCACACACAAATCAAAGCAGAACTTAGACAAGTGTTTAGAGACCGCCTCATTAAGCTTCTGAAAACAAAACTTAATTCTAGAAACCTTACAAAAGCTATTAATACATTTGCAATACCAATCCTCACGTATTCATTTGGCATCATCAAGTGGTCACACACTGATATAGAAAACATCCACATCCTCATACGGACAGAACTCACGAAACACCGAATGTCACATCCAAACGCATGCAAAGAAAGGCTCACCATAGACAGGACACAAGGAGGCCGAGGGATTACAGATATACAGTCGCTTCGCACAAGACAGATAAAGACACTCAGACATTTCTTCCAAAACAAACAAACAAATTTACATCGAGCAATAGTAAAAGCAGACAAAAACTATACACCACTCAACCTATCATGTCCAGACCACGTCGCAGACACACACAATCCCACCCAATCACAACAAGAAAAAATAAGCACCTGGTCGCAGAAACCACTCCATGGCAAACATAGATACCGTGTCACCCAAGACCACATTAACAAAAAACAGTCATACACCTGGTTGCAGGATGGCCAGCTGTTCCCAGAAACGGAGGGTTTCATGCTTGCTATCCAGGACCAAGTGATTGCAACACGAAACTACAAAAAATATGTAATTAAAGATCCATCCATAACTGACGATAATTGCAGAAAGTGCCAACAACAAAAAGAAACAATAGATCACATAACAAGCGGGTGCAAAACTCTTGCCGGTACCGAATACACAGCCAGACATAACTCTGCGGCCAAAGTCATTCACCAAGCATTAGCCACAACAAACAAACTAATAGAAAACACAGATCCGTATTACAATTACACTCCGACATCAGTACTCGAAAACGATCAATACAAACTATACTGGGACGTTCAAATACATACAGACAAGACTATCCCAGCCAATAGACCAGATATAGTTTTCCAGTCAAAGCTCGACAAAGTTACACACCTGATAGACATTGCTATTCCCAATGATGTGAATATACAAAACACCTACGCTGGGAAAATATCTAAGTACACGGACCTTGCCATGGAAATAAAACGCCTTTGGAAGCAGGACAAAGTTACCATTGTTCCCCTCATTATGTCAGTCTCAGGCCTTACACCAAACACATTTACACCACACCTACAACAGTTAGGCCTGGACGAAAAGTTACACAAAACATTCCAAAAGTCTGTAATTCTGAAGACCTGTAACATCGTACGATCCTTCCTAAATTCCGATCAATAATAGTCCGGGTGTTGACTTGGCTCAGCCCGTCAACACTTGTTGCTACCGCAATTATGCGAGAGGAACTTAGAAAGATGAATAATAATAGTATCCGCGAGGGGTTGCTAGATCCTCTCAGTGGCGCCTCCCCAAGGTGGCGGATAGGGGAATGCCTCCCAGATATGGGTGGTACCGGGGAAATGAAATACCCGGGGCGGACCAAAACTAGCACAGTGGAATAGCGTCTGCATCCAGAGGATCGGCTATTCCACAATTAATAGGACACGACGGATCTCCATGTGAGGAGCGGTACTCCGACAGCGTCTGTTCTTCATGTTAGAAGCGGCTGTTTTCATAAACCCCCAGGAAGCCGCCCAACATCAACAGGCTATTCGGTGCGTGGCGACACCGAGGGGTATACCGAAGCCAAAGGATGCAAGTCGGTCGGCAACCTTCACAGGTCCATCCTCTGGAGGCAATTTGGACGGCTGCCTCCGGAAATGTCGGCTGCAGGCCCTAAGGCTAACCACCTGACGGGCCCTATCTTCGGGTTCGACCACCTCGAAGGAAAAGCACCCACACCGAGCCGGTTTCGGAAGCCGGCGTTGGGCAAGGTGGCGGTGCTTCGATTTGCCCTGATGACGACCCCCGCAATAACATGGACCGTTTTAGGTGGACGACGGAGCTCAAGGATGACCTGCTGAGCTGCTACGAGAGCAGTAGCCCGCGCCGTAGGGGATACATGTCCCGCATGTATGAGAGGTGGTGTGAAATGCACCCAGAGCATAGCACGCTTACCTCTCAGAATTTGCGAGATTATGTATCGTACCTCCGGAGGCAGGGATATGTTCGTGCTCCAGCTCAGCCTGCCCCTTCGGCGGACGGAAGGCCTGTTAACCAGGCTGAAAGTTCGCCGGTAAGGCCCGCTGAGAGGGAAATCGACCAAGTCGTCTCACCTGGGGATTTCAGGGACCGAAGGGCCTTGCATAACAACGGAAGGTCCTTGAAGCTGGCAGATTTAAAGAGAGAGGATGAGGTTGTTGGTGAACGTCTATCGGAGGCCTCTGACATTTGGAGCATCAATTGCGCAATTTACGCTGCGGCTCTGAGGCTAGCTAGACAGGGGAGAGTGAGAGACTCTCCTGTTGAGAGAGCACAGAGACGGGTGCGCCAAATGGAAGCGAAAATCCAGTTGGCTCGCCAGGAAGCATCCCGTATCCAGTGTGTGATGGAATATAGAGCGGCTGGGAAGCCTTTTACGCGCCGAGTGCGCCAGACAGCCTACGGGTTGAGGCGCGACCATCATACACTCAGTCAAGCGGTACTGGTTGTTGTCAAGCAACACTGCCTTGACAGGATACGGATGCTAATCGCTGCCAAGCGATCGTTGGTGGCGCGGGCGAGAGGTCTGGAGCAGAACAGAATGTTCTACGAAAGACCTTCTCGCCTTTTCCAACAGCCGCCTCCAGCCATAGAGCAGCCGCCAACTGCTGATCGCGTGGAGGCCTTTTGGAGGGACATTTACGAACAACCCAAACCTCTCTCAGCAGACACTCCGGCCTTGGCGCAGTTCGAGTCCGTTTGTAGGAGGACTCCTAACTTGAATGTACTGCGTCACCCGATAAACACGGAAGAAATTCTTGACGCCTTACGAGGCGCAAAGAATTTCGCAGCTCCTGGCCCGGATGGCATAAACACCTACTGGTGGAAAAAATTCCCCAGTTGCCACCGGCATTTAGCTAGAGTTTTTAACTCGTGGCTAAATCAGGAGCAGCCAATTCCGGCTTGGTTTGTCGAGGGTCGAACCGTGCTTCTCCCGAAGACCGGGGATTTGTCTGATCCCAAAAACTACAGGCCAATAACATGTCTGAACGCGTGTTACAAGCTCTTCACCAGAATCTTGTACATGCGTATCCTTCAAGCTGTGAATCCTGTATTTCTCGACGTGTATGAACAGAGAGGGTCAAAGAAAGGAGTAGCTGGCTGCAAGGAGAACCTGTTGATTGACCGATGTGTCACGCAGGACTCTGTGCAGTACAAGCGAAACCTTTCTATGGCCTGGATTGACTATCGCAAGGCATTCGACAGCACGTCTCATGACCTCATTGTGCGGCTGTTGGAATGTCTTTCGGTGGATAATCAGATAGTGGGATGCATCAAACAACTGATGCCGCTCTGGAAGACCCGGTTTACCATAACATCAGGTGAAACTCGGGTCCAGACAGAGTTGGTGTCATTGAAAAGAGGTATCTTCCAAGGAGACTCCTTGAGTCCCTTGCTCTTTTGCATCTCACTTTTGCCTCTGTCCATAGCGCTGAGAAGTACTAAAGGATACAGCTGTGGCACGCCCAATAACCGGAGGCACAAGGTCACCCATCTGTTTTATATGGATGACCTAAAACTTTATGCCTCCGGCCAACGCGAACTACAACAATCGCTGAGGGTGGTGCAGGAGTACAGTCATGCTATCGGAATGGAGTTCGGGACAGACAAATGTGCATTGGTTCATCTCAAGAAAGGACGAAGCGGAGATAGTGGAGATGAGGAACAGCTCGTTGATGGGAGCATCTTGCGACAACTGCATGCCGGAGATACTTATACCTACCTTGGAGTGGCGCAGCGTCATGTCCAAGAGGCAGCATTGGTTAAAGAGTGTCTCCGCCGCAAGTATTTGCACCGACTCCGGCAGATCTGGTCGTCAGAACTGTCCGGCAAGAACAAAGTCGCTGCCACAAACATGCTTGCGGTCCCATTGTTATTATACACCTTTGGTGCTATACACTGGAAAGTGAACGAGCTGAAGGAAATCGACACGAAGACCCGCAAAAGGATGAATATGGAGAGAAGCCTGCATCCTAAGTCCTCTGTCCCGCGAATATACCTCCCGCGACACCTGGGAGGGCGTGGACTATTGAGTTTGGAGCGTCTGCACAACAGAGTAGTACTGGCCACTGCCTGCTATGTAACGAACAGCACCGATCCCCTGATCCGCTTTGTGCGAGAGCACGAGAATGCGGGAAAAGGAGCCTTTCTTTTTAGCGCAGCGAAACGAGCAGCCGAGGAGCTCAGCCTCACACTCGACTTCAAGCGGAGGTGTCAGCAGTCCATTACGGAACTTGCTCCCGCAGAATTAAAATCCCACCTTAAAACTGCCGAAGTCGACTTCCTTTTAAGACTTCATAAAGATAAGCCAATGCATGGAATCTTCTACAAACATCTGGAAGAGCATGGCTTGTCTGAGCAGTTGACCTTCTCTTTCCTAAGGTCTAGTGGGTTGAAGTCGGAGACTGAGGGCTTTATAATGGCTTGCCAAGACGGTGTCTTCAACACCTTGGTGTACCGTAAAAGGGTTATGGGTGTAGATGTACCCGACACCCTTTGTAGAGCTTGCCGACAGGCGCCAGAGACGCTGATGCATCTCTTGTCGGCGTGTAAGACGTACGCTGGGACGGCTTACGTCCATCGGCACAACGCAGCTCTACGAGTGCTCTACTATCATTTGAGGCACTCATACGGTATCGATGAGACACCGGTGCTGCCATACGCTCCAGGGGATATAGAGTCCGTTGTGGAGAACGAGAGATGCCGGATTTACTGGAACTACTCGTTCCCCACGCTCGAGCTTGTACAGGCAAACAAGCCCGACATAGTCCTTCTCGACCACCAACAGAAGACGATGTTCGTTATTGAGTTTTCGGCGCCTGCCGAGGTGAACATCGTCTCTAAGGAGGAGGAAAAGCGGACCAAATATCAGGAGTTGCTCGGACAACTTCGCAGGCTCTGGCCAGACTACACTGTAAGTCTGCTGGTTATGGTCATTGGATCCCTAGGTGGAATGAGGAATACGCTGCTCTCTGCACTGCGCAAAATACCGGTGTGCCGTGCGGCGGCGCACATCTTAGCCGCCAGAATGCAGAAGGCAGTCATCCTTGGGTCCATTCGTCTACTTAGGGCGCACGATTCGCGGACCCAGTGATTGCTCACCTCACGGTGTGAGGAGTAGTCATTGGGTAATGGAACAGCAGCCCGGTGTGTCGGAGCCCGGGCTGCACTTTTTTGTTTTAAACATAATATAAGTATTTATTTGCAGCAACAATATATAACAAACAGTAAAATAGATCTATAGCATATATGTAAACAACTGCAAAAAGGACTGGTAGGCAGTCAGAGACTGATCAAAGTACCAGCCCCATAACATAATTCTCAAATTCACTTAAACCTAAGAAGAAAAGAAAGAAAAAAAACATCCAGGTGACTATCCCTTAATGACTCAATGAAAAACAAGAAAATGTTTAAATTTCACTTTAAATGTTGACACAGGCAGCATTTGAGGTTGACATAAATTCCCATATAGACATACATACTTAATTGAAAAAAAAAGATATCCAGGTGACAGTTACTTATTGAGAAATAGAAATTGTTTTAATTTGACTTTAAATATAGACACAGGCAAGGATTTGAGGTTTGTGGGGACTTGATTGTAGACTTAAGGTATCTCCTTTTTACCTGAATGACGATATAGGGATATCATTCTCCATCAATCGCTTTATTGTGGTGTGGTTAACTAGTGGTTCTCGTATTGTCCACGTTTCCCCGTCACGCATTCTCAGGCAGATCTACATCGCCTCTCTTTTTACCCCAGAGTACCTGCAGTGCAGTAGTGGGTGTTATCTTCATGGCACCTGTTATGTTGATTGCTGCAAGTCTCTGAATCTTAGCGAGCTTAACATCAGAGACCGTCTCTATGCCCGGCCACCAGACCGAGCAGCCATACTGGATCCTGCTAATGACCTACATGACTGTCTTCCAGGCAGAAATATGTGCCATACTGATGGTGGCATACTTAGCAGAAGTGTTGAAGAGTGTGCAGAACGAAGCATATGTTCTGACAGTCGAGCAGTTCTGAAACGGTGACAGCTCCGAGGGCTCGATCAGCTCTAGCGCAGGAATGACCTGCTACCCTTCAGGACCAGCATGCCGTAAGAATGTGACCTCGATGTGGGTCCCCAAGATAAGGGCCAACATATCTGCCAACAGATCTTGCATCGCCACTGAACTTATGCTTGGGCGCTAGGTTAATATTGCCTTGGACGACAGGGCTTACAAGGAACTGGCGAAAGCTTGACTAGAGGGAGATGACTGCCAGGCAAGCAAAAAAGTTTATAACAGGTCCTGACAAGAACTGTAGGCGTTTGAAGAAAGTCAGAGAGATGTTCAACCTTTTGATGGGTGTTCTCACAGGCCATTGCAAGCTGAGCAAACATTTGTCAGTCATGAGAAGACCCTATCTACTCCAGATGTAGGTAAGACGATGAAATATTGTCTCACTTCCTGTGCAGAGTTCAGATCGATATTTGGCACGACGGAGATTGAGGAGGAGTCACTGTACTCCGTGAACAGGTTGGACATACTGACATTTTTCAGAAGGTCTAATGGTGGGATTTTTAAGAGACTCAACGCTAATAAGATACGTTTCTTTATTTATACTATTTATAGGCTATTCAAGCTGTCTGAAACACAGGGTGTTCTGTCATTGACAGATAATCCAAAATGTAGGTGATGGGTCTTGTCTCTCTCTCTCTCGATGTCTGCTCGGAGCTCAGGAGGTTAAGTATGAGAGTCTTGTGTGATACTCGTTATATAAAATAAAGAACTTCAAGTGGATATCAAGCACCCTTTTATTTAAGAAGAACCCAAACTAAACACAAGGTACTTCAAGCTTCAAGCGCGGCTATTTATGTCCCCAGTCCCGACCGTTATGACATCTGATATTTATATAACGACACAACTGTCAAATGCACAGGGGCATTTTCCGAATATCTCATATAACAGGAGGGTCGACAAAAATGAGTTTTCCAGGAAACCATGAGGGTTTTTAGCGTTGGTTTTGTGGGATCTACAAAAAGGATCAAAGGTGGCGTAGTTTCCTCTGGCTTCACCTCCCCATTACTATTACTACCACAACTACTAGCTTAGTTAAAAATTTACTTACTTCATAATAACGACCAGAGGGTACGCTTTCTGCAAGCTTTCCATATGGTTCTTTGCTGGAATCTTGTCGATAGCTTGCTCCCACATAGCAGCTGGCATTTTGTATTTATCTTCAGGAAGTACATCAGACACATCGAAGAAGGATTTGGGCATCAGTTTTTCCTCCAGGTTGTCTAAGATTTCTTCTCTTCTTTGGACCTTGTTTATAAACAATGGCGTGAATATTCGCAGTTGAATATGCTCAGTGCTATCTTTAACCACAAGACTGAATTTTCTTTGAGATATGCAATTCTGGAAGGGTGGTGTTCTGCCAAGATCACAGCACTTAGGCCCCATTGGGCTCCTTCAGAACTGAATGTTCTCTTAACCTGGCTGAAGAAGTTCCTTAGCAGTTGAGCAGCCAAAAATGTCAGCCTGGGTAGGTGCGCTTTCTCAACATTCTTGCCACTGCTACATTGCTCCGGAGGGCAAGACACAAAAAGGCTTGGGCCCAAATGCAATTTAAAGCCGGTTACATCGATTTTACTGCAAATGCAGCCGAAACGTTGGCAACGTTTTTAACTGCAACGAATATGGTTTTATTCATTGGCTAGTAAAACGTCATTTATACGTTTCCCTTAGTGCCAAAAGCCGTGGACACCGTGGACACAACCAATACAACTAGAGTGACAGATCATAATAGGCTCTAGGTTCTAGGAGAACCTCAACATATGTTGGTTAGGTACAGGAGGAGGCATATACGGTGGTAGACGTGGGTATCAGCCTAGGTAAACTAACTACCGTTTTCCAAGCAAAAATAGCCGCAATTCAGAATGTGCATAGATATACGATAGGCTGGCCTCGGCAAGTAACCACTATACTTCAAAAACAGTATGGGGCTGTCATAATACCCTAAAGACACTGGCGAAGACCAACAAGGTAACATTACCTTGGTCGTCTAGTCACCTATGAGTAGGTGGGTATGAGTGGGCCGATAGATGTGCCAAGAAAGGTGCAGAAACTCCCTCTCATCGGACCAGAATCCGCATGTGCTATTCCATACAACATGGTACGGACAGCTGTCACCAGATGGATGCATAATGAGCACCATAAGTGCTGGGACAATGTGGTGGGGAATGTTCAGTCTAAGAGGATTCTGAGGGGCGACTCTTGTGTTCTAACACCGCAGATGCTCTCAGATTAGCGATTGAGCAGGAAGGAACTACGAACGATGGTCGGATTTATAACTGGCCATTGGACGTTCAGTGCACACCTGCAAAAGTTGAGGATCTATGTGGCAAATCATTTATGCAGGAAATGCGTGATGAGAGGAAACAACTAAGCACGTTATCTTCGGCTGTCCTGCCTTAAGTGAAGTGAACAGAACTTCTATCTGAACGTAGGCCAAGAGGGGAAATAGGAGACTAGGAGGGTATAGTCCAATGCACCTCAAAGTTCGCAAAGAACTCAGGATGGGATTCTGTCTGACCCTTTGAGTAGCAGATATTAGGGTAACTGAACCGTAAGCTCCTCACTACCACAATAAAAAAACCGGTTGAGAAATTAAGGCAGCTGAAGTTGAAATATTTACATCAACTTACTTTGTCTCTTCTTATTTTCACTCTGTCAAATAACAACAGCAAAAGTTCATTTCTTCTTTCATTTTCGGGTAATTCCTCGTATGCCTCATATTGGTTCTTGTCCATAAGGTCGTGGACTAACTGTATCAACAGACCTTCTATGGTTTCATTTTCTGCAGTTTCTTTGCCTATAATTCAGATGAAATTATCCATGTACGATCTCCCAGAGTAATTATCCATATATAAATAATAATAATATGTTGTTTATTGTATAGTATGCATGTTGACGTTGACCCCCCGACGTGAGTAAATTCAAAAAGTGGCAACCCTAATCCGGACCTCCCCCCGAAACGTTATCTATAATGCCGTCCAAAAAATCTAATCCGCAAATATGAATTATGCACCCCCCCCCCCAACCGACGAGTGAAAAGCTGCAAACTCTAATCTGGACCCTCCCCCCCCCCCAAAAAAAACAAATCCTGGATACGTGCCACACCAAACAATTGCAAACGAGTTCCACCTTACTAGACACAAAAGGCCTTTACGGAAACACTGATCTGGATCCGGATAGATCAGTTATATGTCAAACAGCTGTCAGTGCCTGTCAAGTGGGATTTATAATTCCTTGAATTTAACGGACATCGAACAACGAAAAAGTTGGTTTAACAATAAAAAACAGATGGTTAAGTAAAGCAGCTACTGATCTAAATCATCCGATCGCAATCACTTACTGTACAAGAGCGACTACCCTATTTCTGACAGATCCCAGATCACTTTCCGAACGTCAGGATCAGTGATCGAACTGATCGGGTTAACCCGATCACAGTTTCCGTAAAGGCCTAAAATGACAACGATTAATTTCATAAAATATGGATAACACCAAGGTAGGATTTATTTTGAGCAACATATTATAGTAAGCACGATGACATAATAATAAGTCCTCTGTCCCGAGATACCGAGGAGGGCATGGACTATTGAGTTTGAAGCATCTGCACAACAGGGTAGTATTGGCCACTGCCTGCTATGTGACGAGGAGCACCAATCCCCTGATACGCTTTATGCGGGTAAAGGAGCCTTCCTTTTTAGATTTTTAGAGCAGCAACACGGACAGCCGAAGAACTCAGCCTCATTCTCAACTCCACGCGGAGGTGTCAGCAGTCCATTACGGAACTTGCTCCCGCAGAATTAAAATCCCACATTAAAACTGCCGAAGTCAACTTCCTTTTAAGACTTCATAAAGATAAGCCAATGCATGGAATCTTCAAACATCTAGAAGAGCATGCATGTATTTTCTCAGTAGTTGAACTTCACTTTCCTAAGGTGTAGTCACCAGAAGCCGTTGCCATAACAATCAATAGCAATATCGTTAAATTATGATCTTACAAAAAACAGAAAATGCTCACCATCCAGTTCATCAGCGATATTCTGCATCAAAACATCGTAGAAAGCCAAAACTTTCTCTCGCTCCTTAGGATCTTTTCTTCTGGCTAAAATTTTTTCAATCTCGTTCACGGCTGGGCACATATCGTCAAATTTCCTCTGCATTCCCCTATCGAACGAGCTATCGAATCAAACGAGAAAAAAATTAAAACAAAAAAAATGACAGAACTATGTCTTGTCAGATTAAAGTACACATGGTGTTCATATAGTGATCGGGTGAAGTGAGGGAAGTTATCTCATCCCCCACAGGAAAGTTGAATCAAATGTATCATTTTTTGTGACTAATTATGATGTTCAAGAACATTTCATTGCTAAACAACTACTAAATACTATATAATAAGATTCCACATTGCAAGATACCAACGCCGGATTTTTTTTGTTTTGGAGGAGACATTACGGTATTCCAAACAGAAATAGCTCTTTGAGCAGAAAATGTTTATAAGTTTTTAAGTTTTGAATTTTTTTTGTTATTGAGTTGATTTCTAGAGTTATTGGATTTAATTCGTTGTGTTCTGTGTTTTCATTTGGAGTTTCCGATGATTACTTGTTTTAAGTTTTAATTTCATTTCATTTAGTTTTTTTCTATGTTTCAAATTTGTGGATAGAGGCTAGCTATTTAATATTATTAATTTGTATACCCTTATCCTTATTGTCACAACATACCCAAAGGCGGAGATCAATAAAGGCCATAGCAGTAAGCAGCTTAATATTCCACTTGACCTCAATTCAACTCAATTCTACAACCGGTTTGACCAGAGGTGAGAACAGCTTCGTTATTTCAACTGTAATGCCAGGTTTTTCTGCTGGAGCTATTAACATTATTACCGCTCGTTAAACAATATACTATTAACTTTTACTTCCCACACCGATAGGTGAGGGCAGTATTGTGATCGCGAAAATTTTCGATTTTGAGGTAATACGCTTTTTGGGCGTTTTATGATGTGTACATAACGAAAATCCAGGTCACTCATTTCCGTCGGTCTATCTGTCTGTCTGTCGGCGTTATTCTAGCCTCCTAATCTCAGTAACCGCTGCATGGATCGTGATGAAATTTGGGAAGCGATATGCTGTGGGGACGCGGTACGCGTGAACAGATCTTAAACTTAAGAATGATTATTAAAAAGGCAGAGAGCATTATTTTCCCGTTTTTATCTGCTTTGTGGACTATTCTAAGGCGTTTGATAACGTAAAGTGGCCTAAACTGTGGGAAATCCTTATCTCCATGGGAGTCCCTTACCACTTAGTATTTCTCATACAGCAACTCTATGAGTCTAGCTCAGCTCGTAAGAATTGATGGTAACCTGTCTGGTCCAACAGCAACCAGAAAAGGAGTTCGTCAGGGATGCGTGTTATCTCCGATCTTATTTAACATTTACTCTGAATTTGTGATGAGACAGGTATTGGACAACTGAAATGGCGGTATAACTATTGGCGGAAGCAAAATATCTAACTTAAGATTTGCTGACGATACAACCCTTATTGCTGCTTCTCAGGAAGAACTAGTAGCTCTATTGAACGTTTCAGAACAACACAGTGCAGCATATGGCATATGGTCTTGGTATTAACTACAACAAGACCAAGGTTATTATCGTAGATAGAGAGCATGACAATCATCGAGAAATAAAGTCAATAGGCCGTTGTGAGGTAGTTCAAGGCTTTGTGCACCTCGGTTCTTTGATCGACAATTCAGGTAGCTGTGAGAATGAGATTCGACGGCGCATTCAACAGGCACGAGTGGCCATGACAAAACTTACTAAAATATGGCGTGACCATAACATCACTAAAGCTACCAAAATGTCACTGGTTCAGTGTCTTGTGTTCTCCATATTTTTGTATGCCTCGGAAACTTGGACTGTTAAAAAGGCAGATCGAGCTCGTATAGATGCTTTTGAAATGTGGACGTGGAGGAGAATGCTGAAAATTCCTTATACCGCCCATCGAACTAATGTTTCCATATTGGATGAGCTCGGTAATCCAAAGAGACTATCCTCCATTGTGTCGATGAGAATGCTTACATTCTTCGGACATATTCACAGAAGCGATAATATAGAGAAACTTGTAGTTCAGGGTCACCCCCCGAGTGGGCGGCGCCGTGGCTGTTCAATACACGCTGGGTGGATACGACGGAACAGTTGCTAGATACGAGTATCGAGAGCGCCACTGAAATGACAGTAATTCGCGAACGATGGCGAGCTACAGTTCTCAAAACTATTGATAATATTCGTGTCGGCAATACTCTAGCTCCGACTTAATGCATTTTACGAATTCACAACATGTCTGTTAAGACATTGTGACTATGATAATGATGATGCTGTGGGGTCGTAGTAGGTAATAATATAATAGGCTGTCGATTGACCTATGAAAGAAAAACATCGCGGCATAACATACTTTTTTTGTTCGGGCGGGCGATGATTTGGTTGCAAGGGGATCTCAGACTAAAGCTTCATGCTATGGAAAAATAATTAATTGGTATCACCGTAATGTGTGGGAAGTACTAAGTCAATCAACTTGATTTCATTTTTTTCTGAACGTTCAGGATTCGGGACGTTTATTAAGCTTTTCCGATTACTAATGTGGTCATCATGTATAAAACCTTTTACCTTTCACCACCACCAAGCCACATTGGCTCCTGATCAGTCAGAGATACTCCGATGTAAGCTATAGCACCTTGACCATCTGGCAATGTCCTTGTGGCCACGTATGTTCTTCCATCTTTCTTTTCAGCCTGTTCAGACTTGTTTGGGTCATAGTCGGTGTCATTCAACCAGGCTGGAGGCTGAAATTCAAAGATTCAAAGAAACAAGGACGTGAAATTCTGAATATTGGGCAATTATGCAGGGTGTTTCTAAATATCATGTAGAAACGAAGGGAGAAGGTTCTTTGGTGCTTTTAAGGACTAAAATTTCAAGTACCTAAACATAGGTCCGCAAACGCTTTTTGTTACCGATCTACGGCGTGTTGAAATTTCGATATTTTTTCAGGTTTTTCTTAATAGCTCCCTCAATTTTTAAGGTAATTATCTCAAATTTGGAATATAAAATACGCAATAGGAGTTACATAATTGCACATGTCAAACGCTTCTCAGAATCTACAGGGTGTTATTTTGCAGGGGTCAAGCCCCCTTTTCTTACCCTGAACCTTTTTGCAGGAGATTCAAAAAAACAAAATCATTTTTTCATCTTGTTTACAAACTTTTCATCCTGTTATATTTTTTTATATCTCCGATCCTTATCTATAAAAAAAACAATCTAGATTTTCTGTTATTAGGTGGATGAACATAATGGGTTTGAAATATGGTCTAGGAGGCTGTGGCTTTATTTTGATAATTGTTTTATTTTATTAAACTTGACATGTAGTATTTTACATCATAAATTGTGTCGTCAACTTTAGAGGTGCAAAGTGCACCGAAAAGATGTTTAGGTTCAGGGTATACAATGTATTCCACCATCATGTCGAGGTGTGAAAATACAATTAAAGTTATCGAGAAAAATGCGAAAAAAGGGGTCAACCTTTTAATTAATTTTTTATTACATTTTCAATTTCTGTATCACGAATCCATGGGTTCACGCAGTTGTAGCGCCATAGCTTGATTATTTTTACATACCTCAAAGTTTGTCGACATGATGGTGAAACACATTGTATAATACCGTGGCGCATGACCCCTGAAAAAATACCACCCTGTAGATTTTGCCCACCGTTTGACATATGCAGTTATGTAACTCGTATTGCGTTTCTTATATTCCAAATTTAAACTGAATATCTTAAAAATTGTGAGAGCTATGAAGACAAAACTGAAAAATATTGAAACTTCAACACCCTGTAGATCGGCAACGAAGGATTTGCGGACCTATGTTTATTTGAAATTTCAGTGATAAAAAACCAAAGAATCTCCTCCTTTCGTTTGTACATGATATTTAGGAACACCCTGTATTATTTCTAATTGCCACTATTTGTTTCCTAATTAACGAAACAAATAGTTGCAACACCATGATCTCCTTAAGCTTTTCGGAAAGGATGTTCACATGGTATACATAAAGAACTTTGAAATTTTAAATTATTTACAATATTTTTGTGATTATTTCGTTTTTTACTTTTTTGCCGAATAAAATTTCATTTTCGTAAACTAAAAATATTTTTTCGGTATTGTTATTGCATTTTTTACATTATCATGTAATTAGTAGTTTACTTATGATTTCTAAGAATTTTTTCTAGCTGTTTTTGGAAATACTCCATTGGAGTTTCAGCTGAGTTACAATTGTAATAATAAGTAAACGCATAAAAAATATCAGCTTTGAACTTACCTCGATAGTGTCTGGTATAGGTCCGAAAATTTGGGTGGCATTTCGGATATCTGCATCATATGGTGGTTCGGAAAATGGTTTCTCTAAAACACCATTCTGCATATTGATCAGTAGATGGGCCAAATACATATTCCGACATCTTTTCTTGTCTATGCCCTCAGAGGGTTCGGCTAGCAGTTTAGCTAACCATACCTGGAAAGTTCAATTTCAAAGTTATATGTAAATGCGTACAACAGGAAGGATCATTGTGGCTACTCTTTTACTTAAGACCACTCTGATCAGTTATAAAAGCTTAAAGTTGCTTGTAAAACAGGCAAAGTACCAGTACCATGTGCAGGGTTAATCATGTAACTGCGAGCAAAAAATGTTATTAGGTAAGAGAAATCGCTGGAAAATATTTTCAAATTCCGCAAGTGGCCGCTAGGAGGCTCAACTGTTACGATCAATCAGAAAAACGGCTTTATGCGAATAAAGATATATTATAAATTCTACCATCATGTAGACTGGACAATTTTCGATTTATTTTGTTAATCAATTTAGCTTTATCTTGTAGAATGTAGTAGTGGGGGAATGTTAGAAAAGTTTTTATTTAAATGACCATAACTTTGGTACAAATAAAGATTTAGTAATGAGTGATCGTAAAAAATATCGAAGTGGTCAACTAAAAGAAGAAAACTAAAAAGAGAGTTAGAGAAAAATCGAGGAAAATTAGCTAAATTAGACATGTTTTTTTGTCAAGACGACGTTGTAGTCTGAGCCGGATTTACAGCCATCAACTTCAAAATGCGTTGATCAAGAACAGGGGACAATTTCTCAAAATTAATGTTTTTTATCAACGATTGACATAATACATTCGCAATTAACAACTAGTTTTACAGGATTTAATAGAATGAGTGATATCTTTTTGTGTTTACAACCTAAATATCTTCCCAGTCCAGCATAATCTGAAACTCTCAAAAACTGTGACCACGCTTAGCAAAAATATTTTCAATTCATTTCGCCAAGTTTTTCTTTGCAATTCATGAACACGCTTACATTGTTAAAAACAAAGTCAAATCCGGGAATGAATGTGAAAAGTATATTTGAAAAGTGACTTATTTGCACAAGTTTACGCATTGTGCTATTATTATTCTTTAGCATGCCAATCACATCAGCGTCAGCCGAAAGATCATTCGCCAAATTAAAACAAATAAAGAACTATTTAAGGTGTCAGACAGGCCAGCAACGACTGAAATATTTATATCTATCATTTCGATCTAAGACCAAGAGCTGAAGCTGCGAATAAATTATAAATAAAAGGTTTAATTGACGAATTTGCCATGTGTAAAGCTAGAAAAAAATCATTCTAAGTTTAGATGTAGCTTTTTAAACGTTTTATGATTTCAATGATTCGCCATTAAAACATACTGTTTTTCTATTATCCTAAAGTTATGTTTTTCTTTGCTCAACGTTGTAGTTTATCTTGCCCTGATTATATATTTTGTTTCGTTAATAAGTTTGGTTAATTGTTTAGTATCCAGGTTTTTGCTATCTCCTTGTTGAATTGTATTTGTGTTTTCCCCTCCGAGCCACTTTTCACTTAGCGCTCACGTAAGCTATTAATTATTTGCAATAAATTACTAAAAAAATGTTCGCATCTCCCCTATTGAATTATTGTTATATTGGACCTAAACCAACATCTATCAAAAATCTCTTCAAAATAGCAAAAATCAGTATACTAGACCATTACCATAATTTCATGTAAAATAAATAAAACCATTAAATGATGTTGTTTTCATCTATAGTATTTATAACTGAACGGGGTGGCCACTGTATGTATTTTGCTTGGGGGCCCAAAAAGTGTAGTTACGCCACTGCCTTGGAGTAGTTGTGTCTGTGTGTGTTCTTAAATTCACAAAATACGCCAAATTAAAAATGTAATAAAAACTAAATTAAAATGTAAATGTAATGAAAATGTGCTTTGCATAGAAGCACCTTATGGTATTTACTTCGCATTTTTGGGCAACATCCTTATTGGTGATTTTTCTCAAGAAAGTGTCAGTGAAATTGAGGTAAAATAGAAAATCTTCGTCCAATTTCGCCTCCAGCTCCATTGTGGTACACTCACAGATTACACTAGAATTTTTCTTCTTATGGTCGCAACTTTACGGTGTGGATGACGACATTACAATGTCTGACACTTTATGTGAAAATGACATATAATCTACAGATTGATCTAGATTTCGTAACACTTTTTACAGGCATTTCTGGACTGGTCATTTTTTTATAAAAATAACGATAGAAATATGAATATCAAAGACAGAGAGAGAGAGTATAATTCTCCCTAAACGGCGTATCCTGTCTCATATCGTTGAAATGAAAAATATAGAAGGTTAAACCTGAAAAATTGTAAAATTTCCCGATAAAGACTGATTTTCTTTTTTACACTCGTAACCCAAAAATGTTAAGTAACATTATGAAATGTTCTCAAAAAATCACTACATGCTTCGAAAGAGGGTTGCCGGCAATTGTTTTCCAGAGGTCGTACAAACTGAACAAGAAAATGGTACAAGAAATTCCGCGTAAGACCGTGACAGTGACGTCACACAATTGATGAGGTACCAGCGCAGACAATATGGTGGTTTGACATTGCTTACAGTCAGGAGCGTAACAATAGTTTGCTCAATCTGAATTTGTTCGATTGGGCAAGGAAACACTTGGTACGGATTTAACTATTTATTTGCACTAACTATATACACTACGCGACTACGCCTAGCCTAATACTTAACAGTCTTATTTATTTACAGTCACTGAGTCACTACATAATTTATATTTGTCCAACACTTCACTCATTCATGTCGTCGCTGGCCTGTATATAGTTGGAATAGATCACATTTCAGCCAATTTTCCGATAAAAAGACCAGACAAAGTCGTGGAGATGTAAGGGAAGAAAAAAAGGGAAGGGAAGAGAAAAGCAAAGAGGAAGGTATAGCTTCTAGCTTGACATAGTCGATTTGAGTTCTGTAATTTTTGCGTTAAGGGTTAATTTTGAGGTTCAATGTCTAAAAGGGCAAATATTTAGTTTCCAAAATTGCACGATTTGATTTTGATCACACTGCAAGCCGCGGCCTTACAAACTTGTTCGACTGTGTAGTCCACTGATTCGCGCAACAGAGGGTTACTGTGCGCCTGACTGTAACGTCGTTGCTTCTGTTGTTTAATGTAATCTCCTAAGTTAAGGGATATCAAGGTCTCTGTGAAGGGTATCGTTGGAAATATACCACGGGGCGTTAGTGATCGTGCGTAATGTACTGCTGTGCAGAACCTGCAGATTTCACATGTGCGTTTTGGCGAGAAAACACCAAGCCGCACAACTCAAATTTTGAAGATCTACATATCATAGGGTAGAGTCGACAAAACATAATTTTATTACGAATTTTGTTTCTAACGATCAGTGTATTTCTGCAAACGCCAAGACATACCCTTGTTCAGGGTAATTCCTATAGTACTTGGTAGAGTTTTTCTAAGGAATCAGAGCACAGTTCACTGAGACCTTCAACGAGGTTCCACGACGTTTTTTGGTAAAATATATAGCTTATGTTTTCAAATTAACGATTTTGATGAGCCACCTAGCCGCCCACTCTAACACTTGCGGGGGCAAGGGACAGCATATGTATAAAAAGCGAATAAAGAATAGGCGTAAGGACCAAACCCTGAGGGCAACTGGTTTTTTATGGGGCAAATACAGGCTTAAGTAAAATGCCCGTGACCATCGGGTGTCGTATACAATGGGGTTTTTGATAACAATCATAGGTATACGAACTTCGCACTTTCTGTACTGTGTAGATTTTTATCAATACTCGTACAAAAATTAATGTGAGCCTCGCCAACGTGCGGCGCAACAGAATGCGCCTGTAAATAAAAAAGGCGGAACGCTAACACCCGGCTTGTTAATTGAAAAATCAAGCGTTTCGTTTCAAAATGTTGGTCTCCGCAGCTCATTTTTCCAACCGGTTTAATATTATACCTTTGAACTGTGTTGTATTTAGTCGTTTTCTGTTGTTTCCGGCAGTTTTCTGCTTGTTTTCTCTTGTTTCGAGCTGTTTTCTGTTCTTTTCTTTTGTATTCGGTTCGATTTGGTTGTTTCCTGTTGTGTTTGGACGTTTTCTGTTATTTCCAGCTTGTTTTATGTTCTGTTTTGTTGTATTTGGTTGTTTGCTGTTGTATTTAGCCGTTTTGTGTATTTTTCAGCTCTTTTTTGCTTGTTTTCTGTTGTTTTGAGCTGTTTTCTGTTCTCTTTGGTTGTCTTCTATTGTGCTTGGATCTTTGTTTGTATCTTATTTTTGATCGTTTTCCTTTGTCTTCTGCTGTTTTCTGCTTATTTTATGTTGTTTTGAGCTGTTTTCTGTTATTTTCTTTTGTATTTCATCATAAATATGGTGTAGATATCTTACGCCGCCCATGTTTAAAAACAACATCTATGCTACGCCACTGGCGACGCTAACGAGTACCCTCTATCGAGTAGTAGCAAAAATGCAAAATGAATATGCAGATTTTACGTATCCTGTAACAGATATCTATAAAAACCTTCGTTTAGATGCCGTTAATATCCCTATAGGTGTCGCTAAATACACAAAACAAGGGTATCGATTCGAGAACGAGAAGTTGACCTAGCGCTCAGAACCAACCGGACGGAGCTCGAATGTCGAACGAAAACGAAGCAACAACGAATCATTGCGATTGCATCACTAGGCTAGTCACGTAGGCCAGCTAGCTAGCAAGCGAACGCTGCGAACGAGCGAACGAGAGCCATTTTGTTTCAGTCTTTCGTAGAAGGCACACACTGACGAATGACGACTTGTGTGCTTTTTGCATCAATTTCGAATTTGATCGCTATTAGCAGCAACCAGTGTCTGTATTCTGTAAGTTGCTCGGTACTACGGATTATACACGTAGGTGTCTTGGCTTCCAGTTCTGTTGGTGAAATTTTCAATAGGTATAAAAACGATAACGCCAATGAATAATATTCAAACCTAAAGCGAGAAAGGAAAAATGTAATGCAGCAGATCTTTAAATATTCTGTTTTTATTATGAACATTAGGTATACTACCTATGAATCAATGTTTTATTTCAAACATTTAAACTATACCTACCTAACTATTAAAGAGATAATATTGCAAATACCTATTAGCTCTCACCCGACTTCTGCAATTGAAAATAATATTAGGTAGAAAAACATCATCAACACAAAGGTACAAAAATTCTGTGAGCGGTTCTGGTCTGGTTCTCTTTTATTAGATAAATAGGTAGATTGTATATACTATATACCTAGGCCCTGAATAGATGGTACCCAATTGTTGTACGTATTTACAAATCCTTTAAATATTATTTCTTGTATTATAGCAATTCAAATAGGTGTACTACCTAGTAGGTACTTAATAAATGTAGGTAGGTATCTCTAATTCTTGCACTCTCATAAAAATATGAAGTTGAATGAAGTGAAAAATGATTTGCCCTTCAAACTGTTATGCAGTTGTTCTATACCTACAGGGGATTCTACACTATCATGTCTATGAAAGTAGATGTATTGGTACTGAATAAATCCTATACCTACCCAGTAAATCAATCATAAAAATCCTCAACTTGGGCCCTAAGTAGGTAGGTACATTTTCAGAACACCAATAAGTTAAAGCAATTTTTTTTTGATCAACCTTTTTGTTTTTCAAATTTTATGTTTATAGGTACCTATCTACTAATAAACATAAATTCATTCTGATAAATACCTAGATGTTGGAATCCATGGAGAAAATAGGTACCTAAGTCATTAATTGTGCAAGTTTGTCTAATGACTGTTTGACTGACCATAGGTAGGTACCTAGGTATAGGTATGTATTTTATACCACTTAGGTACCTACCTAGGTAGGTACCACATTATTTTATATGCAAATCGGTCGATCAACATAATTTGATCGGTCCTGCACCTTTTCTGACAAAGGCTACAATATCGACTATCAATTTTACCCCCTGATTTACCCCGATCTCTATACAAACAAAACTGCCCTTCAAATTCCCTATTTAGCTCATTCCGGAATAAATTCCAGCCTATATCGAACCCGGGATCTAGCAACCCTTGATAATCCCTCCTCTTCTTTCGCCCATTTTTTCCGACTGATACGATACGAGAGGTAATTTAGTTTTTGCAACGATCACACTTTGTATACGGAAGCAAATCAAGTATTGTAAAAACGTAAAAGTGCACTAGTTTTTGGATACCTATGCTGTACAACCAACAGAACAGACGATAGACGAACAGTGAAACACCAAACACCTATACATATACCGTTTTCGTTCTGTACTCTGTATATCTCTACGAGTAACGAGTGTGTTCGACCTACCTACTTTACCCTGACGCGCGAAGTGGACTGTCCCACGCCTCAATTAAAAGCAGCTATTGGCAGAGCGGAAAACATCCGCTGGCTGTATTATTTTGAGCTGTTTCGAGGGTTTTTTCTTATTTATCTTCACATAGTTTTCAAAGTCGTTGAAAATAGACAATAAAGAAACGGATGGTGTTCCGATCTTGAAGAAAACAGGTCCGGAATGTTGTGAAGACGACTAAAATATAGGTATACAGTCTATAATAATCTATTTAGCTAAATAGGAAAAACAAATGAAGGCCTTTGATGGACAAAACCAGAATTAGGTATTTGCCTCGTCATACAGTTTCTTTTCCATTTGTTCAAAGTACCTACCTAGGTATATTCATGATTACTGATAATAGGTATTGTCGTTGGAGCAGTGGCGCACAAAAGAAATTTCTGGCTGTCTCGATAATAATTTAAACAAATAGCGAAGTTCTAATGGGTACCTACCTATTATTCTGCAAGAAGGTATACCTCTACCTAGTTACTATAGTTAGGTATGTTTGAGCCTATTTCACCTAAATTGAACATAGCAATACCCATTCCTAGATAGGTATAAATAGGCAGTTACAAACCTTATAACGTTATAAAAGTGATCCCAGTTCTGAAAATTAGGGTGTTCTGTGTAAGTAGTGATAACAAAGGCATTACCAACGAATTCGAATACCGAGAGAACTCACGGTTATGTTACTAAGTTACCACGTGGTTCCCAATCTCTGTTATATTTACTGTGAAAGGTTTTCGCGGCCATCGTCCAATGGATTTGTGGTTCTTGGGTTTTTAGGCCGGCGTCGTTTAGCGTTAAAGCTTGACGTTTCGCCACCACGAGTGGATGGCATCTTCAGAAGCTATTTCACTTCGGCGACTTCCAAAATACTCAGTATTAACGCTAAACGATGCCGGCCTAAAAACCCAAGAATCACAAATTCATCTGTTATATTTGTATTTGCCTCCATAATTTGGTAATAGATTTTAGAAGATTTTAAATCTTGATGATGGCGACACTCCTGCCATGTCAGATTAAATTCTGTGAAATCAACTATTATGGCAAGTCTCTCTTTTTAATTTGCCATCTCTGCAAGAAATTTCAATAGTTGCAGCCGTTTTGCAAGTGCAGTGAGATATTTCAAACTAAGGTGAGATTCTCGAATCAGTAAATATCAGTTCTATTAGACGTTCATACAGAACAGCTGAGCACAGTTCTCAGTTCATCAAATTATACAGTTTTCGTTAACGTCAAAAGTGAGGAAACTGATGTTAGTCTCTATAGGTTGTGCAATTGGGGTTAGAAGTAAGGGGGGGAGGCAAAAATCTCACTTCATTTGAATTGAGTTTGGATAAAAAGAACATCACGTATTGAACTGAGTTAAGTTAAGTGAGCTGAGATTATCTAAGATTTTGTGTAAAACGAATGCGGTCAATATCTCGGAATTGGCGAAATCATATTTGGGGACAATTCAAAAGATGATAGAAGGTACCTACCTAGATTTGTTAGATTGCATTAGTAATAGCATCATGGAACACTGAAAAGTAGTAGATCTATTATGGCATCAATGCATTTCATAACGCTTAGTACCGAGAAAACGTACTCAAAAAATACGTAGTTCAAAAATAATTAAAATTCGTCACTACCTGATCTAAATGCCATTGAAATTTTTTGCAATACAGGTTATGCATATTAATTTGAAGAGCATTGGTTTTCTAGTCCATGCATATTTCCTGTCTGCGCTGTGCAACTCAGCACAGACCAATAGAAAAACTTTTCGATTTTACAACAATTTTGACGGGGCACATTTGGAAAATTTCGAAAGGATAATGTAAAACAAATGCCAAAGATGAAATTACATGTTGCGACAGCATTTTGAAAATTGACAAACCAAGGTGTACCGATCTTCTGTTGGCAACATGTGATATGGCATCTAGGCAGACACAGTGAAGATAGTCAATTACTTATTTTTGAATCCTTAAGAACGAATCAATCTCCCTTAACAAAATTTTCAAAAATATAGTCGCATACCGCAACCCAAACTTCATCTAAATCAATGCAGCGGTTATTGAAATTATGTGGGTATAAAAAATGGCGACATACAGACCCAAACGGCTATCATAGATTCTCACGATGTATCATATAAGACGCATAAGCTGAAAAAATATATTTTAGATTATTTTTGGAGCCGCCCACTGACCTTTTTTCATTTAAATTCACCACCGTCATGTTAGAAATTCTAATCTAATATGCTTAGCTGCTTTGACGTGTTGTCATTTTTAGTTGTTGCCTGGGAGGTGTTGGGGTTTTTTGTCCTCTCAGATAATATTTTTTCGATGGACCTTTGGAAACAATTTCATTATGATTTTTTTTAATCGGGTGATCATTTTATATTTTATGCGAAAGTAAGTTCTTTCGATGTACCTTCTCATCTTTTACCAATTTCAAACTTCTGGACGGGAGGTCAAATTAGATGGGAAGGGCTTTCTAAAGCTTATTACAAAAATAGGAAAGAATTTACTTGAGCACCTAAATTCAAAGTTCTTTTAACCGGAAGCGATATTGACAACACTGGATTTTTCCCGGACTAGCTTTTTTATGCTGATTACGAATCTGTATTTAGTTTTTCTCTATCACCTGTACTTTTGGCTATCTTTTGTATACGGACGGATGGACGGACGGACAGACAGACAGAGGCTCTGCATAAGCTCTCTTCAGTGACAGTGAGAGCTAAAAGTGGTAATGTCCTGATATTTTCGACCTTAGCGAAATCTAGGTTTTGTTCGTTTGCTTTCAGAAGGCAAGAAATAGCTTGATTTTTCACTATCTGTATGCTGTAGGGACTGTACCTATATTGTTCGACCACTTATTGCATAATTATAGGTATGATTAGCGGTGCAGCAATTATAGGCATAAGCAGTGGTGAGAGAATTTTTGCTAAAACTATTTAAACTTTCTATATCTCGCAGCATTTCTCGAAGCGAAAACATCAATGATTTCACTAATGTTGATGTTTCTTGTGACTTCATTTTCTATAGTTAGTAAACTAAGCCCAAAAAATATTTCTTCAGACATAGGTAGAGCTTCTGAGATGGTTATTCATTAATTTTAGCTCCCTGGGCTGTGGCAATTATAACAGGCAGACTTAAAAAAGTTCAGCTTCAATTGTTTCGAGAAATTCACAGTAGCTCGAGTTAGTCAGAGGCACAGGCTTCTTACTCTTAGTTTAGGTTTCCGGGTCCCCACAAAGTGCGAGCACTGCGGACCCAGCTGTTACGCCACTGGTAAAATATTAGCAAGTGAGGATGTTATCAAATTATAACCTAAACTTCATTTTATATGCTTCAAAGTTGACATTCTCTTAGGTATAGCCAAGAAAATATTTTTATAATAATTAATTTCAATTTCTGTTTCTTTCTACAATAATTATGGTCGTTCTTTGCTTACCCATAAGTACCTACCTATGGTGTCGTTAATCGTTTTATGAACCGAGTAAACTACTTGATATTCCTTTCCTAAACATAGTTTTGGTTGTGGTGTTCTCCAGTTATTGCGATCCCCTTCAGACTTTGTGTAGGTGTAGCTACCTATGACCTCTTCCCTCTTCCTCTTAGCCCCTTCAACAAACTCCAAATTACTACTCTGGTTGGCATGCACCAGGAATAAACAAATGAGAATCTCAATTTTCTAGTTCTACCACCTTCTAACACTGACTAAATCGACCCTAGAACGCACGAACTAGGTAGGTGTGTAAACAATCCTAGAGTTTATTATTTCCGGAATCCAGAGCAGGACAGGACAGATGCCTTCAACAAAATAATTTAGGAAGCTCCATACATTCGCATTTCTTATAAAAACCTCAGAACGTATGGATTTTTAGGAAAAAATGCTGATTAGTAAGTCTTTTTGAAGATTCTCTGGCATTTCTGCATCTCTACATGCTAAAATAATGAGCGTACTTCACGTGCCAAGCTCCAAAAATTACTTTAGACAGCTCAAAATCGATATCGCATCTTCCCAAGTACGAAAACAAACCATATATCCTAATAATTATAAAAATAAGTCTACGTTGTCAGGTCGGGTAGTAACCTCGCAGGAGCTGGCATGGCGGCGGCGACCGACCGAAAAGTCCAGTAGAGAGAGACGAAAGATAAAGGAAAGCTGTATGCCTGTACACGAAAGTCTGCGATTCTGCTACGACGCGACCCCTCGGTCCTCTCTGTTTCTCCCATTACGCCAAAGGTAGGTCGTTGATTAGCGGCAAGCAAAGGCGGAGCGCCGCGTTGCCAACATGTGCATAAATTCCTGTAATGCAGTCCTTAACATTAGGACTGATATGATATTTGAATAGGTACCTATTAGTGGGCTTAGTTAAGAGTTTCCTAGTTTTTCATGTCACATTAGCTTTTTTGAAATTAGCATCTAATATCGGCAATTTTTTTTGTAACTTGAACAAGAAACCTGCATAGAACAACAGTCACTTTCATAATAGGTACGATACGAAACTGTTCCTATTGGTTGAAATATTTTGATTTGACATAATTTTGAATATTTCAACCAATTGGAACAATTTCGTATCGTCGGATGTCGTGTGCATCTGAATTAAGCTTAACTTGAAACCCCTATTTAACATAATTTCTCTCTCTAGAACAAAATCTCAAACCAAAATAATACCTATTACCCCATGTGGAGGCGGGTTAGAATATCTCCCATCGTATATCCTGCGTGTCGTAAAAGGCGACTAAAAGGAACCGAACTACTGTCGGTATAAAGCAGTAATCTCTTCTCAACCAACAGCTTTGGGTGGACGAGTTGAGAAGAGTCGCAAGACACCTTCTTGTCCTTGGGGTGAGAAATTGCCCCTAAAGGCGGATGAACCAGTAGATACCATCTGGTCAACCGCATGAAGATGCAGAAGGCAAATGGGAAACTACTGCATTAAAAATCTTAAAGATATCCCAAGAGAAACTCGTAAATTAAGTAAATGCATTTCACGAGTTCACAACATGTCTGTTAAGACATTGTGACTATGATGATGATGATGTAAGCATCATGAGTCGTCCATAATAATGATTTGAACGAGTTCGTCACAGTTTTCAAAAAAGTGGTTTTGATAGGTACTTTAAGTCAGGTACAAAATTAAAAAAAATGTACAGCTGTCTACATAAAGGCACTGTTTTATCAGGGATAGGTGTGTGCATATAGGTATTTGACAAGATGTGAATATTCAACTGCTCCCAATATTTAACAATGTTCATAAGAAGAATAAGGCTTACAAAATGTTTACTAGATTTTTCATTATTACAAGAAAAATAAACAGGGTCCAGCGTTAATTTGCAGATAAACCTTGTTTCCCTAAATATTTAGAAAATACTCCACTACGTTGCATAGTTATGCCTTTCAAAACAAGGTGATAGTTTTTATTCACACTGGCTGTTCTGTTGAATAGGGGTTTGATCCCTTACAAAATATCGCGATTTGGTATTTTGTCGAGTTGGCAACACTGTCGAGCGGCTCGACCGCGGCAGCTCGAATCGGCCCAGTCGTTGTGTGTACTGTAGACCGAGAAAATGAAGTGAAACGTAGAGGGAAGCAGCTACTCGCACATACGAACACACATTTTTCGTAGTTTTTACTCCAAAAAAATAGTGTCCGGATAGTCACACAACGTGAAAACTCACCCGCGCAAAAAAGTTCGATGAGTGTCGTTAACCGTACAACTTCTGTGAAAAGTGCCGCGGCCAACCATGTGATTGTGCGCTGAAAAATGTGGAAAGAAGTGATGTCTAGGCGGCTGTGGTTTTTTGTTGCAGTGAATTACCGGTGAATTTGTTCTTTTCCCGGTGAATTTGGTTTGTGCGTGTGAACGTCGAGGTCTTACAAAGTGTGAGGAGCCGGGTGCCGTTCTCAATGTGGTGTTCGGGGCACCATGGTCAGAGAGACTAGGTATTTGTGGGTAGGAAACTTGCCCGAGAATATTAGAGAGGAGCGCATACGAGAACATTTTAAACGGTAAATATACATTCCAAGGTTTCCACATATTATGTTCGATGCGAAATTGAGGTCTGTATATTTCACTCTAGGTGAAAAGCAGTGCCGTGCAGTGTATTCCATTAGATTCTGTTGTTCTCTTTTCAGGTCTTCGTGGAAGGACAACACCCACACCCATCAATCATATAAATATTTTTTGAATATAATCTAAGTAAATTACTTCGCCTAGATGCTGTTTTTATTGCTGAATATAATATTTCAGCATGCAGAATAAAAAATATTCCTCTGAAAATTTGGCAACTCGGGACTTTCTAAATAGATTCATATTTTTTCCATTTTTTTTAATAATTTTCATCAGGACTTTATAAATCTTGCTGAAAATAGTAAATTGATCTTCATAGCAAGCATCCAGAATTTTTCATATTTCTTGGTTTGAAATAAGTTTCAACAATTTAGACAATTAAAAATTGTTATTTTTACGCAAGGCAAGGCATACATTCTAATTTTTGTTTATTTGACTTGAAAAATCTCATCTATAGGATGTTTAAAATAAATGTAGTTTATAAGCTAGACATGCATCCAATTAAAGCTGATCAGAAGCAGTTTTATTTTGGATATCCTATAACTGTAAATACGGTGTTGTTCTTTTTTACTTTTCAACTATCTATATGGGTATAATTTGTATATCGATCTGAATTTTTTTATCACTTAAAAAATTGTTTTATATAATAGGTATATCATTGATAAACATGTAAATTTTTCTACAAGACTTAGGAGCAGTATGGAGAAAAAGTAATCCAGCATGCTTTTCAACTTGGTAAGTAGGTACATGTCTGTCAATTAACATACAAATTTACTATGGAAATGCTATGATGTATAGCTATTATTAACATGATATTAAGTTAGAGAGACATTTGAAAACATATTTTTTGTCATAAACAGTTGTGAACATTATAATTTTGTTGATCATTGTTGACGTGTATTAACTACATAGGTAAATAAATTTGGAAAATACACTTTTTGTCCAAGGTTGTTTTCCATTAAGTGAATATTAACTTGGCTAATCAACACAGCAGAAAAATTAAAAATTGATTACTCTAAAACTAATTTGCTACAATAAATAGCAAAATACAACCAGGCAGTTGTTCATCTTTGCTTCATTTTTTCAATGTTATTTATATTTTCTTGGATATCTGTAAGGTTCATTTCTTTTATTATTGAATTAAACTTAAGTAAACAAGTGAAAAAATAAATGGCAATCCAACAAGGTTCTTTAGAACTCATTTCACCAAGTTGGTGTAGGTATATAAAAATATAGGTACCAACTACTCAAAAATCATATACTTTTTAGCTTATAGAGCATCAAGAACATCTTTTTTTCAATTTTCAGTTGGTATTTTTCACACCAGAAGAGGTAAGTAATGCGTAACATTGAATACTGTATTTGATATTCAACCCGAATGATATTTTAATGCTTAAAAATTTCGAAATTTGAATTTAATTCATTAAATGCCTGTGAATCAGGATCTATCCAGAAATGGTAGATCTACTTGACGACACTTGATATACTATTTTGTTTAAGGATGTCCTGGATTTTTTAATAAATAATATAGTTTTTTTAATGTTTCTCAAACGTGGTGCATTGTTGCACACTCAGTTTTCTTTGTTGTATTGTAAACTATTCAGCATTCTACATTTAACTACGAAATTGTATACTATTCTCAAATGACGTGAATGTACTGTTTGTATAAACTAATGTTAGCCTTGTATGTTTAAACAAACCACAGCCTAGGTACATACATATTCTTAGCGCCTAATGTTTTTGCGACAGCTAGTAGGTTGGGAATAACAACTGGTGGTATTTTCTTAGGTAGATATCAAAGTGGTAAAATGCAAAAAGTGATGCCCTAGCAGCACCCCAGCACCCTTCCTCAATAGTTCCCCCTCACTAACAAAAGAGTGCCTTACTTCCCTGAACGAGATGCCCGAAGGTTGCTGGGTAAAAAATCACCTTTGTAATGATAATTTTGTCAACAGTAAAAATGGCAACGAATAGATCGAGTCTTGTCTCGCCTTTTAGGCGCACTTGCAAAAGTGAAAATGGAGTCAAGTTGATTGACTCGGTACTTCCCACACATCACGGTGCTATCATTTTATTATTTTCCCATTGCATGGGAGTCTGAGATCCCTTTGCAACCAAATCATTACCCGCCCGTCCTCAACAAAAAACATCCAATACAGAAACTCGACCCTCAATAGTTGTAGGAACTAGGACAAGACAGTTTTTATTCTGTAAACTTCAACTGGATCATGAACCCCCAAATCGCTTTAAAAACGAAGTTGGAGCTGTTTTTATATTTTTAGTTTTTTTATTATAGCTGCGCCGCCACTGACACGATTTTTAAAAACCATGCGCATTTTCCATGCTGGCCACGGTAATAATACTGTGTCGAAATTTCGTTAAAACCAATTCCAGGTTACACGATGCAGAACGATCTAAATCAATACTCGTATGAGTATACATCAGAAAATTCTAAGTCCTTTGGTTTCTGTAATAGGCAAGGCGATGTTTCGATGGGCCTAAAAAGGTGTATTATGCCGCTAGGTCCTTCTTTCTCAGGTCAATGGAGAGCCCATTATCAATACAAAAACTTTTTCAGTTTCACAGCGCCCTACCCCAATTTCACCCATACCCAAAAAAGTAGAAAATGATCGGGAACCCCTAAAATGCCAAAAAACGAATTTTGAGCTGCTTTTATACTTTTTATTATTGCTGTGGCGCCACTGACACGATTTCAAAAAATCGTACGCTTTTTCTATCCTCGCCAAGTTAGTAGTACTGTGTCAAAGTGTCATTAAAATTAATTCAACAATTACCTCGTTATACAATACAAAACGATCTAAAGTCATAACCATCGAATGTATAAATCAGAAAATTCTAAGTCCCTTGGTTTGTGTTACAGGCAGGTAATGTTCGGATTGACCTAAAAAATTATTATATGCTGCTAGGTCTTTCCTTCACAGGTCAATAGACAGCCTATTAGTAATACAACACATTTTTCAGTTTTGCAACCCCCCACCTCCCAACCACCCCAATTTCACCCCCATCCAAAAAAAGTAAAAAATGATCAGCAACCCCTAAAACGTCTAAAAAAGAGGTTTGAGGAATATGTGTATTTTTTGTTATTTGTAAATACTCCGCCGCCGATGCACCGATTTTCAAAATTATAACACTCGTTATAACAGCATTATCTACTAGAACCCCACATAATATCGCTACCCAAATTTCATCATAATCCATGCAGCGGTTACTGAGATAGAAAAATGCCAGCAGACAGACAAACCGAAGGAAATGAGTGACGTAGATTTTCGTTATGTTGTAGACATCATAAAACGCCTAAAAAGTGTATTATCTTGAAATCGGAAATTTTCGCGATCACAATACTTCCCCAACCAATCGGTGTCGGAAGTACAAATCTGAACACCCTGTGGCATTTAGAAGAGTTTTAAATAAATAAATAATCATGCTACCCAGGATGCTAGCTTAATTATTATTTATGACTCACTATTATGATGTCTGGCATTACCAACTCAAATTTTCAATTCAGGTAATATGCCTCGGAAACTTTGACTGTTAAAAAGCCAGATCGAGCTCGCATAGATGCTATTGAAATGTGGACATGGAGGAGAATGCTGAGAGTTCCTTATATCGCCCATCGAACTAACGTTTCCGTACTGGATGAGCTCGGTAATCCAAAGAGACTATCCTCCATTGTGTCGAAGAGAATGCTTACATTCTTCGGACATATACACAGGAGAAACCTGTAGTTCAGGGTTCGCCCCGAGTGGGCGGCGCCGTGGCCGTCCCCCTACACGCTGGGTGGATACGACGAAACAGTTGCTGGATATGAGTATCAAGAGCGCCACTAAACTGACAGTAAATCGCGAACGATGGCGAGCTACAGTACTCAAAACTATTGATAATATTCGTGTCGGCAATACTCTAGCTCCGACTTAATGCATTTTACGAGTTCACAACATGTGTGTTAAGACATTGTGACTATGATGATGAATATGACGACTCCAAGGTGATGTCTCATATTCTGAGATTTCTGGGGAACAGGAATAAAAGTGTATCTTCTACTCTGTAGGTGTTCTCTATTTCAGTTGATTTTATTCTTAATCCTTCATAACACAATAACATTGTCCATAACAGTCACATAACCATGGCATTTGTTCTACAATTTCATGTCGATTAAAATAGTATAGTGAAAGTATTTAAACATGCAATAAACGTTACAAAAAATCGCATTTCCAAAATTTTCTCTATAATACCAAATAAAATCATTATTTATTTATCCAGATCAGTAGTATAATATATTTTTACTCATCGGTATTTTTAGTGCATCACGAGATGTTAAATTTAGAAGTTCCACAATTTGTTGTGTAAACTTTGCACACCTTTTTGGCACTCAATGTTTATGTGTCTATATAGTATATATATTCAAATTTTAATGCCTGAACGAAGCCAAGCTAAAAGTATTAAAAATAATATATCTTTTAGACAGGCAGTAATGTCAGAAACATTGCAAACATTCAATAAATGCTAGAAAACTTCTTAGCAACCGGTATTTTAAGACAGTTTAGTTGAGAACCAATACGCCAGAATAGACTAATTAAAATCAGTTATTGACTGACTCACTGACTCACTGAAGAGAGCTCATGTAGAGCCTCTGTCTGTCCGTCGGTCCGTCTGTCCGTATACAAAAGATAGCCAAAACTACAGGTGCTAGAGAAAAACTAAATAAAGATTCGGAATCAGCATGAAAAAACTAGTCCGGGAAAAATCCTGTTTTGTCAGTATCGCTTCCGGTTTAAAAAAAATTGAACGAAATTACGACAGGTAACTGACGACGTATTATGTACGGTGTAGCGATATTCCTGAAGTAAGACAGCGTGGCCAAGCGGTTAAGACGCTAGGCACCAGTCCGAAAGGGCGTGGGTTCGAATCTCACTGCGGTCAACAACTTTTTTTTTCTTTTTTTAAGACTAAATTTTAAATTTGTTGATTACTGGTCCGGGAAAAATCCGGTTTTGTGAATATAATAATAAAATTATTTTTATACCAACAAATTTACAAGTAAATTCTTTCCTCCTTTTTTCTATATACCTAGGCAAATGCTGATCACGTTAGGCAATTGATAGACCAGTGACAGTGGTGGCGAAGTAATCAAAAAACGGATATTCGTTGTCTCTTTTATAAGGCGGAAAGTACTGATCTTATTTTATTTAAATATTGTGGCACGTTATTATTGTGGCAAAAAGCGTACTGTTTTTTTTTTAATGGGTTCAATCGAGTAATTGTGGAAAAACAAAAATGTAAAAATGGCTAAAAAAAGTCTGATCACTGTAGATCCAGGAGAGCTTTTTGCAGTATGGGAAAATGTTCGGTAGGCTGTGTTGAATTGTGGCTCGTTGTTACACAAGAAAATAGGAATAGTGTGACCCTTTTTTCTTTTAGAAAATTTTTGTCAGCTGCCCCCTCTTCTGCCTAATCCTGGATTTCCAAAAAAAGTCTTGGATTTCTTATATTCAAAATTTTTCAAAAGTAAAAAGCAGGGCATATTCCCATTTGGCTCCAAATAGACTGCAATATAATTAAAAAAAAAACAAAAAACGAAAACTACCATCACCCGTCGAAGTGATTGTAATACAATTTTGATAATGTTACTTTCTAAACCGATAGGTTAGGGGAGTATTGTGGTCACAATAAAAGTTTTTGATTTTGAGATAATACGCTTTCTGGGCGTTTTATAATATCTACATAACTAAAATCCGTCACTAATTTCCCTCGGTCTGTCTGCCTGTTGGCGTTTTTCTAACCTCGTAATCTCAATGATGAAATTTAGGTTGCTCTGAGGTCGTATTAGGTAGTGCTGCTATAGTTTTGAAATTCGGTACATGGACGGCGGAGTAATTAGCAAAAAACAATAGAAATATACTTAACACTCCGTTTTTAGGCGTTTTAGGGGTTTCTGATCATTCTCTATTTTTTTTAACCTGGTAATTATTAAATTGATTTTCGTGGAATTTTGACAAAGTAGTAGTGGCGAGGATGGGAGAAATGTCAGTGGCAGCAATAATAGAAACTGAAGATATAAAAATAGCTCAAACTTCGTTTTCAAGCGATTTGGGGGTTCCTGATCGTTTTCCACATTTTTTAGAGGGGGCAAAATCGGGGTTATTTGGGGGGGGGGGGGTGGTTGTGAAAGTGAAAACTTGTTGTATATCGAAGTTTTCTTTGCCGTGTAAAGGAATGGCAACATACTTTTTGGATTTTCCCGAATGCTGCATACCTAAAGACAAACAAATATTTTTCAAATTGTATTATGTAGATAATTCTGAAGTGTGGAACTAAAAACTGAAACTGGACTGATAACAACGAAATTTCTAAACCGTACCGTGGGCCGTGGTAGATATCGATAAAGTCTATGGTTTTTGAAAATTTTATCAGTGGCGGCAAAACTAGATTAAAAAAGAAACATTACATGATAAAAGCCGTTCGAATTTTGTTTTTTTTCTCTTTTTTATTTTTTGTAGTAGTTAAAAGAAGCCGAGCATTTCATTGCACTTTAAAGATTGGTACAGATAGTATAATCTGTTTTTAAATATCAGAAGAGTAGTTAGTGTTTTTTGCGGGCGGGCGATGATTCCTCCAGTGGAGCGTCAAAAATTAAAAACGAAAATATAGACATGACCCAACTTGGCTTTTGGGAATTTTTATGGCCTCTTTCGGCGACATTAGTTTGGGAATTCTGACTTAGACCTAGGGGGCCCTTAAACTTTTTTTTATGGTTCCCTATTTCGTGAAGGGTTTTGGATTTGTTGTTATACGAGGGGAGCCCTTAAACTTTTTGTATGCTTCCCTATTTCGTGAAGATAATAAATAAATTGCCATGAAATGCTTCCTACATTTCAGATTAATTTGGGGTTAGTGAAATATTTCTGAAATTCTAAATTTCTAGTGCGCGCAATAAAGTAAACCAGTTTCTTCAAACAGAACCTGTACATTATACAATGTAAAAATAAACAATGAACTATTGTTGGTATTTAGCGAGTAATTGTGCATGATATACAAGTGTGTGTGTGTGTCAGTCGGTAGAAAGAATCGTTGGTAGGTGGGACCCACCAACCAACCACACACACTACAGAGCAGAGCTCGTTGGTAAAAACTTTTACCGGCTATAGTTAGTAGAAAAGGTTATTGCCCCAGATCGCATTTTGCAATGGCGGCGGCGGCGGCGAAGCGGCAGCGGCAGGACGCTGGCCGCGCCAACAATTTCTATACGGTTAAAAATAACAACATAGGACACTGCGGCGTTGTCGAACTGCAATTTCATCATAATTTTCCGTTCGTGGTTCGTGCCCAACACGTCGCGACCATCAGTCAAAAGCTGTGCGTAATTATAAGATGCTTTCCAACAAGAATTTTTATTGAAATAAAGACAGTAGATTTTTCCAAAAGCGGTTTTTGTTCAAACAAAAAAATGTAGTCAAGTTGATTGACTCAGTACTTCCCACACATTACGGTGATACCAGTTTTATTATTTTCCCTTAGCATGAAGCTATAGTCTAGATGTTCTTGCAATCAAATCATCGCTCGCCCGACCGCAAAAAATGTGTCTTATTCTAATAGGTACTTCTTTCACAGGTCAATGGACAATCTATCATGAATATAACAAATAACACCTAAAACGTCCAAAAACAAAGTTTGAGGAATATTAGAAATTTTCCGTTTTTTGCTAATTACTCCGCCGCCCATGCACCGATTTTCAAAATTGTAGCAACATTACCTACTACGATCTCGCACCATATCGCTACCCAAATTTCATCAAAATCCATCCAGCGGTTACTGAGATTAGGAGGCTAGAAAAACGCCAACAGACAGACAGACCGACAGACCGACAGACAGACCGACGGAAATGAGTGACGTGGATTTTCGTTATGTAGGCACCTTAAAACGCCCAAAAAGTATATTATCTCAAAATCGAAAATTTTCGCGATCACAATACTCTCATCACCTATCGGTGTGGGAAGTAAAAATTCCTAGAATCGTACTATTAGAGCGAATAATACAATAATTATTTTATTTTATTATTTATTTATTAGCAACACTGCTCTGCTGTCAACAGAAACGTAGATATTTGTCAAGTAATGAAATAATACTTTATCTGAACAACAACTTAAAAAAAGGTATAAAATTTAATCAAACATAAACGGGTCAAGTAGATCACCAAGTGTTATACAAAAAAAAAAAACTAAAAGCTAAGTATTACTGTGAGTGATTCGTGGAGTTCTTAGCTTTCTGAATGTTTCCAATATAGCTAAAAGTTACACTAAGGAAAATATATTGAAAAAATAAAGGGACAGAAATCTCACCTCCGTTAGCAATCTCCCCACCTGATGTTCCACACAATGAAGCATTTATTTGCTGTATTTCTTGTTCGTTTTTTTTTGAACTAACTTCATATGGTACCCCTGATGTTGAATTATTGGCTATAGGCGCATTCGTTTTGCAAGTGAAGTGATATATATTTCAAACTAAAGTGAGATTGTCAAATATCAGTTCTATCAGTTGTTCTATTAGGCTTTCAAAGAGAACAGCTGAGCCCAGTACTGACGTAACGAAAATTCGCATTTGTAGATATTTGCATATTTTCACATATTCGCATTCGCAAAATTACTGCGAATATTTTTTGAATTTTTTTTAATGTAATAGTTAATAAAACAAGATCCATTCATTTCTTGAGTTTTTTAATGTAAAAAGTAACTCAATCTCGTAATCAAATCTGTCTTCTGATTATCACTTGGTATCATTTATTTATTTAACGTTGGGCTTAACATTTAAATTTTCATAAAAATTTAACAAACGAAGGTAAATGCGATGTAAACAAACAAAAATAATTCTTCTATGAATTTTTACCGATGTTTCATTGTTATAATTATTTTCTTGAACAGAACTAAAAATAATAATAAATGGGGAGTGGGTTGGCTCAGCCAACAAAAATAAAATTAAATCTTTTATTTTAATAAATATAAACCTGAATATTCGCATTCCCCAATGTTGGCAGCAGATATTCTCATTCACATCCGCGAGTGTCCAAAATGTGACACTCGCTACATCACTAGAGCACAGTTGATCGGATTATAACCTAAAATTAACAGTTTTCATTAATGTCATTTCAACTGAGTGAATAAAAAGAACACGTATTGAACTGAGTGAAGTTAAGTGTGCTGAGATTATCTGAGCTTTTGTGTAAAACGAATGCGGCTTAAATCGTAGTTATTTATAAATTCGGTATGCATAAAGTATAGTATTCAACTCGCAGTAATGGTAATAATTCAATTGTTGATTTACAGCCTCAGAGTAACAACTGAACATAGAGGTAGTAAACAAACCACTTACTTCAGCATGGCGTGCTCAAAGCCACCATCTTTTGACACTTCAGCCTCCAAACATTGCCAACTAACCTAAAAATTCTTCCAATGCAACATGTTACAAACACTGCACTGTCACCCACGTGAAGTTAGCCAAGATTTTTCTGGAAAATAAGAAAAAGGCTCAGCATACGATTTTCCATCGTTTTACCACGTTTTTCCACCAAAATTTTTCGTTTTTCCACTTTAGGTTACAGCGAAAAGCGAAAATCAAAATTCTGGGCTAAGTTCACGCAGCCCAAAAGTTTTTGTAAAGTATGAACACACACCGTTTCTCCATCGTTTTTCCATGTTTTTCTACAAAAAATTTCGATTTTCCACTTTTGGTTACCGAGAAAAATGAAAATGAAAATTCTGATCTAGCCCAGAATTTTTCAAATTTTTGTAAATTTTGGACTTGCATCGTTATTCCATCGTTTTTCCACGTTTTTCCAACAAAAATTACCGTTTTTCCACCCAACGTTTACGGGAAAAAAAAAATAATTTGTCAGGTTTATATCCCCCCGGCATCGGCAGCGAGGACTGGAAATTTTGTACGCCATTTTTTTTGTCCTTGTCAGGGCTGATTAGTGCTGCATATTCATAGCCTAACAATAGTTTTGAGATGTTTTTCCACCAAAAATTTTCGTTTTTCCACCCAACGTTTACGAGAAAAAAAATGAAAGAGTTAGATTCATATTCTGTTAGCCGTGAGGACTGGAAATTATGTCCGCCATTTCTTTATCCCTGTCTGGGCTGATTAGTGCTGTACATTCATGTCTTACCAATAGTTTTGAGATGTTTTTCCAACAAAAATTTTCGTTTTTCCACTCAACGTTTACGAGAAAAAAAAATAATTCGTCAGATTTATAGCCACGCGGCAGCGAGGACTGGAAATTTTGTTCGCCATTTTTTTATCCTTGTCAGGGCTGATTAGTGCTGCGATATGCATGGCTTAACAATAGTTTTGAGATGTTTCTCCACCAAATATTTTCGTTTTTCCACCCAACGTTTACGAGAAAAAAAATAATTCGTCAGATTTATATCCTCCCGGCATCGGCAGCGAGGACTGAAAATTTTGTCCGCCATTTTTTTATCCTTGTCAGGGCTGATTGGTGCTGCATATGTATGGCTTAACAATAGTTTTGAGATGTTTCTCCACCAAAAATTTTCGTTTTTCCACCCAACGTATACGAGAAAAAAATAATTTGTCAGATTTATATCCTCCCGGCATCGGCAGCGAGGACTGGAAATTATGTCCGCCATTTTTTATCTTTGTCAGAGCTGATTAGTGCTGCATATGCGTGGCTTAACAATAGTTTTGAGATGTTTTTCCGACACTGTCCCTGTTTTGAAAAAATAAACCTCACTATTATATTAAGAAAAAATTCTCACATCAAATCAGTGGGCGAAGCTATTTTGGGTCAATGACAGATATTTCTTAATCGTATAATTTATTAATAATAACTATACAATAGCAAGTACCCCGTTTATCACATTCGTTATCGGTAAACATAAATATATGCAGGGTGTTTATTGTTTTAATGTACAGTTGGCGCGGACTAATGTGTATCGTTCATAACATTAACGCTTGCAAACATTGGTCTATGTTTACTGTTGATTGTTTCAATGAACGGCAGAATACATTCATGTATACCATTCATAACATTAATCACTGCAAACATTGATCTATGATCACTGTTTATTGTTTTAATGTACGGATTACATGAATTTATGTAATAATAATAATAATAATAATAATAATAATAAGGCAGTCATCCTTGGGTCCCTTCGTCTACTTAGGGCGCACGATTCGCGGACCCAGTGATTGCTCACCTCACGGTGTGAGGAGTAGTCATTGGGTAATGGAACAGCAGCCCGGTGTGTCGGAGCCCGGGCTGCACTTTTTTGTTTTAAACAATATAATAAATACACTGACCTTGCCATAGAAGTGAAGCGAGTTTGGAAACAAGATAAAGTTATTATTGTCCCCTTCATTATGTCGGTCTCAGGCCTCACACCGAACACATTTACACAACACCTACAGCAGTTAGGCCTGGACGAAAGTTTACATAAAATATTCCAAAAGTCTGTAATCCTTAAGACCTGTAATATAGTACGATCTTTCCTAAATTCAGATCAGTAATAGTTCAGGTGTTGACTTGGCCTAGCCCGTCAACATTTGTCGTCACCGCAGTCATGCGAGACAAGCTTGAAAAAACACAATAATAATAATCTTTATTCATTCTTTGGATCATCACAGATGACATAGAATAGGTCATATTTTACTTTTTTCATACACAATTGTACCATATTAGACGCTAAAATACAGTTACAGCGACAGTTATATTCGCGATGTCAGGCAAATAATCTAAACAACAATACTTATATGTAATTAAAATGTTAATGAAATAAGCAAATCGCACACAAAACAAAATAGACAACAAAATTAAATATACAGTAAAATCAAAAAAATTATATACAAAAATAAAAATATTTAACTCATTAAATTGTCTTCAAGATACTCATTAATGGAGTAGTATGCTTTTTTTATTAAAATTAACTTTACTTCATATTTAAATTTGCCCACAGGTTTGTTTTTGAGAGAGTCAGGTAGTCGGTTGTACAGTTTGATTGCCATATGTTTTGGACTGTTTTCTGTGTTGGACAATCGATGAGAAGGAACCATTAATGTGCTACTATTTCGTGTTGCGTAGTTACTATGATAATTGAGCTTGCAGAAGTTGTCGATGTTCAACTTCACATACATCAGTAACTCGAAAATATATAGTGACGACAGAGTCATAATACCTAGCTCAGGAAATATTTGTTTGCAGCTTATTCTATTTTTAACGCCAACAATCAATCTCACTACCCTCTTTTGCATCAGAAAAATTCTCTTTGCTTCATAACTTCCCCCCCAAGCGGCTATACCATACAATAAAACTGAGTGGAAGAATGCATAATAATATGTCATTAGAACTTCTTTATCTACCACGAAGCGCAACTGACTGATACAATACGATACCGATGCTAGTTTCTTGCAGATATCATCTACATGTGCTGACCATTTACAATTGGACATTAGGTGAACTCCTAGGAATTTAACTGTTTCCACCTGTGATATTGATCCATTGAGTGATTTGACCAGAAGACTATAGTTAGAGATATTCCGACTACAAGAGAAGTTTACAAAAGTGGTTTTATGTTGGTTTAATACAAGACCGTTATCAATAAACCACTGTTCCACTCTCCTAAGCTCGTTGGTTGCTAATGACGGAAGAGTCGCGTGATCTTTCCCATCAATTAATAATGAGGTATCATCGGCGTACATGATATACTTTTCACTATAGAAGTCATTAACAAATATAATGTATAAGAGAGGGCCAAGAATTGAGCCTTGTGGTATGCCTATGTCAGTTTTGATTTTTTCTGATTTAACAGTATTAATATCGACATATTGCATCCTGTTGGTCAAATAGTCTTCGAACCATTTAAGAGGAAGTCCTCTTACACCATACATTTCAAGCTTTTTCAATAGAACTTTATGGTCAACTAAATCAAAAGCTTTACTCAGGTCAATGAATATTCCCAAACATTTACTGCCCTTATCAAGTTCATCAAATAAGATGTTAATGAAATTTATGATTGCTTTGCCTGTTGATAGTCCAGCACGGAAACCAAATTGGTAATCATTGAATAAGTTGTATTTATCAAAGAAATGAACTATACACTTGGCTACATATTTTTCAAATATTTTTATGAAAGGGCTCAACAAGGAGATGGGCCTGAAATTATCTACGTCTGAAGTATTTCCTTTTTTATGAACTGGAATGATTTTTGATATTTTCAAGCAATCTGGTATTACTCCTTCAGTAAGAGAGCAGTTTAATAGGTAGGTAAGTGGTGCGACAATGCTAGATGCACACTTTTTTATCAGGTTGGTGCTAATTTCATCTTCTCCTATTGAGTTGGAGTTATGCAGATTCTTGATGATTTCAATGATGTCGGGTTCTATGGCTGGTTTGAAATAAAAACTATTTTCATTCATTGATGGGTAAATTAATGATTTAGATGGTAAATGTTTCCGGGCATCTGAAGGGGCTTTTGAAAAATGTATGTATATCGATCATAGCATTAACGACGTGCGATCATGGTTCTATGTTTACTATTTATTGTTTTGATGTATGGCTATGATAGATTAATGTCTATCGTTTATAGTATGAATAATACATAATATCAATGTGTGCGGTTAATTGTTCCAATGTAGGGCTATAACATCGATTGATGTCTATGGTTCATTATGATAATACTGCTGATTATAAAATAATGTTCATATTCAATTGATTTCACGTACGACAATCGTAACTTAATGGTCAATAAAATTTATGTACAATCGTTCATTGTCTTAAAGACAGCTGTAGTTGGCTCAAAATTAATGCTAACGTCCATTGATTTGATGTACTTTTTTATTGATTACACGTACCTTTTTCGTTCACTGTATGTGGTGTTGGTGATTTATGTGTTATTATAATCTTGTATGACGTTACTGTCAAATTCATAGGTTCGATTTTAGATGTTCAAACTTCATCGAATTTTCTGGAGATTTCGAAGAATGTAAGATGTGCTTGCAGATGCGTCAGTTGGGTGCATGCACGTACAGAACTAATTAGCTCAGACAATGATAAAAAAAAAGCGTAAAAAATTTCCAGTCCTCACGGCTAACAGGATATGAATCTTAACCTTTTGTTTTTTTTCTCGTAAACGTTGGGTGGAAAAAAGAAATTTTTGTTGGAACAACATCTCAAAACTATTGTTCAGCCAGGCATATGCAGCACCAATCAGCCCTGACAAGGATAAAAAAATGGCCGACAAAATTTCGAGTCCTCGCTGGCGCTGCCGGGAAGATATAAATCTGACAAATTATTTTTTTTTCTCGTAAACGTTGGGTGGAACAACGAAAATTTTTGGTGGAAAAACATCTCAAAGCTATTGTTAAGCCATGCATATGCAGCACCAATCAGCCCTGACAAGGATAAAAAAATGGCGGACAAAATTTCCGGTCCTCGCTGCCGCGGGGCTATAAAACTGACAAATTATTTTTTTTCTCGTAAATTTTGGGTGTAAAAACGAAAATTTTAGGTGGAAAAACATCTCAAAACTATTGTTAAGCCATGCATATGCAGCACTAATCAGCCCTGACAAAGATACAAAAATGGCGGACAAAATTTCCAGTCCTCGCTGCCTCGGTGGTATAAATCTGACAAATTATTTATTTTCTCGTAAACGTTGGGTGAAAAAAACGAAAATTTTTGGTGGAAAAACATCTCAAAACTATTGTTAAGCTACGAATAGGCAGCACTAATCAGCCCTGACAAGGACAAAAAATGGCGTACAAAATTTCCAGTCCTCGCTGCCGATGCCAGGGGGATATAAACCTGACAAATTATTTATTTTCTCGTAAACGTTGGGTGGAAAAACGAAAATTTTTGGTGGAAAAACATCTCAAAACTATTGTTAAGCCATGCATATGCAGCACTAATCAGCCCTGACAAGGATAAAAAAATGGCGAACAAAATTTCCAGTCCTCGCTGCCGGGGGGCTATAAATCTGACGAATTATTTTTTTTCTCGTAAACGTTGAGTGGAGAAACGAAAATGTTTGTTGGAAAACCTCTCAAAACTATTGGTAAGACATGAATGTACAGCACTAATCAGCCCAGACAGGGATAAAGAAATGGCGGACATAATTTCCAGTCCTCACGGCTAACAGAATATGAATCTAACTCTTTAATTTTTTTTCTCGTAAACGTTGGGTGGAAAAACGAAAATTTTAGGTGAAAAAACATCTCAAAGCTATTGTTAAGCCATGCATATGCAGCACCAATCAGCGCTGACAAGGATAAAAAATGGCGGACAAAATTTCCGGTCCTCGCTGCCGCGGGGCTATAAAACTGACAAATTATTTTTTTTCTCGTAAATTTTGGGTGGAAAAACGAAAATTTTAGGTGGAAAAACATCTCAAAGCTATTGTTAAGCCATGCATATGCAGCACCAATCAGCCCTGACAAGGATAAAAAATGGCGGACAAAATTTCCGGTCCTCGCTGCCGCGGGGCTATAAAACTGACAAATTATTTTTTTCTCGTAAATTTTGGGTGGAAAAACGAAAATTTTAGGTGGAAAAACATCTCAAAGCTATTGTTAAGCCATGCATATGCAGCACTAATCAGCCCTGACAAGGATACAAAAATGGCGGACAAAATTTCCAGTCCTCGCTGCCGCGGTGGTATAAATCTGACAAATTATTTATTTTCTCGTAAACGTTGGGTGGAAAAACGAAAGTTTTTGATGGAAAAACATCTCAAAACTATTGTTAAGCTAAGAATAGGCAGCACTGATCAGCCCTGACAAGGACAAAAAAATGGCGTACAAAATTTCCAGTCCTCGCTGCCGATGCCAGGGGGATATAAACCTGACAAATTATTTATTTTCTCGTAAACGTTGGGTGGAAAAACGAAAATCTTTGGTGGAAAAACATCTCAAAACTATTGTTAAGCCATGCATATGCAGCACTAATCAGCCCTGACAAGGATACAAAAATGGCGAACAAAATTTCCAGTCCTCGCTGCCGCGGGGCTATAAATCTGACGAATTATTTTTTTTCTCGTAAACGTTGAGTGGAAAAACGAAAATTTTTGGTGGAAAAACATCTCAAAACTATTGTTAAGCTACGAATGGGCAGCACTAATCAGCCCTGACAAGGACAAAAAATGGCGTACAAAATTTCCAGTCCTCGCTGCCGATGCCAGGGGGATATAAACCTGACAAATTATTTATTTTCTCGTAAACGTTGGGTGGAAAAACGAAAATTTTTGGTGGAAAAACATCTCAAAACTATTGTTAAGCCATGCGTATGCAGCACTAATCAGCCATGACAAGGATAAAAAAATGGCGAACAAAATTTCCAGTCCTCGCTGCCGCGGGGCTATAAATCTGACGAATTATATTTTTTCTCGTAAACATTGAGTGGAAAAACGAAAATTTTTGGTGGAAAAACATCTCAAAACTATTGTTAAGCCATGCATATGCAGCACTAATCAGCCCTGACAAGGACAAAAAAATGGCGTACAAAATTATTTCCAGTCCTCGCTGCCGATGCCAGGGGGATATGAACCTGACAAATTATTTATTTTCTCGTAAACGTTGGGCGGAAAAACGAAAATTTTTGGTGGAAAAACATCTCAAAACTATTGTTAAGCTAAGAATAGGCAGCACTAATCAGCCCTGACAGGACAAAAAAATGGCGTACAAAATTTCCAGTCCTCGCTGTCGATGCCAGGGGGATATAAACCTGACAAATTATTTATTTTCTCGTAAACGTTGGGTGGAAAAACGAAAATTTTTGTTGGAAAACATCTCAAAACTATTGGTCAGACATGAATGTACAGCACTAATCAGCCCAGACAGGGATAAAGAAATGGCGGACAAAATTTCCAGTCCTCACGGCTAACAGAATATGAATCTAACTCTTTAATTTTTTTTCTCGTAAACGTTGGGTGGAAAAACGAAAATTTTAGGTGAAAAAACATCTCAGAGCTATTGTTAAGCCATGCATATGCAGCACCAATCAGCCCTGACAAGGATAAAAAAATGGCGGACAAAATTTCCGGTCCTCGCTGCCGCGGGGCTATAAAACCGACAAATTATTTTTTTCTCGTAAACGTTGGGTGGAAAAACGAAAATTTTTGGTGGAAAAACATCTCAAAACTATTGTTAAGCTACGAATAGGCAGCACTAATCAGCCCTGACAAGGACAAAAAAATGGCGTACAAAATTTCCAGTCCTCGTTGCCGATGCCAGGGGGATATAAACCTGACAAATTATTTATTTTCTCGTAAACGTTGGGTGGAAAAACGAACATTTTTGGTGGAAAAACATATCAAAACTATTGTTAAGCTAAGAATAGGCAGCACTAATCAGCCCTGACAAGGACAAAAAAATGGCGTACAAAATTTCCAGTCCTCGCTGCCGATGCCAGGGGGATATAAACCTGACAAATTATTTATTTTCTCGTAAACGTTGGGTGGAAAAACGAAAATTTTTGGTGGAAAAACATCTCAAAACTATTGTTAAGCCATGCGTATGCAGCACTAATCAGCCCTGACAAGGATAAAAAAATGGCGAACAAAATTTCCAGTCCTCGCTGCCGCCGTGGTATAAATCTGACAAATTATTTATTTTCTCGTAAACGTTGGGTGGAAAAACGAAAATTTTAGGTGGAAAAACATCTCAAAGCTATTGTTAAGCCACGCATATGCTGCACCAATCAGCCCTGACAAGGATAAAAAAATGGCGGACAAAATTTCCGGTCCTCGCTGCCGCGGGGCTATAAAACTGACAAATTATTTTTTTTCTCGTAAACGTTGGGTGGAAAAACGAAAATTTTAGGTGGAAAAACATCTCAAAGCTATTGTTAAGCCATGCATATGCAGCACCAATCAGCCCTGACAAGGATAAAAAAATGGCGGACAAAATTTCCGGTCCTCGCTGCCGCGGGGCTATAAAACTGACAAATTATTTTTTTTTCTCGTAAACGTTGGGTGGAAAAACGAAAATTTTAGGTGGAAAAACATCCATCGCAAAGCTATTGTTAAGCCATGCATATGCAGCACCAATCAGCCCTGACAAGGATAAAAAAATGGCGGACAAAATTTCCGGTCCTCGCTGCCGCGGGGCTATAAAACTGACAAATTATTTTTTTTCTCGTAAACGTTGGGTGGAAAAACGAAAATTTTTGGTGGAAAAACATCTCAAAGCTATTGTTAAGCTACGAATAGGCAGCACTAATCAGCCCTGACAAGGACAAAAAAATGGCGTACAAAATTTCCAGTCCTCGCTGCCGATGCCAGGGGGATATAAACCCGACAAATTATTTATTTTCTCGTAAACGTTGGGTGCAAAAACGAAAATTTTTGTTGGAAAACATCTCAAAACTATTGGTAAGACATGAATGTACAGCACTAATCAGCCCAGACAGGGATAAAGAAATGGCCGACATAATTTCCAGTTCTCACGGCTAACAGAATATGAATCTAACTCTTTAATTTTCTTTCTCGTAAACGTTGGGTGGAAAAACGAAAATTTTAGGTGGAAAAACATCTCAAAGCTATTGTTAAGCCACGCATATGCAGCACCAATCAGCCCTGACAAGGATAAAAAAATGGCGGACAAAATTTCCGGTCCTCGCTGCCGCGGGGCTATAAAACTGACAAATTATTTTTTTTCTCGTAAACGTTGGGTGGAAAAACGAAAATTTTAGGTGGAAAAACATCTCAAAGCTATTGTTAAGCCATGCATATGCAGCACCAATCAGCCCTCACAAGGATAAAAAAATGGCGGACAAAATTTCCGGTCCTCGCTGCCGCGGGGCTATAAAACTGACAAATTATTTTTTTTTCTCGTAAACGTTGGGTGGAAAAACGAAAATTTTAGGTGGAAAAACATCCATCGCAAAGCTATTGTTAAGCCATGCATATGCAGCACCAATCAGCCCTGACAAGGATAAAAAAATGGCGGACAAAATTTCCGGTCCTCGCTGCCGCGGGGCTATAAAACTGACAAATTATTTTTTTTCTCGTAAACGTTGGGTGGAAAAACGAAAATTTTTGGTGGAAAAACATCTCAAAGCTATTGTTAAGCTACGAATAGGCAGCACTAATCAGCCCTGACAAGGACAAAAAAATGGCGTACAAAATTTCCAGTCCTCGCTGCCGATGCCAGGGGGATATAAACCCGACAAATTATTTATTTTCTCGTAAACGTTGGGTGCAAAAACGAAAATTTTTGGTGGAAAAACATCTCAAAACTATTGTTAAGCCATGCATCTGCAGCACTAATCAGCCCTGACAAGGATAAAAAAATAGCGAACAAAATTTCCAGTCCTCGCTGCCGCGGGGCTATAAATCTGACGAATTATTTTTTTTCTCGTAAACGTTGAGTGGAAAAACGAAAATTTTTGGTGGAAAAACATCTCGAAACTATTGTTAAGCTACGAATAGGCAGCACTAATCAGCCCAGGCAGGGATAAAGAAATGGCGGACATAATTTCCAGTCCTCACGGCTAACAGAATATGAATCAAACTCTTTAATTTTTTTTTTCACGTAAACGTTGTGTGGAAAAACGAAAATTTTTGGTGGAAAAACATGTCAAAGCTATTGTTAAGCTATGAATATACAGCACTAATCAGCCCTGACAAGGACAAAAAAAATGGCGTACAAAATTTCCAGTCCTCGCTGCCGATGCCGGGGGGATGTAAACCTGACAAGTTATTTTTTTTCTCGTAAACGTTGGGTGAAAAAGCGGTAATTTTTGTTGGACAAACGTGGAAAGACGATGGAATAACGATGCAAGTCCAACATTTACAAAAATTTGAAAAATTCTGGGCTAGATCAGAATTTTCATTTTCATTTTTCTCGGTAACCAAAAGTGGAAAATCGAAATTTTTTTGTGGAAAAACATGGAAAAACCATGGAGAAACGGTGTGTGTTCATACTTTACAAAAAATTGAAAAATTCTGGGCTGCGTGAACTTAGCCCAGAATTTTGATTTTCGCTTTTCGCTGTAACCTAAAGTGGAAAAACGAAAATTTTTTGTGGAAAAACGTGGTAAAACGATGGAAAATCGTATGCTGAGCCTTTTTCTTGTTTTCCAGAAAAATCTTGGCTAACTTCACGTGGGTTGCACTGTCTCACCTCGCAAAACTGTTAAACTACACTCCAATATAGCACAGCAAGTCCGTAAAGCTTCACTACAGTTACCAACAAATAGCTAATTCGATTTTGCTGACCAAGCATAAAAGACGCACAAACAAAACAAACGTTTGACAGTCGCGAGGTTACCGTAAACAAATCGCAGGAAAATTACATAGGCGTTGCCAACTCTTCAAAATTTATGTAAGACAGAATTTGCGTTAATGATGAAGAAACATGCAGTAACGCAGTAGAGGTCAACATATCTATTGATCTTGCTGTAATCATTTCTGAACCATCAAAATACCGTCTTTTTTAATGTCGAATGGAATATTTCTGGATACGATAGATACAATTAAGACGATACTAAACAATTATGATTGCCGTATCTGGTGGTGATATGACAACGTAAGAAAAGATGTTGGCCTATTCCGTCTCGTGCTGCAATCTTCAATCCTTGAGTTATTACCGTCATTACCGCATTGTTGAACAATATACTATTATTACCGACATTATTACTTACTGCCACTGGATGAATTTTTAGATACTATAAAGCTTTTTCTCGTTTGTACCATAGTACATCGAAAAAGTTTCACTTTCCGAGTAATATAGGATTCTACATGGGAATCTAAGATTATCGGGCAAACCATAGACACACTAACTTACATAGTTCACCCTATACAACACCTAACTACCCACAACAAACTGTTTGAGAGAGTTGAAATTTACGCAAAAAATTGCAATAGCTGACCATGGCTGTTTCCTTGTTCGGAATAGAAAAAGTGTGTTGGTGTGAAGCATAGCTAAGAACAAGACCGGTTGCTACATTAACAATCAAGGACAAATAAATATTTGTGTATAGTCGCATATTACGAAACTTTTTTATTTTGAAACAGATACGCCTGTGCCTTAGCAGTCTTAGCACTGCATACTGCGTTGTGCCATATTTATCGCAAATTGAGCGCCTGACGCTTTTTTCACAATCATACTATTTTTCGTTAATTATTGTTTTGAGTTTATTTAGAAAATTGTTTTCAACTTTTTGGACCCATGCTCTTTAAAAGTGTTTTTTTTTTAATTTTTTTTTACTATATTTTTTGATCGTCGTTGGCCGTGGGCCTTCCATAGTGAGAAGTTGATTATCGGATTTCTGCTGCCTCTGCATAAGTCTTGGACAACCAACAAAGTTTATTTGAGAAGACTTGAGGCTTTCGAGATGTGGGTATATAGTCGCATACTCAGAGTTTCTTGGACGGAAAGGGTCACAAATGTTGAAATCTTAAGGGTCTAGGGTATAGCGCACGAAATTGAGAATCCAGAAAAGACGTATTCCCGTGTTAGCGAGGAGGCGTGGCCGCCTGTTCCTTTTCTCCAGTGTGTGTCTAAGATGAGGGGAGCTAAGTCCAAAAATCCAAAGCTAAGGTCAAAAGGTCCAAAGGTCACCATAAAAATGAATTTCGCATTTCCAAGCTCCTGATGTTACCTTTAAACTGACAATAATGATTCAAAAAACAAATTGAAGAAGAAAGCTTGCGCTTTGTCACCAATTAGGCCTTTTTTTTGATATCGTGTTTGGTTGTTCAATTACAGACATTTGAAGAATGTACGATTTCTCATTGCGAGTTTTTTTGCACACTAAAAAACAAGTGAGTTCTGTTCGAAATGGGAATCCGTGTTTTAACATGGCAAATACATATTATAATATGTATAACTGTGTATACCCAGGCCCATTCGTCAGACGGTGACGTGTTCTCTAAATGTATATATTTTGGTTGTTTGTAATATGAAGAACTTTTTTTTCTGTATACTCTCAAACTAAGACACCGTAAGTACTCTGCCTTAGGAACAGCGGTTTGGGTCAAAAGGTTCCGATGATATCCGAATTCAAAAATGTTCCGTCGTCCAGCAGACGAAGGGTCAGTACGAGCATAACTTTTTTTGCGTATAGTCAACATACAGATCCCGCTTCTGAACATACACTGGAAAAACGAAAAATATGCTTCATTTGTCAAAGTAGCAAGCGAAGAATGACCAAATATCTCTATCATGTATTCAACAAGCCGATATTGCCTCCAGTGCGCGAAAACAGTATGTGTACGTTGCGTCGAAGAGTTTTGACTTGCGTCAAATTTTGTTACTTTTAGCTATTGTATGAGCGTAGTTACCAAAAGTTTTGTTCCTCCTTTTGCATTTTCTTTTATTTGTTTTAGCTTCAGTAACAGTTTAGATGTAAAATGATAGCTGCACTTGGTTTAGTTTTTTTTCTGTTCCCTTTTATTTGGAAGTATCACTTTTTTTTAATGTTTTTTAACACTGTCACATAATAAATGATCAACCAAAATCACGTTATGATATTTTTGTCAATTCATGGCATTTCTGTTATCTCAAGACATGTATTAAATTCATGTGACAAGTTCCAATGATGTCTCATTAGTTATTTTGGCATAAATATAAAAAATAATTTGCGTAGTCTTACAGACGAAGTGACTATGTAATTATGTTCTAAATATCATCAGTACTTAAGGGTTAGAATACTGGGTACCCCAGACAATGCGCGTATACGTTACAAATTACCCGCAAGACTACAGGTTTTTTTCATCGAAGAAAGCACTCTGAAAGCCGATTCACTTCGTCACAAAGTGGGCTTCTTTGCCCCTGCTTTTTCCAGTTTGACCTGAAACGCGATACAACAAAAATGAGTACCAGTTTTTAAGGGCGTTCCCACAGACACAACACTTGCGTGCATCAACGAGTGGAGAGAGCTAAATTCGGTCGTCGCATCGGCATTTTTTATTTTCGTTCGATAGGATTCAAGTGGGGTGCATATGGTTGGCATCTTGAGTATTTTTGGTCGCTCTTCAAAGGATGCATGCCAACGGCGAGGGTTCATAATTGCTGAGAAAAATATGTTATGAATATTCGTATTTTCATTGAAAGCGAATGTGTTGAAAAAAATATGTCTGCGAAATATCAGTGATATAACTTTATGTTTGTATGCTTTTAATTTGGAGATTGCCAAGACTCGGCATTAAATCATAATTGAATACAGGTTCAATATATTGGATGGAGGAATTTACAGACTTTATAACGTATTTCTGATTTATGACTTTAATTTTGGATAAAATGACGTGATAGTTCAGTTTTTGGCAGCTCTGAAAGAGGGTTCTTACTGGCCATTGCCGGCTGAATAGACATTTGTCACTCATGAGAGTAGTAGGGAGGTCACTATAATCAGATGGTGGGACATACTAACTTTCATCAAGAGGTTTGGTAGGTTCGACAAGGAGCTTTCGAGGACGTAGGCTTTAGTGCTTTCAGTGTTGGTTCAGTGGGATTGGCAAAAAGGGCCAAAGATGGGCTACTTGCCTGGCTTCTCCTCCTGATCACTATTACTATACTGCATTCACTGAAGAAAAGGAGTAAACAATTATTTCAAACCCATATTTTGGGGCTTTACTCGGATAAATCGAACTTAATTTTTCTGTTTATAATAACATCACTGCTCTCAGTATGCAGCTTTGTAGATGATGTGCATATAACCCTTGATCGTACAGTAAAAAATGTAGTCAAGTTGATTGACTCAGTACTTCCCACACATTCCGATGATACCAGTTTTATTATTTTCCCACAACATGAAACTAGACTAGATGAGAGAAAGAGAAATCATCGCTCGCCCGACCGCAAAAAAAGTGTTTTATTCTACTAGGTGCTTCTTTCACAGGTCAATGGACAATATATCACGAATACAACAAATTTTTAAGTTTTACAAACCCCCACCCCATTTCCACCCCCAACCAAAAAAATGTTTAAAGTAATCAGGAAATCCTAAAACGTCTAAAACGAAGTTTGAGGTGTCTTTTATATTTTTAGTTTTCTTATTATTGCCGCGCCGCCACTGAAATGATTTCTAAAAACCATACGCGCTTTCCATACTTGTGGCGGTAATAAATCTGTGTCAAAATGTCGTTAAAGTCAATTCAGAAGTTTCCACGTAACACAATACAAAACGATCCAAAGTAATACTCGTATGTATTTTGTATGCATCAGAAAGTTCAAGTGCCTTGGTTTCTGTAATCGGCAAGGCAATGTTCGGATGGACTTAAAAAAGTGTATTATGCCGCTAGGTCTTTCTCTCTCAGGTCAGTAGACAGCCCATTATGAGTACAACGAATTTTTCAGATTTACAACCCCCACCCCAAAAAATGTAGGAAAAGATCAGGAACCCCTAAAACGCCTAAAAACGAAGTTTGAGCTGTTTTCATATTTTTAGGTTTTTTAATATTGCTGCGCCGCCACTGAGACGATTTCTAAAAGTCAGACGCGTTTTCCATCCTCGCCAAAGTAGTAATACTGTGCCGAAATTTCATTAACATCAATTCAGTAATTTCAACATTATAAAATACAGAACGATCTAAAGCAATACTCGTACGTATACATCGGAAAATACTCTCCCTTGGTTCCTGTAATAAACAAGGCAATGTTCGGATGGACCTAAAAAAGTGTATTATACCCCTAGGTCTTTCTCTTTCAGGTCAGTAGACAGCCTATTATGAGTACAACAAGTTTTTTTAGCTTTACAACCCCCCACCCCCCAACCACCCCAATTTCACCCCCACCCAAAAAAAAGTAGAAAATGATCAGGAACCCCTAAAACCGAGCCTAAAACTCCTAAAAACGAAGTTTGAGGCATATTTGAAATTTTTCGTTTTTTGCTAATTACTCTGCCGCCCATGCACCGATTTTCAAAATTGTAGCAACATTACCTACTATACGACCCTACACCATATCACTACCCAATATGTACCGGTTGCTGAGATTAGGAGGCTAGAAAAACGCCAACAGACAGACAGACCGACAGACAGACAGACCGACAGACAGACCGACAGACAGACCGACGGAAATGAGTGACGTGGATTTTCGTTATGTAGGCATCATAAAACGCCCAAAAACTATATTATCTCAAAATCGAAAATTTTCGCGATCACAATACTCCCCGCACCTATCGGTGTGGGAAGTAAAATTTACATAATTATATTGTGCATGGTCACTCCGTTTGTTCGGTGGATAAGGTATAGTACTGCAATTTTCGATGACACGTACCTAAAACATGTTATGAAGATCATGAGCTTTTGTTCGGGAACATGACGACATGACTGAATGTGCTCGCTTCACCTCGTTTGTGGAAAGTAATAGGGAACTTATAAAACAAATAAGTTTGACGGTTTTGAACTTTTTTTTTAGCCTCTAATATGAGTTTTTACAAGATAGAAAAATCCAAATTGGCCAAGAATTACTTTGACCTTCCACTTTGCTTTCGTGTATTTTTATCTTTTTCGAAGTTTCTCCGCTACTGCCAAAATGTTATCCAAAAACTCGTCTTACGTCATTTCCTTAAAAGTTTTTGATTTTTTTACATTTAGTATGTCATTGAAAAACCATAACTTGGTCCGCAGTATAAAAACTTGTCTTTTGTCAGTCTCTCTGAATAATTGTTCATTTGAATGTGTTTAAATTACATAGTGTAAAGTTACATAATTATTTTATTATTTATATCTGGATAAAACTTATGAGATTTCTATTAGAGGTTATGCAAATTAAAACAATCTATTCATTAAGGCACGTGTTGTTATACTCGATAGCAAACAAATATATGCTTTAATTTGTGAAACCGCGTTTAAAATACGTGCAAAATCCACACTGGACTGTTCGAATTCGGAATATTATTATATAAGCACCCAGTACCCACATATAGGTACACGGTACACGTCTTGATGTTCGTCCAAAGGTTTCTTTGGCTTCGTGAATATACGCTACTTTCCGTTTTAGTGATAGTGAGCAAGTGATCGGCAGCCTTACGGATTTTAGCAAACTTCATTTTGATGCTAGGTATACCATTACACGTCTTCTTCTTCAAGTGCCGCCTCCTCTAAGAAGGTTGGCTATCATCTTGGCGATTTTTGCTTTAGATGCGGCTGCTCGGAATAATTCTATCGATGTACAATGATATCATTCTCGCAAGTGTTTCAGCCGCGAAGTGCGTCTTCTCCCCGCACTTCTTTTTCCTTGTATTCTCCCTTGTATTATCAGTTGTAGAATGTGGTATCTTTCTCCACGCATAACGTGACCCAGGTAGAAAAGTTTCCCCATTTTGACAGTTCTATTACTTAATAATAATAATAATAATAATAGGTCTTTATTTTCCAACAATCAAAAGAAAAAAAATACATAATGTAGAGAATAGTTAAAAAAAGATGCTGGAAAAAAGCCGAAGATCAGGTGGCAGTACCGGTGAGGGCACTACCTCTGTATTTAATCTTGAGCCAAAAAAAACTATATTTATCATTTCACTGACATTCACCACCACCCTTATTATAAAATACCAAAAGTTAGAAATACCTGTGCAGCTTGCTTCCAACGAGATTAAATTCCCTTCATAGGTGATACAAAGGACATAATTACAAATAAACAAGAATAATTAAAATGAAAAGACAAGGAAAACAATGCCATGCGTGAGAAAAGGTATTGCCATGCTTTATAGGTTTTTGAAGGAAAGAAAAAAAAAAGTTTAGCCATTTCTTAAAAGGTCAAATTTCAATTTTCGTTTAAAGCCTTCTATACTGAGCCGAGTCATCTCTGCTGGTAATTCAGGTAATTCATTGTAGATTTTGCCAACTTGGTACGAGAATGACCTTTTGAACTGCTCAGTGCGATGTTTAGGTGTTGCGATGTTGTGTTTTGTCCTTACATTTATACTATGGATGTGTTTGCGAAAAACGATTTTTTTGAAAAGATATTTTGGCTCCTTATTACATAAAACTTTATGATACAAACTTGCATTTCAGTTTCTTTATTCATACGCCTTGCAAGGAGTGTTGTAAATCAAATAAGGAGAAGTTCAACTGGACGAGAGAAGACACGTGTCTTTTAATTGAAAATGTTAAATTATATCCTGAATTATGGAATCTACATACCACAGAATTTAAGGACAGAATCAAAAAGCAGAATGCGTTGCAAAAATTGTGCAAATACTTCTACAGCGGAAATTCAAAGGAAGCTACATAATTTGAAAACCAAGAATGGAGAAGAATTCAAAAAAAAGAAAAGTGTATAAGGGACTAATGAAATATATAAGAGTACTTGTGAGTTCTTTGACTCATTAAAGTTCATGTATCCCTACGCTGAATCCACTTTCTCACGCAACATTTTCTCCGCCTTTTACTATCTTTCTCTTGTTTTCTTTTTTTTTAATAAATACATCACAACTACCGCAGCAGCTGCAGATTTTGCATATACAACATCTTATCTATAGTGTACACGGAATCAGAACAATCAAGCCCAAGTGAAATTGCGAGAGCAATTTCCTAGATTAAATTTGCGAACAATTAAAAGATAGTGTAGACCAACAAGCAAGTACTTGCTGCAAAAACTATCACAAGTTACTTGCAAGTGGACACGAGGCTTAAGTCTGCCGATCACTGGATCGCACTCTATTTGTTTCCGGTGTGCCCATACCCCTCAAACACGTTATTCAGATAATCTCAAATAATGGATGTCCGACAATTATATCTCGTATTGCCGTTCTCGAATTACAATTACTTGTAGTAGCAGTTTCGTCCCGCACAGTATACCACGAAAAATTAAAAGTAAATAATACCCTAGATACGGTCCTTGCTCTCAACTCCCAGCTACGCTCGGTCAGCGATCTAGTCCAGTCTTCATTGCAGTTTCTTCGCCCATACAGTATACCCGCGTTACGCATCAATCGGGCATTAATCGGGCTCGGGAGTGTTTTTGTTGAAACGTGTCTAATCGAGTGTCCTCTCCCTAGAAGAAGCTCATGACATGACTCTAATTCTTAGGCTGCCCCAGTAAGTGGGCAGCCTTTTATTTACATTTTTTATCTTTTATTATTTTCTTTCAGGATGGCCCCTACACCGAGTAACACATGTTATTCGGTGGCCATTTAGATCTGCCAGACAAAAGTGTTTACATATGTAATACACTGAGCATTTCGCAACGGAATCACATGCATTGCTGTAATTCGAAATGGGCAGCCTTTTATTTATATATTTTATTTATATATTTTTTTTTTATTTATATTTTTTATCTTTTATTATTTTCTTTCAGGATGGCCACTACACCGAGTAACACATGTTATTCGGTGGCCATTTAGATCTGCCAGACAAAAGTGTTTACATATGTAATACACTGAGCTTTTCGCACAGGATTCACATGAATTCCTGTACTTCGAAATGGGCAGCCTTTTATTTATATTTTTTATTTATATTTTTTATTTTTTATTATTTTCTTTCAGGATGGCCACTACACCGGGTAACACATGTTATTCGGTGGCCATTTAGATCTGCCAGACAACAGTGTTTACATATGTAATACACTGGGCATTTCACAAGGGATTCACATGAATCACACATATTATTCGGTGGCCAATTAGATTTTCCAGACACAAGTGTTTACATATGTAATACACTGAGCATATCGCAATGGATTCACATGAATTCCTGTAATTCGAAATGGCTTTTGGTTAACGCCTTCAAATGAAGTGCCACAATTAAGTGAGCATATGCCCACCGATAAGAACACGTCTAGAAGATCCACAGCAGTCGATAGTACCTAAGACAAGTAAGTTAATTCCATACTGTTTTCAAATCTCTTCTTGTGTGTCTAGATTTCCTTCACATGAAGGCTGATCAGGACTTATGTGGTTCGACTTCGAATCCACTTTACTTTTTTCGTTATAAATTATAGTATTCATATGTATACTGTCTTAAACTTTCATATTTCCGACGGCGTTATCCGACCAACGGTTGCAGAATACAATTTATTCTGTAGTCTTTGTCTATGTACACATGAAGATACTCGGCCTACCTGCTTTCACCCTTGATGCTAAAAGCGCCGCTATCCCAATGAAGGGATAGGATTTTTTACCTGCTATGAATATAGATCTATATTGGGTCGATCGATATGTAAATTTGTACCCTGCTGCTAGAAATACATGTTTATTGTTTTATCTCTTTCTTCAAGCAACAAGACAGGGGCGGCCTCTGAATCCAAGGGCTCATATTCAGTAGCTGCCCTTCTTACTGGTTTTCTCCTTTACATGCAAACGTCTTGAAATAGGATAGTTATCTGCAAATCTTAGGTCATTGGCCGCTATCAGCGCGTTAGCGATTCCTCTTCACAGAATACTCCAAGAAGGCATTGGAAAACCGGTGTAACCCAGTAAGACTTCTCGAATGTCTTTCATAAACAATCGGCGGTCCCAGTCCCGGTCCCCCTAGAAAAAAGGGAGGGGGAGAGACCTAGCCCTAAAGGAGCATATGCTCGCAGCTCAGAACACCCAGACTAGTAAATAGTCAGCCAAGATAATACATATTACGCTGGTCGACTTGCTAAATATTTAGATAAGTGGGCTAATATCACTAATAATCGGCTTGCTTTCCTCTGGATTTCTTGTTATAAGAATCACTTTAGCAACATACTAGTGAACACTATTATACCAAACCCATCTTTTACATCAAATGAATCATCTAAAGTAAAAGATGGCAATCATATTATTACATATAGGCGTTGGTTAAAAACAAACTCATAACCCTTTCCAGGGGTCCGAAACCCGACGGTAAATCTCAAGGCTTTGAACATTTTTTAATTTCAAGGTCTCTGACATTTTAAATTCAATAACATTCAAGTACTACAATACCTAGAGGTACATATTTATGATTCCAGTTGACAAAATTAAACAATATCTGTCTTTTTACCTATGTTTAATTGTTTACCGTTTGGCCTTTATAGGGTGCCTTTTGTGTTTACAAAGCTCATCCAGAGTTTCTAACGTCTAATGACATTTTATCTGTCATTGACTTCGACGACATATATCAGCAGTAAAGTGTTTTTGTGCCATCTACAATATGTACCTTTTTTGAGTTTGACTTTTACATATCGTAAGTCGTTGATCGTAAGTTCTCTTACCGGAGGAGAAATGAACTTTTATTGTAGTTCAGGTTGGAAAACTCCTATTCAAGGACAGATGCTCCTTTTTTGACCCGACTCCCCTCATAGGAAGGTTTGTAGTGGCCCGCCTCACTGTTAAATACAGTTGGGTGGATTTGCAAATCTTAGAACATAGAAAGTATTTAGCATTACGCTCAAGTAAACAGTAACTCTATTGTTTTCCGATTTGGTGCAGTCTAAGTAGCATTGCTGGTATCAGGTATTCAGCTAGCACAAGGGTACACATCTTATTATGCATAGTGACAATCATTGTGACCGCTCTTGAGATATTTACAGACGAGACGTTTTCCCTCACAAGTTGCGGTGCACACTGTAGCAAACGGCAGGTAATGACAGTCTAGAACATATCCATTATTTGCATTGTTAGCTGTATTGACGCACCTAGATCATAATTTAGGCCTACGAATTTTCGGACTGTCCTATTCTGATCAGAATACAATGTAATATACATTGCGTGTACGGGTAGTGTCAGTTTTCAGAATCTTTAATACTATCCAAGGCAAATTTGGTAGTGGTGAACATAAAAATATTAATACAAGACAATTTCCCTGCAAGTAGGGAATATTGATTGATTGAATTCCCTACTACCGACTGCGAATTAATAATACTGAAGCATATGTGTCGAAGTTTTTGCATTTCTAGCATTGGTTTATTTGCAACATAATCAAATCTAAACTGTATTGGATATCCATGGTCGAAACCAGGTTCGGCTTCCGTAACTATAGATATCTTCATAGTATTTTGGAAACGTGGCTATGCGTTTCACCCAATCAACCTTTCCATCTAAATATTTACAAAACGGTTCTCGCTGAAGAGCCCAAGGAAATGGTAGTACTTCCATCCCAGCTATGGTACTCTGTCCTTGGCAAACTGCTTGTATCAGAGCCTTTAGGTTTGACACGATGTTGCAAAATTTTTCCCTAAGGTTGGAATTTTATCTAGAATTTTTCACAGTTAAGCCCTCACTCTATCTTATCCTCACTCAGTTCAAGTACTTTAAAGCAATACACTGCGTTGAAAAGATGGTGGATGTTTTGTGCCACAACGCAAAATGAGCACTCTATCAATTTGACACTGAGGTTTTTAAATTCCCAATGTCAAGACGTGGTCTCATGTGCCACCATAAGCGCACAACATGGAGCCTTTAATTTTCATTCTCGTATTCATATGCATACTGTTTTGAAATTCCTTATTGTGTGTCTCTTACAATCCTGATTGGTTATTGACCGTTATGAACTCATCACTAGAGCTCTTGTCCCTCTGACACTGATTCCTTAGGTATTGGGTGAGACTTTCGCGGCCACGATCCGATATGAACTGTTGGTTCTTGGGCTGTTCGGCCGGAGTCGACACGCTCCGCCGCCTTGGCGTCGGCGCACTCCGCTGCTTGACGTTTCGCCAACACGAGTGGTCGGCTCCTCGGAAGCTGATCTCACTGATCACTGATTTCTAAATTCTAACTGTTAACTTCAGCCGCATTTGGGGGCAGGAACTTGAATTGAATTAATCAAAAGCATAGCAGGCTAGACGTAAACGTCTAAGGTGTTTGCGACATTTTACATTCAACCCCTGTCAAATTATCCTATAGCCTCTGCTAAGGGGATCCTGTGAATTCCCCCTATATTTCAGGTGTGTACTCCTCTATATTGTATTATTGCTATTAATTGTTGTATTATGGGCATCACTTATTACGATTATGCGAAACTGGATAAACGTTGCAGTTTTGAAGAGTGGTAGCAAGATAGGTTAGCTCATTTTCATGTACCTGTTTTCAAAATGTCAATGCCAATACCTCTTACAAGGCGTAGCCTTCGACGTGGCAGTATTGGTATTGTCTCATAATGGAAGATTCAATGAGTTCCTGAACGCAACGGAAAACTCCATTGACTACATTAAAACAGTAAATGTTTGAATGTAATTTTCTATGTCCTTTGTTCATATTATACATAATGTTGTTGTCAAAGTTAATGTTGAAAGTCAAATTTAATTTTTCTTTCTCTCTTATTTTAATGATGTGTTGTATGACATACGCTAAATAAATAGTACGAGTAATTAAATAAAATAATTATATTACTATTTTCTTATCTCTATGAGTGGTTGAGGAAATTCTAGATCTTTTGCTTTGAACATCTACAAGTAATTGTAATTCGAGAACGGCAATACGAGATATAATTAATTGATCAATTGACTTACCTGAAGGAAAATTGATCCATATTATATGAGTATTGCCGTTCGAAGAATTACAAACCCTTCCCATCATCCCACCCTATGTTGATCTAGAATTTTGAGCAAACTTGCAATGAAGACTGGACTAGATCGCTGACCGAGCGTAGCTGGGAGTTGAGAGCAAGGACCGTATCTAGGGTATTATTTACTTTTAATTTTTCGTGGTATACTGTGCGGGACGAAACTGCTACTACAAGTAATTGTAATTCTTCGAACGGCAATACTCATATAATATGGATCAATTTTCCTTCAGGTAAGTCAATTGATCAATTAATTATTGTACTGGTATAAGACACAAAGGCAACCTGATTCGACGTTTAGCCAGAAAAGAAATCCACGTAAGAGAGACGTTTCGAATAAAGCAGTCGCGACACAAAAACATGTTCGCAAAGGAGGCTTTCACTTTTTCTGTCGCGCGCACATACAGAGAGTCGATCTTTGTGTCACCATGTGGGTTGTTCCAAAATGGAACAGTCAAATTATTGTCACAATCAGCGAACTCATTGCTTCTATCCCGTCGTAAAATATCTCTCAAGAAAGTTTCCAGTTCATCCGACCATAGGCATAACGAAGCTCTGCCCTCAAGACTGACCTCGCTGGCTCTCAGCAAACCTTGAAAAATGATTATATATTATAATTAACTAGAATGAAGGCTTATAAGTATGTCAGTTTTGTCAGTTGGAGAATCTGTTGGAACCATTTATAAAATATATCTCGGGATTATGTCTAATATCCATTGTTTGACCTTTTTCTTGTATGAAAAATGGCGTCATGTGTCTTGACTCAGTACTTCTTACACAATATCGGAGCTAACAAAAAATTTGGAGTTCCTCGATCTACATCATCCTCATCAAAAAAGTAGAGAATGATCAGGGACCTTTGTAACATCTAGAAACGAAGTTTAAGGGATTTAGAAAATTTTAGTTTTTTGTTGATTTATTCTCACCTGCGTAAAGTTAGCCAAGATTTTCTGGAAAATGAGAAAAAGGCTCAGCATACGATTTTACGTCGTTTTACCACTTTTTTTTCACCAAAAATGTTCGTTCCACTTTAGGTTATAGCGAAAAGTGATTTATGTATCTATCAAATTTAACTATTCCAGACATACAAAATTCAAAGGCAACCATCGAATAGGGCTATATTATTGATTCTCAATGCTAGAATAATTTTGTGGTTGTCTAGTTTTGTCCAAAATTATCAATGTTCTGCTATCTTTGATTTTGTATACAGAGTGAACCAAAACTCGCGACCATAATTTTCCTTGTTATTTTAAATTGTATTTTATAGCATCGTCAGAAAGTTCTTACAATATACTTCCACTTTTATAAGCATTCCCTACACCTGAAAGTAACAGTTATGAAGCTATTTCGATTTGAAGTAGTAAAACAAAATGTTTGCCTAATTCTGTTTTTGTGTTGGCCATGGATGCTATGCTTGTTATATTTGTCAAATAATTGAAATTAATATTTTAGTTTTTACTCAGTTTCAATTGGCTATTAGAGTTGTCAATTAACAAATTGAAAAGTACATGGCAATTACAAAAATTATCTGAAAATAAAACTAAAGAATCTTTAACAAGACTATGTTAGTTATTACAAGAAGGTTTATGTGAGAACGTCTCAAAAAAGAGAAAATAGATTATGGCTAACCATGCAAAAGTGGTTGACTCTTGTCTTATAAACCGAAGATTTTTCTAGCGGAAGCTACAAATGTTTAATTGATTTCCTGTTACGACTTCCTTCTAGTTCTTTCATTTCTGTCCTTCGAGTCCCTAGCTGCATAACTGTTACATTTAGGTATAGGGATGCTTAATAAAAGTGGAAGTATTTTGTTAAAACTTTCTGACGATGCTATGAAATACAGGGTGTTCCATTTAAAATAACAAAGAAAATTATGTTGGTCCGTTTTGGTTCACCCTATGTACAAAATCAAAGATAGCACAAAACTTGATAATTTTAGACAAATCTAGACACTTGATCGGAGTAATAAGAGCTCATTTGGAAAATATGATTTCCTATTAAAACTTTGTGGAATACTTGGTCGAAGAGTATTGAAATTTTAGTTGTGAAGAAAATTAGATCCTTTGTCAGACCATATTACTTTAGAATGAGTACTGAAATCAAAAATATATTTCCCTTAGTTCAAAGTAACCACAATTTCCTAATCAAACAAATTTTCTTAGAGTGAGAACAGCTGTTCTTGGCGCTAGTATATCTTTACAAGGTTATCAGAATTCTTGAATTAAGCATTTCTTTTTCTGTGTGTGGGATGGTGGAAATTTTACTAACTCCTTGATTTTTTATTACCAAGAATGAATGGGAAGAACAGGGACAGGTCAGCCACCCTTCTTCGATGTTCAAAGCTATGGAGGTCCTTTGTGAGGTTAGGCGTATCGATTAGTCTAATTGCTCTCTTCTGGATGGTGTCCAGAAGCTTTAGAGAGTGCTTCGGAGCGCATCCCCACACATGGGAGCAATATAACTGTCGTAGAAAGCCCTGAAGATGGCAATAAAGATTGCCGAAAGCTTGGCAGTTAACAGCAAGAGTCTCCCCTATGCAGTGACCCACAGTTTCTATTAAAAATTTAGCCACAACCCCAAGATTTTATCATCTTTACTAGTTTCTTGGCCCTTTGTAGTTTTTCTTGAATGTATCGAACACGGTGGTTTCAACATCAGCAAGTCTAGACACGTTTTCTATCCTTTCCCACGTGATACCACCCTCTGTAAGAGAACAGGTCTAACTGGCCACCGAATGAACAAAACATGAGCATCAGCATCGCCCCTCGAAACTCACCGTAGAATACCTGACCGCCGATGTCCTTCGACATCTTTTTTCTTCACGGCTACGTTTGTTCCCTTCTACTCTCGACTCTTTCTTCGTCGCTACAGGTAGTGAACTGAATCGGACCGTTTTATTCCACTTCGCAGGTGTACAGCGTATTTAGAGCACGTTACAATATATATATTAGTGAATCGAACACAAAGCACAAGGAGATCGGGGTATTCTTTGTACTGTTGCTATATACCTACCTCGATATAGCTTGCGGTTCTGAAGCGAGGAGGCTCTGTCATATTAGAAAATATATATATCATCTTACCCAAACTAAGCTCAAGGATATCACAATCCTTTTTTGAAATACGTCTGAAATCGCAACAGGCACGATGTCCTTAGTCCATGACAGCGCTGTTTCGATGTTTATACTTTTATAGCATTTCATCTAGTGGGCCTAGGTAAAAATAAGGCTGACATGAAAGCAGTGCACCAAGAGAAACAACTACTCCGACGTCTAATACCAGCACTGAACTACACTATCGGCTCCTGTGCTTCCTGGGGGAACCACAAGTTCAGTCGGTTAAATCTTACATATTTACCATCATCAAAGTGAAACTAAAAAATGGAGTCAAGTTGGTTGACTCAGTACTTCCCACACATTACGGTGATACCAGTTTATTATTTTCCCAAAGCATGAAGCTATATTCTGAAATTCCCTTGCAACCAAATCACCGCCCGCCCGACCAAAAAAAAAGTGTGTTATGCCGCTAGGTCTTTCCTCTCACAGGTCAATGGATAGCATATTATGAATACAACACATTTTTGAGTTTTACGACACCCCCTCAACCACACTACTTTTACCCCCACCGAAAAAAAGTAGAAAATCATCAGGAACCCCTAAAATGCCTAAAAACGAAGTTTGAGCTGTTTTCATATTTTTCGTTTTTTCATTATTGCTGCGCTGCCACTGACACGATTTCTAAAAACCATAAATGTTTTCCCTCCTCGCCACGGAAGTAATACTGAGTAAAAATTTCATTAAAACCTATTTAATAGTTTCCGGGTTAAACAATACAGAACAATCAGAAGCAAGCACTATCAGCCAATCTTTAAAAGACTTCACATTTTGCCAGTTCCCTGTTTATATGTCCTGAACATTTAAATAAGATTTCCGTTCAGTCTGATTTGCATGATTATAATACCAGAGGATCTGAATCACTGAGACCTCCACGATACAGGCTTACAACATTTAAAAGAAATTCTATGGACTTCAGATTCTACAACAAATTGCCTCGTGAATATATGGATTATAATGCATACACTTTCAAAAAATCTCTTACTCGACCACTGCTTTTACACCATAGATGAATTTTTAAACTACCAAATAAACAGTTCTCATTGAGGCATATAGGATGATGTCTTGTTCAGTACTGAATCTGAATGCTATTCTTTATTTTTATAAACACGTTGGTCATTCTATGTAAAGGATTAGCTGTAAACTTCAATACTTTCAAGCTCAGTCTCACCTATGTATATTATGTTTGATGCTTTTTTCCTAATGACTTGCCATAAATGCACTTGTATGTATAATATGGTTAAATAAATACTACTACTACTACTACAATAATCGTATGCATACATCAGAAAATTGTAAGTCCCTTGGTTCCTGTAGTAAGCAAGACAATGTTTGGATGGACCTAAAAAAGTATATTAGGACGCTAGGTCTATCTTTCACTGGTTAGTGGACAGCCTATGAATGCAACAAAATTTTTCAGTTTTACAACCCCCCAACCACCCCAATTTCACCCCCTCCCAAAAAAAGTAGAAAATGATCAGGGACCCTTATTAACCCCTCAAAACGAAGTTTGAGGACTATTCGAAATTTTTGGTTTTTTGCTAATTACTCCGCCGCTCGTGAATAGATTTTCAAAAATATAGGAACATTACCTACTACGACCCCACAGTATATAGCTGCCCAAATTTCATCACAATCCATGCAGCGGTTACCGAGATTACGACGCTAGAAAAATGTCAACAGAGAGACAGGCAGTCGGACGGAAATGAGTGACGTGGATGTTCGTTATGTACATAGATATCATAAAACGCCCACAAAACGTATTATCTCAAAATCCAAAATCTTCGCGCTCACAATACTAAATCAAAAGCTGATCAAACCTCACATTTGAACATGGTCAATTTTTTTATACATTTTGGAGCACATGGATTTGGACGAAGTATTATAATGCCTTTCGGGGAGTAAAATAACTAAGGGACTTATCTGTATACATACGAGTATTTTGCTTTAGATCCTTTTGTATTTTGTAACGTGGACACTATTAAATTGATTCTAATGAAATGTTGACACAGTATTATTACCGCGGTGAGGATGGAGAACGCGTATTGTTAAAAATCGTGTCAGTGGCCGCGTAGCAATAATCAAAAAACAAAAGTATGACAACAACTCAAACTTCGTTTTTAGATGTTTTAGGGGTTCCTGATCATTTCCCACCTTTTTTTTAGGTAGGGGGGAAATTGGGGTGGTTGGGGGGTGGGGCGTTGTAAAACTGAAAAGTTTGTAGTATTGATAATAGGCTGTCTATTGACCTGTGAAGGAAAGACCTAGCGGCATAAGACAATTTTAGGAAGGGGGGGCTGGCGATTATTTGGTTGTAAGGGATTTCAGACTAAAGCTTCATGCTATGGCAAATTAATAAACTGGTATCACCGTAATGTGTGGGAAGTACTGAGTCAATCAACTTGACTTCATTTTTTAAACTATATTTTTATCTTTTAGTTAACTTTATCATTGAAGCGTGTTATTTTGGTTTCTTTAAACTGTATCTATTAATACTCTGTGTAATGAAAATGAACAATATTGTTTTCGATCAATAACTTCCCTTTTTCAAAATTTCCGCAATACGTAAATAGTTTGTCTGAAAATGGTGAAGAGAAAGATGGGAGAACATACGTGTTCACAAAGATTGCCGGATGGTCAAGGTGCTATAGCTTACATCTGAGTATCTCTGACTGATCAGGAGCCAATGTGGCTAGTGACCGGAAAGCTTAATAAATATGTGTCCTGAATCCTAAACGTTCATAAAAAGTTAATAACATATTGTTCAACGAGCGGTAATAACGTAATCACTCATGCTGTTGACGTTTGCAGCACGAGCCGTAGGCAGCAAGTAAATACATATTTTTACCTGAGAAAAATATAACATATTGTACTTCCCACACCGATACGTGAGGGGGGTATTGTGATCGCGAAAATTTTCGATTTTGAGATCATAACGCTTATTGGGCGTTTTATGATGTCTACATAACGAAAACCCACGTCACTCATTTCCGTCGGTTTGTCGCGTTTTTCTAGCCTCGTAATCTCAGTCCCCGCTGCTCGCATTCTGATGGAATTTTGGAGGCAATATGATGTGGAGTCGTAGTAGGTAATGTTGCTATAATTTTGAAAATCGGTGCATGGGCGGCGGACTAATTATTACAAAAAAACAAAAAATCAAATACGTCTCAAACTTACTTTTTAAGCGGTTTAGGAGTTGCTGATCACTTTCTACATTTTTTTGGGTGGGAATGAAATTGGGGTGGTTGGGAGGTGGGGGTTGCAAAACTAAAAAATCTGTTGTATTCATAATAGGCTGTCTATTGACTTCTGAAAGAAAGACCTAGCGGCATACTACTTTTTCAGGTTCATCCCAACATTGCCTTGCCTGTTACAGAAACGAAGAAACAGAATTTTCTGATGTATAGTCAAACATACAAGTATTGCTTTAGATTGTTCTGTATTGTATAACGAGGTAATCATTGAATTAATTTTAATAAAAATTTTACGCAGTTTTACTACCTTGGCGAGAATGGAAAAAGCATATAACTTTAGAAATCATGTCAGTGGCGGCGCAGCAATAATAAAAAAACTAAAGGTATAAAAACAGGTCAATCTTCGTTTTCAGGCATTTTAGGGGTTCCTGATCATTTTCTACTTTTTTTTGGATGGGGGTGAAAATGGGGCGGTTGAGGGGTGGAGGGTTGTAAAACTGAAATATTTCTTGTATTCATAATAGCCTATCCATTGACCTGTGAAAGAAAGACTTAGCTGTGTAATACACTTTTTTAGGTCCATCCGAACATTGCCTTGCCTATTACAGAAACCAAGGGAATTTTCTGATGTATGCATACGAGGATTGCTTTATATCATTCTGTATTGGGTAACGTGGAAACTATTTAATTGATTTTAATGAAATTTTTGACCAGTATTATTACTGTAGCGAGGATGGAAAAAGCGTATGGTTTTTTGGAAATCATATCGGTGGCGGTGCAGCAATAATCAAAAAACTAAAAATATAAAAACAGCTCAAACTTCGTTTTTAGACGTTTTTTCGTTATTTTTTTGGGTGAGGGTAAAATTGGGGTGGTTGGGAGGCTGAGGTGTTGTAAAACTGAAAAACAGTTGTATTCATAATAGGCTATCTATTGACCTGTGAATTAAGGACCTAGTGGCATAGTTTTTCCGGACGGGCGATGATTTGGTTGCAAGCGAATCTCAGACTATAGCTTCTTGCTATCGGAAAATAATAAAGTGGCGTCACCATAATGTGTGAGAAGTACTGAGTCAATCAACTTGACTTCTTTTTTACCTAAGAAAATATGATATTCGTTTACTGGTTACTTTTTACCGCGCAAAAATGAGACTTTCGCCTTCGGTGTGCCCGCCGTTGTCGTTACAGTTGACCTAAAAATTCAGGACAAGTAAGTACCTTCGTCGTGTCGGTACCGCCGCGCGGCGCGTACATCCGGAGTGGCCCTCACGCACCTTGCTTCCGGTCGTAGGCTTCCCATACGGGGGGCCACAAGGAGGTTCACCTGTACGCACCGGCATGGACGGTTTGCGAGACATGTGCGTATACACAAAAACGGCACGCTTTGTTATAGCTAATACCATGTGGTCACCGGCATGCCAGCTCGACACGGCAAATGTTTACCCCCGCCATGGATTGGTTTAAAGTTATAGGGGCAGCGAAGTATTTAAAGGCGGGAACTGGGTTCGGATAGCTCTCCACCCGAGATTTTCAGACACTCATAGAATCTCAAAATAATATGTATGTCCCACACCGATAGGTATACCCTCAGAGTAACAACTAAACATAGAGGTAGTAAACAACTAATTTTAATAGGCCGACATCTTTTCTTACGTTGTCATATTGATCACCAGATACGGCAATCATAATTATTTACTACGTTAAAAAGACGGTATTTTCATGGTTCAGGAATGATTACAGCAAAATCAATAGATATGTTGACCTCTACTGGGTTACTGCATATTTCTTTATCATAAACGCAAATTCTGAAGTCTTACATAAATTTTGAGGAGCTGGCAACGCCGATATAATTTTCATGCGACTTATTTACGGTAGAACCTCGACTGTCAAACGTTTCTTTTGTTTGTGCGTCTTTTATGCTTGGTCAGTAAAATCGAATTAGCTATTTGTTGGTAACTGCAGTGAAGCTTTACGGAGTTGCTGTGCTATATTCGAGTGTAGTTTAACAGTTTTTCGAGATGGAACTCAAAAAACGCAGTGTTTGTAACATGGGTTGCATTGGAAGAATTTTCAGGTTAGTTGGCGTTACAGAGCATTGCTTACAATTTGAACTGTCACTGCGAGGCCACAGCTGGTCAATGTTTGGAGGCTGAAGTGTCAAAGATGATGGCTGAGGGTATACCATAATATATTCCTATATGCTCAAACATATGATTTCGGACCAAGATATTCTGTATTCTGTTATGGAACGAGGGTAATCTTAGTGTACAAACACAGTGAAGTAGGTTTCTCGCCTTAGCTAGCGCTAGGGCGGGTTCACGTGAGTAAAACTATAGCTGGAAAAGGTGTAGTAGCTCTATTAACCACCTTAGAACCACACAGCATATGGTCTTGGTATTAACTACAACAAGACCAATGTCATGATCGTAGATAGAGAGCACGATAATCATCGAGGAATAAAATCAGTAGGCCGTTGTCAAGCAGTTCAAAGTTTTGTGTACCTCGGTTCTTTGATCGAAAATTCGGGTGGCTGTGAAAATGAAATTCGACGGCGCCTTCAACAGGCACGGGTGGCCATGATAAAGCTCACTAAAATATGGCGTGACCATAACATCATTAAAGCTACCAAAATGTCGCAGGTTCGATCTCTTGTCTTCTCCATATTTTTGTATGCCTCGGAAACTTGGACTATTAAAAAGACAGATCGAGCTCGCATAGATGCTTTTGGAATGTGGGCATGGAGGAGAATGCTAAGAGTCTTTTATACCGCCCACCGAACTAACGTCTCCATATTGGATGAGCTAGGTAATTCAAAGAGGTTATCCTCCAGTAAATCGCGAACGATGGCGAGCTACAGTAATTTCTAAAACTATTGATAACATTCATGTCGCCAGTACTATAGCAACGACTTGCATTGCAACGCATTTTACAAGTTCTCAACATGTCTGTTAGACACAATGTCTATAATGATAAAATACCTAAATTTCGGAACCCTTGATATACACGTCCCATGAACTTTTATATCTATTAACTGATTTGGATTTCTGCTTATCACCATGGTCTTTGATTTTGCGACCGTTTGCATTAAGCAGAGTTTTCCTAGCAACGCACATTTTACGCGGCGTAGAACGTAATTTGGTCGGCGTAAAACGCTGAGGACATAGCTAACGAAAACCATTGGAGGCGTTTTTCTAGACGCGCAGTCGTTGTTCGCCAGCGTAAAACTTAATTCAGATGCACACGACATCCGACGGTACGAAACGAAACAATTAATAGAAATAGTTAGTGGTTATCCCATTATTTGGAATATGAAACTGAAGGCGTTTAAAGATGTAGCGAAAAAGTACAGAATCAGGAATGAAATGGACAAAATGTTGTTGTATTTACAAGACTTGTTTGTATGTATGTAAGTGATGGAAAGTATGTGAGGCATCGTTTGTAAATCCAGCTCTCCAAGTCAAAAATACATCTAAGCCTAACTTTCCTGAGACAAGTGGCAAGAAATATACAGATTTAAGTAATGAGCAGAATAATTATTAACAAGTTTTGTGTAAAATCGGTTTGAAAAATATAGGTTTGATTATTAGGAAAACATGTATTATAGTTATTTACTTCAATGTTATGCCAAGTTTTTCAGGAGGCGAAATAGGATGTTGCACACGATTACATGGTTCCACATTTAAATCTTCTTTCACAGGAGGGGAGAAGAAACGAGAATTGCTGCTTTGTATCTGTAAAATATGCTTTAAATTTTACCTCTTCGTCAAGCAGATGTCTATGAACAAGTAATTAAAATGCTCCTTCGCTGCTTCTCTTTTGAAACAATTCACTAGCAGAATTCCTAGTGCTATTATGAATCGTGGTTATTATGTCAATTTCTTCTTGCAAAATTTCATCTTGCAATATTAAAAGTGCCAAAGCTAATTTATTTCTTTTAATCATCGCGATGGTCAGGACGCAACTGACTATTCTAGGAGAACATTTTATACGCAGCGCATTGGATGTTACGTTGCGTCGAACGTATTACGTTCTACGCCGCGTAAAATGTGCGTTGCTAGGGAAACCTTGCTTTACCGAATTGAAATGGCTATGTAGCTGCTAGACTGCTAGAGTTATATTAAACATTGTTGTTCGTGTAAATCGTTGACATTTTCGCTGACACCGAGACTGCATCACATCGTGTGGTGGTATTTACCTCTGGTAGTTTGTAAGAGAAACAAAAAAATCGCATGCTCGACGTGATAGAGCACATCGCTTCGTGGAATGCACGATCCGGGTATAAATATAGTGAACGTGATTTTGCCTTTCCTCTCGCAGGTCGTGCTTTAAAGACGTTCAAACATGCTTCGGTACTGGGTATTCTGCCGATTTTCAAATTTTCACCCATACGCAAGAGTTTCCGGTATATAGGGCTTTTCGTATCTAAGACCCTTTTTTCGTTCTTCACAATTTCCCAATATCTATGCAATGTGTTCCACCATCATGTCGACAAACTTTGAGGTATGAAAATATAATTTAAGTTATCGAGAAAAAATGCGAAAAAAAGGGGTCAACCTACTATACAGAAATTGAAAATTTAAAATTAATTAAAAGGTTGACTCCTTTTTTTTCCCATTTTTCTCGATAACTTTAATTGTATTTTCATACCTCAAAGTTTGTCGGCATGATGGTGGAACACATTGTATATGTTGCTACTACTAGTACGAGTTTTGCCAACTAGACACTAGCTTGCATTTCATTTATTCGTCTGAGACCTAAATCACACTGACGAGCTTTAATAAAAGCGAAACGACGTCGTCTGTGATTGGTTTTGGATGAATGAATGAAATTGCTACTCTTTAATTAAATAATGAAAGAGTTTTTTGAAGAGTCTAATGTACTTCTCGGATAGAGAGGGGAAAACACTAGACACTGGACTCTTTCCTCATGATGATGTTGTGATATAGGGGTGCGCGAATACTTATTTTATTAGTTTTAACGAGTGATTTGTTGACTTTTTAGAATACTTTTAATGCTTTTGGAGTATTGGTTCAAAATTTCCACCTGAAAAACGGATTTTTTGGGGGACATATTTTTCTAAAAAATATTCTCATTGTCATCAACCGAGAAATGTTTTTAAACTCATAGTTTGCGATAAGTAGTTACTAAATGTTTTCCTTACTACGGTAAAATCCTTCCGGATTTGTTAATTCCCCGAAAACATTGGGGATACTTTCTAAATTTTTTTGGCACATTTATTTTGTTTTTATTTTAGAGTTAAAGACCTCTCGTAGGTCGTGCTTTAAAAATGTTCAAACATGCTTTGGTACTGGGTATTCTGCCGATTTTCAAATTTTCACCCATACGCAACTTTCCGGAAAGTAGGGCTTTTCGTATCTAAGACCTTTTTTTCGTTCTTCGCAATAATGAAAGAGATTTTTGAAGAGTCCAATGTACTTCTCGGATAGAGAGGGGGAAAACACTGAACACTGAACTCTTTCCTCATGATGATGATGATGTTGTGATACAGAGGTGCGCGAATAGTTTTAGTTTTAGAACCCCTGATTTCGTAAATGGGATTATTTTTATATATTTTATTAGTTTTAGCGAGTGATTTTTGGAGTATTTTTAATGCTTCTGGAGTATTGATTCAAAATTTCCGCCTGAAAAATCGGATTTTTTCGGGGAAATATTTTTCTGAAAAATATTCTCATTGTCATCAAGCGAGAATTTTTTTTTCCATGTTTGCGATAAGTAGTTACTAAATGTTTTCCTTACTATGGTAAATTCCTTCCGGATTAGTTAATTCCCCGAAAACGTTCGGCACGCTTTCTAAATTTTTTGGTACATTTATTTTGTTTTTATTTTAGAGTTAAAGACGATGGAAAAATATATTTTATTGCTGTTTCAACGTAAGATTCAGGTTTCCAATTTTTTCCTTTTTTCCTATTCTTTCAATACTTGTTTTTTTTCAATTTGTCCCGTTTTTTTACAAATCGCAAAATCTTCATTTCGGAGTACGCTATCTCTTCTGCATGCACTCAAAAAAGTTTTTGGAGTAATCTTGAAATATTTTGAAATTCAGTAAATATGTGTTGTGGACAATTTATGGGGACAACAAAGATGCCATAGATTTCCATCGATCTGTCGGTCTGTCATCTGTCCGGTAATCCTTGCCCTTCTATAATTCGAAAGTATTGATGCAATGTCGATGGAATTGTAACAATAAGTTACCACCATAGCAAGGAAGAGATACCTTTATAGTTTTAGAAAATTCATTTAAATTTTTGATTGTAGAACAAGAAGAAGAAGGAGAACAAACAAAATAAATGTATATATTGCGGTGTTTCGGGAGTTGTGGAATATCCAGATCAGACCATGATTGACTCTCCTAGCAAATGTTAACAGGATATGATCTTATCCTGTTAACATTTGCTAGGAGAGTCAATCTGATTTTGATCGCAAATCCAATCTTTCTATCTAAGTAATACCTACTTTAGAAGTCTTCTAGAAGCTTTAATAAAGAAAAACAAGGTTGTGGTGATCATATATGCAAATTTAATTATCTAAAGCAGTTGTAACTTTGCGTATATTTATGTACATACAGCTGCTGGTCGAGATATCTGTAAATAAACTATGTATGTATCATGGTCATCAGCAGAACCTACTTTGTGAACACACGATATCACTTCCTTATTTTTTTGTTTGTATGCGAATGTAACACGCAGGTGTTAATATTTCTCTTTTGACATTCCTGATATGTATAATATATTTGTAACGTAATGAAATTACAAATACAAAATTAGGAGGAAGACTCTTATTTGGACGGCTTTTTGTACAGTGGAACCAACCCGAAATTAAAGTTTCTTAGTAGTAGTAACTCATTCATTGGGTTGGTTTTCTTGTTAATACATGAGAGTTTCAAGCACCAGGTGGCTTGGATCTTTTTTTGCAAGTAGATGGCTTTATTACAAGGTTATGCTATAAAGAGAAATTCGCATTTTACTTCCGTATATTGTCATCGCGAAAATGTTCGATTTAGAAATAATACGCTTTTTGGACGTTTTATGATATCTAAATAAGAAAAATACACCTCACACATTTCCGTCGGTCAGTCTGTCTGTTGGCATTTTTCTAGCTTCGTAATCGTAATAGTAGTAGGTAGGGCTACTATACTTTTGAAAATCGGTGCATGGGCGGCGGAGTAATTAGCAAAAACAAGACATTTCAAATATTTCTCAAACTTCGTTTTTAGGCGTTTTGGGGGGTTCCTCCTTGTTTTCTACTTTTCTTGGGTGGGCGTGAAATTGGAATGGTTGGAGGGTGAGGGGTGAGAAATCTGTTGTATCCTTAATAGGCTGTCCAGTGACCTGTGAAAGAAAGATCCATCGGCATAATACACTTTTTTAGGCCCATCCGAACATTACCTTGCCTATTACTGAAACTAAGGGAAGGAAAATTTTCTGATGTAGTATACGTTACGGTTAAAGTGTTTACTTTGATAGTTTATACACTAGCTGGATATTGGTTGGTGTGTATACGATCCAACTAGTTTACAAACTATACAAGATCTGCCGCTAAAGTATAGACCACAAAGGTATCACACATATTAACAAATAATGTTTCTGGTCAGTTTACAAACTATCCACGTCATTTGGATAAGGTATGCACCTAATATCTCTAGAAATACATAATAACCAACTTGTTGGTTAGTATGTAAATTAACCAACTTCTTGGTTAGTATGTAAACTAACTAATTTTCATTGGCCAATTTAACAGAAAAGTGAGGTTATGTTTATGGCAAGTGCAAGTGTGAGGTGTTGGTATTGTTTACTGCCGTGCCTTGTAAAATTTGTTTAGGAATAGGTATCTAGTTACCAAAAATGGGTCAGCAATAGCTATTTGAAAAGTTACTATTAGAATGTTACGAAAAAAGTCCCAAAATGCAAAATTAATGAATGACAGTGTACGTCTGCAACATATAAAGAGAATACGCGAACAAGGACCTAACACTAATAATAAGAATGATTTTCATATGATTTAGAGAGAATCGAATCGACTAGCAATTGTATGTTTTACCTATGAATAAACTCTACTTTTGATTAAAAATTATTGTTCTAAACTAAATAACCAAAGAGGATTGATTAGTTTACATACGAACCAAAGAGTTGGTTATCATGTAGTACTAGAGATATTAGGTGCATACCTTATCCAAATGATATGGATAGTTTGTAAACTAACGAGAAACACTGGTTAATATGTGTGATACCTTTCTGGTATATACTATAGCGGCATATCTTGTATAGTTTGTAATCTAGCTGGATAGTATACAAACCAACCAATATTCATAGCTACTTTAGTAGAAATATGATTTTTCATCGAAATAACCAGGCATTTGGATAGTTTGTATACTATCCAGCTAGTGTTTAAACTATCCAAGTAAACACTTTAACCGTAACATACATACGAGTATTGCTTCAGATCATTCTGTATTGTGCAACCTGGAACTTATTGAATTGATTTTGATGAAATCTTGACACAGTATTATTTATTACTGTGGCGAGGATGGAAAACGGGTATGGTTTTTAGAAATCTTGTCGGTGGCGGCGCAGTGATAATCAAAAAACAAAAAAGTTTAAAAACAGCTCAAACTTCGTTGTTGGGCGATTTGGAGGTTCGTGATCGTTTTCCACATTTTACTTCCCACACGGATAGGGGAGTATTCTGATCTCGAAAATTTTTGATTTTGAGATAGGTACCACACCTGTTTGACGTTTTATGATATCTACATAACAAAAATCCACGTCACTCATTTCCATCAATCGTTTTTTAGCCGCGTAATTTCAGTATCCGTTGCCAGTGACGAAGGAGAAATAAACGAAAATCGAAAGATTTCAAAGTCGCCCAAGCTTCGTTTTTAGATGTTTCAGGTCCTTGATCATTGTCTACTTCTTTGATGAGGATGGTATAGAGATAGACGAAAAACATTTTTTTTTTATAACGGCTCGACGGCTATGGTTATTCTTTGTTAGTTTCGATAATGTGTGGGAAGTCTGTGTCAAGAACACCTGACGCTATTTTTTATAGATTGTTCCTATATGCAAAAATCCGTCCTTTTTGTTCTCGTTTTTGTTTCAAATTCCGGTTGTGGAATATAAAAATAACTTTTTCATGTACCATATTCATTTATTATGAATAGGTCGTTTCTTGAAACCTAACTTACCGATTTTCATCTTTAGAATATCCAATCCACTTTGCCGTCTTCTAATAACAAAAGAGAAAATCGCAAGTACTTTATGCGCGATTTCAATTCTACGATATGGCGCGCCTATAAATGACTTGTAAGATTTACGATTATAGCAGTAATAATTATTTTTGTGATATCAACACGCCTGCACATTTTGCGTGTGACCTAATTTTCCAATGATTCTATTTCCTGTATGCTCCAGAAATCCCAATATCTCGCACCTAAGATTGTTAACATTCCGTAATGTATAGAAGTTCGGAACAGATAAGCGCACTACCGTGTTACAGAAATAGATCGTGGCGGCCCCCTACAATGTATCAATTACGTAATTGGTGGTCGGTATGCTATAATAATAATGATGCTAATTATTCAAGTTGGGCATTTTACCTTGTGACGATGATTTATACACTTACAAAACAACTTACAGATAATAAGTGCAACAGTACAGTTGTTTTTCAGTATGATACGTTCATTCGCTGCGCTAGTCAAATGAATAATAACTTTCTATGAAATTTATTCGGGACTTTTAGAGTTGCAGAGTATAATAATAATATTGGAATTATTTATAAATTCTTTTTATAATTATGTATGCAGGGTGAGTTTTTGTACCGGCTCGGTCGATAACTCCACTACTGTATAGAAGATAGCAAAAAAAGTTGTATATAAAAGTTGTAGCCACTGATAGCTCCATGCTCAGAAAATATTTAGATTTATACAGGGTCATCCATAACTACGTGGTGATGCAAACATGCATTTTTTTAAATGAGACATGCATTTTTTTAAATGAGACACCCTATATATTATTTCATATTCAAGTTCTACTAATGATTTCCGTTCTTACAATATAGGGTATTGTTACATTACACAGGGTATTTCAAAAGTTATGACCATTTTTATATCCAAATCGCTGTCAAATGAACATACTGTATATCAAGTGACGAATAAAAAATCATTTTTTTACACGGATGAATGAAAAATATTCTCTAGTTTTAAAATCGGGTATACAAAAAGCCCGCGACGCATATTCGTATACAGAGTGGTAGTGATGTAGAATGCAAAAACTACATTTTGCCTCTTAATTTTAAATGTAACCCCTAATATCTTATTATACCAAAGAATTGCTTTCAATATGCTCTTTCATCTTTGTATAGTACTTGTTATGACTGCATTCATTAGTTTCTGAGATATTTCGATGTTTCTACAAATTTTAAATATACCTTCTATTTGTTCACTAAACATTTTTTATTTTGAGAAAATACTATCAAATTTTATTTTTGCGTAACAAACAACTAAAATATAAGGCCATAATAATACTTGATCAAGTCAAAACACTGAATTAACGAGATATTATAGGTCAAGTGTGCTGAGGAAACAATTTTATAGATGTCATGCATAATCATCAAGCAGATCAGGTAGGCTATGAAATATTAAACTATATGGTCCAAATAAAACGATTCCTGATTATTTCACACGCATTAGTTTTAGAGTGCCTCCGTTCTGGATATTGCTGTTCGTAGTTGATATATTCTAGAGACAAGTAGGCAATTTCTCAAAGATTCTCCTAAATACCTTCAATGGAGAAATTAATTTTTAAAGCTCGTTTTTCACACAGTATGGAATTATTGAGCAGGTTATGAAAATTGTCAATTTTTCAAAGCCTACCTGATAAATCTGCTTGATATTTATGCATCACGCATACAAAATTGTTTCCTCTGCATACCTGACTTTATTATCTCGATGATTCTGGGTTTTGACTTTATCAAATACTATCATGACCTTATAATTTAGTTGTTCGTTAAATAAAAAGCAAATTCGATAGTACTTTCTCAAAATAAATAAATTTCAGTACACAATTAGAAGCTATATTGCCGAAAAAATGAAATATCTCGGAAACTGATGGACATAGGTACAACAAGTGCGATACAAAGATGAAAGAGCATATTAAAAGCAATTCTTTGGAATAATGAAATATTGGAGGTTACATTAAAACGGAGAAAATTTGGATTTTGCATTCTAACATCACCCTGTATACGAATATGCATCGCGGGCTTCTGTTATAGCCGATTTTAAAACTAGAGAATATTTTTAATCTTTCCATGTAAAAAAATAATTTTAGATTGATTACTTTTTGATATACAGTACGTTCGTTTGACAGCGATTTGGATATAAAAATGGTCACAACTTTTGAAATATCTTGTATAATGTTATAATACCTTATATTGTGAGAAGAGAAATAATTAGTAGAATCTAAAAATAGGATAATATATAGGGTGTCTCATATTAAAAAAATATGTTTGCATCACCACGTAGTTATGGATCACCCTGTATGTTTATGTTTATTGATAGGCCAATGCCACCATTACAATCAAATGGCAATAAAACATAACAATACAATAGCATAAATATCACAATCCGCTTAACATTTATAAACAATTTTTACAAGAAAGGTTGGTCAACTTTTAGAATTGGGCGTTCATACTTCAAGGTACAGTATAAATATATATAGTGGGGAAAACAAGGCTGGAGACGGGTGTTGCTAAGACAACATTTCAAGAACTAAACTTATTTTGATTCTCAGTTATGAATTCCTCAACTTTGTATTTATAAGGTCTGTATTTTATAATATCAGGTAATCTAAACTAGTTATTATTTTTGAGTCCATTGTAATCGATTAATCAAATTGTCAACATCGTGTTTCTCAGCGTTGACGCTTTAAGCTACATTTACATTGACTTTCAACTTGAAGTTGAAATTGACATTTCATTTCTCTCCATTTACATTACCAAATTTAGAGGTTAAAAAAACGTGTAAACAAACTGAAAGAAACTACTAGAACCTAGAACCAAAGTAGAAATTAAATTCAAATAATGGACTATCAGTTAATTGTCTTACTGGGCACTGCCGCATCGTTGGCTACTTTGGCGAGGTATAAAATGTGGAGTAAAAAAATAAGAAATAGGAGGATGCGGATACCTGGCGGTATCATCTCCATCGTGAATTCATAATACTAATTGATAATATTGATAGCGAAGTGATTTAAAATCACGGAATGACAGATCCACGACTTTTCTAACCTAAAAATTTTATTTCTGCTTGGCTTTTGCAAGCTGCTTGCGCCTGTCCAAATTGCAATTCGAAGTGAACTTCAAATTTTGTGCAATATAAATGTCAGTACAGTTTTGACATAGGTTAAGCACATAGATTTGCTGTCAAATTGCTAATGGGAGTGAATGTAAATGTAGCTTTAGACCATCATGGTTCTCAGATAAATCAAAAGATAACAAACGATAATCAAACTAACCTAACCGACGAACACTGCACACTTACGACACTGCCACTATGGCTTTTTCTGAAGAGAGAGAAGGCTGTGGTGGGTTTATAAAATAGCGCGCTATTGCCAGTTCTCAATATGGTCTTTAAATTTCCGAAACTACCGTGACTAAAATAATTAATAGCTAGTTCAAATGGTCGTCAGATACCTATGTAAACTTATGAATACAAAAAACAAAATTCATTTACCAACAACTCTCCTGAACCGAACGGGCTTAAAACAAACAACAATACCGACTAGAACGTAAATGCGAAAATTAGCAATTCAACTAGCGTCTTGCAAAATTTGAGAAAGCGATCCTAACCCTGATTCACGTTTGTTTATTGCTATATTAGCTCTTAGCTGTATTGTTGTGTATTCTGCGTCTGAATGCAGCAGTGTCGCTGTACGCCAGTGATAGACGATGCAGGCACACAAACAGCATTTAAAATTTATCAATGTGTCGCAATATACCACTGGAGGCGATTGTTTGTGTGCAATAATCGACGATCGATGTATTTATTTGATGCATACTGATATTTTAATGAGGAACCAGCAGCTGGTTCATGCATCTGTACTCAATTAGCTACTGAAAACTACACCTACAGTAGGGATTGCACAACATCCGAAAGAAGAAAGTAAGGGCATCGGACAAAGCGGATATTCAGGGCAAAAAATTGCCTAATACGTGAATTAGGCAGCAGCGTTGCTCATTTCATGTAATAGGCAAAATAATAACCTAATACACGAAATAGGCACACAATCTTTTGCCGATTACGTGAAATAGGCAGCCAACACAAATCTAACCGTGTTCTTTTCATATAATAGGTTATGTTTCTGTTTACTTAGTAGTTGTTTGGCTATTAGGAATGCAAAGTACAGTAATGTTCGGTTATAACGAACTTCATGGGACCGGTGAAAACGGTTTGCTATAAGCGAAGTTCGCTATAAACGATAAATAAAAAAGATGTGGTATTTTTATTAATACATAGATAAGGGTACATAAAATATATTTTGTAATATAGTTATAGTAGATACATTAACAACTGTTCTTAAGAGTCTAATTTAAAAAATCTTTTATTTTAGTTTGTTTTATTTTTGTGAAATGAGTATCATTAATATGTCATTCTACTTCGGCGAATTGATTAAAAACTCTTTGCGGAGTATTTCGTGACTGAAGAAAATAATGAACGTTATCGATATGTTCAAGTGCCTCTGACGTGGTTGGAACTGGTCTCAATTCTGTACTCACAGGTTCTTCATCTTCTGCCTCCTCATCGTTATCAATATAAACTGAAGAAAACAAGCGACAATGGCATCATCATCCAAGTATTCAACACTTACAAGATTATCATCAAAACGGACAAATTCATTGAACACATTTTCAGAACAAGGAAGATTGTCTAGAATATTGTTATCATCTTCCTGTCCAACTTTCCTCAGCCATTCGGCTAATGTCAAGTCATCGTCTGAATCCAAATCATTTTCCACTTTCAGGAAACCACCGTGATGGAAACAATTAAAAATTGTTTGTTTTGATGCCCTCTGCCAAGCCATATGAAGGAAGTTTATTCCATCTGAGAGATTGATAGAAAAATGTTCACCCCCACTATGAATAAAATGTACCATTTTCGAAAGAAGAAGTCGACGGTAATGGCTCTTTAAGCTATGGATGACACTCTGATCCATAGGCTGTAGTTTGAAACTGGTATTTGGTGGCATGAACACTAACTTGATGCAGTTAAATTTCCCCAGCGATAAAATCCCGTTTTAGGTTTGTTATAAAAGACAGATCTTACGACAATATCAAAGTTTAAGGTTCGTTTTATCCGAAAGTTCGTTGTAAAAGGATTCGTTATTTGCGAAAAAATTAACACACGTTTAGTAATAGCGAAGTTTCGTACCTCTAGATTTGGTTCGTTATAAACGAAAGTTCGCAAAAGGCGGGTTCGTCAATAGGCGTATTTGCTTTTATAATAAATTTTTTATGAAATTAATACATAAAAATGACTGAAACCGGTAAATCTACTCAGAGGAATATGAAAAAAAGTGTAATGCCTATATGTATGGAAAAAATATATGTTTCTATTTATTTTTTTTAATAAAATTCTAAAAACTATAGGCTTTTATGTTTTATTTAATAGTTTTTTACTTCTTGTTCTATACAGAACATGTTTGTAACATAGTATACCGGTTTTAAGGCTAAGCTTATGCTAAAACTTCTGATTATTGCTTGAAATAGGCAAAATGGAATTACATAATTCATAATTGGCCATTACATGAAAAGTGCAAGACTGTTGCCTATTTCATGAATTCGCAAAAATTTGTGGATACCATTTTTTAGATGGCATTTTATAACGTTTCGGGGGAGGGGGTCCGGACCCCTGGACCTCCCTCTAAATACGTGCCTGATGATAAAATATTTATGGCTCTGGATAAAGCTCCGGAATCAATGTTAATATATCATAAAATAATAGATACTTTTTTAAGTTGAACAGTAAAAACTATTATATAGCGAAAAACAGTATAATACTGTTTTTAACAGTATGCTTGGCAGCGCTACCCTGTATACAAAACAAAAACTGTCACTTGGCATCGGTTCTTTGAAATTAGTCCCATAGAGGTGAGCAGCTTCAATTCTCAAGTAATCCTTTGCCATCGATTGGGTGCCGTTCGTTTATTTACAGGAGCATTTGTGCATAGCCGGCGACATTCATATTACTTCTTGTACGAGATTTGATAAAGTCTAGTCGCCTAGTTTCAAAGTCCGCAAAATCCATATTCTCAAATAAATTTAACTAGTAACGCTAACGTCAAAATAATAACTAATTTAGATTAACTGATATTTTAAAATAGGGGCCTTATGAATATCTAGTTTATATAAAAATAATTTCAAATAATTGCAAGATTATTATAATACTTTGCAACTTTTCTATAGTTTCGAAAAAAAAAATAGAAAGTTAGTACTCATTTAATTAGTGCAGCATGGAACTCTGGGTCCGTTTTTAATAATAGCAAACTTAGTATCTTATTCTGTATTTTGATTCAAATTTATATGTGAAGGAGCTTTGATAACAAAAACAAATATTTGATTATCTTGTTCATATCTATAATTTTGTGAATGGTAGCTCATATTCACTACGTATTCATGTATAGTCAAATTGAACTTTGAAACCTTGAAAACATGTTGCTAACATAAAGAATAAAAAACCGTCAAGGAGATTAACTTCGAGGTTAGCTCCGTATTCAAGTTAATATAGTAATGCAGAAATTCTGAATTTTATGAACAGTTTTTCTGTTTCCCCAAGAATGATTGCCTATCAGTGACTTTTGAGAAAACGTCAGTATTTAAAAAACGGATCGCTCAAAAATTGTTCAACTTCGCATAATTAGCAATGTAAAAAAATGATACGGTTATATATTATTAACAGAAAAAGGCCTTCTTGTTTTGAAGAAAATGATTTCCACCTTACCCAAGGTGAGGTCAAGGATATCACAGTCCTTGTTTGTAACATGTCCTCAATCGTTTATAAGGCACGATGTCCTTAATTCACAGCGCTGTTTCGATCTCACGGATCTCATCAGGTGAATCTGGGTAAAGCTCGGTATCAGGTTGATATGAAAGCAGTGTTCCAACCTTTTTGAGGTAGGGAGTGAAATTGAGGCGGTTAGGGAGGGTATGTGGCACTCCAAATTTTGTTATATTCATAAAGGACTTACTACTATATTAACAGTAATGTAAGGAATCTGTATACGAACATTGACTTTTTTATGGTCAACCTCCCGCAAAGGCTGAAAGCCTATGGCGCTGTTGAAGCGCTGTGAGAGGATAAGTGTCGGTGCACTTTAGATTTGAAACGCTGTAGGGTGTAGCCGTCGGGAAACAAATTCCCCGGCAGCTCATTCCACAGCGTCGAAGTTCTCCAAAAGAAGGAATGGTGGAGGAGACTGTTTCGGGGAGTAAGGACCTCGACCTGGTAAGGATGAGCTCGCAGAGCCTCTCTAGTGTTCCTTGTTTTCCTTGCTCGGAAGGCATTTGGTGTTATTATCTAGGAGAGTGTTTTAGAGAGTGTTTCGGAGCGCATCTCCACACATGGGACCAATAGTCCAACGATGGTCGGATCTGCGAATTGTAGAGCAGCAGTAGTTGCTCTGGTGTATACAGCTTCCTACAGCGGAACAAAGCTTTTGTGATGCTGTTCTAGCAATACTGACGACGTGGTCGTGCCTGGACATGTTATTGTCGATGTCGATCCTCAAAGGTTGTCAGAAGGTGACTCGACATTGGAGTATTGGGTGACTCCATGTCCACAATTGGTAAACCAACGTGAGACTTCTTTTTCAGTGGTTTTGCCTGAGTTTTCTGTACTTTAAACTTTACTTTCCTTACTAATCCCCACACTCGAAAATTGGTTTGATATCTACGGTGATCTGTGAGGCATGTTGCTGTCGCCGACGTACCGTCTCATAGGATGATAGTGGCTTGCCTGGTTCCATGCACGATATTAATGTCTGCGAAGCTATAGATTGGATTGGATGTTATTTCCAGCAGCTCGTTGATGTACAGCAGAAACAGTGTAGGGGATAGGACAGATCCCTGAGGAACACCGGCATTTATTGAAAATACGTCTGATGAACAGCCTTCGACTGCAACAAACAGAGATCGGTCGTTCAAAAAGCTATTCAGCCACTGGTGCAGGCAAGGTGGTAGTCCATAAGCAGCAAGCTTGACCAGAAGTCCCTCATGCAACACTCTGTCGAATGCTTTCGGTATGTTAAGAGCAACAACATGGGATTCACCAGATTCAATAATTGCTTTGTTTTACAAGTAGTGTCGTAGTCCAGGAGGTGACCCGTAGACGTATGCTTACGGAAGCTAATATGGTGATCGTTTGTGATATTGTTGCCCAGGTATTTCAGCAGCTGTGTGCTATAATGTCTCCATAGCCTTAGACATGATGCTGAAAAGAGCCACAGGTCTTTGGAGACATTAACTTCAATGTCAAATTTCATTTTAATTAATCTTTTTCCATTGCCCTGAAAACATACTGTACTTTTACTTCCCACACCGATAGGTGAGGGGAGTATTGTGATCGCGAAAATTTTCGATTTGGAGATAATACGTTTTTTAGACGTTTTATGATGTCTACATAACGAAAATCCACGTCACTCATTACCGTCGCGTCGGCCTGTCTGTAGGTCTGTCTGTCGGTCTGTCTGTCTGTACGCGTAGCCACGTAATCTCAGTAACGGCTGGATGGATTGTTATGAAATTTGGTCAGCGATATGCCGTGGTGTCGTAGTAGGTAATGTTCCTATAATTTTGAAAATCGGTGCATGGGCGGCGGAGTAATTAGCAAAAAACGAAAAATTTTAAATATGCCTCAAACTTCGTTTTTAGGCGTTTTAGGGGTTCCTGATCATTTTCTACTTTTTTTTGGTAGGGGTTAAATTGGAGTGGTTGGTGGGTGGGGGGTTGTAAAATTGAAAAATTTGTTGCTTTCATAATAGACTGTCCACTGACCTGTGAAGGCAGACCTAGCGACATAAATAACTTTTTTAGGTCCATCCGAACATTGCCTTGCCTATTACAGAAACCAAAGGACTTATTTTTCTGGTAGTCGAGTATTGCTTTAGATCGTTCTATATTATGTAACGAAGAAACTGTTGAATTGATTTTAATGAAATTTTGACACAGTATTACTACCGTGGCGAGGATGGAAAATGCGTATTTTTTTATAAATCGTGCCAGTGGCGGCGCAGAAATAGTAAAAAAATTAAAAATATAAAAACAGCTCAAACTTCGTTTTTAAGTGTTTTAGAGGTTCCTGATCATTTTGAGTGGGGGTGAAATTGGGGTGGTTGGGGGGTGGGGGGGTTGAAAAACTGAAAAATTTGCTGTATTAACAATAGGCTGTCCACTGACCTGTGAAGGAAGACCTAGCGACATAAATCAGCTTTTTAGGTCCATTTGAACATTGCCTTGCCTATTACCGAAACTAAGGGACTTAGAATTTTCTGTATACATACAGTATTTATTGCTTTAGATCGTTTTGTATTTTGTAACGTGGAAACTATTAAATTGATTCTGGTGAAATTTTGACACGTTATTATTACTGTGGTGAGGATGGAAAACGCGTATGCTTGTTAGAAATCGTGTCAGTGGCAGCGTAGCAATAATCTTCTTCTTCTTATAGTGCCTTATCCGTTGCGGACGTTGGCGATTAGCATGGCTATGTGTACTTTGTTCACTGCACTCCTGAATAGCTGTACTGAAGTGAGAAATAATAAAAAAACTAAAAATATGAAAACAGCTCAAACTTCGTTTTTAGATGTTCAAGGGGTTCCTGACCGTTTTCTACCTTTTTTGGGTGGGGGTGAAATTGGGGCGATGATTTGGTTGCAAGGGGATCTCAGACTAAAGCTTCATGCTATGGGAAAATAATAAACTGGTATCACGATCACCGTCATGTGTGGGAAGTACTGAGTCAATCAACTTGACTTCATTTTTTTGCAACATCTGAACTGAGGTCCGGTTCCCTTCCAGGTTTCGACTATACGTGCTATAACTCGTAGGTTTCTCTTCTCAATAATTTTTTGAGTCGTGAACATCTAGAGTCAGCTATTCAATTTTCTTTCTATCAAGTTGGAATACAAGCCGGGTAGAGACCATAAAAAAGCCAGACTCCGAGAAGGGGCACAGCAGCAGCAGCAGCTAGCAGCGGCACAGCACATCTCGTGAACCGTTTCTATAACGTTACTTTGCTCGTTCCACCACAGATATTTCCATTACTACATTATTCTGCCGCTGCCTCGTCTCCCCCCGCGTACCCGCCTCGCCTCCTCTTCGTCTCCGTCGACTGCCTTGTATGTTGTTGATCGAGTCGAAGAGAATCGCCGCGGTGTTGCCGGCAAAGCCACGTTGCCATTTACGATCGTCTACGTTGCCTAGAGAACCTGTTCGATGGTTCTGTTCGTATTTGTTTCGTTTGCTCTGAGAGTAGTGGTAATCAATTATTGGAATATTGTCACTGACCCGTCGTTGTGGACAACGCTAAAAAAAAAATGGTTTGATTCCTAGTGTAGGAAATAAATAAGAAAATGATTATGTGATTGATTCTGGGCGTGCCTTAAAAACATTTAATAAGGTAGTAATTCAATCAATATAAGTTAGGCCTGTATCAGGAAAAGAGGTCGAGATGACACATCTGTAAATTAAATGAAAAGATACCTGAGTAGCCAATTCATTGAAGATTTAATAATTAAAAAAATAGGTTAACATATGTTTTAATTTAATAACATGACGTTGTTTTATACGAGTCTCATTGATAAAACAGGCAGGTAAGTAATTGTAGGAATTAAACACACAAACATAAATGGATTACATAGCCAATATATCTTTTAACGCCAAACGGATAAAATCATATTATTTACATCTTGTGTGGTCATACAAATTATACAGAACCTAAATCAAACATATCTCGGGTCATAGGTATTAAGAGTCAACTCGCGAAAATACTTCTCCAAAAGAATAGATGAAATAATATAGTGTATAATTATACAAAAAGCATATAACAAAACTCGAGCAGCTCTTGGGTCCTTGGTATTAAGGGTCAACTCGCGAAATACCTCTCCAAAAGCTCCAGTTACTAGGACGGAGAATTATGTTAACTGTGAGGCCAACTTACTAAGATACTAGGGGTCAACTCGCAAAGTATCCACTCGTTTGTACTAGTTCAGCACGAAGGGTCAACTCGCGACGTACTTCGAGATTGTTATCTGTTTTGTATCGCAGGCGTTCAAGAATTGGACTATCAAACCGCTAGTGACATAAATGTTTGGATGAAACTTTGAAAATTGTCTAGTAAGCAAGTTCTCAAATAAATTAAGAAAATAAATAAAAATATATACTGTCCTTTATACATTTCCTTATATACTGACCTTTATGGCGTCACTTTTACGATGCATTTTTAACTAAACTGTGGGATATTATTTTTCGATTTATAAATTTTTCTCACCCTGACACTAGTGGGTTCAATGCAAGAAGTGCCTAAGTCACATTTTCATCAATTATATACTATCGGTGCCATCTATGCGAACTTTTTGTTAACTTTCTGGTAATATATCTAAAAATTATTGTATGATGTACCTAAGTCCTAAGTGATTATATGATCATATGAGTTTTTTTAAACAGCTCTCAGTTCAATGCAATATGTGTTCAGTGGAATATGAGCCTAAGTTACACAGCCTGTTAGTCACTATGAATGACCACTTCAACGCAAAAATTGCCTTAGTCCACCAGCATGCGTAGTTTTTGGTTTACCAATGGTTTTTCCATTCATTGATAGAAGCATACTCCTAGTGATTTATTATTTCGATCAATTTTTCTAACGGTTTATAGTTGAAAAATTGTGGAAAAATAAAAAGAAACAGGAAAGTGGGTTCTTTAATATTGTCGATAATATTGTGTTTGTATAGGAAAATCCTGTTTTATGTCGAGATAACTTAAAAATGTCAACATATAAAGCAAAACTCTCAATTTTACCACATTTCTCTCCCAGATATCACATATCAGATAGTAAATAATACATCTGATTTGCGTCCTGGCTCAGAAAATGAAGTTCTTGATGAAGCGATGTTTATGAATAACCTTTGCATTTGTAACGTATTTTGTATTCTCTTTTAAGTATGTTACAGGTTTTTATTACCCTTTTGAAATCCGTAGAAAAAAGTCCATTTTTGAAAAAAAAAACAAAATCATGAAAAGTAGACCACTAAAACTAGCTTTTACTTAAAGTCCCTCACTCTAAAAGTAATAACATTCAAGATGATAACAAATCAATTCAGTATTCGAAAAGTAATATTTCCAGAGATAAATATGAATTTTAAAAGCGTTTTTCTCGAAATCTGAAAAATGTGACTTTTTACTTTGGTTCCTTCAATTATATTTTGTGCAGGTTTTGTTCCACTATCAGAAATATTTATTTGTAAATGAAGACGATTGTACGAGGGTTGCGCCTCTAGTGGCAAAAAAGCGAGCGAGCCTTGTCGTTCCACCAAGGAGAAGTAAACTGCTTCTAGTGGCGTTTCTCTCTTTGGTTGCCGTCACCTTCGGGTACTAGATGGCGCACCGGCAGAATTCCTTCTGTCTTACTCGAAGACGATTGTGTCTGAAAAAATGTATTATTGAATAGCATACAAAATAATTAACTAAAACAGACACATCACTTCCTGGTTCAAAAATAACTTAACATTGAATATTTATATTTGGTGTTATTATTAAGTTCAATAATCCCACCTTAACCATCCCATATACATATACAAAAACTATAAAAGACAAAACACAAATGAAATTGCAGGTTTCAAATTTAAACTACGATGAATTTTTGATGTATGGTAGTGGTATCAGTAATTCAACACTTCTCTAGTCAAGTTGTCACGAGATCATCATCATCATAGTCATAATGTCTTAACAGACATGTTGTGAACTCGTAAAATGCATTTACTCATTTTGCGAGTTTCTCTTGGCATATCTTTAAGATCTTTAATGCAGTAGTTTCCCATTTGCTTTCTGCATCCTCATGCCGTTGACCAGATGGTATCTACTGGTTCATCCGCCTTTAGGGACAATTTCTCACCCCAAGGACAAGAAGGTGTCCTGACTCTTCTCAACTCGTCCACCCAAAACTGTTGGTTGAGAAGAGCAGAGAAGAGGTTACTGTTTATACCGACAGTAGTTCGGTTCCTTTTAGTCGCCTTTTACGACACGCAGGATATACGATGGGAGATATTCTAACCCGCCCCCACAAGGGGTATTCTGATACAAATAAGTAGGTGGCGATTTGTTTGTTCCTGAATTACATATATTAATAGAGAATATTCAATACTATAAAAACCAGATTTGTAGCTCGTGTGTGAAAGATTTTTTTTCTGTAAATGTCTTGTTCTCCACTAGCTTGAATAAGTATTATTATTAGGCATAGAATATGACTAGCATTTATCACAGAGGAATTCCCTTCTGCTAGTTACGAAGCACAATTCTCATGCCACCATTTTTCACAACTTGCACACATAATCGAATCCTCTTTGGAGGATTTTCAAACAACTCTTTACATTCCGAACAATGCATCTTGTTCAATGGGCTTTCTTTTCTTTTATTTTTCTTTGGATTATTTTTCTTTGTTTTTGATGTTCCAATTTTGTTAGTTTTTTTTGCTTTATCCAATGTTTTGTTATGTTAGCTAGAAAGGATTGGATCTTGGTAGTCCCTTTTCTTTTCTAGCCTAATTTTTCGCTTTTGATCACTCCATCTGATTAATCACATTGATGGTGTTTTATTTTATTCTCTTTCTATAAAACCACAGAGAAAAGAGACATGAAAATGGTCTGAAAAATTAGTGTTCAATCACTGGATTACGAAGTTAGAGATGATGGCACCACCAGTTGAACACCCAAGTAATATTCTTTCCCCCCTGTTGATCCACTGGAATGTACATATTTGTCACACCATTGATTGCACAATAATTGGAAACTGTTAATGTTTCAAATTAAAATGCCATCATAATAATTTATGAAAAAACGAAAGAATCGATCGTTTCTTGCGTTTTCCTAAAACATCCACAGCCCATCCTCATTTTTGAAGTTTGCAAATTTAATGTTGTTAACAAAACATTTGTTGTAAATTCAAAATCACTAGTCGTCTCATAGACGACACATCAGAACTTAAGAGTTAATAAAGGCTACGTTCGAAGAAACGTCAATAACGAATGTATCATTTAATACGCATGGTTTTAATGATGGTCCAGAAAAGTGAAATTCGGCGAATCTAGAAAAACGAAATAATTGTTGAACAAGTTACATAATTTATTTAAAGGATTTAGCATTTTGAGGACATCAACGTATTAAAAAAAATGTTTGGTTTTATTCGCCTATTTGTACCTTCTATGTATAGAAATGATTATTGTTTTGAAATAAAAAAAGCCTAATGTAAAGAATCCTAACTCAAGATATAAGGTGATGAAGTAAAACAAGTACCTAACTCGGGTTTAGAAAATTAGTCGTTTGTAATTTATCTTATAAGCAATGTTCCTACAGGAAATACTTGTTCAAGCGATTTCGTATCACCCAGTCTCATTAATAGGTATATGTATATTACAGATTCTCCTCCATATGAAAGTGGGATTCGTGCCGTACATTGGTTTCTATTTTTTTGTACGTTATTTAGAATATAATTACACCCTTTATCTTTGTATTGAAATTATTCGTTGTTTGAAAGAGCACTGAATATTTCCAACAAACAAAATGACTAAACCTAGCAATTTTACCCCGTCAGGGTTCAGATGTCTGTGGGAGGTGTATCATATGAGACACCCAATTGAAAAATGTAATTATCGACTGAGAATATTTCGTCAACCCCCCACACTGTACTCTCTAAACAAAACATTTCAAATCTTCCAGAGAAACATTGAATGTTCATTTCTTGCATTATATTTCTTCACACACTTGAAGAGTGTAACTTCTAAAGGGTTTAAGTGCCAGTTTTTCATTTTTCGAGCTTTTAATTTCAAAATCAGTCTATGTGCCATCGCCAATTGTTCTGTAAACCCTTAAATGCCACCGAATTTCTAACTGCCTTAAATTGTGTCTCATTGATGGATCTACGAGTAAGAGCCATAGCTTTTTTACTTTTAAATGGTCTAAGTGCTTACCGTGTGATAGAAATTTCGCTCAAAGAAGCTGTTCGTTCCAGAAAATATTGAGGAAATGATAAAAGAAAGTTGCCATAAGAACCCATATAATGTTACTGATATGGAGGAAAATGATTTCCAACATCTTCATCACTTTGCTGATTCCTACATAAACACCGCAAAGCTCAACATCTCTCAAGCATCCTGGCTGCGAATTTCAAATGAAACCACTTTTACTGTAGGTACACATTCGAAAAAGTTTCAGTGATGTGTCTCCATGGGAAAGATGTAATGTTCTCAAAAAGGGAAAAACACTTGAATGTTTCCGTTCAGATTTAATCCCACCACTGGAGTGTAAATCACGAATAAGTGCGGCAAAATTGACAAATCTGAAATCTATGTTGGACTATATTCCTTTAAAATATTGTGCCTTTTATGAGGACCTAATCGCAAAACCTGAGACACCTTTCTGAAAAATGGGCCTATACCACATTTTTAGTTTATTGGCTTAAACGAACCCTGACCCAACGTAGATGCCATAAATAATTTTACAAAATTTTTCTATCGTATTTATAACCGAAAAAAATTGCTTTAAATATTGAATTTTTTGAATCCATACTCTTCCCGCCCAGGTCGTGACGTCACCTGTAGGGAACCAATAAGAGCTCACTGGTCCAAAACAATAGCATCCTCGTAGTCATCGGACCACGAAAGGACGCTTCTCATTGGTTCCCTACAGGTGACGTCATCATCGGCTATTTCAAATTACAGTACAATTTTCTTTTTAGTGTTATTTTCATTTGGATCGAGTTTTCTGCTGACTTTTTACAACCTTTACAAACGGTCCTATGTATCATCAAAAATAATACTAGCAGTAATAATAATAGTAAATAAATCGATCAATTTGAGGTCACGGTATAGGCCCATTGTTCTCTCTTTATTACTATTTTTCTAATATAGAGTGCCTATGTACTATGTCAGCTATGTTTGTACTATAGTTCGTTTTTTCGCTGCAGATTTGGTACTTCCAATATGTAAACTGCTGATTTTGTTTGATTTAGTTCATTTTTAATGCTATCTCATTTACAAAATTTTGAAAATGTATTTCTTTTTTCTTTATGAAGTTGGGAAGGTGCGACTTTTTAACTACGATATAACTTGTATTAGTTGATGATAAGAGTAAATATAACGTTACTTTGGTATATTTTTGTTTTATTACACGAAAAATATGTTTTTGGTTAATTATTCTTTTTGAGGTATTTGGCACTTAGACCCTTTGGAAGTTACACTCTTCACTTGATATTTTTACGCAAATATAATACACCCCACATTGGCAATATTTTTGCCAATGTGAGGCCCTCTTAACACTGGGGAATTTTTGATGAATTTTCCCATCGTTCCCTTCACATTACCGAGATTTGCGTAGGCTTTCTAACCCCTAACCCTAAACCCAAATGAACCGTCAGCAGTAGCCTGCTTTAATATTCCATAACATCATTATACGTACAATAATAAAATTAATCCAGGGCGACGTGGCGTGGCGTTAATTCGTAGCGAGTTTGACGTCAGCCATCGGTTCTCGGTGGGTCTGCCTGGCAAGGCAAGGCAAGCCTGGCATACCCAGCTGCTTATGTAACACGCGGCGGCACGCCGCTCCGACGCTCGACGGCTGTGCGTCGAAGCGGCGTTGCCGATGTTAGGCGTTCGCGTACGAATGAGACGGCGGCGATTGCGACGTTGCCAGATGCGACGCTGGGAGGAAGAGCCAGCGCGCGCCCCGGCACCGACTGCTACGCTGGATGACCTGAACGACGGCTGGACGCTGTTGCCGGTTGTCGTGCGATGTTGCCAAGTCGGGCGACTGCTGGCTGTTGCTAACAGTTGATAGACTGTTAGCAGGCCTACGCTCCTACACAGCTAAAAGTCCGGACAACATTATTTTTCAATCTTAATTTACTTAGAACAGTGTAATCAATTGTAATACGGCCATGTCTGTGCAGCAATTCAAAAAAGCGGTTAAAATGTTGATTAACCTGTTATAATCCTTTATAGCCTTTGTTCATGCACTAGTTTCTTGTAAGGTTTTGTTTTTTTTGTCTTGAATGTGTATAATTTCATATATTAACAATTGAATCTGCTACTGAACAACCTAATCTGATGGAGGGGTGGTTAAGTGTAAGAGTAGCATGTTGCTAAACTTCGCCACTTTCTGCTACACTTCCTCTATACCTTAATACAAGTTGAATAAAGACGATTATTATTATTATTGAATGAAGTACATAATAAAAAGTATATATTGTGAAAAACTAGAAAATATTCATAAAAAGTATAGAGGCTGTATTTAACGTACAAAAAACTCAGTCAACCAGACTATAACAAAGAAGTCTATTGGCTTACCAACTGTGGAAATGCAGGGTCACCCAATAGTCGACTGGCCTTCCGTCAAGCTTTTGGGGATCCACATAAACAATAACATCCCAGAAGCTTGGAGTTTGGTTTCGTCTTAGGAAGCTGTACATACCAGAGCAACTACTGCTTCCTACAAGGCACAGATCCGACCATCGTTGGAGTATTGCTCCCTTGTGTGGGGATGCGCTCCGAAACACTCTCTAAAGCTTCTGGACACTATCCAGAAGAGAGCAATCGATACGCCTAACCACAGAAAGGACTTGTGCAGCTTGGAGCATAGAAGACGGGTGGCTGACGTGTCCCTGTTTTACAGATTCTATCACGCAAGATGTTCGAGTGAGCTCTCCCAGATAATAACACCAAAGGCCGTCCGAACGAGGAACACTAGAGAGGCTCTGCGAGCTCGTCCTTACCAGGTCGAGGTTCCTACTCCTCAAACCAGTCTCCTCCAGCATTCCTTCTTTTGGAGAACTTTAACGTTGCAGAAAGAGCTGCCAGGGAAGATAAACAAGACCGATACAAAGTTTCTGCAGGCAAAAGCATCGCAACAGTTTCTTTGAGGAATGGTTAAGCGCAAAACCTGGTCGAAGAAATGGTCAGCCGTCGGGAAAGAAATTCCCCGACAGCTCACTCCACAGCGTCGAAGTTCTCCAAAACAAGGAATGGTGGAGGTGACTGCTTCGGGGAGTAGGGACCTCGACCTGGTAAGGGTGAGCTCGGAGAGCCTCTCTAGTGTTCATTGTTCGGACGGCCTTCGGTGATATTATCTGGAAGAGCTCACTCGAACATATTTTGTTATAGAATCGGTGAAACAGGTACAGGTCAGCCACGCTTCTTCCATGTTCCAGGCTGTGGAGGTCTTTTGTGAGGTTAGGCGTATCAATTACATGGGAGCAATACTCCAACGATGTTTGGATCTGTGCCTTGTAGAGCAGCAGTAGTTGCTCTGGTGTATACAGCTTCCTAGAGCGGAACAAAACTCCCAAGCTTCTGGGATGCCGTTTTAGCAATATTGACAACGTGGTCGTGCCAGGGCATGTTATTGTTGATATCGATCCCCAAAAGCTTGACAGAAGGTGACACGACTATTTTCACAGTTGTAAAGCCAACGTGAGACTTCTTTGTCAATGTTGTTTGTACTTTAAACTGTACTTTATTTACTAATCCCACCAATCGACAACTGTTTTGATATCTACGATATCTACGTTTATCTGTGAGGCATGTTGCTGTTGCCGACGTACGGTTTCCTGGGATGATAGTGGCTCGCCTGGTTCCATGCACGATATTAATGTATTGGATAGGATTGGATGTTATTTCCAGCAGCTTGTTGATGTACAGTAGAAACAGTGTAGGGATAGACAGATCCCTGAGGAACACCGGCGTTTATCGAAAATACGTCTGGTGCTATCCTACATACATACGTATTATTTATGGTTTAACATCTAAAGATCGTTTTTGTGTGTTTGTAATTTTACATTTAAATGTTGTTTGTTCCTGACCTGTTTGTGGAAGACGCCATGATAGCATAGTTTAAAAATTTTTGAAAAATTGTGACGATTATTGTAGCTGGCATTAGAAAGTCGTTGCACTCGATGCAATTGCTGTTTTTTAAATTGGCAAACCTCAACGTTAAAGCCCTGAAGATGGCAATAAGCATTGCCGAAAGCTTGGCTGTTAATAACACCAGAGTCTCCTTTATGCAGTGACCCAGTCTCTTTTTTTCAAAATTTTGGCCACAACCCCAAAATTTTGTCATCTATTATATATGTATGTAAATTAAAAGAAATAAGCGACCTGCAGTTTCTAACAATTTACGTGATATTTAACAGCGTCGCGTTAAAGTTTACCGAATACATAAGCTTCTGTTTTGTTTAATCATCGTAGGCATTGGAACATAATGCTACTCTTGAACTTTTCGATTGTGTGGGGTGACAGGAAGAAAGAGACAGAGAGAAAAGCGAGAGAGAGGGGTTGAGTGTAAAGGTGTGTCGGGCGCCCTTGTGTGAGTAATCGTTTGGGAAGGGTGGATTTCCCCGTCACCAAGCATCATCGTCAGGGGGTGTGTTGACGCCGTACCTTGTGCTGGGGTGCTCAACCGAATACAGCTTTTTTAAATGCGTCTGTTATATTTGCCGAGGATCACTATGGGTGTTCTGTACTTGATTTATAAATAATTAGGAATATATAAATAAATGAGAATATTTTCCTTGAAATATTCTCATTTAAAAAATGTTGAATGAATGAATGAATAAGGACCAGAGGCTATCCAGCACGGAATGTGGCTGGTGCATAGGCCATACGATGGGCCCTTTTGCGCCTCTATCCGCGCTAGTTCCTAACCTGCCCTTTTGGCAGAGGCAAGTACATTCTTAGGTCCTATCCGTTTTATATCTATTGGTTCCAAGGTTCTTGAGCCCAGCATAGTCTGCCTGTGATAACCCAGGGTTTCACAGCGACACAAGATGTGTGCCGAGGATTCTTCCTCTTCACCACACCACATGCACGTTGGGTCGTTGACCACCCTCATCACGAACAAGTGACGCCTGAATGTGTTGTGATCCGTTAGTAGGCCTACTAGCAATCTCAAGTTACTCCTATCCAGAGAGAGACAAAATCGTCCTATTCTCTCTGCAGGCCCTGCTAATAGTTCCCGAGCTTGACGGAGATGACCAGAGATGTTGTTCCATCTCAGAGAGTGTTGATTCTGGATCCACTCTCCAGTTGTTTTCCTAATCAAGTTTGCAGATAGTCCTAAGGCTGGTTCCGGGCCCACAAAACTGTTGCCGGATCGCATCCTGGCCAGATGATCCGCCATTTCGTTACCCTTTACCCCAGCGTGCCCAGGTACCCACATCAGTGATACCTTGTGTTTAGCTGAGATGTCGTCAAGAGCCCTCCTGCACTCCAGGACCAGTCCCGACGTTATTTTCCAAGCACTCAGTGCTTTGATGGCTGCCTGACTGTCAGAGCAGATAGTAATTCGCCTCCTAGACCCGTCAATTTGTTGGGATTGATTTCAATTGTTTCTAGGAACTTAAATTTTCGATACACTAGAAATCAATATGGATATGGATATGAGTATCAAGAGCGCCACTGAACTGACAGTAAATCGCGAACGATTGTGAGCTACAGTTCTCAAAACTATTGATATTCGTGTCGGCAATACTCTAGCTCCGACTTAATGCATTTTACGAGTTCACAACATGTCTGTTAAGACATTGTGACTATGATGATGAGAAATCAATAAGCTTAAATTATCAACACTGTCAATATTTTCCCAAATTTACCTTTATTTTCATTTACGGCTCACCAGAATTGTTTATTAATAAATAAATCACTTCTCTATTATAAATGGTTTGCGTTGGTTCATAATTTAATTTTATTCGTTTTGTTAAATTGTCATTTTTTAAAATTTTTATGCATCTGATAACGTGTAGGTGTATATGTGTCTTTATTCATTTAGGATATATATTTTGTTTTTGTTATATATGATAAGTCATATATAATTGTGAAATGATAAAAAGATAATAAAACTACTACTACTTACTACTGTACTACTATATTAAGACAATCTAGAATACCTGAAATTAACCTTCGTGTACCACGCTACTGCTCTCCAAACTAGAAGTCTAGACTTGTCCAACTGTTCAAGCTGTTTGTAAGGATGGCCCATTACAGTTTCAAAAATTGTAATTATAGCAGAAAAACAGAAACATGGTGGTATGAAACAAACATGTAATATTCGAGGAAATACAACAAATGTACACAGTACAAGACTGCAGCATATTTAGCCAGAATGCAGGAATAAAAAAACATATAATAAATAAACTCACAAAATTTAAATAGTTACAATTAATATAAAAAAAGGGGCTCTACTCACTGGCGCCGCCAGAAAATTGTGCAGGAGGGGGGGGGGGGGCGTCTTACTTAAATTGAGTGTTCAAATCGGGGTCAGAGGAGACAAATTCGGTTTTTGGTTATACAAGTTTTTTATCTTCGTTGCTCCAGGGGGGGGGCCACGGCTCCTTGCCCCCCTCTGCTGGCGCCCATGGCTCTACCTACGTATAATTTCAGTCCGCTATTATCTTGATTTCTGTTTATAGAACGAATGTGAAATAAATATTTTCCATACATATAGCAATTAGCTCTATGGATCTTGAGATATTTTTTAGCTTAGATTAATTCATTCTTTAGAATTGTTAGCTTTATGTTACTGCTGGGGTTTGAAACTTATGTTTATTGTCTAGAGTGGACTAGTCGGACATATTCCACTTCGTCCACATTCGAGCAGATTCTAAGGAGTATGGGGGATGGTAGGAATGAATATATTGCTACTTCTTCTGAATATATCTACACATTTTTAGTACAGCGCATTCCGATATTCATCACAAAGTTTCCTTAATCCGACACTCTTAACCCAAACGGTGTGCTCACTTTCAGTCTGAACGAGACTGAATCGGTAGAGATCTTATTGTGTCCATTGTGGGTCACACCTATTCAGTCGATGGTTAAGTTGGGTGAAACTTCCTTGAAGTCAGTAAATTTCAGTTGGTTGAATCAGAAAGTCTGAAACCTAGCCCTTTCCATTACTGGACAGGAGCTCAGGAGCACAAAATGTGCTTCGCTGTTTTGTCCTCCACAGCAGATTTTAGACCTTCTGCAAGTAAGTGGTTCCTTAGACAACAATGTCCCATCATCAGACCCACCAAAATGCGTAGATCATTCCTGTTACATTCTGTGATCCTCGGTAGGGCCTCGCTTTGATCGAAGTTCGTTGAGGAGATGTATGCAGTTCCATACGAGTATTGAGTCAACCCATTTGGAGCTCAAATGCTTTCAGGGCCGCCTGGCTATCTGCAAAGGTTTTTATAGATTGGTTTGTTAGAGGTCTTTTGTTCAGCTTCCTGACTTTCAACCCAGTGATGCATTGTGCGAACAACCGTGATTGTAGAAAGTTGCACTACTGGTTCTTGTATATACTGTGGTACTGACTAGGCATTTGGAGGAAATGTCTGAAATCAGACTTTAAAATAAGTAAATATTGACTTGCATGAATGCAATGATGAATGATGCAAAATTTTGTTTTTTGCGTGGAAGCGCCTACACAATATATATTTCCATAATTTCACATTCTGCACCAGAAATAACCGTCATAAATAAGCATGTATATGAAAACTAAGCTTACCTTTGAACCTTTTAGTTAGCAGATTTGTCAAAGATGTTTTTTTAGTATTCGTTGAACATCCAAGTCATAGCAAAAAAATATCGAGAGCTATTCTATAGGCAGAAAAAGCAATAATCAAGTCGTCCACCAAAATTGACTGGATTTGAGGCTTCGTTATAGAGTAGAATGGATAATAATCAAACTCAGAAAGTTTCCATGTGTACTTTTGTATAAAGCATATCACGGTTCACCTTTTTGAGGTGAATTTCAACAGAAGTCAACGATATTTGGAGAATTTTGACAGCAGCATGCCCTGAATTGGGCAGTTCTTATAGGTATTAAAAGCAATAACTGATAATCTCATTGGTACTCCATATAGCTGATACTACTGTAAAGTAAAGTAAAAAAATTACTTCTCGTTATATCATCAAATGAATGTTCGATTCATGATATTCATAATCTGTTGGGTTGATTGTTTCGGGTCCCAACTATTTATCGATAAGCTAGATTCCATTCATATTCTTATCATCAACTTCTCAGTTAAAACCCATTGCAACACTATATTGGAGACTGTGCGATTGCTATCTTTTGTAATTGTAGATATTTCATAGCTTCTTTTAAATTAGGACCAGGACCGGGTGTCCCAAAATTTCCTTGACGCGTAACGAAAAACGGTTCAAGCTGAGTTGTAATTCTGAAAGTGCTATAGGGTCTATCATATCATGCATTCAAAACATTTTTTCACGTCATCCTCGAAAACTCTCCCCCAACTTTTTGTTTACAAATAGCACCTCATAAAAGTTTTCCTACAGAAAGGATATCCCTATTTTATTTAAACTCTTGTGGTGCCTTTGATGTTATACGCAAGCTTATTTTTCGTAATACCATAAGCATTAAATAAATAAAATAAGAATTTGTTTGACGCCTAATATTTTTGCAAAGCTAAAACGGATAAAAAATAAAACTAAGTGGGCATGATAGGTCAGTCAGAACCCTTGAAACGCACACTTGGCTTTCTTTTTTATCTGTTTTTGTTACGAAAATATCAAGCATCCTTATTTTATGCTGTTATAAGAAAAACTTTATATTGGGTGCAATTAAAAAAAATCTGGGGGTGGGTTTTGAAGGTTGTACAAAAAATAAATGTTTTGAAGCATGGTATTATAGACACTATAGTACTTTCAAGAATACCACTCAGTTTTCGTTTGAACTTTTTTTGTTCATTAATCGATGGCCCTAAACAAGGTCACAGTACTGAAAATTACTGTGAACATAAATTTCGTTCTGGTTTTTCTTCAGTCGAGGAGTAAAATAATAATGGTTGCTATTAAAATACATTTAACTTGTTTATCGCAATTTTTAAGTTTGTTAATAAGGTATTACTGTGATAAGTCTTTCACCTTACTAAGTTCGTCATTTATGATATAGGATAAAAATATATAAGTCTAAACTTCATCCTTTTGTAATTAATTGTACATAAGATAATATATTTATTACTTTCTTTATGTATTTGTTTATCCAGAAACGCCTTTTCAATCAGGAGCTTATATTAAATATTGTAATAAATATTAGAAATGCCCATGAAAGCTTTGACTATTTATATCATCTGTTCATTCTATAATGTGTTCTCTAATAAACGAAATATCACTGCATAACCTCCAAGTTTTATAGAAAAATAAATATGCTGATCGTTTAATCCGAGATGTGAGGTCGTTCCTTTGTTTATTAATATGGAATTCGTATAAGATCAAGGAAATTGTTGGTGTGTTATCATCGGAATATTAAAAATGGCGTTGTTTTTCTAAGAATCAATTTGAATTGTCGATATGCTGTCACGTATAACAAACAACAATGCTTACTCAGTATACCAGGTGGCCAAACAATTTCAAACCCAACATAAATCGTAGGGTGCGGTTGCCCACATTGAACTGTCTTCCAAATTGAACCTTTGGCGGTTTTGTTCCTTCCCGTAAAACTTGGCAATGTTGCCATCGGGTATTCGACACCACACCTTTGAACCTTCTTGCGACTCAGTTGATATTTGTATTAGGACAACGTAATACAGATCTGTGAAGCTTTCGACCACGTGCAAGGTAATATTTTATGAACTTGGCGAAGGCTTCAAACCTAACTAGAACAATGTAGGTTTGTTCTTTCAATTTTATAAATTGTTTATCATATTGTTTCATAGCGCTACCTAACAATAGCGTTTTCACTAAATTTCTATGCTACTGAACCTGAACTTTCGTGTTTCTATACTGAACAGAAGACTGAAGACTAAGTTGATATGATTCAGTGCCTGCTCTGCCACACTTGGTTTCATTGGAAATGTTGGACCAAAAAAGAAGATATTCAAGTGTTCATCTCTTTTCAGGACAGAATTTTCTTAAACATTTTGTTAGCAATTATTAGAAAAAAATATGCTTCGGTATTTACCAACTTTTCTTAAATAGACATTAGTTCAGTTTAATTTGTTTTCTTGGTAGTACATATTATCTCTACTTTATCAAGATCTGAAGGCAGGTTCAGCGAGAACACGTGTTCAATTTGAGCTAGATTTGAGTACCTGGTTGCCTAAAATGAACTATTAGCAACTTAAACTTGATTTTGCTCTTGTTTTTAACAAATATGAAATAACTCATAATATTCCCCAAGGTTGAGAGATTTGTTATGTGACAATATTTTAAAAATTTGGTTAAAGACACACCCAATCATCAAAAACAGGAGACCACTTTTTGATCGACAGAAGCGTGTTTAATAAGGTTTCCGTTCTAGATTCAGATGCTAAGCCGAAACAGAAATAATTTATCAGATAGAGTATTGATAATAAGCATTAATAGATTAACTTTTATCAATTTGTGGTGTAGTATCAATAGAAAAGTATTGTATCGGCACCTTCAAAATGAGATATCAAGATTATGTGCTTTTTGACTATATTTAATTCTGCATTTACTAGTATATTATGTAGTTAAATATTTACACAGAAAAACGCCCGAAATTCCGTGTATTCTCATTTTTGCATAGTTAATATTTGTCTTGTCTCGCCATTTACATAGAATATAAAGTTAAAATCTACTTTACGAAAATTGTAAAAAAGAAAAAGGTAAATACGTCTATTGTCCATTTCTCATTAACTACTACCAGAATAGGTGAATATATTTATAATACGATAATCAGAATGAACAAGCTCTGGACATTCCAAATGTTAATTTTTTTAATCTCCCGTTTAAAGACGTTTTGCACTAGGACTAGAATATTAAGTTTGTTCAAAATGTTCAGAGATGACAATATTTAGATAATACCAATACCATTCTCGATAGATTATGGATTTTTTGGATGGCTTTTTGGCTCTTAGAGGCTACAGTTTGAAGGTTTTATCTCGTGTGGTACGATTTTTATGCATGTGGATGAGAAGTGATAAAATAGTATTGTTGGAAGGTTGAATTTGCTAAGGATTGTACAGTATAATAATAGTAGTGGTAGTAGTGGTGGTGGGCAAGTAGGCTACCTTGGACCCTTTTTGCCATTAACAGAAGCAAACAATAGAATACGTAACAAGTGCATGCAAAAGTCTTGCTGGAACCGAGTACACAGCCAGACATCACTGTGCAGCTAAAGTCATACATCAAGTACTAGCCACAACAGGCCAAACTAACTGAAAATATAGATCCATATTATAATACACCGACCTCAGTACTTGAGAGCAATCAATTCAAACTATACTGGGACATTGAAATACATACAGAAAAAATCATATCGGACAATAGACCAGATATAGTTTTTCAAGACAGATAAAGTGACCCATTTGATAGATATTACGATTCCCAATGATCTGAATATCCAACACACGTACGCTGGGAATATATCTAAATACACAGATCTTACCATAGAAATAAAACGACTCTGGAATCAAAACAAAGTTGTTATTATCCCCTTTATTATGTCGGCCTCAGGCCTTACAGCAAATAAATTTACACAAAACCTTCCAAAAGTCTTATAGTTACGACCTGTACCACTGTACGGTCCTTCCTGAATTCAGACTATTGATAGGTCAGGTGTTGACTTGGCACAGCCCGTCAATACTTGTTACTGCCGTTGCGAGAGAAAATAGGAAATGTATAATGATACATTTTTTATTTAACTTAGTCCATCAGTTCTTTAGTTTTCTAAATCTTAAGATTTTGGGGGAAAGTCACTGATAATCTTTTTGCTATTAGAAATATCCTACGAAACCTTTTTAGATTTTGATATGATCTCTAAATCGTTTTCAATGATTTTGTCAAGGTGTGCGCTTGTTAGTTTTATCTGAAATTTTATTTTTGTTATATAACCTGGATGTATAAGTAAAATAAGAATATTTCTCGCATATTTATGTTTGTGATACAATCACCCTTTTATATCTTTGCCCTTGCCTATTTCTAGTAATAATGCTAAAGGAAAAAGTTTCAAAATCAACTCACCATTTCAGATTACAAAATATCAGACGTGATAAATAGCTAAATTTGAGCTAGGCTTAAGTATATTTTGAGGCGCATCTAATTTCTTTAACTCTGCATCTGATGCGAACGAAAAATCAAAATTACTTTTTATTTATTACTTATTTACAAAACAGTAAGTAAAAGGAATGGTCTATCTTTAGATGATACGTGTTATCACATACAACCTATAATTTTTGTAAATGGACTGTGTATCCAGAAATCATTAGAAACAATCTGAACTGTGCAAAACCGAAAAAATATATCATAAAAATAGTCTGCGAGGTCTCCCCTCCCCAGCACAGCAGTTCAGTGATACCACGTTGGCTGAAGGTTATTATATTGTCTCCAACGTTATATTTATAATCGAATATCATTAGCCTGACATGAAAAATGATTGTTTTTATACGTATGTAGATAGGTTGGTGGAGGAATTGCTTATCGACACACACCCATGGAAAGAACAGTTAACGATGTTAGTGCCGGGATTAATATGTAGATATTATAATAAACGTGTAGTCATGAACAGATCTAGATACATATGCATATACACAAAAATTGCACTCACAGTAAATGTGCATAATTTTTGGAAGTATGAGGAGAGTTGAATGGATGATCAGTTGTAAAGAATCCATTGTAATGAACATCATAAACATTCTTACATTTAACAACTACTAAAAGAATCCGTTTTCACTCAAGAATCACTGGTAGTATAAGGTGACTTGCCTTTAAAAAATTCTGTGAGATAATACAATTACCTGATATACGCCTATATTCCACCATAAGGCTCAGCCTTCTAGGGATGGCATTATTTGTATTTTTCTTGTAAATAAATAAATTAATGCACCCATTTTCAAAAATGTTGCTGCAAATTTCAACAAAATTAGTGTGCAGCGGTTGGTTACTAAGATAACGTGGAAAGAAAAATGACGAGACAGAAATAGGTGAAAATGTCTTTTGTTTTGTAGACATCATACAACCAAGCTCTAAATTGCTTAAATAAAACTAAATTAAGAATTATTCTAAGTTTCTTATCAAAGAACAAAATAAAGTTTTAAAAAAGAGAACAGAGCAGTAATAAATATTACTTTTATTTTACTTCTTAATTGAAAATATGCTTAAACGTGTCACAAATAAAGAACAATCACGGTGCCTAGTCCAAAAATATATTAGTAGTAGTAAAAAACAATCTTTTAATGTGTGTCACATGTTTGAGACTGAATGAGATAGATATTATTAATAAATATAGTTAAAAAAACTAAAAAAACACACTTGTAAAGGACATCGGACAAAAAACCTGAACATTATTCAACATGTTATTCGTAAATCGAGCACCCGACGCTTTTTTCACAATTATGCTAGTATTTTTCTTTCATTATTGTTTTAAGATTATTTTAAAAATAATTTTTAACTTTTTTGTCCGATGTTCTTCAAAAGCATTTTTTAAACTATATTTATTTTTAATTTTTTTAGTTAACTTTATCATTAAAGCGTGTTTTTAATTCATAGCATAATAATTACTACATAAACTATAGCTAAAACTGTCGACTTTCCTGAATAAATTTCAAAAAAATACTCTCAAATAGTTTGGATGCCACGCCTTTTAACTTCTCGTCGCTACGCCTCTGTGTAATATTAACAAACTTTAAGGAGTCTGCGCGGCAAAGTTGGATCGTTCAGTGTTCGGTCCGACCTCTTAATCCAAATTAGTATTACAAGCTCACAAACAAATATACAAACATACTTATTTTGCCGCCCTCTGCAGCGAGCTGGCCAAAAAAACGGGAAGAATATGGAGAATCATACTAACGACGTCCAAAAAACTTATTATCTAAAAATCGATTTTTTGTCGCAATTACAGTACTCCTATTGTATGAAACTAACTAAAAGCCTCGAAGCACGTGGGTTTCAAGCCCTTGAAGTGCTTATACTAGTACAAAGCTCGCAACTCCTGCCCAGCTCTGCAATAAGAACTTAATTAACTACGAGGTTAACGAGTTTGTAATTATGTAAAATGGTTAGAAATTCCAGCCATCTACAGTCTTTACGATACTGCTTAATAAAATCAAGAGAACGTTGTCACATTTTTGTAAACATGTGAGAACGATGATTATATTCAACAGCGTTTGGTGTTTAGAAAGAAAAATGATGGGTGTGGGGATGATTGAGTACGGTTTTATTCATGTTTGAAATTGTATTTTAGCGTGGGTAAGGGGCAATATAAGGGCAATTTGGGCATTAAAACGGTCGCTTTTACAACCGACCGGTTCATATAATACGTAATCTGCCGTTTGCTCATAAAACTCTCTAGCCTAAACTTTATGGCCGAGACGAATTTCCAACGGCTGCTGGCTATCTTTATGCAGCTTAACTATTTTACGGAGAATTAAAATTGAAAAATAAACTCCCAAACAATCCAAACGGCAAACATTGAATATTTTCTTATACTTGTGGCTTCCAAATACGGCATAGCAAATATGTTAAAACCAAAAATATGTTTGTTAATATCGTAAATTAAATGCGAAAGTAAAATATTTGGTGATGTGATAGAACGCTCTATCACCAAAGTCAATTTTTCCAGCGAAATTAGGGTATTTTATGACTACAACAAATTTTTGAGTTCATCCCAATTTCACCTCCAAATCAAATAGAAAATGGTCAAGAACTTCTAAAATGCATAAAAACGGAGTTTCTGATAACTTTTTGTTTTCTACCAATTTCTCCACCGCCAATGCCCCGATTTTCAAAATTATAGTAGCATTACTCACTACGACTTGATAGCATATCGCCACCCAAATTTTATTATAATCCAAGCAGCGGTTACTGAGATTACGCGGGTAGAAAAACGCCAGTAAACAAAGAGACCGACAGAAATGTGTGACGTGATTTTCGTTCTGTAGATATAAAACGACCAAAAAAGCGTGTTATCTCAAAATCGAAAATTTTCGATCCCCTATCATTGTGGTAAAATGTGAAAAACAATCAGGAACCTCCAGATCGCCTAAAAACGAAGTTTAAATTGTTTTTATGTTTTTAGTTTTTTTTATTATTGCTGTGCCGCCCCTGACACGATTTCTAAAAACCATTCGTGTTTTCTGTCCTCGCCACGGGGATAATAGTGTGACAGAATTTCAATAAAATCAATTCAATAACTTCCAGGTTACACATTACAGAATGATTTGAAGTGATATACTTTAAGTATACATCAGAAAATCTAAATCCTTTGGTTTCTGTAATAGGCAAGGTAATTGAATGTTCGGATGGACCTAAAAAAGTGTATTATTATGCCCCTAGGTCTTTCTTCCCAGGTCAATAGACAGCCTATTATGAATACAACAAATTTTTCAGTTCTTCAGCCCCCACCCCCAACTAGCCTAATTTCATCCCCACCCAAAAATGGTAGAAAATGATCAGTTACTTATAAAATGCCTGAAAATGAAATTTGATGAATATTTGATTTTTTTGTTCTTTTGCTCCCCCGCCTATGCACCGATTTCCAAAATTGTAGCAGCATTACCTACTACGACACCGCAGCATATCGCTACCCAAATTTCATCAGAATCCATGTAGGGGTTACTGAAATTAAGAGCCTAAAAAAACGTCCATTTACAGACCGACAGACAGAGACAGATCCAGGGAAATGAGTGGCATGGGTCTTGACTATGCAGATATCATAAACATAAAACCCGTAAAAAGGGTATTATCTCAAAATCGAACATTTAATTAACAATCTACTGTAGTACCTATTAACTGACAACAACGCATTGGCTTAAATGACTTAAAATATATACATCGTATTATTTAATATTATTTAATATTTTTTAATATTTTTAATAGTGGTCTTATCACAAAAATGTGAATAAATATCTTACAATCGTTTCCCTTGCTGCCCTAACGTTTTCGTTTATCGTATTTTATGCCTAGAGCTATCAGTATGCTTTTTTCGGATCAATGTTGCGTGAAACATAAAGAAATAGGGAAAGAGAAACAAACAAATACATAAACAACTCAAATTCCTACTAAGGTTGAAGGGTTATTGATTATGTGGGATGTAAGTTATAGGGCTTCAAATTAAGATTACATAAGCTGAACTGTTGAACTAAATTAGATTTGCTTTCAGCCTTTTAGTTTTATATAACCACCATGTTTCATCTAAGGTAGTAATTGAAGTAATATTAATAAACGGGGCTTGATTTCAGCGAAAGGCAGGTTTTCTGCAATGAGTTCCACTGTAGGCCAAAAAATATGTATTTTATTATTTTCATATCTTTACCGCCAACGTAAACTATATTTACTTAATACAGGCTAAAGGTCAATTCAGTCATCAAATAAATTTCTTTCAGCGTTAAGCAAATTTTAAATATGTGAAGTGATAACGGATTTATAGATTTTTAAAGTATGTTTGCTTAAATTTCATCAGTATATAAAATACGCAGAGTTGGAGCAAATATGTTGGTGTTCAAAAATTTGTTATATATCAAATTATGTAGCGTTTGCCCGTATGGGGGCGGGTTAGAATATCTCCCATCGTATATCCTGCGTGTCGTAAAAGGCGACTAAAAGGAACCGAACTACTGTCGGTATAAGCAGTAACCTCTTCTCAACCAACAGCTTTGGGTGGACGAGTTGCCAAGAGTCAGGACACCTTCTTGTCCTTGGGGTGAGAAATTGCCCCTAAAGGCGGATGAACCAGTAGATACCATCTGGTCAACGGCATGAGGATGCAGAAAGCAAATGGGAAACTACTGCATCAAAGATCTTATAGATATCTCAAGAGAAACTCGTAAAATGAGTAAATGCATTTTACGAGTTTACAACATGCCTGTTAAGACATTGTGACTATGATGATGATGTAGCGTTCAGTGTAAGATGTCAGCTTTTAGAGAGAATGAATGTGGACAGAAATTCTAGATGAACAAAATTAGCAAAAAATAAAAACTTAAATTTGGTTTTGGAGGTCGCTGGAGAGGTCACTCAAATTAGATTTGTTTGCAATTAAGAAATTTGCTTCCGAGATTGAATAGTTTCTTGACAACATATAATTTTACAATTCTTAATAGGAACAGTAGAAGAAAATGTATTGGGGATTCCTCATTAATTGCAAGCAATTAGAAATGAGCCTAGACCTAGAAGAATATTTATAAAAAATCGATCATCTACATTTCTACTTTCATCAGTGTCGTAGAAACGGGGGGATAGGGGGTCACTTCCCCCCTTTGGTACTATGAGCTAAAAATAAAAATTAAGGTTATCATGTCACATACTATTTGCCTATAACACCCTCCCCCCTCAATCCTGAAGACCATCGAAATTATTATTGGATTCAGCACTTATTTCAGACCATATAGATATATCCCAATTTCCCCTATATCTACGCCACTGATTTCCATTTACACAAACCTTCTGTCGTTCTCATAAAATGTTTCCAATAGGGAATACTCGAATTTTACCTTTACATTAACTGACCAGCTATATTCGGTCTATAGAAATGCTGCCAGTCTTTATTTTTTTATTAACTTATTTGGAGTTGTTCATTTTTTATAGTCTATGCTCTGTACTCATATTAGCATTTTGGTACATCAAATTAGATTTTGTTAATCGCTGTATAACTTAATTGGAGTAGATAAAGCACCTACAAAAACAGACTTATTCCCCTTAAGGAATGATTCATGAAAATATCTCAACTTTCCAACAAAACTACAAAACATATAATTTCGACTTAACATTCTTTGCTTATTAATTTGTATAGATATGCAGAATAAAAAAAGTGCTGAGATAGTCATTTAAAAACGCATTTTCTCTAACGACACAGATACTCAAATCAAATTTCGCATCGAACGTTTCGTTTTTCAATTATCGTTTTTGACTTATAATGTACTAATGGCTTTTTTGTTTTCAGGTAAGCATGCATTCCCGAATCTATGTAATTTATATGGTAAGTTTTTTATAAACCAGCTTAGCAGTATTCATTTATGGTGTTCCATTTTTTGTCAACAGAAAGTTGTCGTATTTGTTGTGAGAAATCAATTAAGAACAAAAGAAATTTAAATTTCATAGCTTGAGGATTTTTACTTGATGTGAAAAAATGTTTGTATGCCGGATAAATTAATTTATACTCAGTTAAATTTCAGAGTTATAGAGAGTCTATAGAATGGAATATTCATATAACTGTCTTTCAAAAAACAAGTGCTACAATTTAAGAAACATTTTTTGCACTCATAACAGTGTAAATATTTAAACTTATGAGAGTCGTCCAAAGAAGCTGTTATTGCAAATAATGAAATAATTATAACAATTCCAAAAGTATGGGAGGCATAATGACATTTTTCGGCTTTAAAAAGGGTTTATGCTTTCTAACACACAATGTGGGATAGTACTTTTATGTTCTCAATAGAAATGCCTGTATTAAAAAAATGCGGCTTAATGATAAGAGAGAAATTTTACAATGCTAAACAAAAACGCTTTTTATACGCCACAAGTGAGTTGTTTTTATTGTATTTTGAATTGTTTAACGGTGCATTCTGTTTTTCTGCGTATTTTTAATACAGTTTAACGTAGTTAATTATTAATAATTATTTTTTGTTTGTATATTTTTTGAGGTATTTTTAATTGTGTGACACACCCTTGTGCATCTCAGAAGTTACAAAACCTTCCCTCAAGATCATTTAGATAAAACCTCTTCTATGTCGCACAACTTTGTTTTATGCAGCAGTTTTATTTTTACAAATGCAGTTTTTCCGAATAAAAAGTTATCTGCTTAAAGATCTAATACATTAAATTAAATTTATTTGTTTGGACCGTGATTCTCACAGGAAAGTAGGCTCATTATGTACCCCGTATCTATTGGTCTGGTAAGCCTAGACCAGGTTCAGGAGATTTTTTGCAATAGTGTCAGTTTCGTTATCTGGCTGCGTCACACCAAATAGAACCTTCTTTCTTCTCACTTCGAGTGCCTCGTAGTCCAGAATGATATGTCGAGCAGTCTCTTGAGACTGATGGCAAAGTCTATATTCCTCTTCTCTTTTGGTATTTCCAAGAGTGTATAGAAGATGTAGTCCAGTAATAGGAGCAATAACCTACCTATCATCACTCCTCTTGAGATTTGCTAGCCAGCTAGTGTACCGCTCATTTGAGCCTGTAAGCTAGAAGGCTGACAGTGTTAAACAGTTCCATATTGTGTATTGTTGTAATTTCTCCGGAATCCATGGCCTTTTTTTATGGTCAGCCTCCCGCAAAGGCTGAAAGCCTATGGCGCTGTAGAAGCGCTGCGAGAGGATAAGTGTCGGTTTACGTTAGATTTGAAACGCTGCAGATTGTAGCCGTCGGGAAACAAACCCCCCGGCAGCTGATTCCACAGCGTCGAAGTTCTCCAAAAGAAGGAATGCTGGAGGAGACTGGTTCGGGGAGTAGGGACGTCGGCCTGGTAAGGATGAGCTCGCAGAGCTTCTCTAGTATTCCTGGTTCGGACGGCCTTTGGTGTTATTATCTGGGAGAGCTCACTCGAACATCTTCCGTGATAGAATCTGTAAAACAGGGATAGGTCAGCCACCCTCTTTCGATGTTCCAGGCTGTGGAGGTCCTTTGTGAGGTTAGGCGTATCGATTAGTCTGATTGCTCTTTTCCGGATAGTGTCCAGAAGCTTTAGAGAGTGTTTCGGAGCGCATCCACACACATGTGAGCAATACTCCAGCGATGGTCGGATCTATGCCCTGCAGAGCAGCAGCAGTTGCTCTGGTGTATACAACTTCCTATAGCGGAACAAAACTCCAAGCTTCTGGGATGCCGTTTTAGCAATATTGACACGTGGTCGTGCCAGGACATGTTAGTGTTGATGTTGATCCCCAAAAGCTTGACGGAAGGTGATTCGACTATGGGGTGGCCCTCCATTTCCACGGTTGGTAAGCCATCGTGAGGCTTCTTTATAAGTGTTGTTGCCTGAGTTTTTTGTACGTTGAACTGTACTTTATTTGCTAATCCCCACTCGACAATTGTTTTGATATCTGCGTTGATCTGTGAGGCATGCTGCTGTCGCCGACGTACCGTCTCCTGGGATGACAGTGGCTTGCCTGGTTCCATAAGACGGTTAAAGTAGTTTTGTTCCAATATTGTCTCTCAAGGTCCAGCTTTTCATAAACCGATATGCCACATATTTCAACCTGGAAGACTGTACAGTGTTGTCCGAGGTTATCAAAGAGCTCCGTCCTGGAGACTTGCCTGTAATTTAACAACCAAACACGATATCAAAAAAAGGCCAAATAGTTGCACAAGCGCAAGCTTTCTTCTTAAATTTGCTGTTTGAGTCATTACATTAAGATTAAAGGTAACTTCAGGAGCTTGGAAACGCGAAATTAATTTTTATAGTGACCTTTGGACCTTATCTTTTGATCTTTTGAACTTACCTTTGGATTTTTGCACTTATCTGCCCTCATCTTAGACAGACACACTGGAGAGAGGGAACAGGTGGCCACGCCTCCTCGCTAACACGGGAATACGTCTTTTCTTGGATTCTAAATTTCGCGCGCTATACCTTAGACCCTTAAACCCTCGAAATACAAATCGACGTGTCACGGCGATCTTTTTTTAGTGATTTCTGAGATAAGGTGGGTGGCAAATTTTAGATGGGATACATTGTATTTTAAAACTGCACTCCTGAATGTACTTAGATTAAAGTGATCATTTTTTTCTGACCCCAATGTGGGACGGCGCGGCGCGTAGAAAAATCTACCCCGGACACTGCTTGTTTGACGTCACAGATAGAAACACCGCCACCGACGCGTTATTGTGACGTCACATGTCAAAATTTATGTAACTTTGGGTTATATGACGTCAAAATGATGCGTCAGCGGTGGTGTTTCCATCCTCCGCTGTGTCAGCCGTGGAGTGGGGATGAAATTGTTTTATAAATCAAAAAAATATATACAAAAAAGAAATATATAAAATCCGGGACATTTTCCGGGACGGTGTAAAGGCGGGATGGCTCGTCTGATAACGGGACAATCCCGCAAAATCCGGGACGAATGGTCACCTTAACTTAGATGTTTATCACGGAAACTTGATGTTTATCAGTTTCAATTATACTTAAACGATAAGCTAAGCATCTATTATATTCTAATGATTAGTATCCCAAAATCCTAAAAATTATTTTGTTGCTTTGCAAACTGATATACTTCCAACGATAGCTGGGTTACAATGGCACAACAAGAATGTTCTAGATATATAATAAATTTCCAGGCGAGGTGGTGTGGAATTCCTAGATTTGGAGCTGCCGGTTGGTGCGTCGTGTATTTCAGTGGCTGGCCTGCCTGCCTGCCTGCCAGCCTTTCCGCTGATCGATATTGCCGGGTTACAGCCCCATTCAACCCAGCTCTGCTCTGTGCTACCTACCCCTCCTCCGACCCCCCAGCCCCTCCCGCCCTCACACGAAGTATCAACAAGTTTTCTGCCGCATTGGTGGTACAAGGAAAGTCCGTGGAAAAAAAATTGAAGGAAAAAATAGTGATATACAGGGTCTTCCAACAAGAGATTATCTTTTTGAACTTTGCGTCATTTCTGAGTTGTCAAAACAGCTGACTGACAGTGATATTTACTTCTGTGTCAGTGGCATCGACTGCTGTGGTCATTAGCCTCGTGTTCTGTGTAGCCTTTGTAACTGTTTCTCGGTGCCACTCTAGGAACAGCACTGTTAATTAGAAGCCAACAGTGAAGGCTCGGTTGGCGATTCTTGCTAAGCTTTTTTTTTATGGAAATTTATTTCTGATTGAAAAAACCAGAAATAAATTTCCGTCTCTGACGGGAATCGATCATAGAGCGTCTTCTCGTCCTACTATTATAGTGAAGTTAACCGCAGCTTAAAGGAAGTTTTGTTACTCCGATATTCAAATCAGGAAAAAAAAGGTGAAATGACAAATTACCGTCCTATCTCAAATATCAATAATTTCGCTAAAATCTTCGAAAAATGTTTAAACAAAAGACTTTAGACGATTCTAAATGAATATAGATAAATATCTCAAAATCAATTCGGGTTTCAGAAAGGGCTTTGAGCTGAGCAGCCACTTCATGTACTGACCTCGCAAATTTTAGACAACTTTAACAATAACAAAAAGAACATTGCAATATTTCTTGATTTTCAAAAGGCCTTTGATACACATTGCAAAATTCTACAAAAATTAGACACAATAGGTATTCGGGGTGACGACCTTGCTATATTTGATAACTACCTAGCAGACAGACTTCAGCAAGTTGTTATCGATAAAGAAACGATTGGGGTGAAGAAACAAGTTAGCTAGAATGAGTGTGCCTCAAGGGTCTGTCCTTGGGCTGCCTTGTTAATAATTATTATTGATGAGCTTCTCAATTATGAGAATTGTACTATTATGTCATATGCTGATGATACTGTGTTTTGAACTGGAATGAAGCTCTTGAAGTAGCAAAGAAGTAGTATAGATGACGTCAGAAACTAAATAAATATCCCAAATTAATTGCACTTCCACTCACACACATCTCTCAAATACATTCCAGTTCTAAAAGTTAGGAAAACAAATGATAGATGATAGAACAGGTAGAATCAGTAAAGTTACTTATGATTGCATATATAGCAATTTAGTTAAATCTATTCTTAGATATGGAATTTGTGTGTGGGGATCTGCTTACATCACAAGCCTGAAAAAAATTTCAGGGCTGTCAAAATTGTATTCTAAGGATAATATTTAAAATTCTGAATCGCCAGAGTGTGAGAAATTTTTAAAAACGGAAGCTATTTTGATATTTACAGAAAATAGATCACGGATATGAAACAAGAAACAATCTTAAGAAACTATAATAGATGTCAATATGTGAACAAAACTGTATATCAAAAATCCATATTTTATAAGGGTATTAAAATATACAGCTCTATCCCAGAAGAGCTAAATAGGCTACCACTGCATCTTTTGCGAAAAAAACTTAAAAACTATATTATTGCAAATTATGATACACTCAGCTCTTTCATCTGAGCAAGAATGTAAGATTTCATGAAATGATAACAGATTTTCTCATTCACTTTTCTTATTTATTTTTCTAAATTGTACCATTATGTGTTATGTACTGATTTTACGCATAATAGTTTTGGACACAACATTAGATTATCTTAGGTGTCTTGATTGTTGTAGAATGATTGTTCAGTTGTAAATTTCAATAAAGGAGCAAAAGGAAACCTTGAAAGTTTCGGACAAGTTAGTGATGTGAAGACTTGAACTTGAAATAATGCTGAAATGCGTCCGATACTTCAGTATTAGAATTACAGCCTTTTTCTGATGTGTGTACTTCATAAAACATACAAAAAATATCTCAAATTTTATTTTTTGTCGTTTATAATGCCTGTCACATATTCATGCAGAACAGTGGTTCTTAACCTTAGTGACCAATAGACCATTTGAATAAATTTCAGTCCTACGGAATTTTTATGGATTTTATTCTAGTTGTCAATTTTAAATGAACCACACATACAGTCGTCCAATGCTAACAGTGTTCTAATTTATTGAAAAAAAATCATACTACAGAGATATTACAGAAATTGCTTCAACGCCATTTTTGTGACCGCATACTTTTTATTAGCTTCTGGATGATTGGTTCAGTGCTACTTTAAGTCAAATTTACTGGTAGCTAACCGATTTCCGTGCTTAATTATTAGTAACGTCGAAAATCCTTGTTCGCATATAAATATGTCGAGGAAAACAAAGTTAGGTAACGAATTCTCAAATATCTGGAAAAGAAGTTGCCTTTTGATTAAAGAAATCTTCCAGATTAATTCCTGCCTCGAATGAACCTTTCAAATGACTATCTTGTTGCCCTTAATCAGTTCGTCTTGAATTTCATCAAGCACTCATATCGTTGACAATGAAAGGATCGCGGATCAGTCTCCTTATGACCGCCAACTTCGCAATCGGAAAAATAGCGATCAAATTCGCTTTCAGAGTTTTTCAAACGGATGGTGATGTTTTGTTGTTGCATTTCTTCTTTAATGTCAGCATACTGCCCGTTAATAATAATTTGATTAAGCGTTCCAAACGCAGAAAAGTTTTGTCTTGCTATAGCTCCAGTTCAGCGAGTTTATCCTCATAGCCCTGATGTGTTGAATATTTATAATATTTTATCAGATGATGGATGACGCGAATCACATTGGTTGAACCACTGCTGCGTAATGAAAGAATGAAGAATTAATGAGAGAGGCTTTCTGATGGCAGGAGCCACCATAGACCCACAAGCGAGCTCTTCTGCACCTCTCCTTGGCCCTGGGACCTGCCCATCTTATGTCTTCAGGTTTAAGGACTCATGAACCTAGTATAGTCTGCCTGTGATAACCCAAGAGCGTCACAACGATAATGTGTGCCAAGCATTCCTCCTCCTTTCCGCAGTGTGCAAACGTCGGGTCGCTTGCCACCCCCATCACATACACGTGACGTCTGAAGGTGTTATGGCCAGACAGCAGGCCCACAAGTAACCTTAGCCGGCTTCTGTTCAATGACAGATAGAACCATCTTAGTCACAGGTCTTGAAATAAGTTCTCCAGATTGACGAAGATGTCCAGAGATTCTTCTCCATCTCATGGGTAAGATGTTGATTTTGCAACCACACCTCTGTTTTCTTTTTAGTGATGCTTACTGCCAGCCCTATAGCCGGCTCAGGCCCAGGAAATTATTTCTCAAACCTCGCCTTGCAAGCACGTCCGCCGTTTCATTACGGCAAACTCCAACATGACTCGGCACCAACATAAGTGACACCTGATGCCTTGCCGAAAATGTCATCCAGGACCTTTCTACATTGCAGAACGAGCCTTGATGTAAACCTACAAGCACTCGATACTTTCAGTTATGTAGAAGTATCCATTATTGTTATCTTAGTAGGTTTCGAAATTCAAAAATCCGATCAACATTCCATATTAATTTACATTGTCGACGTCAATTTTTTGTAGAAGTCCCGTGGCTTTACCGTGTTTCTAAATTTATGTGAACTATGTCGAATTGTGGTGGTTTTATATTTTCAATAACGATTTTGCTTTATCCTCACTTTTGTGATCCTCTCATCACCTGTTATTTGACGAATGACTCATAGAAAACTGGCTATCTTGGTAAAAATAAAATATTATTCATCCGATTCGTTTAATTGCTTTTCTTTTCAAGGCGAATGGTGATGTCTATAATATGATGACCACAATAAATGCTTCCTATGGAAATTTTCCTGAAGTGTTACCATGTGTACAATGTAATAATTTATTTTTGTTAATAATCATATTCTTATCTACTCATCAGCAGAATTCTCCTCGGTGTATGTTAACGAAACTAATTTAAAATTAGTATTTTGCATTTTAGAAATTTTTCAGTTAATAAAATGGAAAGCTTCCGATTCGGATGAGTAGGTGCACTTTTATTTACTTGTTAAAAAATATGTTTAAAAGACAAAAACCTGCATATATGTCAAAGAATGGTAAATAAAAGAATAGTCATCCTCATTGCTCTAAAACAGTCTAGGCAGCAAACCGAAATATTCTATCTATAAAATTCATGTCTCGTCGTAAATTTTTTTTTTGAAGGAGGTATAGAGTGTGATGAAAACTACATTATAAAAAACCATGTCGCAAATTGTTGTCTGTCTGTCTATCGTCTATACTATGTTGTCAGTCTGTCCGGTAATCGGCGGAGTAATAATCAAAAAAGGATAATTCTATGTCCCCTCTATAACTTTGAAAACAGTAGTCTGATTTCGGTGATAGGTAAACACTGTGGCAAGGCAGAAAAAGCTTTACAATGGCTGTGCAGTAATATAAAAATGTATGACCTCTCTATAATATGGAAAGATCCGCTCTAAATTAATTATTGGAATTTATAAAAGTAGTAAACACTGTGACAAGAACAAAAAAGCTTTATTTTCTACCAGTGGCTATGGTGAAACAATAAAAAAATCAGTAAATTTTAGATTTTAGGCGTTTTCATGGACCACTGATCATTTTTCAAAAACTGTGTTAGGGAGTGAAGCATTGTAGGAAGGGGATGTGGTGAAGCAGGCTTTAATGGTGAAACAGTATCTATTGCTCTACGAAAGTATGGGTGTACTTATCCGCCTTATCAAACACGTATGCTCAATTGTGTTCAAAGAATGATAGTGATAGGAATTTTTTCAGTGATTATGTAACTGTACTTTTTCAATACATCTTACATACTAATATTGGATAATACTACTGAAATTGTCTATATTGAAGTGAAATATTTATGCATTATTCATAGTATAGCGGGAATAGAAACTGCTTATGGATCTGAAGAAGCATTTTAGTGATGGCAAATGATCAGGAAGATACAAAATAATTTCTTTTTTATGATTCCTCAGTCGTATTTTTTAACAGTGGTGAAATTAAGATTATTAGTAATATTACTAATGGAGAGACGAAGCCAGGCAACCTTTGGCCGTTTGGCCAACCCCACTTAACCAACACTAAAAGCCTACGTCCTAGAAAGCTCCTTGTCAAACCTACTAGACTCTTGACGAGGGTCAGTATGTCCGACCATCTGGCTGAATATAGTGACTGAGGTTATGCAATACCGCACATCTCCCAGCATCTGGACCAGATTGGACTCCTACTACTCACATCAGTGCCAAATATCTAATTCAGCCGGCAGTGGCCAGTGAGAACCCCCACCAGAAGGTTGAGGTCTGTATGCCTTCATTCAGAAGCCATAGGGTTCAGGGATCTCTAACCAAGCTTTGGCCAGTTCCTTGTAGACCCAGTCGTCCAGGGCAACGTTGACCTGGTGTCAGCTAACTCCAAGCATTGGTTCTGGGCCGATGCAGGGGCTGCCGGCCTCTATCCTCGCTAGACGGTCCGCCCTCTCATTACCTGGTACACCAATGTTAATATTAAGTTCACTATGATATTGCTTCTTCTTATTAATCATCAAGATAGTTCTAATTTTTGGTGTAGCTGCTCGAACAGGTCTATTGAAGTACAGTCGAGCCACTCTGGGAGATTCTTCAACCATGATATGCGTCTTCTGCCAACCGTACTTCTTCCCCCAATTTTTCCCTACATTATGAGCCTTAAAATTTCATATTTAATTCCTCACGTGTCATAGGTATTAGAGTTTTCTTTTGTGTGCGAAGATCAATTCTGGATCTTTTCCTACTCGCAGTAGCACCTCATGATTGGTATACACAGGGTGAGTTTTTAGTACCGCCTCGGTCGATAACTCCACTACTGTAGAAGATAGCGAAAAAAGTTGTACATAAAAGTTGTAGCCACGTGTATGCTTCTTGCTCAGGAAATATTTAGATTTATACAGGGTGATCCATAACTACGTGGTGATGCAAACATGCATTTTTTAAAATGAGACACACCCTATATATTATTCCATATTCAAATTCTACTAATGATTTCCGTTCGTCCAATGTAGGGTATTTCAAAAGTAATGGCCATTTTATCTCCAAATCGTTGTCAAATGGACGTATTGTATATCAAAAAGTGACGAATCAAAAATAATTTTTTTTACACGGATGGATAAAGAATATCATCTAGTTTTAAAATCGGCTATAAAAAAGGCCACGACGCATATTCGCATACAGGGTGATGTAGAATGCAAAATCCAGATTTTCTCTTTTTTTTTATTACACCAAAGAATTGCTTTCAATATGCTCTTTCATCTTTGTATAGCACTTGTTGCACCTACGTCCATCAGTTTCCGAGATATTTCGATTTTTCGGTAAATTCAAAATATAGCTTCTATTTCTGTACTGAAATTTATTTATTTTGAGAAAGTACTATCGAATTTGCTTTTTATTTAACGAACAACTAAATTATAAGGTCATGATAGTATTTGATGAAGTCAAAACCCTGAATCATCGAGATAATAAAGTCAAGTATGCTGAGGAAATAATTTTGTAGGCGTAATGCATAATTATCAGGCAGATTTATCAGGTATGCTTTTAAAAATTGACGGTTTTCATAACCTAGTCAATAATTCCGTACTGTGTGAAAAACAAGCCTTAAACATTATTTTTTTCATTGAGGGTATTCAGGAGAATCTTTGAGAAATTTCCTACTTGCCTCTAAAATGTATCTACTATGAACAGCAATATCCAGAACGCAGGCACTCTAAAACTAATGCGTATGATAGAATGAAGAATCGTTTTATTTGGAGCGTGTCGTTTAATATTTCATAGCCTATCTGATAGATCTGCTTGATAATTATGCATGACGTCTATAAAATTGTTTCCTCAGTACACTTGACCTATACTATCTCGTTAATCCAGTTTTTTGACTTGATCAAGTACTATTATGGCCCTCAGAGTAACAACTGAACATAGAGGTAGTAAACAAACCACTTCAGCATGGCGTGCTCAAAGCCATCATCTTTGACACTTCAGCCACCAAATATTGATCAGCTGTGACAGTTCAAATTGTAAACAATGCTGTGTAACGCCAACTAACCTGAAAATTCTTCCAATGCAAACCATGTTACAAACACTGCACTTTTTGAATTCCATCTCGAAAAACTGTTAACTACACTCGAATATAGCACAGCAAGTCCATAAAGCTTCACTAGAGTTACCAATAAATAGCAAATTCGATTTTACTGACCAAGCATAAAAGACGCACAAACAATAAACAAAGCAAACGTTTGACAGTTGAAGGCATGCGGCGTTGCCAGCTCCTCAAAATTATGTAAGACTTCAAAATTTGCGTTTATGATGAACAAATATGCAGTAACGCAGTCGAGGTCAACATATCTATTGATTTTGCTCTAATCATTCCTGAACCATCAGAATACCGTCTTTTTTAACGTAGCATGGAATATTTCTGGATGCTGTACGATTAAGACGATAGTAAATAGTTATGATTGCCGTACATGGTGGTCGATATGACAACGTACGAAAAGATGTCGGCCTATTAGAATTAGTTGTTTACTACCTCTATGTTCAGTTGTTCAGTTGTTACTCTGAGTTATGGCCTTATATTTTAGTTGTAAAGAGAGAAAATCTGGATTTTGCATTCTACGAATATACGTCGCGGGCTTTGTTATAGCCGATTTTAAAACTAGATGATAGTACTTTTTTCGCTATCTTCTATAGTAGTGGTGTTATCGACCGAGTCGGTACTAAAAACTAACCCTGTATATGATATTGCTTAAATATAATTATTTTCAGCTTCTATTCGGATACACATATTTCAAATTATTATCATCTGTAATAGTTAAAATGAATTCCACTCATCATACTCATTGTAAATATATACTCTCCCTTCTGCTCACTGAATGTTCTGTGTACATTTTTTCTTATTACTTGGAACAATAAACAATGGCCGAATAAAAAACAAACGGAAAAATATAATACGCGAAGTGTTGCATTCGAAACAATGGAGATAGAGCTATTCCGGTTCTTGGCCAACTGGATTTGCATAATAATGCAGGTAACGCCGCTCTGACGCGCTGCTTTCTGCTGCATCTATATCTCCTCCCCTCCACACCCCCCTCCCTCCCCCACATTCTGGCTCCTGAACTATGAATGCCCCGACCTGCATTCAACTTCGCGCTGAATTATACGAGGGTAAAATGATAAATATACTTTCATAACATACATTAGGTGTTCAGCATATGCCTGAGCCTTGATGGCTTGTCAAAGTGGAATACTTACTTAGAGCCAATGTATGTCGATACGTGGTCGATGTATGTTGTGAACTGGAGATCAAATTGGTTTGACGCAAAACATTAATCGAAGTCACGGTACAAGAATCTCTAATGCGAATTTGTTGAAAAACATCTAATTTTCGGGATTTACCAAATGTGTTTTTTTTATAAATGAGCAGACCGCGTAGGCAGAGCCTGAATACCAGAGTACCGCGGATGCTGTGAAAGGGTTATGTTAGGGCAAGTTTATTAACGCGGTATTTGAATGAGCCAACACCTGCAGGCCCAATAAATACATCTTCTAGCAGTCCACTCCAATTCCAAGTCTTTGACACCCTGGGAATAATTGTGCGGTTGTTGTGCTCGGTTCTTGATGTACGAAGAACGACTGCCTTAGGATGAGATGCAATGGTCGCGTGGGCACATCTGATAGAAGCGGTGAGCGGCGGAACGATATAGGACAGCTCAGAGGAGCAGATTCCGTTTGTGTATCGATAAAAGAGTGAGAGGTCAACAACACGCCGGTGAGAAAGTGGCTGGTGGTGGCGCGTAAAGGCCGAGTCGCCAATTAGTCGAATTGCCCTTCTCTGGACGGCATCTTGTATAGACAGGGTAGTAGGGGCAGCAGCTCCCCAGACATGAGAGCAATACTCCAGGCAAGGTCTTATCTGGGCTTTATAAAGCGTGAGGAGGTTACATGGTGAGAAATACTTTCTGGCTCTAAATAGGTACCCCAGCTTTTTACCAGCAGCTGTTGCAATTGACGCAACGTGTTCGTGCCAGATCAGATTTTCTGTAATGTTGTCTCCTAACAGCTTGAATGAGTGACTCCTTGGCAGAGCTTGGTTGTTCATTAGAACCTGGTGTTGGCTTGGACACTTCTTGTTTCATAGCGTACAATACTGGGTCTTGGAGTCATTAAATTTAACCATATTCTTAAGCCCCCAAGCGGTAATGGTATCGAGATCCTTTGAAAGTGAAGCTGCCACTGCCAGTCTTCTGCGTTCCAGCTCGACCACAGAGATCGGTCTGTTGCTCATGATACCTGCATGCAGCGTACTGTCATTCGCAAAACTTTGGATTGGGTTTGTAGTGCTAGAGAGTAGATCATTAATGTGAAGCAGAAACAATGTCGGAGCCAATACCGATCCCTGCGGAACCCCGGCATTGATGCTATGGAAAGAAGAAGAAAAGCTGTCTACCACGACAGAGATTTTCCGACCTGAGAGAAAGTCTGCAAGCCAACCGCAAAGCTTAACAGGGCGCCCATAAGAGGGGAGCTTGTTTAGGAGAGCTGCATTCCACAGTTGATCACCTGCCTTTGAAATATCGAGAGCAACGATGTGAGCCTTGCTAAATGACTGGATGAGTTTGCTCCACACATGTGTGACGTAAGCCAGGAGATCTCCAGTTGATCTTTGGTGTCGGAATCCATATTGCCTGTCACTTTACTGATTACAGAAAGCCAAGCTATAGGTCTGTAGTTGGTCGGATCAGTTTTTCCAGTCTTTTGGAAAAATGCCGGAATCGTAAGACATCCGAAAGAGGAGGGTAAATATGGGAGCGAGCTCCGGTGCGCACTTCTCGACAACAATGGAGGGAATCATGTCGGGCCCATGCGCCTTATTAATGTCAAGTGACTGCAGCACCTTCCGAACTATTTTTGTTCTGAACGTTATTTCATTCATGGCTTGGGGTACTCTCGGTATGGATGATAACTGGGCACTGGATGGGACTTTTACAGTGGAGTTTGCTGCAAATGTCTTGGCAAATATTTCGGCCTTGTCCTTGGAAGCAGTTGCTACTGTTCCAACCGCACATGTGATCAGTGGGAAGCTACTCCTCGAGAAGTTGCCCTCTATTTGTTTGACCAGAGTCCAGGAGGAGCGGCTGCCATTGGGGTTCTCCAAAAGGAGAAATGTTGGAAGAGACTGGCTCGGGAAGTAGGGACCTTGACCTGGTAAGGATGAGCTCGCAGAGCCTCTCTATTGTTCCTCGTTCGAACGGGCTTTGGTGTTAATATTTGGGAGAACTTACTCGAACATCTGTGATAGAATCTGTGAAACAGCGATAGATCAGCCACCCTTCTTCGATGTTTCAGGCTGTGGAGGTCCTTTGTGAGGTTAGGCGTATCGGTTAGGCTAATTGCTTTCTTCTGGATACGCTTCGTGGTTCATCTTCAGTAGACTCTCTTCCTTCTGAAAATCCCTTATACGACCGGGCCCTTGACAAAACACTTTCTCCGTAGGCCTGCAAATGTTTCAGTTGCATTGTGCCCAAGTTTGAGGTAAAACTACTGATACTAGCGAGTTCAAACTCATACTGGAGACGAATCACTTTTGCACCTGACGCTCCTCAAAGCTTCAAGTCTCTAGCGTTGCCAGATCGAAAGCGACGTTGCCAATTTCATTACTTGCAAGCTTTACACACCTCGTATATCGTGGTCGTATGTGGTCTGCTGGAAACTCACAAGCTGTTTCCTTTATATATGTTTTTTATAATCGTCTTGCGATTGGAAATTCTCTGGTAAACAGACGGATCAAAGACCGAGCAAGGCACAGCAGCGGGAATCTTTGGGAGTGGGCATAACTCTATAAGCAGGATTCCGCTCAAGAAATACGCTGAATTTCATTCAGAGGTGTATGCCATCCTGCATTGTGCAGGATAAACAGTGAGAAGAGCGTATAAAAACAAAAGATTGCAATACTTACAGACAGCCTGGTCACACTTAGGGCTCTAGGAAGCCTCAAAGTGACGTCTGCACTAGTCCGAGCTTGGTAGGCTGGCCGAACATAATAAATCTACACTGGAGTGGATCCAGGACATTCAGGTATAGGATAATGAAAAGGCAGATGAGTTTGCAAGGAAAGGACCATCTTTGTACATTGGCGCTAAATTCGCCTTGGTGTTGCCCGGTCTGGGTAGTTCCTAAAATCAATTCCTCAGACCAAATATTATCTGGGAGAAGGTTGGATGGTAAGAAGTATTTTCTGGCTCTGAGGTATCCAAAAATGTTCCAGCCTCTGTTGCAACTGAAAAACCATGTTCGTGCCAGATTGTCAGTTGACTCCTAAAAGCTTGAAAGAGTGACGTCTAGACAGAACCTGATTTTTCATTAGAATGGGGTGCTTGCTTGGACACTCTTGTTTGATAGTGTACAGTACTGGGTCTTGGAAGCATTGAATTTTACCGTATTCTTGAGTCCTCAAGCGGCGATCATGGTCTCCACATTCTTTGCCAACGAAGCAGCTAATGCCAGTATCCTGCGTTCCAGATCCGCCACAGAGATCGGTCTATTTCTCAAGATGCCTACGTGCAAAGTAGATTATTGACGTGAAGCAAAAATAATCAGAATCAAAGACCTTTCGCATATGAATTCAACACGCCCTTAATAAATTAGTTCGAAATATCCATCAATGTAATGGGGCTTCCAAATGCCCAACCCCCTTCCCCAAAGTGTCTATGTGCATGTGAACAGTAAACTAAACAATCGATACGAGAATGCCAAGCAGAGAGAACGAACTGAATGCATATAGAAGCGAAAGGACAGAAATAGCCCAGAACTCGTTAAAATTTTATAAGGGCATAAAAGCGCCAGTAAAACGTCCGCCGATAGCACCATCTCGCACCACTTTGTGTGTCTGCTGGATGGGAAGGTGTCTCTCTTTCGTGCACTGTCTTTCTCTCCGCATTTCACAGGAAATTCCTAGAAAATGGCGGCCTTGGTATACAAGGTGTTCATTAAGTACACGAATCGGAGCAGGACAAACCTTCAGTGTCTAATGTGTGAGGAGTAGTCACTGATGGGTAATGGAACAGTAGCCTGGTGTATTGTAGCCCAGGTTGCACCTTTTTTTTTGATAATAATAATCTCGCGACACCTGGGAGGGCGTGGAGTGTTGAGTTTGGAGCGTCTGCACAACAAGGTAGTATTGGTCACTGCCTGCTGTGTGACGAGGAGCACCGATCCCCTGATCCGCTTTGTGCGAGAGCACGAGAATGAGGGAAAAGGAGCCCTTCTTTTTAGCGCAGCAAAACGAGCAGCCGAGGAGCTCAGCCTCACACTCGACTTCACGCGGAGGTGTCATCAGTCCATTACGGAACTTGCTCCCGCACATCCCACATTAAAGCTGTCAAAGTCGATTTCCTTTAAATACCTTAAAGCCCATGCATGGAATCTTCTACAAACATCTAGAAGAGCATGGCTTGTCTGATCAGTTCACCATCTCTTTCCTAAGGTCTAGTGGGTTGAAGTCTGAGACTGAGGGCTTTCTAATGGCTTGCCAAGACGGTGTCCTTAACACCTTGGTCTACCGTAATAGGGTTTATAGGTGAAGATGTACCCGACATCTGTTGTAGAGCCTACCGACAGGCACCAGATACGCTGATGCATCTCTTGTCGGCGTGTAAGACGTACGCTGGGACGGCTTACGGCACAAAACACGGCACTACAAGTGCTCTACTATTTAAGACACTCGTACGGTATCGATGAGACACCGGTGCTGCCATACGCTCCAGGGGATATAGAGTTCTTTGAGGAGAACGAGATGCCGAATTTACTAGAACTACTCTGTCCTCACGCTGGAGCTTGGGGACAGAGTCCTTCTTGACCACCAATAGAAGACTATGTTTCTTATAGGGTTTTCGTCACCTGGCGAGTTAAACATCGTCTCTAAGAAGGAAGAAAAGCAGACCAAATATCAGGAGTTGCTCAGACAACTTCGCAGGCTCTGGCCAGACTACACTGTTAGTCTGCTGGTTATGGTCATTAGATCCCTAGGTGAAGCCTAACCAGAATGCAGAAGGTAGTCATCTTTGGTTCCCTTCGTCTACTTAGTCACTGGGTAATGGAACAGCAGCTCAGTGTGTCGGAGCCCAGGTTGCACCTTTTGTTTGATAATAATAATAAACTTTATGTATATTTTTACAAAGTACATATATGGGGACGAAGTTAAGCAACATTGCTATTCTTCTACTTACCCACTAACTAAACCTAAAGAACCTAAAATCTAGGTATTGAATGAATATCACATATTTGCCAACAATGATTGTTTAAACGTACTTTACATGGTTGTATGATCTAGCTCATTGAATAAATTAAAAGTATCATAAGAGAAAGACTTCTCATACTACGAATTTTTAAAACTAATGAGTCATCCTTACAAACAGCTTGGATAGACCTACACGTCCAAACTTCCAATCTGGAGAGCAGCAGCGGGGTATACAAAGATTAATTTGAGGTTTTCCAGATTTCCTCGATAATATTTAACAAAGCAAACAAAATTAAATTATCAACCAGCAATGCTAACCATTTATAATACAGAAGAGTAATTTATTCATTGATAAACAATTCTGGCGAGCCGTAAGTGGAAATAAAGATAAAATTGGAAAAATATTGACAGTGGTCATAAATTAAGTTTATTGATTTCTAGTGTATCGAAACCAAATTTCCTAGAACCACTTGAAATCGATAAGTTTAAATTCTTAAGCAATCTCCTTGACGATCAAACGGATTTGAATAATTCAACTATTTTAAATGTTTCCGTTGATTTTCGCACAATAAGGGATTGGCATTTACAAAGTTTACACTTTTATTGAACTGTTTGTAGAAATAATGTTTAATCGAAAAATACCTTGTGTATTGTTATTTTGCTTATTGCTGTTGCAACTTTGACGTTTCTGGTCAAGTTGTATCACTATTAGTTTAACTATTGGCTCAAGTGGACGTAATGGAAGGCAGGAAACATGTAGAAAACTTCGCAAGGTTGAGAAAAGAAGCGAAGGAAATCGCGCTAACATGTTAAATTATTTGAGCAAGTCAGTGCACCAAGTTCTCGTTGCAGAAACATGAATGGCGTTCCAGAGTGGACTGTGCCCAGAACGGTGAGGGAACAGAATAGAACTGGAGCTGCAGAAAATTCTCTCTTTCCCTAGAAGAGAAGAAGGGTGACGATAGTAAAATGGCGTGGAGGCGAAAAATTAAGAATGAGATACCAACATTACCAACACTCAAGGCGACACATGCGTAGATCAAAGACAACGATATTGTTAAAAGTCTTTAGTTCGAGTGGGCAAGAAAAACACTTGCTATACGAATTCAACTATTTATTTACACGAACTATATACACTACGCCTAATCTAATACTTAACAGTCTAATTTATTTATAGTCACTGAGTCACTACACTAATTTATATTTGTCCTCCACTTCACTGACTTATGTCGCTGTTCATTTATTTCACGCGCGCCACCGGTATATCGCGGATTACGTCTTGCTGCACTGAACTCTGTTAACTCCCCGTTTGCCTGTCCCATGCGCCTTATATTAGATGCCTGCCACCGCCGCGATCCTTCGCGGCGCTACCGTCGTTTTGGAAAGCTTCTCCGCGTTTTCGGCCGGTTTTCTCGAAGATCCGTCTTTCTTCGCGACGTAATGGTCGCTTTTATGATTTGCCGTCACACGGCACGGTACGGCACGTTTTTATCGTTCCGTTAAAATGAGAGAGCAAAATGTACAGGAGGTGCTTTTAATTTACCGTCGACGGTAACGGCATGCCGTGAATGTCAACGTTATGCCGTGCCGTCGTCGTAGCTGTCTTAGCTCCCTATCGTGCCGCCGAGCGGGAGAAGCGTGTTTGCAACAAGTATGCGTGTATTGTGACAAACAAAATGGCGTTAAGTACGATATAATAACTTTATTGGAACTCGTTGAAGTTGGCCCTGTATATTTGGGATAAATCTACATTAGAATTTAAAGACCGAATTGTAGTGACCTAAAATAATGAAAAGTTTTCATTGACATCCGGAAGTAATTGAAAAACTTCTCTGGATATTTTTTGAGTTTCTCAAAAAGAGTAGTACGACCCTTCGAGGTATTTTACTTTTAGTAATTGGTGTCTCCAATACCTGCTTGTGATTTGTCTCTTTTTACGTCTCAAATACAACAAATAAAGATGGAGTAACCGCCGTTTGTCCATGACTGATCACTGACTGAAGTAGACTGAAAGATTTTATCGTGGAATTATAAAAGGTTTTTCCGACGGTGCATACCGCAGTGGTATGACACGGCACGGCACGACCTACAACATTATCGTGCCGTGCTGTGCAACGGCAAATTATAAAAGCGACCAATCACGGTCGAGCGGGAAGAAGAGACAGGGCCGGACTGGCACAATATTATACTCCCAATGAACATATGGATATTTTTAACAAAACCCTGAATCGTATTAATTTCCACTACGAAAATCGAGGTCGCAGGCCAGTATTGATGATACAATTCAGGCTTTTCCTAAGAGTATTCATACTCTGGGGGTATAATTGTCATTGTCTTTGATCTTTTAGTATGCCATACCGTATGATGAGGGAATGGCAGGATGAGTGTTTTACTAGCTTAGACCTCAAGTGAGCTGGGAGAGATAAACTTTGTCATGAGGTTGAAGTCTGTATGTCACAATTCACTTAGAAGACATACAGTATCATGATCCTAAGATGCTAATGAATTACTGGTTCTCATTTCACAGATCCAAAATGCTAATGCACATAACAAATAGTTCCCTTATCTCTGTCATGTATACATTGTACACAGAAGCTGAATTGAGTCCTGGTCTTGCTGTCTATGCTACCTATGACTGGGAGGGAATGAATGAAAGAATGAGAGAGGTTTTCTGGCGATAAGAGCCACCAGTGCATAGGACTACAAGTGGGCTCTTCTACCCCTCCCCTTAGTCTAGTTCCCAAGTCCAGCCCGTATCGCAAAGGTGGGGATACCTCCTCCTCGCCACAGCGTTCACACTTCGGGTCGCGTGCCACCTTCATCACATACAAGTGATTTCTGAAGATGTTATGGCCAGATAGCAGGCCCACAAGCCCACATCTTAGCCGGCGGTCCAATGAAAGACGGAACCACCCCAGCTTGGTCAGAGGTTCTAAAATAAGTTCTCTCCCTTGATTCAGATGTACAGAGATTTCTCTCAATCTCTTAAGGTGTTGATTTTGTAACCACGCCTCTGTTTTATTTCTAATGGTACTTGCTGTTAGACCCACAGCCGGCTCAGGACCCAGGAAATTATGTCACGACCCTCGCCTTGCGAGCGCGTCCGCTGTTTCATTGCCGCAAATTCCAGCATACCACGGCACTCAGATAGTGACACCAGATGTCTTGGAAATGTCATCCAAGATCTTTCTACATTGCAGAACGAGCCTTGCACTCAGTTCTTTCAATGCTGCCTGGCTGCCATTTGGGAGAAACTTAAATGGAACTTTGATAGTGAATTGAAATTCTCTCAATTCCACTCTTATCCAAATCTGGCACAAAAAATTGAAGGTTTCCATTGGAATTTGAAAACACCCTACATGTGGGCGAGAAAGATCATTTGAAGGTCATCTTCAAGTTGTGTTCGCTATTTTCAAATATTTGGTAGACATCAATATTATAGCCTCAAATAGACTTCATGAATTTTTGAAGCAAAATTTTAGGGTCTTAAAAAAGCTAAATATGAATTTGTATTTGATACGAAGGAAACAAGAGGATGTTATTGTTTTGAGTGTTTGAATCTGAATCATACGTTTTTTGAACTTATCACTGAAATCCAAAAGAATATATTGTAAAAAATTACTCAACCCCAACATTCGTGGCAGGTTTTTTGACGGGCTTACATTATGATTTTTTTATTCTTGAATGTATTAACATGTATGCTAGCTACGTTTTCAGTGTAATCAATAGCTATATTCTGCGTTATAATAACGAAGTTCGTCAAACTTTCCAATAAAAGTTAAAAAGTTACCAACAATTTCCACAATGTATTTTTACAGGTGAGCGTTACGTTACAATACAGTCGATTGAAATGTTTCCTCACTATGCTCATCAATATTTATGCGTTGTTTATTCGCACACAACTAACTACCGTAGAAAAATGCATTGCATTATAGGTTATTATTTAATAATGGATTTCTAGATGATGAGAAACGAGCATGAATTGTTAGCATATACCAGGGAGATAGAGGAAGAATGTTGGACATGAGATCTTTCATATTTATTTATTTTGTTATTTAGAGCATTATGTAGGAGATAGGCAAAAAATCTGTATTAGGTACTGTGAAAATAAATGTTTTGGAAGACTTTATTTGTAGAATGACGTATTTAAAGAAGTAAAGACTTCCTGCAAGTCTCAGTAATCTTCTTGGCTAAAGGAGGACAGAAGGGATTATTTATTGAATATATTCTTCACTCCACTGCCTTGATAGTCTTACCTAACACAGCTTCTGTTTACACGTTTCAATTTTTGATTGGAAATAATTTTCCCCATACCGTAAATAATTTAGTTATTGCATTGTACTTTTTTCCTTAGATTCAGTGATACATTTAAAGTGATATGCCTTAACTTCCGTATTTAAAATACAATCTGCATTATTCACAGACAGCCCTATCAATGGAATCCACTTTGGCGACTTAAATTTTATCACTTTCTCATGCACTAGCTGGACCTCTCTATATCCACAAGTAAATATGTCTTTGATATTTGAACCTTTGTCATAAGAATCATTTTTACTTGGCATGACATCCTTCGGGATATCAAAACATTGAACATGTTTTTCAATCCAAGACAGCCAGAGTTAATGTGTTCAATAGATATTGCAAATCTAAATATAGTATCCAAAACACTTAAGATACGACGATGTCTAGGTATACAGACTTAACAATTTGACTATGGAAGCACGTTATTTAGTCTGGGGTCACACATAATCCATATTCACACAAGAAATTACACAAAATGTTCCTAAAATCTGTGATCTTAAAGATCTGGATTACTGTAAGATCCTTCCACAACACAGAAATACCTTAAGAAGAATTCAGATCGAAAACAATAACAATAAAAATGACATTTATTGATCACAAAAAAATACGAATGGGATGATAAAAATTGAAATAGAGATAAAATATGGAGTGTGACATGACGTGCTTTTCAGCCAGACCTGAAATCACGCATAAGCTCCTTCATCCGGGTCTGAATGACTACATGAAGACCATGACTCATTTGAATATAAATATAGCAGACTGGTTTCATAGAAAAATGCCAAAATCGTATTCTAATTTTTTGTATTTTTCCAGTATAATCGGCGCTACATTAAGATCTAGATATATATGTTATATTTTATTTGTTGGACAAGCAATGTGGATTGAATAAGAAATAACAACGAAGTTAAATTAAGAATAGTATCGTCGGAAATACGTATATGCAAATTTTTCAAGGTAGTGTTCTTTTTGAATCTGAAAAGTTACGTAGGTGTATTGATTTTATCTTGAAGTAGCTAAGACGATGGTAATGCTTTCGACATTTTTGATTCGGCTTGCCTTGCCGTCAAGGTTGTGCTTTTTTGAAAAATGAACGGCATCGCAGCATCATGATTATTCATCAAAGCATTAACTTTAATCCTGATGTAGTTTGTTAAACTTTGAGACTGATTCAATTAATTACAAGGTTTAAGAAACAACTAAAATTAACCATAGATTTGGTACAAAATAACTACCAGACTAATCAAAATTTGCTTTTGCGGGTAAATCTCAGAGTGGTTTGTTTGTAGGTCAAAACTTTCTATGTGTCTATACCTACATTTCAAAATCAACATGCTATTCCTATATTAGTGCTCGCGGTGAAGAAAAAATGTCATTATTTTATCATCAAGATCAACACAGATAGTGAATAATAATTGTGAAAACAAATTATATATGTAGACTATTGTAGACAATAAAATTTGTTTGGTCGCAACGCAACAACTGCAATTGAGATGCAGTCAAAATGAATTTTATCAAAATTTTCCATATTTGAGATAAATCATACCTAGACAAACAAACTGATTTAAGTCCATGGACAAAATGCATTTTTATCGGGATTTTATGTTCGTATATTGTACGAGATCTATGGAACTAGATGGTTTTGAATGCGCTGAGAGTGGCCAAAATGATTTCAATTAAAAAAATTAATAATCGTCTACAAAGGGTGAAAGCCTATGGCGCTGTAAAAGCGCTGCGAGAGGATGATAAGTGTCGGTTCACGTTAGATTTGAAACGTTAGATTTGAAACGCTGCAGATTGTAGCCGTCGGGAAACAAACCCCCCGGCAGCTGATTCCACAGCGTCGAAGTTCTCCAAAAGAAGGAATGCTGGAGGAGACTGGTTCGGGGAGTAAGGACCTCGACCTGGTAAGGATGAGCTCGCAGAGCTTCTCTAGTGTTCCTGGTTCGGACGGCCTTTGGTGTTATTATCTGGGAGAGCTCACTCGAACATCTTCCGTGATAGAATCTGTAAAACAGGGATAGGTCAGCCACCCTCCTTCGATGTTCCAGGCTGTGGAGGTCCTTTGTGAGGTTAGGCGTATCGATTAGTCTGATTGCTCTTTTCTGGATAGATTCCAGAAGCTTTAGAGAGTGTTTCGGAGCGCATCCCCACACATGGGAGCAATACTCCAGCGATGGTCGGATCTGTGCCTTGTAGAGCAGCAGCAGTTGCTCTGGTGTATACAACTTCCTACAGCGGAACAAAACTCCAAGCTTCTGGGATGCCGTTTTAGCAATACTGACGACGTGGTCGTGTCAGGACATGTGTTGATGTTGATCCCCAAAAGCTTGACGGAAGGTGATTCGACTATGGGGTGGCCCTCCATTTCCACGGTTGGTAAGCCATCGTAAGACTTCTTTGTAAGTGTTGTTGCCTGAGTTTTTTGTACGTTGACCTGTACTTTATTTGCTAATCCCCACTCGACAATTGTTTTGATATCTGCGTTGATCTGTGAGGCATGCTCCTGTCGCCGACGTACCGTCTCCTGGGATGATAGTGGCTTGCCTGGTTCCATGCACGACACTAATGTACTGTCATCTGCGAAGCTGTAGATTGGATTGGATGTTATTTCCAGCAATTCGTTGATGTACAACAGAAACATTGTAGGGGATAGGACAGATCCCTGAGGAACACCGGCGTTTATTGAAAATACATCTGATGAACAGCCCTCGACTACAACAAACAGAGATCGGTCGTTCTAAAAGCTATTCAGCCACTGGCGCAGACCAGGTGGTGGTCCATAAGCAGCAACCTTGACTAGAAGTCCCTCATGCCACACTCTGTCGAAAGCTTTCGATATGTCAAGTGCAACAACACGGGATTCGCCATGATTTTCTATTGCTCTGTTCCACAAGTGAGTGACGTAGGCAAGGAGGTCACCTGTAGACCTGTGCTTCCGGAAGCCATACTATACTGGCGATCATTTATGATGTTATTGGTATTTCAGGAGCTGTGTGTTAATGACAGTCTCCATAACCTTAGACATGATGCTGAGAAGAGCCACAGGTCTATAATTGATGGCATCAGTTTTTTTCCTTTCTTAGGGATGGGTTGTACGCAGCCAGTCTTCCACGAAGTTTCATCCTAATATGCTGCAAATTTTTATTTTTGCTACTTAACAATGAAACTCAAATTACATTTTGTCCAGTAGTGATAAACTAAATTCCTTAAGGCAAACACACTGCATTATGTTCAACAGTTTTTTTTTAATTTTTTAACTTTCTTGTATCAAATTTTGCGATTGAGTTCCATAGACCACAGTCGCCACACCTGCAACTCTGTGAACGCGTGTTTTAAATATGTGGGAGGTAGGAGATATCGTGTTCTCTGTTTAACCTGTTGAAGGCTAAGTTATCTTCTTGGTCTGAGTCTGATGCGTTTAGGCTGCGGTTGCCCATATTGAACCAAATTTTGAAAAATTGTCCGTGCCATTAAAAAATATACAAAATTGATAATACAAAATAAAAAACCTTGAGAAATATTTTGAGTAGCATAAATTATTTTTATATTTGTTAACAATAAGAGGAATGCAAAATTAAGATGGTTGCTGCAAATGGTTCATTTTAGACAACCAGGTGCTCAAATTGAACGTGTTGTCTCTTAAATTGAACCTGCCCTCAGATCTTGATCAATTAGAAATAATACTTCCAGGAAAACAAATTAAACAGAACTAATGTCTCTTTAAGAAAAGTTGGTAAATACCGAAGCATAATTTTTTTCTAGTAGTGTAAGAAAATTCTGTAGTGCAAGAGATGAAATTTAGAATGGCCTTAATTGATTTGAATTGAGGTTTTTTAATTGGTTCGATATGAGCACCTAGCTCCAAAATCAAGATTAACCCCATATTTAACAAAGTTTTTAACAATACTATTGTTAGGTAGCGCTATAAAGCACTGCTATCAGTGCTGTCTAATAAACATATTATAAAATTGAAAGAACAAACCTTCATTGTTTTAGTTAGATTTGAAGCCTTCGCCAAGTTCATAAAATATTACATTGCGCGTGGTCGAAATCTTCAGCACTTCGCAGATCTGTATTAAGTTGTCCTAATCTAAATATCAACTGAGTCGCAAGAAAGTTCAAAGGTGTGGTGTCGAATACCCGATGGCAACAATGCCAAGTTTTACGGGATGTGACAAAAACGCCAAAGGCTCAATTTGGAAGACACTGTTCAATATGGGCAACAACACCCTATATCGGTATTTTAGATCTCGGCTTGTCAATCTTCTGTGATTTGATCTGATGTTGAACATTTACAAATATCTCAGAATTTCAAATCATTGTTTTATAGTGATGTGTATAGAATCTTGTTTTATTGTGGGTACTTAAAACGTTAAAAGTTTCTCCAATTTGGAAATTGACTGGGCTCATGATATTTGTTTTGCTTCATTAAGTAGGGTGTTACATACACCTCCTTCATATTGATTACATGATTAGATCTAAAATGCAGATATTCATTAGAATGCGTCAGCTTTTAAGTGATTGTTAATTTTTTCGTTTACAATGTAAGCTTGAGATTGTACATTCCCTGTTACAAAAAATCTGGTTACTACTTCATACTGTTACTTGTAAAAAAAACAATAAACCACTATTTACTGATCTTGAACATATTCCTGCCATGTCACGCTGTGTCCATTTTTTCGATTAGGAAAAATCTAATGACATACTTAACAATATAACAGTTACATAGCTATTTATTCTCAAGGAAAATGTGTTATGCACCTTTTACCTGTGTGCTTGCTGGCTTGCATTTCATTGTGACCTTCTATCGTACACTGTCGCGATGGAATTTGTTACAAAAATGGATTATTGCGCGATTCGCTAGGAATTGCTAGGAGTTCTTCGTGTCCCAATAAAAGTTCATCCAATCTCAAAGAATTACATTTTCATTCAAACAACGCGCGATTGTAAGGTTGAAATTGTTGCAACGAAACTTTGGTATAGTTTATCCGATGTCACTTGGATCAGGGTGAGACGAGGTACTATCAATTGAGGTTTTGAATAAAATTTTTTGTGCCTTAAATGGAAAGATCCACCTGTCGGTGTGGGAAGTAAAACGACTTTTCATTAAAGAGGGAAAGAGTAGTACAGTAACGTAAAAAATTGATCTGGCTTTGCAGGAAGGTGTTCGACGAATCATTTACAGATTTACACTTATTCATTCTATTAGTCATGATTATTTCTAATCCCTACGATGTGTTGAAGCGTGAGCTCTGTATGCAGAGACGTTGACGAAGCCTGTGCAAGATCATTTAAATGTCATTTCATGAAATAGTTGGTCAAAAAAAGTCTGCACACATAAAAATAATTTCTTAGAAGGAGCACAGATGCTTTAATTCAAGTATACCATAACTTCCTATACGCGCAAAGCTATGCTAATCTTAAAGTGAGAATACGATATCTTTCACCATATAAGGGTTAGATTGAGAAAATATTTTCAATGCAAAACTGGGAAATTCTTGAAAGTAAGAATATCAAAATCTTAAATCAAGCATATGGTAATCTTGACCGAAGCATTTCATAATCTTGACTGAAGCATTTCATAATCTTAACTGGAGTATTTTATAAGCTTGACGCAAGTAGCTCAACTTTATTCTAAAATTGTGATATTCTTGGATGAGGACTCTAGTAGTATTGATTTGAGCGTTTGATAACTTTGATGAGCTGTTACCAAGGCCACTGTTGTTTCATTCCAAAAAATGTATTGTATTGAAGCAAGCATTCAAACTCTTCTATGAGCATGTAGAAATTTTTCTCGTCTATGCCATTTATCTGTAAGACACACACATGTAGAAGCCAATTGAATTTTGGACTTGGAAGATGTGTGCAAAGTTTTCAAATATTTGTAAATCAGTCGGTGCCTGTTTAGTGATGGGTACACTGGAGAAGTAGTTCTGCAAAATTTCTTGAATCACATTTAAACTTGGTACTTACGTAGGAACACCTGAGTCATTCCCCATTTTTTTAATAGCTCATTCATGGTTGGATAGATCCAGTGATAAGAAAACTGATGGGAACTGGGACGCGACTCAAATGGCGGTGGACCAGCACTACCGGTAGATTCGTTGACCAATGGTTGACGGTGGTATCACGGGTATCACGTGGCAATGGCAATTTATTTAACAGTTTGACTAGATGCTATTATGTGCTATTATGCAGGATGTAGGTATTAAGCTACGGTGCTAAAGTCGGCGGCGAATGAGACAATTCGAAAACCGATAATGGCGGCGGACGCAGACGGGCAACATATGTCAAATAAATGATTTACTTGATACAAATATAGGGTGTGCTTATAAAACAGCGTTCATTTTCAAACCAAGATTATCATATTGTAAATGAAGGTTCGCATTTGCAAGCTATCTATATTCTTGATAGAAGTAAACGGGACACCGCTGGAAAAAATGATAATCTCGATATAAAATTATGCAATACTTGTTATTAAATTATTATAGTCTTCGTTGCAAAGAAAATTATATTTTCTTTCGGAGCATAATTCTTTAAAATAAATATATAAATCAAAACTATATTATTCTTTTAATACAAATTTTCTATAATTTTCTCATCAAATATTCTTTCTTAGAGTGAGAACAGATATTCTTGTTGTGAGTATGTATTTACAAGAATATCACAATTCTTGACTTGAGAATTTCTTTTTATGTGTGTTTAGAGTCGCACTGCTGGTACATGAATATGCTGAGATATCGATTGCGAAAACGTCCGTCCGTCCATCCATCCGGTATTATAAGACCTCCTCGCCCATGCTCCGTCACATCTAGCCCAATAAAAACAGACAACCCTTCCAGCAGCGATCCTCCTGCGGATCTTCCTTATTTTCCTTCCATCAATTCCCGGTCGTCCTGTTTTTAACTCCTCACACATATCCGGTCGAATATAAACATTTCGTGAGCGGAGTCCAACACTCCTCCTCTTCACCCTTCTCCCTTTCGGTTCCTTCCGTAAAGTTGTGGTGCTTTGGGGGGATACGCCGTTGCCATATATTCTGATGTTTGTATATTTTATTCAAAAAGAAAGTAGCTAGGAGAGACTTCTATTGAGATATTGTGGAGATTTCCAGATAAACAAAGAAGAAACGGTACCTCTGTATCTGTAGAGCGGGGAGGGTGAGTGGTCCCGCTGCACTTAGGCCACAACTGGCCCATTGTGCATCCTCCCAGGGAAGTTTTTCCTCAGGTCATCGTCCATCCTACCAATTGTAGGAAGGTGAACAAGTCGCTAGGGGACATCTCCATTCTGTGGGCAGGTGTAGGCCAATACTCATCGAACGCACACTCTCTAAAAGAAGATAACTCAGGGCACTTACATATATGAAGTGTTCTACAGTTTCGTCTTCGCTTTCACCACATACTGCATATCGGTGTGTCACTTAACCGCATAGTGTGGAGGTGTTTCCTGAGTTGAGAATGTCCAGTCGGAATCCTACTATGCAACATAGGTTTGGTCTGATCATCGCCAAGCACTTCTTGGATATTGCTGTGTCAAAACCTGCAAGGTTTCCATTGGCGAATTGTCTTGAGCTAGTTTTGATTCTATTCGGTTGTATTTGGTCGTTTTCTCTCGTTTACAGTTGTTATCTGCTTGCTTTCTGTCATTTTAAGTTGTTTTCTGTTCGTACCTGTTGTATTTGGCTGTATTTAGTCGTTTTCTATTGTTTCCCGCTCTTATCTGTTTGCTTTCTGTTGTTTCGAGCTAGTTTTGATCCTATTCCGTTGTGTTTGGTCGTTTTCTGTCGTTTACAGGTGTTATCTGCTTGCTTTCTGTGGTTTTGAGCTGTTTTCTGTTCTTTTCTGTTGTATTCGGCTGTGTTTGGTCGTTTTCTGTTGTTTGCCGCTGTTATCTGCTTGCTTTCTGCTGTTTTGAGCTAGTTTTGATCCTATTCGGTTGTATTCGGTCGTTTTCTATCGTTTACAGTTGTTATCTGCTTGCTTTCTGTTGTTTTGAGTGGTTTTCTGTTCCTTTCTGTTGTATTCGGCTGTCTTTAGTCTTTTTTTGTTGTTTCCCGCTGTTATCTGCTTGCTTTCTGCTATTTTGAGCTAGTTTTGATCCTATTCGGTTGTATTCGGTCTTTTTCTATCGTTTACAGTTGTTATCTACTTGCTTTCTATTGTTTTGAGTTGTTTTCTGTTTCTTTCTGTTGTATTCGGCTGTCTTAGTCGTTTTCTGTTGTTTCCCGCTCTTATCTGTTTGCTTTCTGTCGTTTTGAGCTGTTTTTGATTCTATTAGGTTGTATTTGGTCGTTTTCTATCATTTACAGTTCTTATCTGCTTGATTTCTGCGGTTTTGACTGTTTTGAGCTGTTTTCTGTTCTTTTTTGTTGTATTCGGCTATGTTTAGTCGTTTTCTGTTGTTTCCCGCTGTTATCCGCTTGCTTTCTGTTGTCTTGAGCTAGTTTTGATTCTATTCGGTTGTATTTGGTCGTTTTCTATCGTTTACAGTTATTGTCTGCTTGCTTTCTGTCATTTTGAGCTGTTTTCTATTCTTTTCTGTTGTATTCGGCTGTGTTTTGTCGTTTTATGTTGTTTCCCGCTGTTATCTGCTTGCTCTATGTTGTTTTGAGCTAGTTTTGATTCTTTTCGGTTGTATTTGGTGATCTTCTATCGTTTACAGTTGTCATCTGCTTGTTTTCTGTGGTTTTGAGCTGTTTTTTTGTTCTTTTTGGTTGTATTCGGATGTGTTTAGTCGTTTTCTGTTGTTTCTCGCTGTTATCTGCTTGCTTTCTGTTGTCTTGAGCTAGTTTTGATTCTATTCGGTTGTATTTGGTCGTTTTCTATCCATTACTGCAATTGTGGTTGCTGACGTTCCAAATAGGTCACAGGTCCTAAAAGAAGAAACGGTAGGAACGATATGTACGAATAATGCAGAAAGGGCTGCCGAGAGTAAAATTCTTAAGGTCTGAGCCTCTGGAGCTATGACAGGAGCACATCCTCAAAGCTTCCAAAGCTGCGTGGGTTGACACTTCTGGCAGCTCAACTACTACTAGCTACCCTGGTGTATACTTTTTCCCGGTGCTTCTATATGGAGTCGAAGCGTGGACGATAAAAATCTATCTATAGAATGAATAGAATGGAGGCTTTTGAAATGTGAATGTACCGCCGAATGTTAAAAATACCTTGGACAAATCGTGTTACTAATATGAAAGACCTTCGGCGAATGAACAAGGAACGCCGTGTTCTCTTAACCACCATAAAAAAGAGAAAACCGCCAATCTTCGGACAAATCATGAAGAATAGCTTAAATATACCCTTCTGAAACTAATAGGAGCCAAAATCAAAGGTTAAAGAGGGCTGGGGCGCAGATAAAACTAATGGTTTGAAAACGTCAGAGACTCATTCTCTGCTCAGGCGAGCACAAGATAGAGAAGCGCTTCCCAAAATTGTTGCCTATCTTCATTGAGTGGAGTTGGTAAGACGAAGTGAGGAGCTAAATACTACCTCTCCAACACCTCCGAATTGCGACTGATCTTGTTACTGGACACTGTCAGCTAAGAAAACACCTCTACAATAAGAGGTTAAGTGATACAATCCTGTGCAGGCGATGTGACCAAGAAGATGAGACAGTTAATCACCTGATGTGCGATTGACCCGACTTTGCCGGTTAGTAAAAGTATCTCCGAGAGTTCGCTAAATGTATGGTAGCAAAATTTGTAAATATTTATGGTTTAAAGTACCAAAATTATTTTGTTTTGTGGAAAAAAGGTTAACTGCAGATGTTAAAGGTGTGCCATATCCCCCTATCTGTACGTACTACTGTACCAATACTGTGGTATCATGAACCAATACTAGCATATTCATCATCAAAAATTCCGCGATTAACAAGCGGTTTGTATTCTTAATAGAAGTAAAAAATGCAGTCAAGTTGATTGACTCAGTACTTCCCACACATTCCAATGATACCAGTTTTATTACTTTCCCATAGCATGAAGCTATAGTCTAGATCCCCTTGCAACCAAATCATCGGTCGCCCGACCGCAAAAAAGTGTGTTATTCTACTTGGTACTTCTTTCACAGGTCAATGGAAAATCTGTCATGAATAAAACCAATTTTTGAGTTTTATAGCCCCCCACCCCCGAAGCACCCCAATTTCACTCCCACCCAAAAAAAAATTGAAAATGATCAAAAACCCCTTACGTCTAAAAACGAAGTTTAAGGTGTTTTTATATTTTTAGTTTTCTTATTATTGCTGCGCCGCCACTTAAACGATTTCTAAAAACCATACGCGTTTTCCATCCTCGTCACGGTAATAAATCTGTGTCAAAATGTCAAGTCCTTAGTTTTCTCTAATCGGCAAGGCATTGTTCGGATGGACCTAAAAAAAGTGTTTTATGACGCTACGCCTTCCTTTCACAGGTCAATGGACAGCCTATTATGAATACAAAAAAAAAATCAGTTTTACAACCCCCCGCCCCTCAACCACCCCAATTTCATCCCCACCAAAAAAAAGTATAAAATGATCAGGAACCCCTAAAATGAATAAAAACGAAGTTTGAGCTGTTTTCACATTTTTAGTTTTTTTAATATTGCTGCGCCGCCACTGAGACGATTTTTAAAAATTATATGCGTTTTCCATCCTTGCCAAAGTATTGTGTGTCGAAATTTCATTAACTTCGATTCAGTAGTTTGCACATTATAAAATACAGAACGATCTAAAGCAATACTCGTATGTATCGTATATACGTTGGAAAAATTCCAAGTCCTTTGATTTCTGTAATAGGCATAAGGTAATGTTCGGATATACCTAAAAAAGTTATTTATGTCGCTAGGTCTTCCTTCACAGGTCAGTGGGCAGTCTATTACGAATACAACAAATTTTTCAATTTTACAACCCCCTCAACCCCCAACCACCCCAATTTTCACCCCCACCCAAAAAAAAGTAGAAAATGATCTGGAACACTTAAAACGCCTAAAAACGAAGTTTGGAAAATATTTGAAATTTTTCGTTTTTTGCTAATTACTCCGCCGCCAATGCACCGATTTTCAAAATTATAGCAGCATTACCTACTACGACCTGACAGCATATTGCTGCCCAAATTTCATCAAAATCCATGCAGCGGTTACTGAGATTACGAGGCTAGAAAAACGCGCACAGACAGACAGACAGACAGACCGACAGACAGACAGACAGACAGACCGACGGAAATGAGTGACGTGGATTTTCGTTATGTATGTAGATATCACAAAACGCCCAAAAAGCATATTATCTCAAAATCGAAAATTTTCGCGATCACAATACTCGCCTCCCTATCGGTGTGGGAAGTAAAAGGTTCAGTTGAAAAATATTAGGGCTGTTCGCAGAGCAATCACAAACTAGTCAGCGTCAATTTGATTGGCCAGTACTAGTCAGAAATAGTTTGGCAACTGCAATGGCGAATACTGATTGGTTCTGACTGGTTTGTGATTCTTTCTGCGAACAGACCTATTATATCCTTACTAAAACTTTATAGAAAATAATTCAGTTAGTAAAAAAATATATTCTTTGTCAGAGCATATTTCTTTAGAATCGAAAAATATATTTTTCTTAATTCAAATTAACTATAATTGCTTCATCAAGTATATTTTCTGAGAGCGAGAACAGATAATAATTCTCTCTCGCACGTATATCTTTTTATGTGTGTATTTAAATTAGATATGAGATGATGATTCTCTATAACGAATAGGTAATTTTTCGACCTTAGTTATTTATCTTGTCATACAACTGCGCCGCAAAATAGCATACTTTGATGTGAAGAGGCATTTTAACACTCGAGTTATCTTCAATTTATAACGATTCGATGAAATGAAACGCAGTCAAACGCGTGCCATCCTCCCACGTAGAACCTGTGCTATGAATGGAAACTTTTAACTGATAGAAACATGGCAACGCCGCGCTCCGTTTGAAACTTGGCAGCCGAATTTCCCCTCTTCGCCCAATCGTCGCGCACCCCCGTTCCCAACTATATACCCCCTCCCCTCCTCGCACCTACCACCCCCCGCCCCGTTTTTCTAACCCCGGCAGGCATTCCAGTTCCGCCTGGCCCGTCTGACGAACATCGTTGCCAATTTAAGGGTTCTCGGTATTCTATATATAGAGCATTATTTGTTTTTACTCCCAACTCCAGATATACAGGGTGTCCCATGGTCCAATTTTCATTTAGGCAAATAATACTGATGTATTTATTTCTTCGTCTTTATTCGAACAGGAGGGTATATAATATATCTCAAGAATTGGGACAAATCTGGGCAAGATTAGCATAGGGGTTGTAGAAGCCAATTTGGGGCTGACTTCCAAGGTGATGTCCTATAGTACACTCGTAAGGCTGTTCTTGTATGGATCACTAGTGTGCTAACCGTGTGCACCGTACATAAACAAAGACAAGTAGGGTCATTTGCCGTGCCGACTTTGATGTGAGTCTCACAAATGCGAGCCGCCTCGATTTGAGGGGGGTTCCCTTCGTGCGGACTCGTCTACCTACAGGGAATCCGACTGTGCGATATGGTCGACGTCAACGGTCGACATTCACTTTACTTATATGGGGGTCAATAGAAATGAATTCTATAGTACAGATAGAATATAATTTATTATTCAATAAACCATTCAACACAATAACTGCAGATGCAGCTACTGGGGTGGCAAATAGCTCAAGCAGTATTATAGATCATGTTTTGTCAGATAGATGTCGTAATTTGAAATGTACGATTCAATAAGTAAAAGTAACAGTCTGATCATTCATAATTTGTTGTCAATAACCTTAGGTGTAAACATAAAAGTGCGACAAAATATAGAAAAGAAGTAAACAGAATAGATCATAAAAAAATAATCTCAAAATTTTGAAAGAATATTCAAACTACAGAAGTTCAATCATTTCAGGAACTAATTGACTTAATCACTTGTTGTAAAAAAGATTCGGAATTCAAAAAGACGTATAAGGTACGTGAAAATAACGACTGGATAAATCAAGAAATTCTCGAAAAGATTGAAAACCGAGTCAAAATGTATAAACAAACAGTTAAAGAACCGGGAAACACGAATTTGGAAAATGAATTTAAAAAACTTAAGAATCATGTGAATAATAAAATTAAAGTATTAAAAACAGATATTTTAAAAATCAATGGGAATAAGTAGGCACAAATATAAAAAAACCATGGGGCCATATACAGAGCATGTCGCCGGCATTTTTTTGTGAAATACGCACAAAACGCTCAATAACACACAAACACTACTTATTGAGGCACCCCGGTAAATCCGACCGATTGTATCCCGTGCACCGTGTCGCGTGTTAGGTGGTGTTAGGTGGACTGACCCTGTAAACCACAGCTATTAGCGTTCGGCTACTGCTCGAGATCGCCGGGCGCTAGAATCCGCCAGCTTGCGTAGTATCCGAGAGCACAGCAGGAAAGACCACATTGGGGGTGGAGCTTAGAGTAACCCTACTTTACTTGTCTTTGTTAATGTACGGTGCCATGTGTAAGGATGGAAACAATCAGCTAAAGCTAAATAAAATTCAACGCTTGGCTTGTGTGGTGCACTTGACTTGGCAGAGGGAATCAAGAGCGTCTGCGTTCAGATTGTGGAGTCAGGGTAGTTGGTCCATTGTGAATCCTGGCAGGTGACACTTTGTCATCCTCTCGGAACTGCAAAGAGATTACCGTATCCTACATATGTAGAGTTGTATAATGTCTCCAACATATTGCTTCGACTGCAAATTTACGGCGAAGTATCCTACAACAGAAGAGTGGGGGTCAAGTGGCAGCCGGCCTTTTGAGGAAGCAGGGCCAGTCTGGTACACAGACGGCTCACTTACCAACTAAACTTCCTTCGCTGGAGATTGTGGGCCAAAAACAAAGCCCTCCCTCTCTCTTGGGCATACACTACGATATTCCAAGCAGGAATACATATATATGCGATTTTAGCTTGTGCCTTTCATATTCACGAAATTCAGGGGCCTATGAGGAGAATTACCATCTGCTCTGACAACCAGTCAGCATTGAGTGCTTGAGGTTTACATCAAGGGGCGTTATGCAGTGTAGAAGGGTCTTTGATGACATTTCGGCAAGTCATCAGGTGTCACTTATGTAGGTGCCAAGTCATGCTGGAGTTTGCGGTAATGAGATAGCGGACACTCTTGCAAGGCGAGAGTCGAGGAATAATTTCCTGGGTCCTCAGCAGGCTATGGGGCTGGCAGGAGGTACCATTAGAAGGAAAATCAACAACTTATGAGATGGAGATGAATCTCTGCACATCTCCGTCAAGCTAGAGAACTTATTTTAGGACCTCTAGCCAAGGTGGGGCAGTTCTGTCTCTCACTGGACAGAAGCCGGCCAAGGTTACTTCATGGCCTGCTATCGGGCCATAACATCTTCAAACGTCACTTAAATGTGATGTGGGTGGCAAGCGACCGGACGTGTACACGCTGCGGCGAGAAGGTATAGTTGCAGAACACATTCTATGTCGCTGTGAGGCCCTTAGGTATCACAGGCAGATCTTACTAGGTTCAACCTAAGGATATAAGATGGGCAGGACCTTTGCGATAAGGGCTGGATTTGGGAATTAGGGTAAGGAAAGGTGCATAGACTGGTGGGGTTCTGGTCAACAGAAAACCTCTCTCCACCTTTAATTAATTTATTAGCATAGCTACTCTTAGATACTCTTAACCAGATGAGTCAACAAAGCAAAAAAAAACATGCGATGTTACATACTACGTCAAGTATCTACAGGAAACGAGACTAAACCAGATATTAACAGGATAATTAATAAGATCTATCTCAAACTTATACATAAATGCATCTTTAGTATGCTGGCCATGGATGGATAGATTCACACCCATCATCCTTTGGCTGTGATGATTGAATGAGAGGTGATTAAACTGCAGCCCCACAGTTTGGTATGGTTTCTTGGTGCTAAATACGTATATAAATGTTTGCACAGGTCAAAAAAATAAGTAAAGTAAAAAACAAGTACAAGTACAATAACATAAAAGACGAACAATCTAAGTACAGAAATATTGTTATATGTATATTACTTAAACGTAAATAGAGTAATATAACTATAATTCATTATGACATCGATTAAGTTGTTGTTTAGGTACTCGTCGATAGTATAAAATGCCTTTTTTAATAAGTACGACTTCATTATTTTCTTAAAATTTGATGCCTCTAATTTCTTTATGCACTCTGCAAGAGCATTATAAAAAACTATATTATAGTAGTTTGAACCATTTCTTGTTTTCAAAAGACGGTTATATGTAAAGAGTAGCGCATTCTTGTTACGTGTATCGTATGCAGATTATTGTGCGTAGTGTACTGGTTTAAGTTGTGCTTTACAAACAATAAGCACTCCAGTATGTATATACATGGAATCGTCAAGATTCTCAGGTCAATGAAAGAATATTTACAGCGGCCACGATAATGCAAACCGGCAATAATCTTAATGGCTCGCCGCTGGACCCCAGTTCAAAATACAATATTGAGAATTTGACTGAAAATACCCGAAATAAGCCAGCAACATAGATCGCCTGGATGCAATATTATTAAGATTTCGAATCAAATATGTTGTTAATCCTTGACAACTTCTTAGATAGATTCCTGATATGGGGCTGGTAGTTGAATTTACTATCTATGGGTACACCTAAAAATTTAACTGGACTAATTTGGCTAATTACGATACTTTTAAGTTTTATCAGGATTCATTGTTAATTTATTACTAATAAACCAGTCGTGTAATTCCAATCGATTACTTTCAGCTTGTTCTAGCAATACGTCATAACTTTTGCTCGTACTAATCGATGTGGTGTTATCATCAAAAAGGATGGGTTTAGCATTAGTGGAGGCAGGCAAATCGTTTATCTATATTAAGAACAGAATAGGCCCTAATACACTACATTGCGGTACTCCGTGTTCAATTGTAGTAGTCTTATATGAACAACCATTATAAGTAACATATTGCATTCGGTCGGATAGGTATGATGTCAGAGAAACTTTGTGCTTGGGACCTGCATGACTGTCTTCCTGGCAGAAATATTCGCCATACTGAGAGTGACAGGCTCAGTAGAACTTCAGTCCACATGATCGAACATACATAAGAACTGACGACGCCAAGTGACGTTTCTTGTTTTGTTTATGCTCATTGTACAAAATAATGGTGCCACCATATATATTAAATCTGACTGAGAATGGAAAGTAGGATATAATCACGGAGCATAAAATTTTTCCAGAGAAACCTTTGGGAATTTAAAATCGATTATATCTGAAATTTCGGAACAACTTCGTTTTTGTATTGTGGCAGACTCAAAAATTCAAGATGCTTGAGTCATTTAGATCATAGAATTTTTTAATCAAACACAAAACTTGACAGCCTGGAAAATGAACATCTATGCACTTTTTTATCAGCTCATCATCATAGTCACAATGGCTTAACAGACTCGTAAAATGCATTAAGTCGGAGCTAGAGTATTACCGACACGAACATTATCAACTGTTTTGAGAACTGTAGCTCGCCATCGTTCGCGATTTTCTGTCAGTTCAGTGGCGCTCTTGATACTCATATCTAGCAACTGTTTCGTCGTATCCACCCAGCGTGTAGGGGAACGGCCACGGCGCCGCCCACTCGGGGCGTGACCCTGAATTACAAGTTTCTCCATATTATCGCTTCTGTGAATATATCCGAAGAATGTAAGCATTCTCGTCGACACAATGGAGAATAGTCTCTTTGGATTATCGAGCTCATCCAGTATGGTAATGTAATGGTTCGATGGGCGGTATAAGGAATTCTCAGCAATCTCCTCCACGTCCTCATTTCATCTATGCGAGCTCGATCTGCCTTTTTAACAGTCCAAGTTTCCGAGGCATTCAAAAATATGGAGAACACAAGAAACTGAACCAGCGACATTTTGGTAGCTTTAGTGATGTTATGGTCACGCCATATTTTAGTAAGCTTTGTCATGGCCACTCGTGCCTGTTGAATGCGCCGTCGAATCTCATTCTCACAGCTACCCGAATTGTCGATCAAAGAACCGAGGTACACAAAACTTTGAGCTACCTCACAACGGCCTATTGACTTTATTTCTCGATGATTGTCATGCTCTCTATCTCTATCGACGATCATAACCTTGGTCTTGTTGTAGTTAATACCAAGACCATATGCTGCACTGTGTTGTTCTCTTTTATCAGCTAAGAGCCTTTTTTTTGTTTACTGCATCGACTTCTATGGTCATTAGCCTTATTTTGGTTTTTAAGAGCTTTTAATTAATTAACTTGCAATTGAGCTAAAATTTTGTATACACGTTTAGTTTGGATGACAATACACGATAAACTGTGTGACGTTCTAAATGCAATATGGCGGACCATCTAAGATGGTGAAATAGTTATTTTTATGCACTTCTACTATGTAGGGTATCAAATAAAATGGTTTGCCAAGAATAAATAGAAAAATTTTCTGACATCAGTCTTAATCCAATATGACGAATTTTTGAAGTTTTGTATGCTTTCGTATAGTATGGGTTGGGTATCACATGAAAAGGTTCGCCGAGATAAAAATGCATGTTAAAAAAGATCGTGATTATAAGCTCCATTGCTCTAATCAACCTGAAATTTTGATTTTGGATTATTCTTGAGGTAGAATTTTTGAGCCTGTAACATCGGTCGATTAACTTTTGACTTGTGACATTTGGCGAGATGGACGTCATCAGCATTGGTCTTCAAAAACAAACCCGGATCCAATCGGGACCGTCGAGAGCTACCCGACGGTCCCGATCCCAGTCAAGCTGGGGCTGTGCCATGGACTGAGTGGCATCGAGGTGTAATATCTAAACGGACCTCTGGGAAGGTCGATGAATATTTCTTCGATGCTCACGTAGGAAGCAAATGGGAAAGAAACATCAAAACAAACGAACAGAAGACTGGAGAAAAAGAAATTGATGAACAGACTCATAAACCTAGCCAGCAATAATTAAAAAGTAAAAAATAAATTGAAAAAAAACCTTTTTTGAAAAAAGCTTTTACATAAATATGCTTCAAAAAGCAGAAAATAAAATTTCTCTTTAAAATTTTAACTATCAACTTATAGCTTCATTAATTCATTATACACAATTTATTAGACCATAAAAGCTTGTCGGGCGATTTACTTGTGTAAATAAACTAGTACTTGTTTAATTAAATAACTTAATCTGCTTCAGTATAACTTTTTTTAGCTTCAGTTTAATTATAGGTACTTACGCAAACCTCGCGACAAGCTTTTATGACCATATAAATTGTGTATAAGTAATAGTTAAAATTCTAAAAAAATGTGTGTTCTTCTTTTTAGAGCATTTAAATAACAAACAGTTTTTTTTTAAACAAAGAAGGTCTTTTTGCTTTTAATTCATTCATGAATAGTTTTGGAGGCTTTTGCAATGTTCGCACTCTTGTGATATTAGAAGTGTACTGTTAAGGGTCTAGGGTATAGCGCCCGAAATTGAGAATCCAAGAAAAGACGTATTCTCATGTTAGCGAGGAGGCGTGGCCACCTGTTCCCTTTCTCCAGTGTGTGTGTCTAAGATGAGGGCAGTTAAGTCCAAAAATCCAAAGGTAAGGTCAAAAGGTCCAAAGGTAAGGTCCAAAGGTCACTATAAAAATGAATTTCAAATTTGGGATTGACTATTGACAATACTCTGCGTTTCAAAGAACATGTGTCAAATGTTTTGAAAAAATGTTATATTACTTTGAAGTCTTTATATGTAAATCGTTCAATTTTGAATTTTAAAATAAGAAAAAAGCTATGCGAGTCTCTCATATTTCCTAGCATATTTTATTGTAGCAGTGTATACTATTTTTGTTTAGATTCGGTCACTAAAAACAGACTACAAAAACTGCAAAACATGTGTTGTAGATTTGTATTTTCTTTGAAAAAATTCGATCATATCTCTTTGAAGAGAAATCAACTTGGTTGGTTAGGCATAGAAAATGCATGTAAATATTACCTAGCAACATTTACACATAAAATTGTTTCTTCTCGCTCCCCCCCTTATCTTTATGAAAAATTTGTATTTAGACGGAGTAATTTAGACATCAATTTTAGACACAAATATCGCTTGGAGATACCCATGTACAAAACTGTACTATATCGCAGATCATACACCTACAATGCCATCAGGATTTACAATGATTTAGATGATACGTATAAGCAGTTACCAGTAAACAGATTTCGAAAAATAGTAAAACACGCATATTTGTGATAATGTCGTGCAATAATACTCATGAATTTATGACATGTTTAACTTTTACACTGTATATCCGTTCTTAGACTAGTTTTTTTCTTCTCAGATTTTTATTATGGGTAGGTTGAGTAGAGTAGCTCTGTAGCTAGACTCCGCCTACACAGAGGATACATTGTAATTTTAGTTTTTATAATGTTCCTAATAAAGACATTTTATGTTTTTTCAAGCTTCTCTCGCATGACTGCGGTGACGACAGATGTTGACCGGCTAGGCCAAGTCAACACCTGAACTATTACTGATCGGAATTTAGGAAAGATCGTACTATATTACAGGTCTTAAGGATTACAGACTTTTGGAATATTTTATGTAAACTTTCGTCCAGGCCTAACTGTTGTAGGTGTTGTGTAAATGTGTTCGGTGTGAGGCCTGAGACCGACATAATGAGGGGAACAATAATAACTTTATCTTGTTTCCAAATTCGCTTCATTTCTATGGCAAGGTCGGTGTATTTAGATATTTTCCCAGCGTAGGTGTTTTGAACATTCACATCATTGGGAATAGCAATATCTATTTAAGTAGGTAACTTTGTCTGCCTTTATCTGAAATACTATATCTGGTCTGTTTGCATTGATGGTTTTATCTGTGTGTATTTCAACATCCCAGTATAGTTTGTAGTGATCGTTTTCGAGTACTGATGTTGGTGTATACTTGTAATATGGATCGGAGTTTTCGATTAGTTTGTTTTTTGTGGCTAATGCCTGATGTATGATTTTGGCTGCTGAGTTATGTCTAGCCGTGTACTCAGTTCCAGCGAGAGTTTTGCATGCGCTTGTTATGTGGTCTATTGTTTCCTTTTGTTGTTGACATTTTCTGCAGTTATCGTTTGTTATGGATGGATCTTTAATTACGTATTTCTTGCAGTTTCTCGTCGCAACAACTTGGTCCTGGATAGCAAGCATAAACCCCTCAGTTTCTGGAAAGAGCTGACCATCCTGCAGCCAGGTGTATGACTGTTTTTCATTTATGTGGTCTTGCGTAATACGGTATCTATGTTTGCCATGGAGTGGTTTCTGCGACCAGGTGCTTATTTTTTCTTGTTGTGATTGTGTGGGATTGTGTGTGTCTGCGACGTGGTCTGGACATGATAGGTTGAGTGGTGTATAGTTTTTGTCTGCTTTTACTATTGCTCGATGTAAATTTGTTTGTTTGTTTTGGAAGAAATGTCTGAGTGTCTTTATCTGTCTTGTGCGAAGCGACTGTATATCTGTAATCCCTCTGCCTCCTTGTTTCCTGTCTATGGTGAGCCTTTCTTTGCATGCGTTTGGATGTGACATTCGGTGTTTCGTGAGCTCCGTCCGTATGAGGATGTGGATGTTTTCTATATCAGTGTGTGACCACTTGATGATGCCGAAGGAGTATGTGAGGACTGGTATCGCAAATGTGTTAATGGCTTTTGTAAGGTTTCTGGAATTCAATTTGGTTTTTAGTAGCTTAATAAGGCGATCTCTGAACTCTTGGGTTAGTTGTGCCTTGACTTGTGTGTGGTCTATTTTAACGTTCTGATTGAAGCCCAGGTACTTGTAAGTTTCGTCCTTGTTCATGTTGTTTAGTGTTTGGCCAGCTACTGTTTCCTGCTGGGGGTGGTCCTTCCAATGGCCTCTGTTGATGTGGAGAACCTTGCATTTACTCATTCCGAATTCCATCCTGACGTCTGACGAGCAAGCTTCTGTTGTTCTGATTAACTCTTTCAGTTGTACTTCATTGGCGGCATATAGTTTTATATCATCCATGTAGAGGAGATGATTTATTTTGTGTTGGTTTAATCTGTCGTGTCTAATGTTGAAACCGCAGTTTGTGTTGTTAAGTGCGTTGGAGAGCGGATTCAGACAGAGACAGAACCACAGTGAACTGAGAGAGTCACCCTGGAAGATGCCGCGTCTTATGTGAAGCTCATCCGTCTTGATAAGGCCGTCCTGGGTTTTGAGATGTATGCTGGTTCGCCATGTCTCCATGGTTCTTGTAAGAAACTCACGTAGCCCCGGGTTGATTTTATATATTTGAAGAGTTTCCGCTAGCCAGCTATGGGGTACAGAGTCGAAGGCTTTTTTATAGTCGATGAAACAGGTATGAAGGTTCCTATGTTCTTTTCTGGTTTGCTCCATGATGACATTATCAATTATAAGTTGTTCCTTGCAACCTTGGCTTTGCTTTCGACATCCTTTCTGTTCTTCAGTCAGGATGTTATTTTGGGTGAGGTGTTGTTCAATTCTTCTGCCTATTGTTGCGGTTATGATCTTGTACAAGGTGGGAAGACAAGTGATTGGGCGATAGTTGGCAGGGTTCTTGGTGTCTGCGTTTTTGGGTTTTATATACGTTATTCCTTGCGTGAGGAATTTGGGAAGCCTATTCGGTTGGAGTATGGCTTTATTTATTTGGTCGGTAAGCATTTCGTATGTTGCACTGAATTGCTTGTACCAGAAATTTTGCACATTATCAACGCCTGGGCACTTCCAATTATGGGTATGCTTTATGGTTTCACCTATTTCCTCTGGTGTAAGGGTAACGTCTCCCTGCTCCACTATATGTTGATGTTTTTCCTCTTCTTGTCTGATCCATGGAGCGTTTTTATTATGTGTTTTGGGTTCTGACCATAGGCATAGACATTTTATTATTATTATTATTATTATTTCCAAGCTCTTGAAGTTACCCTAAAACTTACAGTAATTACTCAAAGAGCAAATTGAAGAAGAAAGCTTGCGCTTGTGCAACTATTTACCCTTTTTTTATATCGTGTTTGGTTGTTAAATTACAGGCATTTATAGAATGTATGATTTTGCATTGCGAGTTTTTTTGCACATTAAAAAACTTTTTGGAGAAACTCGAAAATATTTGTCATTCATTAAGGTCTTAACTATCGCCTTCTGAAATATTATATATATGTAGTTTGAAAATAGAGTGTGTTATGGGAGAAATTGTGAGTCCGTGTTTTACATGGCAAATCCGTATGTATAAATGTGTGTATCCAGGCCCCTTAAGTCAAGAATTTTTTATCCCACCTGATATCTGAATGAGTGTATTGCACAACTATTGAAAAGGAATATAATTACTGTCTTTGTGGAAGTTTATTCCCGAAATGAATATTCGTCTGCACAGCGAAATATAAACTAAAGAAGTATACAATTCATCCGTTTCATTCCATATCTCTGTTGTTACAAGTACAGAGAAAAATTATAATATGTCTGCATCTGAAGACCGATCTATAAATCATGCGGTCGGGTAGAAAGTCGCATTAATCATTGTTTACTCAGACATGTTAAAAACAATCGGCCGATTCCGGGAATATCTTGTAATTATAACATGATCGATTGTCTTCTCGTCAGATAGTCTCATTGGCGTACTTTGTAAGTTTCATCGCATTTATAGGAAATAATAAACATGATATATAGAGAATAAATTATTTGTTGGAACGTCTAATTTCTAATTTTCTGTTGTATTCTGTGTTTAGTCGTTTTCTATTGTGTAGCGCTGTTTTCTGTTCTTTTCTGTTGTATTCAGCTATGTTCAGTCATTTTCCATTGTTTCCCGCTGTTATCTGCTTGCTTTCCATCGTTTTGAGCTAGTTTTGACTCTATGTGGTTGTATTTGGTCGTTTTCTACCGTGACGCGTCCAATTTTCATTTCAATCCTAATTTATATTAGTTATGATCTATCATCAATTTTATGATGATTTGAAACTGGATTGGGCATAGCAGCGCATGTCTAGTCAGATGTTAGAAAACCCTATTCGCATGTAAAACTATAATCCATGTTTGACAGCATGTTTTGTGGTAGAATTTTTTATTTTTCCCTCGAATCTCCGTTTTGTGCTGTTACTGTTACCTAAACCTACACACCGAAAAATCTGTCGTTTTGTCAAGGACTTACGCTTGGATTCAATGGGACGTAACACTCAGCATTCCTCAAATATAGCGATGTTTTATCCAATGGGAAGTGTATAGTTGGTAACGAATTATATCGTATTGTCGATTCAACTACAAGATGTCATTGGATTCCAATGTATGATTCAATCGCAGCCTGTCGTTGAAGCGAATCTGTGTTTGGTAATTGATTCTAAACTATTCTCTTTTCCTTGGACCAACAGATTTCATTGCGAAGACAGCTGATCGATTCGATTGGATGTTTAATGGTGTGATTTTGTATGATGTTATAAGGAGCATGATATAAGAATTAGACATAAGCCTGCACCAGTTGTTGCATTTTTACCTGAAATATAACTGTCTGACTAATCTAAATACCTACATTCAAATGTGGGTGTTAGCTCTTCTAAGCCCCAATTTCTGAGTAGGTCCTCCCTTTAATATATAACTGGACACATTTAAATCACACAATTGCTGATGCAAAAAGCAAAAACACAAGATGGCACAACACGGCTAACACCGAAACAACACAACGAAACAACCTCATCCATGTTGGCGCCGATAATAACACTAAGATAATCCCCTGTTCTTTCTTCTTACGTTCATTGAATCGAGACATCCGTCCCGCCAAATACTGATTATAGTTCAGCGAACAACAAAGGCCATTGAATTCGATATATGATGTTGTTACGAATACTACTTACCAATTTCTTTAACAGCATAGACAATGTTTTGAAAGCACGGGTTATTGTTCGCGTAATAGTTACCTTTTGAAACAAAATTAATTTTTATCAGATGAATTATCACGAACTGCTATTGCAGTAATAATTTTTGTACATCGAATAGATTGTATGCTTTACTTAAATGAAACATAGGGTAAATTTCGAAAACAAAAGGATGTTTTGATTGGAGTACCTGTGATTACTTCGGATATAAGGATTGAATTCTTTCAATGACATGGATTTGAAACAACTGTAAATGTATTTAAAGCGATGGAAAAACATCCAAATACTAACAATTGGAAACGTAACAGTACTTTTTTCTGTGTAAATCGGCCTACAGACGTTGACGTATGCTGTGATGCAGGCATCGACTCCTACGTGTCATGATGCAAGTAGCAGCGTGTGTAGTACTGACTCACGTATTTGGCATCAGTTGCGGCTTGCAGCGATGCAGATCTGGAAACCCATTTTGGTCGGTGAGCCATGACGCCGAGTTCACCCTACTATTCCTGTGTTGCATGAAACGTGCATAAAATATCAAGTCGATTCAGTCATCGCAACAGGTTTCGATGTGAGTAGGAACTTATGCAACTGATCCAAGTTTCATGAAACCTTGAGTCGATTCAGGAATCGCAACATGCATCAACGTCTGTAGGCCGCTTAACCTTTTGTTGGCTTTTCGTAACAGGAAAAGAAATACTGGTTAGAAAGGGAAATAAAAAACATGAACGTTCATGACAATGACGTAGTATATCTATAATCCCTTCATTATCTGTGGAATCGAAATCATTTATCCAATCTGAATTGAGCTAGAACTGGAAATTTTTTATGTCATTTTTGTAACGAGATGATGTAGGAATATACAATCATGCCCTATTCCCGCGATGTTTACTCTCCAAAATAGGAAAAGTTAGTTTCACAAGCTCAACTTCGAAACACAGAAGAAAAATCTGCAATCTACGCATGCCCCAAGCTCCCAGACGTCAAACCGTACTGAAATCCTGCTTGAACATGGTTTTGTCAATTTCAAACCGTTGGAAATCAGATGCTAGAACAAAACTATTAGGTCTGTTTTTACAGAGAATCACAAACCAGTCAGAGTCAATCAGTATTCCCCATTGCGGTTGTCAAACTATTTCTGACTAGTACTGGCCAATCAAATTGACGCTGACTAGTTTGTGATTGCTGTAAAAACAGACCTATTATAAGCATCATTCTGATCACTTGTTGATGATAAATCAGTAGCTTAGTCAATATTTCGAATTTAGTAGTGAATCTTTCTTTTGCATACTTATTTATTAGGTATCAGTTAATTAGTGATTACCAAATATCAAGAAATTTTAAATCAATCCTGGTTTGTCCAAGATCACTTTTCATGTTAATAAGTTTTATCTACTCCCTTATAAGGTTATAAAGCAATTACTGATAAACTAACGATCTACTACCTACCTACAAACAAACATCGCAAATTATTTTTCATAACTCACGCTTCAGCTGTGAGTTATGCAACGTCTACTAGATACCCACCGCTTGAAAATGCATTAACACTGAATACACGCTATGATAACTGAAAAGGTGGCTATGAAACAGAAAACAGCTAAAAACAACAGAAAGTAAGCAGATAACAACTGTAAACGATAGAAAACGACCAAATACAACCAAATAGATTCATAACTAGCTCGAAACGACAGACAGCAAGCAGATAACAGCGGGAAACAATATAAAACGACTAAACACAGCCGAATACGACAGAAAAGAACAGAAAACAGCTAAAAACGACAGAAAGCAAGCAGATAACGGCGGGAAACAATAGAAAACGACTAAACACAGCCGAATACAACAGTCTAATTCGAACTAATTCATTGAGTAATAAATCTTTATTTCATTTTTAGGGCTGCCGTTAATTAACTTGTTTGTAGAAATTCAAGAAAATATTTAAAATAGATAACGAATAGATATCGAAACTTTATAAGCAGTTTATTCATTCAAATCCAGTCTTTATAACTTTGGAAGAGCTCTAGTGCCATACACGCCACAATTATACATTTTCTGCAATAGAGTACAAGACATTCAGGTTGAGATTTTTACTAAAATTCATTTATAAAATCATGATTTGGGGAAGTACTCCAGTAATGTTTATATAAATAGCTTGTTGAATCCAACTACTGAACATCGGGAATGGGACAACAGTAGAGACCTTGAAAACGCCATCTCTTTCGGGGTAGGTATCGCAAGAAAACATTCAAGAATTGCAATGACAAATAGGGTACTTGCAGAAAAAAATATTATGTCATTTACGCGTTCCTTAGAGCCTAGTAAACATGACAGAATCACTTGTTTAGTTTTTTGGGATCGGCTGTGAGATATATTCCAAAAATTATTTCAAATGCCGGAAAATGCCGCGCAAACAACCTCTGACGTCAGTGATATCCTATAGTGATGGGATGCAAAGTATTGATATTGGATATCGATAGCCAGTGCTAACCTAACATTTTGACATTGATCATTATAACCACAAAACACAGTCACACACAAAAGTACAAAAGTCAAAAGAATAAAAGTTAGGCTAGATTACTAATTCACTTTGTAGGGATTTGGATTCATTCATAATGGGATGCGCCGAAATAAAATGATGGCTTCGATTAGTTGCGAATCTCGGTCACAAACAGGATGAACTGTGATACCTATAGGATATAAAAATGTATTGCTACGAAAATGCTAGTGGGTTAATTCCCTGTTTCAAATATGTTTAAGTATCAATAAATTGAGTCGCATTGTTAAAGAATTCAGATCATCTCTAGTCGAATGCATAGTTGAATCTCACTGACCTGCGCTGTAGCAGTATCGATTGTCGATATCGATAAGATATCTGTGACGTCAGCCCTTGTTTTAAGTCACGTGGAAAAATTTGAATATATCCTTATTTTATTTTGCAAATATCTTTTTTTGGCCGTCAGTAAAATCATGTTTTTTGTTTCCTACTGCTTCTTGATATGGTTTTCTTTACGCTATGTATACTTCCGAGGCGATTTCACGACCTCTGCAAGTACCCTATTGGGCTGTACTGATGTCGTGGAGCATGATATTCGTATTAGCTCTCTACCAAAAAAACAGCGACATTACCTTACCGACTTTCACCTGCTTTACAGCAGCAAGTTAACTAACAATAAAACCAGATATGATGACATGATCGAACCTCCAAACTCGCCATGGGCCTCTTCCATCGTCTTTGTGAAGAAACCAGATGGTGATTACCGATTTTGTGTCAACTATACAAAACTGAATGAAGTTAAGGGACGCTAGGTACCTAACAACTCTTGATATTGAGAGTGTATATTAGCAAATTAAAATGGCGAAATATCAAAATGAAATGAAAACATCAAAATTCGCTACGTGAAAATTATTCTAAAAATTATGAAATATTGAGGTAATAATAGACGGCTATAGACTTCCTGGCTTGCAGTAAACATTTCTGAAATTGAACAACAATAGAGCAGACAAATATTAGCGGCAGATTGATAAACTATAAAGTGCAGATTACACCAAGTACGTGTATGAGAATGAATAAACCAGAAGCCATGGAGAACTATTTTATCTAAATTTAAGTAACATATATGTGCTATATTTAGCCAATACTATACACAAGGCATTGCCTTCATAGTGGCTCTACTTGTATATAAAATATGTACAAATAAATAGAAATAGAAATCATCTGCCACTTGGCAGAGTTATTGGAGTTGACCTCGAACAATAACTTTTGGTATATCTTGACGATGATGGTATGTACTCCTACCTTCGAAAGGCATCTTGAGGAACCATGGAACGCCTACGATCCCCCAGAATGGATTCTCACACAACAGGTGCTAATTAATAGCCTCATTTTTCTGTTCACATTCTCTGCATAGGGATGTATTACATAACCTAATATATTGTAGAGGTGTTTCCTGACCTGACAGTGTCCAGTAACAGCACCAGTTCTTCTACCTTCTAACTAAGGTAGTTAAGCAGTTGAGTAGCTTCCTTGTGTAGTATAAAGAATTCATTTTGTATGAATCAGAGGCGTGCAAAGATTCAGAAAGACAACCGTATATATTTAATATTTCAGAAGGCGATAGTTAAGACCTTAATGAATGTCAACTGTTTTCGATTTTCTCAAAAAAGTTTTTTAATGTGCAAAAAAAAACTCGCAGTGCAAAATCATACATTCTATAAATGCCTGTAATTTAACAACCAAACACGATATCAAAAAAAGGCTAACTAGTTGCACAAGCGCAAGCTTTCTTCTTCATTTGCTTTTAGAATCATTACTGTAAGTTTAAAGGTAACATCAGGAGCTTGGAAATGCGAAATTCATTTTTATAGTGACCTCTTTAGACCTTACCTTTGAACCTTTGGATTTTTGGACTTATATCCCCTCATTTTAGACACACACACTGGAGAAAGGGAACAGGCGGCCACGCCTCCTCGCTAACACGGAAATACATCTTATCTTGGATTCTCAATTTCGCGCGCTATACCCTAGAGCTAGACCCTTAAAGGCATTATTGTTATTATTTACTATTCGCATCAAAACCATTTCCGTTTCTTCTGGACTCGCCAAACTCGGCACCATTGCTTTAACTCTGGCAACACCGCCTTATCGACCGTCTCGTCCGGCCCAGAGTCGTCGTCAGTCGAGTTTCACGCGGACCAGAAAGAGGAGAGGGGTTGAATCGTGGGTGGGAGACACAGAACGTGTACAAAAAAAAACCACCCCCACCGCTGCCCTGTAGCCGACACGCGGCTGGTTGCCCGACTACCTCCTGCCATGACTGACATGATCGCATGCCGGGCACCTGCAACGTTGTCAAACTGTTAGGTCATTTTGTAAAATTGCTACTTTCACGATTTCACTCTATTTTATAGTAAAAAAGTTCGAGATATCTTCTTCTTAGGGTGCCATACAGATTCCTACGTAGGCGTCCATCTTTTCCCTCATCAGATGATCCTATTCATTGCAGCTTCTTGGAAATCGCTTATTGCTATCCAGTGACAGATGTTTCTCAGCCATGATAGCTTTTTTCTTCCAATTCCTCTTCTTCCTCCTTCGATATTTCCTTGAAGAATGAGACGCAGGAGGTGATAGTGTTCCCCACGTGTTATGTGGCCTAGGTAATAAGCTATTTTCTTCTTCCTTATAACCTCAAAAAGTTCTGGTTCTGCTAAGCTGGCTGTCTGGAGAACGCTCTCATTTCTCACATGACCCAGGACACTCAGCATTCGTCGCAGAGTCCACATTTCAAAGGCCAGAACCATCTAGGGCCACACTAACGATAACGAAGAACACCAAACTTGGTTGCTTATTAGATTTTTAATAGATATTAAATAGCATTATAAAACGTACAATAAATACCAGTCATACTTACATTCTAACAATATTACTTAACAATACAATGGAAAATAAAAATAATTTAACATAAGTCAAAGTCAGATTCTGATATGAGTCGCTATCACTCAGGTTGATAATAATTTCATTCGGGCGGGTATTTAAAAATGATGACTACTCTTATTAAATTTTTAATGCTGTTTCGCCATTTTTCTTGAATTATTAAATATGCCTGATCTCTATTGAACTGTTGAGGTGATTATTGTAAGTACTATCTGACTTTTTAAATTACTCCATATTAATTTAATCGTATAAAAAAACTAGGTGGAGGTCTTGAAACTTCATACCCACTTGCTGCCGTGTGGGGGCGGGTTAGAATATCTCCCATCTTATAACCTGCGTGTCGTAAAAGGCGACTAAGGGGAACCGAACTACTGTCGGTATAAGCAGTAACCTCTTCTCAACCAACAGCTTTGGGTGGACGAGTTGACAAGAGTCAGGACACCTTCTTGTCCTTGGGGTGAGAAATTGCCCCTAAAGGCGGATGAACCAGTAGAAACCATCTGGTCAACGGCATGAGGATGCAGAAAGCAAATGGGAAACTACTGCATTGAAGATCTTAAAGAATATCCCAAGAGAAACTCGTAAAATGAGTAAATGCAATTTACAACATGTCTGTTTAGGCATTATGACTATGATGATGACCCACTTGGTGCGCGCAATTTCATCAACGATATGCTTTTTGTCCAAGTTAACTGTTTACTAATTCCAACATTGGTGTTTTATTTTCTGGTGAAATTGTAACATTTTGTTTTGTAAGAAATTCAAAACTCTCAGATTTTCTAAACGAAGTGTTAGGTATTTTTTCCAATAATATCGAATTTCTATTCCTATTCTATTCCTTAAAGCACCGATTACTAGCGGCACGTTTAAAGATTAATCATGTAAATTTTCTACTTGATAAGTGCACTGTTCAAGTAAATAACATTCCATACAGTCCCGTACAGTACAAGTAAACATGTAAACACTTGAATAATTCGAAATTGTATGGAAATGATGATTTCACTATTAACATAAGAATTCTTTCAGTACTACCCTGCAATAAGGGTTGCTTAATATACTATAACCACTTATAACTGTCGTTTTTTGAAGATAAACTTTTGCCATAAAATTTACTGCGAGTTATATTTTGAACGATGTATTATGTCCAGTACACTATCACATGAATTTTTTAAAAATTATAATTAATTATTATCATCTGAGTTTCTAAGTTCCTCTCGCATAATTGCGGTAGCAACAAATGTTGACGGGCTGTGCCAAGTCAAAACCCGGACTATTTTTGATCGGAATTTAGGAAGGATCACACAATATTACAGGTCTTCAGGATTACAGATTTTTGGAATAGTTTGTGTAACTTTTCGTCCAGGCCCAACTGTTGAAGGTGTTGTGTAAACATGTTTGGTGTAAGGCCTGACACCGACATAATGAAGGGGACAATAGTGACTTTATTTTGTTTCCAAAGTCGTTTCATTTCAATGGCAAGGTCCGCGTATTTTGATATCTTCCCAGCGTAGGTGTTTTGGATATTCGCATTGGCAATATGTATGTATCAAATAGGTAATTTTGTCGTCCTTTGACTGGAAAACTATATCTGATCTATTGGCTGGGATAATATTGTCTGTATGTATTTCAACGTTCCACTATAGTTTGTATCGATCGCTTTCGAGTACTGGCGTCAGAGTGTAATTGTAGTATGGATCTGTGTTTTCTATTAGTTTGTTTGTTGTGGCTAGTGCTTTGTGTATGACCTTGGCCGCAGAGTTATGTCTAGCTGTGTATTCGGTACCGGCAAGAGTTTTGCACCCGCTTGTTATGTGATCTATTGATTCTTTTTGTTGGTGACATTTTTTGCAATTATCGTCTGTTATGGATGGATCTTTAATTACCTATTTTTTGTAGTTTCGTGTTGCAATCACTTGGTCCTGGATAGCAAGCATGAAACCCTCCGTTTCTGGGAACATTATTGTATTACATGGATATACCTACATTATTTATGCGAATGTTTTTTGACAAGTTTATTTCTGTTAAATGGACATTGGTTAAATATGCTATAGGATACTCAAAATATTTTTAACAAAATAAAATGTACCTTTATGATTCATTATTTGTAACTCATTGGTTTTTGACAAGTTTTGTCCATTGCCCAATTGTTTCCACCTATACAAATTAATAATAATAATAATAATAATCGTCTTTATTGTTAAGTAAGAACAGATGATACACCTTGTATATGTCAGGTGTCTAAATGACTGGCAGCAGAATGGCGAGATTTAGCTAAAAAGCTACTCTTACACCTAACCATTTGCCGCTGTCGATGGAAAACAAAAGAACATTGGTATATATAAGAATGAAAAAAAAAATATATATAGTTATAGAATCCAGAAACTATCGCTTATACATGTATAGTTGTATACAAACAGACACAATTATAGGAAAATAAAAGTAAAGACAAAGACAAAGATCGGAAGTACGAGTGAGTGCGAGAGAGAGAGAGAAGTTTAGTGCAGAAACATGATATGTTTAATATATTTCCTAAAATTAAAAAGTGACATATCTTTTGAAAAACAATCAATACTATTATACAAAGAAACAGCATTATAGCTAAGGCTTCTTGTAAAGAGCGACGTTGTGTGTCGAGGCATTTTAAGGGTTGAAGCTTTACGAATTGCCCTATCATGCACATTAAACCGGAAAATCAATTCAACCCTGTCTTATAGCGTTTTTCACTGGTTGCACTCGGGCTGCACTGGATTTCTGTATTGCATTTCACTGGCAGTTCTAGTACAAAATCAAGAAAATGACAGTAGGTTTGAGCTGGAAACTTCAAATCATAGAATTGTGTTTCATCTGTTTAAACGTGCGATCTTTAAATACAGTGATACCTAGTTGACTTTCACTATTTTTAGTCAGAATGAGTAGAGTGAACGAAAAAATCAAACTTTTAATTTCCTTGTTTGAATTGACAGAATCCAGCTCATCTTCTGAGGATGAACAAATATTTATTTAGGACGAAATTCGGGAAAAAAAATTACCAGAATTAGCAATTACATGGAAACTATTGAACAATTTTCAGACCAACGAGTAAGTAGTATAGAATAGTAGTAGTAATATATGCAAAGATTGTTGTCAAAACAAGCTGTGTTTCTTGATGTGTATTCCACTGGAAGGACCCAGTACAAAAGTGTTACCCTAGGTGAACTTTTTCAGTATTCTGCACTCGCATGGAGTACACTAAAGTGTGTCTAGTGAAAAACGCTATGAGATTTAGCCAAGAGTGGAACAAATAATGATCTCAGTGTGGTACCGCCTTAGAGGTCAAAATAATTTGGAACATTTATTGATATAATATCGGACGTTATTGTTATCGTGGCTTACGTACACATAAACATCCTTTAGAGGTCGATTTATTAATACATCGCGAGACAAACTAGCTGAATCGAATTAGTGGAGCCAAAAACAACGTGTAATTATACAATGCCGGTGACGTCACCATAGCAGGTTCTAAAACTATTGTTCAAATAAAGGAAACAATGTAAACGGGGCGTGATTAGACTGATCGATTTGTAGCAAAATCATGATTTTTCGTGACCTTGTAACATTGTTTCTTTCGTATAATATTTGGCAATCCCAATCAACCGAAATAAATTGATAAGAATGTTATCGGTATGCTTAAAATTGGTTTTGCGTATGTTAGAAATATTTTTGTTCAAAGATTTTAAAAACTCGTGTGTATCGTTGTTAGAACTATTGCCAGCGACGGAGGAGATATCAAAAAAACTCTAAAATTGTCAGAATCGTTTAAACTTCGTTTTTAGATGTTTCAAAGGTTCCTGTTCATTGTCTACTTTTTTATGAGGATGGTGTAGAGATAGCGAAACTCCAAATTTTTTGTTAGCACCGCTAATGTGAAGTACTTAGTCCAAGAGTCTTACACTCTAAAAATTGATTTGTAAATTTACTAACAAAATCGTGGGTTATTTAGTGCCACCGATTTTGTTAGTAATATTACAAATCAGATTTATAAATTCATTTATCAATCTTCTAATATTGTAAACTCACAAAAACGCATTTTTGTAATATCACAACATTTGTATGTGATATATGTAACATGATAATTTGTAAAATTATTATGCGATTTTACACAATTTTAAAGATACCGCATTGGTTTTTTACATATATATTTTGTAAAACTATTTTGAAAGATATGTAATTTCACATAATTTTCTTGTAATATCGCTAAATTATATTGTAAAACCATTAAACGTTTTATTACAAATTTTTTAATAATTTATTTTGTGATCTTACCTCATTTTAAAATTACTTTGTTTAAGGTTGAAGAAAAGGCTGTCATTATAAATATATTTTTATTTTATGTATGAAAATAAGGTAACACAACATTAAAATTCTATACAAATAAAAAATCTACTGTTTCAGTCTTATCGGCTAGCAAAAGAGCATATATCAGCTTGTTGGCCAGGCAAACAGCTAGTTAACGTGCCACTTCATTAATAAAAGAAATTACTATTTTCTTACTGGGAGTGTGACTTGACTTTCTCCCAGAGTCAAGATGCACTTCAATAAAATATGTTTGAGTCATTTCCAAACTTACTGAAACATTTTTTTTTATTTTCTTTTTTCGGTTCTTCATCTGAAATTAAAAATATTGTTCTTAAAGTATTATGACTCGGAAACTTTTTCATTAATTAACCATATCATATCGAAGAGAAGGTATACAGGATGTCCCACGATTGATATCGATCAACGTGATCAATTTCTAGGGAAATATGTTTCAGAATTTGTTTAAATTTGATACTTTGCAGAAGTAAATGAGGCCATTCAGGTTAAAATATTTCCAAGATGGCGGCTTACCTTGTTTACATGCACTTTGTATTCATTTTATCCAATGAATCTTCAAACTTCAAACACAAATAGCACCACTACACGTTACATACCGGCACTTCCAAAACCAAATCCATAAAATAACGAACCGTCCGCTGTTTCTCTATCCACACAAGCTGATTCTTCTCGCCCGCCAGTGCTACCTTTCATCAGCAACGCGTAATCTGTAGTGAGGGCAAGTGGCCATATAAAGCGTTTCAGTCAAATTACCACTGATACCAACCGAAGAAATCAATTATTTTACTAACATTATTGAAGTATTTTTCTTAGATAATTGTAAATTTACAAAAAAAACTGTAAAAACAGACATTTTATATAATCACAATTTTATCTTGTTATAAAAATGCAACACAGCTTTGTAATTTTACTAATATTCTGTGAAAAATTGAAGTATTTGTATTTTATTCGTAAAATTCTTAAGCATTTTTACAAAGTTTACTAAATTTACGAAATTATTGTATTTTTGTTAAACTTTACTGTGGTTTTACAATATGACATCGTCAAATCGCTCCAATAGTGCTTGTAATTGTTTTGGAAAAATACCTACGTTTTTTTTCAGTGTAACACCATTTTTGTAATTAGTCCGCCATTCTATCTAGTATTTTTGATCTCTGCGTCTGCGAAATGAACTAACTTTCTGGTTGCAACTAAATTGGAACATTAATAACTATTCGGTATCATAGTGCATTATTGATGTGTATTGAAAAATGTATTTGTCGGTTACAACATGTGAGATAGCTGTAGCTATTCAAAACTAGAGAAAGTATGACGCCATCCAATCTCCCTACGTTATATGAAGTCCAGAAGCTGCTACCCACATTACCCAGTCCCGAATCTACGCAATCCAGAGAAAAGCTTTTCGACTTACCTTGGACACGGCCTTGTCGCGGCACCTTCAGCCTATTTCGTATATGTGGGTGGTCAGTAACCACCTAAATTGAGTCTGTGAACGTTAGTGGGCCCACAGCTCGCGGTAATAAACTGTCCCTAACCTATAAACCCTTTATAGGAGTAACAATAGTCAATTTCATTTAATAATTTCAATTGCTTTCGCAGTTGCTTCGGGTATAGGAAGATCAATTACATACCAACTTTGAAGTAATTTTGAATTATTTTTGTGTTATTTATAACAAAAATTATTTGTTTATCGAGCTAAGTTTACGGATTTCCATTGTCTACGTTTTTGAAACAAAATATCTCTGTGTTGCCAATAAATATGTTAAATGTAGCGACACTGGAGGAACGAGTTCCTGTCTTAAGATTTATCAATTTTCTTGTTTATATGGATGGAACATCTAGGGCATTTGTAACAGGAAACACTGAACATATAAAAGCTTTTCAAACAGACATCGAAAATGATTGTATTTTGCGAAACACGTTACATCCTTATCATAAAACAAGTACATACTTTATTCCGTAGAGTAATCACAAATTTATCCTTTTTTTTTCAAATACCCCCGTATTTATGTGTTATCATTTTTTTTATTGGGTATTTGACAAATACATCCCATGACGAGGTTAAAACTACCCCTAAAGATTATAACAAGATTCAACAAGTGGATGAGGCAAGAATTTTTTTTATGGTCAGCCTCCCGCAAAGGCTGAAAGCCTATGGCGCTGTAGAAGCGCTGCGGGAGGATAAGTGTCGGTTCCCATTAGATTTGAAACGCTGCAAGTTGTAGCAGTCGGGAAACAAATTCCCCGGCAGCTGATTCCACAGCTCGAAGTTCTCCAAAGGAAGGAATGCTGGAGGAGACTGGTTCGGGGCGTAAGGACCTCGACCTGGTAAGGATGAGCTCGCAGAGCTTCTCTAGTGTTCCTGGTTCGGACGGCCTTTGGTGTTATTATCTAGGAGAGCTCACTCGAACATCTTCTGTGATAGAATCTGTAAAACAGGGATAGGTCAGCCACCCTCCTTGATGTTCCAGGCTGTGGAGGTCCTTTGTGAGGTTAGGCGTATCGATTAATCTAATTGGTGTCCAGAAGCTTTAGAGAGTGCTTCGGAGTGCATCCCCACACATGGGAGCAATACTCCAGCGATGGTCGGATCTGTGCTTTGTAGAGCAGCAGTAGTTGCTCTGGTGTATACAACTTCCTACAGCGGAACAAAACTCCAAGCTTCTGGGATGCCGTTTTAGCAATACTGACGACGTGGTCGTGCCAGGACGTATTATTGTTGATGTTGATCCCCAAAAGCTTGACGGAAGGTGATTCGACTATGGGGTGACCCTCCATTTCCACGGTTGGTAAGCCATCGTGAGACTTCTTTGTAAGTGTTGTTGCCTGAGTTTTCTGTACGTTGAACTGTACTTTATTTGCTAATCCCCACTCGACAATTGTTTTGATATCTGCGTCGATCTGTGAGGCATGCTGCTGTCGCCGACGTATACCGTTTCCTGGGATGATAGTGGCTTGCCTGGTTCCATGCATGACACTAATGTACTGTCATCTGCGAAGGTGTAGATTGGATTGAATGTTATTTCCAGCAGCTCGTTGATATACATCAGAAACAGTGTAGGGGATTCAGCCATTTTGCTATTTAAGATCATGAAAAATAAGAGGAATATTCCACTCTTTAAGATTACGGTGATTTTTAGCATCCACGACAATATATTTTGGTTTTAAGATAAATCGAATGCCAGAAAAGATTTTTTAGCACTTTATTAATTCCCGAAGTTAAATTTGTTTAAAAAGACACTAAGAAACAGTGTTTCTTTATTACGTGAGTCGAAAGGTTCATAGTACATTGTGGTAAGTGAACTGGAGTGACATGATTTAGTGATCGTTTCAATATATTTTTGTATTTTAATATGCTCGTAAAATAACTTGACACAGCTTTTAGTGGCTTAATTATCTGTAGGTAACAACTTGAGAATTAATAATCGTTGTTCTTATCTAAATTACAGGTACTTAATGTATCCACTTTGCAATTGCTGGTGTCAATTCAATTCATTATGTATGTAGATATCTCCATATTCATGGAACAGTTGCTCCGACATAAAATAAATGTCGTTCCATCAATTTTAGATCTGCGACTAGCACACACGCCTCGTGGTGTGCCTGTGATGCTCAGTCAGGAAGATAATTTTTGTACATTTAATTCACACATGAATTTTTAATAAAATTATGTTTTAATAAAGAGAAAATCTGATCCCAATGTTTGTTCTTGAATAAAATAAGCCTCTAAATGTAAACACAGTCCTTCCAAGAAATAACTACTCACACCGTGATATTCAAAATACCATAAACTAGCCTTCTCCGAGGTCCACCCAACATGCTCACAGAAATCTACCTTCAACATTTGTCTGCTCATCTCTGCTCACTTCTTTTCATTCTGCTGAAAATACTGCTGAAGTTTCGGCCATAATCTAACAGTTTTTCGGTTATCTGACACCTACACCTTTTTAACCAGCGTATTTTTTCATTTTGTGAAAAATAAATTCCAAATCTTTCGTGCTGTTTTCAAAATGCCTTGGTGGATAACCCCATAAAACAACGATTTTTGGATAAAAGTGTCTTTAACTGAAATTTATCCAACTTTCTACTGAAATTACGAGTACCTATTGGTGAATTAAATATAGTTCTAGTATAAACAGTCCACGTCAATCAGCAAACTTACATTTCAAAAATGGTTAGTTACGTATTTAAGTAGTTATTTTTAAAATGTAGAATAAACATATCGAGGAATCTGTTCTGCTTGAGATATTTTTTACGAGTATTGTTCTCAATTCTAAACTTTGCAAAATCTTTTCAAGATACTTTGTAAAGAGGATTGATATCTTTTCAGATCTTTTTAATTCAACTAGATATAACCTATAAAAGCATGATAAAATATTGGAAGGTTTTCATTTCAAAGCATATGATGTATACATATGCTACCATCGGTTATTACAAGCTGTACATATCTAATAAAAGTATTTTTTATTTCAGGTAAGGAAGAGTTCAGTTACAAATGTTTTTTGAGAGGTATTGTCAATGTTGGTAAGTCTTCATTATATTTAATCCATGTTTAATTGTCCCTTTCATGAAACTAATTCAAGTGTATGCACGGGATAAGTTGTCAGCAGACATATTTTCGAAAATTCTTATTTTCTAAAATTCATTAGCCTGTTGTTTTATGTCGATACTATAGATCCAGATAAGATTCGATCTACAAGAAACGACTAATTAGTTTTTTTTAATCATAACAATGATGCTTTAGACAAGCAAAAAAATAACAATAATGATTATCTTATTAGAATAGTACATTATACAAAATAAGTTTTACATCTAATAAAATTTGAATTCAAAAACACATTTATGTCGATGGTACAAAAAAATGTGCGTAACATGAGTAAAAAGCATATCAATGAATATTGGATAAAAAAAAATAAAAAAGTAGTTGCACAGGCTGGGTCTCGAACCAACACCACCCACGAACACGGGGAATTATTGCCGAACACTATACCACCCGGCCACCCCCCATCTTGCGAAGCGGATCGCCTTAACGAAACATATCCGATTAGGTACTTTATTACTGGAATTTGTGATCTAATTTCAATTTCAAACATTCAAAAAGATATTTATTTCGATCGTTGACTTCAACTCGAGCTGCAAACTTCATTCATCGCCTATGATGCAACAAATATGCATTTTAGTTACATCTGTCCGTCCGCGTGTTTTCGGTACTGGATTCAAAAACCCATTTTAATTTTGATATAACTTTTGAATTATTGCGAAAAAAAAAGAAAACAAAAACAGTTTTGTTGTAAAACTTATATTTGATCTCTCCATTCATCACAAATAAATATTCAAAACCCTAATTTTTTGTCATCATTATCATTTGATAGAACAACAATCCGGTGATCAAATGTACCGTTTTTGTTGAATCTCGTTGGTTGAGATCAGCAATTGCTAGATTCTTTGTTAAACAAGAAAATGCGATTTTTCACCCATTTAGGATGGAAAATCAGACAGAAAAAGATACTACATGGTTCATAATGGTCGATTGTATATAAAGCATGTCATTTTTCACCTTTTTGAGGTAAACTTCAAAAGAAATCAATAGTTTTCAGAGAACTTTGACAGATGCGAGTTCTTGAGTGGGCTGCTCTGATTGAATAAAGTCTTTGTTAAAATGCGCCTGTTGATAAAATCGGCCCATAATGTCCATTATTTAATAACTTTGTGGTTTATGTAAGTTTATTTCGTTTGTATATTGTTTTCCATTCACATATTAAATCTTTATTACCACATTTTGCATCAATTTAGACTGTTTTTTTTTACTTTTGAGTCCGTGTCTTATTTCCTTTTCATCTTTGACGAAACAAGAATTGAGAAAACAAGAAACGATTTATTTTCACCAGTATATGATCCACCAATCCTTGCAGATACTACCATTGTAATTGATGGCAATCCAAGGAAAATGTTTCAACCATTTTCTTCACATAACTACGTTAGGAAATACTACAATCTTGCAAGAACATGCATAGTTTTTTATGGTTATTATAATGCGGCATCAGCAAAGGGTACTAAATCAGTCAATTTTTTATCATTCCTTCCTCCCCTGTTCTATTTCATAATTTTCTGCTAAAGTTGTAGAGCTAGGGCAATCCAATCCCCGCCGCGTTTGCACAGTTTCTTCTTTCAGTTCGTCCTTTTTACGTTTTACGTTCGAGAACCAGAATTTCTTTGATGTAAAAATCGGTGAAAATTTGTGTAAGGTTTAGGTAAATCCAAACGCCGAACCAATTAACAAAATAATATATTGAGTCTCCAACAACAAACAATTTACACAACTTTAACGAACAAATATCGGATGGGGACGGTACCACCTCAGTGCCGAAGCGATAACAATCAGGGCCGATAATGGACTGCCCGCTTTTTCTTCCCTTTATCTTTGTCTAGGTGATTTCCACAGTGTCGACAAGAAAATAACATAGCCGTGCGAAATTATGTCGTTACATTTGTTTTTCTCACATACATATATTGTCACTCGGTACATGTACTGTTCAAGACACGAAAGAAGAGCGGGCTCAGGAATGCAGATTAGACTCACTATTTAAGGAAAGCTGCACGTAAAAAATTGCTAAAAATCATACAGCAATGAGAGCGCGTGAGTATCAGCGCTTATTAGTAATAGTGAACATACTGCGGTCCAGTTCATTTGTAGTCTATACGCAGCGACGTTTCGCCGACAACATCGCTGGTCAACCATCCGAAATTTTACATTGGTCAGTGTCGCAGGCTCGCAGGACTCAGTTTGCGTTTGCTGTAACGATAATGGCTACGCATAGGAAAGGAGAAACGATTAGAGGCGAAGCTCGGGAAGTAATAGCTCGAGTAATTGAGGATTGTGATGAGGAATCGCGTAATCATGCGTTGAAGATTCCTCTTCATGCAAAAACTGAGAGGGCGGCTTATTATACCGGAGTGTCGACAACCAGTATTAAAAGGATTAGGAATGAGAATCGTAAGAGGAACATGGAAGATCCTGGAAGTTCACTTGCCACACCAGGCGCAAAAAGGCCACGCTTAGCAATTGAGGGAAAAATTGATTATTTCGATTTTCGTGTTGTCAGAAGGACAATCGAAGAATTCTATATAGAAAAAAAAATTGTTCCAACATGCCCGAAGCTTTTAGTGGCCATAAGAGAGAAAATTTCCATTTTTCGACAGATGTACATCAAATTTATTTAATTTCTCCAGGCAAAAAGGCAGAAATATAGACAAAATATAATAAGTTCCATCATTATTTTTTTTTTGTAAAAATCATTTTATTTAGAAAAATAGCGGTAAGCTTAACTGTGACCGGTTTAAAATATACTTTTCCAATAATTTCCGCTGATAAAATTAGTATATTATAATAAAGTCGGCTATCTCCAAGACCCGTCATGCGACGCTCCTGGTCAAAGAGAACGTAAAACTGCCTCTCCCCACCAAACCGATCTTCTCTCGTGTCTCCAACAGTATGTAGTTTTCCTTCTGATTTATATTTGACCCTATCTAAATTACAATTGATGGTTTCTCATATACAATTGATACCTTCTGAAATTAATAATATGATGACTGTTCTGATTATATTTATTTTTTTTTGTGAGAAAGCTGACATCATATTCCATTTGTCACAGATTGTATTGATTATATTTAATACGTTCTGATTTTCATTTGATTATTCTGACTTACATTTGACGCAGTCTGATTTTCAATTGACTGTTCTGTTTTAGATTTGATACGTTCTGATTTGCATTTGACTATTGTGATATACATATGATGCTATCTGATTTACACCTGAAAATGGTGTAGTAGTTGTTGTTCCTAACCCACGGCAGGTTCAACTACAATTTATTTGAACAGTTGCTTTGTGAATCCAAGAATGGATGGATGGCTTCAACATTAGCGAACAGATACAGACGGAAATGAATGATGAAATTTTCAATTTGTAGTTTACGGGAGGTTTTCGTTTTCGATTACGAATTTTTCTTTTATAACCAGTCGCGGATGCAATCCGCCGAAAATAACCGGAGGGCAAAAACGCAGAGCAAGCATAAATAATTCCATTACCGGCGCTTGATTGCAACAATCACAAGCTGTCAAACGAAACAACGAAAAACGACCAGAACGCGCCCGTGCAGCGTATCACGGCCAACTTGCTTTCTTTCTATCTCGCCGCGATGCAAAAAACTACAATAATTATGATACAGTCAATTCGTAAAGGGTGTTCCAGTAAGAGCGAATGATTTGAGTGACACGTGACTATAACTTGACAGATGAAAAGGTGACATATGGAGCATACACGATAGAACAACGCGTTTTGGTTGTTAAAACATTGTCAAAAAGGCGAAAGCTTGATTACCACCATTGGTACCGTGTGTCCAATACTTGGTCGATAGAATGTTTCTGATCTATCCATTGTGAGGAGTAAAGATGTTGAATTTCTGGTTCAGATAACACTGCTCTAGATCACACTATTTCTTGAACAAGATATACGGATTTCTATGGCGGTCGCCGCTTCTCCGAACCCAGCCTCCATACTTGTCTATCATAACACATACTCATTAAGTTTCTTCCCCCCTTTCTTCGTTCCGACGGTGTCCATTATATACAGGGTGTCCCACGACGATTAAGACAAGCAATATATCGGAACTTGGTAGTCGTAGCGAATTATAATTTTGGGGTTTAAATTAGAGCAAATATAGTACCTTTTCTTATTACTGTGTCACCCAATGAGGTATTTGTTTTTGATCACGTGACGTCCGATTCAAAATGTTTAATGGGAAACCCTGTATATTTGTGACTTTTTGTGTTCCTCCCGATAAAACTAGCACACTTGGGGTCTAAAGTGAATAATTCAAGAGCTACAGGTACTTAAAGGATGGTATACCACTACCATTGATTAAAACATGTACCCCTACAGTTAAATTACTTTGATAGTGTTTCATAATGCTAGTAGTAGAGTCCTTTAAGTACCTGTAGCTCTTGAATTAATCACTTTAGACCCCAAGTGTGCTAGTTTGTTGGAATTGTGTTACCGGGAGGAACACAAAAAGTCACAAATATACAGGGTGTCCCATTAAAAGTTTTAAATCGGACGTCACGTGACCAAAAACAAATACCTCATGTGGTGACGCAATATTAAAAAATGATACTATATTTGCTCTAATTTGAACCCCCAAAATTATAATTCGCTACTACTGTCCAGTTCCGATATATTGCTTGTCTTAATCGTCGTGGGACACCCTGTATAATTCTTCTTGGCCATCTCTCTTCTCCTATTCTCTTTGTATGTCTGATCCATTTCAATTGTTTCTTTTCAACTTCGTCTATAATATCCCTATCGACGCCCATGTCCCTAATAACTACATTCCTGACTCTCTCAAGCCTCGATCTCCTACACTTCCCCGAAATCCATTTCTGTAGCCAATAACTTTCTTATTCTATTGTTTTTACTTAAGTCCCAACTTTCTGCTCCATATGTAAGTATACTTTTCACTATAGTATCGTATATTCTCTTTTTAGTCGGTCTCCTTATGTTTCTTTCCCACAAAGCAGAGTTCAATGCTCCAATAGCTTGCCTCCTGTTACTCCTCTTGTATTTCATGGTTACTTGTCCCTTGCTTGTTAAACAAATACCACTAAATATTTACATCTTCCTATCCCCTTTATTTGTTCTCTTTCCAGTTGTAATGGGTCACAGATGTTGTTTAATACTATGAGATCCTCATTCTTCTTCACACACTCTTGACCAAGATAGGTCCCGAATTGTGTAAGGAGTTTACAAGGCTGGGCAACATAGGAGATGCTCCACCTTCTGGTTCTCCTTCGCAGGTGCACAAATCCTCATCTTCATATGTTATCACCACTACCCATTTGGCATCTGATCCTGTTGAGGCTTTTCCAGGTCCTCCATTCCCATTGTGATCCGGCAGGGAGGCTTTCAGTCGGTTTCCAAGTTTCTATCTGGTTCTATGTTAACCACCGATTCCACAGTACCTCTTTGGTTGCGGATTTGAGTCTGTCAGTGTGTTTGTTGACATAGTAAAATTCCTCCTAGATTTAAGTCTAATGCTGGGAGGTTGTGCCCGTAACTTCGTTCTGCCATACAGAAGAGTTCTCTCCTGATTTGTGGGAGGGCTATGCCCGCTAACATGTTCAGGTGGTCCAGGTTGGTTTTAGGTCCGAGATTCTCCTATAGGTGTCGTTCATGGTAGCATCTAGTTTGCTAACATTAGTCGATCTGGACCATACAGGACATGCGTATTTGGCTGGAGCAAAGAGATGTCGTCCGCAATACGCCAGGGTGGCTCCCCCATTGGGAGTTAGCCAGCTTACGAATAACACCGTTCCTCGTGTACACTTTGGCTCTAGTTTTCTGTATGTGTTTTGTATAGAACTGAGTCCTGTCTTAAGGTAACGACCATATAAACTGGGTTTGGGTGGTGCTGTAGATTAGTCGTATTCCATTCTATTTGCTGTTTAATAGTATATTACAAAATACTTCACCTAGCATTGATCTAATCTTCCTATTGTAACTATGAGTATAACGTGTTTGTAGTGTTTGTACGATATGTCGCCTAGCATCAACTTTATAATAAACCTCAATTTAGCCTGCAGAGAGGATTTAAAGGGATGAAATATAGTATTTTTTATCGACAAATCACCCCCCGTAATTAGTTTTTCTCCCACCATAATAATATGGCAGCCATTTTGATTTTGTTTAATCGATGCACGAGTGTTGTATTTAGCCACAGCTACCTATGTAGAGGTTCAACACAAGATGTCTTATTCTATAGTGAAACATGTAAACCATACTAACATATTGGTAAACATTTTCCTAATTTTATTTCATAAAAGGGCAAAAAATTGTCAAAATAAAATAATTATGTAATATTTTGCATTTTTTTTTACAATATTAGCTTTTTAAAAAAAATCTAAGCTGTTAACCTACAGTTTTTTATTTCTAAGCGATAGTATACAATACATGATGTTTCCTAAAAAATAGCTATACATCTTAGCCCCCAAGTAAAGTAGTTTATAAGCTATAATGGTTTGAATATGATCCTTTATTGTCCAATCCTGCAGTTGAGAAGACAATAAAACAAAATACATAGTGGTGACGACATTTATTTTGGGAAAAAAAGAAATGTCCTCCTTGGTGTTGCAGACATACTGTTGCTCTTACTGACACATGTTGCGTAGAGCGACTGATCATCGCTTTCTCATTCAGTAATTCATATCCAACTTGAATCATTTTGCAAATAAGATTTTCGCGTGTATTTACCACATTGACATAAACTTTCTGTTTCACAAGAAAAAATCAAGTGAGGTCAAGTCCGGTGAATGCGGTGGCCAAGCGAATGTTCCACCGCATCCACTGTACGGCGAATATCGTTCATTTAAATTGCTTCATAGTTGCAAGAAGACTCTGTAATTTCAGCTTGATATCCGCTTTACCCACAGTGATGATTTAGAGTATGTTTATTATACGCGACTCTACCGTATAATAGGTTATATACACGCTACCATAGTATCAAAATAGAATTGACACTGCCTTTCTTTGTATGTATCTACAATAGTAATATGGAATGACTCAATACTATAATTGATATACAGAAACAATATGGTACCAATAATGTACAGTATGGCGCCGTTCCAGGCTGTGCAACTTTCTAAAAGAATATTCTAATTACTACGGCCTCTAAAGAGAACAACGACGTCCACTCGCCAGTCGGCAGGCCGGTGCGTAAAGCAAAATAAAAGTGGGCTGTACGTTGTGTTAGAGCCGTTTTCTATAAATACACGAAACGCCAGAACAGAAACCATCGTTAATTATTATTATAAATATACACGTACACAGGTCTGGTGCATACTGCACTCTAATAACAGCTCTACTAAAAATAACCGATATCCGTTTTAGTGCAGTGTACCGGTGCGATACCTGTGAGTTCTGTTCGAAAATATATTTTACTTATATTGCATCGATGGTCATTGACGTTTAAAAACTGTTATAAATGTAATTTTAGACGACAATACATTAATATCGTGCATGGAACAAGCAAGCCATTATCATCCCCTGTGCTAGATAAGGCACAGATCCGACCATCGCTGGAGTATTGCTCACATGTGTGGGGATGCGCTCCGAAGCACTCTCTAAAGCTTCTGGGCACTATCCAGAAGACAGCAATTAGATTAATAAAATTAAACTGTACTTTATTTGCTAACCTCCACTCGACAATTGCTTTGAGATCTACGTTGATCTGTGAGGCATGCTGCTTGCTGCTGTCGCCGACGTACCCTGTCCTGGGACGATAGTGGCTGCCTGGTTCCATGCACGATATTAATGTACTGTCGTCTGCGAAGGTGTAGGTCGGCTTGGATCGGTCGTTCAAAAAGCTATTCAGCCACTGGCGCAAGCCAGGTGACAGTCCATAAGCAGCAAGCTTGACCAGAAGTCCCTCATGTCAAGCCAATAACATGCGATTGGCCATGATTTTCTATAGTTCTGTTCCACAAGTGAATGACGTAGGCGAGGAGGTCACCCGTAGACCTGTGCTTACGGAAGCCATCCTGGCGATCATTTATGATGTTATTGTTGTCCAGGTATTTCAGGAGCTGTGTGTTAATGACAGCCTCCATAACCTTAGACATGATGCTGAGAAGAATCACAAGTCTATAATTGGAAGGATCGGTTTTCTTGTCTTTCTTATGGACGTGTTCCACGCAGCCAATCTTCGATGAAGCAGGAATCACGACCCGCTGATACGACAGTTTGAAGAGCCTGCAAAGAATAGGTGCAAGCTCAGCAGCACAGCGTTTAGTGACAATGGCTGAAATTTGGTCAGGACCAGTAGCTTTATTCGTGTTTAGTTTTTGGAGGATGCTTTTTACATCTCGATGTTGAAATTCTGCCATTCTCGAGTTCACGTTTATGGTGGTGGTCAGAGTACTTCCTTGGAAGTCTACAGTAGAATTGGCTGCGAAAAGCCTTCCTAAGATGTCTGCCTTTTCTTTACTAGTAGAAGCGATGGGTGGCTCTGGTCAAGGGTGGTATCGACGAATACAAAAAGTTCTGAAGAAAAGACCAGAATTTTCTGGACGAACTAGGACATGAGAGGAGCTTGTTCCTAATTTTTTGGTTGTGTTCCTACTTGGTGCTGTCAATCACGCGTTTCAGTGATTTCTGACGTCGATAAAATTGCGGTGGTTCTCGGCATTTGGGTTTTTCCTTCATTCTTTGTAGTGTTGTAGATTTTAGAGGTAACTGCATCTCTACAACGCTGATTAAACCATGGATTGTTTTTGGAGGGACGCTTGACGACATGAGGAATATAGACTTGCATGCCGGATATTAATACCTTTGTTATTTCTTGGGCGCAAGTTGATGGGTCTTATAACTTGAAGCAGACGTCGTTCCAGGGAAAGGACTGGTAGTATTCTCTTAGGTCGTCCCACTTTGGTGATCCGTAATGCCTGACCCGGCAAATCTTTGTATGGTGGGGATCTGGAGAATGCATCCTGCATATCGTTGAGACGGTGTTTTGGTCAGACGATTCTAGTGGAGCGGTTTACTTTCACTATGTAAATTGTTGGAGTAGTTGTCAGATAGAAAAATGTCCGTGGCGGCTGGGGATCCTTGTTGGTTCTTTAAGCCGAAGGCTTCAGCTTCACGTCCATTGTCGTCCGTTTTGTTTGAGTGTTTGAGCTGTATGAAGCTGTATACACCAGAGAAACTACTGCTGCTTTACAAGGCACAGATCCGACCATCGTTAGAGTATTGCTCCCATGTGTGGGGATGCGCTCCAAAGCACTCTCTAAAACTTCTGGATAGTATCCAGAAGAGAGCAATTGGACCAATCGATACGCTTAACCTCACAAAGGACCTTCACAGCCTGGAACATCGAAGAAGTGTGGCCGACCTATCCCTGTTTTACAGATTCTATCACGGAAGATGTTCGAGTGAGGTCTCTCAGATAATAACACCAAAACCTGTCCGAACGAGGAACACTACAGAGGCTCTGCGAGCTCATCCCTACTCCCCGAACCAGTCTCCTCCAGCATTCCTTCTTTTGGAGAACTTCGACACTGTGGAAACAGCTGTCGGGGATTTGTTTCCCGACGGCTACAACCTGCAGCGTTTCAAATCTAACGTGCACTGATACTTATCCTCTCGCAGCGCATCTACAGCGCCATAGGCTTTCAGCCTTTGCAAAAGCCAGACCATAAAAAAAATTAGCATGGTCTGGATTTGATGCTATCTTTTTTGTGTGTACATAATTTATGGACTACCTATGCAATTTATTATATAGCTATGAATACTATCAAGACAAACACTAGAAGGGATTGAGATCTGGCCGTGGAGGAGAATGACTAAAATATGAAGGAACGGAAAAGAATAAAATGAAACTAATGAAACATCTGCTAAGGCATTTTGACATACATTAATGCTTACGACAAGGCAGAATAGACTGAATTCCATTTTTCGCTGTACAACTTCCCTATTTCCAACCCTTTAATACCAACAACCCCGTTTAGCTCTAAATAGAAACTGCCAAACAATTCCTGATTCCATTTTTAGCCACCACCACCTTCGTTTTCATACCTTTGTCGGGGTGTGTTACGATGTTTACACTGAACATTAATTTCAATCCCCTTCCCCTCTACATTCGGTATAGAACAAACGCATACAATGCAGTTCCATTACGAATCAGTCGAACAAAAGAATAACGAAACAATTTAACCCTTTTTATCAAGTGAGCCATGCAATGGTAACACTACGTACCAAGCAGGCCATGCCAGACACAAAAGCGGCTTTGCATTGCGACGTTGTCAACTGCTCGGTGATTCGAAATCGCACAGTTGCATAATATACTTATACTATACAGTTTAATTTAAATTAAATAAAAGCACGAAAATAAAGACAAATTACTATATTATATATTATATACTTACAGTATTGTACAGGGCTTGTTTTGAATAAATTAAAATTGTAACAAATAAATTATGTGTGGTTTAAAACAGTTATATTCCAATGTGCAAATGCGGTGGGACTAAATACAATAATAAACGAAATTTGCCATAATTGGTTTCTAAAACACTTCTCTAGCCTACGCCGCAAGCTCGCAATCTGGTTGTTGATAAACTCTAGAGGTACAGCCGCCCAAGCTGTCCTCACAGCATGTTCCAGTTCGTCCAGCATGGTCGGAGGATTGGGTAAATCGCCTATGTGTCTACCCATCCAATCCCATACTTTTTCAATTGGCCATAAATCGGGTGATCGTGGAGGCCAGGGGAGTACCCTGACCTCAGCTTTCTGTAGGAACTTCATCCATACCCTTGCAATACGAGAACGTGCATTATCTTGCTGGAAGAAACCCTCTTTTTTAGAGCTTTTTTAGAGTTGCCATGTAGCTCTTTTTAGCAACAAAAACCTGAGAATTAGAGGTCCAAAAAAATTCATGACTACCTAGTTAGGAAGAATTGCTATAAACGTGGACAATGGAAGGGTATGAAGATAGGAAGAAAATAATTGTATAGTTGTTCAGCGATTACCTTAAATTAATATTGAAATCGAAAATATATTCTTCTTGGGTCAAATAAATCACAATTTTCTCATTCATTTTCAAGAGAGATAGATATCTTTGATTCTAGAACCGGTCACCAAAATATTGGTATCATCTGCATAGATACCAATGATACCATTACCGATTTTACATTCTAAAGTGTATACCAAAAATAGGAAAGGTCCCAATATCGATCCCTGTGACACACCTAAACTCGATTTTGTTGTTTTACTTTTTCCCCATTCACATTAAAGTATTGCTTACTTTCATGCAGATATGACAGGAAATGCTGTAGTGGCAGGCCACGGAAATCTTTTATTTCAGTTTGTTTTATTTTTGTGAAATGAATATCATGAACATGTAATTCTACTTGGGCTAATTGATCAAAGACACTTTGCGGAGTATTTCGTGACTGAAGAAAGTAACGAACGTTATCAATATGTTCAAGTGCCTCTGATGTGGTTGGAACTGGTCTTAACTCTGTACTCACAGGTTCTTCATCTTCTGCCTCCTCATCGTTATCAATATAAACTGAAGAAGGCACAGAAGCGACAATAGCATCATCCAAGTATTCACCACTTACAAGATTATCATCAATACGGACAAATTCATTGAACTCATTTTCAGAACAAGGAAGATTGTCTAGAATATTGTTATCATCTTCCTGTCCAACTTTCAGCCATTCGGCTAATGTCATGTTATCGTCTGAATTCAAATCATTTTCCACTTTCAGGAAACCACCGTGTTGAAAACAGTTAAAAATTGTTTGTTTTGATACCCTCCGCCATGCCATATGAAGGAAGTTTAATCCACCTAAGATGGATTATTTTAGAATTCGGGGAATCACCAACGGTGAAATATCGTTTGAGGTGCCTTGCGATCGAAACAATTCGGTCAATCCCCAGCGATAAATCCCGTTTTAGGTTCGGTATAAAAGACAGATCTTCCGACAATATCAAAGTTTAAGGTTCGTTTTATCCGAAAGTTCGTTATAAAAGGGTTCGTTATTTGCGAAAAAATTGAACACACGTTTAGTAATACCACAGTTTCGTACCTCTAGATTTGGTTCGTTATAAACGAAAGTTCGCGGGTTACTGTATAAGATAAATTAAAAAAAGAATTATTACTAGAATTTTAACAAGGTCATTTTCCAGGACAGTGGAAAGAGTCTTTTATAATTACAAAAGTCCATAAAAAGTTAAACTGAATTAGAAACGTGCAAAAAATAAAGCTTCTGCTACTTCTGTTCTTGCATATGCTTTTATATTTCGCTTATCACACCTTCACCCAAGTGCACTTTCACTTTATAGTATTTGTATTATACATGACGAAGTATTTTTTGTTGTTGATAACGAAAAAGCTCAGAACGAGCCTCATATCAGATGACGGTTTTTATTTTTCGACTTTGGCCTCCACTTTGATTAGACTTGCAACAAGTTTATTGTATAAATGATGATTCTAATAATAGACGTGGTGCGATTTCGCTATGGAATCGTACATTACAAAGTTCGGTGCTCAGTCATGACAAGTTGCAGAAACAATGCAGTCTGATTGGACGGGGAGACTTTGTCGTTTTATACGATATTGATTCATTTATTGATCATAAGTACATGTAATAAATAATACTGGTTTTAATTGGAAATAAAATAACATAACGTTTTTCTAGATTCTAGACGATGGTATTTTATTCAATGTATTCAAAATGATGAATAAAAAATGGAAGGAATGATGTATTATGTTGTATAAATATATCTGTATACGTCTACGTCTGTCCAATCTCGAACCCTGTCCAGCGTAGCAGTTTTCATCCAATAAATTTCTTTCTCAATTGGCTGGTGTTCCTATTTTGTTATTCGTCGTTGTGTCGTCATATTTTCATTTTGCAAAATACATTTTTGTTTGAAATAGATCAAGAATTTGAGAAAAAAAATGCATGCTTCGTATTATGCTTCCTAATAAACTGATTGTGGATACATACATACATACTTTTGACTAAATTATAGATAAATATATTAAAACAATGTTTACTAATCTCATGTTAAAACGGTTTTTAAAAACAGTGAGTGTCAGTCGTCAGCGTTTTGAACTGAGATTTTGAGGTTAAGGGCATTAGGAAAGAAACTAGCTCTTCAGAATCCTATACGTTAAAGCCGTCTCATATGTTTGATCTTGATATTTTCTCAAATATAGTTTTGTAATGTTTGCAACCTATTTTTAGTGCCTTTTGTGCTTTTGTGCAATAGCAAATTTTTAAAGTTATCAATGCGAACTTTAAAACCTCCACTGCAGTACCAGTAATGTCTATATTTTCAACAGAGAACTACCAGTAAAGTTTGATTGTTAATTTTTGCGTCCAATTCTGCCTGTTGTTATTGTGATGCACCAGTGAACATTCGAATGGATTAAGGTTGTAATGTTTTTTTGTGTAATATAAACAAACCCTTACAAGTAACTAATGCATTAATAAATTATTAAAGTCTTAATCAGCGTTTTTTTAGCTGCTTTTTAGAAAAATTGGACAGGAGACGTATTTTTCATAATAATGGCGTATAAAACTGCAGCATTGTACGAAAAAGACTTCTGAAATAAAGCTGCAGAATGAACAGGAATAGTTAACTGAACCTTGTATGGCTATCGTATATGTCTTTTCTAAAAATTAATTTAGCCCAGTCAGACTGTTAGATAAACATGGCCAAAACGTTTAAGTTCACAAACAAACCTGAGTTTATTAGTTCTGTTATGTACGGGTTTTTGACCTACTGTGTTGAACTTCAGTTATTTTTTGTAGGATAAGGTTATTTAAACAAAAACCCCTTATTTTTCTATCTGCGACGTTTCGTATCCTTAGGCAACTAAAACAATTGATGGTGAAGGCTATAAACAAATTAACATAAACAACAGAAATGCACAAAACCTAACACTGACTTTTCATTTTTTTATTGAAAAATGATGGATGCCACTTGCTAAAACGCACAAGTGATTTGATTTGTGTTACAAATAGTATAAAATATACAAAAAACCACAAAAACGATAAAAGTATTATTGGGAAACAATAAAAGTATTTTTTCCCAATAATACTTTTATCGTTTTTGAGGTTTTTTGTATATTTTATACTATTTGTTACACAAATCAAATCACTCGTGCGTTTTAGCAAGTTTTTAGCATCATTTTTCAATTAAAAAAAAAAGGAAAAGTCAGTGTTAGGTTTTGTGTATTTCTGTTGTTTATGTTAATTTGTTTATAGCCTTCACCATCAAACGTCGCAGATAGAAAAATAAGTAGTTTTTGTTTAAATGACCTTATCCTACAGAAAATAACTGTAGTTTTGTTATTTTTCACAATTTGAACACGATTTTGTATATGCTTCAAGAGGAAATATAATATACCGCAGCATGTGAAAATAGACATGATCAAAGATGAACACAACTTTTTCCTTAATTTGAAATTAAAGACAGATTTGTTTTGCGTAGAGTAATCTTATTCTCAAATAGGTTTTCTTCAAAAAGTTTTTAAAATGACTGGAAAATCAGAGTTTGGTGTCAATGAACCTTGACTCTTCCAGAACCAATTTGTACCACCAGTTGGGATTCAACTGCTTCTCTTTTATGTTCTGGGCAAAAAAATGAAGACTGTATTTGGATTGATTCAGACTCAGAGGTTATGGTTATCAGAAAATTGACCAAAAAGTTTTTAAAATGACTGGTAAATCAGAGTTTGATGTCAATGGACCTTGACTTTTCCAGAACCATTTTGTACCAACAGTTGGGATTCAACTGCTTCTCTTTTATGTTCTGGGCAAAAAAAATGAAGACTATATTTGAATTGATTGACAGGTTATGGTTATCTGAAAATTGAGACATCAATGTTGATAGATGCCTGTGCTTGCTCTAGATCACTCGTATCAAAATAGTGAATAAGTTGAGTATTATCTGCAAAAGTTTGAACCTCACACTCACTTACACCATTATGTAGAGCTGAGATATAAATGGAAAACAACAAAGGACCCAAAATGGGGTATCCCGGAAGAAATATTTAGAAAACTAGATAAACTGTTACAATGGATACACACTGAGTAAAGTTAGAAAGATAATTACGAAAGAAGCTCAATGTAACGGGGTTCACACCATAATGCTTTTTGAGTAATCGATAGATACCACTGATACACCTATTTTTTTGTCAAGCGCTCTAATCAAATCACTGTTAAATTTGAAAGGTAGCGCTGAAAGATTTCCGAAAAGCTGATTGATTTGATGTTTTCCGCACCTGTATATAAATATATAAATTGAAGTGTGCATTTGTGTATGAAATTGAGCTCGCCTAGTTATTCCAAGCATTCCTTTTCATATTGGAAACGTATTCCTAGTAACCTGTAAAAAATACAAGTTTGCAGACTTCCATTAAAGGACAAGAAATTGTTGACGTATTAGTTTAAACTTATATTCCTTTATAGGTACCTAGTAAAAGTGCATCAGTCTGCAAAACATTTATCAGGTTTCTGTTTCAAGACTTCATGCGGATAGTGTTATATTTCGATGAGAAGCACTTTAACGAACTTGGAATTTGATACTCCTGAGAAAAAATTGTAAAATGTGTATAAAAGCTTTACAGTTTGATGTTTTCGTTCCAAAATAAATAATAATGATTTATGATCAAATGAAAAATGATTTGTGCGATAGCTAAATATGATTTTCATTCCAACCCACCGTTATTTTAGACTGCCAAAATTTGAGGGAAATATAATATATGCTATGACGTTTTTTCTATCTTTGAGTAGCTAAAAAATGTTTACAGTAAACAATTACAATGTAAGATTCCAGTACCAAACATTTCCAGTTTTGGAAATGGAATATGCTCATGACAAATTCTGTAAAAATACGTTATGACATTGGGACATATCTTCATAATCCCACTATAAATTCCGAAAAATTGCATTGCAAACATGCCGAAGAAGTATATAAATAGATACTAAATTGACATTATATGTTGAGTGAAATTACGTAATCAAGAGATGAAAAGTACATTTTCAAATATGTAATTTTTATGGCCATTGTAGTAATACCAGTAGAAATACGTTATTTTGCGATGCAAGATTTAAAAAGTAAAAAGTAAATGATTTCTTCTAAAATAAAATACAGTTTAAAAAAATCCTTTATTATGAAAAAATACATAGTATCTCTATATATAAAAATGAGTCCTATTTTCCCTTGGTCACGGCAAAGTTTACGGAATACATATAAGTTGGATCACTCCGCAAAAATATCAAAACAGCCTGCCCCTTGCCCCGTCTCCCCGGTCCACCGGTAGCAGTGTGCCGACGTCAGCCGGGAGATACGGGGCGGCGCAAAGTAGTGGTTGAACGTGTGTAACGCGAAGTATATACAGTGTCTCAAAAATATCGGATTTTGTTATCTCGGATTTGTTTGCAGGAAATGGATAATATTTTCAGGAGTTTGATTTTATCAATTAAATTTGTAAACGGTTGGAAAATGACAATCATACCCATCCTTATTTTGTGGTAAACCTTGAAATATAAAGGATATAAATACATGTTTCACGACGATTAGGACACGCAATAGGTCGGAAATGGGCAGTAGTAGAGAATTATATATCCAATGAGGTATTTGTTTTTGGTCACGTGACGTCCGATTCAAAATTATTAATGGGACACCCTGTACATTTGTGCCTTTCTGTGTTCCACCCGATAAAACAATTCCAACAAACTAGCACACGTCTAAAGTGATTAATTCGAGGCCTACAGGCCTACAGGCACTTAAAGGATTGTATCACGCTAAAAGCGTATAGTGAGACAAAATATTCATTCGGTGGTCTTACCATACCACCTAGAGACATTTTGAATTATATTTTAGGGCTCGGAAATATTTTTATTGATAACTTTAACAATTTAGTTTCTACAGTAGCAATTGGAATGACACTGAAAAGCAAAATGTCAATAATATTAATTATTCACATCCATGTAAAGCATTTCCACATCATTATCTTTTAAAATTGTACATACGAGTTCCTATATATTATACCATAAACTTTATAAGCTGTGGTCTCAAAAAGATGCCAAATAAACAAAACATTAAGGTAAAAATACTTCAGCGCCTTTGAACCAATTATACGTGTTTACGAAACAGCTACAATATATGAAATCATTTGAGATTAATTAGTAATAGTTTTACTTTACTTTAGTTACCTAGTGTATTAGCAAAATAAACGTTATATTTGTATTTGTATGTCTAAATCGGCTATCAATACATATTCTTTCAATGACCCTCGTATATACGTAAAACCCTGGCGTTAGCAAGTCCCCGCTAAAAGACCCTCGTACTTGGGCAAAAACCAACCCAAAAACTAACTGGCGCGTGCGGCCGCGGCATCGCTTTGATGTGAGATCTTCAAAGTGCCGACGGAGAGTGATCCAACTTATATTTATTCCGTAAACTTTGGTCACGGCATCACGAGAGAACGACGTTACCGATTTTATCCAACTTTTTTTTATAAGTTTGCTATTAGTTCGTAGAAGGTTCTTACGGGAAGACGTCTAAGGAAAATTATACAGAACATTAGAAAATTTGAAAAAATGCGAGAAAACTTGACAACTACGAAGGTTGTGTAGTGTTAGTGATTTGTTTGTTATTGTTGTCACGTATGACGTTGCTGTCAAAAATACCGGTTAGCTGTTAGATGTTTAAACGTCGCGGAATCATCTGGAAATTACAGCCCATCAAGTGTGCGTCGTAGAAATAATGACAAATGCGTATACAGAGTGTTAGTTATTGATAGACCGTAATTTCAAGGGCATATTTATGACTCAAATTCAAATAAAAAAGCTCATACAGGGTGTCCGTATAATCGACCGACAATGCTTGACAGGTGCTAGACCCCACATTTCTATGAACGTTGAGATAGCAACATAAAGCCTTACAATGCTTAATTTTCAAGATACAGGGTGTCAAAATGTTTTCTTTTATTTTCGTTTTTCCTCAATTCTTTCTCAATAAAATGGCAAAACGATATAAAATTACGTATCGGGGGGTTTTTTAAGGCGAAAAATCCAAATTCAACCATAGTTTTGCTACCATGAATAGAGGGTGCCACACAATGAACATTGAACGGATTTAAATTATCAAAACCTTTTTCCGGTTTGCTGCATCGATGTATCAAAAAAATCCTCAATATGTTTCACATGAAAAAGGTATGATTTGTTTGAGACTCTAGAGGTAACTGTTTCCGAGATAATCTTCATTGAAATTTCCAATGCGACTGAATTGTAAATTGCGATCGAAAGAATTATCGGTATTTCCGCACGAATAAATATTAGGCTTGGGCTCATACTTTTAAATCCCATTTACTAAGTATTATCAAATTTCAGCACCACCTATTTTAAAAATTAGATATATTTGAAATATGTTGTTTGATCTACCTAATATTAATTCGTGCCAGAAAACCGATAATTCTTTTGATCACATTTTACAAGTAATTGGGCTGCCTTGGATATTTTAATAAAGGTTATCTCGAAAACTGTTACCTCTAGGGACTTAAACAAAGTATATCTTTTTTCGTAACACATATTGAGGAAACGATGTTTTTAATATTCAGGTTGATGCTCCAAAACGGAAAAAAGTTTTGTTAATTTAAAAGAGTTCGATGTGCCGTAGGTGACGCCCTCGATTCATGTTAGCAAAACCGTGGTTGAATTCCCGATACATAATTTTAGATACGTTGTGCCATTTCATTTCGGGATAATTGAGAAAAAAGCAAAATAAAAGGAAACTTTGACACCCTGTATCTTGAAAATTAAGCATATTAAGGCTTCAAGTTCCTATCTGAATGTCCATAATAATGTGAGGTCACCCTGAATAAACAATGGATCGACATGTATCTTGAAGATTCTGGATTTCAAGATACAGGGTGTCAAAGATTGGAAATAAAATTGTCTTTTTATCAATGACCTAAACACTAATGAGCCGTTTTTTTAATATGTAGTCTTTCACTGCAGTAAGAAGTTAAGTCACCACTGACTTATTATCCTTTCCAGAGGCGTGTCGGGGGTAGGGGGGCAGTCCCATGAGAATATTAGCAAAAAGATGTACGCCACTAACTTTGAAAGAATTAAATTCTGTTTTTCAGATTAAACAGATAAAAATACCTTTTCTTTTCTTTTAATGTCGCTTCGTATCTCACTTTGTTTTGGAACAAATCAATAAAAACCACTTCATTTCATAGCTCCACTTTTTCGATGGGCTATGAGGTGGTTCTTATTTTTTTCCTTCAAAACAAAGTCGGATACGAATAGACATCAAAAGACAAAAAAGTTGGATTTTCATCTGTTTCGTCGGAAAAACAATATTTAATTTTTTCTTGAGGTCAGTGGCATTCTATATTTTCCAAACTTTGACCAGACTTTAGACACACTTGAATTTGAGCCAGAAATACGTTCAGAGAAAAAACGTAAAATTGGTTAAAGATACAGAGGAATACAAAAGTCAAGACGCCTTTCCCTATGATTTTAAACAACATTCCACTCGACTTTAAGCGGTTGCAACTTTCAGTGCGGCTTGCATTTGCATGACGATAACTAAATAGCAAGGACAGTCATTGAACGTTTGTGGGATCAATCTTGATAATGCATGTTTTCCACATGCTCATGTAGTCTGTTCCGTGTTGACAAAATCATCATTATTTATTTATGGGCCCGAAGACGAAACAAAACATGTTGGAAATCAGAAAGTATTTCAATGATCACTATGCTCTTCAGATAGGTAATTATTATTTATTGCAGATTTAAGTTCAATTTCAATATTCATAGCTAAGACAGGACAGCGTCTGTCGGGTCAGCTAGTGATATAATAAATTAACCTAACGCATTTATCTGAGAACAGACGAGGAGCAACTAAATAAACATGTTTTTGCTATTTTTGAAGTGAACGATGTAAAGTTATTGGTTTGGCACGATCTGTATTGTGAACTATTTAATTCAGGCCTAGTGTTTTAGGTCTAACAAACTAATAGCTCAAGGATTGGTAAGCACGAGCTGAAACAAAAAATATTAATCTAAAACAAAATTACACTTTTCATGTGAACATTATTTATATGAAACTTTCGACAAACTGCAGTGTACATACTAGGATAAAGCTGATATGAAACTTCTTGCCTCACCCCCATCGTTACTACTACTATTACTAGCATTAAAAGTTTTCTAAACAAAACTTTCAAATAAAAATGCAAAATACTATTTTTTTATGGTCAGCCTCCGGCAAAGTCTTTAGCCTATGGCGCTGTAGAAGCGCTGCGAGAGGATAAGTGTCGGTGCACGTTAGATTTGAAACGCTGCGGGTTGTAGCCGTCGGGAAACAAATTCCCTGGCAGCTCGACCTGGTAAGGCTGAGCTCGCAGAGCTTCCTCTAGTGTTCCTCGTTCGGACGGCCTTTGGTGTTATTGTCTGGGAGAGCTCACTCGAACATCTTCCGTAATAGAATCTGTAAATCAGGGACCGGTTAGCCACCTTTCTTATATGTTTCAGGCTGTGAAGGTCCTTTGTGAGGTTAGGCATATCCATTAGTCTAGTTGGTCTCTTCTGGGTGTCCAGAAGCTTTAGTGTGTGCTTCGGAGCGCATCCCTACACATGGGAGCAATACTCCAGCGATGGTCGGATCTGTGCCTTGTAGAGCAGCAGTAGTTGCTGTGGTGTATACAGCTTCCTACAGTGGTACAAAACTCCAAGCTTCTGGGATGTCGTATTAGCAATACTGACGACATGGTCGTACCAGGACATGTTATTGTTGTTGTGATCTCCAAAAGTGTGATGGAAGGTGACTCGACTATTGGGTGACCCTCTATTACACCAGTTGGTAGGCCAACGTGAGACTTCTTTGTCAGTATTGTTGCCTAAGTTTTCAATACGTTAAACTGTACTTTATTTACTAATCCCCACTCGACAATTGTTTTGATATATTCGTTGCTCTGTGAGGCATGTTGCTGTCGCCGACATACCGTCTCCTGGAATAATAGTGGCTTGCCTGGTACTATGCACGATAATAAAGTACTGTCGTCTGTGAAGCTGTAGATTGGATTGGATGTTATTTCCGGCAGCTCTTTGCAGCAGCAGAAACAGTGTAGGGGATAGGACAGATCCCTGAGGAACACCGGCGTTATTGAAAATACGTCTGATGAACAGCCTTCGACTACAACAAACAGAGATCGGTCGTTCAAAAAGCTGTTCAGCCACTGGCGCAGGTCGGGTGGTAGTCAATAAGAAGCAAGCTAGATCAGAAATCCCTCATGCCACACTCTATGGAAGGTTTTCGATATGTCAAGTGTAACAACACGGAATTTGCCATAATTTTCAATTGCTCTGTTCCACAAGTGAGTGACTTAGGCCAGGAGGTCACCCATAGATCTATGCTTAAGAAAGCCATACTGGCGATCATTTATGGTGTTATTGTTGTCCAGGTATTTAAGGAGCTGTGTTAACCTTAGACATGATGCTGAGAAGAGAGTCACAGGTACTATAATTGATGAGATCTGTTTTTTGTTATCGTTCTCGAAATTTAGTGTGTACTTGATTTAGAATACCGTAGTAACCCACTGAATGAATCTCATTAGGATTTGATCAGTAAATATTTTGTAAGGCACATAATCGACACAATTGAAGGAATTAACCTGTTGAAATCTGCTGGAGTTTTTTATGCAAGAAAACAATAAATTAAAGTAAGAATGGATGAAGACCCAATGGTCACTGTCAAGTCCGGAAAGAAGAAACGAATGGTTAATGCAATAAGTTATAACTGAATTATTATTGTAATGTCAACTTTATAAGTCTATACCTCACACAAGGTGCAACCTTCGAGGTGGTAATATTTGTATTTTGACTAGTACAAATAAATGAATGAATTTCTGAATTGTTTAGAGTGGGACCAACACTTCAAACGGACAAATGAGGAAATGAGTGACATGCTGAAGTAGATATAATAAAATCCCCGTTGTCGTGGGGAGTAACATAACAACCAGATCACCCGTCACCGACGATCACATCTGTTTGAAACGAAATAATAGCACACATAAAAAATACAAACAAGCCATCGTTAAATTCTCGGAATCGAAAACGGCGTGTAGTGTATTCGAAAATATCTGCGCCGACGTTTTCGGTTCGCGTAGTAGGTGCGGCGAGGAGATACGAGATGAGTCAGCAACAGCCATTATTATGGAGCATGTCCGCGGGTCCGCGAGTAGTCTACACACTCCGCGGCGTGGCAGTCGTGGCATGCCATGATTGCCATGCCCTCCTCCCGTTTGCCGGTCTTGCGAAAACAAGTGCCTATCGCCGCGCCAAGTCGCGACTCGCACGGCCTGCTCAGACCTCGATTATACTACACAATTCTCGCTCGGCGACAGAAGACATTCTACAACGGCAACTTGTGTACAGAGTGAACACTTCCACTACTTTATTTTATGCCTATGCAACTGCGAAGGTACAGATGAAGTCAGAAATATATGAGTTGTTTACATTTTTTGTGCTCCTACCGAGGGACAGGTTCGAGTTGTCTCCATAAATTCAAAATATTACCTGTACCCAAAAAGGTGACATCCGATTTCCCTCCTTATTGATATCGATCCCCTCCAACTAATAAGGGTCTAATCGCTCTTTAATTACCTCGTTTACATGATGTGGTACCTGTTGTCGCCCTTATGTTATAAATTTATAACTATTTGGACAGTCGTCAAGAAAACAACTAGCGTCAAAATGAGTTCTGTGATTTTAAGTGAGAAAGGAAAACAACTGTTAGTGATCGAGGGGTTCAAGTTTTCTTTTCAAAAATTGTTAATGGGAAATAAAAAAAGGTGGACGTGTACATCAAGAAAAAAATTATGTAAAGCTTACGTGAAAACTGAAACTGAAGAACATGTGATAGTTGAATCAGTGTTGGTGCATAATCACGACAAAATCTCGGAAAGCGACTTAAACAGACAGATGTAAAGCGTGCAGCTCTAGACGATATATGTGAACGGCCTATGAAACTTGTTCGAAAAGAATTAAAGAAGTCGGATTCGGAAACTATAACAACTAAAGACATTGTTCGAGTACATGTACATTATGCAAGATCGAAGCAGCTACCAACTCTTCCAAAAAATCGAGAAGAATTTCAAGAATTATTAAAGTCGCAAAATATGAAAACAAATAAAGATGAAAATTTTCTCATCAAAAATTGTGAAATTAGTCAAATTGTAATATTCTCTTGTGAAACTAATTTGAAGTTTTTGTCATCCGTATCACATCTGTACGTAGATGGCACTTTTAACTACTTCCCAAAATATTATTTGCAACTTTTTACGATACATGTATGTAAAAATGGACACTATGTTCCACTCGTCTTCTGTTTGTTACCCAATAAAACAACGTCTTCATACAAACAAATGTTTGCATTTGTCAGAGAAGAAGTAGAAAAACTAGGCTGCACTTTAACCCCAAGTGTTATAACAGCCGATTTTGAAAGTGCGATTCACACCAGTTTGGCTGAAATTTTCCCACAATCCAAAATCAAAGGATGTCGATTCCATCTTGGTCAATCTTGGTATCGATCCAGGAATTAGGTCTATCATCCGAATACAAGAAGCAAAAGGAAGATGAAACCGACACAACAAGATTTCTGACATATGTATTTGGACTACCATTCTTACGGCCAGAAAGTGTTGGTGACTGTTTTGCTATGGACCTTTATGAGTTAAAACCAAATTATGATCGTGTAGATAAATTTTGTGATTATTTAGTAGAAAATTATATCGATGACAATTCAAAATTCCCTCCTCATGTATGGGCTGAACATTCATCTTCTTTATTAAGAACAACAAATGGCTGCGAATCGTTTCATACCAAATATAACCAATCATTTTATTCATCTCATCCAAATACTAATCAGTTTTTAAATGTATTATTAAATTTTCAAATAGACAGTTATGTAAAAATGAGAAGTTTTGATAATATAATTAAAATTTATGATGGTAGTGTATTACACAGACAAAATTTTGTAAATAAAAAAATTGAAGAACTAAAAAACAAACCAAATTTCAAAGATATAGATTTTGTAAAAGCAATTTCATATCATTTTAGAGCATGTAATAGAAAATAGAATAGTTGTATCTATGTAGTCTAGATTGAAATAATACTAAAATTGTCAAAATGCCATATAATGCAAATAAATTACGCAATAATTTGTTTCTCATTATCTACATTTAATTTTATTCTATCAACCCACCCCAATGTGTGAAAAAATATGTGTATACAAGTCGTCAAAAAGTCTGGAACAGAGGGTTTTTTGGCGAAACTATATCAACTTTTTGAAAAAAGTAAACCTGCTCCAGACTTTTTGGCGACTTGTATAATTAATTAACCGAAAATTTACCTGCAATCTGGTAAGGGAGACAAGTCGACCCCACCGGGGAGAGAATTCGGCCCACAAGAAAACGACATTCTCTACCGCGGGGACAATTCGTTTCACCCCCCTACCGAGTGCCGACACTACAGAGCATGCCTTATACCTTCACAAGACGCCTGACGAGTCCGACATGGACATTTTTTGCTGGGCTGGCTAGAGGGCTGGCGCGGTCATTAGTGTAGTCAAGATTGTATATTGTCTGTCTATAATCAGATGTCAATATACAATAAATAGATCAATATAAAAATAAACTTGACAGAACAGAAAATCTAATGTTGTACCAAAAGCAAGAAAAAATACTTTACAATTCTTGCCCCAAGACTATACAATGAGATACTAGATAGCATAAAATGTCTAGTGCCTTTAAATTCATTCAAGTATAGTTTAAAAGAATGGATAGTGAATAATAATCGCATGAAAATTCATCAACTTATGTAACACCTACACCACATATTATGTAATACAATACCTATTATTACTAATATCTATAGAATATATAATATTTAAATATAAATATTCCTGAATCTACCTTTACTTGTTGCTTCTACATAGTTTATAATAATTACCCTACACCCAAGCACAAGTTTTCAATTTTTTTGGGGCACTTGTATTCTTTATTTTATACTTACTACTATTTACACTATTTATTGCAAATTGGTATTCACGATTATTTTGATTTTCTACCACTTCCTGAATTATTATTATACAGGGTGTCCCACGACGATTAAGACAAGCAATATATCGGAACTTGGTAGTCGTAGCGAATTATAATTTAGGGGTTGTAAATTAGAGCAAATGTTGTGTTTTTTTCTTGTCATTGTGATACCCAATGTGTGCCTTTCTGTGTTCCTCCCGACAAAACAATTCCAACAAACTAGCACACTTGGGCTCTAAAGTGATTAATTCAAGGGCTACAGGTACTTAAAGGATTGTACCACTACCATTGATTATAACATGTACCCCTATGCTAGGTTCATTTCGTTTTTTGTCTTAATGTCACCCTTTATATTTTGTATAGATAATTATGATTCTATCATTACTCAGGTCTACATAATAACGTAACTGCACTATAGAAGTGTCGGCACTGATTGAAACCTGGAAGAAATGTAAAAAACTCATATAATTCTGACTTCATCTATATCCATAGACCAGCTATCACTCCTGTCATTCTTTTCCTTGACGTTCTTTCATCTTAGAAATTTGTGCGTTACTGAAGTAAGAAATGATACGCCGTCGAATTTCGACTACAATCTGCGTTCTTCACAGACAGGATAAATAGATAGATAGATAAATATACTTTATTGTCTAAGAAATTACAATATTCTTATTGACAAACCTGTATAACAAACAAAATGTGGAATATTCACTAAAACTCGTCATAGAACTCAACTAGTGTGTAATAAGGTTTTTGTAACACAAAATTTCTAAGTGTGTTGAATTTTAAAAGAGTGAGGAAATTTTTTTATAAATCTTCACTCCATTGTATATAATTGAGTCCTTAATTAGTGATGATTTGGGGGTGATTAATTTCAAATCATTCTTTTGTCTTGTATTATATTCTATATTAATGGTTTCAAATTTTGTTTTATTTTTGAATATTAGTGATGTCGTTTACAAAATAAATAGTGCAATTACGGTCATAATTTTATATTCCAAAAATAGTGGCTTGCATGAAGGTCTAGGTCTACTCTTTGCGATGCATCTAACTGCTCGCTTCTGTAAGACTAAGAATTTATTTAAGTAGGTATGAGAACAGACAACCCAAAATGGAATGCCGTAACCCAACCTACTTTGGAATAATGCAAAATAACTTTTGTTGGTGTTTCTTCCAAGAGTGTCTCTAATATCATTATCATAACCTAATAACTGTTTGTATACCTATAACAGAATTGAAGTAAACATATTTCCAAACTAATTGATTCTTACTGCTAAAGAGATTGACTGTGGGACTCACTCAAAATTTGAATTGGACATATTGAAGATGAAGCCTTTCTCTTTGTCCACAAATGTTCTATAGCCATGTTTCCATTGTTGCCTTAATGTTTCGAAACAATTATTGTTTTAGTACATGTTTTGAAACACTGTTTCAATAAACAAATAGTTGTTATCTTGCGTTTTTCTAATACATCCTGAGATCTAGGAACCTCGCCATCTTCCCTGGAAATGTGTGGATCGGCCTGTATTTTTCATTCAAAACCTTCCAAAACAGTTTCTCTCGTAACTGACGTGTCGTTCACCAGACGAGTCTTGAAATTGATTTTCTGTTAATTTCATTTCAAATCATGTTCCTGTCATTCTACTTGAGAATCTATTGGGGGGTATTGCCAAATGAGAGTACGCGAAGCTAGAATAATTGCGAAATTAGTCCAGGCGGTAGAGGTATGGTAGACATTGGTCCCCGCATTGCCGCTCGAGGGGCTGGGGGGGGGGGGGGGGGCGAATCTGCTTCGCGACGATTTCGGTAAGCGATTGGTTTTGGTAAGTGATATCGAAAAAAGCTGGAGAAAACAAAAATCTGCATAATTTTTATCTTTACAATTTTCGTGTGCGTCAAATTCTGTAATCTTTGGGCAAATTTAGGGCTTGGTTTCTGATTTTCACTAAAATCGGAATTTCATCGCGGATAAGGACGAAGAACTTTATCAAAAAGCCATGTATCATTTTACTTTAATTAAAATCATGATATCTTCTGATTTCTTTACTATCTGCAGGTGCATAAACGTAGGCATTTGTTAAAAAAAATACGACATTTATGAACATACCGCTACCTACTATTGAAATGACCTGCCTGCATGCAGGCATCACGAGTAATAGACCGATCTCTGTGGTCGAGCTGGAACGCAGAAGACTGGCAGTGGCATCTTCACTTTCAAAAGATCTCGATACCATTACCGCTTGGAGCCTTAAGAATATGGTTAAATTTAATGCCTCCAAGACCCAGTATTGTACGCTATCAAACAAGAAGTGCCCAAGCCAACACCAGGTTCTAATGAACAACCAGACTGCCAAGGAGTAACTCATCCAAGTTGTTAGGAGCCAACATTACAGAAAATCTGATCTGGTACGAACACGTCGCGTCAATTGCAACAGCTGCTGGTAAAAAGCTTGGGTACCTATTTAGAGCCAGAAAGTATTTCTCACCATGTAACCTCCTCGCGCTATATAAAGCCCAGATAAGACCTTGCCTGGAGTATTGCTCTCATGTCTGGGGAGCTGCTGCCCCTACTACCCAGTCTATACTAGATGCCGTCCAGAGAAGGGCAATTCGACTAGTTGTCGATCCGGCCTTAACGCGCCACCTTCAGTCACTTTCTCACCGGCGTGCTGTTGGTGACCTCTCACTCTTCTACCGATATTCCAACGGAATCTGCTCCTCTGAGCTATCCTCTATCGTTCCGCCGCTCACTGCTCCTATCAGATGTACCCGTGCGACCGCTGCATCTCATCCTAAGACGGTCGTTCTTCATACATCAAGAATTGAGCGGTACAACCGCACATTTATTCCCAGGGTGTCCAAGGCTTGGAATGGACTGCCAGAAGATGTATGTATTGGGCCTGCGGGTATTGGCCTTTTCAAATCTCGCGTTAACAAACTTACCCTAACATAACCCTTTCACAGCAGCCGCAGTACTCTGGTATTTAGGCTCTGCCTGCGCGATCTGCTCAGTTATAAAAAAAAACCTGTTGCGAAAAATATCTTATTTGTGCATACTTTTAGTGGAAATGATACTACCTCTGCGTTTTTTAATTGAGATAATTTGCGACCTCTAGGGTTGCCGCTCGAGGGTGGGGGAGAGGGGGTTGACAACTGTTTCGTGATAGTTTTTGACAAATAGCGCCGCTGTGGTAAGTGCTATCGAAAAAAGATCAAATAATATAAGAAGACAAATAAAAGTCTCCACAGTTTTGGTCTTCACATTTTTCATGTGGGACGTTTAGTTTTAGATTTACTTAGATTCATTAAGATTTATCGTGAATTTAAAGTCGTTCGTCTGGCAGACGACAGGGCAGTACTTAAAGGTTAATAAAACCAATTAATTTTACCATTGTTGAACGTTATCTATGCTCCAAGCGATGTTCCACAATAAAAGGAACTTTGCAGACGAAACTAGTAAAAACGTTTGGCAACGGGCTATGCGTTTATACAGTAAAACCAGGTAGCCATTACGGACTGTTTTATTGCCGTTTTACTGTCTTTACTGCATCGTTTTATGGCGAGCATAAAACCCAACGGGCACTGACGACGTACACAGCCAATCGTATTTTACCACAAATAAAAACAAATAAGGAAATACAGCAACAGAGTTGTCAACTTTACTTCCAGCCAATTCTTCGAAAGCTTCTTGCTTATGTACACAAGTAAATTCTTAAATTCTGGGTGGAACTTACATCCTGGGTAGACACCTTTTTATACGTATGTATTTGCCATGTAAAACACGGACTCACAATTTCCCGCACAACTTACTTTATTTTCAAACTATATATTTAATATTTCATTAGGCGATAGTTAAGACCTTAACGAATGACAACTATTTTCGACTTTCTCAAAAAAGTTTTTTAATGTGCAAAAAAACTCGCAGTGCAAAATCATACATTCTATAAATGCCTGTAATTTAACAACCAAACACGATATCAAAAAAAGGCCAAATAGTTGCACAAGCGCAAGCTTTCTTCTTCAATTTGCTTTTTGAATCATTACTGTAAGTTTAAAGGTAACGTCAGGAGCTTGGAAATGCGGAAATCATTTTTTATAGAGACCTTTAGACCTTACCTTTGGACCTTTTGACCTTACCTTTGTTAACGGAAACACGGAAATACGTCTTATCTTGGATTCTCAATTTCGCACGCTATACCCTAGACCCTTAAACGTCGAGCTTTGGTCCACAGCTGCACGTGACATCCTTTGTCTGACTGAGTCTCAGTCGTAGTGGTTCCCTGAAGATGTTCCGTGTAATCGTGGTCGAAAACTCGGCATTTCACGCAAATCAGAAGTAGCTCTATGTGGCATTGAAGACTTTTCTAATGACAATGTCTGTGGAAATTTCCAAACTATGCAAAAAATGGAGTCAAGTTGATTGACTCAGTACATCCCACTCATAACGGTTATATTATTTTATTATTTTTTAAATGCATGAAGCATGGGATCCCCTTGCAACCAAATTATCGCCCGCACGCCTTTAAAAAGACATCCAACACAAAAACTATCATAAATATTTTCCTGCATCTCTGTAGGAACTAGGACGACATAGTATTTATTTTGAAAGCTTCAACTACATAAAACGAAACGATCAGGTACACCAATATCACCTAAAAATGAAGTTTGAGCTATTTTTACACTGTTAGTTTTTCATTATTGCCGCACCGCCATTGAAACGATTTCTAAGAACCCATACGCATTTTCGATCCTCGCTACGGTAGTAATCCTGTGTCGAAATTTCATTAAAATCAATTACAGGTTACACATTACAGAATGATCTGAAGCAATACTCGTATTTATGCATCACAAAAGTCTCTTGGTGTCTGTAATGAACAAGGCAATATTCCGATGGACCTAAAAAAAGGGTATTATGCCCTCTTTACACTATGTCAATAGACAACCTATTATGAATACAACAAATTTTTTAGTTACAACCTCCTACCCCCCAACCACCCCAAATTCACCCTCACCCAAAAAAAGTAGAAAATGATAAGGAACCCCTAAAACACCTAAAAACAAAGTTTGAGGAATATTTTAAATTTTTTGTTTTTTGCTAATTACTCCGCCGCCCACGCACCGATTATCAAAATTATACCTACTAGGACCTCACAGCGCGTGCATTATCTCAAAATCAAAAATTTTCGCGATCACAATACTCCACTCACCTATCGGTGTGGGAAGTGATAAAAATCTTAGTTTTTATTTTCTCTAAATTTAAGGACCCCAACCCAAGATGCAAAGATTGAATTAAGCTCCAATTAATACAAATCTCGAACTACCACAACAGAATATAAGTGTTTTTCTGCCATAAATCAAATATCTGGTGATCCACATATCCTGTTCTCTTAGCAGATAAAAGAAAAAATGTATTTTGCACCTTTTATTGGACATTATCTTAATTTTTACCGAATTTTTATCATACCAATTTTCAATTATAATCTTTAAACCATCATTGTCAATAGAATGGTTTTGGTTAGTTCCCAAAATTCGATCCGTTCTGATATATATTTTGGATTGTGAGTAGGGATCTCTTTACAACACCCCCACAGAGATTGATTTTAAAAACTAACGCTTTTTCGTCCTTGTCCTAGCTATACTGTTTTTCTGTTAGGAATCTATCCTTTTGTACAGTTTTGCAGCTGGTATTGTATTAAAATCAGTAGGTTACAGCCTGAGGTTTCTAAATACAACTGCGAAAAAGTCACTATGCACTTGAAAATCAAAAAGATAAGTACGAGTATATTCTTTAAAAAATGGTTGTGAAACTGTCTTCACAGATGCCAAAGAAATCTGGCAACATTGGGATGTATAGTAAGGAGTACATCTGGAGAAAGTAGGTTCAATGTGCAGAGGTAAACAGGTTTGATCTCGGGCTTCGAAAAAACAGAATGGCCTTTTTGAACCACCGTTTTCCTTGGAGAGTTTTACCTTATCAGCCCAACAAAACCAAACAAAAATGCTGCCTCTACAATCACAATTTATATGCTTTATATGAAACGGTACTCATATTCACATTATTTCAGATTAATAAATTTATTATTTTAAAGGGTTGACAATAAGAAGGAATGATTGCAAATAAGATAAAGACACTTATTAGGTTTTCCAGAAACTAAACATTATCTACCAGAAAACATGATTTGGGGTTAGCATTTTGAAGCACCTTACAATATACATTAAATGACCCTTGTTTCAGACCGTTCTCTGTACTGAAATAATTTTTATATTAATAGTAAAACTTATGAGACCATCATTTCCATACAATATCGAATTATCTAAATAATTTCATGTTTACTTCTACTGTTGTCGGACTGTACGGAACGGCATTTTCTTGAAACAGTGGACTACCTCATCTTCCTATTTAGTAGAAAATTCTCATGATTAATCCGGAAACGTGCGCCAGTAATAGGAACTTTAAGAAATAATAAAAAAGTAGGAAAGAATTTACTTGAGTAAATTCAAACGGCGCTCTCACTGTGGAATTTCTTGGTAAAAAAATAATTTTTTTATTATATTGACAATATATATTTTTCCTGGACTAGTAATCAACAAATTTAACATTCAATCTTAAAATAAAAGTTGACCGCGGTGAGATTCGAACCCACGCCCTTTCGGACTGGTGCCTAGGGTCTTATCCGCTCGGCCACGCTGCCCGTGCTTCAGGAATATCAATACACCGTACATAATACGTCGTCAGTTACCTGTCGTAATTTGATTCAATTTTTTTTTGAACCGGAAGCAGTATTGACAAAACCGGATTTTTCCCGAATTAGTTTTTTCATGCTGATTCCGAATCTGTATTTAGTTTTTCTCTAGCACCTGTAGTTTTGGCTATCTTTTGTATACAGACGGACGGACGGACAGACAGAGGCTCTGTATAAGCTCTCTTCAGTGAGTCAGTGAGAGCTAAAAAGAATGGAAAACATAGAGAAATAGAAATTCGAGGTTATTGGAAAAATACCTTACACTTAGTTTAGGAAAGCTGAAGTTATTGAATTTCTTACAAAACAAAATCACAATTTTACCAGAAATTAAAGCAAAACGTCAGCTATTGGAATAAGTATAAAAGGACACAACTTTGATAAATAGTATGCCGTTGATGAAATAACGCAAAAGATTGGATGTGAAGTTGTAAGATTACTACCCTATTTTTGTATTTTTAATCCAACTGAATTAATATGGAGCGATTTAAAAAGAAATGTCAGATAGTACAATAATCACCCCAGAAACTCTTTAGCAGTTATGTTAGGAATCAACTACATTTAATAAATCAAGAAAAATACGAAATCGCATTAAACATGTAATAAAAGTAGAGTGGTCATTTTCAAATACAAGACCGATTGAAATTTTTATTAATCTGAATGGTTGCTACTCATCTGATTCTGATTTTGTCTGGTATTAAATTCTTTTTATTTCCTCATTTTTCGTTTGTATCCTTCAATAATATTGTTAGAATGTAAGTCTGAATGGTATTTATTGTACATTTTTGATGTTAATATCTATTAAAAATCTAATAAGCAACCACTTTTGGTTTTATTTTAATATTAGTGCGGCCCTAAATGGTTCTGTCCTCAACATCCGGCACGAGACGCTGTGCGTTACATACATATATGTACATGTTTCTGACCATGAAAGGAGATTACCTTTTCGAAAAATTAGGGCCATAGAATTACTGCCGGGTACAACTCGAACGTTTTTACTTTTAAATAGTTTACATTGGGATTTATTCCATTTTACTCCAAAACAAGTAGAACAATCAAAAGCTGATCTTAATTGTGAGAGATCTTATCATTAAACGCGTATTACTTCCCACACCGATAGGTGAGGGGAGTATTGTGATCGCGAAAATTTTCGATTTTGAGATAACACGCTTTTTGGGCGTTTTATGATGTCTGCATAACGAAAATCCACGTCACTCATTTCCGTCGGTCTGTCTGTCTGTCTGTCGGTCTGTCTGTCTGTCTGTCGGTCTGTCGGTCTGTCGGTCTGTCGGTCTGTCGGTCTGTCGGTCCGTCGGTCTGTCTGTCTGTTCGCGTTTTTCTACCCTCGTAATCTCAGTAACCGCTACATGGATTGTGATTAAATCTGGGCAGCGTTATGCTGTGGGGTTGTAGTAGGTAATGCTCCTATAATTTTGAAAATGGTTATACGGGGGGCGGAGTAATTAGCAAAAAACGAAAAATTTCAAATATGCCTCAAACTTCGTTTTTAGGCGTTTTAGGGGTTCCTGATCATTTTCTACTTTTTCTTGGGTGGGGGGAATTTAGGGTGGTTGGGGGGTGGGGGGTTATAATACTGAAAAATTTGTTGTATTCGTAATGGGCTGTCCATTGCTATGTGAATGAAAAACCTAGCGGCATGATACACTTTTTTAGGTCCATCCGAACGTTGCATGCTTATCATAGAAACCACGGGACTTAGAATTTGTGATGTATCATATACGAGTATTGTTTTAGATCGTTCGATATCGCATAACGCGAAAATTGCTCCATTGATTTTAATGACATTTTGACATAGTACTACTCCCAAGGCGAGGATGGAAAACGCGTATGTTTTGGAAAAATCGGGTCAGTGGCGGTGCGGAAATGATAAAAAAACAAAAAATATAAAAACAGCTCCAACTTTGTTTTTAGGCGTTTTAGGGGTTTCTGATCATTTTCTACGTTTTTTTGGATGAGGGTGAATTTGGGGTGGTTGGAGGGTGGGGGGTTGTAAAACTGAAAAATTTGTTGTACTCATAATGGGTTGTCCATTGATCTTTGAATTAAAAACCTAGCAGCATTATACACTTTTTACGTACAGCCGAACATTGCCTTGCTTTCTTGCTTATTATAAAAACCAAGGCACTTAGAATTTGTGATGTATACATACGAGTATTGTTTTAGATCGTTCTAAATTGCGTACCGCGAAAATGATTGAATTGATTTTAATGAAATTTTGACACAGTATTATTAACGCAGCGTGGATGGAAAACGCGTATGTTTTAGAAAAATAGTGTCAGTGGCGGCGCAGCAATATTAAAAAAACTAAAAATATGAAAAAGCTCAAACTTTGTTTTTAGGCGTTTTAGGGGTTTCTGATCATTTTCAATTTTTTTTTGTTTGGGGTGAAATCGGGGCGGTTGGGGGGTAGGGGGTAGTAAAACTGAAAAATTTGTTGTATCCATAATAGTCCGTCTATTGACCTATAGAAGAAATACCTAGCGGCATACATATTACAATTTCTTAGGTCCATCCGAACATTGGCTTGCCTATTCCAGAAACCAATTTTGTGATCTGTACATACGAGTTTTGCTTTATTGCGTTCTATGTATATTGCGTAAAGCGAAAATTGATGTTGATAAAATTTTGACACAGAATTTATTACCGCTGCGAGAATGGAAAACGACTCTGTTTTTGAAAAACCGTGTCAGTGGCGGCGCAGCAATAATCAAAAAACAAAATCAGCTCAAACTTCGTTTTTAGACGGGTTGGAGGCTCTTGATCGTTTCGCCAGTTCAAGCATGCAGAAAAAAAACTGTGGCGCCCTAGTTCCTAAGGAGGGAGACGCAAGAAACTATTTACGAGGGTTTTTTGTGTTGGATGTTGTTTTTGCGGGCGGATGGGCGATAATTTAGTTGCAAGGGGATTTTAGACTATAGCTTCATGCAATGGGAAATAATAAAATGGTATCATCATTATGTGTGGGAAGTACTGAGTCAATCAACTTGACTCCATTTTTTTTGTTATGAAAAATTTATTGATCCAATTGAACGTTTTATTATAATTGATCATGAAAATAATTATTTATAACTACTAAAGAGCCTATATATACTTCTACATTAAAATTTAGGTTAGTTCCAGGTTTGTGGTGGTTGTACATTCTAGACCTGCAGTCACTCAACGTATCTTAACAGTAATCGTAATTAATCATGGATATTCCAACGTAATTCCAGCTTTCGTATCAAATTGTAAAGCACACAATTCATGGAAATAAGAGCGCAAAAGACTAATACAGTTTATCTAGAAAGCAATAAACAATGTTTATCAGCAATGTCGTTCCACCGAGTAGTGTTATCACAGCGTTATCATATGACAAACATTCCCCAGAGATACAAGTACGTAAACTGTTGGTAATATTGCGTTTCGATACGAAATACCACGAGGCTTTTGAAATTTTCACGTATCGGACCAAACGTGATACGTATAAAAATATATGAAAAAATGATTCAATTTATTTAATCGTATCTGAGCTACAGTTGAATTTATTGGTTGGTTTTTTATATATTTTTCAATTTTAAATTTTTAGGGGTTTGGGTGCACACATTTATACTTATGTATTTAACTTGTTAAAATACTGATTCCCATTTCGAACAGAACTCGCTTGTTTTTCAAACTATATAGACAGTATTTCGGAAGGTGATAGATAGATAGACCATGATGAATGACATCTCTGAGCAATTTTTTCAAAAAGTTTTTCGGTGTGCAAAACAACTCGCAATGCAAAATTATACATTCTTCAAATGTCAATACGAAGGAAGCTTATGGCTAAAAAAACTTAATTTAGATGAGAGAATCTTGGGGTTGTGGCCAAAATTTTGAAAAAAGAGACTGGGTCACAGCATAGAGGAGACTCTGGTGTCGTCGTCACAATTTTTCCATAATTTTTTTTTTTTTAAAAACTATGCTATCATTCCGTCGTCCACTAAACAGCTCAGGAAACAAACAACATATAATTGTAAATTACAAACACACAAAAACGACCTTTACATGTTGAAGTTTTAATCCCGTGGGTATTATGAAATCCGTGGTTTGAAAACACACATTTTATGATCTAGATTTTCTTCAAATGTCTGTAATTTAACAACCAAAAACCGAGCCAAAAACGATATCAAAACATGGCCACCGAAGTGACATAGCGCAAGCTGTCTCCTTCAATTTGCTTTTTGAATCATTACTGTTAGTTTAAGGGTAACGTCAGGAGCTTCGAAATGCAAAATTTATTTTTATGGCGACCTTAGGACCCTACCTTTGGACCTTTTGACCTTACCTTTGGACTTACCTCCCCTCATCTTAGACACACATACTGAAGAAGGGGAACAGGCGGCCACGCCTCCTCGCTATTACGGGAATACGTATTTTCTTGGATTCTTAAATTCGCGCGCTATACCCTAGACCCTTAATGTTTCAATAAAGTTGTTCACAGTAGCTATTCAAATCACGTTTTCCAACAAGGTGTTTGATACTAGAAATATGGGTTCTCTGTTCTGTTTTACTTAGTAGCATCTACAGCAGTGCATCTTTTAGGCCAATTTGAATTTGGTTTTAGATATCGCTTGTAGAATGTAGGTGTGTTGTTTGATGGATTATTCTGTATTGCAACATTTTATTATAACAATTATATCATCTGTGAAAATGAATTCCTGGTCACATTTCTTGTGGGTAATAAATTAAGCACTGTTTTCTAGGTTTTCTTATAGTTTGTACCAGTGTTTTTAGGTCCCAATAAATTAGATGTATTTTTGGTATTTAGGGGGTACATTAAACATTAGCACGTCGGGCAATATTGTATTTCTAAAGTATCAATGCATTATTGGATCACTGATTCAGATTCTGGAAGTATCACCAATGCCAATTTAACATCCTCATAGTACTTACTCATAGTCATCGATAAGGTAATAAAATCAAAGTTTGCATCCTAATCACTTATTTTATCGATCAATGCCACTGTTATTCAAATAATTGTTTTTGAAAAAATGTTGCAACGGTAGTCGAAATGTTGACTTTTTTAGATTCCAACGATTTGATTTTATAAGATGATACTTATACTACACGAAGAATGTTTGAACTGTAATGGGTCATCCTTGGAAACGGTTTGGACAGTTGTGCACGCCTAGACACATCCAGTCCAGACTTCTAGTCTGGAGATCAGTGGCGAGGTATACAAAGTTTAATGTCAGGATTTTCCCGATGTGTTTAATAAAGCAAACAAAATTAAATTATGAACCAGCTATGCCACCATTTATAGTAGTAATTTATTCATTGATAAACAATTCGGATGAGCCGTAAGTAAAAATAAAAATAAAAATGCAAGAAGTATTGACAGGGGTGATAATTTAGGCTCATTGATTTCTAGTGAATCGTAAATTGAATTTCCTAGAAGAAACACTTGAAATCTTTAAGGGCGCGTTCTGCGGTTCGAATAACTAATTTCAAGGACAGTGTGAAAGAGACAAAACCAATTGTTGTGAAATTTCAGTATGATAAATAATAATAATAAATAAGTGGTAATATCATATAAAAAAACGTTTCTTAAATTCAAGGACAGTGTGAAAGAGACAAAACCAATTGTTGTGAAATTTTAGTATGACTTCTAGTCTGGAGATCAGTGGCGAGGTATACAAAGTTTAATGTCAGGATTTTCCCGATGTGTTTAATAAAGCAAACAAAATTAAATTATGAACCAGCTATGCCACCATTTATAATAGTAATTTATTCATTGATAAACAATTCGGATGAGCCGTAAGTAAAAATAAAGATAAAAATGGAAGAAGTATTGACAGTGGTGATAATTTAGGCTTATTGATTTCTAGTGAATCGTAAATTGAATTTCCTAGAAGAAACACTTGAAATCTTTAAGGGCGCGTTCTGCGGTTCGAATAACTAATTTCAAGGACAGTGTAAAAGAGACAAAACCAATTGTTGTGAAATTTTAGTATGATAAATAATAATAATGAATAAGCGGTAATATCATATAAAAAAACGTTTCTTAAATTCACATTAATTCACCCCTTTTAAATCTTTCCGATGGTTTTCGCAAAGCAAAGGTTTGGCATTTACTTAGTCTGGGTCGCAGAAAAGGGAGACTCAAGTTATAGGAACCGGACAGAAAATACCTATACTCTAGTATACCTATGTGGGAGCCACCATTCATTATGTTAACTCAATGTGGAGTACAAATGATGGCAAAAGTCTTGCACATTTTATTTAACAAAAAGGAGTAATCAAAACAAAATTGTCTTGTCAAGGCGATACCAGAAAATTCCGGAAAAAGAACCGACTGCCAGCGGGATTCGAACCTGCGCCTCCGGAATTCTAGTCCGATGCTCTTACCAGGTGAGTCATGGCGGTCATGGCAACCCAGCTGGCGAAGCGATCTCAAGAAGCGTCAAATTATTCTCTCACGCCCACTGACGGCGCCACCTCTGCCATCTTCTGGTAGTTTGGAGCGGTTCGTATCTGTGCCATCGAAGGAAATCTGTTGGGTCAGCATTGATCTCCGACCGTGTTCGACTCCAGACGCCACCAGGTCGAGCCAGCACAAACAGCTGTGTAGGAAATGAATGTAATGAGTTGCCAGATTTGATAAATTGACCAATATGTCAGATGTTCGTTTAAATTCTACTAAGATCAGCTAACTTTGATTTTGTTTAATGCAAAAATTCTGTTGACGTATTAAATCATGAATTTTATGAACATTTGGTTATCCTGCACAATTAGGGGCACCAAAATATGACACTCTTACGTGACTTCTGCGCAGACGCGTGTTCCAGCGTTGCCCCTAAAGTGCAGTTAACCTATGAGGGCTGTTCCAAATTACGGTTCTATCACCGTCCCAGAACTGTTTTCATCATGCTCCGCCCATTTTACAGTTCTAAAAACGGTGATTGGTTGGTCCGCCAGCGTACCAACCAATTATCGATTCTAGAATCACAAAATGGGCGGGGCATGAAGAAAACAGTTCTGGGACGGTGATAGAACCGTAATTTGAACAGCCCTCATGACGACGTTTTGCTTTTACGTGTTTTAGATGAAAAGATTTACCACAAGGAAATATTTTCTGTGCTATAGCGTCGCCGATTTCCGAAATCTATTTATAGGGAATTCCCCTAAATTGTACTAAAAGTTGCCAGTATAGCAAGAAGAAATCATTTCTGGCGTGACTACCCAAATGAAACGCAGATAATTCGTTAGTGTGTAATCCTGCTAATTTTCTACGGAGATTTTATACAATTCTGCTGGAATCTGCTATATTTTCAATTCTGCGAGACAATCTGCTAGACCCTGAATTTTGGATCCAATTCTGCTAAAATCGCAGGATTCTTATAAATCTGGTAACACTGAATGTAATACCATTTTTCATGTTATTTGTATTGAATATTTACATGTATTCCCGAACCTCTGAGATTTAAATTAAAGCATCAACCAATGGAGCGTCGTACGTAGAGGTCCAATTATTGCAATGCAAAGTATTATTATACTATTGGAATTTGTAAAAAACATCCATGAGAACATTAGGGTAGAACTCATTTTTTTTTTTTTGTTACAGGTGAGTGTGCAAAAAAGGCTTGTAATCATTTTTCAATGTGTACGTAAGTAACCACTTAAATCTAATATTTCAAGCCAATACAGAAAAAGGTGTTATTAAAGCATTATTATAAAAAATATCAGCAAGATAAACTGATGATAACATCTCCAACACTCATTAAAATGCGTCGTACGCAATTTTGATTTTTGCGTAAAATTTATTTTCCCGTTTTGTTTTGAGGGTAACATGAAATTAGCTTTTATTAGGAAAACATTCAATTCAATTGCAATATTCTTACAAATATCAATGAATTCTAATCCCATGTACGATAAGTATCCATCAACACAAAAAATGTGACTCACATGTGGTGCTAGTAGTTACTATTTGCTAAACAGTCTCCATGTAAATTTAGATTTTGATGACGTGGTTTCATGACTTATTTCCAGATTTTTAAGACTAAATCCCCCTGGTGAATCCCTACCAGGCTAATCTAGAATTTCCCTAAATCTACGACTTTTGTCACACCCGGCAACAACGCCTCCCAATTTCTATCGCACGATCGGGCAACAGCGCTGGTCCGCATGCAGCAGACCTGTTCAGTCGTTCGTATGGCAAAAGCGAGTCACCCAGAACATAGAGATGTGCGACTGTGCGACGTTGCCGGATGTGGTGCGTGGCGTGTTTTTCGTTGACGTCACGCGCGGTGGCACTCGGGCTGATTTATAAGGAGGAACGGGCGAACCTGCTATGCCGCGTTGTCAAATCGCAAATGTGCTGATGTGTAGAGCGCTGTTGCCAACATATCGGAAATTCGATGTTGCTTGAAAATAGTGGGTGTTGGATTAAACGGGGTTCTTTATTTTTTTAAGGTTCTCTTTTGCATCCTGCATTTTTTTCTTTCAGAGTTGTCAACCCTAGGATCAATTGTTTTCGTTATATAATCAAATTAATTATCGAATCTATGAAAAAAAGCAATGCGTGTTGTGTTACGTGTATAACAAACTATAGCAAGATAAGGTCCTTATAGCGTCGTCTGCGTATTAATAATATACATTTATATTATATGTATAATCTAATGTATACCTTCTAGCTTCATTTTTATGTTGCGTTCATACAAATACACATACAAATAAATTCTTAGCCGAAGAATACTTTTTCCAAGTACTGCTTGCTAATATTTATATGTTGCTATACGTTCATTCAAGTATACCATGTCCTCCAATATGAGCAAAGCTGTTATAATCTTAAACCAAGAATGTGATACTTTTGATCATATTATATAATAGCCTTATATTGTACTCAGAAAGTCTTAAAAGTAAGAATACCAAAATCTTATATTATTAAGCATATGATAATCTCAAAAACAAAAGAATCACTATAAGAATACTTATTTTCTGAAGCATTTCATAATCTTGCCGAAAAAAGTAGACTGAATATCACAGAGTATAAAAAAATGCATACCTGTACCTTAGAACTAGAAAAATATGTTACGCCTATCGTTCCTTTATTGCTTATATTCCATTTATAACTACTTACATAAACATAGTGCATACTTGGTACTTTCGTAGTTACATATGAACGCCTGTACGAGGTCCACACATAACCCCAATTACGCAACAAACCTTTCATGAAGGTATAACAATATAACATACAGCTTTAGGTGACATGAATTATCAGTGGCGGCTCGTCACTTAAGAGACAGGTGGAGCCAAAATATAAAAAATAACCAAATTTTATCGGCACCTTAAAAAATATAAGAAAACAACAGTAAAAACACTTACCCAAAATTTTGGATATAACCTAGGTATAAAAACAAAAAATACACTTTTAAATTGCCCGGTATGTAAAGTCTAATCGTCTTACCTTATTTTTTGCAAAAGTGTCAATAACCTGTAAATTTTCAATGCTATTCAAAAACTTTTTTCGGCCGATGCCGATAACATTCCAAGAGCACAGAGTCTATCTTCTTTCATAGAGTTTCTTAGAAACGTCTTTATACTTTTTAGCATCGAAAAAGACGATTCTGCTTCCGACGTGAACATTGGTGTTGTAACTAAAACTTCCAATATTTTAAGCGTTTCTTCAAAAACACAACGCACTTCTTTTGAAATTAACTCCAAAAGGGGAACAGCTGCTGAAGCTCAGTTTTTGGTCAATTTTTTTCCAGAAATGGATATACATCGACTACATCACAAAGCACATCCACAAATCTAATTGTTTTTATTGTACATATTTCGATTGAACTTCCGTACTCGGCTTTTAACATTCGACGAACTTAGACACATTTTGCGTTTTTTGAATATCTAATTCGAGAAGCGGTCTTCCCAATTCCTTGGATTTCACTTTTTTCCTCAATCGAGTATGTGGAAAACGGCTTTAAATGCATTCATTTTGGCAATAGTCCCTCACTTATTACGAGTCACCACTAACTATTATTAAAATAATTTTCAACTTTCACGTCGTGGCGCGAAACGACAGCAGAAATTAATCCGAATATTCTCAATCGACAACTAGAAGATCTAGTCTTGGTGAGCCAGCAGTTACCTGGCTCCTTGTCCTATTAAAATCGCGCCCTGTGCATAACGTTAATATGACTCATTTAACCTTTCGACTGGATGTATATAGCAAAATTGGTGCCGCTGGCTATTTGGCTCCGACACCGCACGCCGTGCTTTCACAGTATACCAAAGAGTGTGCAACAAATGGGATTTTTTTTTATTAGCTGCACAATCAAAAATCCAATATTGCCAAAAGTTGGTGCATGTCCGATAACTAATTTAGGTGCACTTAGAATGGTTCCAAGTTCATCAGTATACGGGGTGAATCAAAAAATATAAAAATTGTACAAGAGTAAAGTACCCTTATTTTCAAAAATTCAGCAAAATGTTATTAACAAAAGTTGTTTAGAATCAAGAGTTATGCCTAAATACCAAAACTTGGCCTCCTCTGAGAAAAAAAAATTTTTTTGAAAAAAGTGCAATAACTCCCAAATTTTTTTTTTTTTTTTTAGTAAAACTGTTTCATACACTAATTGAAATTGAATTAATTTTGTAGAACTTTATTTAAATTCAAGCATTATTGTGAAATTTACCTGAGGTTAAAATTTTTTTGGGAATCACAAGCTAAATGTTTGTTGCAAGGATATTAAATATGGCTTTACAATTTCGGAAAAAATCTTTTTACTAAGGCAAGAGGTTGCTTATAATTACATGCATATCAGAATAACTCTCAATAAAACCGCAAACCTTTTATTAATTTTTTTATTTCTAAACATGTATTTAAATTAATCCACAAACATGAAATCTTGCAAAAAAAATCATGGATACCCATGGGTTTTAAGTAAACATTATGACAGTTTGATGACATTAGTCTCACTTTCTTACAATATTGTAAAATTATTGCTCGGTTATTGTCTTTTTACGTACCTAAAATGCCTCCTCCCAAACAGTTATCGTTACCCGAGAGGGCGGAATTGGTATTATTTCAATGAACGGCATCCAGATAAACAGGTTCATTATTCAACAGTAAGCCGAATTTTGGTTAATTTAAAGAAACTGGGTCTCTAAACTACAATTATAAACATGAACATGTTAAAACCGCATGTACTGAAGAAAATCAGTTGGAGGTACTTCAAGCAGTCGTCGAAAATCCACGACGATCTACCCAAGAGATTTCCGCCTATACGGGTGTGAAGCAAACCAGCGTGAAGAGAATACTCAAGAAAAATAAATATCATGCTTACAAGCCTATGTTCATCTGTACTCTCCAAGAACGAGATTATGATTTGCGGTTCGATTTTTGCATGTGGATTCAAGGCGAAATAGAAGGTCAGCAAGACTTCCACAGGCACATTCTTTTTGGGGATGAATCCACCTTTACAACAAATGGGGTTGTTTCGTCCCAAAATTGTCGATGATGGTCGAATGAAAATCCAAATTTCGTTGTTGCTAATAAAAACCAGTATTATCAGAAAACAAATGTGTGGTGCGGCATAATGAACAATCAATTAATTGGACCTTTTTTTTTCGCGAAAACCTAACTGGTAACACTTATTTACAGTTTTTAGAAAACGAACTAACTGACTTTTTGGACAATTTAAATTTGCAAGATCGGAATCAGTTGTGGTTTATACATGATGGATGTCCGGCCCATTCAGCCATAATCATTACTGAATGGTTAAATGGGGAATTTGGAAATAAATGGTAATAATGGTACCCCATTAGATTTTTTCTTATGGGGCTATCTAAAAAAAAAAGTGTATAAGGATAGACCCTTTAAGAATCTCGAGGAGCTTGAAAACTCAATACGAGTACATTGCCGGAATATACCGGGAAATGTTTTACGATCTACTCTTAGCGAATTTTATAACCGGACAATTAAGTGCATTGAACGAGAAGGTGGACATACCGAGACGCGCCGATAATTATTTTATGTTTCTTAACTATGTTTTTCTTTTGTTTCTACTTTTCACATATTTTTTCATTTTAGCTTTCAATTTTTCACTTATGGTAAAATACGGTTATGACATGTCCATTTATTATAATTATGTATTAATACACACAGTTCACTTTGTTTCCACGCTTTGTTTCCTTCATGGGTATCCATGATTTTTTTTAGTAAGATTTCATGTTTGTGGATTAATTTAAATACATGTTTAGAAATAAAAAATTAATAAAAGGTTTGCGGTTTTATTGAGAGTTATTCTGATATGCATGTAATTATAAGCAACCTCTTGCCTTAGTAAAAAGATTTTTCCCGAAATTATAAAGCCATATTTAATATCCTTGCAACAAACATTTAGCTTGTGATTCCCAAAAAAATTTTAACCTCAGGTAAATTTCACAAAAATGCTTGAATTTAAATAAAGTTATACAAAATTAATTCAATTTCAATTAGTGTATCAAACAGTTTTACTAAAAAAAATTTTTTGGGAGAGTTATTGCACTTTTTTCAAAAAAAAATTTTTTCTCAGAAGAGGCCAAGTTTTGGTATTTAGGCATAACTCTTAATTCTAAACAACTTTTGTTAATAACATTTTGCTGAATTTTTGATAATAAGGGTACTTTACTCTTGTACAATTTTTATATTTTTTGATTCACCCCGTATACTGATGAACTTGGAACCATTCTAAGTGCACCTAAATTAGTTATCGGACATGCACCAACTTTTGGCAATATTGGATTTTTGATTGTGCAGCTAATAAAAAAAAATCCCATTTGTTGCACACTCTTTGGACCACACTGTATAGTCTGGGCGTGTTTGGCGAAAAATTAGGATAATGCATTGGATTTTTGTGAATGTAATGAATAGGGTGTAATATAATATTTAAAAGTAGCACAAAAAAATTTAGGTACTCGATATATTGTGGTGGTGCCATGGCTCCTTGGCTTCTTAGGGCGAGCCACCACTATGAATTATTAACAAATGACTGTGAGGCCTGTGGCAATGATCTGATGTTGATGTGCGTGAACCAAGACTATCATATCTTCAATGGAGGTACTCCACAGTTCTAAAGCTGTTTGTATTCTTAATCGAAGTAATAGTAGCTCAATTGGAAAATAAGTGCCTGTACAACTTCATAAGTATTTTTGACTCATACACATAACATATTATGTTAGTATCAATATCCAATTGGTAACTTCCACTGGCTGAAGAAACGAAATGCTGTTAGTACCTGTGCAATGGGAAAATATTCGAAAACCAACAACCACCTGTTGTTCACCAGGAAGTTGAACCTTTGAACATCCAATGCCGAGTTTCTTGAAGGAGAGAACAAATTTATAGCTTTTGCAAATCAATGCATTTTTTGAAAACTGTTTATCGTTTAAATCCAAGACATTCATTCGATAATTGATACGATGATGGGATTGTTCTGCAGCAGTTTCAGCTTCCTTGACGGTCTCTATCCCATCTGACATTGCTAATTCGTCAAAATAAGCCATTACTTCCCGTAAAAATACACAGCAAACAAATATACAACTTCTACAATTATTTCCAAAATAATAAACTCTACCTGACAAACAAACATAATAATAAAATGACATTGACGTAAGTAGTTGCAACTACGCATGTGTCGATTGATATCGAGTAATTTATCGTTGTTAATTCGATGGACATAATATGTCGCATGTAAGGATTCAGAAATACCATCTCGAATAGTTTCTATTGAGAATAGATATATCTCTTATACCACATAATGTCGTGATAAAAAAAATCTCTCCAGGTCATAGGTACCAACTCCCATGGTGTTCAGAATCAGAATCACTTCAGAGTCAGTCTACTCGACGTCAACTCTTTAATTTTTAATCTATGGCTATGATCGCTATTGTTTTCTTTTTTGAAACTGTATGAATATATGCAGCTTAATATTTCTGCGTAATTCTTGGCGTAATGTCATTTACAATTATAATTTCCTTAATCGATAGTAACTGTACTCTCCCAATGAATAAAAACTGCTTATGTCCCGATAGAACGGTGTTTTTACCGTCGGTTGTTCACCTCCTTCGTCTTTTTGTCCTCACGTTTAACGTCTATTTTCGTAAATGGAAAAAATAAGGTATACATTCTCAAAATCAGGGTTTACTAAATTTGTCCAGTTTTTTTGTCCAATTCTCTCCATCTGGAGAAAATCAGTTATATGACTAATCTTATAATACACATGAAATGCAATAAAAGTATCAGGGAAGGTTTTATTTATTTAAAAATGTTTGTGGAACTAAGTACAACTAATAGACATTTGACAAACAGAAGACACATTTCATATTTTAACATCGCAGACAAAAATCTGACTGAAGATCGTAAATCACTTTCGATTTGTCTATTTTTCTGTTTATTTGTTTTTATTAAAAATAATGCATAGAACCTGAAAAAATAAGAACAATAATATACAGAAATATTTCCCGAAAAGTAAAATCACCGGGGGTGTTAAACATGAGACACAACATGACAGTTGACATCTAATTGACATGTGATGCCGACAAGTGCTGATGTGTTAGTTAAACACAAAACACAAACATGGCGGAGTCGGGATGATTGGTTCTTTTTGGTTGAGTGCACGTGACGCCACGGGTTTGCAGTCAATGTATATGTCTAAAAAAATACAATTTAAACTAGTTTTATTTATTTCATAAGGACTATGATTGAAAAATTATATAAAACTTTTTATAGCATCTACAGGATGATCAACTTATACTCCAAAGTTTGATACCTCCGTTATTATGAGAGATACAAAAAAACTTTCTAATAAAAGTTGTAGGTAAAGCTACGGTCTACATTTTGAAATTATTTTACAATATACAGGGGTATTGATAAAGTCACAGCATACCAAAGTTGTGTTTTTTCAAATGGAACACCCTATATATTATTCCTAATTTGAATTGTGCTCATCCTCCATATTTTGAAAATATAGGGTCTTATCGGGTTATGCAGGGTATTTTCAGAGATATGGTCATTTTTGTGTGAAAATCTTAATAAATTCATGCTAAAATAATTTCCGGGTTGTCTAGTTCTGTCTAAAATTATCAATTTTCTGCTATCTTTGATTTTGTATACCTGATGAACTAAGGGCCGATTTTATCAACAGGCGCATTTTAACAAAGGCTTTGACCAATCAGAGCAGCCCGTTCAAGAACATGCATCTGTCAAAGTTCTCTGAAAACTATTGATTTCTCTTAAAGTTTACCTCAAAAAGGTTAAAAATGACATGCTTTATATACAAATCGACCATTATGAACCGTCTAGTATCTTTTCCAGTTTGATTTTCCATCCTAAATGGGTGAAAAATTGCATTTTCTTATTTAATCAAAAGTTTAGCAGTTGCTAATTTCAACCAATCAGATTCCGCAAAAACTGTACATTTGATCGCTGGTTTTTTCTTCTGCTAAATGATGATGGCAAAAAATTAGGGTTTTGAATAATTTTTTTGTGATAAATGGAGATATCAAATATAAGTTTTACAACAAAACTGTTTTTGTTTTGTTTTTTTTCGCAATAATCCAACAGTTATATCAAAATAGAAATGAGTTTTTGAATCCCGAAAACACGCCGACGACTCCTGACCCGTGTGACGTACTTCATGAAAATACTTGTAACAGTTGTAACTAAAATGTATATTTGTTGCAACATAGGCGATGTATGAAGTTTGCAGCTCGAGACGAAGCCAACGATCGAAATAAATATTTTTTTGAATGTTTGAAATTCGATCGCAGATCCCAGTAATAAAGTACCTAAACAAATATCTTCTGAGGCGATTTTACTGCAGCATGCTGGGTGGCCGAGTGGCAGAGTAGCCGACTCGTATGACTTTGTATCGCTGGTGGTGTTGGTTCGAGACCCAGCCCGTGCAAGTACTTTTTTTTATCCAAAATATTCATTGGAATGCTTTTTACTCATGTTATATCATTTTTTTGTACCATCGCCATCGACATAAATGTGTTTTTGAATGAAATGTTATTAGAGGTTTTACTAGTACAACAAAAATTACGAATATTTTTACTTTTTTGGAATAATTTCATTTTGATACCGCTATCAGAGCAATTGGCGATTGATTTTGACGGATAAACTACACTTCCACTGACTGAATTCTCCACCGCCTCCGGTACTTAGCTTTTGCAATATGTCAAGTAAAATGTCTAATAAAATTTGATTCAAAAACATTTTTATGTCGATGATACAAAAAAATGTGTGTAACATGAGTAAAACACATCGATGAATATTTTGGATAAAAAAAAATAAAAAAAAATAGTTGCACGGGCTGGGTCTCGAACCAACGCCACCAGCGATACGAAGTCATACGAGTCGGCTACTCTGCCACTCGGCCACCCAGCATGCTACAGTAAAATCGCCTCAGAAGGTATTTGTTTAGGTACTTTATTACTGGGATCTGTGATCTAATTTCAAACATTCAAAAAGATATTTATTTCGATCGTTGGCTTCGTCTCAAGCTGCAAACTTCATTCATCGCCTATGTTGCAACAAATATACACTTGTTACAACAATAGTTTTGTTATAAAGCTTATATACGATATGATGAAAAGTGTCATCCAGGTTTGACGTTTTGTTTTCAATATTGATAAGATACTATTGGACGATATTTATTAACCTAGCCCGCAATACCCAATAGAAAGCTTTTGCTAAATAACATCCAATAGAAAAGCTTTGTTAAATTCTTTGTTAAATATGCATGTTGATAAAATCGGCCCTAAAACTCACGACCATAATTTTCTTTGTTATTTTAAATGCAACACCCTGTATTTTATAGCATCGTCAGAAAGTTCTTACAATATACTTCCACTTTTATAAGCAATCCCTATAACAATATTTTTGCCAAATTCTGGTTTTTGTTAGAGTTGGCGATGGATGCTATGCTTGTTATATTTGTTAAATAATTGAAATTAACATTTCAGTCTTGATTCAGTTTCAATTGGCTGTTAAAGTTAGCAATTTACAAACTGAAAAGCACATGTCAATTACAAAAATTATCTGAAAATAAAACTACAGAAGCTTTAACAAGGCTATATTAATTACTACAAGAAGGTTTATGTGTGAACGTATCAAAAACGAGAAAATAGATTTAGACTTATCAAACGAATATTTTTCTAGCGGAAGCTACAAATGTTTAATTGATTTCCTGTTACGACCTCCTGTTATTTTTTTCATTTCCGTCATTTGAGTCCTTCCATCGTTGACTTAGTTCTTTTCTAAGAAAGCTGAAACAGTATAACAAACACGGTAGCCATGGCAACACTGAGAAACTTGCAGTATTTGGCAAAAATGTTATTAAGAATCGTTTTCCAAGTTCAAATCCAAATAACTCCATAACTTTTACATTTAGATATAGGGAATGCTTATAGAAGTGGAACTATTTTCTAAGAACTTTCTGACGATGCTATAAAATACAGGGTGTTCCATTTAAAATAAAGAATATTATTGCGTCGCAAGTTTTGGTTCACCCTGTCTACAAAATCAAAGAAAGCAAAAACTTGATAACTTTAGACAAAACTAGACAACCACGAAATCATTCTAGCATTGAGAATCAAGCTTCCAGTTATTGATTTTTTAAGATACAGGGTGATGAATTCATTAAGATTTTCACATAAAAGTGGCCATATCCTGTATAACTTGATAAAACCCTATATTTCCGGAATGGGGAGAGCGAGCATAATTCAAATTTAGGATAATATATGTATAGTGTGTTCCATTTGAAAAAACACAACTTTGGTATGCCGTGACTTTATCTATAGCCTTGTATATTATTAGATAATTTTAAAATGTAGACCTTAGCTTTATCTACATCTTTTTTCGAAAGTTTGTCATGAGGTTCCAGTTGGGCAAATCCAGATATCTGGAACCTAGCGCTCTCTAGTACTAGACAGGACAAAGAATATGCTCCGCTGTTTCGTCCTCCACGTAGCAGAAGCGACAGTCTGAAGTTTGTTCAAGACCCAACTTCCGCATGTGGTTCCTCAGACGACCATGTCCCGTCAGTAGACCAACCAGAATGAAACCTTAGCTTTGTCTACAACGTTTTTTTGAAAGTTTCTTTTGTATCTGCCATAATAACGAAGGTACCAATCTTCGGAGTACAAATTGATCACCCTGTATATGTTGTAAGGTTTCATTTAATCCAAAATTCCAAAAATGAGGCCCATAGTGCCCCCTAGGGAGGCGCGCCTCACAGATTGAGAATCCCTGACGTATCTAGTTTCCTAGGCATTAAAAATACACCGTTTTACAGTATTTACAAATCAGCCAAACATCGTTGACCCGTAGCGATATAATTTATGTAAACAACGGCCCATCTGCCATAGCCAAAAGTTTGTTTTTACAAGAAGCACAAACAACACATGCTGGTATGACGTATTCGAATAGAAAAACTACCGTTCACCGTATGTGATAATGAATAGTGTAAACTGTGATATGCCAAACGCAGAATTATGGTGAAGTGAAAGCATTTTCATTAAATTTTTCTAAAGATACGTGTCCCGTTTCTACAGGGCGTTTGGCAGAGTGTTAGCCAAACTTCGTAGCCGTATACATAATCCCATTTTATAGATATTCGGTTTGTCTGTCTGTTGGTGTTTTTCGTAATCTCAGAAACCGCTGCATGGATTGTGTGATTCTGATGAAATTTGGGTAGCGATATGCTGTGAGGTCGTACTAGATAATGCAGCTATAATTTTGAAAATCGGCTCAAACTTCGTTTTTATGCGTTTCATGGGTTCCTGATCCTTTTCCATTTTTTTTTCGAGTGGGTGAAATCGGGATGGTGGGGCGGGGCTTTGAAAACTCAAACATTTATTGTATTCATAAAATATTCTACATTGCGCTGAAAAAAATTGAATTTGTTGATGACTTGTGCTTTTTAGACCTAGCCGATTATTGCCTTTGAATACTGTATCTGTGGAATAATTTAACATATACATACATATTTGCTCATTGGGTAGAGCCGAGGGCTAGTGTCCGCAAGGTCCAAGGTACGATTCCCTTCAGAGGCGGAAATTTCTGGTTATTTCAATTAACAGTAGCAAAAAAAAGCTCAACGAGAATCCCCACCTGAGCATTTAAATATGTCACTCGCTAACCTAAATCACTTTCTAAAAACAATTTATTTAATAATAATAAACCGTATTTATTGTTTTTATACCTGGTACAAAAAGTGTCGCTAACATTTGCGTTTTTCAACTTGACCTGTTAAACTATTGAGTTGCATCAACCATGAAGTATGGCATATAACTGACTCACAAAGGGCTGAGCCTTACAATTTATAATAAAGCATTATCTAATGTTTACAGTTAGTGATAATGATAATGATACAAAAGAATGTAGAAAGTTGGGGAACGTTTCTACATACTTAATTATTTGCTGTTGGCTTCTAATTAACAGTGCTGTTCCTAGAGTGGCGCTGGGAAACAGTAACAAAGCCTACATAAAACACGAGGCTAATGACCAGAGCAGTCAACGCCGTTGACACCAAAGTAAAAAAAATGGAGTCAAGTTGATTGACTCAGTACTTCCCACACATAATGATGATACCATTTTATTATTTTCCCATTGCATGAAACTATAGTCTGAAATCCCCTTGCAACCAAATCATCGCCCACCCGCCCGCAAAAAAGCATCCATCACAAAACCTCTCGAAAATAGTTTCTTGCGTCTCCTTTCTTATAGAAGGTAGGACGCCGCAGTTTATTTCTGCATGCTTCAACTGAACGATGCTAAACGATCAATAGCCTCCAAACCATCTAAAAACGAAATTAGAGCTCTTTTATATTTTTAGCTTTTTTTATTATTGCTGCGCCGCCACTGTCACGTTTTTTCCAAAACGTACACGTTTTGTGTCCTCGCCGCGGTAGTAATATTGTGTCAAAATTTCGTTAAAATCAGTTCAATAATTTTTGCATTACGCAATGCAGAACCTGAAACAATACTCGTATGATGTATACATCATAAATTCTAAGCCGCTTGGTTTCTATAATAAGCAAGGCAGTGTTCGGATGGACCTAAAAAATGTATTATGCCGCTAGGTTTTGCATCACACGTCAATGGACAGCCCATCATGAATACAACAAATTTTTCAGTTTTACAACCCCCCGCCCCCTAACTAACTTAAAATCACCCCACCCAAAAAAAATCAGAAAATGATCGGGAACCTCTAAAATGCCTAAAAACAAAGTTCGAGCTGTTTTTATATTTTTAGTTTTTTTATTACTGCTGCGCCGCCGCTGACACGATTTTTCCAAAACATAGATACGCATTTTCCATCCTCGCCGCGGTAGTAATACTGTGTCAAAGTTTTATAAAAATCAATTCAATAATTTTCGCGTTACGCAATATAGAACGATCTAAAACAACACTCGTATGTATACATCAAAAATTTTAAGTCCCTTGGTTTCTATAATAAGCAAGGCAGGGTTCGAATGGACCTAAAAAAGTGTATTATGCAGTTAGCTTTTTCGTTTACAGGTCAATGGACAGCCCATTATGAATACAAGATTTTCAGTTTTACAACCCCCCACCCCCCAACCACCCCAAATTCACCACCACCCAAAAAAAAGTAAAAATACTCTCCTCACCTATCGGTGCGGAAAGTAAAAACATACATATTACAATCCTAACGTGTAACTTGGAAACTACTAACTTAATTGTAATGACATTTTTGACACCGTTATTACTACCGTGGAGGAAATGATAACAGTGTATCGTTTCTGGAACCCTTGTCAGTGGCGGAGGAGAAATCAACAGGAAACCAAAATCGCTCAAACTTCAAAGGTCCCTAATCATTGTCTAATATTTTTATAAGGATGGTGTAGGAATAGAGGAACTCCAAATTATTTTGTTAGCACCGATAATGTGAACAAGTTAAAACACTGACGCCATTCTTTGTGTATTTACCGAGTTCCTCTTCATCAACACTATTTAATTTAAATTCTAAGACGCTGTTAACTCTGCATACTCAAAGTTCCCAATTACTTATGTCCGTGGAAATATGGAATCTAAACAGGAAAAAAAACAAACTGAAATATAATATCGTATATTTCTACGTATCCTTCCACTAGCCGTCTTCGAATGGTAGAGCAAACTGGTTGGGACAATGTTGATTTTGCCGCGCAGTGTAAAATCAATATTGACTCAGTGTTCCAAAACATGGCCGGCTAGAGATAGAACGTGAAATACTAACCAAGGGGCTTGATCGACGGCGGAGTGGACGTATCGAAAGAATATATTATTGTTATTAGTAGTAGTAGTAGTTTACATATTTGTGTTTTTGCATAAAGATGATTGCACGCGTCAAAAGAGATACAAATTGAATAAAGCGAAGAATAAAGCATGATCCATAACAGTAGTAAGTCACAGATTTTACATAAAAAGGCAAATTAAATGAAACAAACAATAATACTTAATCACAAACAACAGCTAGAAACAGAGAAATATTTAAAACAAGATATCTTTAAATTTATCTGAAAGGTTTTTATTAAAAGAATATATGCCTTTGACCAGAAGGTAATTTTTGATACTTGAAATATGCATCATATTTAGAGCTTTAACAATGTTTGGCAAAACGTTTTAGAACTTCACACAGTGGTAGTTAATTCCATTTTTAGATCTTCCAAGTCTTAGGTTTTTTATGGTCAGCCTCCCGCAAAGGCTAAAAACTTATGGCGCTGTAGAAGCGCTGCGTTAGGATAAGTGTCGGTACACTTTAGATTTGAAACGCTGCAGGTTGTAGCCGGTGCGAAACAAATTCCCCGGCAGCTCATTCCACAGCGTCGAAGTTCTCCAAAAGAAGGAATGCTGGAGGAAACCGGTTCGTGGAGTAGGGACCTGGACCTGGTGTGGATGAGCTCGCAGAGCCTCTCCAGTGTTCCTGGTTCGGACGGCCTTTGCTACCTGGGAGAGCTCACTCGAACATCTTCCGTGATAGAATCTGTAAAACAGGGTCAGATCGGCCACCCTTCTTCGATGTTCCAGGCTGTGGAGATGCTTTGCGAGTTTAGGCGTATCGATTAGTCTAATTGTTCTCTTCTGGATAGTGTCCAGATGGTTTAGAGAGTGCTTCGGAGCGCATCCCCACACATGGGAGCAATACCAAGTCTTAGGTAGTTCCTATTAACATTATTTGTTGTATGTATCATCAGAATGTTTGATGAACTTATCAATGTTACCTCTAACATAGCAAAATATAAAATGTAAGTATATTGAGATCTGTTAACGCACTTTATTCTAATTCAGTGTTCCAAAACATGGCCTGCTAGAGATAGAACGTGCAATACGAACCAAGGGCCTTGATTATCGAAAGAATATATTACTGTCGGATAGAAGTTGACCATGTGGATACGAGCGCTGTCGGGCGTATTCCAACGAACCTACAAATTAGAATAGTGCCAGTGGGTTGTTGCGGTAGGACTTCAATGACGTCCAACCCACGCGCGAATCGCGAGGAGGCCACATTCAACAAACTTAACACACAATATACACGTACATACATATCGGAACTATTAGACAGAGAGCTAGCGATCGGTAGACTTCCGGTGTTTTAGCAAACTTGATATTGATGCTAGGTATAGTTAATCTAATAATAATTGAACCAATTGAACGTGGATCAAAACACATGCGACCCTCACATCAAAGGAAGTTCTGGCATGGGCACACTTTATACATACATAAAAAAGAATTCTTGAACAAAGAAAATGTACTTTCAAGAGTACGATATCTTCCTGTGGGCAAAGCCGTGAATTATGTTTAACCAAGAATGTGATATTTTTAATCATATAGGGTTATATTAGGTAAATATTTTTAATACAAAGCTGAGAAAGTCTTGAAAATATGAATACCGATATCTTAAATCAAATATATGATAATCTTGAAAGCAAAACAATCACCTATAAGAGAATAAATACTACATATTGATTGAAGCATTCCATAACCTTGGCACAAACAACTCAAGATCTTGGAAGAAGTATCGGAATATATAAGCATTCGGCAATTTTACGTTACATAGTAAAATGTTGAAAGATACCGATTACCACAGAATATAAAAAATATATGTATCTACACTTTTGAACTACAAAAGCATGTTACGCCTACCGGTCTGTCATTGTGTATATTCTATTCAAAACTACTTACATAAATATACATATTTATTTCATATCACATACTTGGCACATACATATACATACGACCATCTATATGAGGTCCCCACAACCTCAACTTCGCAACAATCCTTTCATGAGAGTATAACACAGAGTATAATTATAACACACAGACACAGGTAAAATTATTGATTATTAACAAATGACTATGAAGCCTGTGGCGATCTGTCAATGTGCATAAACCAAGATTATCATGTTCTCCACAATTCTCAAGTGGTTTGTATTCTTGATCGAAGTAATAGGAGCTCAATTCGAGAATATGACATTCTTACTAAACATTTTTGAAATACTTGGTCGAACAGTATTAGTTGTAAAGAAAATTATATTCTTAGACCGAGCATGTACCTACCTTTAGAATTAGAACTGAAATCAAAAATATATTTTTCTTGGTCCAAATTAACTATTAATTTCTCATCAAGGAAATGTTGTCAGAAAATATCTTTTTATGTGTGTACACATAGGGTTTAGTATTAAAATTATTTTTCTATTAGGTGGCAATCTTAAAAGATTATGTCCAGTTGTCCATATCCCTCACACAGTTTATTTAATCGTATACTATTTTTCAAAGTTAAGAATTCTTACAGGCCTTTCCACCTCATAAAAGCTATAATGTCCTCTGTTCCAATACTTACATTTGTAAGGTCTAGAATGGTAGGAAGTGTTGCATAAATTGTTCAGCAAACTATTTTTCAATCAGCGGTCATGTCTCTTGATGATAGTCTGCAGAAGATTGTGATATATGTTTTGCTCACATTACAAAACTATATTAATTTACCTCTTGCTATGAAGGATAAATTATAACGCTTTCCTCTTGAACAAGGCATCATGTGTCTTATTTTGTGATCGATACTCTTTTATTTTGTGTAAGAGATCATGTCTAAGTTTCACTATATGCGCATAAGTTGCATTATTGCCATTCGATTGTCGATTTTTTTTATCTTTAAGCTCTCAGCTCATAATAATGCCTCGTAGTGTTTCCAAACACTGGTAATTGTAATCAGGATAATCGTTCAATTTTTTCTGGATCATTTATAGCGTAGCTACTTTATTTTCCTTATATAGATTGTAAAATAGTACGACATATATAAAATCGTTGTCGCCATCATTGATGATCACGATCGCTCACGTTTTGCGCCACTATTTTAATAACGGGATAAACTTTGACGCTGACACTTTTATAAATTCATTTATCATTTTGATAATCAGATTATCTTGTTCCTCTGCATTTTCTATTTTGAGCCACTCATAAATGTTTAGAATAACACGTTGTCACTGAACCATATAGGTCTTCGTTCTTAAACTTCGAACTAGTTTCGACTGAAGGTCACTAGAAACCCAAATAAGTATCTGTCATAGAATTTTTTAATGAAAAATGTATGACTTCAAGATATTGAAACGGCATATAACCTCACTTTTTAGAAGTTAGACCGTTTGTGAACTTCCAGACACGTCCAAAGGAAGCATCGCCGGGATAGTGAATCCCCATTTCACCTACTATGGCTAGGATTGCCAAAATTTGTTGGTTTATTAATAGTATGTTTTATAAAAATGCTATAAAAGATATATATAGTACGCTTCAAAAAATATAGTACTTTAGTAGGGAAGGATAAAGGATAAAAAATTGACTTTTATATCTGCACTTCGTGCAATTTTTAACAATTTTTTCATCTTCGATAAAAGTCTATACGCTTCATTACGATCAATATTTAAGTTAATATAAATGAACAGCTCATTTTTATTAAGGATAAAGATGTTTCTTTTTCCTTAAATGCCAAAGTGGCGATGACAGCAGAAATGAAATTAATTTGAATAAATTTGGTCGTAAAATATAAACAATCATCTATTGTACGGAAATATAGTATTTTCGCGTGCTATACATTTCTTCAACAGTATATAGAGTACAGTACAGAGTCCTAAAATATAGTACAATACTTTTAATTTATAATACGGTTAGTAACCCTACCTCTGTCAGGTGTATACCTAGTATCAATATGAAGTTTGCTAAAATTCCGTATGTCTGCCGATCACGGGCTCTTGAACTATATTAAAAATGTTTGTTTTTATCTGATCGAAGCCGTTGTACACGTTTTTCATATCTGTTTCCGCACATAACAGATAGACAGCAAATAAACAAATTAAGCGCGAGGTGCCTCATGTCAACGCTAATACCACTACAACAGGTAAACAAGCAGCCCTAATTATGTACACTAATGTCAGCTTAAAGATGACAACTTGATGCTTACTTTTCTAGTGCGGCGACTAAGATTATGGCTGTTTTTCATGGGTTTCGGTCAACGATTGAAACTATAAATAGTCTTCAATACGTTTCGGTTTATTTTAATCTAAACTATCTTCAGGTGTCTATAAATGAATAGGAAATGATATGTATATAATAAAAATAAGAATAAAAATACAAAAAAAACAAAAAAAAAACAATTAAATACAATTTATAATTCTTTTATTTAATTGTTTTTTATTCTTATTTTTATTATATACAGACCATTTCCTATTCATTTATAGACACCTGAAGATGGTTTAGATTAAAATAAACCGAAACGTAGTGAAGACTAATTATAGTTTCAGTCGTTGACGGAAACCCATGAAAAACAACCATAATGATGACAACTTCATAAATAAAGTGATCTTTAAGGTATTAGCTGTTAGATTGTCCTCTATTTATTGAATATAACTTCCGGCCTATAGCATTGCGAACCAATTGTAGTAGCAACTGAACAAGCGCACTCCTAAAAAGTGGCCAAAACGTTAATCAAAAGCTTATTTTTTAACATATTTGATCTTAATAATTCACCAGTTAATCTGACGTCTTTTAAAATAGCTACCTAGACATATACTTGCAATTATAATAATTAAATTAAAGTCAAATGTTAATGTGTGAGTAAAACCCATATAACTGCTAATATAACTACCAATTATAGCATACAATTGAAATAGTTTCAATTCTCTACATAAGTGAAATTATTAACAACCGTTAGTTAGATTTTTATTTATTTTTGTTTCTACTTGTTTGTTAACTTTTTATAAAAGGCATTCATAGCTCCTAGTCAAGAAATTTTAAATCGTTCATGGAGGTAACAATTTTATCGAAACAACTTAGTTTCTGAAATGCTTGCGAGTTTGGTCACTCTAATATGCAATATGCAATAAATAATACAATGCGACCTGCAGCACTGTATTTAAGGTTACCAACTTTTTTTTGTAAGAAAAAAGTATAATAGGATTAAAGGAGGAAAAAACAGTATTTTGAAGAAAAATACAGTATTTTATTTTTTTCATGTTTTAAACACATACCTTTTGGAGCTTTTCGCAAAGCTTATCAATGAACTATCATATCTGAAGGCCTCATCACCTTTTAGGTCAAAATTAAAATATATGAGTAGCTCTCAATGTTAATATAAAACAGTATAAGTAAAAAGTATTATATAGCGAAAAACAGTATAATACTGTTTTTAATCGTATCGTTGGCAATGCTGACTGTATTATTCAGGTAGACACCGCATCAGTCCCGATTTAGATTATTTGATTTTTTCAGAATTTCAAGGACTTCTAAAAACTTTCTTTGGGTCCTATATAATACCCCCGAGCCCCAAATAACATATGGTGGTATACCACCCTCATCATTTTTAAACAAATACCATATGGATGTTATTTTTGTTGGAAACTAGAGAATTTGGGATTTGTCATGATGAAAGTTGCAAATTCCAAAATTTTATACACAGCACATCACGTGTATTTTATTACCAGGTGATGTGAGTCAAGGTCGGAAATCGGTGTGAACCGTACTTTACATAAAATAGCAAAAAAATGCGGTTGCGCTGATTGCTATTCAAAAATGCGCAACGCGCTGTTGATGAAATCTTTTGTTTAAACAAAAACTATGGATTTATGTAATATTCGGCCGACTAGAGAGAAAAAAAGAAACGTTATGATTGTATTCTTCACGGGGAATTCCTCCAGCATGTTTTATCATTTATTCTATTTCGAGAAGCTTCTCGCTTGATCAATTATAAGCAGAAGCAACGATCATAGGTTTGAGCGATGTAATTTCTTTATCTACTCCCATTAAGTTATACAGCGATTACCAAATTACTTTTGAACATGTAAAATCTATAAACAAACACACAGCTCGAACTATTTTTCATAACTCACGCTCCAGCCGTAGGTTATGAACAACGCCTACTAGATACCAGTACTGATGTCTTGGAAAGGAATATGATTAAAATATATGCCATAATAACTTCAAAGGTGGCTACCTGTGACTCGTCAAAAGCTAATTCGATGGTGTACAGCATTTATTTTAGTGACAGAAGTAAGGTTAAGTTGATAATAGTGTGTATTTAAATCGTACTACTAATTGCTTCGGTCGTAGATAAAGTATAATATGCAACTCGTAGTAATGGTAACAGCCAACAACGATAAAAAGCATAGACATTTATTTTTATTTCTATTCCTTCAAGAAACGTCCTTCTAAACATTGACAACATAAACAGCTGCCATCTTCTTTCAGTTGCAGACATGTTCGGTTACTTGTCAGAAAATATAGGCGAATCAGAATTCAAATATAAAGGCGCATTTCATAATAATATAATTATAAGAATAATCAAAGGTTTCTTAGCGGAATCAAGCACTGATATTCGGCTGTTCTACAACAGTTCAATAGTTGTAACAAAACGCATATTCTGCGCCACTGTGCCCATAAATATAACCTCAAATAACATAATGTCAAATTTAAAGAACATGTCCTCTGTATTTAGTTATATAGCTGGAGTACCACAGGGATCTGTATTAGGTCCCATCATATTTTTGGTATATATTAATAACCTGATGACATTGGAAATAATTGGTCAATTCACTGTATTTGCAGATGACACTACAATACTCTGGCATGATACTGACATACACAATTTAAAGAAAAAATTGAAAATCTTATGAGTGTAATCAAACGATGATGTGATATCAATTTTTTATCTTTTAATACCTCTAAAACCAAATCGTTACCTTCAAATGCTTACTTGACGTGACTTACTTAGATAACGAACAATAATTATTTACATCAAACATACAGCATTAAGTTCTTAGGTCTAACTATTGATCAAAAATTGAATTTTATAAATCATATTGATAATTTAATTAATGAGTTAGCTAAAGTAACTTACATACTAAGGACAGTTAGAGAAACTCTTGGAAGGCACACCACCAAAAGTTATTTTGCACTATTCCAAAGTAGGTTGAATTACGGCATCCCATTTTGGGGTGTCTGTCCTCATACCTAGGTTAGGTTAGGTTAGGGGGGTCAAACGTACAGGCCGGGTTAGGTAGCCCCAACACTGCAGCCATTGGCTTATTGTATTGTCCTGTGCGTTTGTTAATCTGTGAAGAGTTTTGTGACCTTGATAAGATCCAAGAGTCTCTTCACGATATCTCGATTGGGGAGTGATTTGGGGTTGTTAGGCCCTATCAGTCTGAATCTCCACCAGCGTAGAGCCTCACATTCAAAGATTATGTGAGAGGCTGTTTCGTCGTCCTCGTCACATAGTCTGCATATTGGGTTTTCTTTGAAGATCCCTAATGTGTGTAGATGTTTTCTTAGGCCGCAGTGTCCGGTTAGGAGGCCGGTTATTAGCCTAGTTTCTTTCCTATTTAGTTTTAGGATCTCTTCAGCTAGTTTTGGTGTGGGTTGTTTCACCATCAGCTTGCTGTGTCTGAGCTTTGGATGTGACTGCCAGTATTTTAGGTGCTGTGAATGCACCCACTGGTTTATCGTAGTTTTTACCAAAGACCTTGAAATGCCTATCGCCGGTTCGGGGCCGGTAAAGCTGGATGCCGATCCGTTTCGTGCTAAGGTGTCTGCTTTTTCGTTCCCTTCAATTCCCTTGTGACCTGGCACCCATTTCAGGGTTACCTTGTTCATGGCACTAAGTTGTTTGAGGGTTTCTAAGCATTCCCAGACGAGTTTGGATTTGATTTGGCAGCCGTTAAGAGCTTTAATCGACGCTTGGCTATCCGAGCAGATAAGAATGTTTTTACTTTTGTATCCCCTTCTTATATTTTCTCTCAGACAAGAGTCGATTGCATATATTTCTGCTTGGAATACAGTGGCGTAAACTCCCAGAGGTTGACTGATGTCACATCTGGGAGATTGACCGCGAATTCCTGCTCCTGTTCCATTGTCTGTTTTGGAACCGTCAGTAAACCAAACTATTTCTTGTTTGGGGGTTTCCTCGAGTTCTCCTTTCCATTCGATTTCGACGCTAAAGGGTTTCTCAAGTGATGTTGTTGGCATCCTGTAATCACTTCCCATGGTTAATATAGGGTGTGTAATTAAATCAGTGATTGCCGCGTGTCCGTTTCGGTACGGGTACCAGTTATTGTTTAACTGGAGGCGGTATGCCCCAATCCTAGCCTCTGCTTTGACAATTAAGTCAATTGGTGGGAGGTTCAGAATTGTTTCCATTGCTGCCGTCGGTGTGCTTTTTAGTGCTCCGGTCACACATATGCATGCTAATCTCTGGATTTTGGTTAGCTCCAGGGTTGCTTGCTGCTGGTTCACCTTTGGCCACCAGACAAGTGCGCCATATGTTATCATGGGTCTTATAACGGTAGTGTACAGCCAGTGTACAACTGTCGGTTCTAGTCCCCATGAGTTTCCAATAGCTCTTTTTAGTGACATTAGTGTCATTTTGCTCTTGGTGATTACCTTTTGAATGTGTTGGTTCCAGGTTAGCTTCGTATCGAGGATGATTCCTAGGTACTTAGCTTCCTTACCAAAACTCAAGGTTTGTTGGAAAAGTCTGGGGGGTATGAGTTCCTCCAGTTTTCTTTTCTTTGTGAAGGGGACGAGTGTTGTTTTGGAGGGGTTTACGCGTAGTTGCTCCTCCTTGCACCAGTCCTCAACAACTTTCAATGCATCCTGCATTAGAATGGATGTTGTTCTGGGAAACCTTCCCCTGACCACAACGACTATGTCGTCTGCGTAGCCCTGGGCGAAGTATCCCAGTTCGTTTAACTTCTTTAAGAGTTCGTCAACGACAAGATTCCACAGGAGAGGTGAAAGAACGCCTCCCTGCGGGCAACCCCTGGCCGCTACCACCCTCAAGGAAGTTTCTGCCATAGTCGAGTTTATGTTCCTAAGGTTTAACATGGATTTGATCCATCTGCAGATGGTATCATTTATCGCATGTTGCCTTGCTGCTCTTAATATGGAGTTGAAGGAGGTATGGTCAAAAGCTCCTTCTATGTCAAGGAATGCTGCTAGTGCAATTTCCTTGTTATCAAGTGAGTGCTCTACTCTTGTAACCAGCTGGTGTAGAGCAGATTCACATGATTTTCCTGGTTGAAAGGCGTGCTGGTTTTGGTGAATTGGCCTCTCTTTGAGAGAGGTTTCCCTGATGTGCATCTCAACCAGCTTTTCTATCACCTTTAGCATAAAGGATGAAAGGCTAATCGGTCTGTAGGACCTGGCTTGAGATAGGTCTCTGGCAGGTTTAGGGATAAAGACCGCTTTCACTTCCCTCCAAGACTCTGGAATATAGCCTGTTGCTAGACTGGCCCTGCACAGTCTACAGAGGAGCGGAGTTATGAGCTCCACACCCTCTTGTAGGAGTGCTGGTATTATTCCATCTGGTCCTGGTGATTTAAAACTGTCAAATGAGCTGATGGCCCATTTTATGCCGTTGTAGGTAACCACTTTCTTGGCTAGCTCCCAGTCTTCCTTACTCGCTCTATAGCAGAGCGTGTTAAGGTTTGATGGGTTACTGCTGTTTGGGGTAACTACAGTGGAATCTGGAAAGTGGGTTTGAAGAAGTAAACTTAGTGTTTCTTCCCCATTTTCCGTAAATTCGCCGTCTGGTTTTTCAATTGTTCCAATCGGTTGAACCGGATTCTTAGCCAGAATTTTGTGGATTCGGGTTCCCTCCGAAGCGTTTTCAACTTCGCTGCAGAACCTTCTCCACGATTCCTGTTTTGCTTTCCGGATTTCTTTGTTGTATTCGGTTAGGGTTTGCAGATATGTTTCCCAGTTACCGGTTTTCTTCGCTTTATTGAAGAGTTTGCGAGTATTTCTTCTGAGCATTTCAAGGATCGCGTTCCACCACTTGTTGTGATTGTTGGTGGTTTGCCTCCTCTCTACGCAATTTGAATGGTATGAGGTTTGAATGGCTTCTTGCAGTTGCAAGTCTACCTCCTCTATATCAGATGTTGTTTTTATTACTGTTTTGATGTTTCTAAGGTTAAGCTGGAGGTCTACTCGGTATTTCTCCCAGTCAGTATTCCGCGGGTTTCTGAATATTCGCTCTGGTTTGTCGATATGTTTGACTTCCATTTGAATATATCTATGATCCGAGAGGCTCGGCTCATCAGAAACCCTCCAACTGCATATTTGGGAGCTTATTTCGAGTGATGCCAAAGTTACATCTATACGCTCTTGCCTATTTTTAATTATAAAAGTAGGTTTAGTTCCCCGATTTAAAATTTCCAAGTTGTTAGAAATAATAAAGTCAAGTAAGTTCTCACCACGTTGGTTTATGTTGCTGCTATTCCACGCGGTGTGATGAGCGTTGGCATCTGCACCAATGATGATCTGTAGGTTGTTTTGCCCACAGTACGTCACTAGCCTCTCCAGTTCTTCGGATGGAGGTGGGTTAGGGGAATCATAGGGCATGTACACAGAAGTTATGATCAGCTCCTTTGTGTTACCTGCCTCTAGATATTCCAGCTTTACAGCTGTTTGGTCCCTGAAACAGAAGTGTGTCAGTTTTATTGCATCAATATTATTTCTAATAAGAATGCAACTTCTAACGTTCTCTGAGTTCGAGTTATATATTAACTTACCTCGGATGTTGCCCAGTCCCATGACTCTTTTCCCGGATATCCAAGGTTCCTGTATTAGAGCCACGTCTATTGCCTCTGCTTCAAAGATTTTGCAGAGGGCAGCTGTTGCAGCCTTCTTATGCTGAAGGTTTATTTGCATTACCCTCAGCATTTTTGGGTTTTGGCTCGAGGACCCTGAAGGTTACTATAGTAAAGCCAAGATGGAGTTTATACTCCTTCCTGGCCAGCTCCCTCAGAGATGACTCGTCCATTCCCACAATCAGAATGGCGCCTTTTGGTTCTTTCTTAATGTTGAAGACCTTCCAGTTATCGGCGTCGATGCCCTCATTTTGGGTTTTTAGCCGCCGGAGGGTTTGTGTCGGGTCATCAACATTGAGATGTTCCTTGGGGATCCACACCGACACCCTTACCCTTGGAGCTATTTCTTTGGACGGGAGTGTCCTCAGAACTGCACCTTCCCAGGGTTTAAGTTGCGGTATGATCGTTTTCAACCACTCCACTGCATGGTTATCAGTGCAGTGTAAGTGGACCATGCCATGTTCCACTTGGCAGTGGTTGAATTTGGGTCCTTTTCCAGGTTGGCATTTCCAGATCTCCTGGAGGATAGCTTCCTGTACCAAGGCACCCTGTTCTGGGGTCATCTTCGTTTCGGGTTCGGGCCCTACGAAGACGGACATTTTGATTGCTGACGTGACCCCGCTATAGCTGGCCCCAGACGTTTTGCTGGGTTGTGCTGCAGCTGGGTCACGCTTTGCAATCTTTTTGGGGTTCTGGGAAGGGGATGGTGTTGATCCAGAAGAGAGCACTCTCTTCTTTCCCTTGTCCCGCTGGTCTGAAGGGGGCGGAGTTGCGGTTGGTGGCCCCATAGCTCCGTCCACTCCAGACTTATCAGGCTTGGGATCTTTAGCTGCCCGGGGTTTCCTATTTGTTCGCTGTTTGCGAGGTAAAATAGGTTCCCCTTTAGCTATGGCCCGCTCTCTTGCTCTCTTGCGCTTCTGAGCACCAGAGAGTTTTTCCTTGTTTAGGTGCAGCCTGTTAAGGTTAGACCCAAGGTTCCTTGTATCTTCATCCTGGGTCGAGTTATTCCCCATTGATGAATTACCTGGTTCCATGAGGTTGTTGGTGGCCTCTGGTTCCTTTCGGACCGCAGAGATGGGGTTATTCGAGGTTAAGTCATCTGGACTGACCTCTACAACCATCTCTGGGTTATTTGACTTAATGGTTTCTTTTACATTTTCCATATTTGTCCCACGAGTATGGGGGAAAGGGTGGTCCGGCTCTGCGGTGCCCCCTGCACAGAGCTAAGGCTTCTTACTTTGGGATGACGCCTGGTTTCCCAAAGGCCCCGTTTGTGACGGTATCCCCTACCGCCATGCATCCTTCGACACGGGTCGCGCGACATCTTGGATTGGGTTTGAGATGTTTCTTAGATCCATCTGAGGTGACTTCGGGGCTTTGCAATGGCTTTCCCCGAAGTTACCTCATCCGGAAGCCCCCCGACCAACGACAAGGTCTTACATCTCCTACGGGGGGTCCTCATACCTACTTATATAAATTGTTAGTCTTACAGAAGCGAGCAGTTAGATGCATCGCCAAGAGTAGAGTTAGAATTTCATGCAAGTCACTATTTTTAGAATACAAAATTATGACCGTAATTGCACCATTTATTTTGGAAACGCCATCACTAATATTAAAAAAAAAATTGAGATAATAAATATAGACTATAATATAAGACAAAAGAATGATTTTAAATTAATCACCCCCAAATCATCACTCATTAAAGATGCAATTATATACAATGGAGTGACGATTTATAACAAACTTCCCCACTCTTTTAAAATTCAAAAAGATTTGAAAGTTTTCCGTAAAAACATAGAAATTTTCTGTTACAAAAACCGTATTATACACTAGATGAGTTCTATGACGAGTTTTCGTAAATATTCCACAAATTTGTTTGTTATATAGCTTTGTCAATAAGAATCTTGTAATTTCTTGGACAATAAAGTATATTTATCTACCTATTTATCTATAATATTCAAAATATATCACTCAAACAGCACAAAAATTCAAGCACAAAAAATGCAGAAATCGGTTGTTTTAAACAATACAATGTAGAACGTACGTCCAGTGTATCGAGGTGGTAGTATTTCTCAATCAAACATAGGATGTCTTATTCTTGTTTTTTCAGTTCCATCAACGATGAAGTTGTGTTAATTTAGGCTTGTATACTTTTTTGTTTGCAAACATAAATTTGAGTCTGCAAATATTTTTTGTTTATTTTTTTCTCATTTCCCGCTGAAATTCGCTTCACAGTTCCTCGCTTCTTATCTCGTAAATGATGAGTAAACAGTGTGCCTACATTAATGAAAAACAAACATACTCCAATTATAAACGTTCATTGTCCTGCAGACAGTTTACTCTTCGAGGTCTTTTGTTCTTTCGTTCTTTCTTGAGCGCTAATCGCTAAATCATCCATGTTCAGGGTAGTCGCTTCTAGATTTATCCCGTAATTTAGTGTAAGATACAGGAAAATGTCATAAAATATTAGTGACAGACTATGAACTTGGGCATTCGATGGTTTTGAGGTTTTTTGTTTTTCCTGATCCTACATACGAAAATAAATGAAAATTACAAGTTTAAGTCAATCATGCAAACAAAATTTACAGCACTCTAAGGCCCGATTTTATCAACATGCATTTTTTAACAAAGGCTTTGACAAAGCTTTTCTATTGGATGTTATTTAGCAAAAGCTTTCTATAAGGTATTGAGAGCTATGTTAGTAAGTATCATCCAAAAGTAATTTAACAGTATTGAAGACAAAACGTCAAAGCTGGATGGCACTTTTGTCAAAAATATTTTAGAAATTCACGGTGATTCATGGATCAAAATCATAGCAGGATATCAGAACAAAGCGATTGATTTGCAAATTAATGCCAGATTTTTCATGTTTACATTATAATTATTGTATAACTACTAATTGCAAACTGCGATAATTTGTGACAGAGTCATAAAAGTAGTATCAATCACAGCAACTACCTTATTTAATAATTACAAATCCCACTTCCGTCAGGGAGATGGATTATAGACAAACACATACTTTTATGAAGAATCTTCCATTTACTGGATGCATGTTTGTTATGGACCTTCTTATAGAAATATTCACACGGGATGTAAAGGTGCAGCGTACACAATGTAAGGCATACATAGGAATAACAATCCCTCCTGCTAGTTGCTCCCTTTCTCTCAAAACTATATCAAGCACCTGATTCACGTTTTACTATACAAGTTATACGACAGGTTTCTTGTTAGGTACATAAAATCAGGTTATACACCAGCTGGCGAGCTTTTCTGTTCAGGACAGGCAACCAGTAATGCGCATGCACACTTGGGAAATAGCTTAGCTAACAGTTAAATCGTGTGTTTAGCTTTTGAAATGTAACAAAATGCTATTTTTATACCTTTTTGCCATAAAGCAAAGATATATTGCATGTATTATTTATAATTATTAACGATAGTAAATTATTGTTTTATCCAAATAATACAGTAATTTGAATTTCTTGTCAGCCTTATCATTTGATAGACGAACAAACTAGTGATCAAATGTACCGATTCTGCGGAATCTGATTAGTTGAGATTAGCAATTGCTAAAAAACTTTTTGTCAAACAAGAAAATGCAATTTTTCACCCATTCGGGATGGAAAATCAGACTGGAAAAGATTCTAGATGGTTCACAATGGTCGATTGTATATAAAGTATGACATTTTGACCTTTTTGAGGTAAACTTCAAGAGACATCAATAATTTTCAGAGAACTTTGACAGGTGCATGTTCTTGAAGGGGCTGCTCTGATTGTTCAAAGTATTTGTTAAAATGCGCATGTTGAAAAAATCGGGCCTAAATTACAATACAACGTATATGTACATAGAAGAACTTTCAGAGCTGTGCTTCAGAGGCTGTACCGCCTAATATCACAAACAAAGGTCTAAATATAACTTTTAAGTTCAAACAAGATAACTAAATACATCAAGAACAATAAATGTAAAACAATTAAACGCGGAAATAACTAAAATAACCCCAGGTAAACATAAACTTTTGTACTTTGATTACCCCATTTCGGTTAAACATGAAAGTTATTTAAAAATCGTATTTGACGTCAAATCATTTGAATGAAGAAAACCATAGTTTCACAAAATATTTCAAACTCCACACAGGGTACTAAATTTAGAATCGTTAAAAATTAATGGGCTTTAAATACCGGTTACTGTTATATTATGATGAAATTGACCTGAGTGGTTTTCCCTTGCTAAACTTGTAGATTACCTTGCCTATCTTTCAGTTTTTACTAAATCAGATAAGTTAGCGCCTGAAGGTAGATATATAGCTCTTTGTTTCCATTAATAGTAGTAATCTAGTAATACTGGCTTTATTTAATTCATTCGAAAAAGACTGTTTATCTAAATATTATCATCTAATAGTTATGTGTGTAACTAGTGTAAAAAGTGCATATTTCTACTAAAGTAGTTCGGGTTCGACCCCCGGGCTTGAAGTTTTTTTTTTAAGAAAGTTGGTGAACTAGTGCAAAACAGTACATACGACAAAAATGGTCACTTGTGTACATCGCAGAAAAAAATGTTTTACTGAAATTTACACTGAGAGCCTTCAGTGTAATGGTCGAAATATCCTACAAAAAAATATTGCATATGCGATACATCCTAGAAGACGAGGGTTGCTCTATACCTCGGGTACTAGATGGCGCACCGGCAGAATTCCTTCTGTCTTACTCGTACATCGTAGAAGGTTTGTAGGAGCGAATTGGGGCTTGACTTCCAAGGTGATTTTTTGGTCTATACTACAATCGTCCTTATTGTATGGACCACTGGTGTGGTGGCCATGTGTAAGGATGGAAACAATCAAAGCAAACATAAATAAAATTCAACGCTTGGCTTAGTATAACAAGTGCAGTACACACGACTCCGTTGAGCGCGCTAGAAGCACTGCTGAAAGAACTAAATCTCCCTCCGCTCGACTTGGTACTTGGTAGTTCAAGGGAGGCAAGGGCGTCTGCGTTCCTATTGTGGAGTCAAGGCAGTTGGTCCTTTGTGAATCCTGGCAGGGGACACTGTGCCATCCTCTCGGAACAGCAAAGGAATGACCCTATCCTACATATGAGTGATACAATGCCTCCTACATATCGCTTTGACTGCAAATTTACGGTGAAGTATCCTACAAGGGAAGAGAGGGGGCCAAGCGGCAGGCGGCCTTTTGAGCGAATAGTATTTTCTTACCATGTTTTTATTCTTCAGCTGCTGATTCACCGTACATTAGTTTTGTCATTTTCTGAAAAGGAAACTCCCAGCTTTGAAAATACCCTGTCTTGTATTGTATTGATATCCGTTCTTCACTTCTTCATCCCTCCAGTATATTCTAAAGCCGTCGAAGTCCCCTGGAAACCCCCGGACAGTCAGTTCCCCATTCCTCTAACATCATGCCTGCCTATTTGTCGCAAGGTTGCACAATTGTTTCCCCGGCCCATTGAACCTCCCTTTCACCCCCACCTTTGATTGCTCTCGAAAAGAAACTTCTGGGAAGTTTTTTCATCGAGCCAACAATCAACGACGACGTCGTCGTCGAGGTTCCATAATAACACGACCCGAGTGGACCTGACGAACTCTGTTCCCTCGGAGAAAACAGCTTGTTCTTTTGCAAGAGCACGATTTGTCCGGGCCATCCTTGGAAACGGGCCGATGTGGCAACCGCGCATCGTAGAGTGGGGGGCCAAAAAAGTGGGGATGGAAATAGCGCTTGTTTCCGAGGCTCGGCTACGCAGGAGACTGGTAGGTCTGGTACGCGGTGTTGCCGAGCAGGGAGATATTTCGAAGAAATACGGAATTGAGGTTTCTTACGAGTATGACTATTCCTAGATTAATTATACAGGGTGGTCTACTTTATAATGGTATAACTTTAGGATATCGTAGATAATGTTAGAATATGACAATTTCCTAATACACTTATATCCGGGACAGCTTCATTTTTGAGATGCAGGAAGTACAATTTTAAAACAAATCTATATTATTTTTGATATTTCCTAAACCGTTACTTAGAAAAATTTGAAATTTGGCGCACAATATAAGCTAAGGAACCTAGGGGATATGATGATGGATTACAAAAACCAGTAGAGGAGATATGACCACAGCATAATAAACAATCAGCATAATATCTCTGAAGATTTCCTATATAAAAATGGTTCCCAAAAAATTTGACCTTGGGAGGGTTTATGGATGATTTTACGGCTATGGAGATGCGAAAATGAAAATATCGATACCGGTACCAACTCGATATTTACCGGTACCAACTCGATATTTTCTAGCCAAATAGGCGCGTTTGGTTCGTACAGAGCATTTTGTGCAACTGATTACACCCCTCAATAATTATATAATTATTTTCGATACCGATACAAAAGTATCAATACCAGCTTGGAATGCCTCAAAAAGTATCGATGACAAAAATACTCGATATTAGTGCAGAAGTATCGAAGTATTGTTAGCATCCCTATAAAAAACCCCCCAAAAGTGGGGATACGCGTGTAATTTCCGCCATTTTGAGTTATTGTGCTGGTTGTTTACTATGCTGTGATATGACTATAGGAGTACCCTTTTTTTAACTTTTTGTGCAACTGATTACACCCCTCAATAATTATATAATTATTTTCGATACCGATACAAAAGTATCAATACCAGCTTGGAATGCCTCAAAAAGTATCGATGACAAAAATACTCGATATTAGTGCAGAAGTATCGAAGTATTGTTAGCATCCCTATAAAAAACCCCCCAAAAGTGGGGATACGCGTGTAATTTCCGCCATTTTGAGTTATCGTGCTGGTTGTTTACTATGCTGTGATATGACTATAGGAGTACCCTTTTTTTAACTTCTACGCGACTGACTTTGTTGCAAATAATAATAATACTGTTGGATAGTCCGTGCCTTTTAAAATAAAAAAGTATTCATGCGTTTTGTTCTTTCGTTGGTCCGTGTTCGAGATATTTGCAGATTACCTCAGATATTGTCAGTAATTGTTAAGAAGAATGCAAAGAACTTCAAAAAAAAAATCAATTTTACTGTAATTTTCCAGAATTCAATCGCCGTGGAAGCACATAAGGGCCAAAGATGCTCCCATTGTAGATTCCCAGCCAGATATTAATGCTAAATTCATACTGGAGCTCTCGTGGTATAATTTGATGGGGATGCATGTCATATTATATGCAGACTTACTTTAGCCTACTGATACTTCAGAAGTATTATATTAGTGAAACTGTCAAAAATGAATCAGTCCACTTTCAGATTACTTGCTGTCAGTTGTCCTACATACCTAACCGGAGAAAATATCGTAAATATTTTGGTTTAGGAGCTTTCTTAAAAAAAGGGTAATTGTAAACCCACATCTCCACCACTGGTTTTTGTCATATATCGCTATATTCCCTAAATCGTGGAGAATCCTTAGCTTATCATGAGTGCCAAATTTAAAAGTTTTCTAAGCAGGTGTTTAGGATTTTTGCGCATTTTAAAATTTAAAAATATGTCTGTGATCTGTGTGCATATAAGTGATATAAGTAACGTTCTCAATTTAAAAAAAACTTTTGTATCACATTTTTTATGTGACTACTAAATTTGAACTTATTGTCTATTGTTACGCCTAATATTTTAATTGAATCTTAAAACTGAAGTTCTTAGTTTTCAATATTTAATTTCAAAACTATATAGGTATGTTGTCCTTGATTTTCTGGATAGAAAAGTATTACACTTGATTTGCTGGAATTACTGATAAATTATGATCTGTGGAAAATTTAATAACTTGCCTGATATCACGTTCAAAATTTTCTTTTGCGTACTGAACATCTTCAGGGCTAAAACTTTGGGGAAATTCCAGCGAGACATCTGGCAACAGCGCCTGCCGGCTGCTGTAAACCTGTAAAAATCAATTCAGCCTGTGCCCAGTTGACGTACTGCAACAACAGCACTTTTTTTTGTCCCAGCAACATTCGCCTAATAGCAATTGCACCACTTTCTGAACGTACCTACACTCATTGTTTTTATGATTTCAAAAGTTTACGTCGTATATTGCACCTTCGAACAATAGAATATACCTACATTTACAATAAATGGTATTGTAATTTCAAATTTCATGTCATCTTATGAGTCGTTGACTTTAAGCTTAGGCTTCGGAGTTGCGAACCTCAAAAGTACCTAGTATAAAAACCTTCATCTAAAGAATCAATATTATGTTCAAAGGTGCCTAAATATCTCATCATCTGGTTGAAACTTTTCGTACCTTTTTATACTTCTAGCCTGGTAGCTCTAGTGTTATTAGTACTTCGTATTATCAACGTTGGTGAATGTTTTTTTTAATTGCTTTTGAAAATCCGGTAAGAAATCCATCTTCGGATCATGGCAAGCAATGTGAAATTGAGGCTGCTTGTCAACTTCAAAATCTGATCACCAAAAATGAAATGTGATTATCAAAACTGTTCAAGCCTAACGATCAATATGCTTGTTTTACTCAACATAATTAAAAAAAGTAAAAATTTCCAGTGATAAATCCGCAAACAGGTACATTATTTGACACTTACGTACCCTTTACGCTTAAAGCAATCCAATACAAAAAACAAACGATACGCGAATTTTGTGTCGTGGCACGAAATGTAATCGAGATCGAGAGAGAGCAACCACGCCCAAGTTTATCAGTAAAACCGATTTGAATGCGTTATATCTGCATTGTATATCTAGATATTCCATACTGTGTGCATCCAGGTCACATGAATTCACTTTCACACTGGCGATCCCTGAAAATTTTGAAAAAGAAATTGCGTGTTGAAAAAACAACGGCGAATGACGTGTCGATCTGCAACGAAGTTCGAATGAAAAATGGCCGCTCTTTCGTCGTCAGGCCGGCTTTTATACGGCAAAAAGGAGCGCAAGTCACGCAAGCATAGGCGTTACAATTTTTTTTCAAGGGGTCAATGCTGATACACGTTTGTAATGTGCGACTATAGTTTGTCCACTGAAGAAAAGGAGTAAAAAATTATTTCAAACCCATATTTTTGGGCTTTACTCGGATAAATCGAACTTAATTTTTCTGTCTATAATAACATCACTGCTCTCAGTATGCAGTTTTGTAGACGGTCTGCATATAACCCTTGACTATACAGTAAAAATTCACATATATTGTGCATGGTTACTCCGTTTGTTCGGTGGATAAGGTATAGCTTCTTGGGATATGCGTTCTTTGACAGATCTTCTTCAATATGACGTCGTAGTAGTAGTAGTGATGGAGAGGCGAAGCCAGGCAAGTAGGCCACCTTTGGCCCTTTTTTGCCAACCCCACTGAACCAATCACTGAAAACACAAAAATTCTACACCCTAGAAAGCTCCTTGTCGAACCTACCAGACCTCCTGACGAAAGTCAGTATGTCCGACCATTTCGCTGAATATAGTGGCTCCTCCCCAAACTTCGTCGTGCCGAATATCTGAACCCTAAGGTTGCGATAAACTGCACATCTGCCCAGGAAGTGGAACGCTGTCTCGTCCTCCTCCCAGCATCTGGAGCAAGTGGGGCCCCCTACCGCTCTCATAAGTGCCAAAAGTCTATTCAGCCGGCAATGGCCAGTGAGAACCCCCACCAGAAGGTTGAGCGTCTCTCTGCCTTTATTCAAAAGCCATTGCGTTCGGCCCCTATCAGGGCCCTGATAGGGGCCTGCTATGAATCTTTTGGCTTGCCTGTTAATATGACGTAGTTCTTCTTCCACAACCTACACAACAAGCGCTGGAACTACGTCCTATTAAAGATGTCAAAGAGCGCATATCCCAAGAATCTAATGGAAGCAACAGTACAAGAGAATTGTACAAGCAGAAACATAGTTCATTGTTCCTGAGGAACATACACATTTACGTACTATACCATACATGAAAGGAGTATCAGATGTCAGAGTCGCAAGAATAGGTCAAGAATATAAAATTCAAACACGATTCTCAAGAAGTCTACTACCAAAAACAAAACACAAGAATCAACATCTTCGTCAGGTGCCATTCATTTAATGAAGTTTGGCGACAATTTCTGCATACTTATTTTGAACCTGAGTGGTACGAATTAAAGATGATGTGTTCATACCAGTCCAACCACGTTTACCTTCGAGTTTTCCTACGATTATTAGTTTCAGTACATTATACTAGTTGTTACGGTATATGTAGCCCAAATAAGCGGTCTTTCTTTGTTTTATTGTAGTAAGTAACTCTCCTTCTCTTCTCATATGTACGTCTAGGCACTTCATCGTTAGATATATGTTGAGTCCATGATATTTTTAATAGCCTACGGAAGGTGCACTTTTCAAAAGCCTGCGTTATTAATATGTTTTTCATCTCTAAGAATATGGCTCTGGCTTCTTCTTTACGTGATCTTACTTCAACGTCGGCGTCGTTATGTAGCTGCCAAGATACTTGAATTTCTCAACTTTCTCTATTGCGGTGTCATAGATCTTTATGTTCAGTTGTGGATTTGGAAATCTTGTTATAGGCATTACTTTAGTTTTTGTTACATTAATTTTCATGCCTAGTGTATGACCTCCTACTTTTACAACTTTGTTGATTAGGCGTTGAAGGGCTAGATTGTCTGCAATGATAACCGTGTCGTCTGCATAATGTATGTTGTTTAATGTCCTACCTTTAATTTTTATTCCATCTTCGTCATATTGGCGACAAAACATAAACCTGTCCTACCCCTTTTCTAAACACACGGGTTCTGATGTCGTTTGACCTTATGTAACCGTTGCGTCTTGGTTCCAATAAATATTTCCAATTAACTCGATGTCTTATTTGTCTAAACATTTTTTCTGTAGTAATGTCAGAAGGACGCTGTGATTAACTCGATTACTCGATCGAAGGCATTCTCGTAGTCTGTGAAATAGGCATATAGTACATATATCTTTCCCCGTATCGACATGAGAAACATGAACATCGTGTAACTAAAAACTGCAACTACGAAGTGGCATGCGAATGCGTGTTTTTAATCATATGCATTTCCGTGAGTTTTTGGTTTTTAGGTGGCTTTGCGCATAACTCACAGCTGGAGCGTGAGTTATGAAAAATAGTTCATGCTATTCAACTATCTAATGGTTTTTGAACGACCGATCTCTGTTTGTTGTAGTCGAAGGCTGTTCATCAGACGTATTTTCAATAAACGCCGGTGTTCCTCAGGGATCTGTCCTAACCCCTACACTATCTTTGCTGTACATCAACGAGTTGCTGGAAATAACATCCAATCCAATCTACAGCTTCGCAGACGACAGTACATTACTATCATGCATGGAACCAGGCAAGCCTCTATCATTTCAGAAGATGGTACGTCGGCGACAGCAACATGCCTCACAGATTAACGTAGATATTGAAACAAATTGTCGAGTGGGGATTAATAAATAAAGTACAGTTTAACGTACAGAAAACTCAGGCAACAACTCTGACAAAGAAGTCTCACGTTGGCTTACCAACTGTAGAAATGGAGGGTCACCTTCCGTCAAGCTTTTAGGGATCAACATCAATAATAACCTGACCTGGCGCGAGAGCAATTAGATTAATCTATACGCCTAACCTCACAAAGGACCTCTACAGGCTGTAACATCGAAGAAGGGTGGCTGACCTGTCCCTGTTTTACAGATTCTATCACGGAAGATGTTCGAGTGAGCTCTCCCAGATAATAACACCAAAGGTTGTCCGAACAAGGAACACTAGGGAGGCTCTGCGAGCTCGTCCTTACCAGTTTGCGGTCCGTATTCCCGGAATCAGTCTCCTCCAGCATTCCTTCTTTTGGAGAACTTCGACGCTGTGGAATAAACTGCCGGAGACTACAACCTGCAGCGTTTCAAATCTAACTTGCACCGACACTTATCCTTTCGCAGCGCCTCTACAGCGCCATAGGCTTTCAGCCTTTGCGGGAGGCTGACTATAAAAAAAGAATAGATGAAAGTTTTGAACTATACTTCAATAAGTTCAAGTAGAATAGGTCCAAGTATAGTTTATCTAATATTTCATTATTTAATTAGTGACAAACTTCGATATATAGATTTGTGAGGTCCGAGAAATATCTCTACCGACGCCCATGGCCGTACCCCCCCCCCCGCATGGTTTCCTGTGGCAGCTAACTCGGCATTCTCTCAATAGGACAGACGCCAGTTATTTGTAATAAAATTTATCCCAGTCGGTTCTACAGTTCCGTCTCTTTCTAATGAATAATTGCTGTTGATGTGGTATGGTCGGATGTACCGGGGAAGGTCATGTTGTTTTCTATATATATCCCAGAGACGTTTGGGATTTCGGAAAGCTGAATTTATGACCCTTATAGGGGCGGATTCAAGGCGGGCAATGAGGGCAGTTCCCAGTCCTCGCCGTCCTGGATATCGGAGCGTACAGAGGCGTATGCAGAGGGTGTCTGTAGCCCCCATATTTGGTAATCTAAAGGCTGTATGTCACGATCCAAATCTTCATCCTGAAAGGAATGAATGAAATGGAATGAATGCTTACTCCGCAAGAGAGAGATAATTCCAATCATTTGGTTCACAGACCAATCGGAAAATGAAGGGTACCGGCTGGATTCGAACTAGCGTCTCCGCCATTCTAGGCCGACGCGATACCAACTACACCACGGTTCCCCGTGATGCAGCCGATATACAGCGCCGATGACATGGTATCGACTCCGCCGACACCCACCACTTCCCCGTATCTTCTGCGAACCATATATTTCAGTCCCGGCCGACTGAGGAGTCGTACTTCAGTAAAGGCGGCCATAGACCGGCCTACATGTGTGACATACATGTATGTCATACATGCTTCTACGTTGATATTTGCTGGTGTGTGGGCAAAAAGTGACATACATGTGCGACATACATGTGCGACATACAAATTTTTTGTTTCAACTTGAATTCGTGCACGCCCATATATGAATGAACATACATGTATGTCGGTGTGTGGATTAACCTCACTCTGTCTTAACATGATTATTCTGTTTAAGTTTCTCAAGAGATTTCATGACAGAATTCATTGAACTTCATAAAAGTTTTGACTATCTGTGGAAAACGAAATGCAAAAATTACAGGAATATTTTTTTTATATAACTGAGCAGACCGCGCAGGCAGAGCCTAAATACCAGTGTACCGCGGCTGCTGTGAAAGGGTTATGTTAGGGGAAGTTTGTTAACGCGAGATTTGAATGGGCCAATACCCGCAGGCCCAATAAATACATCTTCTGGCAGTCCAGTCCAAGCCTTGGACACCCTGGGAATAAATGTGCGGTTGTACCGCTCAGTTCTTGATGTATCAAGAACAACCGTCTTAGGATGAGATACAGCGGTCGCACGGGTACATCTGATAGGAGCAGTGAGCGGCGGAACGATAGAGGATAGCTCAGAGGAGCAGATTCCGTTGGAATATGGGTAGAAAAGTGAGAGGTCACCAACAACACGCCGGTGAGAAAGTGACTGAAGGTGGCGCGTTAAGGCCGGATCGCCAATTAGTCGAATTGCCCTTCTCTGGACGGCATCTAGTATAGACAGGGTAGTAGAGGCAGCAGCTCCCTAGACATGAGAGCAATACTCCAGGCAAGGTCTTAGCTTTATACAGCGTGAGGAGGTTACATGGTGAGAAATACTTTCTGGCTCTAAATAGGTACCCAAGCTTTTTACCAGCAGCTATTCGTATTCGTGTCAGATCAGATTTTCTGTAATGTTGACTTCTAACAGCTTGAATGAGTGACTCCTTGGCAGAGCCTGGCTGTAATGGAATAGAATTAAAAAAGATGCAGCGTATGATGTATTATTGAATAAACTACAGGAGATTCGTAATTCCTTCGAGTCGCTAAATAGCGAAGCGTGACTGATAATCATGAGGTGATATAGCAGACCTCAGTATTGTGTTCTGCTTCTCAATTACTGGAGTTCCTAAATCAATCTGCATGCGATAACTGGCTTCATCCATCCTTAAATAGTTTCTCCAATCATCCGGTTGTAATTCTTCCAGTCAATTTATATGTGTGAAAAGCTGTCGTTTTGAAAGTCATTCCTTCACCCACTTTGTGCGGGCCCACCGTGGTTTGATTTTGTTTCTATTTTTTTTTTTTGACAATGCACGCATACGCCACTGTCATCAAAATTAACTCGTCGTCACTGCTCATCGTTCATAATCAAACTACATGTTTGACACTCAAACAGCCTTGTTTGTGGACAGCAGCGTACTTACCGTGATGTTTGTGTTTCGCATACTAGTTTGACAGCCCTGTATGTCACACATGTACGCCGGTCTATGACCGCCTTAAGAAAGAGAGCTGCCGTGCTAATAGCGGTGGGAGATTCACACTCACCCAACAGCCGACTAGATCTCTCTGGATGACTACCGAATCGTTAACTATTTCTTCAACAAGAAGTTGTGTAAATAATACACGTAAAATGCTCTATCAAACTGTTTTTCATTGATTCTTGTTAAAAAAAAAAATTGAACCAATTCGTGTTCATAAGCAGTCCTTAGATGATACGCCATTAAAACTAACGCTTATTGTGAAAATTGCACTCTACTGTGTGTCCCAGAATTTCCTTGATACGTGATATTCTCGTAACAAAAAAGTTCAAACGAAAACTGAGTGGTATTTTTGAAAGTACTATAAGGTCTGTCATACTATGCTTTCAAAACATCTTTTTGTACTTCAACCCATAAAATTTTTGTTTTTCAAATAGCACCCAATGTTTCCCCTACACAAATATTAATTCCTTATTGTATTCATAATCTTGTAATAATCTTGTAGTACCTTTGGTTTTATACAAAAACCTTTTTTTTTCGTAAATTCATAAGCATAAGCAACAAAAACAGATAAAAAAAGAAAATTAAGTGGGTCTTTCAAGGCTACGGAATGATCTATAGTACCATGCTTTCGAAAAAAAATGTACTTCAACCAACTAACCCCCAACCTTTTTTTCAAATAGTATCCGACAGCTTTTCCTACATAAATGAAGCCATTTATTATTTTATTTAAAATCTTGTAGTGCATTTTATTTCATACACAAACCATTTTTTCATTTTTTTTTGTAAAGACATACGCATAAGATAAATAAAATAAGGATTTATTTGAGGCATAATATTTTCGTAATAAAAAAGGATAAAAAAGACATTTCTTTAGAAAGCTTGGTACCATAGGTCATTACCCTTAAAAATCCACTCGGTTTTCTTTTTTCCCTTTTTTTGAAAAAATATTTGACGTCAAACAAATACTGATTTTATTTATACTATATGCCCATGATTTTACGAAAAAAGTTTGCATATATCATCAAAGGTACCACGAGATACTATTTGAAAACAAAAAGTTGAGGGTGATGAGTTTTCGGGGATAACGTACGTACGTTTTGAATGCATGGTATGATAGACCTTTACAACTCAGTTCTTGTTTGAACCATTTTTCGATACGAAAATATCACCTTTCAAGGACATTCTGGGACACCCGGTATTAGACATGTTTCATCAAATGTTGATTTTAATTGCAAAACCGTTTGCTCATCCACAAGATCTGTCACACGTGCCACGTGCTTTGTAATGATCTGTAGTTATTGCTGGTGTATTTTGACACAAAATATACTATTAATACGGATGTTTTCCAATGTTATAGTTTAAAGTATGCGTGTATGAAAAATATCAGCTGTACATACGATACTTTATAGCCCTGTTTATGCGATGAATTCAATCTCATGCGTAAAGCTGCGTGCTATTTTTAAAACAGGTTGTTGATATTAGACTTCATATATTTTCGACGATTACGACTGGATTCTGAGAAATGTGTGGTTAATATTTACAGCCAGGTACGAATGTAAACCGCAGGTAAGAACATATTTGCAGAGAAAACATATTTTCAAAGTACAAATAGCTGCTAATTAAAAAAGAAACCAGTTAAGACTTCGCTGCATCGTGTAAACACGAGTTTTGTAATATACGACCAAAAACAAATACCTCATTGGGTGACACAATAATAAAAAAAAAAGATACTATATTTGCTCTAATTTACACCCCCAAAATAATAATATTACTTCTGCCCAGCTCCGATATATTGCTTGTCTTGATCGTCGTGGGACACCCTGTATATTCGAGATCTTTTTTTTATGTATGGAAATAAAATGCTTCTTACGCACGTTGTGCCTAAGCTGTCCCCTACTTACAAAAAAAAAGACCTCCCTATATTATCTCTATACTCGAACCGCGCATGCATAACATCAATACAGATCTTGCCCCTTGTCGAATCTCTTGAACCTGCAGCATTTTTTTCTTTTCCTTTAGGGTCATGATCTGACTGATAAATTTTTGTGCTGACCTTCACCCCACAGTGGGACTAAATCCAAAAAGGTTGGCCAAAATGAAAAAAAGTTACTGGGGGGCGGGTTGGCTCTAGGACATCTAATAGTGAGGAATCGGCCAGGAAAGGTTAGATCTGTTTCTATAGACTATAAAATTTGTAGTTGCTACTGGCCTTTGTTCAATTTCTTGAAATAGGTGTACGTATTTAAAGTTTTATAAAAAAATCACTTATCACGTAATTGTAGTCGGTTCAAATGGAATCATCTTTGAAAAGTCTGTAAAGCGTATTAGAATTTTTTGTGTATTTAGTATTAAGTACATAATATGTAATAAGCTTCTACTATATGTAATTTCTATGAATGAAGATTGTAAGAATGCGATATGTTTTTGACGAAAACTTGTTGGGTGTTACAGGTAGAGATATAATCTGACATTTCAACAAAAAAATGATGCCCATAGCTGCCCCTCTATGCTTTAATGCTTGTTTTGCATAAAATGAAAAAGTTGAAAAAAAATAACTTATTAACTTTTCCAAAACTTATTATTTAACAGATATAAAGTAATGCAAGTATATTAAACAGTTTTCCACAATTTTGATGAAGGATTTGTAAACAGGGACCCATAAAAACCCGAGTAAAATGTTTAAATATCATTTACTGAAGTTTTTCGCTCGCGATTCTGATACCAGATTCGTAACCGACGATCCTGAAAATCCTGTAAATGATGCGTGACTCAAGTACGATGTGAAATATGGGGTATTTCATACAAGGGGCTGGTGAATTAGGGGTGAAGGAGGTGAAATTTAGTAAGTTTGACATTAAATTCGTAATCAGCGACCTCATTTTTCGGTTTTGGCCAGCTTTTTTGGATTTGGTCCCACTGGGCACCCGGCGCCCAATGGGGATTAGCAACCCCTCACGAGATATATTGGGGATCGGATTATTGACAGCCGTCTCTAGTACATTACGGCATGGGCGCCGCCAGGGGGGGCAGTTGCCCCCCTGCCCCCCCCCCTGGCAAATCAAATCTAACATACATACATGGAGACTGTTACTTGCCCCTCCTCCTGCGAGCGCAATTAAAATTTTCCTCTCTTGGCCACCTACGACTTGTTCCGTTGAACGTTCATTCAGTACGCTAAGGAGCGTCAACACTTGGTTGAGGTCAACAATGAGCGAAAATCGATTGACTGGTTTATGTATGCTCAGCGTTCACAGAAAAAAAAAATTGACTGTGAGAAAATACAATTCATAAAAGCAGTAATCAACAAATTTGCCCAAGACCGAAGGAAGCTAAAGTTTGATTTTGAATAACTTCTCTAGTATTTTTTTCTAACAGTGAATACAAAATGCAGATTTTTCTTGTTCTTTTATTATTTTTGTTCTTTATTGTTCTGTATTTTTGTTCTTTTATTGTTTTTAATTTAGATACTGTACTAAGTATGGGTACAATCCTATTGTTCATGCATTTCTGTTATTTAAGATGTTTACCTGTTTTATTTTTCATATGTTCTATGTTATTTTTTGTTTAAATACAGAAAAAAATTCATGACAAGAGATATTCTTTTTGCCCCCCCCCTGGATTTTTTTTGCCCCCCTGGCTTTTTTTCTGGCGGCGCCCATGCATTACGGTAGATTCTGAAAAACTGTATTTTTGTTTTTAGGTATGGTCGGGTGCAAAGCGTCAAACTGTTGCCGGCATCGTCGGTGGCGTCGGCGGCCGCGTGCGACGGGGGGCCGGATAAGGGGCTGGTCGGGGGCGAGGTCCCGTTGGCGCCCCCCAGCTGCACGGTGGCCTTCATGGACATCAAGAGCGCCTCCAAGGCCCACAACGCCCCCGATCTCAAGATAGACGACCGGCAGCTGACCACCGAGTACTACGAGCCGGCCGCCATCCTTCCGTCCACCAACGCCGTGCCCCCCACGTTGGGGGGAGCGGCCCCCTCCCCCAAGGGCAGCAACGGGACACCGGAAGACGTCAGCGCTGCTTCGCCACACCATCAGACGTCGCCTGCGGCCACCAGGTTTCCTAACGGCCATGGGTAAGTCTCCCTCAAGCTTTTAGTTCAATAGGGTACTTGCAGTGGTCATAATTTTGGATTAAGGATATGTTTAGACGAAAGAAAAACGTATTCAAAGGCTGTCTATAACAAGACTTCCACTCTTGATGCTGTTCAGATGAAGACATTTGTAATTATAATTTACGGATTTTTCAAATTTTTCCACGTGACTGAAAACGGGTGCTGACGTCACAAGACAGTGCAATAATTGACATTATTAAAAAGCACAAAACAGCATGTTGTTCTGTGACACAGAAACGCACCAATCTTGCGTCAATCTTCCATTTTTATTTGTGATTTGGACTTGTTGCTTGTAGACGCCAAAATCGTCAAGTGTCGTAACCAAAATTATCTATCAAAAAGTGTTTATGATACCTTACATCCCATCACAATAAGTCTCAGAAGCAACTTAAAAAATCAAAAACTTTTATTTTATTATGTTTAATACGTTATAATGAATGCTTCAAGGCAATATTTTTTTGGGTGCAAAAGACCCTATTGTGTTGACCCCCCACACAGAAAAATTGTCTAAAAATGAAGAAAATGGCTATATTCAATTATAGCAATTATAGCATAAAATACAGGATATCCCTGAATTTCCTTGACACGTAATATTCTCAGTAACAAAAAAAAAGTACAAACGAAAACTGAGTGGAATTTTTGAAAGTACTATAGTGTCTATCATATCATGCTTTTAAAACATTATTTTTGTACTTCAACCCTTACAACTTACCCCAACTTTGTTTTTTCAAATAGCACTTAATATTTAATTAAGTCCATATTTTATTTAACGTCTTGTAGTACCTTTGACAGTATACAAACGAAATCGTAAAGTCATAAGCATAAAGTAAATTAAATAAGGATTTGTTTGAGGCGTAATATTTTCGTAAGAAAAAAATAAAAAAGAAAACTGAGTGGGCCTCTCAAGAGTATATCGAATGACTTATCATACTATGCTTTTGAAACATTATTTTTGAACTTCAACCCTTGAAACTGACCCTCAACTTTTGTTTTTCAAATAGTACCAAATAATTTTTTCTACACAAATCAAGTCCTTATTTAAAATCGTGCAGTACCTTTAATTTTATAAGCAAACTTATTTTTTCGTAAAATCATAAGCATAGCATAAATAAAATAAGAACTTGCTTGACTCAAAAGAAAAAAACGGGTAAAAATAGAACTAATTGGGTTTTTAAGGATAATGAATGACCTATAATGCATTCCTCCGAAAACAAATGTCTTTTCTATGTTGTTTTTATTACGAAAATGCTCAAACAATTGCTCATTTTATTTATCTTATGTTAATGACTTTACAAAAAAAATTGGTTTGTGTATAAAGTTACAAGTCATTAATGTAGAAAAAGCTGTGGGCTGCTATTTGAAATGAAATTGGGGGGTAAGTTTTAGGGATTGGAGTGGAAAAAATGTTTCGAAAGCATAGTATGATAGGTCATTCGGTACCCTTGAGAGGCCGACTCATTTTTCTTTTTTATTTTTTTTTACGAAAATATTACGCATCAAACGAATCCTTATTATATTTATCTTATATATTTACTTTATGCTTATGACTTTACGAATTTTTTTTGTATAGAATCATAGGTACTACAAGATGTTAAATAAAATAAGGACTTAATTTGTGTAGGAAAAACCATTAAAGTGCTATTTGAGAAAACAAAGTTGGGGGTGAGTTGTAAGGGTTGAAGTACAAAAAAAATGTTTTGAAAGCATGTTATGATAGACCCTGGAGTATTCTTAAATATTCCACTCAGTTTTCGTTTGAACATATTTTTTGTTATGGAAAAATCACGTGTCAAAGAAATTCGGGGACAACACACAAATAAATCACGGATAGACCATAGAACAGGGATTGATGCAAATATGGCCGATACAATACGTAAGCTGACAACGTCTCCCCTCCTTCTTCTTAACACTCCTTCAATCAGTCCAATCGTGTACATGGCAGTTGAACCAACGACAATCATTGAATTCAATATAAGATTCCTTTGGCGCAAATACTGCTTACTAATGTCTCAAATAGCATAGACAATGTGCTAAAGGCATGAATTATTGAGTCTGTTTTAGTTGCCTTATAGGTACCTAAACAAAATGAATTTTCGTTAAATTAATTATCAAGAACTGCTATTGTAAGAAAAAATTTGTATATCCATTAAATTATACGGTTCGCTCAAACAAAACTAAGGTGTACATTAAAAACAAAAGAAATCTTTAATTGAATTATACGTTAATGTTGGTATTGGAACGATATTGTATTTCGTTAGAAAGAATATAACCTAGTTTGAATTTATTAGCTTACCTACAGTTGCTTCGAACCTTGATGAGTAAATTGCTTGAATGATACGGATCTGAAATACCCGTTAATATATTTGCATTTTGAAGTATTGGAAAATCATCCAAATACTAACAATTAATTTTCAATACACAACAATATTTTTTACTGTATATTTCACAAATATAAGACGACAAATACAATGTCATCCAATATGGTAATAATGTTCTTGAAAGTATCCCAAGAGCTCCGCCCATACAACAAAACTTTTATTTATTCTAATATAATGTTATATATTCACGCAAAGATTTATTCGTCACTTTAAACTCTTATAATCCTATTATCTATGCTATAGTAGCATAAAAGCACCTTGTGATAGGAAAGTCCATGCTCTTCCACAATGTGTATTTGGTACTTAGCTGCATGACATCTGTGGGCCGTAAATTTAGCAAGTACGCGCCGAGGTGTTGAAAATCGAAAAATAAATAAAAATAAAATATCTGTGAAACAGTTGAAAAGCAGACCCTTCTTCACATGACTTTTTTTGTTGGAAATGATCTGTATTGTCTTCTCCCAAAGTATCTTCCACTTGTCATAGCACCCTTTATATGTTGACGAGCACAACCTTACATTCTGCTTACTTACGCAACAAACTAGATAGGGCCAAGGTAGCGCGAGTATGTGAAAATCGCACTTTTCTTACACCTGTCACTAATGGCTGATGGTTTTTTATGTGTCTAGCGGTACCATTTCAAAGTGGTAATGCATAAACAGCAATGTGCAATATGTGTAGCTAAATGGTATTTCCCATTTGCATTAACTCAAATTAATGAATGTTTTATTTGCATATTATATTTGAATAGTGACCATGTGATTTCGAAACATTTAATTGATTTTTGACAGGTTTCCTCACATGAGCGGTGATATTTCTATTTTTGATGCTGAAGGTGATGTGTTATTGCATTCCTCAATCCTTGAAACGTTGTTACGTGAATATGCGGAATTATAATACTGATGAAATCTGGCCAAATGCTTGTTTCATCGCCTGGAAACAAAAGAAACAGTTGTCCCTTTGAAAAACCTTTTGAGGCATACTGGAAACAGGAATATACAAATACTGTAACCCTTTTCAGGAATATCATAAATAAACCAAAGATTGTGCAATTATTAACATTGCATATCTAGTCCAGTCTGACCAGAATACGGGTATTAAAAATGTGTTACAAAAAGCGTTACAATTATTAGTTACTGCATAATTTCTCTAAGCAGTGATTTAAATACTGCTATCGTGAATGTAAGGTAACACACAGAATACTTGTGTCTAGTGACTTATTTTTGTTAGGAACTTTTTTTAAATGCATACTGAAATGCATGAAAGTGAAGATAGTTCTATTATGGATACTGATTTATTTTTCCATTTTATTTATATGTGAATTCAGTTGAGGAGCGATAAGACAACCCATAATCAACACATTTATTTTACTGTGACAAGATAAGTCTATAAGGAAAAACATCAAAACATTGTCGTTGATGGGTGATGAGAACATACTTTGTTGTATATTTTTTATAGTCATCAACACAATGTGTAAAACAAGTTTCCATAATTAGCTAATATGCACGATACAAACTCCGCTGCAAATTCTTTCAAGACCAAGGTACACTGTAAAAGCTAACAACAACATGACACATTCAAAAAGAGATCTCAAAAAGTGTATGTTGGAAAACTGTTTTCATAAGTACCTACTTACCAAATATAAATGTATAATATAATAATAATATTTATTGACCTTCACTATACAATTGTGATGAATTAATATAAAATATACAATCAATAAATATTGAAGAGACATACACATAATAATATTACAACATTATACTTACATTAATGTATTTTTAAAGATGTGACAGAGAATGGCAAATTAGTTTTAATATGAATGATATCTAAAGTTAAAATCTAGTATCAAGGTACTCATGTATCTCATCTAGTCAGAAATAACATCTATTTTTTGAATTTAGCTTTAAAAACGTTATAATTTTGAATTACTCTTAGTTCAGACGGCAATAAGTTAAAGGTTCTTGGTGCCAGATATTGGTATGATCGGAGGAAAATACTTTTTTCTGGAGTTGGTACTTTTAATTGGTTCATATTGCTGCGGGTTAGATAGCAGTGAACTACATAATTAAAATATTTCTCATTTGGAAATGGAATAAGATTAAATTGAAAAAATATAGTTGTCTGATATCTAGAGATCCAGTATCTTCATATAATTTATCTGTAGGATACAAAATATTTTTTTTATAGATTGTTTTCGATATAGTTCGCTGTATGTTATCTAGAGGATCTAAATGATTTTTTGTTGTGGCTCCCCAAGCAATGATTGCGTAAGTTAGATGACTTTCAACTAATGCTGAATACATAATGCGGAGTTGTGTAGTGGTGAATATATTTGAGATGTATTGTTTGACCAGAATGAATCTTAATTTATTTACTAAAAAGTTGACGTGTTTGTCTCATTTCAAATTGCAGTATATATGAATGCCTGGATATTTGAGGGTTAGCTTTTGTGATATTTTATAAATGTTATTTCCAACTTTCATGTGCGGGCTTTTATCTGGTGGTAGATATTTTGCGTATGATGTAAATGGGACGTAAAATGTTTTATAATGTATGTATGTATCTATAAATGATACTGGTTTTGGTCATAGAGGTCCGCAATGTACAATTAGACATTTTGGGATATAAGACACAAAAAAGGATTTAAGGGCAATACGGTTAATAACCTACATGACGTACAAGAGGGAAGAAGGCGTTAAACTTTTTGTGCTTACAGCCTGACAAGTGTAGCAAGAGACTTGGGAATTTTGCCACTGTCCCACACGCACACGTTATTTCATATCCTCTCGTCTCTTGCTATCCTTGTCTATTCCATATTTCTCACGGCTCTTGTTACTCTTGTCAGGTAAACTTGTCTTACCTCAATCCAGTAAGGCTTTGTATGTCTTATTTCAGATTTCTTCAGCTTCAGGTGAACATTTATGTTTTACTTTAGATTAATTTATTTCGTATAAAATAAAATTGAATGAATATTATTTTGAACGTTAGCTGAAAAGACCTCGCCATAGCAAACCATGAACAAAAATATGTATAATAGTCTGAAATGAATAAGTATTTTTTATCCACCTTATTTTAATCTCTATTTACTTTGTTTACTTATCTAACTGAAAACAGTTAATTCATTTTCTCATTATTGATTTTGTTTATTTGGCCGCGTATCCGAACGATATTGAACATAATTTAAAAAAAAATCTTGCAAAGTATTTTATGAAATAAGTGACTTTGACAAAAAATCTATTTTTTATTCAATATTGGTAACGCGCTGGAGCACTAACTATTTTTTTAAATTATTTCTGCGGCTTAATTCAATGGCTAGATTAATTAGCATATCAGATATTTATGTAAATCTATATTGAAAAATATTCATACATCTAGTTTGTATAAAAAGTGTTAGCAACATCGCCGCACCTATTTTGGCTATCGCCTACTATTGCATGCAAAATGATAAAAATAGAAACAGGCGCCACCTAAAAAAAACTGAGGTATGTCTACGCTTGTGTTTCATGAAAGATTTATGAGTCCAGGAGACGGACAGTATGTTAAATAGAACAAGGAGGGCAATTAAAGGTGAAATTTATTTTAAATCTGAGAACTACATGTGCAGATTTCGTACACCCCAACGAGGGTAAGGGTGGTGGGCTTGGATAAACCTTTGTATTCAAGGTTCGGGTTTCTAAAAATCAAAAGAAAATATTTATGTTTAATATAATTTTGGAACATATTAATACAAAATTATATTCATTCATTGTCAGGGTTGGGCATATTCGTTTTTGTATTATTTTATTTTGGACCAAGTTAAGAAATATTATTCTGGATGATGCAGAATTTAGAAATAATAGTTCAAATTATTTATTTCAATAGTCTGATTTTGTGGTGTAGTACTACGATACAGGTAATGCTTTCACCGTGTTATAAAAATCAATGCTTAATTTGAACCCAAAGGGAATGAAACGAATTAGATAAAACTTAAAATAGCGATAGCACAAGAAATTCCTGTGACAAATGTTTCAAAGAGATGCTGATAAGTGAAAAAAATCTAGCAAATAAATTGAAAAAAACTCAAAAGCTTTTATTTAAATGCTTTAACTTAATCTGCTAAATTTAACTTTTTTCAAAATTAAGTTCAATTAAATACATATATTACATTACATATTATGTAAGCCTCGCGAAGCGCCTTTATAGTCTTATAAATTGTATACAATGTGGCTATAAGTTTCTAGTAAACATTTTAAAGGAACATTTTGTTTTTTCCTTTCTAGAGCATTTAAATAAAAGCTTTTTTTAAAAAAAAGGTTTTTTGCTTTTAAGTTATTTTTCATTGTTTAGTTATCGCTGGCTAGGTTTTTGAGTCTATTCATCTCATTAAAATACAGGCTCAAAAAGTTGTATCTCAAGAATAATCGAGGTCTCTTTTTTTTCATCTTTTTTAACCTGTATTTTTATCCTCAGCGAATCCTTTCATTCAACACCCATAATATGAAAAACTTCATATTCGAGCCATATTGCATCAAGAGTGATGTCGGAATCCATCTTGGATATTCCTCCATATTGGATTTAGAATGACGTCACACAGCTTATCGTGTATTGTCGTCCAAACTGAGCGTGTGTACAAAATTTCAGTTCAATCGGTTGAAGATATCTGCTTCAAAATTTAGTAGCAAGATTCCACCCGAACAAACACATACATATAGTATACCATATACTTACATTGCAAGTTAAATAAAAGCTTTAAAAAGTACCTTTTTTCCTCAATTGATGAGTTAAAGGACTGTTTACTTTCAACTTTTTGAATTTCACCTAAGCTCTCATTGCTCTCATTGCGGTGCACAACGTTCAGTAGGTGTTCTCTCTTAACTATCAACGTGAGAAAAAAATATATACGAGCTTTTTTTTACTAAAAATTTATTTATTTTTGGACTGAAATTGGCCAATAATTTTTCTAACATGGTTGAAGGATTCTCTCCATAGTACTATCACAGTCCTCTACCAAAAGCTTCTAGAATTAAATTTCAAAATCTCGACTATTAGACTACATAAATTAATTTACATTTGGACATGAAAAAGAACCACAATTCCATATAAAGAAACTGTATTTGAGTTTCTTATGAATCATTTAAGAAACCTCTTAAAACCACGTACCCTATTTATAGTTATCCATTCATTCCATTTCCTTATAGATGGTGTTTTTCAATTTTGCAACAACATTTTTCATCATGTGTCGTATACATAACAGCCAGCATAACTGTTTATATCTCTAGACATTTATAAACACGGCGGTTGTATAACGTTTTACGAGTATTTGGAATGATTGCTTAACGTAACACTTCTCTTATAATCCAGTTAGAATCTCTTGGCTGTAATGGGATTGATCGAAACGACATGGAAAAACTGTTGGGTAATTAATCATTTTATCTATCATAGAAAACATAGAAACTATGTTGCAACGAAGATGTTTCTTGACACAGCTGAAAAACTATGTCAAATGTTCAAGACTAATGTTTAGTCATAATTTGTACTTTGATATAGGTCAATAATAGAGGTGGCTGAAACGTCAATACAGTTTATCGTGCAGTACATATAAATTTTCCACCACGGATTTATCGAAAACTAGCGATCAAAAGAAAAAACGCCGAGACATGCCAAAAGATTTGTCAAGGAGGCCAACTTTTTGACTGAAAACTACTTCACCTTCACCACTTCACCTTGTACCCTCTGCCTCCCAGGGTCATCCCGTTGAAAATTTTAAATGACAAGTGGACACACATAACAGTGATATCATTTTATTTTTTCCCTTTGCACGAAGCTATAGTCTGAGATCTCTTCCAACCAAATAACCGTTCGCACGTTCTCAAAAGACATCCAACACAAAAACTAGTAAATAGTTTCCTAAGCCTTTCCATAGGAACTAAAACGACACAGTTTTTATTCTGCGACTGGACGAAACGAAACAATCAGGAACCCCTAAATTGCTTATAAACGAAGCTTGAGCTATTTTTATATTTTTAGTTTTTTATTATTGCTGCGCCGCCACTGAGAGGATTTTTGAAAACCATACGCATTTTTCATCCTCGCGACGGTAGTAATACTGTGTCTAAATTTCATTAAAATCTATTCCATAATTTCCATGTTACTAAATTCAGAACGATCTAAAGCTATACTCGTATGTATATGTTACGCTCAATACCCGAATTCGGGCGATGCCCGAAAAAAATATGCAGAACTAGTTTTGAGCAAGGAATATTTCCCAAACCCGAAATATGAATTTTATATGCCTATTGAGAATTACCAAATAGGCAGAACTAGTTTTGCGCAACTTTAAATGCACAGGACTAGTTCTGTATATTTTCTGAATGACCAGCACAAATTCTGCTTCATCCATTTAATCAGCGCCAGCGAAGGACTCAAATAAATATAAAGTTGGAGAAGTTAAATATATTTTAATAAATATCAACAAATAATAAATCGCCAACTGAGGCTGGTTTAAATTTTTTATTTGATTGTGTGAGCATCAAATTGGCTTGTGCTTCCAAACCTCTTTTTGCGTTTTCACGATTCGTACTTGTATTGCAGGAACGTTGGCAAAGAAACCTAACCTACCTTAAACGATAGGTTTTTGCTGGTTTTTGACACATAATGCATAACGAATGTTCACTTTGGTTATCATTCCGTACTACAGAACTAGTCCTGTGCATTTCAAGTTGCGCAAAACTAGTTCTGTGCATTTCAAGATGCGCAAAACTAGTTCTGCCTATTTGGTAATGCTCAATAGCCGTATAAAATTAATATTTCGGGTTTGGGAAATATTCCTTGCTCAAAACTAGTTCTGCGTATTTTTTTCGGGCATTGTCCGAATTCGGGTATTGAGTGTAACATATACATCAGACAATAATTCTAAGTCCCTTGATTTCTGTAATAGCCAATAGGCAATGTTCGGATGGATCCAAAAAGGGTATTATGCTGCTAGGTCTTTCTTTGACAGGTCAATGGACAGCCTTTTCTGAGTAGAACAAATTTTTGAGTTTTACAACCCCCCACCCCTAACCACCCCAATTTTACCCACACCCAAAGAAAAAGCAAAAAATGATCACGAACCCCTAAAACGCCTAAAAACGAAGTGTGAGGGATATTTAATTTTTTTGTTCTTTGCTAATTACCTACTAGAACCTCACAGCATATGTACCCAAACACAATGCATGCAGCGGTTGCTGAGATTAAGAGGGTAGAAAAACGCGAACAGACAGACCGACAGACAGACAGACCGACACACACACCGACCGAAATTGGTGACGTGGATTTTCGTTATGTAGCCATGGCGCCGCCAGAGAATTGTACAGGTGGGGGGGGGGCGACTTACTTAAATTGAGTGCTCAAATCAGGGCAGGAGGGAAAAATTTGGTTTTTGCTTATACAAGTTTTCCATCTTCGCTGCTCCAGGGGGGGGGGCCACGGCCCAGTTGAAATGATTCAGAGCCTGCACTGCCACAATTGGTTTCATTGGAAATTTGTTGGTGTTGGGCCAAAAAAAGAAAAAAAAGTGTTCATCTCTTGCAGTACAGAATTTTCTTACGCATTTTGTTAGCAATTATTATGTTTCGGTACTTACTAACTCTTCTTAAAGAGACATTAGTTCAGTTTAATTTGTTTTGCTGGAAGTATTATCCCTACTTTATCATGATCCGAGGGCCGGCCAATTTAAGAGACCAGAAGTTCAATTTGAGCACCTAGTTGCCTAAAATGAACTATTTGCAACACCATCTTAATTTTGCTAAAAATAATTTGAGATTTGTTTTGTATTATCAATTTATTTTATTTTTTTAAGGCACACAACATGTGCGAACAATTTTTCAAAATTTTGTTCAACATGGGCAACCGCACCCTATAATTAGTGGTTTTCGATAAATCCGTGATGGAAAGTTTCCAAATGAACAACCCTTTATATATTTTCGATATGTAACACTGTCGATGGAAATGTTCGTATTTTTGACCGTCGCCGTCGTTGAGACATTTCCATCCTACCGCACCGCCCTCGTAGGATTCATTTTTCGATTTTTCTCGAACACATTTCCACATCGTGAAAGCAACGCCCTGCCTGAAAATGTCAATGCGATTATATTTCTCACTGCATTATCCTTATCACGATTCAAGATGCCATTTCAAATGGGAAAGCGGTTGAATGAAAATAACAAAAGTTCGTGTCTGTTTTGCACACGGTTGCATCATAATGGCAGGTTACGAGTCGGTGAACAAGGGAACAGGTGTCTGTTATTACCTAACGCGGTTTTTCGTTCAACAGTAATCAGCTGTCCTTATACGTTTTTCATCTTTCTTTTTTCCTTGCACCATATTTTCCAAGTTTCATTAAACGCTTTCGGACGATTTGAGACTTACAATCTATATGGTACTCTTAAATTGGACGAAACTGGACAAAACCGAACAAAACTGGACGTTGTACAAATTACATTATTTGGATTGTTAAGGGTCTAGGGTATAGCGCGCGAAATTGAGAATCCAAGAAAATACGTATTCCCGTGTCAGCGTGGAGATGTGACCGTTTGTCCCCTTTCTTCATGTGTGTCTAAGATGAGGGGAGGTAAGTTCAAAAGTGCAAACTTGAGGTCAAAAGGTCCAAAGGTAAGGTCCAAAGGTCGCCATAAAAATGAATTTCACATTTCCAAGCTCCTGGCGTTACCTTCAAACTTACAGTAATGGTTCAAAAAGCAAATTGAAGGAGAAAGCTTACGCTATGTCACTTCGGTGGCCTTGTTTTGATACCGTGTTTGGTTTGGTTAAATTACAGACATTTGAAGAATGTATGATTTTACACTGCGAGTTTTTTGGCACACTAAAAAACTTTTTTGAAAAAATTGCTCTGAGTTGTCATTCACTAAGGTGATAGTACCTTCTGAACTATTGTGTATGTAGTTTGAAAAACAAGTTCGAAATGGGAATCCATGTTTTACATGGCAAATACATGTTATGTATACATGTGTGTACCCAGACTCCTCAAAGACTGCCTTACACTACACTGTTTCTTGAACAGAATTTGGTTTAATTTCTTCAACAAGAATTTGAATGAAAAATAGTTTGTAAGAGCATTTTACATATGCACAATTTTACAATTTATTATTCAAGAAGTAGTCCAGGAGTTTGCACATCTTTAATTTCACAAAAGAGTATGTTCTGGCTTTTGTTATACAAATCTTATAGAAATCTGTACTATGGAGAAATATTACATTAGCATATATACGAGTGGCAACGCTGAATCTGGAGTGTGAAATCTCCAATGCAACTAACAGAGAAGTACCGGGTGTTTCCTCATACTTCGCCACTCCTATCTTTTTTATTTGAAGGGATAGAAAAAACGTTTATATATGGAAGTTTTATAGTTTCCTCTTGTCATTCACAATTTGATCCCACAAAACAACAAAAAGAAAAAATAATAAAAAATCCTGTTTTTTTTTGAGGTTTACTTCCACGTTTTAGAAACTTTGAGGCCAAATATTTTAAAAAACTTTCAAAATAAGGTGAATGGAGACTATATTTTTGAAAACAAGAGAATCATGTATTTCTCTCCGTGATACAAAAAAATAAAAGGTTGTATGAAAAAACGATTTTCTATTATTTATTCTTGTGAAAATCTGAGTGCCAAGAAAAAACTATAAAACTTTCATATAAAAACTTTGTTCTGTTTCTTCAAATAAAAAAGATAAGAGGGGTGGCACACCCGGTATGTAGGGGCAAAGCCATGACCCCTACATTCCCACAACATGGACTCTATTCAAAACGAACCTGGTGTGTTTGGAAGAGTTTGGCAATCACTGATGAGCAGATTGCATGCGTGTATCGAAGTTGGTTAAATTCATTTTGAACATTTATTGTAGATTACGCAAGCTACCGTGTGATTTTTGATAATAAAATGTTGTAGCTCTCGTGAATTTTTCCATCCTGTATTTTTGCGGTTTATCAAAAATCATCAAAGAACAAAATATTCTTAAAATAGTTCAATGAATCGCCCTTTAGAATATATGGATATGGATATTATTTCATTCCTATAAATTGTATCTGTAGTTTTTTAATTTTAAATTTATACGACGGAGTGTATTTTTACCTGCATTTGAAGTTTCTCACCTTTGGAAGATTGCTGCCGATCAAATTGGAAAATATTATTGTTACTAAAATATAAGCAACATTCTTAAAATTGTAAAATTTTATCAGTTCGTTCCCTATCCATCGTAGCAGCAGTGTCGCTGATAGATAAAAATTCCTGGAAAAATTTCAAGCAGCACAATATTAATTATTATCAGTCATAATATGAAACATCACAGCAATTTAGATTGCCAACTCATCGTTCATCACTTCAATTATTTTCAATGGCAGGAAAATTTTAAAAATGTACCTGTAGACATGAATTATTTAGACACAGGAACCGACTAAGTCTGTCGGGCGGGATATACTTATTTGAACTGCAGATTAACTTGGGGGCCCCAGTGCATTGGAACGATCCCCTGTGGCAGAAATTCCAAGACCAAGGAAAGGCCACCAGTCCTCTATAACAGGCATACAGTGTATCCCAGCTAAAATTTGCTCTGAAATGAAAAAAATAAAAATTGCCGTGACACATCGATTTGTATTTCTTATCAAATACATCATCATTGTGCCATCAACCCCCTCAGCCCCAGCAGCCTCTACTACAAAATCTCAAATGAGACCACCATACTTGTGATACATCATTTTGAGGAAATTCATTGACAAATACAATAGTGTAATTGGATTGAAGATTGGTTCGATCATGTGGAATCAAAAATATGGTGATTATCAAAATGAAGTTTAATTTTTATTACATGAAATATCGTAAGAAAGGTTTCAAATGGGAGCCATTTTGTTCCATACAGACGTACAGGCGATTTTGAAAATGTCTTTGCACAGTTTCTCAGTACTGACCTTCACTTAAATTATTATTTTGATAATCACCATATTTTTTATTAACTGCCATAATAGTGAATCCGAGAGTGAATCATTCTTCAATCCGATTACACTGTTGTATTTGTCAATAAATTCCCTTGAAAATGATGTATCACAAGTATGGTTCACTCATTTTCGTTTGTGCACATTATCTAGAACAGGGGCGGATCTAGAGAGAAGTTTTGGGTTTGGGGGGGGGGAGTTGAACACAGAATAGGTGGGTCTTCCAGTATTTATTCAACTAAAGTAAAAATATGAAAAATTAACCCCCCACCCTCCAACTACCCCAAATTCGCCCCCACCTAAAAAAAGTAGAAAACGATTAGAACCCCCTAAAACGCATAAAAATGAAGTTTCAGCTGTTTATAGGTATTTTTATTATTTATTATTGCTGCGCCGCCACTGACACGACTTCTAAAAACCATACGTGCTTTGCACCCTTGCTACTGTAATAATACTGTGTCAAAATTTCATTAAAATAAATTCAACCAGTTCCTCGTTACACAATACAGAACGATCTAAAGCAATACTCGCATAAAAAAATGTGTACATTACATAATTTCGAGTTCATTGGTTTGTGTAATAGGCAGGTAATGTTTGGATGGACCTCAAAAAGTAAATTATGCCCCCAGATCTTTCTTTCACAGGTCAACAGACAGCCTATCATGAGTACATTTTTTTTCAGTTTTACAACCCCCCATCCCCACCCGCCAGCTATCCTAATTTCACCCCCACCCAAAAAAAAGTAGAAAATGATCAGAAACCCCTAAAACGCATAAAAACGAAGTTTGAGGAATATTTGACGTTTTTTCGTTTTTTTTTTCTAATTACTCCGCCGCCCCTGTATCGAATTTCAAAATTATAGCAGCATTACCTACTACCACAACATATCGCCGCTCAAATTCCATCATAATCCATGCGGCGGTTACTGAGATTACGAAGCTACGAGAAAAACGCCGACAGAGAGTCCGATAGATTGACAGACAGGTAGAGACCGACGGAAATGGGTGACGTGGATTTTCGTAAAGCATATTATCTCAAAATCGAAAATTTTCGGAATCACAATACGCCCCTCACGTATCGGTGTGGGGAGTTAAACTTGGTTTCGTTTCTGAACCGCTGGATTATTTAAAGAATCCATGAACCGCCGGATTATCGATTCACGCGTGATGACTAGAGCGAGAGGGATTGACCCAGTTTTTTTGTGAGCATTAGCTCTATACTTTTTCTTCCCCCCTTTACCGAGCCTCCGTCGATTACTCCACTTTTCAGAGGTTGCGTGGACGTCAAAATTCATCTCGAGGGATGTGAAAGCTTATAAGGACCTCCCGGGTCGCTATTCAGATTTATACAGTATTGGCACAAAGTTCGTGAAGCTGGTTTTTTGCTACATTCGCATCTTTCATTAAGGTCGTTTTTCATGGGTTTCGGTCAACGATTGAAACTATAACTTTCCTTCACTACGTTTCGGTTTATTTTAATCTAAACCATCTTCAGGTGTCTATAAATGAATAGAAAATGATCTGTATATAATAAAAATAAGAATAAAAATAAAAAAAACATTATTGTATGTGTAAGGTAGAAAAATAACTAACTATAAATGTATATATAAAACTTTTAAACATAAACTTAGTGATTTTATTTTCGTTTATTGAAAATGAATATAAACGAATTAAATTTTACTGAGACTAGGAAAATAATACTAAGAAACCTACATACGTTAATTTCAGACGTCGGTTACGTTTCTGTAAAATTGTTTTGTTTGTGAAACAGCCTCTACGGGTTGAGAGAGCTGAATGACCAGTACGGCGTTTTTAGGATATTGCAAAATACACAGATGTTTTTAAAGCGGTGGGAAAAGATTGAGGAACAATAGGGGTGAAAGCTTTTGTATGTATACATAAATATGGTTTGTTAGATTATTCCAAGATGCAGAAACCCTACTTTATTAAATTATTATATATAACCACCTTTCCACATAATTATATCGTTCTCTTGTGTATCTCGTATCCCTGTCCGCTAATTTCATACTCCTTATTTATCTTCTTTAAGGGGCCTGGATACACACATTTATACATACGTGTTTGCCATGTAAAACACGGACTCACAATTTCTCGCATAACACACTCTATTTTCAAACTACATATATAATATCTCAGAAGGTTAAGACCTTAATGATTTTCTCAAAAAAGTTTTTTAATGTGCAAAAAACTCGCAATGCAAAATCATACATTCTATAAATGCCTGTAATCTAACAACCAAACATGATATCAAAAAAGGCTAAATAGTTGCACAAGCGCAAGCTTTCTTCTTCAATTTGCTCTTTGAGTCATTACTGTAAGTTTAAATGTAACTTCAGGAGCTTGGAAATGCGAAATTCATTTTTATAGTGACCTTTGGACCTTTTGACCTTACCTTTGGATTTTTGGACGTATCTGCCCTCATCTTAGACACTCATACTGGAGAAAGGGAACAGGTGGCCACGCCTCCTCGCTAACACGGGGATACGTCTTTTCTTGGATTCTCAAGTTCGCACGCTATACCCTAGACCCTTAAGTCAAGACTCCTAAAAGCCGGCCCGAGTTATAGGGCAAAAGGTAGAAGAAAGACATGAAGGATACATTGGAAAAGACAAGTTTATTTTTACTTCCCACACTTAGAGTTGAGGGGAGTATTGGGGTCGCAAAAATTTTCAATTTTGAAATAATACACCTTTTTGGGCATTTCTACATAACGAAAATCCACGTCACTCCATTTCGATGTTGCTGTAATTTTGAAAATCGGTGCAATGGTGGCGGGGTAATTAGCAAAAAGCAAAAAAATTTAAATTGTCCTCAAACTTCGCTTTTAGGCGTTTGAGGGGTTCCTGGTAATTTTCTACCTTTTTTTAGGTGGGAGTAAAGTTTGGAGTGGTTGGTGGGTGGGGGCTGTAAAACTGAAAATTTTGTTGTATTCCTAATAGGCTGCCCAGTGGCCTGTGGTGAAGCAGCATACTACACCTATTCTATTTCTTAACCTCCAAAGCCGAACGAACTTTTTTGGTTGCTTGATATTTAAGAGATACGCTTCGCAAAGAAGCTTTGTACGACACTGTTCAGTCATTCCATACAGGCTTTCCGCTCCCGAGCTCTTATGTACAATATGTGCAGTACACGTTGCAAAAACAAAAGCAGCGTACATACAGACGAAAAAAGGCTGCCCATTGACAAAGAAGAACCTTGAAAACTTTGTCTCTCGCCGTTTCGTCGTGTTTTGGTGTTCGGTGGGCATGAAAAACTCTCCACGCTAATGCTGAACGAGGTGCGAGTAGGTTTTCAAAGAGGTGTGTAGCACAAAAATGCATGAATACGTGTGTAGTGACACTAGCGAGAGTGCATATACTGTTTATGCATACAAATGTAATGTAGTTGTAGACCCACGCGAAATATCGACTGAATATTGTATACCGGAAATGTTTGTCGCGACAGCCTAAGGTTGCGTTTCCACCAGAGATGTGCGAGTATGGGTTAAGAGTAATGTGTTTTAACGAACCAATAGAATCGCTTGAATTACCTTGCCTCGCTCAGCACAGCTCTGGTGAAAACGGCTTAGCGGAGCGAGGTTTTTGTATGTACAAAACAAGGCATGTTGACGAGGAATGCTATTAATGTGTTTCGAGAGATGTGCGCGAGAAATGCGTTGCGAGGCATGTGTGCTAGGGATGTGGGCGAGGACGTGAGCTGTTGATGTAGGCGAGCATCAAAAATAAAACTCTGAAAAGAGCCCGCTACACATCCTCGCGTCGCACATCTGCACACCGTTTCACTGCTCCGCCACACATCTTCGCACCGCTCATCTCCTAGCACATCTCTGGTGGAGACACCCACACCGTTTCACAGCTCCGCTACACATCCTCGCTGCGCACATTTTCCTAGCACATCTCTGGTGGAAACGCGTAAGAGAATTTATCTATAGGACACATCAAAAATGCAAAATCTAGATGAGTTTTTAATGAAAGAGGTTCGATTCTCGACAAACATCAATAAAGGTTCGCTACAACTGTAAAAACTTAAATAAGAGTAGAAAGCAATTAAAACAGGAATATAATTTAGTGTCCGACCGAACATTCTGTTTCGGTTTCGGCCTAGTTTCGGCCAAAAAACGGGTTTCGGTTTAGTTTCTGTTTCGGTTGCCATCCGGTCGAAACTACGGCCGAAATCGATACTAAATTCGAGGGATTTGGCGCTGCGATCGGACGCCCTCGGAGCACTAATCTTCAAGCGAAGAAGTGTCATTTTGCTGGGTAGATGATGGTAATAAGTTATCACAAGTTAAGAAGCCTACTTATCTTAGCCAAGCTTGCAAAGAAACGCAGATACCACTCTTACTAGAATTTCAGTCCATGTCTGTCTTTGAGAAAGGTTCCCCTGAAATTCGCGTCTGCCTTACCGACGACTGTTTCCACTGAACAACTACTTAATGCTACTAATCAAATTTATTCAGACTGAGGAAGCTATTTGCAAAGAAAGTTGATAAATTATTGTTTCTCGCTTACAATATTACAATATTATATTGTCCAGTTATGAATACTGATAGTCAACAATAATAGCTGTAGCTCAATGAAGCTCACAACAGTTTCTTAAATTCAGAGAAAACTCCTTATTTTCAAAAATACTTAGTAGTTGTATTTAGCACGTACTGTTGGAGACACGAGAGAAGATCGGTTTGGTGGGGAGAGGCAGTTTTACGTTCTCTCTGACCAGGAGCGTCGCATGCCGGGTCTTGGAGATAGTCGACTTTATTATAATATACTAATTTTATCAGCGGAAATTATTGGAAAAGTATATTTTAAACCGGTCACAGTTAAGCTTACCGCTATTTTTCTAAATAAAATGATTTTTACAAAAAAAAAAATAATGATGGAACTTATTATATTTTGTCTATATTTCTGCCTTTTTGCCTGGATAAATTAAATAAATTTGATATACATCTGTCGAAAAATGGAAATTACTTGAATAATGTTGAATTATCTGTCATCCACCAGAACTAATAGCAACGTTGCTATACAGGGTTATTCACGTTATTCGATACGGAGCATTATGGCTAAAGTATTTGATAAAAAAGAAAATAATTATTTTGGATGGATAGAGACCCATAAAGGCTACATTTTAAAAATATTTTCATGTTATACAGGGTGGACTAAAACACGAAATTTATCAAAGCTATGTTTTTTTGAATGGAACACCCCGTATATTATTGTATATTCAGATTCCTTGCTGAATTCTAGTGTGACTTTATGTATCATACATGGGACCTAAAGCAAACCGTTTAGGTGTAAATCACTATTTTCGGTATAAAGTAGATATCAGGAAAAAATTTAATATCGCAGAGATTATAAAATATGGAAGGCTGTGACTTTGCCGCATTACTAAGCATAAAATGCGTCAGCTTTGATGATACTATCAAATTTAAATTACGTTTATGCTTGGAGAAATCGGTCGATGAATTAAGGAAACTTCGATCAGCGATAACTTGATTTTTTCAAATGGGAATGCCTATTTTTTTTATACGGTCAAACGTAGAATTTGATAACCTTTCTAATGATATAAGGTTGTGACTATCAATCTCTGGTAGTTTTCACACACACAACACGAAAATCGAAATCATCAATTGCTAAGCGTGGCCTTTTTGCGCCTGGTGTGGCAAGTGAACTTCCAGGATCTTCCATGTTCCTCTTACGATTCTCATTCCTAATCCTTTTAATACTGGTTGTCGACACTCCGGTATAATAAGCCGCCCTCTCAGTTTTTGCATGAAGAGGAATCTTCAACGCATGATTACGCGATTCCTCATCACACGCCTCAATTACTCGAGCTATTACTTCCCGAGCTTCGCCTCTAATCGTTTCGCCTTTCCTATGCGTAGCCATTATCGTTACAGTAAACGCAAACTGAGTCCTGCGAGCCTGCGACACTGACCAATGCAAAATTTCGGATGCTTGACCAGCGATGTTGTCGGCGAAACGTCGCTGCGTATAGACTACAAATGAACTGGACCGCAGTATGTTCACTATTACTAATAAGCGCTGATACTCACGCGCTCTCATTGCTGTATGGTTTTTAGCAATTTTTTACGTGCCGCTTTCCTTAAATAGTGAGTCTAATCTGCATTCCTGAGCCCGCTCTTCTTTCGTGTCTTGAACAGTAGGTACTTCAGAAATGTAGTTTTAAGGCAGCTAATTGATAACAGTGTCATAAAGATTGACCAAAGTTTGGAATGTTATTTAGTAGATACAAAATATAATATAAATATAAAACAGTTGATATTTGGTTCAGATTAACTTCTTATTTCAAAAAGTATAAATCATTTATTTGAAATAAGGTGTGATAATGCTGATGAAACTTTATTCTTTTTTATATCGACGAAAAAATTACTGACGTTATATTGATGTTTCGGTTTCGGCCGAAACTGAGACGGAGGCTGAAATTCGGTTTCGGTTTCGGCCGTAAAAAGTAGTTTCAGTCGGACACTATAATAGAATTATATCACAGTCTAAACATTTATCTCTGAACTTCTGATGGCCATGACATGATGACTGGCTGATTAGAAAGTTATTTTTAATAGAAAAGCATGTGTAAGAGTCTCATTTTGATTTGATAAATCCGAAGTTGGCGTCTAGGAGCTGATTGGGTATTATGATTGAGATGAGTCAAGTATAGATATTGCATAAGGAGAATTTCACCATAAAGATAATTTGTAACTCATTATGGTAAGAAAACTAAATAGTTTGCAGTTATAGTATTTCTTATCTCTAAAATCAATTAAAAGACCCCCCTTTCGAAGGTTTATCAGGAATATTCGAAAACACTCATCCTTTTAATATCATTTTAGTATTGGGCTGAACCATAACAAATTCTTAATACAATGTAAATCTCTCCAGTTAATTTTTTCATTTAGCGTATGGCTTACATCACAGAACATATAATGATACTAATATCATTAAATATGAATATATAAAATATTTTGCATCCTGTGTTTCCATTAGGAAATCTTCTACATTGCCTGAATATGCCTTTATGTCTTGCACTGTGTGCCTGATGGTTTGCCTGGAAATTGTGTATTTTCGTTTTATTAAGATCAATTAAGCATAATTACAATTTGTTTGAACATCTTTTTATTCCCAATCAAAGTAGTTGGGTTGTATTGAAACACCCTGTATGTATAAAATATAATAAGAGAAACCTCTCTCGCGTATATATCTTGCAGTCAGCTTGTATTATTTACAGTTACAGTCGATGCGACCTCTGAAACCTGTCCTCCCATAAGACGACTAACTTGTTCTCTTCCAAGAACGGCTGATGTATTCTAATAAGTATTTCACTTCTTATAGGACCATCGACCGGCGTTTTTTATCCTCGATCTCTTGACGTAACGGTGTTGATCAATCTCAGTTTATGCATATTTACCTCTTTATCAATTTTCTTTGCTATAACTTCTGGGTATTAAATAATTGAATAGATTCCATAGGTGTATCTTTTCCCGTGTATATGATAATGTATTTGCAAAATATTCATAAAATTCAGAAGTTGCTTAGAACCAGTAGTACGATATTGCTTAGATATTATCGAATGCAATCCGTTAATGATAAAACTTACCTAATTATTCTATACAAACAGTGTCCATTATGTATGGAATATAGTATATATATTTCAGTAAATAATGATTCTATAAAAAAATTATATCATAATTGTTTAAGCACGTACTCCCCATAGTACAGCAGTATTTAGTTGTTTTTGTTTCTGAGAAGAAATGAGTAAAGAAAACCATGATTTTTTATTTTTTTTTAAATAGCAATATGTCCTTTCATATGATAGCTATTTTTTCTCTTTTGAATGACACAAGTCCGTACAAGAAAATGTTTAAAGAAATTAAAAACTTTATTGAGTTTATTAAACTTATTGTCATATGTCAATACGTCTGACATTGTTAATAAGTTGGTTATAGAAAATTAGGAATGGTTCAAGCTCATAGATAAGCCATTTTCTAAGATATTTAATTATTAGATCTATGCCTTGATTTCTTATATCATTACTTTTTTAATATTTTTCAGAATCTGCAAATTTGGTAATTTTCACTTCTGTATATTTTTTAAAGGTTTCTTTTTTTTTGTGTCAATTTAAAATTAACCAATAGCATCACCAGAATTCTGATAGCCTGTCTCATTGTTTTTGAGTAGCGGTTCTTATCCTAGACCATAAATATTTATTGATTATTTATCTACTATATTTATACCGAAGGATTGGAAAGGCGTGTCTTTAATGAATAAAGTTGATCCTGTTGTGTATAGTGTTAAATAAATCATCAACTTTCCGGAACAATTAATTTCCCTATATGGTGCATTGAACTTTGAATTATTAGAATGAATTATTAAGAAAATGTTACGGTTATTTATACAATAACTGTTAAACTACGATTATCCCAAAATCCGAAGAAAACTTTTGTACTAAAGAAACTGGGATAAGAATTACTTTCTACTATATTGAAAAATATAAACTTTTACTTACATCTTCAACTTTTTTATTACTTTCTATTCATCCAAAATATTTTAAATGTCCATGATAATTCGATGACGTATCAAAGAGACGAACGAGTACAAGTTATCCTCGCGTAAAATTTGGAAATTTTGTCTTGGCGTATATACCGGGTGTCCCAGAACTTCCTTGACACGTGATAAGTACTATAGGGTCTATTACACCATGCTTTAAAATAACTTTTTTTTGTAACTTACGCCCAACTTTTGTTTCCAGACAGCACCCAATAGTTTTTCATACACAAATTGAGTCCTTATTTTATTTAAAATCTCACCTTTGATATTTTGGTTTCATACACAAATAAATAATACCACAAATAACAAATAATTTAGCAAAAACTGGATGACTTATAACACAATGCCTTCGATTTTTTTTGTATTTCAACCCCTAAAATTCAGCCCAACTTTTTTTTTCAAATAGCACCCCACAGCTTTTCCTACATAAATTTAGTCATTATTTTACTTTAAATCTTGTAGTACCTTTGATTTCATACAAAAATAATTTTTTTTGTAAAATCATAAGCATAATTTAAATACAATTAGGATTTGTTTAAGGCGTAATATTTTTGTAATAAAAAAGGATAAAAAAGACATTTATTTCGAAAACATGGTACGATAGGTCAATGATAATGTTAATGAAATAGGAATTTCATTTATGAAAGAAAACTTATGGGGTGCTATTTGAAAACAAAAAGTTGGAGATGATTTTTCGGAGATGACGTAAAAAATGTTTTGAATGCATATTTCGATCTATGGTACCTTCAGAATTACAACTCAGTCGTTGTTTGAAACGTTTTTCGTTATGAAAATACTACGTGTCAAGGAAATTGTGGGACACCCGGTACAATATATGAGGTATTGTCTGATCGTCATAAATATCAAGTTTTACTTCTGTGTCATCGGCATCGACTACTTTGGTTATTAGCCTCGTGTTCTGTGTAGGCTTTGTTACTGTTTCCCGGCGCCACTTAGGATCAGCACTGTTAATTGGAAGCCAACAGTGAAGGTCCAGATGGGGATTCTTGCTGAGCTTTTTTTTATGGATATTTATTTTTTGGTTGAAAAAACCAGAAATAAATTTCCGCCTCTAACGAGAATGGAACCTGGGACCTTCCGGTCTCGAGACTCGGCCCTAACCACTGGGCTAACTCACCCCCCTTCATAAATATTATTACTATCTTTAATTAATTTACAAGTAATTCACTCTCAGCACAAATTGGTGATATTGTCGTCAGCAGCGTGCTTAGATTGATTTGTTGAATATCGTTTCTGTGTGATTCATCTCTTGCGTTTTGTTTTTGATTTTTGTGTGATTGTACGTTTTACCGGCAGTATTAATTAACGCTATTAATATTTTGTTGTAGTACCGCGGACGACCACGCGTTCTACGAGAGCCGAACGACTGGAGGAGGCGGGGCGACGCCGTCCCGCGGCTCCGCCTCCTGTCGATCGCGGGACCGAGACAGAGACCGCCCCCCGTACACGAACGGCCCCACCTACCAGGACGGCAGGCAGTCGGCGCGACACGGCCGGAGCAGCGGCCAGCCGGCGGGCGGAGGCGGGGCCAACGCCGGGGGAGGGGGAGGGGGCGGGGCCGGTGGGGGCGGCGGAGGAGGAATCGGCGGCCAGGGGGGCGGAGCAAGCACTGCGACCACCGCCACTGCCACTGGGGCGGTGGTGCCGACAGCCGCCCAGTCGACGACGGCCGGAAGCCAGCCGTGGGCTTATGACGGAACCAATAGGTAATAATTCAACTTTGTATAACGATTTCGACCTACGATGACGAACTTTGTTGTTCTTTTTTAGGATTAGGTCACAACGAAAACAAAAAGTTCATATTTTTTTGCGACGTTTCGTTAATATACAGGGTGTCCAGTTAGTGTGTAATTATTCGATATCTCGCAAGGTATACCTTATAGAAGAAAATGTCAAATACAAAAGTTATTTGGTTACTTAAGACGCATATTCTAAAAATATTTTGAAATATACAGAGGGTTGCGGGAAAGTAGGATAGTGATCAAATTGATTTTTTTATATGGAACTATAATTTTTTCTTAAATTTTTCTAGTTTCCATCATTGATCTCTATTCAACCCTAAAATATTTTTGGGATCGGTTGCGACGTTGCCAAGTTATAATTTATTTTCTATTAATTTCTGGATTTGCAAGGTCGCAAGTAATACGTCCAAATTGATATATTCCTTTAACTTTTCTTAATAATATTATACATCGAGTTTCTTGAATATTAAGTGGATATTATTTTGGATGTTACCAGCAATTTGTATCTACAGGGTGTTTTTGGCAGAATTTTAAATTACAGCAACTTGAAAGTCATTTTACTTTGTTTTTTTAAATGTAACACCCTGTATTTTTTATTTTTAATCGAAATATCTACTAATACCCTATCTCGCCTTGTAATATTTTTTTTCGGGTTTGCGACGTTGCCAAGTTATAAATTATTTTTCCAAATTTTTAAACAAATATCCCCGATTTTAGTTTATTTTTAATAGAATCCTCTACTTATTTTTATTGCAATGAATTGCCCATGTCGAATTTAGTAAGATCTCACAATTTGAAAAATTGAAAATTTTGTTTCTATTAATTACTGAGATACGGCAACACCGCTTTTTCAGTAAACGGTACCGGAACGCTTAAATATTTGCAAAACTGCCAAAGCTGGAGAGGTGAAATTAAATACTTGGGGGTTTTTGAACATACAGAATTCAGAAACGCTAACATCAGTGTTGTCAGATTTACCACTTTTACGTTAGACTTCATAAATAGGGCATTCCATTCAAAATTATGACGTAAAAATCCGGAAATTAATAGAAAATAAATTATAACTTCGCAACGTCGCAACCGATCCCAAAAATATTTTGGGTTAAATAGAGATCAATGATGGAAACTAGAAGAATTTTAAAAAAAGGTATAGTTCCATATAAAAAAATTAAGTTGATCACCATTCAATTTTCCCGAAACACCCTGTATATTCCAAAATATTTTTAGAATATGCGTCTTAAGTAACCAAATAACCTTTGTATTTGACTTTTTTTGTTCTATCAGGTATACTTTGCGAGATATCGAAGAATTACCCACTAACTGGACACCCTGTATAGTCTTATGTCTGATTATGGCTACATATTAATCGAAATGTCGCATAAAGAAAAATAAGAAGGCAATTAAACCTTTTTAAAACAGGTGTACCACAATCTTCCAAGCGGAAGCGATTCAATTCAATTTATTTGTATTAACGAATTACAAATACTTCCACCTCGAAAGCAAAGCCTTGTGTGAGGTATAGGTATATATACAAACTGTAATTTAGCTAAACTATATTGCATTTATTTTATCCAATGCATAATCATGGCTCGTATTCAGCTAACGGGATCAATCCGCCCTTTCTTACTTCTGGGCTGCAAGCAAAGTCACTGCAGCTTTCCACATGTCTTCATCACTTGTATAGATGCATTAATATGCATGAAATTTGACGTGACGTAGAGTTGGGAGCCAGGGAGTTGAACAAAAGACCCCTGACAAACAAATCTATAAATTTTTTTTCAGATAGCCAGACTGCCCTGAAAGTACTGAGCTCAAACGGATTGACTCAAGAATTGTATGGAACTTCATACATCTCCTCAACGAACATGGACCAAGGAACAAAGTAACTTTGTTTTTGGTCCCAGCTCATAGCGGAGTGGAGGGCAATGTATTGGCCGACACACTCGCAAGAGGAGGAACCGAATCTGTGTTCATAGGACTAGAAACAATCGCGGGATTTGCGAAAAGCACTGCCAGGAAAACCATCTCAGATTGGACAGAGAGGAAATTACTCCAGCAATGGCGAGATACATCAAGGCTACTATACTCGGTGTTCATACCATACCCCCCGAGGTTCATAGAATGGCACAGGAATGATCTGCGCTGGTTGGTCTGTTGACGAGACATTGTCGTCTGAGGAACCATTGGGGAAGTTAGATCTAGAACAAACAGTGAACTGTCGTTTCTATGTGGAGGACGAAACAGCGGAGCACAAATTGTGCTTCTGTCCAGTACTGGAAAGAGCTGTCTTAAGACTTTCGGATTCACCCAACTGAAACCTACTGACTTCAAGGAAGTTTCACCTAACACACAAGATGGATTGCACGGTAAAGTCTAGATAGGAGTGAGTCACAATAGACACGATAGATAGACACGAGATCTATCCTCTCCTATCTTTCCCCCTGGCCTGCATTAAGATAGGAGTTCTTGCTTTCACTCAAGGCAGGACAGTTGAAGACGTTCTTAGCTGTTTTCTCTGCCTCATTGAACTTCCTGCATAAAGGAATTGCATCATCAATCTCCAGTTTTTCCAGGTGTCCACAGGCCCGTTATAAATCCAACCACTTTTCGCAGTTCCTTTCTGCTCAATCTGATAACATCTACGATATAAGAACACAGGGGTCTCCTCAGCATCCTCTTAGACTAAAATTCTCCCCCACTCTCTCAGAGCGCTTCTGGTGCTCATTTGACACCCATCCTAGTGACAGCAGTTCTTACCATGTTGCTGATTCTGACCGGATGAGAGGAAGTTCTGCGCCATCCTTGACACATCTGTCGGCCCTCTCATTACCACCTACTAGGCACCCAAGATAATATTACGTTGTTGGTCTTCGTCAGTGTCTTTAGGGTTTTGTGGCAGTCCTATTTTTGAAGTATAGTGATTACTCGCCAAGGCTATCAGAGCCGCCCTGCTGTCTGTGTTTACATCAAAGCATATTCTCCGCATTCCATAATTGCGAATGTATAACCTTGCAGTTTTCCATTAATTTAAGTACCTATTTTTATTGGATATACATTATTTGATTAAATAAAATAACTGGAAAATTCTGGCTATAGTTAAAACACTGTTTTATAACTTGTTTAACTTGTTGCATAGTCTAAATGCGCCTCAACACTGGATGACATTGCTTAAAATTTTTTTTTTTGTATTATTTTAAAGGTATAGTAGTAGTACGAGTCAGTCAGATACAGGGTATAGTACGACGCCGTCTGACAATAGCGACAGGCGGAGTTCGGATCAAAGTTCAAAAAAGACCAAGACCAAGTCCAGGTCGGGATCCAGGTCACCGTCACCCACACCTAGCACCAGCAGTCGATCTCCATCTAGGTAAGTAGCCGACTTTTTATTAACCATCGCACACTCCAAAATTGAGGATGATTCACGTTACACCATGTTGGGTCTGGCCGGGTCCGGGGCAGTCAATTCATGTTACACCGGGCTGCTGTAAAATTTGGGTTTTATGACTTTTGGAATTTGATCTACACACGTCACTAACCTTTCCGATTCATAAAATCTCTCTAAAATCACTCCATAGGAATAAAATTATACGTTTAGAAGTTTCCTGCAATCCTCCGAAAGAAAGTATCTTGATTTAAATAGATTTTAAAAAAAATAATTTTGTTAACAATAACGTGAAAAAGTTGCCTATGGCAGTTGCTCAACACAAGGATGTTTACAAAAATATGTTTTTGACGCAAGTGAAATAATGACATATGTTTATGTTAAAGATAGCGACCTTTATCATAGAAACAATGTCGGTTTCTCAGAATCCACAGGCCCTATGACTGGTTAGTTAGCTGCGCCCCTAGATTAAGATCACTGTTTGAAGCGATCGATTTTTTTTTTATTAGAGAGTGTTTAGGAAAATCGACTTAACCGCAAGGGCAGCACTCGCACACGTGGAAGTATGAGAAAGTATGTCCGCCCGACGTTGAACCGGCTTGAGTCCTCTGATCATATGTCCAACGAACTCAAACACGTCCATCCAACATGTCACCACGACCCGACCGGCTAAATAAAACCAGTTCGCTCTTTCTTACCTCTGCTGTATGTGCACCGGGCATAATCGTGAACGATACTCTTCGCAGTGCAAGATGATGTAGCGATTAGACCATTTAGGAATACATTCTTAACTTCATTTAATCTTGTAGTCGTTCCTCTTTTTCCTTAGCAGAGAGTATTTTGTTTACCATTCCATGTATAATGCTCCATGCCTCTGCGCTGGGGACCATAGTCTCTGGGGTTAGCTCACTCTCAAGTTTTTGACTTGCCTCCTGTCTCTATGCCCCATTTGTCGCACAGAAACAAGGCATGTTCGACCATGTCTTTCGTCTCAGAGTGCAGGTATCTCTCGTCCTCGTCCGATCCACTCAAAAAGGCAGACAGTGTCTGCGTTAAGAAATGGGACGTCTATCGATGACGGTATTAAGTCGTTTCGTCGACTGTGCGACATCAGTGGTCTCGTTCCATATGCTCTGCTACTTACTTGCTGTCAGTTCAATGGGGCATATCGCATGTATCGCATTTCCTGCTTGACCATGTCAAAACAGTGCCCTCTCTTCAGCCAGCAAGTATAATAGTGGTATTGCCGTTATCACTTGCAGGGCCCTTATCGATAAGCACTGAGAGACTTCCTCCACAAGGTGTCCAGGACCTTCTGGTATTTTTTCCTTTTCGTGGCTTTACCCCAGACAGGAGCTCCGTATAGGACGACCAATTGTATAACCTGACACAGTAGTGCCTTTTTGTTGTTACTAGGCCCTTCTATATTTGGCAACAGTCGATACAGTATTGCCGCCTTCTTCTCTGCCTTTGTCACTACTCCTTTAAGGTGCTCCAAGGTTTTTTCTATTATAGAGAGTTTAGGAAATCGGCTTGATCGCAAGGACAGAAACACTCGAACACTCGCACACCTGGAGGTGTGAGAGAGAGTCTGTCCGCCTGACGTTGAACCAGCTTGAGTCCTCTGATGTCATGTCCAACGGACGCCAACGCGTCCATCCGACATGTTACCACGACCCGACCGGCTAAAACCCATTCCCTCTTTCCTTACCTCTGTTCTATCTCCTTCTGCGCCGGGCATCATCGTGAACAATATTCTTCGCAGTGCAAGATGAGTTAAGTATGTTTTTTCTTCTCCTTCTGCTTCTTATTGTTACATGTCCTGGTGTCTCTTTCAATTTTAAGATGCCTTGAACCATCTTGTGTACTATCTTCCAGCGTTTCTCGCTCGATATTATGATGGGCACCATGTTTGCTAGGGTCAGGTCCTCAGGCAGGTTCGCTCTCGCTTCCTGCTTGTAATATGACCATCTGTTGCACTCAAATAGGGCGTGCTCGACTGTGTTGCTTTGGCCAGAGTGTCGACAAAGATCGTATGTCGCTCGACCTATTTTGTTTCTAGATATACCCGAAAGGGCTTGACAACGCCTGTGTTAGGTAATAGCAGGTTGTCCTGTGTTTACACTCTGCCCACTCATGTATATTTGGAATCAGACGCTTAGTCCACTGCGCCACCTCCGTTGTACTGGACCAGATCCCCTGCCACTCGTCCATGGTTTTCTGCCTGGAAGTCCTCCGCCGCTCCGGCAGAGCACCTTCCGCGATATACATATACAGGGTTGGGATAAAGTATGGAACCAAGCAAATAACTTTGGAACTTTGCAGGCAAGTGTAGTGACGTCTAGTGCATCCGAAGACATTATGTTAGCTATTAATGTACTTCCGGTTTAACCGGAAGTACCGTCAACTTTTTTAATTTAAATGGGACACCCTGTATATTTTTGCAGATTTTAATTCATCTTTTTTTTTCCGAATACGTCCATAGTGGGTTTAGCATTAGTTTCTGTAAAAACGGGAAAGATACAGCTTCTTTATCATTTCAGGTGTTTAAAATGCCGGTCATTCAAAGTCGGTCTTGGCGATCGCGTGAGAACTCACAAAGAAGTGTGTCAACTTTTAATGATTTACGTCTCGACAGGGGTCCTATAACACGTTTGACGGTGACTAAAGACAAAAGTACAAAAAAAATTACCTCAAACGGGAAGACCGAAGACCGCCACGGACGAATTTGTAAAAAAAATTTTTTAAGAAACAAATGCTAAATCCACTATGGACGTATTCGGAAAAAAATGATGAATTCAAATCTGCAAAAATATACAGGGTGTCCCATTTAAATTAAAAAAGTTGACGGTACTTCCGGTTAAACCGGAAGTACATTAATAGCTAACATAATGTCCTCGGATGCACTAGACGTCACTACACTTGCCTGCAAATTTTCAGCAATATCACTCTTTCCGTTCCAAAGTTATTTGCTTGGTTCCATACTTTATCCCAACCCTGTATATCCTGTCCTTGGCCTCCAAGGTACACAAAGAACTTTCATGTTGAGCGCCTTGGACTCTCTTTAGCTGGAAGACAACGTTATCTCTTTTGCTTCTTGGGCCGCGTATTATAATTGTCTCTGTTTTCTCCGGAGGAAGCGATCGTACTGTGAGCAGTGCTGTGTTACAACGCTCAGTAATTTTTTATGGTCAGTCTACCGCAAAGGCTGAAAGCCTATGGCGCTGTAGGAGCACTGCAAGTATCGTGCAGGTTAGATTTCAAACGCTGCTGGTTGTAGCCGTCGGGAGAAACAAATTCCCCGGCAGCTATTTCCACAGCATCGAAGTTCCCCAGAAGAAGGAATGCTGGAGGAGACTGGTTGGGGAAGCAGGGGCCTCGACCTTGTAAAGATGAGCTCACAGAGCCTCTCTAGTTTCCTTGTTCGGACGGCTTTTGGTCTTATTATGTGGGAGAGTTCACTCGAACATTTTCCGTGATAGAATCTGTAAAACAGGGACATATTAGCCACCCTTCTTCGAAGTTCCAGACTGTGAAGGTCCTTTTTGAGGTTAGGCGTTAGTCTAATTGCTCTCTTCTGGATAGTGTCCAGAAACTTTACAGAATGCTTCAGAGTGCATCCCCACATATGACAGCAATACTCCAAAGATAGTCGGGTCTGTGCCTTGTAGAGTAGCAGTAGCTGCGCTGCTGTATACAGCTTCTTACAGCGGAACAACGACTCCAAGGTTCTGGGATGCCGTTTTAGCAATACTGACGACGTGGTCGTGCCAGGACATGTTATTGTTGTTGATCACCAAAAGCTTGAAAGAAGGTGACTCTGCTATGGGATGACCCTCCATTTCCACAGTTGGTAAGCCAACGTGAGAAATCTTTGTAAGTGTTGTTGCCTGAGTTTTCGGCACGTTGAACTGTACTTTATTTACTAATCCCCACTCGACAATTGTTTTGATATCTACGTTGTTCTGTGAGGCATGCTGCTGTCGCCTAAGTACCGTCTCCTGGGATGATAGTGGCTTGCCTGGTTACATGCACGATATTAATGTACGTAATGTAATGTACGTGTAATGTCGTCTGCGAAGCTGTAGATTGGAATGGATGTTATATCCAGCAGCTCATTGATGTACAGCAGAAACGGTGTAGGGGATAGGACAGTTCCCTGAAGAACACAGGCGTTTATTGAAAATACGTCTGATGAACAGCCTTCGACTACAACAAACAGAGATCGGTCGTTCAAAAAGCTATTCAGCCACTGGCGCAGGCCAGGTGGTAGTCCATAAGCAGCAAGCTTGACCAGAAGTCCCTCATGCCACACTCTGTCGAAGTCCTTCGATATGTCAAGTGCAACAACACGGGATTCGCCATGATTTTCTGTTGGTCTGTTCCACAAGTTATGTGACGTAGGCGAGGAGATCACCCGTAGACCTGTGCTTACGGAAGCCGTTAGAAGGATGACGTGCGTAATCATGTTTCCGTGGAGTATATCTGTTATGCGGATAGACATACAAATAATCATTAATTTCTTAAATGTTGATTTGATGTGAAAAAATAATGATGTTTATGTGTTTGCAGGTCGCGCAGTCGCAGTACAAGCAGCAGCGCGTCGTCCTCCTCGTCGGCGTCGACGGCGGCCGGCAGCGGTGCCGTCGTGTCGTCCTCCGCCGCCCCCACAGCAAGCTCCGCCCATTCGCATCAGCACCACCATCACCACCACCACGCGGCCGCCGCCACGCCCACCTCCGCCGAAGTGGGCGGCACCGCCACCACGACGGGGGACCGACGACCGCTCGCCATCTGCGTCAGGAACCTGCCCGCCCGATCCTCCGACACCTCCCTCAAGGACGGCCTCTACCACGAATACAAGAAGCACGGCAAGGTCACCTGGGTGAAGGTCGTCGGCCAGGACGCGGACAGATACGCCGTCGTCTGTTTCAAGAAGGCCGAAGATGTCGATAAGGCGCTGGAGGTGAGCTACGACAAACTGTTCTTCGGCTGCAAGATCGAGGTGGCGCCCTACACGGGTTGCTACGACGTGGACGACAACGACGCTCGCTCCTATGAAGCGGACGTCGACGAGTACCACCCCAAAGCGACCAGGACGTTGTTTATAGGCAATTTGGAGAAGGACGTCACTGCGTCGGAACTTAGGAAACATTTCGATCAGTTCGGAGAGATCATAGAGATCGACATCAAAAAACAGGTACGGTTGTTATTTTATTATCATAGTACGTCTCAACTATACCACTTGTAAGTGATATCAGAACACTGAGAAAAAAAGGGTTGCGGTTGATGAAATGCAGTAGGACTAAATACAATAATAAACGAACTCATTTGCCATAATTAACTTATAAAAAAATACAACAGATCAATGATGGGTGGGCCCTCCATGTTGACGAATGCACTCCTCTAGCCTGCGCGGCATGCTCGTAATCTGGTTGTTGATAAACTCTAGAGATACAGTCTCTCAAGCTGCCCTCATTGCATATTTCAGTTCGACAGCGTGGTCAGAGGATTGGGTAAATCGCCTATGCATCGACCCATCCAATCCTACACTTTTTCAATTGGCTATAAATCGGTTGATCGTCGTCATGTGCCCCCAGACAAAGCCGGGACTTGTTGGAGAATGCCGTCTGATGCCACTCAGCATGCCAGTGTCGGTGTTCTTGGCACCAATCTAACCGTTGACGACGATGATTTGTCACTACAAATGATACTAGTGGAGGCACTAGATGCGGACGATATGGTCCTAAGCCCATTTCACGCAATCTGTGATACAATAAGCCTCCTTATAGCTGCATACCAAGCGTCAGCAACAGCTCGGGTGGATCGCATTTTGCCTCAAAGGGCCAGTAGTCGTATATGACGATCTTGGCGGTCTGTAGTTCTTCTACGTGCTCCAGAACCGCTAGCTCGCTGCATTCGCCCTTTTGCGATCCATGCGCGCCATGCTGCTACGACTATAGCCACGCTACGCCCCATGGTTACAGTAACTGCTCTGAAAGAAGCACCTCGTTCTCGTTGGCCTACAATCCGACCCCGTTCAAAAGGGCTTAACTGCGTCTTCTAGGGGGCATCATTACACAACCAATTCATATCTTTTACACAACCAATTGATCTCTCGCCACATTTGCAACAGATGTCATCGTTTTAGAATCGACAGAAAGCCATGCTTTGTTTTTACACGTCTAGAGCTTTTTGGAGGTGCCAAGCTGTGTACAAAGTTTCAATACAAATATCTAGGTGTTCGGATTTCACTTGCGAGTAATATAACATGTGTTTACCAACTGAGAAGTTCCGCATGAAAAGGACCAAACAACATGGCTTGTCGAAAACACCATAATAAGTGTTTTATTGTTGTACAAATTGTGAACTCTTGTAGGCATTCTTTTGGTACTTTCCATTTTGTTAATTAACTCGTGGTCCCAAGCCCTCAGACGGTCATCATCGCTAGATAACCGCATCCCTTTAAGCTGGCGGAGGAAGCATTGCGTATCTCTTCCTACATGGTTGTCGAGGCAAACTGTCTCTATCAAGGTTGTATAAATCTTTCACTCCGACCATTCTCAGTATCGAGGGGTGGAAAAGAGGGGAGATTCAGTTTTCCAATCCCATCTAGCTGGTGGACAGGTCTTAGGAGCAGTGTATGTGGAAAATCGAGAAGTACGGGAGAGTTACTCTCTAGGCACGAGCAATACTGTCTGCTGCATGTAATGAGGAGGTAAGAAAGGGCACGGAGCAGAAGGTTTACATCTGTTCTGACGGCTAGGCGACACTGGAAGCTATCTGCGCCGCTAGAACCATGGCACCCCTGGTTCAGGAGTGCGCGGAGAGACTGAAAGAGCTGGCGAGGCTGAAGGAAGTTACCTTGATGTGGGTCCCTGGTCATACGAGGGTTCCTGGTAATGAGGAAGCCGATACGCTGGCCAGACTCGGCACAGGCAACGTCAGCTCTCAAAAAGTGGGTGAACGATATCATAGATGAACACTGGAGGCATTATTTGGTAAACAGGCTACCGTTTCTGGTATTCCTGTGAGAATTTATTTTTTCGGCATACCATTTTTGACAGGTGTTTACGCAATACTTTCAAATTGAATGCCTCTCCTTTGGACTACCTCGTTTTCTAGACCGTTTTTATTATGTTATTGGCTCTGATCTGAGATCCTGGCCAGTCGTATCGTGGATGAGACATTCTCCTTAATAATTATGATTAAAATCATTTGAAAGTTACAGTGTTATTTTTTTGGTTTCTGTGTACAGGAGTATGCACAGTTTTTATAGCTTGACATTCTTTGATACAGGTCTGTTACTTCATTATCGATCAATTGCCATTCTAATATACAGTGTTCAGCGATACCAATCTCTTCAAATCTGCAGTGAAGGACATCGCCACACACCTTAACCTGCAAAGGGTCACACAAGTGGTCTATTCGTTTTTATTTAAACCAGGACCCTGTTCTTACGTTCTGCTGGACCTGTTTGTCTCGTTTTCTAGGTGTTTCACTTATAAATCTGTTACATTTTAGAAATGGCATCGCAGGTCTCTTGTCCCTAGGAAGATTAAAAATATGATTAGAATATAATAAACGAATTATTATGTACTTTACTACCCTTCAGTCTGTCAAAATATTTAATTAAAAGTATGATTTTGATGTGTTTACAGGGTGCAGCAGGTTCATACGCGTTCTGCCAATATGCGGACATCGCCAGTGTAGTACGGGCGATAAGGAAGATGGATGGAGAACACCTGGGCAACAACAGGGTGAAGCTGGGCTTCGGAAAGTCGATGCCCTACAGCTGCGTCTGGGTAGACGGGGTAGGGGAAGGAGTCACTGAAAAGTACCTGAGGATACAGTTCGAGCCGTACGGCGCCATTAGTAAGGTACGATGAACAACGTGACTATTTTTTGCAACTATCTAACTCAATCCGATTGAATTTTTTAATGTTTTCACATAATCATGTTACTCAGATCAGGAAATATGTAAGCATTGGCACTTTTGTCGTAACAAGCTTGCTGGCAGGGCAATTTCAACTGGATCAACTGAGAATCCTACCTTGGAAAGCTATATCGTTCCTCCCTCAAATGCTGCCAAGATATTTATGGATTGCTATTTTATTCATCCCTCAAATGTTGCAAACATTTAAGAGAATTTTACTTCTAAACAATTTCCTAAAGTTGTTTAAAATTGATTGTCCTTCATAAATATTCTTATCTTCACACTACAAAAGCTGGCGCAGGAGGTGACAGATATTTGCTGTGCTGAATGTATATTTTTGGATTTTTTTTCATTTGAAGAATTTGCAAAAGTGTTTTAAGGTTTACGGAGTGCTGTTTTTGTTTCACATAAAAAAATTCGACCGAATTTGAGTATTATAATAAAATAGTTTCATGAGTTAACAGAACTATTGCTATTTTTTGCAAAGTTTTACCTATATGCGATTGATTTTTTGAATGATTCATGATCATATTCTCACTCAAATAATAAACTTGCTGACAACATATCAACTGGATTAGCTAAGACACTCAAGGTAATGTCATTGGTGACTTTACGGTGCTATTTGTGTTGAAAATTAAAAAAAAATTGACTTAACAGTGTCACAATATTTCACGAGTTAAGGAATATAGTTTTTTATTAGTGACCGCACTTTCACTAGCATTGAGGGAACACTAGTTTTGAGGAATTATGTTCAGTTTTATTCCGGCATTTTCTGGTAGCACCTTGATTAAAAAATTAATTAATGTTTACGGTGGCAACCCTAATACATCCATCATACCATTGTATGATAGAGCCATTGAGATAGAATACTAAGGAGGCGCTATTAGCATTCATCAGTCTTTCCGGAAAGTGTGATCGGTTTAACCCTATCACAATGATCAGTGATCTTGTCATTGGGAGAGAGATCTAGGATCCTGTTCACTTTTTTACGGAAAGTGATCGCAATCGGGTTATCAAATCAGAAGCTGTGTTTCTTAACACAGTAACATCAGTTTTGTGTTCTTAACCCACTTTTTAGTTAAATTCGTTTAATCCAGAAAATCAGTGATTCCACTATTTAAAACTGATTTTCCGTTAGTGTTAAATACTCGTATACTAAAAAATTAGTTTTATGAGATGCATATGTTGTGTGTATCACTCGTCAGTGATTAACTGATCTGTCGGTTCGGAAACAAACCAAGATCCAACTAGATAGTTTACTATTCCTTAAGGCGGGTTCTCACACATTTAGTTTCGCTGAATCAGTTTGACTGATTCAACGTTAATGAAAACAACGTTTGCTCCTGTTCAGTTTTAATGAAGCATTTTAACTGATACAGCGTTAATGAAAATGACATTTGTATTCAGTTTTTAATACTGATTCAACCAAAATGAATGAAAAGTAGGACTGGCTTTCACTTTGACTGAAAGTACAAAAGTACTGATCTGTTTTAATGAAAATGTGTTCTCATGTTCATTATGTGTACAGCATCACCTGAATCAGTTAAACTGATTCAGCAAAACTGAATAGTGAGAACCCGCCTTTAAACAACTGATAGTGATCGAAATTGTTTGCGATCACTGTTTGTTTACCTCACCTTAAAAAGCCTAATTTACGCCAAAGCAACATCTTGCGACATTGTAGCATGCCACTGGGCCTCATGCCTCAATCGTTACAAGTGCCGCACGTTGTAGCAAGAAACGTGCGTTATGGCGAGTCTTTGAGTCATGTAGCACACTGTCAAGACAGTTTTTAGGTGATATTTTGTTTGTCTGTGCCCGTACCAATGATTTTAGCCATGGAGTGGTCTGACAACCTAAGATGTCTTGAGCTTATCGAAGATTATAGAAAGTGTGAAGTATTGTAGGATGTCCGAAACTCAAATTATGTACACAATAGAATAATACGTTATGTCCCCGCTCTTGCACGAAAATACTATTTGGGTTAAGACCACAATAAAAAGAAAATAAGAACTAAATGCATTCAATAGGGAATACATCGCATTATCAAGAAAAAGTTCTTCGGGATTTAAAAACAGTAAAAAAATATGAGCCAGATATTTTAATGAAAATGCGAGGTGGATTCTTGGTGAAATACTATCATTATGGTTTATGGTCAGTCCCCTGTCGTTGAATATATGGTATAACCAATTACGATAAACATTCAAAGTCCGAACGAGACATTCTCGTTAAGTTTAAAAGAGGAACTAACATCTGCTTCTATTTTTGTTACTAAATTAAGCCGTTGGTCATTTCTTAATAATGTTATTTTCTACAACCGTTTCAATTTATGCTGTTTTTTGGTTGCATTGATTACTAACAAATGAGATGCTGCTGCAGTTGCTTGATCAGTCATCTTGGAACAGCTCAAAAGCTGTAGCACGGTGTTGCCTCGGCATAAAATGGACTGCCGCATGCTACGTCGGCTGCATGATGTTGGCGTTTGTAGCATGCAACAAGGAGAAGCATGCCTCAATTTGTAGAATGCCACAATGTCGCAAAATGTTGCTCTGTCGCAAACGAGTCTTTAATTGGTATTAAACTGTCAGGTAGTGTTGCAAAATAAATAAAATAAATATTTCGTTGATGCACAATCCTATGGGTTCTACTCTACTCTACAAATTTGTTAAAAATGTCAAATACTCAGTTTTGTTTAGTGTATGTCTGCTTGTATAAAATAAAACCTTCGCCTATTGAGTTCATTTAACGCCGATTTTTCTGTTCGTTCCAGATCCACGTGGATAGGGATCGAGGCCAAGCCCTGGTGTTCTACGAGCAAGTGCTGTCGGCCCAAGCGGCGGTAAACAAGATGCGCGGACACCTTCTAAAAAACGGAGGCAGAGTTCAGGTGGATTTCGCGAGCAGGGAGTGCCAGGAGGCGTTCTTCGAACGGTTAGAAAAGCAAGGAGGCGGAGTGCTGGTCGTGGACGGCAGGACGAGCGTCGGCGTCGGAAGCGTTTTCGACGACGCCGTTGTCGTTACGGGTGGACGGACCAGCAGAAGTTTCGAAGCTACTGTCGCCGTCACCAGGTACTCTAGGTATGTTCATTATGCTGATTCCACACACTAGAGGTGAGTCGATTCCGAACGAATCGTTCCATAGGAATCAAAGGAATCTATTCCGATGGTTTGGAATAGGGTACTTGCAGAGTAAAAGTGAAATCTCCTCGGGAGTATACCTAGCGTAAAGAAAACCATATCAAGAAGCAGTAGGAAACAAAAAACATGATTTTACTGACGGCCAAAAAAAGATATTTGCAAAATAAAATAGGGATATATTCAAATTTTTCCACGTGACTTAAAACAAGGGCTGACGTCACAGATATCTTATCGATATCGACAATCGATACTGTTATAGGTTTTCCAACTGCGCATTCGACTAGAGATGATCTGAATTCTTTAACAACATGCGACTCAATTTATTGATACTCAAACATATTTGAAACAGGCAATTAACCCACTAGCATTTTTGTTGCAATACATTTCTATATCTGATAGGTATCACAGTTCATCCTGTTTGTGACCGAGATTCGCAACTAATCGAAGCCATCATTTTATTTCGGCGCATCCCATTATGAATGAATCCAAAGATAGAATCTAATTCAAGCCCATCCCTACAAAGTGAATTAGTAATCTAGCCCAACTTTTATTCTTTTGACTTTTGTATATACTTTTGTGTGTAACTGTGTTTTGTGGTTATAATGATCAATGTCAAAATGTTAGGTTAGCACTGGCTATCGATATCGAATATCAATACTTTACATCCCATCACTATACGATATCACTGACGTCAGAGGTTGTTTGTGCGGCATTTTCCGGCATTTAAAATAATTTTTGGAATATCTCTCACAGCCGATTCCAAAAAACCAAACAAGTGATTTTGTCATGTTTACTAGTCTCTAAGGAACGCGTAAACGACATAATATTTTTTTCTGCAAGTACCCTATTGGAATTGACAAATCCGCGCACGGACTCGGACTCGGACTGTCGATGTTGGTGTCGGTTAGCCAAACTTAGTGATCGTGTTGTCGATTCCGTCGCGTTGTACCGGAATCATGAACGAAATGAACAAAAAAATTCACGGCATTCGCGCCTGACGCTGCTGTAGTGCGGTGTAGTTATTTCTGGCAATTCCATTACTCTTTCTTTGTGAAGTACCTTGTACAGAAATGTTAAAAGCTTTTCTTTAACTTGCAATGTATGTTTGTTTGTACGGGTGGAATCTTGCTACTCAATTTTTTTGATGTCAATCACATTTAATGTTGGAAGATGTCAGTACGATAAGCTGTGTGCCGTCATTTTAAATCCAATATGGCGGACCATCCAAGATGGCGGAATAGTAAATTTTAATGCATTTGTATAATATGGGTATAAAATTAAAGGGGTTGTTGAGAGTAACGCGAAAAAGAATGTGACTTCATTCTAAATCTAATATGGCCGACCAGCCAAGATGGCGGAATAGCTATTTTTTAGGCACTTCTGCAATATGGGTATGAAATGTAGGGCTTCCCTAGAATATAATTAGAAAAATATTCTGAAATCACTCTTAATCCGATATGGCGGACTTTGGAAGTTTTTTTTATGCTTTCCTATAATATTTGTATTGAGCGATCGGTTCGCTGAGAATAAATTGCAGGTTAATAACTGAAAAGTAAAAAATAAATTAAAAGAAAAAACTTTTTTAAAACAAGCTCTCTATTTAAATGCTCTAAAAAGAAGAAAATTAAAATTTTTCCTTTTTTATTGAATTACTTGAAAACGTACTTAATTCAGTACAATTGTACCGAAACGGCAGCACTGGCCTGTAATGGACTAATGGAATCGAGTAATCGATTCCGAGAAAGGAATCGATACCATGGACATGGAGAGAGTCCGCGGTCTAGGATTTATGGGCGTGGCATCACAGGGAATCGTGAACGAATCGAAGGAATCGATTCCGAAAAAGGAATCGATACCGTGGAATCGAATCACCAAAAGCAACGATTGAGCCCCGTTCTACCACACACCGAACATGGCCATAAAAAGAAGGTGGCCTGATCAATGAATCATGATCAATGTGACAATTCATCTACTTTTAAAATTTGTGAAAATAATGACGTATAGAAAAACTATGTCAGCGTTGTGTATTGCCTATCAGCAAGCGCCAAGCACTGGTTAATCGGTATTTTTTTTCAGGTATGAAACATCCTCGTCGCGGCCACGAACGTCATCATACGGAGGCAGTAGATCCGCCCCTGCATCGGCGTCCGCAGGTCACCAATCGCCGTCGGCCGTTTCGGTGGTGGGCGTGGTCGGCTCGGCCACGCCCCGATCTTCCGAAAGGTCGTCCAGGGGCGGAACTGGACGAAGGTAAGCTTTTGGATTTTCTACCAAAAAATTCAATGCTTTCAACACTTGCAGATCATCATCATAATCTTGCCACTTGAATACAACTCAAGCACTGTTTACCGCATCCTATCTTCCACTGTCTACGGTCTCTGTAGTCGCCATCACACAGGTTTATCTGCCTCATGACTTCCTCAATATCCCGTTTCCGTCTTCAGTTTTTCCTAGGTCTTCCTTCCCTTTTCCTAGATTCTACTGGAGAACTCTTTTGGTCCATCTGTTGTCGGCCATTCGACATACATGTCAATACCACCTCAACCTTTTCCCACCTACTGTGTCAATGATGCTGGTAATGATACTGAGGCTGTCTCTTATGTCTCTGTTTCTTACTCTGTTCTGGATTCTCAGGAACTCTTCCAGTATCCCATTTCCATCGCTAGAAGTTTTTTCTTCATTGCCTCTGTTGTTTCCCAAACTTCAAATTGGCGATGCTCTCCAATATTACCTTGTACATCCTAATTTTGGTGTCTGTCTTTATTTGCTTATACCACAATAGACTATTTAGTTGTTTAGTGACGTACTTTCCTTGTCCGAAGCGATTCTTTATTTCAGCTGCAGTCCCTTGCTTCGTAATTGTCACACCCAGGCTTACAACTCTAATCAGCACTTGTACTATACTCCAATCTTCTTCAGAATCTCCAACAACGACATACTCTATTTTATTGGTATTAATTGTGAGACCTCATTTTTTGTATTACTCATCACTTGAAGAATCAATAAAGAACAAAGAAAGATTCCATCTTCCATTTTTGTATTGGGTCAGTTATCATCCTTTTTAATAATATAAATACGACGAAAACATTAATTTTACCGGCAGCATTTTTTGCGTTGACTCTAGTGTTTTTTTGCAATGAAATTATGGTTTTGTGACAATATATTTATTTCCACACTTTGGATAATTGGATTACTTAATCATTGACAATCAAGCACCTGTGAAAGCGGTAGCATCTTAGAGGGCTAGATCAGCTCTACCCTAGGTTCATTGTTCGATGGTTATTAATTTTCTGAATATTTATTTATTAAATTTTTTGTTGTTCCTTTATAGGCTCTTTCATTCATTTCCAATATTTTTTGCAGGTGTTTCGATTACTACGCTGCAGCGGCTGTGGCAGATGATTATGCTTCTCTAGATAGGCATCTCTTTCGAAGTTACGATGAATATAGTCAAGCGTCATCCGCATCTCATGATGATCTCTACGATCATGAATATGGGTTTGTGCATGATAGTCCTACGCATTTAGGTAAGCATCAACATGAAAGAAATATCCGTCAGATTCTAGAATAGAGATGCTGAATTATATTTAATAAATAATAATAATAGCATACCACTACAGTATCTCCTTTTATTCAAGTTTTGACTCGCTTTCAATTCCATGTTATCCGTATAACTCCTAAATATCATGATTCTTTATAGAGTTCTATAGAATTTATTTTAACAACTTCCCCATTTCTAAAGTCTGCTTTAGACTACACTATTTCTTGAACAAGATTTGATTCAATTTCTTGACAAGAATTAGAATGGAAAATAGTTTGATAGATAGAGATATTACATATACACAATTTATTGATCGAGAAACACCTCAGGATTCTGTGCATGAAATCGTGTTAATCAGCAGTCAGGTTTTAGATAACAGAATTGTCAATGTCAACAACCGCATCGTATATGTTAATGTTCTGTGATACACAGAACAGGTGGTAAAATGTCAACAACCAAAACCGCTGTTTTTGGGTTCGTATGTTGTGGCTTTGCGATATTTCTTATTCTAATTATTGTTAATCCACAAATTTAAACTATGGAGTGAAGTATTACGTTAGCATGTACGTTGAGTACGTACGATATTGCGCCTTTTTCGGTTTTTCTGTTCGATTAATAATTATTTTCAAATCCTGTCTAAAAATTGAATGGAAATAGAACATGTTCTATTTTTCACTTAATTTTTGCTTCAATTTATACTTTTGCACAACTTGTTGAATGATACTAGCCAAACATATCTGTCTCGGTACATGCCACGAGACATCTGTCCAGATAATTATGAACTCGTAGGAATGAATGGAAAACCAATACAGCAAATTAAAAGTTTACAATTTTTGGGAATTACCATTGACTGTAAATTGACATGGGAGAAACATATTGATGAACATTACAAGTAGGCCGAGTTCTATGTGCTTTATAATGAGGAAACTACATGGAACAGTATTAGTTTATTTTTGATTCGCTCGGTCTGTACTCAGTTATGTGCTTATTTAACTTAAAATCCTCACTCTACCGTCACTTTACATATCATCTGATTATAAATTATATGCAGTCTGTAAGCCAACTAGGCATGGGGACTTTCATAATTATAACACCTGTCCAGCAGTTCTCTAAACTATCTCTAGGGCAAAACTGTGATATGTACCAGCAACTTAAATATTACAATAAACATATTGAACTATTTGGAGAGCCCCGTGACATCAATGCAATAAAAAGACTTTGTTTGAATATCTGGTAGACAAGGTTTTTTATGAGAGAGTTTTTATTTTAAGTTGGTTGTAATGTGTTCATTAGTGTTTTGTTATTTGTTTTGTTTTTTGACTAGTCTGATAGGTATATTCTATTCTAATTATATTTTTCCAGAAATTGAACCAAATCTTGTTCAATCAAGAAATAATTAAGTCTAAAGCAGCCTCAACATTGCAACAAATAACGTATTTTCTCGAGAGATTTAATCAAAGTTGTTGAATAATTTTACTCAGAGTAGAAAGAAATATCTACCTATACATAGAAGTGCATTAGATTTACATGTTTAACATCTAAGCAGCAAAATTGTCTTTACTATAAGTAAGTAATCATTCTTTTTTATCTTTTAGATAGCGTAATGACCTTCGCCCCTCCCGAGATAAGGAACCTGCAGAAAGAGCGGGTACACCTGTTGGAACAACTAGAAGAATGCCCGAGTAGTGGGGATGAGCTGATCAGTCCTAAGAAAAGACTGAAGTTAGATCTTTTGGACTCGGCGATGACCAGCGATGTTATCATTGAAGCTAACAGAGACCACAGGTTAGCAACACATGTGCATTTATGACACTTTACCATGCTGTATATCCCAAAAAGTAGTATCAAGCAAGCCTAGATGTAATAACCCTTCAGTGTATTCAATCCCAAGACAGACTTCACATAAACAGTCGCATGCAGCTTTAGCGTGGTTACTGTCCGCTGCCATCTGCGAACGCGGCAGCTATAGTCCAGTGCAATTATGGAATTTTATATTACTATTTAAAAGAGTTGTACTATTAACCCATTGCAACTTAAAAGTAGCCAGTTGCCAGTTTCAAATGATCATTTAGGCAATGAACACTTGACATTGCATATTTGGATCTGATTTCCAGTCAGTCTTGGGGGTTTTTACTTGCCGGATTATAACATACAATTCACATACAGTGTACTGGACTATTAGGGACCCTACCGACATGAGCCGATTACGCACGCGGACTTGTTTTCATTTGGTCTAGTTTGGCTGTGAATACAGTATAGTGCTATTATGAATCGTGGTTATTATGTCAATTTCTTCCTGCAAAATTTCATCTTGCAATATTAAAAGTACCAAAGCTTTCTTTCTTTCTTTCTTTCTTTCACTCACCGCGATGGTGAGGACGCAACTGACTATCCTAGGAAAACACTTTATACGCAGCGCATTGGATGTTACGTTGCGTCGGACGTATTACGTTCTACGCTGCGTAAAATGTGCGTTGCTAAGAAAACCCTGCTTAAGGGTTCGTTTCACCCGTTCCTGATAAGTGTCAGATACGCCTATGTTTTATTATATGGCGTTATCTGTATGTATTATAGATATAATAAGGATGCTTTTTTGTTATAGGAAAGTGACGGAAGTACGGCGTTTATCCGACACGCCGTCGGCTCTGTCGAAGCTCTCCTCCCACCATTCGCGGCGACCCTCCGCAGATTCCTCGTCCTCCTCCTCGAAACACAGCAGACACGACGGCGACCGATACGTGACGTGCAAAAGGAGGAAAACGCAAGCGCCATCTACCGGGAGCAGCAATCACCATCACCACTCGTACGTGTCCTCTACGACGTCCACCACTGCTGTCGATCATCATAATACGGTAAGAAATGTTCTAACATAAGACAGTATGTTTCAATTTTGAATGATTTTCTACTATGACTTTGATACATAAATACAAAAATCTTCTTGACAAATCTGTCCTCCAGTGTCGACGTTTGGTTTTCAATAGTAATAAAATACAATTGGGTGATATTAACTATAGCCCTCAATATCCAACATAATCGTTCGCCAGACATTCAATAGGAAGTGTTTGTCAGAACTCTTGTCAAAATATGCATGTTGATGAAATCGGCCCTTAGATAAATAACAATTTTAATAACACAGGTGATCTGAAATACTATTTACATCGAAATGGTCTTCACAACCAAAAAAAATTCCATTTTGATTTTGGATTATCCTGTTTGGCTTTTTTAATCTTTTCATCATCTCTTCTTAAAAATACTTTGTCAGGATTGTAGGATTTGTACATAATGGCCTCAGAGTAACAGCTGAACATAGAGGTAGTAAACAACAAATTCTAATAGGCCAACATCTTTTCTTACGTTGTCATATCGACCACCAGATACGGCAATTATAATTGTTTACTATCGTCTTAATTGTATAGTATCCAGAAATATTCCATTCTACGTGAAAAAGACCGTATTTTGATGGTTCAGAAATGATTACAGCAAAATCAATAGATATGTTGACCTCTACTGCGTTACTGCATGTTTCTTCATCATTAACGCAACTTCTGTCTTACATAAATTTTGAGGAGTTGGCAGCGCCTACGTAATTTTCCTACGATTTGTTTACGGTAACCTCCGACTGTCAAACGTTTGTTTTGTTTGTGCGTCTTTTATGCTTGGTCAGTAAAATGGAATTCGCTATTTGTTGGTAACTGTAGTGAAGCTTTACGGACTTGCTTTGCTATATTCGAGTATAGTTTAACAGTTTTTCGAGATGGGACAGTGCAGAGCAGTGTTTGTAACATGGGTTGCATTGGAAGAATTTTCAGGTTAGTTGGCAATGTTTGGGTCTGAAGTGTCAAAGATGATGGCTTTGAGCACGCCATGCTGAAGTGGTTTGTTTACTACCTCTATGTTCAGTTGTTACTCTGAGATAATGGCACAAAACAAAGACGATAACTTTCGAGATTCGACAGCTTCAGTATAAATCTGAGTATTTAACAATGGCAACAAAATTATATAGATTAAAATACTGTACTTATTATCTCTGTATAAACTACAATGAATGAAACCTAACATTATGAGGTCACACGCGCTCGGTTTTGTTTAGGTGCTGTCGGCGGGTCTTCGGTGTTGGATTCAAAAATTAATGTTTAATTTGATATACCTTTTGAATTGTTACAAAAAAATAGTTTGTTTTAAACTTCTATATGATCGTTCCGTTTACCAGATTTTTTTCAAAAATCCAATTATTACTGCCCTTATATCTCATTTCGTTACCACGAGCCATCGCAAGTACTTTGTGCTGTTGATGAATAACTGCCACTGCGGCTGCTATGCACATATAATAAACATGTCTTAACATGCAATAACACACGGCTTTCTGCGATTCATTATTTTTAACCATTTAACCAAACATCTTTCTGATACCATTATAGACTGTGTATTTGTTTACTTTTTAAATTTCTTGGGAATAGTTCTGGAAAAAACACAATTATGCCTTGAGATCCAACCGAGAAAAACTTTTATGTGGATTTTATCCAGTACTTGTCGTTACAACTCATCGGTTTGTCACTAACAAAAATGAGTTATGCCTAACACGCGGGGTAGCTGCAATTGAACATGCTGATCTCAGACTCAGATCTTGAATAAAGAACCTATAACTCATTCGCGAAATGTACAATAAATAAATTATCATAATTTTTCACTAACCTTCGAGAACGTAGGGGTTTTCTAATCATAATCGGTTTAGGTCGTTTTCAAAAGACCAAATTAGTAGGTAAAACACTGACAAAAACAGACTAAAATAAAAAAAAACAAAGCTTAAAATTCAAATTAACACTCATAGAAATCTCAAAATGACTGTTTGTCACGTGGTTTGGTTCGCCTAATTGTTGCTATGTTTGTTCCTAATGAATGTTTACGTTTCAGGCAACGAGTGGTTCGGAAGCAGGCGGTTCCAGGCCGGGAACTCCTTTGTGTGACGAACGGCCGGAAAACTGTTCTTCGACAATGCAAGTTGAGCCACCTAGAAGGACGACGAGGGAACGAGAGGGGCCCATCTCTCTACCTCTGCCAAAGTTTGCTTCACAGATAATGAGCAGGGGAGGATGGATCAGTAAGTAAAACCTTTCATTCATAAATTTATTTGCTGTAAAATTAGAATAATGCTACCCCCAGAAGGCTGAGCCTTGTGGGGTACAATCTTGATTCAAGGTGTTTGCCTATGGACGAACTTGTTCCACTAGCTTATGAAATATCAACTAAGTTTTCTTTACCTAGTATTAACAGTAATACTTTTTCCCAACATTTGCCCTGTAGTACATACAGCAAGCTATGGATAATGCCGACCATAACTCATCCAATTTGCTCATTTTAGTTTTTTTGCACTCCACTTGCATATGTCTGGGCCTTAAACCTTGAGTGGAGCACAGCAAAACTGCATTTTTTTTAGTAGAAATATTGAGATTAACCAAACTTACCTCAGCGCCAAAGTTGATAATTCATCATTTTGTTTTTGCTTAATCATTCATCAACAGGATAACGTAACTTTCACGAAATTAGGAACCGGGAGTTTTTGAGACTTCTTCTCTTCTTCAGGTGCCATCTCCATTTAATGAAGGTTGCCGACAATTTCGGCGTACTTATTTCGGTCTTGAGTGGTACGAATTAAAGATGATGTGTTCATACCAGTCCGATCGCGTATGTTGTTTAACCATGAATGTTGTCTGCGACCAGGACCACGTTTACCTTCGATTTTTCCTTCTATTATTAGTTTTAGTATATCATACTTGTTGTTCCGGTATATGTGGCACAGATAAGCGGTCTTTCTGCGTTTTATTGTAGTAAGTAACTGTCTTTCCCTTCTCATACGTCTAAGCACTTCATCGTTAGATATGTGTTGAGTCCATTATATTTTTAATAGCCTACGGAAGGTCCACATTTCAAAAGCTTCAAGTCTGTTCATGGTATCCACTTCTAATGTCCATGTTTCTGTTCCATATAAGAGAACTGAGTGCACGTATGCCTTTACAAAACGGTATCTTAGGTTGGGTTACATAACAGGTTTTTCATCTTTAGGAACGTGGCTCTGGCTTGTTCTATGCGTGATCTTACTTCAACGTCAGGGTCTACATTTGTCGTTATGCAGCTGCCAAGATATTTGAATTTCTCAACTTTCTCTGTTGCGGTGTCATATATGTTTATGTTCAGTTGTGGGTTTGGAGATCTTGTTATCGCCATTACTTTAGTTTTTGTGACATTAATTCTCATGCCTAGTTGATCTCCTACCTCTACAACTTTGTTGATTAGGCGTTGAAGGGCCTCTGGACTGTCCGCAATGATAACCGTGTCGTCTGCATAACGTATGTTGTTCAATATCCTACCGTTGATTTTTATGCCGTCTTCCTCATCGCCTATTGCTTGATTGAATATGTGATCAGACAAGACAAGAAAATCAAATCCGTTCTTAGTTGTTCGTATACCACTTGTAGAAGGCGCCACTCACTATAGATTAAGCCTCTTTAAAAGGAAGTGCAACTTTTTTTATGTCACTGTATATTAGTGTAAATGTTGAAGATTGTGTTTTTTAAGCATTTTTACCTTTACTTTGTAAAGGTCGCTCTGAGTAACCTTTTCCAGATCTGCTTATCAGTTAAATTGATCACTTAGACCGAAACACTCTAAACTATTTAACGAAATATTTTAATCCAATCGATCGTGATTATGATGCTTATCATAAACAACAATAAAAAATAACGGTACTAAGCCACTGTGTTTAACTTACAGGCAGCATATCGGCCGCCACGAAACAGCAGCAACAGACCGTCACGTGCATCTCGACGAATCCCCAGTCGCACCACCAACACCCGCATTCGACGACCGTACCCGCCCCTTTGTCGTCCCCGCCCGGCCGAAACAACGCCGCCCCTCGACCGCCAAGCCCCGCCCACCTGCACGTAGTCCCGCCCCCGGCGAGTCCGCCTCCGCGACGGCCCTCGTCGGGTGGCACGTCCAGCGACAGCGACGGCGCCGCCTCCCCGCCATCCCCCTCGTTGGAGGAGCGAATCAGGAGTCTGGACGAGAAGTACGAGAGGTGGAGCGGTAGCAGGGTGGCTTCGGGGAACAACGGCACAGTCACCGGTGATCTGGAGGCCTGCTTAGAAAGGTTCAGGCAGAGGCATAAGCTGCTTGATCTTGATCTCAAGGTAAGAGCAGAGAATAGTATATAATATAATATTTTAGGAATTTTCTGAGTTGTTCCGCACCGCACTAAGGGTCACTTTCACCATAATTGGTAACTTCTGTTGTTCACTTAAGGGGCCATTTATACATACGTGTTTGCCATGTAAAACACGGACTCACAATGTTTCGCATAACTCAGTTTATTTTCAAACTACATATATAATATTTCAGAAGGCGATAGTTAAGACCTTAATGAATGACAACTATTTGCGATTTTCTCAAAAAAGTTTTTTAATGTGCGAAAAAACTCGCAATGCAAAATCATACATTCTATAAATGTCTGTAATTTAACAACCAAACACGATATCAAAGAAAAGGCTAAATAGTTGCACAAGCGCAAGCTTTCATTTTCAATTTGCTCTTTGAGTCATTACGTTTAAAGGTAATGTCGGGAGCTTGGAAATGCGAAATTCTTTTTTATGGTGACCTTTGGACCTTTTGACCTTACCTTTGGATTTTTGGACTTATCTCCCCTCATCTTAGACACACACACTGGAGAAAGGAAACAGGCGGCAACGCCTCCTCGCTAACACGGGAATACGTCTTTTCTTGGATTCTCAATTTCGCGCGCTATACCCTAGACCCTTAAGTGGAGGTTATAGTAAAATGCTCGAGGGCAACACATTTGCGGGGTAATGGGAGAGGTAAAGATTCGAGCTACAACGGGCGTGGCTAACTTACTATAATCCCTACTACAAGGATATATCGCCAACCGACAAAAAATATTTATATAATTATGCCGAACCGCCCTGGGTGCAATTGAGTTGTCACATAAAAAATGAATTTATCGTAGGTTTAAGAGAAAAAACATATGATGGAAAATAGGGTGAAAATATGAAAAATCTACAAAAAGTACGAATGATAATTTTATGCGTGTGTATGTTATCTGTTATAGGAAAGCAGATGAATTCAGTGAACAGTCTTATTCTGCTCGATATGTGACACGTGATGAGGGTATTTGTCAAAGCATAAAAATTACTTTTTGGACGAAAAGTGGTGCGTTAAACAGGAACCACAATTGGTTTTATCAAGTTCAGTGGCAGTTTCATGTCGCAAAAACTATCTATTGCTACTTTGCCGTCTGAACACAAAAAGTCGTGAGAGTGGAGAACTTCTCAAAGGAGCAAGACTTTGGAATGGATAAATTTTAATCAAAACACATACAATTTTTTTTTCAGTTTTTGTTATGTAATTTCTATATTTCTCTAGAACTACTCTTTTTTCATGATCATATTTTTTATTAAAATTGATATTAAAAAAATGGTTACAGTTGAACCGTTGCAAACAGCCCTCACGTACGTATCTATACTACTCGCAAGTGAAATCCGAACCCTAAGAAAAAAAGGGTTGCAGTTTATGAAATGCGGTAGGACTAAATACAATAATAAACGAACTCATTTGCCATCATTAGTTTATAAAAAAATACAACAGATCTATTAATGTGTGGGCCCTCCATGTTGACAAATGCGCTCCTCTAGCCTACGCGGCATGTTCGTAATCTGGTGATTGATAAACTCTAGAGGTACAGCCTCCCAAGCTGCCCTCACAGCATGTTCCAGTTCGTCCAGCGCGGTTGGAGGATTGAGTAAATCGCCTATGTATCGACCCATCCAATCCCATACTTTCAATCAGCGATAGGTTGGGCGATCGCTCAGACTGCGTAAAGTGGAGCTGTCGTCTTCTAGGGGGTATCTTCACACAGCCAGTTGGTCTCTTGCCACATTTGTAACAGATATAATCGTTTTTGTTTTTATACGTCTAGAGTTTTTTAGAGGTGTCATATAGGTAAATACATAGTGTAAATAAACATGGTGTGCTCACGCGCATGCAGCCGTCCGAGCGCCGGCACGCTGTAACGTCAGCAACGAGTATTTCTGTCGGCGAACTGGCCGGAATACCACATGATGGATTATATTTTAATTTCAGAGTGATAGATTAAGGAGTTCAATAGCCAATTATTTGACAATTATGTTATAGAGAAGTGTAAAATAGGTAATTTAACGACTTTTTCCACGAAAATAGATTATTTATTGGTAAATTTGGTAATTTTTTTCCTAAGTCTACAATTTTCGAAACTAATCCTTTTGTTTAAATGTCAGAGTTTGACGTATATTCTCGTTCGTATTAGATATAATATTATTTTGTCAGGAAATTGTTTGATGGTTTCCACTGGGGCCTATCTCTAATAATTTTTTAAATATGTTTGATTGTTTAGAAGACGACTGTCCATGGAATTTGTCGAACTCTATCTCAACCAAAACGAGCTACTTTAATCATCTCTTCACTTGGATAACAAGACTGACTCTAGATAGAAACTCAATCCAGTCTGGGGCCCGATTAGAAGAATGAAATTTGGTTTGCGCCCCCAAAGCTAGATTAGGATATTCGTTTTTGAATCTGTAGGCCACATATCCGGCAATAAATTTCAGTCCCTCGTTGGAAATCGTATCTGGCATTTTATTTTTTTTCCAATTGACACAAAAGGTCATCTTCATGTCATAATCTGGACTCTGAAAGGTAAAGTTGGAAAAATGAAGTATCATTTGAATAATTCTCTGTCCCAACAATATCGCTGTCAACAAGAACGTTCTTGAAAAACTCCTGAGTAAAGCACACGTCATCATGTTAGAATTACTCGAAACTAAGTTTTTGACTTGTAATGGTTCAAGTAGGTACGATTCATTGCTTTCTTCTGTATATTTATTCATTGAAAATACGGCAGGTGAATATTTTCCGAGGATGTACCATAAAAATTTCAGTTTTAATAAATGTTTAATGCTAATTTGTAAAATGATTACCATTTTTCATATTAATTTCGTCCTTTCGGCGGCAAGCATTACTCCATTGCATTGCGAGATTTTAATTTTTCGGGAACTTGTAGAATTTTACATTTGGCTCTTTCATCTTACTATGGTTTTTACAACCGACAACTGCACAATTTGGCATTATGTATACAAATGTCAGTCTTCTATAACTCAAAATAAGGAATACAAAGTAAATTAAACAAAAATCGTTAGCGATTCTATCTAAAACGCGATTAAACAGGCCGTGGTATCACGACGTCTAATAATTCTCCGCTCGAAAAATCTCCGTTGCTGACGCAATGCGCAGAGCAATCTCAATTTCGTATGGCTGGCGAGCACACCATGTATACTCGCACCACGGGTAAATATAGCGTCTGAATGAAAAAAAAAGTGTTACATGTGTACTAGAGATGGTACTTCACAGCTGTGTACAAATTTTCAATGCAATCCCTTTTTTCTACGTATTCGGATTGCATTTGCGACCTCTTAAAGCGACAAATGAAAGTAGACTAGTCTTTCTACTGTTTCACAATGTCAATTTTGTGTAAGCTCATATTTATCTTCATGTTGTCACTAAATTTTTACACAGTCGATTTATTGAAACACGAAAGTGTCTGAAGTAACATTTGAAATATGTCTGTTCCAGGAAATCCAACCATCAGAAATAGTGAAATCCGTCCTCGCGAAGCGCTCGGTGTTCGACGAGGACCTGAAGCGACTGGAGAACGTGAACGAGAAATACGAGCCGCGCGACTTCGGTCTGTTCACCAACCGGCTGACCGGCGGGGGCGGTACCACCACTTGCACGAGCACCACCGCGAGTACCACGGACTGCACCGCGTCGACCCCGTCGGCGGCGCTGAAGCTGTCCACGTTGGTGGGGGGCCTGCCGGCCGGACAGGCCACCACGGCGACGGTCGCCACCGCCGCCACTGTCCTCGCTACGGGTCAGCAGACGCCGCCTCAGGGGGTCATGTCACCCAGGGCCACGCCGGGTAAGTGCCGCTGATAGTTTTTTGTTCGGGGTTGGTAAGAGTGTCTGGTCCTCCGGTGTTTGGCCAGATGAATGGTGCACACCAATTTTTGTTCCACTTCATAAAAAGGGATCTCCAACAAATCCAGACAATTATCGCCTACTTTCGTTAATCTCTCATGCAAGTAAGGTTCTACTGTATATTTTACAATCTAGTTTGGAGGGTTTTATTGGCTGGCAAATTTCTCAGGCGCAGGCAGGTTTCGTGAAAGGACGCGGTACGCGTGAACAGATCTAAACTTAAGACAAATTATTGAAAAAGCCAGAGAGCATTATTTTCCGGTTTTTATCTGCTTTGTGGACTATTCTAAGGCGTTTGATAACGTAAAGTGGCCTAAACTGTGGGAAATCCTCATCTCTATGGGAGTTCCTTATCACCTAGTGTTTCTCATACAGCAACTCTACGAGTCTAATTCGGCTCGTGTAAGAATTGATGGTAACCTGTCTAGTCAAACTGCAACCAGAAAAGGAGTTCGTCAGGGATGTGTATTATCTCTGATGTTGTTTAACATTTACTCTGAATTTGTGATGAGACAGGTTTTAGACAACTGGAATGGTGGTGTAACTATTGGCGGAAGCAAAATATCTAACATGAGATTTGCTGACGATACAACCCTTATTGCAGCTTCTCAGGAAGAACTAGTAGCTCTATTAAACATCTTAGAACAACGTAGTGCAGAATATGGGCTTGGTATTAACTACAATAAGACCAAGGTTATGATCGTAGATAGAGAGCATGATAATTATCGAGAAATAAAGTCAATAGACCGTTGTGAAGTAGTTCCAAGTTTTATATACCTCGGTTCTTTGATCGATAATTCGGGTAGCTGTGAAAATGAGATTCGACGGCGCATTCAACAGGCACGTGTGGCCATGACAAAGCTTACTAAAATATGGCGTGACCATAACATCACTAAAGCTACAAAAATGGCGCTGGTTCAGTCTCTTGTGTTCTCCATATTTTTGTATGCCTCGGAAACTTGGACTGTTAAAAACGCAGATCGAGCTCGCATAGACGCTTTTGAAATGTGGACATGGAGGAGAATGCTGAGAGTTCCTTATACCGCCCATCGAACTAACGTCTCCATACTGGATGAGGTCGGGAATCCATAGAGACTATCCTCCATTATGTCGACGAGAATGCTTACATTCTTCGGACATATACACAGAAGCGATAATATGGAGAAACCTGTAGTTCAGGGTCATGCCCCGAGTGGGCGGCGCCGTGGCCGTCCCCCTACACGCTGGGTGGATACGACGAAACAGTTGCTGGATATGAGTGTCAAGAGCGCCACTAAACTGACAACAAATCGCGAACGATGGCGAGCTACAGTGCTCAAAACTATTGATAATATTCGTGTCGGCAATACTCTAGCTCCGACTTAATGCATTTTACGAGTTCACAACATGTTTGTTAAGACATTGTGACTATGATGATGGTTCAATCTGACCAAGCTGAAAAAATGGGACCTTGAAAATTTCTTATGAATAAATAATTAGAAATATTGAAAGCAGATAAAATTTGAAACAAAATCACGTACCTATCATATGGCCAACGCACGGTTCTGAAGCTACGGAGTAAGATGGGTATAGTTGTAAAAAAACATGGCCGATTTCATTCATAAAATAGCCATAGGCGTTCGGATTTTACGTGAATACTTCAGGGCTATGAAGCGTCTTTCCTTTTGTATAAATGTTTATTTTTAAATAAGGTAATAACAATAATAACGACCAAAAACAGTGTACCTAATAAGCTGACAAGACAATAAACTCGACAAAACAGATATTCAAATAGTTTGGGACAGTCTGTAGAAAGATTAGACAATAAACTCGACGAAACAGATACTCACATAGTTTGGGACAATCTGTAGAAAGATTATAAACACGACATAAAAAACGCCACTGGTATTTCGATATTTCCAGACAGAGAGAGAGACAGGAACATAAAGTTGGTGGCAGAGAGGCCAATAGCAAGATTTAATCTCCATGGCAACGGCATGGTAGCAGATCCTCAACCAATAAGGTTCCCTAACAAGACGTTAGATGACAGGATTCGTGAGTTGTTGCAGATTCACCCGAAGTTGATGATATCTTCAGAAAATATGTACATTTTAACACAGGCAGATTAAGAAATATCGGTTATTAAATCAAAATACATTAACAAAAATATAAAAATATCAGTTATTAAATAAAAATACATTAACAACTATATTAAAGTAGCTATAAAAATATTTTAAATTGCTGTTACCGTTAATTTTGCTTTTTTATAAATAAACTTGGCAACATCGAACATTTTTGTCCGCATTCCTTTTGTAGCTTCAGATCCGCTGGTCAGATAATATGGACGCTCCACAAATGGTCACCATAGTTGTGACTTCAAAATAATAAAGCTATTTTTATAACGTTACAAATCCCCCTCTCGTATTGTGATGTTGACTTTAAACGTCTCGAGCCAGAAGAACTAAAGAATCTCTTCATACCCCATAAAATTCCTCAAATTTCAATACAATCTTAGCACGTTCGGTAACACCGACACGACAATAGTGAAAATGTCAAATTATCTTATTAAAATTTCAAGTTTACAGCGTTAAAATGACTAAAAATATTGCATTTTCCAAACTTCGCCAGCCGGCATCAACAATAACTTAACCATGATCCAAGATGAAGTAATGATTTAGTCAAACGCTGCTGTAAACAACTGTCCATAAAGAGAGAGAAAGCAGCTAGAAAGCATATTTTATATGGCACAAGAAGATCAGTATGATAAGTTGACTAAATTTTAATGTAACATCATAACTTTGTCATCAGTGTTATATCTGTAAGAAATATTCTGATGACCTCAGTATGGTGATTTTTCCTGCCACCAGTAAGTTATAAAAATGCCTCATTATGTTTACTGTTTATGGGAGTCGCGAAAACATTTCTAAAAGTGTGTTTTCAATATTTGTAAACCATTTTATCTCATTATTTTTGTATTTAGTGTTACTTAAATGACAGTCAAGGTATTTTGTCTTTCCTGTAACAAGTAGTATCAGAACACATTAAAAAACAGCAGCGAGTTAGCTACTGCTTCGGATACTTCAACCATAATTCAGTCCAATTTTTTTAATTGAAAAACCTGCTTTCTTCAATGTTTTCTATCTAGAGTGTTCGTTAATTGTCTTACTATATGAAGTCCTATATTGCTCAAAGACAATACATTGTGTTCCAGACATTGTGCACCTAATGCATTCATCATTAGGGCAAAACACTGTACCTATTAATCTTTATTTAAACTGCAATGAATGAAAACTACCATTATGACGTCACACGCGCTCGGTTTTGTTCGGGAGATGTTGGCCTGTCGTCGGTACTGGATTTAAAAATTTTTATTTTAATGCGATACTACGAAAAAAAAATAGTTTTCTTATAAAACTTAGATATCGTCGGTATACTGCAAAAAATAACCAAGTCACAAAGACTACTTCCTCGCAAATTGCTGTTGAAAGTAATAAATTGTAATAAATCATTCCAGGCGTTTTTTTAGAATACAAAGAACTCACATTTTCACTGCGAGGTATAGTTTTATAGACATAAGTTTCAGTGACCCTATCTTCAAGAACTTTCAAGAAATTAGATTATATATCTGTCTTGGTCACACTTGATGTTAAAAAAATATATTAATAAATACTCACTTGGCCAAAATATTTTTTTTTGAGATAATATACATGATCAATCATATTTAAAAGTATTAAGTCTGATTCGGATTTAGAAAAGTTTGATTCCGGAGCATTGTTTTTCTTGTTCCTACCTACAGGGAGCGACTTTATACCAGCTTTGATAATCAAGATTACGTGATTACAATATACATATACAAATGATCAAACTGATCAATTTTACCTGCTATTTTATTAGTTCTATGAACTTGGTTAAAACGAGCTGTTAATTGAACTGGCACAAATATTTGAGTATTGATTTGAGCAATTTTTTCTGAAAGAAACAAAATTATTTGTATTCGATTGATACCAAAAACGACAAATCGTCAATTTTTGACTTGGTCACTTTTTGCAGAATACCGACGACATGATCTTTACAATTACCAAATTTTTTTTCAAAAACCGAATTGGGAGAAATCCAATTATTTCCATCGTAGTGGATCAAAAACCAGAAAAATACGAGGATCTTCTGATAAGTTCTTGACTTTAAAAAAAATTCTCTTGTTTTCTTGAATTCTAAAATTCACCGACGCAAACATTTTCCTTGACGATCTCAGAGTAACAACTGCACATAGAGGTAGTAAACAAACCACTTCAGCATGGCGTGCTCAAAGCCATCATCTTTGACACTTCAGCCTCCAAACATTGATCAGCTGTCACCTCGCAGTGACAGTTCAAATTGTAAACAATGCTGTGTAACGCCAACTAACCTGAAAATTCTTCCAATACAACCCATGTTACAAACACTGCACTTTTTGAGTTCCATCTCGAAAAACTGTTAAACTACACTCGAATATAGCACAGAAAGTCCGTAAAGCTTCACTACAGTTACCAACAAATAGCGAATTCGATTTTACTGACCAAGCATAATACACGCACAAACAAAACAAACGTTTGACAGCCGAGCACACGTCGAGCATCTACCGTAAATAAGTCGCATGCGACGTTGCCCGCTCCTCGAAGTTATGCAAGACTTCAGAATTTCCGTTTATGATGAATAAATATGCAGTAACGCAGTAGAGGTCAACATATCTATTGATTTTGCTGTAATCATTCCTGAACCATCAAAATACCGTCTTTTTTAACGTAGAATGGAATATTTCTGAATACTGGTGGTCAATATGACAACGTAAGAAAAGATGTCGGCCTATTAGAATTAGTTGTTTACTACCTTTATGTTCAGTTGTTACTCTGAGTTGACGATTTGAAGTGAATTAAAGACCAATCATTCAATTACGGGAATCCCGACTGTAACGTTTAAACGTTGTCGTAAAGTTCAACATTTTTTAAACAACGCTTTCATTTTATCCGCAGGTTCGAGTTTGCCGGCACCGGCAGCGAAGGGTCTACAATATCCTTTTCCGACACACCCTCCTTTGTTGATAGCCCCAGCACCACCACCGATGCCACCGCAGCCTGTTGTTGCCACGCCCATTTCTACGGCCACGCCCACCGTTGTTACAATACCGCCGATTGCGTCCAGTGTGGTCACCACACAAACGACGTTGAGCACCGCTCCAACTACCGTTGCAGGTTAGTAAATTTCGTGCTCAATTTGGCGTGGATGTTACCTACCTTGTTACATAAATAGGTAAACAAAGCAAATTTCCTAACAGTAGTCCAGGCGTAGGGGTTTTGTGACAGCAAAAGGTCGAAAAGATATGAAATTTGGTGGGATAGTAGAAATTGGTCCCCTGAACTTGCACCTAAATTTGCCACCTCGGGGGTTGCCGCTCGAGCGGTGGGGGGGGGGGGGGGGGGGGGGGGGTGAAAACTCTGCTTCGCGACGATTTTCGAAAAATTGGGTCGTTTTGGTAAGTGATATCGAAAAAAGCTACAAATGGTTTATGGAGAGAGCAAAATTCTGCATAATTTTGATCTTTACATTTTTCGTGTGCGACCAACAGTTTCCGTCCTACACTGCATCAAAGTTTGGGGGTTGGTTTGTGATTTTCACTAAAATCGGAATTTAAGGGCGGATTAAGGAGAAGGACTTTATTAAAAAGTCGCGTACCATTTTTTTCCCCTAAAAGAATGAAATCTTATTTTTTATTATCTGCAGCTGCTTAAACTCACGCATTTGGGGTATAAGTTATGTAGTTTTAACATAGTTTAGTCACTTCCAAATTTCTAAATGAATGTTAATTCGACGAATTTTTGCAATAGATAATTAAGTATTCTTTTTGATGAAAGCTTAAGTAGAATTGAAACAATTAGATAATATGTATTTTTAATGTCCTAAATTAAAATACATAATATATAAGTCAAATATTTGGAGCAGAAGTACATAGCTACTTGAAAATATAACTTTTACTTTATCCAGAAATTCAAGTTACCACTCGGTCTCCCTACCGACTATACTACAAGTTTCATGTTCCTATACAGGGTGAGTCAAGCTAAACGCCTCGGACTCTTGTGACCAAACGATACCACTTTTCAAAAAATCAACTTTTCGAGTGTATGTCGGTCGAGTTGGGCTACATTTTAAAAATAATGACTTTTATACAGGGTGTCTAATAAAAGCGCGACATCAAAATTGTTTTTTTTTTTAAATGGAACACTCTGTATATTATTGCATATTTAGATTCCCGGATAAAGTCTAGTGTGACTTTATGTATCACACATGGGACTTTAAGCGAACCGTTTAGGTGCAAATCACAATTTTTGGTAAAAGTAGATATCAGAAAAAATCGAATATAGCAGCAATTATAAAATTTAGAGGGCTCTGACTTTGCCTTGTCGCTAAGCTTGGAATGCGTCAGATTAGGTTAGGTGGGTAAGTTTGATTTACATTTGTACTTGGAGTAATCGGTAGATTCATTAAGGAAACTTCAATCAGTGGTAACTTAATTTTTTCAAATGGGAATGCTTAATTTTTTTTATACGATTAAATGTGAAATTTGATAGGCTTTCTAATGATATGATGTTATGAATATTAATCTCTGGTCTTTTTCATTTAATTTCGAGATTTCTATCAAATCGGTGTTTTAGAACATCCCTACCTATAAACAAACTAGCAGGCCATGAAATATATAAACAAAAACGTGTTTAGATGGAAGGAAACAACTAACTGAGCAAAAAAATCCAGAGGAATTGAAGTAAAAGGATAAGATTATAAAAATTTCCTACAACAAATCAACTCTAACCAGAAACAACGGCGGTAACATGTCTAAGATCAAACAGAAGCCGAAGTACGACAGAAATTTTTACAGCCTACTAGCTACTGCAATGTACTAGAGATTAAAAATTTCCAAAATCACTAAAAACTTTGAAATGGAAGCAGCGATTGTTGCCTTCAGTCTAATATCTTCAGAACGCAATTTCACATTTAATGATATAAAACAGTAGTCATTTCCGTCAAAGTCAAAAGTAACAATACCTTTGACTGTCTGGTTGTAGACCTTTAAATTTTTCAGTAAGCAATAGTAAGCGGCAACCCCCCGAGGTCGCAAACTTAGGTGAACATTCAGGGGACCAATGTCTACCATGCCGCCAAATTTAATTGCGTTTCCGACCTTTTGTTGTCAAAAGTCTCTTTTTACGACGCAACGATTGGACTATTATACAATATTTTTAATTTATTTTCCAGGAGAAACTAGACTGAAACCGTGCCCTGCGGCGGCGGCGGCGGCGACCTCCATCGCCCCGATGCCCGCCCCTGTAAATAGAACCACCGCCTCCTCCTCCGCCACCGAGAAATCGCCGACGAACATTCCCCCGACGAGCGCCGAAGTGAACCGAGCGGTGCGCGAGACCAAATCCAGCGACAAGGTGACGAGTAGGCGTGACTCGGGGAACGGCAGTTCTCCGAGGGGGGCGGGCGAGATAGCCAGGAGGCGGAACAGCGACTCGACCACCAGAAGGGCGGAGCCGACGGAGGGCAGCGCGGCCGCCGAAAGGGAGCGGGCGCAGAGCGAGGAGCGGAAGAAGGAACGGCTGGAGAAGATCCGGCTGGAGAACGAGAAGCTGGAGAAGGAGCGGCTGGACAGGGAGAGGGCGGAACGGGAGAAACAGGAGAAGGAACGGGCGGAGAAGGAAAGGCTGGAGAAAGAGAGGTTAGTGATATATGGATAGATCTCAACGTAAAGACAAGGGGAATGGTATTAGGAAAATTTTGAAATACAGCTTTATTTATTTCATTTTTCAATGTAATTTCTTCTACATTCAGTACATCTTTCCATTCTCCGAAACCACTTTTTAAACCAGTCCTGCCTACTGACACTAGGGCTAACGCACACGCGTGCCCGCAGAAGGTCCTCATCACTTGAAAGAAGTAGTAGTAGTGATGGGGAGTCGAAGCCAGGCAAGTAGGCCACCTTTGGCCCTTTTTGCCAACCCCACTGAATCAATCACTGAAAACACTAAAATCCTATGTCTGAGAAAGCGCCTTGTCGAACCTACCAGACCTTCTAACAAAAGTCAGTATGTCCGACCATCTCGCTGAATATAGTCACTTCTCCCTGAACTCCGTAGTGCCGAATATCTGAACCCTAAGGTTGCGATAAACTGCACATCTGCCCAGGAAGTGGAACGCTGTCTCGTCCTCCTCCCAGCATCTGGAGCAAATGAGATCCCCTACCACTCTCATGAGTGACAAATGTCTATGCAGCCGGAAATGGTCAGTGAGGTTGGGCGTCTCTCTGCCTTCATTCAGAAGCCATAGCGTTCGACGTTTATGAGGGCCCGCTATGAATCTTTTAGCTTGCCTGCAGTCATCTCTCTCTCTAACCAGGGTTTCGCCAGTTCTCTGTAGCCCCAGTCGTCCAGAGCAACATTGACCTGGCGCCTGCTCATCACTATAAAACCTCCTCCCTTTTGACTTAATTTCCACATTCGGAAATAGTGCAAAGTCCAGAGTGTAGTGAAGATGCGTGAGAAGTTTTAGTTCTGTCGTAGTCGTACATTCGGTGCAGCCTTTGGCGCGATGAGCTGGGTCATTATCACGATGGAGGAATCAGATGTCCATTGTTGACTTCGGCCGCAGATTCTTCTTAGATCCCATTATCTTCAGCAGGATTTTTAGACATCTACGGGTGTATCGTCATCATCAAAAACCCAAAAGTTTTGAGCCGTGCCCGGCACATCTCTGTATGCCCGAACCATTTCAGTTGTTTCTTTTCAACTTCGTCTATAATATCCCTATCGACGCCCATGTCAATTCTAATAACTTCATTCCTGACTCTCTCAAGCCTCGATCTCCTACAACATCTCCGCAAGAATCCATTTGTGTAGCCAATAACTTTCTTCTGTTGCTTTTACTCAAGTCCCAATTTTCTGCTCCATAATATATTATGTAAGGATACATTTCACTATCGTATCACATCCTTATAGTACAACCAAATCTCGTCACCTAGCAAGATGATATTCACATATCGAGAGCGACTCTTACCTCTCTTACCCTTACCTTATTTAGCATCTCCCTATACCAAGTGACACGTTCTGTCATCTGCTCCTCAAATCACTTGATGCGGTACCCAGAGTGAACAAAGTTTCTTCACGAGCAAATAGTCACACAGAATTGAACAAATTTCTGGTTCATTTTTGCCTAAAGTGCCTTCTATCTGTTGGTGGGTCACTTGCTTGTACTCGTAAAGCATTTTCCTCACAGCGGTAACGTTTTGCTCCGTAACTTACATCCATGTCTTCCCGGCCTCTCAGCGTCTTTCAAGGTTTCCCGTTGAAATTGTCAGTACCAACTGATTATGGTTCTACCATGTGGACATGTATCAGCAAGTACACGAGTCATTTCTTCTAAGCACTGGACAATTATTAAACCACGCACGAAATTATATCGCAAAACTGCCCTTATCTCATTTCGTGACCACGATGTCATCACAAATACTTTAGGCGTTTTTCAGGTGACCTAGAATGTGCTTGTTATCGAAAAAACGTCTGTTTTACTACTAATGTAGTATTTCAAGGATTTTAGCTTTCATATGAACTGTTTCTGGTCATGCTTAAATTATTTCATGCAAATTACACAGCACACTGTTAATACTTGTAAGAAACAAGTTAAATTTAACACGTAGATCTTAAAAATCATAAATTTCCATCCATTTTGTGTCTTCTATGAACCTGGCTATGGCAACTGGTTTTACCATCCCACCATGAAACACGCCACGATACTTGACAACCTGCGGTGCGACATACTTAAGATGCCACCTAACAGAATGTTAAGAGTCGTGGACACTGAAATCCCATATAAAGTCAACTTGAGTGATAGATCGAAATCGGCTCTAGGAGAACCTCCACACATGTCGAATTGTATCACCTAGTACACTGATGGCTCTAAAACATCATCAGGTACAAGAGCAAGCAGATACGGTGGTAGACCTGAGCAGAACATAAGTATCCGCCTAGGTAAACTGACTACCGTTTTCCAAGCATAAATAGCAGCAATTATGGATTGCGACAGGATATGCATAAAATATGTAAACATACAGTCGCCCGGCTCTGGTGGCCTTGGCAAGTAACCACTATACTTCAAAGATAGTGTGGGTCTACCATAATACCGCAAAGACACTAGCGAGGACCAATAAGGTAACATCATCTTAGTGACTAGTCATATAGGAGTAGGTGGGAATGAAAGGGCCTGCAGGTGTGCCAAGGAAACGTAGAACTCATAAAACATGGTACGGAGAGCTGCCACCAGTTGGGTGTCAAATGAGCACCAGCAGCGCTGTGACAGTGCGGAGGGAATGCTCATTCTCACGTTCTAACACCGCAGACGCTCTCTATCTGAACGCAGTGGCGGCTCGTGACTTAAGCGACCGGTGGAGCCAAAATGTAAAAAATAACCTAAATTTACCGGCACCTCAAAAAGTATAATAAAACAGCAGTAAAACACTTACCCAAAATTTTATCTGAATATAACCTATGTACAAAAACAAAAAATTCACTTTTAAATTGTCTCATGTCTGGCATGTAAAATCAAACCGTCTTTCCTTATTTTTTTGCAAAAGAATCATTAACTTGATTGTTAAAATTGTCAATGTTATTTAAAAACTTTTTTTTAGCCGATAACATTCCAAGAGTACCGAGTTCTTTCATAGAGTTTGTTAGAAACGTCTTAATCCTTTTTAGCATGGAAAAGGATCGTTCTGCTTCCGATGTGGACATTCTTCGTCCAGGTAGGATCGCCACCAAACAAAATACATGAGAAACAAAAAAATGCGTTTTTCTTATCACATCCATAAATCCAATTGTTTTTATTGTACATATTTCGATTGAACTTCCGTACTCGGCTTTTAACATTCGAGGAACTAGACACATTTTGCGTTTTTTCAATTATCTAAATCGCGGGTGCACAATAAGCCTCAAGGCTGAGTAGCAACTACTAGAGCAAGCGAACCCCAACCCTCTCCTACTACCAAAAAACCAGGCTGGTTGACGTCCTTGTTTGTGCACGGATAACACATTGAGACTAGATGACAACATTTTTATTCGTAAATATCCCGAGCTATACAAATTAGAGATACTTTGGCTGGTATTTACCTGAACGGTAGTACACGGCTTTTTTGTTAGTTCTAATAATTATTTTAATGGCGTGTTTCTTTACAGGTTGGAAAGGGAACACGAGTTAGAAAAACAAAGGCTGGAGAAGGAGATGCTGGAAAAAGAACGCTTGGAGAAAGAACGAATAGAACAAGAGAGACTAGAAAAAGAAAGGATAGAAAAACAACGACAGGAACATGAAAGGTTAGAAAAAGAAAGAATGGAGAAGGAACGAATAGAAAAAGAAAGATTAGAAAGAGAAAGGATAGAAAAGGAGCGCAAAGAAAAGAAGGAGCGCGAAGATAAAGAACGAAGAGAACGGGAGGAACAATTCCGGCAAGAAAAGGAAGAGCGGGAACAGAGAGAAAAAGAAGAGTTAGAAAGGCGAGAGAAAGATGAAAAGGACAGGCGAGAAAGGCAAGAGGAAGAAGCCAAAGTGGCTGCAAAGGAGCGCCAGGAGAAGGAGCGGAGGCACAAAGAAGACAATCAAGATAACAAAAGGAAGGACGACCATAGCAAACATAGTGATAGTAGTAGCAGACATAAGGAGAATAGCCTAGATAAACATACCAAAGATAGCACTACCAGCAATACTACCTTGCACTCTCATGGTGGAGACAAAGTGAAACACCACTTCGAAAAAGAGCGCTCGAAAGAGAGCATCAAAGAGAACAGGGACAACAACGTTCATGAGAAACACAGGAGTGAGGGCAACAACCGGGGCGTCATAGAAAGTAGACATATGTCGATAGAATTAGATAAAAGTAGACTGCCTTACGAGACCAAGGATAATAGCAAACGGAAAGAGAGAAATAATAGTCTACCTGCTAGTTTAGGCTCCAAGAGGAGACTTAGCGTGCATGACAGCGTAGAAAGTATAGAAGAAAGTAAAAAGATTAAATTAAGTCACGAACATAAAAAGGTGTGTGAAAGGCGAGATTCCAAAGACAGTACACGGTCGGAAGAGAAGTCGAAAAGCAAACATAAAAACAATGTAAATAAAACTCATGAGAAACCTAGAGATGAAGAAAAAAGGAAAGAGAAAGATAAAGAACGCGAAGAGAGGCACAAGAAACATAAACAGGAAAAACAAAAGTCGAAAAGTAAGAGTAGGGAAAAGGACACTACTACCCCAAGTGCTACAGCAAGGGAATCACCAAATACATTACCTAGCCCAATTACTGATAAGGATTTTATGGCCCGCTTAGATCTAAGGTCCAATGAGGATATAGAAAAACAAAAAAGAGAATCTAAAGAAAAACAACACACTGAAGATAAGGAAATTAAAGACGACAAACAGAAAAAACCCTGCGAGAAACACAATCCTGACAAGCCCAAAAACCGATGCCCAGAAGAACCCAAAACTGAAGAGAAAAAGAAGAAAGAACGGTTAAAAAGCGAAAGTGAATCAGACGAACCTAGAAAACACTCGATTTTCGACATAGTAGACGATGAACCAGCATACATTTCAATGTACGATAAAGTGAAAGCCCGAAGCTGCAAAAACATGGCGAAGCAAGAGGAAGAAAAGCGTCAGGAGAAGATCAAAGCCAAATTCAGTCAGCTGAAGCAAAGTAGAGCTAAACGAGAAGAAAAGAAGCGATCTACTTCATGGGACGAAGACTCTGACTCCGAGAGAGATCATGGAGAGGTTAAATTGAAGCGTTGTCAAAAAATGCTGATTGATAGTTCCGATGATGAAAGCCAAGAAAGGAAACATGGCAAGAAGAAGGAGATCTATACGGATTCAGATTCTTCGATCGTAATGAAACACATCAAGCAAGAGCCAATTGACACCAGCGAGGACGAAATCAAAGATAAAAATAAACATTTGGCTTTGAAAAATATAAAATCCAGGTTAGCGGGCGATACCTCTGAAGATGAGTGTAACAAAAGGAAAATTCAGATCAAGACCGAACTGTTTTCTGATACAGAAAATCCAGAGGTCCATGAAATGTCTGACGATAAACTACAGCTCACTAAAATTAAAGATGAGATGGAAAGGTTAATAAAGAAGGAAAGGCGGAATAGCAAGCACCAAGAGGCTGTGAAAATCAATGAAACTAATTCCACTACTATTGTGAATTTCGTAGATAAAAATATACCAGAAGAGAGAGAAAAGTTCAATTTCAGACATAGTTTCGTCGACAATACTTCCGATGAAGAAATGCACGAAGCAGCGAAGAAGGAGAAGGCTGAAAGAAGAGAAAAGAAACATAAAAAGAAGCAGAAGAAACAAAAACACCTACTTAGTGGAGATGAAATGAAAACAGACGCGACAGAAGGGTGTCAGACAGAAGAGAAGAGCAAACACCACGAACGGAAGAAAGAGCATGCCAAAAAAGAGAAACGGAGAGATAAAACACGGGAAGGTAAAGAGAAATCAAAGAAAAGCAAAAAGAATAAGGACCAAAAGTCTGATGGAAAGCGTGAAGGTAAGATGGAAAATATATTCGGATCTCTCTCTGAAGATTCTGAAAATGGTACCAAAGATCACGAACACGAAGAGCAAAAACAGCAGCTGGAAAACTTCCTGACTGAAGAATCAGCGCCAATACCAACAATCTGCGCCAGTGAACCCGAGAAAGACAGAGAACTCAAAACCAAAGAAAAAGAAGAACGGGAACGAGAAAGGGAAGAGCATAAAAGGCGCAAAGAAAAGAAACGACGAGAGAAAGAGAGAAGGCTGAAAGAAGCCCAGGCAGCTGCCGAAGCTATCAGCAATGAAAATAGCATGGATTTCGCCGATATGGGAAAACAATTAGAAGCCAATATGATGCAAGATGAAAGTCTAGATGCTACGGAGACCAAAACACCTGAGGATAATAACTGTGACGTCTCAAGGGAGAATTCATTTAGCTTCACCGGGTTAAGTGATGTATCCGAACACAAAAACGACAAAGAAGATCGCAAAGAAGGCAAAGAAAAGAAGAAAAAACGGAAAAAGAGCAAAGATGAGAGAGGAAAGCATCACCATCATCACCACCATGATAAAAATAAAACCAAACCGACTGAGATAAAGAAAGAAGCGTCCTCGCCCACAGTAGAGACACCTGTCGTTGAGGTGGAGCCTGAAGAATCCAAAAATGTACCTCAGCACCCTAGTTTGCCCACTCTGGACGAGCCATGCCCAGTAGAACATAAAAGTCCCGATTTGTCGTGTATATCACCAATTCCCAAAGAGGTGGCTCTTATAAGCCCGATCCCAAAAACGCCTACCACTTCCAAAGAAAAGAAACGGGAGAAACTCATACCAGGTTTTGGTGCAGAGATCGATGAGAAACTGCACGAGTCTGCCGTCAAATCAATCTCGGAAGACTTTGAACCGGTAATAAAGAAGGAAGAAATAAAAGAAGAGGAGCTGCAAGTAGAGTCGCAGAAAATAGCTGAAGAGAAACCCCGTGTGATAATATCCCAGGAAGAAACTGAAGATGCTGTGGCTGCTCTTCTAGGTGAAAGTTTCGGAGATACTACGGAGTACAACGAAGAAATGCCTACTACACCCACTGATCAACCTAACCCACTGGTGGAGGAAAGCATCGTTCAAGATGATGAAGAAATGAGGCAGGCAGTACAAAGTTTAAGTGCAACTGCTGGGGACCTTGACGTCAAACCCGATACTCCTCAAAGTGAGCACGAGTTGCAAATTGATACTGATACCGAAGAACAGGACGAGGTAACGAAGTACGAACCTAAGACACCGGATGTACCCGAACAGGCTGCCGTTGAGTTTTACCCGACTCGGAGTGAATCGGAGAAGGTTCCAACCATTCAAACTCCCATCGTTATCAAGACTACCGCTAGTATCGTGGCTGCTCCAACTAGTCCACCATCTTTAACTCCTATAAAATCCGCAGTGGAGGCGAAAAAGACTATCGAACTAGAAACGAGAAAATCGATAGAACTAGAAGCCAGAAAACCAATAGAATTGGAGTCAAAGAGCTTGCCCGTATTGCCTGAGCAGAAACAGGTATCTGTGATATCCCAATCGTGGTCTCTGGAGAAGAAACTAGATATGAGTGAATCACCGTTGATCAAACTGGATAATAGACAATCCGTTGAACCTACAAAAGCACCTCCATTGAGACAGTACCCAGGTCCCACGCTTTTGAAAATATCCGAACCTGCGGTATATAAGACTTTAACCAAACCTGAGCTACCAACGTTAACACCTGTTGTGGACCCAACAAAGATAATTCAAACAAATGCCTGCAAATCGCCAACCACATCGCAAATGCACAATTTACCTGCGAGGTCACCTGTGCAGTCCTCAAAGCCTCCAATGTCTTTGCACGATCCGACAGTTCCACCTAAGATCACTACAGGTTTGATACACAACAGGCTGCCCATAACTCCAGTCATGGCGTCCAAGCCGATGCAAGCTACAACCGTCATACTGCAACAGTCGAAGATACCTCATACGTTAGATCCACCCAAGTTGGTTCCCACTTCTGAGAGACCAAGGATGGTGTTCCAAGCGTCACCGCAGCAGTTCGCTAACTTTGCTCCTGGTCAACCTAGGATGATGATACAAGGGAACATCAGGCATCTGCCGCCGCAAGGTTTACTGGTCCCAACTAGACAAATCAATCCGCAAACCTTCAGTTACTTGGGTCATTCGAACTTCAACCTTCCGCCAGTCATCAAAGATAGTTCTGCTACAATGCCTCAGCAAGAAAAAAGTCAGATCGAGATGAAAGTGCCACCGTTGAGCATAGTGAGCACCCAACCATCCACTCATGTTCCTCTACATTTGCCGCTGATGGTTCCAAAAGAGCAGTGCTCAAAACCACCGACTCCAACGCTGTCTAGTCCAAGGCTGACGACGAGCACGCCTAGTCCCAAGTCGTACAAAGCAGCATCTCCATCTCCAAGGCCTGTAAGCGTACCGAGTTCACCGGTTTTGCCTGCAGTCAGTCCCAAACCAGCCTCGCTGACTCCGTGCCAGAGTCCAAAGATATCTGCTACGGCCGTCCCGGCCCCTGTTTCAACCGTCGAGTCCTCTCAGTCGGACAAAGCTGAATTGATCGCGTCAAAGGCTGAACTCGCACCTACTACGCCGGAAGTCACCGCTCCAAAGCCAGAAGTCTCGTCTAAGGTTGAGATGCCAGTTGCCTTGCCACCAAAGCCCGAGCCTGCGCCTACAGAAGCCGTCTCGACGCCTGAACAGTCGAGCGTCGTTGAAGTCCAGACACCTGAGACTGTGGCTAAGGTTCTGCCTTCGGTTCTGCCTTCGGTGCAAAGTAGTGTGGTAATACCCCCTATAGTATCAAAGGAGGAAGAACCTAAGGCCGAGGCTCTCAAGGAAGAGGTAAAGGAAGAAGCACCGAAGAAACTGGCGATTGAAAAGGTCAGTACAAAGAGACATTCAAATTTATTTAATTTATATTTATCTATTATGGGATGGAATCATTCACCAACTGGATTAGCGTAGCGGCACCCCCCCAAATTAGTCAGATGTTTTTTGAGGCAAGAAACTCAAATCCGTCCTTAGTTCGGGTGCCATTTGTAGAGGACGCCACTTAAGCAGACATTAAGCCTCTTTAAAATGATGTAACTTTTTTATGTCACGGTATAAATATCTTTTAAGCATTTTCACGTGTAAAATGGAGCAAGTTGATTGCCTCTACACTTCTCACCATTTTATTATTTTTCAGTTGCATGAAGCTATAGTTTGAGATTCCCTTGAAATTTAGTCATCGACCTCCCGCAAAAAAAAACATCCAACACTAGAACTCTCATAAATAATTTCTTGCTTTTCTCTCTTGCAATCTTCAACTGATATCCCAGTCATATGGCAGCCGATTTTCCGATATTTAAAAACAGATTTATCAGTCCGAGACCCCGTCACTTCAAAAAAAAAGTAGAAAGCGATCAGAGAACCCTAGAATACCAAAAAACGGAGATTGAACGGTTTTTATATTGTACTGTTTCTTTTTTTTTATTAAATTTCACCACAACTAACAAAATTTTCAAAAAACCATAGGCTTTATCGATCACTACCACAACCCATGGATGAGCTTCACACATTACAGAATTATCTACAACAATATAATTTCAAAAATTGTGTTTTTAACTAAGGTCATCCTTGCCACGGTAGTAATTCTATGCCAAAATTACTTTAAATAATCACCGTTATACAATACAGAATGATCTAAAGCAATAATCATATGTATAAATCATAATATTTCAAATCCCTAGGTGTCTGTAATAGGCAAGCCAACGTTCGAATGGACCTAAAATAGTGTATTATGCCGCTAGGCCTTTCTTTCATAGACTAATGGACAGCCTATTATGAATACAACAAAATTTTTAGTTTTATAACCCCCCACCCCCGAACCATCATAATCTCAACCCCTCCCAAAGAAAAGTAGAAAATGATCAAGAACACCTAAAACGCCTAACGAAATTTGGGGAATATTTGAAATTATTTGTTTTTTGCTATTACTGCGCCGCCCATGCACCGACTTTCCAAATTACAGCAGCATTACCTACTATGACCCCATAGCATATCGCTACCCAAATTTAATCACAATCCATTTGAGTTGCTCAGTTTAGGAGGCTAGAAAAATACCAAAAGACCAACAGACAGACAGGCAGATCGACGGAACGTCGCGTCGGTGGATGGGACGTGGATTTTTGTTATATATGTTAAGAGCAATCACCGATTTCGGCCAATGGATGATTGCCATAACGCGTGGTGGATTTTGTGAGTGTTTCAGCTTGTAAACGATACCTCTGGAGCTAGTGTATTCATTTAGTATTTGATCTTTGTGCGGATTAGACAGTAGCTAGAGAGTGCCATGGAAGACCTAAGGTTACGTTTTAATGATGAACTTCAAAAAGTCATAAGTGGTAGCAATGATCGTTATAATACTTGTACAAGAGAAAGATATGACCAAACACTCACAGAGGTAAAGGCGGCAAAAGCTTGTAAAAGTAACGGTGATACAATATCTTCGAAACAAAGACAACGATTGAAAAGGTATGATATTTTAAAAACGGGCTATATCGAAAAGCTAATTGAAAGAAGGACAGACGAAACAGCCGAACTGCGTTATTTTTGCATGACCCACGAGTTATTTGACATTATTCATTCCGCTCATGTGGGAGCTGGACATAAGAGATTGTGAGGTATGTTTCTTTCAGTTTTTTTTTCACGGACCTAAGATCTACAAGTGCTTTTCATTCATTTTTATTCATTTTAGTTATGGATTCTAAGCTCAGAGGAAATATTGTAACACAACACGGCAAATAATTGAGATTTATTTATTCGTAGTATAATATAGAACGTGTTCTGGCAATCGTAGTTGACCCAAAACGCGCTCTGGGCTACATTGAACAGCCGGAAAGCGATAATTCGGACATTGGCAAAACGGTAGCAGCCAAAACGCGTTTTGACCATATTTTCCGTCCATTGGCCGAAATCGGTGTTTGCTCCTAACATATTGATATCATAAAACACCCAAAAAGCGTATTACCTCAAAATCGAAAATTTTCGCGATCACAATACTTTCCTCACCTATCGATGTGGAAAGTAAAAAGTGTACTTTATAAAGTCGCTTCCATGTATCTGTTTATCCATTGATTGATCAGGACACAGTCAAATTTCAAAATGTAAATTATTTATCTGTGACTAAATCAGGTGTTTCAACAATATATGCTAGACACTTGGTTACTTTCCAACTTTGCTATTTCTTGTTGACATTTTGCGTTTTACTCATTGTTCTTGAAAAACTTTTTTTACATATTAAAACATCTTTTAAAACTTGCATGTTGTCCTGTGTTGTTACGCCCTCACAAACATTTTTTTAATATTGTTCTAATGAACGCAAAGTTAAAAAGTTACTTAACGCCATTTATTTGTATCTAGGTAACTGAGGAGTTGAACATAAGCCTCAAGAAGGAACTCCCAGAGGTCAAGGACGAACCGATCGAGGAAAAACAGGAAGAAAAACCACTTAAGACAGAACTCAAAATTGAGCCCAAAGAAGAAGTGTGTACTTCAACAGTCGACAAAGAAGAAAGCATTAAAGATTCGAATTCCGACAAAGAAAACGCTCCAACGGAACTGGACGAGGAAAAAACCGAAACCGAAAGCATAGTATCAGACATAAGCAAAGAACGATCCAGTGCGGATATCTTGGCCAAAGATGACCCCTTGGACACCAAAGAGGACAGCGATTACTGGTCTGCCAAAGAGGTGAACATCGACTCTGTGATCAAGACGTTGTGTTCGGCGGATGAACTGTCCGACCACAGCGAGGGTGAAGGTGGGGGTAAGGACGAATGGATCGAAAACAACAAAGTGGAGGAAACTGCGAAGCCTGAGGTCAGTAGTGAGAAAGAAGAGGTCAGTCCCGAGAAAAAGGAGGTTACGCTAGAAACAAAGGGTGATGAAACGGATAATATGGATGAGAGTGTCGAGGCAGAAGAAGATACGCAGAAAGAGGTAATATATAGGTTTTAGGTTATATTTTATTTGATCACGTCTTGTAACATTTACTTTTATAATAAGCACCGTCAAGTAGATACGTAATACAGCTGTAAAAACTTCTAAATAAGAGTAAAAAGCAGCATTAATATTCCCACAACCAAATCACAAATACAGGGCGGTCTACCTTATAATGGCATAACTTCAAGACATCATCATCATCATCATACTCACAATGTCTTAACAGACATGTTATGAACTCGTAAAATGCATTAAGTCGAAGCTAGAGTATTGCCGACACGAATATTATCAATAGTTTTGAGAACTGTAGCTCGCCATCGTTCGGGATTTACTGTCAGTTCAGTGACGTTCTTGATACTCATATCCAGCAACTGTTTTCGTCGTATCCACCCAGCGTGTGTGTGACCTATCATACAATGATTTAGGAACATTTTTTGTACTTTGACCCCTAAAACTCACCCCCAACTTCTTTTTCAAATAATACCCACAGCTTTTCCTACATAAGTGAGGTCATTATTTTATTTGAAATCTTGTAGTGCCTTTGATTTCATACGTAAGCCAATTTTTTTCGTGAAGTCATAGATATACGATAAATAAAATAAGTATTTATTTGAGGCGTAGCATTTTCGTAATATAAAAGAAAAAACACATTTGATTTCAAAAGCATGTATGATATGTCATTCAGTACCCTTAAAAAACTACTTGAATTCCTTTTTTTATCCTTTTTTACTATGAAAATACAAATCCTTATTTTATTACCCTTATGCTTATGAATTTTTGAAAAAAAAGGTTTTCTGCATAAAATCAAAAGCACTACAAGATTTTAAATGAAATAAGAACTTCATTTATATAGGAAAAGCGGTTCTATTTGTAAAAAGTAACTTGGGGGTGAGTTTTAAGTGTTGAAGTACAAAAAAAAAGTTTTGAAAGCTGGGTTTGATAGACCCTTTGATGCCTTCTACAGGGTGACCGACGGGAACCGGACGTTTTTCAATTGGTTAGTATAACGCCGCTAGCGGTGGTAGAGAGGGAATTCAGGTATCAGTCGCCTTGCTGTATAATGCCATTTTAGTAGCTATGGAGTAGTGGACCGTAGAACACCGTATGTTCGCTTATGACGCGTATGTTAAAAATGTTCAGTCGGTCACGGCCGCGCAGCGACTGTTCCACGTTCATTTTAATCTTGGACGTCACGATATTATTCTAAGCCTCAATACCATTCTCAGATGGGTTAACAGTCTGAGAACAACAAGAATGATTGTGAAAAAAAAGCCACCTGGTCCCACGAAGACTGCGAGGATGCCAGAAAACGTCGAGCGGGTGAGACAAGCGCTTACTCGGAGCCCTCAATGGTCTGCATGAAGACACGCGCGTCAATCAATCTTAAGCAGTGAATCGGTGCGCATAATATTAAAAAAAGATTTAGCGTTTCATCCTTACAAGATGTGTATTGTTCAGCAGCTTAAGCCAACATATTATGAGCATCAACGAGAAGACTTCGCCATTCGAATTCAAATGCTGCTGGGAGACCATGAAAGGCCAGTAATCGTTATGAGTGATGAAGCTCATTCTCATTTAAGCGGAGAGATAAACAAAATTTCCGATACTGGTCTCCAGGTGGCTTTTTGTTCACAGTCATTCCTGTTGTTCTCAGACTGTTAACCCATCTGAGGATGGTATTGCGGCTTGGAATAATATCGTGGCGTCTAAGATTAAAAAGAACGCGGAACAGTCGCTGCGCGGCCGTGACCGACTCAGCATTTTTAACATACGCGTCAGAAGCGAACATACGGTGCTCTACGGTCCACTGCTCCATAGCTACTAAAATGGCATTATACAGCAAAACGATACCCGAATCCCCTCCCTACCACCGCTAGCGGCATTATACTAACCATTTGAAAAACGTCCGGTTTCCGTCGGTCACCCTGTACAATACCACTCGATTCTCATTTGATCTTTTTTCTGTTACGAGAATTTCACTTGTCAAGGAAATTTTGGGACTTCTCTGACTCTGAGCTTGATACCACTTTTCAGGTGAACGAGGTTACAACTCCTCTACGTAGCGGCTCTACAAGAGGTCGCGGTGGCAGAGGCAGACGTGGCAAAGCCACTCCAATCCGTGGGGCTGTAGTGGACCGCGGAGGCATACAGACCAGAAGGGGAAAACTGAAGGAATTAGCAGTCGCCATCACCCCAACTAAACGAGGCAGGGGAGGTCGACCAAGAGCCGTGGACAGAAAGTCTAGCAAGATGGAGTCGGAGAATGCATCATCGACGGACATCTACGAGTTTAGGGATGAGTCTGACGACGCAAATAAAGAACAAAGACCGCGTTTGATTCTTACCATCAAAAGTCCAGCTGTGTCCAGCTCCTGTAGCGCGCAGACCACAGCTGTTGTCAAGGAGGTATGGATAGTATTTCAATAGTATTTACTTCATTGACGTGTCTATAACTTTAATTGGATCTCATTAAACTTATTCAAATACCGTAACAAGGCAGTGCCTTCTGTGAATGAGGACCTTCATTTATTCATGTAGAGCTGCTGAAATGAATAAATAACAAGAACAAAACCTGCAATCTTGGTGGTTTTGAAATGGAAAATTTTGTTGTAATGATAAGTTAACTGTTTTGCCTTTCAATTTTCAACGTGGTTGAAAACTGGTGCTAAGGTCATTTGTATAGGTCGATATCGACAATCCAACCTTGATCAAGAAATTGGTCACTCACTTGTTAAGGCTAACTATCAAATTGAAACACTCGTTAAAAATAACAGTCTAACCTAAAATATGACAATATGACGTGCGTCAAGTTTGACAAAAAAAATCGACTCAAAAGTGATTACCATACCTAACATCATCTGTGCTAAAATACCCTCCTTATACCAGTGGCGTTAGACATTGTTTTCGAAAAAAATGACGCGGTTCATAAAATGCGGCGAGATTAAAGATAAATAAGATGCAACAGGTCATTAATTAGTCAGGTCTCTATGTTGATGAATGCAATTCTCTAGCCTATGCCCTCATATATCGGCTCTCATATGCAGCAGCATATAGAAGTGCGCTCTTCTGGGTAGGCCAAGCGAACGCTCCGTGGCGTTCCACCAAGAAGTCTGCTGCTGTTTAGCAGTGATTTTCTTTGGTTTGCCGTTATCTTTGGGTGCCAGAAGGCGCACAGGCAGATCTTTTCTGTCGCCTGCTCTCACATGCTTCACATGTCTGGTAGACATGAAAATTCTGATGCTCTCTATCTCCGTCAATCGACCTATGGCGCACTGATGATCGTGATCGCTGATAAGCGTGAAACAGCTGTCTACGTACTGGTGGATTGACGGAGATATTGAGCAACCCTCGTATATCGGCTCTCATATGCAGCAGCATATAGAAGCGCGCTCTTCTGGTAAGGCCAAGAGAACGCGCCGTGGCGTTCCACCAAGAAGCCTGCTGCTGTTTAGCAGCGATTTTCTTTGGTTTGCCGTTACCTTCGGGTACCAGATGGCGCACAGGCAGATCTTTTCTGTCACCTGCCCTCAGAACGAACTTGTGTAGCAAGTTTTACAGAGGTGAATTAATTAGTCAAATCAAAATTTCTAAGCAGGTCTCGTCTATGGTGAATTAAAAAAAAAAAATGGTTGTCCTCATTGATTCGTAACTTTCTTTAAATTTCATTACACAAAATATTCCTTAATCAGGTAACCAAGGATGGGGCGAAGGAGATTGTGAAGGAGGTTCCTCCTCCACCACCAAAAGAACTGTCTACGCCTCCCAAGACCGAAACCAAGGAGGACTTCGTCCCTCCCACTCCGACCAACACCAGGAAATCGCGGCGACTTCAAGAAAAGGACACTTCAAGGAACGCAGTGGATGACACCATAGACGATGTCGTGAAGAACACCACTGTGCAGACGAGGTCGTCGTCGAATCAAAGGAGGGCAACGCGACAGGGCGCTGCACCCAAGCAGATTACCGCCCCTCAGTCGGAAACGCCCAGGAAATCACCCAGAGGCAGAAAGACAAGGAGGGGCTCTGAGGCCACTGAAACTTCATCTTCGGAAGAAACGACCAAAGAAGAGGTGAGCCAGGTTGTTATTATTCATCATTAGCTGATAGCTTAGGACCGTATTCATAGTTCCTACTTAAGGGTTCCTTAAATACTGATTTGTGTTTTACAGTCCTTGAGGTTAACTCAAGTGTAAAGGAGCCTGTTGAGGGCTCACTTGAGGGCCGAGGGTCACCCAAGGAACGAAATGTCAGTAACATTACATTACACACAGGCAATTTTGTAGGTTAATTTTGAAGTAAGGTGTTGTTCTATCAGATCTGACTGCATCTGTCACATCAACAAAAATGGAGTCAAGCGTCTTGACTCAGTACATCCCATCCCGTTCTCAAATATTATCGGTGATAACAGAAATTTGGAGTTCCTCAATCCCTACCATCCTCAAAAAAGTTGACAAATGATCAGGGACCTTTGAAACATCTAAAAACCAAGTTCGCGCGATTTTGAAATTTTTCGTTTATTGAGTTCCAGAAACGATGCGCTGTCACTATTTCCTACACGGTAGTGATACGGTGTCAAAATTTCATCACAGTTAGTAGTTTGCAAATTACACGTTCGGATTAAAATAAGGGTGTGTCAAGTTATTCCACAGATTCAAAGGCAGCAATCGGATAGGCCTAAAAACCACCACAAAGATACCATCGAAGTCAATTTTTTTCAGCGCAATAGAGGGTTATGAATACAAAAATGTTTTAAATCCTCCATCCGCCTCATCACTCCGATTTCACCCCCTCCAAAAAAAAACAAAAAATTGAAAAGGGTCAGGTACCCCTAAGCCACCTAAAAACGAGGTTTGAGGGAGTTCTGATCATTTTTTGTTTATCGTCATTGCACCGATTTACAAATTTATAGCAGCCTTACCCACTATGACCACACAGCATATCGCTACCCAAATTTCATGACGATCCATGCAGCGGTTGCTGAGATTACGTGACTAGAAAAACGCCAAAAGACAGACAGACAGACCGACAGGTTGAACAGAAACGAATGGCGTGGATTTTCGTTATGTAAATATCACAAAACGTCCAAAAAGGGTATCATCTCAAAATCTAAAATTTTCCTTCACCTTTCGGTGTGTGAAGTAAAATATTAATATTTTGGAAAAACACAAACACTGCCACAAAACAAAACAGATAACATAAAAGATAAACAATTTATTATATTTCTTAGTGAATGAAAAAATTTTGATTTTGAAATGGTAAAACACTACACACGTCCAAATCCTCTTGATTATTTAAGTAGTTATAGTCTGTCCAGGAAGTTCTCTGTGGAAGTTTTTTGTTATGGCATGATAAAAATATGATAAAAGCCACAACATTTAAACTCAAAAACAGCTATTTTGGTTGTTGATATTTTACTACCTATTTTGTGCATGACAGAACATGATCTAAAACCTGACTGTTGACAAACACAATCTTTATGTGCATAATCCTGAACTATTCTTGAATAATAATTGGGGTAAATATATTATAGGCATTTTTTTTCTTTTTTGAAATTCATTCAATCATTTTACAACAGTGAGGAAGACTAAGACATTTTTTTATTATTTCCAAAGGTATTAGACAGAAAATCAGTAAATAAAACAAGGTGGTTCAATGGGCTCGTTCACCTTTTTTTTTTATTTGTGCATCTGGAAGAATACATATTTTTTAGTCACCGTGCCAAAAATCAGACCTCTGTAAAGTTTCTAAGTCGCTCAAAAAAATTATAAACATGAATGCTGGGCGCATTTTCGATACGCTGTCGTGACGTCATCAGATACGTTGACCGCGGCTCTGCGCACATTTTAGAACACAAAAACTACCACCAGTCACAATCACTGACAATAGATGTCACAATAACACAAATACATACATCGAACGTAACTACGCGACGAGTCGTGATGATCACAAAACATATATACTGAGTGATGATCTGAAATCACATACGAACATATCTGCTTACGTGACAGTTAGGTGTTCGCGCTTGGATTTCGCGAATTCAAATGATTATATTAGGCGAACGGAGCATCCTACAAGTATGAAATTTTCAGAATCATTTTTTTTTCTATTTAAGCTTTATTTTAGGCAGGTCAAAATTGATTTTAAAAATTTTGTGAACAAGCCCATTTAGTGAAAAAAAAAGAAAAGTGAATGAGAAAATCTGAAAATTGTGTTTGTTGGAGAAAATGTTCTATCATACTTTTTTCATTCTAGTTTTCTAGTAGTAGTTTATAACTACATTTTGTTTATGTTACAACAAATAAATATATATTTATATACAATTTTGTTGCAGGTGAAACCTACAATTCCAACACCGCCCCCTGCCGCACAGTCAAAAGAACCAGAGCCCGCAAAAGAACCACAACCCGCATCAGAGAGCGAGATTCCGAAACCACCGGAAACGCCGCCCAAAGAAAAACCGCTCGAGAGCCTGAAGGCGGCCATGTTGCGGAGGATCAAAGGCGAAATGGCGGCCAAAACTCAACAGCACGAGCCCACCAATCTCATCGACCCCGTTACCGGAGAGCTCATCCCCATGCGCGAGTGCGAGGAGGGCAAATACATCCCGCTGCCGGGAACTGTACCACCCCAAGAGGAAAAGAAGCCTCAGATTGAGAATCCAAAACCAGTTGTGCCGACTTCTGGAGTGGCAGACGTCGTCACTACGAGTATAACTTCTTCTACTACAACAACTCCGGTAGTGACTACTCCAGTAGCTCCTGTGATCACCTCGACGATTGTAACTGGTGGCTGCGAGCCCCCAAAACCAGCGACGAGTGTGATAGCCCAACCTCAGCAGGTCACTGTGGTGCAGCAGGTCAAGCCTCCGACACTGAAGGCGCATGTTTTGAGCTCCCAAGTGGCTCAGTCGGCTGTGATACAACCACAAATTCCAGTTCCGGCCAAGGTATGTTCATAAATATCTGTTTAAACAGGATGTTCATTTGAAAATTTCCCACCACGGATTTGTCAAAAACGACTGATTAAAAGAAAAAACGCTGAGACACGTAGATGGATTTGTCAAGTAGGTCAAATTTTTAACCAAATACTACTTCACCACCCCCTTGTACCCCCTGATCCCCGGCTCGTCCTCTTAAAATTTTTAAATGACTAGGGGTATCGACTAATATCTCGTTTCAAAGGTATGTTGAAGTCCTTTATTCTGACATTTAATTTTTTTAAATCGATCGAATCGTTTTAGAAAAATCTTTATTATTTCAATTTGTTCAAATAGAAAACAAAAATACGAAAATGTCACTTTTTACTGAAATAAGTGTTCAAAATGTTGCGCGTTATTTCCCAAACAATGGTATAAGACATGTTTAAATTTCTGACGGACAGTTGCAAAAACATGTTGTCGGATATCATGGCTGCTTTCGATGATGCGTTGACGAAGGTCATCCAAATTTTAAGGTTGGGAACACAATAGATTTTAAATGGCCCCATAGAAAAAAGATCTAATGGGGTCAGATCAGGGGATCTAGCATGCCATTTTATAGGCCCACTTCGCCCTATCCATTTATCTGGAAACGCGTCGTCTAGCCATTGCCGAACTGGGACAACACAGTGAGAAGCTCTTGCTGGAAATAGATTTCAGCCTCATCAAGTATAGGGTTTCCATCCTCGTCGATTTGGTTTTCAACGGTTTCAGTGATAAACGGATTGATGGTATTTCCCAACATATTCAAATAAATGTCTCCATTTGAATTTCCATTAAAATGACCCAATCACTTTGTTTTTTAAAGTGCCTGCCTATAGCCCCAAACATTAATTTTTTGGGGGTACTGGGAATGCCATTCGACAAAAGTATGAGGATTTTCATTGCTCCAGTACCTGCAGTTATGCTCATTAATAAATCCAGTTACCATACCATAGATCAAAACTTTTCGAAAGAGGATTAAAATTTAATATCTACAATGTGTACAATAACATACCATTACGTTTTAAAAGACATTAGTATAGCCAGATTCAGAAAGTTTCTTCTTGATTATCTGTCACAACAATAGCTTATGCAGTACGGAAAACCTTATTCGTTATTTTGTATTGCTATATATAGGTGACCGCCGTAGTATTAGTTTAAGCTAGGGTAAGGTAAGGGTGAGTCCTTCCTCGAGATTCTCCTATTGTGCTCATTAAAATGTTCATATCATTATGTCCGTGGGAGAATAAAGACATTATTAAATTAAATTAAATGTTCATTCGTCAGTGAGGCATATATTCTTTACATGAATGGTATTACCATTAATCCCTGTTATCATTTCTTCACAAAACTCCACTCGCCGATCGAAATCGCCTTTGGTTAATTCTTGTACTATTTTCATTTTGAATGGTAAAAATTTATGAAGTTTAATAACTATGTTTATAGAGCCAAATGAAATATCAGTCGGATCTACAATTGTGCTTAATGAAGCATTGGGATTTATGCCAAATTTACCCAAAACTTTTAACTTGAGCGGCTTCATCCAGAACTCTCATTTTGTATTTGAATTAGATTTGATTTGATTTAGATTTGAATATCGGCTATATCATAGTTTGGCCAATAACGGGCAACATTTTGAACACCTATTGTAATAAATAGTGGTATTTTCGTATTTTCTTGTTTCCTATCTGAACAAATTAAGTTACATAAAAGATTTTTCTCGAAAACGGATCGACCGATTTCAAAAAATCTAACATCAAAATAAAGGAAGTCGATATACCTTTAAAACAAGCTGTTACTCGATACCCCTTGCCATAAGTTGCCCCCCTTGACAATCCTTTTGACGTGTCTTTGCGTTTTTCCTTTTAGTCACTGGTTTTCAAAAAATCCGTGGTGGAAAGTTTTTAAATCGACACCCTGTATGTTTTTTTTATTGATGGGCCAGCGCGATGGAACTCGAGACAACCACATCATAAGTTTCACAAGTTTTAGAGTATTTCTTCTGGATTAAAACTCATGAGCTCCTTGCAGTGCTACTATGAATAAGCTATACATCATGTGCTTACTTACTTTTTTTCAGGTGGCACCCGTTCAAGTATCAGTTCCGGTCGTGTCATCAGTACCTCAACCACCCGTCGTAACAGTACCACCGAAACTCGTACTTCCGACGACTCCGTCAAAACCTGTCATAACAACGATGGTTTCAAGACCCATACCGTCACCCGTGGTCGCAAAGGCCGTGCCTTCGATACCCATCGCCAAAACATCCGCGCCTATAGTGATCTCGAAGATAACAACCCCGATCATCACCACCAAAGCCACTACGCCGATGGTGACGAGGACTGTGACGCCCATCAACCAACATCTGACCGTGAACACCAGCTTGTCCATGGGCATGATCAGTCCGTCGAATCTGTCGCCCAGGCCCAACGTACCGATGTCTGTGGCCTCCAAACCGATGGCCAAGCAGGTGGTCAAACCCCCGGTACTGTCGCCGGTGCTCGGGTTACAGAAACAACCGCAACCTATCATCCAGCAAGGCAAACAGCAGCCTATGGTCACGCAGGCCATGGTCAACACGCAGTTGGCCCATATGAAACAGCAGTCCCAGCAACAGCCGGTTTTGAAACAGCAACAGGTGAGTGGGTTGTTTTTAACAAGCTTTTATTATGTTCACGTGTATGTTTGTTTGTTTGTGAGCTTATAACTCTCGTTTGGATCAAGAGGTCGGATCGAACATTGAACGCGCCAACTTTGCCGCGAAAACGATTTTGGCGGCTTCAAATCCGCCGGTCCAGCGGTCGTATCCGCTGACTAAGAGATGGCGCAGAAAAGAAACAGTTTTCAATTATCGTCTATGCAGTATGCACTAATGGTAATGATTATGCTATGAATATTGAATATTGATCAAAAACAATTGTTCATTTTCATTACACAGGGTATTAATAAATACGGTTTAAAAAAACTAAAAATCAAGCTTTAATGATAAAGTCAACTAAAGAATTAAAAATAAATATTGTTTAAAAAAACTAACAATTAAGCTTCAATGATAAATTAAAGAGTAGCAATTTCATTCATTTATCCGAAGCCAATCAACATAGAGATATTGGGAAGCAGTACTTTGAAAAAGTATTGGTTCGCCATCTATCTACCAAAGCCGGTACCTGAGAGCGTTTAATTTGAGTATCCGAGCACTGTTTATGTGACCCGTTTAAAAGCATCAGGTATATAAACCTGCGGGAACGACGCCACCTGGATATGAGTATCAAGGGCACCACTGAACTGACAGTAAATCGCGAACGATGGCGAGCTACAGTTCTCAAAAGTATCGATCATATTCGTGTCGGCAATACTCTAGCTCCAACTTAATGCATTTTACGAGTTCACAACATGTCTGTTAAGACATTGTGACTATGATGATGACGACACCAAACAGACTCTTTTTTGTGGAACACTCATTTAACACTCCCGACATTCGGTTTATGCTAAAAAGCAACTTAACTCAATTAGGCCCAGTTTCACAATCATTGGTAGCCTCTGGTAGTCACTCAACCGACAGATGGAAGTTGACCAGTAGTTATCGGGGAGCTCTGTTTCACAAAAGAAACCAATGGTAAAGCTTATTTATCTTTATGTTGGCACCACGTATTGGTCTCAGAGCACTGCCATAATGGTGTTCCGTGAATACAACCTAACCCTTTGACAAAGAAACATAACCTTTCTTTTCATATTTTTCATTTATGTCATTACAGAGTTTAATCAAAATCCATCGACGTCTTAGACGTTAGTGTCAAAATCCAAGCTTTTATAACCCCCAAACCTGTCATCGGTTGACTACAACAAACTTAAAGATAACCCATACCTTGTCCTTGGGTTAACATACCTACTGGTTGACCAGAGCTTTTGACGTAAACTGTCGAATATGAAATGAAATATTCTCGTTAACCACTAGTTTTCTTTTGACCACTAGTTATTTAACGATTGTGAAACTGGGCCATAGAGTAGCAATTTCATTCGTTCATCCGAATTTTAATCGAGTTAAGTTGCTTTTTAGCATAAACCGAATGTCGGGAGTGTTAACTGAGTGTTCCACAAAAAAGAGTCTGTTTGGTGTCGTACCCGCAGGTTTCTATACCTGATGCTTTTAAACGGGTCACATGAACAGTGCTCGGATCACAGAGTTAACATCTCTAGAGGGAGCCTAATTTGAATATTGGCCAGCCAACATCTATAGCGCTATTGCCACTCTTCTTCGTCCGCTTCCAGTTTCTTCAAAATCTGGCAGTTTCCGCAGTTTGAAGACAAAGTATTTAACTGGGAATTTAACTATACATTCCAATATACTTGCAATGTAACTGATTCACGTGAAGATAATTTGTATTGATTTAATGAAATCTCAAAAATGGTAAATTTCGTAGCGGAATGTCGCAATCACTTCTAATATGTCGTAAATCTGCCAACCTACAATCGGCGTGCCCTTAAGCTGTCATGTGGCTGTCATTGTAGTTGTGGTTATTGCGTGTGTCGAGATTTTTGTGATTTTAGTGTATATTTGACTGACTTTGTGACTATTTATGGTGTGAATTAAATTATTTATGAACAATATTGTCATAATTGCATGATGAGACAACATAAAAAGTGCATAGTTTGCTGTAATAGCGACGAATCGGTGAACACTTCTTATCATAGGTGAGTATAGGTTTTGCTTTAGTTTTCAGTAGCGTTATATATGGGGATAACTGAGAACAAAAGTAACTTCACCCCAGTTTGAGGAATAATAATGGTTGTTTAATGTTTGTTTTGTGCACGCATTAAATTCATGTCAATCAACATGAATTTTCCAAATTCCATTTTTTAAACTATTTGAGGACGTGAAATGCAAAAATGTATGCCACATTTACTTAGAGAAAATCTATCTATGAGAATTTTATAGAACTGGATATTACCTAATGCAGAGAGTCCAGCGCGCCGCTGAGGTTGTAAACATCGTGTGCAAGACGCTCCGATATTAATTTCGATTCCACGGGAAATATCGAGCTAAAAAGTATCAATTTTGTTAAAATACGTTAACTAACCGTATAGTGTATGCGTGTAAGTGTTAGCAATACTGTGCAATTTATTTAAAGTATCCAGAATCGGCAGTTTCGGTGCAAGAACAATTCCGTCACATCAGTTGCAAAATAAAAATACATAGGCGTAGCACTTGGGTTACAAGAAACGTCACTACATGTTCCACTCATCTAACCAGGATAGTGAGGAGGGTTCTGGGTACTCTACTGACGAGGCGAAAAGGAAGAGGGAAGACGAGGCAGACATTTTCAAGAAGTGCAAGAAGATCTCTAGGTCACCTGCCAAAGCAGTAAAAAAGTCTGTATCTGAGATGGATGAACTCAAAGAGATGATGGCAGGGATAATGAGTGAGTTGAGGGAGATCAGAAAAGAAAATAAAGAATTCAAGGAGGAAATCATGCAGATGAAACGAGAAAATGACGAATTAAAACAGGAAGTCAAAAGTCTCAGAAACAGAGTTGAGCACCTGAATGCATTGGAAGATAAATTGGAAAAATTAGACAGACAGGCTAGAAAGAATAATATATTAGTTTCTGGGTTACAATTAGAGGCGAGAGAAGAACACGAAAATATACATAATATGGAGGTTTTCCTAAGGAACCATGTCAAGGTGGAAACGAAAATTAGAAATGTCAAAATCATAAATGAAAAGCTGAGTGTCATTGAAGTGGATAATTTTGATAAGAAATTGGAAATTATGAAAAATAAAGGTAAGCAACAGTATTTGAAACAAAATAAAATCTACCTGAGCAGCGACTTGACAGAAAAAGAAAGGAAAATACAAAAGTTAATCAGAGACAAGGCAAAGGAAGAGAGAAATAATGGAAAAACAGTTACGACAGCATACCAGGCAATTGTCATAGATGGTGTAAAGTGGAAATGGAATAATTCCCTGAACTCTCTACAGATTGATTCAAAAGTTTTTCGTGCAGGCACCTCGTCAAAAAACTAGCGATTGGTGATGAGAGTCGGCTTCATACTGATGATGACATAAGGCAAGAACAAGGATTAGGTATTAGAAAAACATATGACTCCAATTGGTGTTTAGCGACGTGGAATATTAGGGGATTGAACGGCAAGGAGAAGGAGCTGGACGAAGAATTTTCTAGAACCAGACTGGATGTGCTAGCTGTGGTTGAAACTAAGAAAAAAGGACAAGGGAATATTCAGTTTGACAGTGGAAATGTACTTATTTATAACGGGGTGTGCAAAAATCGAAGAGCAGAGGCAGGAGTCGGTTGTTTAATCAGTAAAAAATGGGCAGATAGATTGGAGAATGAACATCATGTGAGTGAAAGAATAATGTCTTTGGAGTTCAAAGTGGGTCTAAGTACAGTAACAGTGGTAGTGGTGTATGGTCCAAGTGATAATGAGCGGTCAGAGATAAAAAATGATTTCTGGAACCTATTAGAAAAAGTGATAGAGAGCTGTAAGGGTGTGGTGTTTGTAGCAGGCGATCTTAATGCGAGAGTGGGCAAAGGAGATCCAATATCATCTGAGGTGGTCGGACAACATGGCGAAGAAACGAAGAATAATAACGGTAAGCGACTTATTGACTTTTGTATTGAGAACCAGTTCATTATAGCAAATACGTTTTATGAGCACAAAGATATTCATAAGTATACCAGGGAGGTAGTTAGCAGAAATGAGAGGTCAATAATAGATTATATTCTAGTACAAAAACAATATAGGCATAAAGTAACAGATGTAAGAGTTAAAAGAGGGGCAGAGATTTTCAGTGATCATTACTTAGTGGTATCTTATATTAAAGGCTTTAGCACACCCGAGATAAACGTTGTCTCCACCACAGTAACGATAACTCAATACGAAACAATTAAAGTACACAGGCTAAGAGAAAAAGAAGTTGCAGCAAGGTATAGGGAGAAGATAGAACGGGAAATAGGGAAGATTGAAAATGAGTATACTAACTGGGATCTGGAACAGACTTGGCAGGTTTTCAAAGAAATACTACTGCAAGCGGCAAAATCAATATGCGGAATATCTAAAGTTAAGCCGCAGGGCAAAAGAACATGTTGGTGGAATACAGAAATTAAGGCTGAGATAAAAGAGAAAAAAAAAGACATGGAAAGAATACTTAAGTGCGAGAACAGTGACAGCATATGACGTATATAAAAAACAAAGAAAAAAAGTAAAGGACTTGGTAATCAAGGCTAAGCAGGCATCGTGGCAGGAATTTGGCGAACAAATGGAAAAAAATAGCAAAGAAAATCAAAAGCTATTTTACAAGGTTCTAAAGACTTTAAGAGGGCAGAAGAATGGCAATACAATGTATGTGAAAGATAAATCAGGAAAATTACTTACTTCAGAAGAGGATATTAAGAAGCGCTGGCAGGAATATTTTGAGAACCTGTTAGGAGTGGATAAGGATTACGTATTGAACGAGCAGGTGGACTACTTAATAGAGACGGGTATGCAAGACAAGGAAGGTATAAACTTGATCGAAGTTAAGGAAGCAATTAAAAGAATTAAGAACGGAAAAGCTGCGGGTTTTGATAACATAAAACCAGAGATGGTAAACACTTTGGGAGAGAAAGGGTTGCTGTTCGTATTGTCATTATTCAATAAGTGCTGGCACCGAGGAAAAATACCAGAAGACTGGGAAATAGGAATAATTTCCCCAATCTTTAAGAAGGGAGACAATAAAGCTTGTGAAAATTATAGAGGTGTTACATTGCTCAGTGTGGTAGCCAAGCTTTATGAAAGGATACTGTGTAACAAGTTGATTGTTGAAGTGGAGCACTATCTTCTTGATTCTCAATCTGGTTTTCGGAAAGGCTTTAGTGTACAAGATAATATCTTTACAACTAAACAAATGATTGAAAAAATACTAGTACAAAACCGTGAAGCTCTTATAGCATTTTTGGATCTGGAAAAAGCGTTTGATCGTATCCCAAGAAACTTAATATGGAATTCGTTAATAGCAAAGAGAGTTGGTCCAGGGCTGATAAAGGCTATAAAAAGCACTTATGATTCTACCAGGAATTTTGTCCGTACGAAAAATATGCAAACAGAAGAGTTTAGGACGGTTAGAGGTTTAAGGCAGGGAAGTGTACTAAGTCCTATACTGTTCATCATAATTATGAATGACGTCATCGAGAAAACCAGAAATAATGTTCGTCAACTCCATATAGGGCACACAAATCTACAAAGAATAGGTCTGTCGGAATGTGCTTTTGCAGATGACGTAGCGATTTTTGCTGGAGATATGAGAGATTTACAACATAACTTGGACATTTGGGAAGCAGCTTTGAAAGAAAATAATATGAGGATCAACACGGAAAAATCTAAGGTGATGGGTATTTCAAATAAAAAGGTAGTACAAAAGCCGGTAAATATAAATGGAATAGTTTTAGAACAAGTAGACCAGTTTAAGTATTTAGGATGCACACTCGATCACAAGGGTAGAGACGAATTTGAAATTAATGAACGAATTAAGTCTGCAGTAAATCTATATCACGCGCTGAGCAGCAGTTTCATCAGTAAACAGGAAGTTTCTAGAGACACCAAAATTAAAATCTATAAATCAGTCTTTCTACCAGTTCTTTTATGGGGTTCAGAAACTTGGACTTTAACAAGTAAACTAAAAAGTCGCATCCAGGCCATAGAAATGAAATATTTAAGAAAAGTTAAAGGGGTAACAAAAATGGATCGCATTCGGAATGATGCCATCAGAGAAGAGTTAGGGGTGGAACCAGCGTTAAAAATTATTGAGCAGTCCCAGTTACGATGGTTTGGGCACGTTAACCGACTACATGAAGAAAGACAAGTAAAGAAGGTATGGCAAGCACACACAGTACCTAAAAGAGGAAGAGGCAGACCCAGACTGACATGGGATGACGAGATAGGAAGGTTGCTGGAAGCCAGAAGAGTAACTCCGCAAGAAGCTAGAAGGCTAACACAAGACAGAAAACAGTGGCGTAAATTTGTGAAAAGTGAAGAATTTTAGTGTTTTATCCTTACACCTATTGGTAGAAAGGATATTTTGACAATATATATATATATATATATTACCTAATGCAATTATTATATTTTATTGCTGCTAAGTAAAAACACGATGCAGGCATTCCAACAGGCTACCTTTCAGTACACTGTTAGATATGTTTTGAAAAACACTTCATAGTAATAATAAATTATCAACTGTTACAATGAAATTATAATAAGAGTAACTCTCTAAGTATAGCTAAATACTAATACAACTTATTGGTATCAGTTTGTAACATCACAGTAATAATTGAATCTATTAATGAACATCCAATTTTAATATAAAGTCGCACACTACTGGTGACGCCCTCAGGCTGTCAAAATTTCCGTTACATGTTGGCTGGTCAGCGACCTGTGCATTTTGTTGTTTACACGCCCTCTATAGATGTTAACTCTGTGGCTCGGATACTCAAATTAAACGCTCAGGTACCGGCTTTGGTAGATAGATGGCGAACCAATACTTTTTCAAAGTACTGCTTCCCAATATCTATATGTTGCTACTTTAATGATAAAGTCAACTAAAAGAATTAAAAATAAATGTATTTAAAAAAAAACTAAAAAAAGAACATCGGAATAAAAAGTAAAAAAATTATGTATAAAATAAGCTTGAAGCAATAATGAACCAAAAACACTAGAATGATTGTGAAAAAAGCGTGGACGCTTTGTTCCATATTATCCGTAAATCGAGCTCCCGATGCATTTTTCGCAATAATAGTAGTGTTTTGCGGTCATTATTGTTTTAAGCTTGTTTTAAAAACTATTTTTACTTTTCTAGTCCGATGTTCTTTAAAAGAGTGTTATTTATTTTTTTAAACTATATTGCAGTATAATTTTTTATAATCTGTATATTATTAAACCGCGCTTTTCACCTCTTTACGTTTCTCCAACAGAGTAGATGGTATCCTCAGAAGCAGTAGAAAGTAAATCCTATCTCAGCTTTTTTACTATTTAGTAGAAAAGGCTGTTCGGATTTTGGGATAATAAAGTACTGCAGAGGTTTCTTACCTCAAAAAGCCGACGTTTCTGGGTTTATTTTACGCCTTCTTATTAAATTTTATTTTTATTTTTACTTATATAATTGTTCGTCTTCTTATGAACTTTAGCCCAGAAGTAGGCGTAAAATAACGCCGAAACGTCGGCTTTTTGAGTAAAGAAACCTCTGCAGTACTTTTTCACCCCAAAATACGAATAACCTTTTCTACTAAATCCTCAGAAGCTGTTAGCTGCCGGGGGCAGTTGGCAATGGGGTCCTTACAGTGGTTATAAATTTGGATTAAGAGTATTTTAAGACGAAAAAAAAAGTATCCGAATGCCGTCTAGAACAAACTTCTTCCTACTGTTCAAATAAAGAAATTTGTAACTATAAGTTGCGGTTATACGTTATAGTAGAGGGTCCCAAGTAGGTCGAGCTTCAGTGATCTGCTTGCCGAAAGAAAAATCATATTTATCAATTAATATTTGTTTCTAAACACCCACCAACAAGGTGGCTATAACTAATAATTATTTTTCAAAACTTCACTGACCTTTTTATCAAATGAGATATACAGGGTTATTCACGTTATTCGACACTGAGCATTATGGCTAAAGTATTTGATAAAAAAGAAAATAATAATTTCGGATGGATAGAGACCCATAAAGGCTACATTTTAAAAATATTTTCATGTTATACAGGGTGTCCCAAGAACACGAAATTTATCAAAGTTCTGTTTTTTTAAATGGAACACACCGTATATTATTGCATATTCAGATCCCTTGGTGAATTCTAGTGTGATTTTATGTATCATACATGGGAGTTAAAGCGAACCGTTTAGGTGTAAATCACCTTTTTCGGTATAAGTAGATATCAGGAAAAAACTGAATATCGCAGAGATTATAAAATTTGGAAGGCTGTGACTTTGCTGTATTACTAAGCATAAAATGCGTCAGCTTTTATGAGACTGTCAAATTTAAGTTACGTTTATGCTTGGAGAAATCGGTCGATTAATTAAGGAAACTTCGATCAGCGCTAACTTGATTTTTTCAAATGGGAATGCCTAATTTTTTTTATACGGTTAAACGTAGAATTTGATAGCCTTTCTAATGATATAAGGTTGTGAATATCAATCTCTGGTAGTTTTCATTTAATTTTAAATTTTCAAACAAATCGGCGTTTTTCAATTTTCCTACCTATAAGAAACGTAGCAAGCCATGAAATATAAACAAAAATCTGTTCAGGTAGAAGAAAACAACTAAGCAAAAAAATACACACGAACTAGACTAAAGGGACAAGATTATAAAAATTACTCACAACAAACAAAGTCTAACCAGAAACAACGGCGGTAACATCTCTAAGGTCAAAGAGAAGCTGGAGTATAGCAGTAACAGATATTTTTTACAGTCTATTGGCTACCGCAATTTACTAGAGGCTAAAAATTTCCGAGACAATTAAAAACCCTTATATGAAACAAAAACAACCAGCGACTGTTGCTCCAGCACGCAATTACCAATCATATGTATGGTGTAAAAAAGTAGTAATTTGCGTCTAAGTCTATACCTCTGAATGGAGCCCTTCTATTTTTCAATATCTATTAGCAATATTGCCAAAAAAGGAATACTGACAAATCAGATTTAAATTTTCTGCCATTTAAGTTTTATAATTTGAACAAATTTTAATTCATTCTTTATTTTCTGCGATCTTGCTAATAGGTACTGAAGGATTTTCAGGACTCCAGCCAGAGGTACTTTTGACTTGAGTTTTGACAGAATTGCATACTTTTTTATATCATTAAATGTGAAATTTTATTATGAAAATAATAAACTGCCTACAACACTAGTAGTTTTCGTTTCATTTAAAAATTTTTAATGGTTTTGGAAATTGCCAATCTCTAGTACATTGCAGTAGCTAGTAGGCCGTGAAAAAATCCATTTCTGCCATACTGCAGCTTCTCTTTGACCACAGATATGTTACCGCCGTTGTTTCTGGTTAGACTTTGTTTGTTGTGAGTAATTTTTATAATCTCGCCCATTTAGTCTAGTCCGTGTGTATTTTTCTGCTAAGTTAGTTGTTTTCTTCTACCTGAACAGGTTTTTGTTTATATTTCATGGCCTACTACGTTGCTTATAGGCAGGAAAATTGAAAAACGCCGATTTGTTTGAAAATTTAAAATTAAACGAAAATTACCAGAGATTGATATTTACAACCTTATATCATTAGAAAGGCTATCAAATTCTATGTTCAACCGTATAAAAAAAATTAGGCATTCCCATTTGAAGAAATCAAGTTATCGCTGATCGAAGTTTCCTTAATTAATCGACCGATTTCTCCAAGCATAAACGTAGTTTAATTTTGACAGTCTCGTCAAAGCTGACGCATTTTATGCTTAGTAATACGGCAGAGTTACAGCCTTCCAGATTTTATAATCTCTGCGATATTCAATTTTCTCCTGATATCTACTTATACCGAAAATGGTGATTTACATCTAAACGGTTCGCTTCAAGTCCCATGTATAAAGTCACACTAGAATTCACCAAGGAATCCGAATATGCAATAATATATGGGGTGTTCTATTTGAAAAAACATAACTTTGATACATTTCGTGTTTTTGGGACACCCTGTATAACATGAAAATATTTTTAAAATGTAGCCTTTATGGGTCTCTATCCATCCGAAGTTATTATTTTCTTTTTTATCAAATACTGCAGCCATAATGCTCCGTGTCGAATAACGTGAATAACCCTGTATATTAAAGTGCAGACAATTTGATTGCAAATACAGTAGTTTAAGGTTGTCTGCAAAAATCTATTCATAAATAACAGTTGCCAGGCATTTCAAAATGCTTCAAAATTGAATAGCATGATTCCACCCGAAGATAGATAAGTTAAACAAAAGCTTTTAAACTGATAAAACTAGTAACTTCTTTATTAAATATGTTTAGATGAAATACATAGGAAAAGTAATGAAATTCAGCGTTTTTCATTAAAATTAGTTACAGAATCTTTTAGTTTGCATAAAAAACACTTATTTTCATTATTTTAGTTCTTTTGAGAGTACATAGCAACGCGTACGTACATAGCAACGCACTTTTTGCTCCAAACCATGTCTTTATCACATCGAATAGTACGTGCAGAGCCTCTCCTTCACACGTCTTGCTCGCCCCTGGCAACCGTTTTTTATGAACATAACATAACCTTTTCACAACGGCCGCGGCTCTGCCTACGTTGTTTGCTAAGTTATAAAAACCGGTCTTAATGTTTTCCTTCCAGGTTATAATGGGCAAAGCACCGATCGTGAAACCCGTCCATTCGTTACACCAAGGCCAGATTCTGACTGGGGCGGTGCCGTCACCTCAGTCACCGCTGGGGGCGGCGCCTCGCATTATCCCCGCCCCAATAGGCGGAGCCAAGGGTATGATGGAACCTCCCAAAGTCGACGTCTCCATGGCCAATATCATGCTCGGACAGAGGCCAAAGCTGTCACCGCAGGCACCGCAACAGAGGTTGGCTGGTATGCCGCTACCGGGATACGAGCCCAGTTTGGTAAGTGTGAATATTAGAGCAAACATAGCTGAATAGTAGTTTTTTTGCTTTATACAAGGGGTATTAGGAGGTACTAGGCTTTTTAAAGTAACCACATTCAATACACTTCCATCCTCCGAAACCACTCTATGAACTAGTTCTGTCAGTGTCCTTAGGGATTAAAGCACACTCGTGGTCTCAAGCCCGCAGAAGGTCCTTGTTACTAGGAAATTGTCTCTCTTTTAGCTTCATTTTTACGTACGGAAAGAAGTGCAGTGCAGTCGCAAAGTCTGACTTGTAGGGAGGGTACTTGAGAAGTTCAGTCGTGTCGTGGACAAATATTCAGACTTTGGAGCATTGGATACTGCAAAATCTTAATTTCAAATTTTATCAATAATATAGTAAACCTTAGACAATAATTCAACACTAAGGGTTGGTTTCAGCGGTCCATGATAAGTGTCAGATAGCCTACATGCCAGATAGGCCTATATTATTTATATGGCTTTATCTGGCAGATATCTAAGACTTATCAGGGACTGGTAAAACCGTTCCTAAGTGTATAACCTGAATTTAGTTCAAAGAAATAACGACAAATACAACAAACAAATTGTTTATTGTTTCGAACAACAGGTGGCATTGGTTTTTTTATTTCATTTTCTGATTCTCAGTATAACTTTTAGTTATATCGGTAACATTCAAAAGACTAAAAACTCCACGAACCTGTATCAATCATAGGTTGCCTCTAGTTTTTCTTGTATATAACACGTGGACATAAGTTTTCGTATTCTGGTGAGAATGAACCAACTGTGTAAAAGGAACAGAGACAGTAGAAAGTAGTTCATATTTTATCATTATAATTTGCTTTTCTTCCCACACCGTTAGGTGAGGGGAGTATTGTGATCGCGAAAATTTTCTATTTTGAGATAATACGTTTTTTGGACGTTTTATGATGTTTACATAACGAAAATCCACGTCACTCATTTCCGTTAGTATGTCTCTCTGTCGGTCTGTCTGTCTTTCGCGTTTTTCTTCCCTCGTAATCTCGGTTACCGCTGCATGGATTGTGATGAAATTTGGGTACCGATATGCTGTAGGGTCCTAGTAGGTAATGTTGCTATAATTTTGAAAATCGATGCAGGGATGGCAGAGTAATTAGCAAAAAACAAAATAATTAAATATTCCTCAAACTTCGTTTTTAGGCGTCTTGGAGGTTCCTGACCGTTTTCTACTTTTTTGGGGGGGAGTGAAATTTGGGAGGTTGGGGGGGGGGGTTGTAAAAGTCAAAAATATTGTTGTATCCATAATAAGATGTCCATTAAAATAAAGACCTAGCGGCATAATACACTATTTTTAGATCCATCTAAACATTGAATTGCAGAAACAAGGAGGCAGATTTTTCTGATACATGTACGAGTATTGCTTTAGATTGTTCTGTATTATGTAACCGGGAAGTGATTTTAAAGAAAAACGTTTGCTTCAGGCAATGAGAAAATAATAAAGTGGTGTCACTATTATGTGTGGGAAGTTCTAAGTCAATCAACTTGACTTCTTAACCTAGTGTTAGTATAAACATTATCTACTCACAAAAAATACTGCTATTCGATGGGGAACTAAGCCTTTGAACTAATGGTATTATTTAATTACTAACATGCAGCATGGAGAGAGAAGCTTGCTTAACCGCAGTAGGAGTCCACCGCCAGCTCACCAAAATTCACCATCACCCAAGGTGATTTTCTTGTTATAAATATACTGTGTGTTGTGTGCTTTATTTTTTTGGTGTTTTCTGTGTTGTGGCATTATAATCATATATTAATACGATGAACGGATGATTTAAATTAATTTTGCGGTATCTTGTCAAATTTTCACTAGTAAAAGTGCAAATGACGAAGGATTAAGGTTTAAAATACTACAGTGTATAGTAGAAACGTTCGAGTTTTACCCGGCAGTAATTTGGCCCTAATTTCTCAAAAAGTTAGTAGACACAGCTTCGCATGCCTTGATGTTGAGTACAGAACCTACCAGGGCCGCACTACCATCATAGAAGCAAACCCAGCGTAGTTTGATTTAGATTTAGATGAGTCGCTATCATCCAGGTTGATGATTTATTAGGTCGTGCATTTAAAAATGACGACTCTACTTTTATTACATGCCTAATGCAGTTTCGTCATTTTTTTTGAGTTATTAAATGTACCTGATCTCTAATAAAATTTAAAACTGCTGATGAGCTTTCAGAGTGATTATTGTACTATCTAATATTTCTTTCTAAATCGCTTCATATTAATTCAATTGGATTAAAAATACAATAATAGAAGTCTTAAAACTTCACACCTACTATTTTGCACCATTTCATCAATGATATACTTTTCGTCTAAGTTGTAACTTTTTACTAATTCCAATAACTGACGTTAAAATTCAAATAATCTCAGCTCTTCTAAACTAAGTGTTACTTTCCCAATAATCTCGAATATCTATGTTTTCCTATTATTTCTATTTCTTAAAGCACCGATTACTAGCGCACGTTTCTGGATTAATCATGATTAGTCAATCAATCATTAATTTCAGAATTTCATGAAAATCTCTATCTGAATAGAAGTTTTAAGGAAATGACATTCCGCACAGTCCGGCAACAGTACAAGTAAACATGTAAACATTTAGATAATTCGATATTGTACGGAAATGATAGTCTCACTTATAAGTTTTACTATTCATATAAAAATTATTTCACTATTACCCTGGACAAAGAACGGTCTTTAATAACGTATAACTGTGGTTTTGGGAGACCAACTTTTGAGACATCAAAAGTGCCGTTAAATTTGCATGCCTGCTATATCTCGAAGGTTGTTACTATACATAGAAGCCTATTGTGGGTAGAATTTGAAACGTTATGTCTGGTTGTAAAATATGTATCGTAACTAATTCTTACAAATTTATTTCATCCGTGCTCATTTGCTTTGTAAATTCTTTCATAAATTTTTATTTCCTGCGTGTAAGATTTTGCAGGACAACGTATTTCTGATACTGAATGTTTCTTGTTTGCTTGTTATAGGGGGAAGCCGTGGCACATTTTTCTCCAGGTCCACTTCGTCCTCCGCCAGATTTGAATCCGGCGCACTATATGCACCCAACGCATGTGATGCAATACCAGCAATACCTGAGGCAACAGCAACTGCATCTTACAAGGTAAATATTAGTTGCAGGCAATCAATAAAAAAACAACCTGATTGGTGTAATGTACTTGTAATGTCAGTTGAAGTGTTCAACAGTGTCCAATTCCAATTCAGAATGAATCAGTGAAACTGTAAGCAAAAGTGGGAAAGGCTTGTACGGTCACAAAAGTTTGGCAGTTAATGAACATCAGCTTTTGAAATTAAAAAGTCTCAAATATCAGTATTTTAATGCATACATTTACAAAAACCCAACACGTTTTGTAATCGGCCCCAATTTAGTTATTAGCATAATTCCAACTAATCTGATCAAAGTCCAATATGTATATAGCTGCAATAACATTTACCTGGATATTTAACAACTGTATATTGAATATTGTATGATAATATGATTCATGTTTATAGAACCGGCATAGAAAAACTGGGCGACGGTCAAGAAGGCGAAGAAGCTCCAGTAACATCACCACCTTTAGAGCTAAGACGACCTGGATCTGTCGGTTTGGCTCTGACCAGTCGAGCTGCGGCTGTACCGCACAGTTTACATTCCCCGCACGACAGGGCAACAGGTTAGTATTCACGCACATAATTGAACGTGTTTAATGGCATGCTTTGAATAGACTGATGGCTAAACTTAAAAAAAAAATACAAATAAAGACCTTTTATCTACTTCCATTAAGTTCAACAGCCAGTACCAAACGACTTCTGAAGAGGTTATACTACCTATAAACGAACAGCGTGATGAACTCACGGTTCAGCCGTGGGTTATGAACACCGCCTACTGGATATCAGTACTGATCTCTTCGAAATTCATAGGATTGAATAGACGCTATAACAACTGCAAATGTCGCTATGAAACGTCAAACGCTAATTCGAACATGACAGTATTTATTTAAGTGACAGAGATGTCAGTATTGTGTAATTATTAAGTATTCACATCGTACTATCCACAGCTTCGGTCTTAGATCAAGTATTGAAGTATAGTATACAACTCGCGATAATGGTAATAATAACACACGTGTTGATTTCAAGAAAATTAGAAAAATCTTAATGTATGTTAATTTGTTGAGATAGGAAACAAAAACACAGAAATACCTCGTTTTATTGCAATAAGGGTTCAAAATATTGTCCGTTATTGGCCAAACAATGACGTTCAAATTCCTGACAAGACAGTTGCAAAAACTGCCGTCCCGTTTAACGCCAGACATCCGGGGAAGATAACTTCGCATAGGGATATTTTGGACTTTGATACGAAATTTACTCAAACTGGATCTGTTGCCAATAAAAAACGCAAAGTCCTGGATGAAGCCGCTCAAGTTGAGGTTTTGGGTCATTCAAAATGAAAATAGTGCAAGAGTTAACCGAAGACGATTTCGGTCGACGAGTAATACTATTCATGTAAAGAATACCTGTCTCACTGATGAATGCACATTTTGTCTAATTGGATTTGTTGGTAAGCATAACTGCAGGTGTTGGAGCGACGAAAATCCTCATGCTTCTGTAGAAGGCCATACCCAGTACCCCCAAAACACTAATACACGGTCAGGCATTTTAAGAAACAAAGTGATTGGGTCATTGTTAATGGAAATTTAAATCTAGACATTTCTTTGGGTATGTTGGGAAATAGCATAAATAAATAAACTGCTTGTCACTGAAACTATTGCAAATCAAATCGAAGAGTATGCTGCCATGATATGCCACAACATGTTTTTGCAACTGTCCGTCAGGAATTTTTTGTTTGGGCGATAACGCGCAACATTTTGAACAATTATTGCAGTAAAAGTGATATTAACGTTTGTTTTTGTTTTATATTTGAACAATTCAAGAAACTTGATGATTTTGGTGATTTTTCTAATTTTCTCGAAAACGAATCGACCGATTTAAAAAAAATCGAACTTCAAAACAAAGGACTTCGACATACCTTTAAAACGAGATGATACTTCTGGTCATTTAAAATTTTCAGGGGAACTATTTTAGGAGTCAGAGGGTACAAGGAGGAAAAGTAGTTTTTGGTTAAAAAAGTTGTCTCCCTTGACAAATCTCGTGTCTCTTCGTGTTTCCTTTTGATCAGTGGTTTTCGATAAATCCGTGTTAGGAAGTTTTCATATGAACTCCCTGTATAACTTTATGCATTATGTAGTTCATGTTCCCTATTAATTTCTATAAATATCATGTACAAACGAAATAAGAGTATTCTTTGGTGTTTTTAAGGACTAAAATTTCAAATAAACGATTTACAGGGTGTTGAAATTTCAATGTTTTTTTTCAGTTTTTTCTTACTGTCTCAATTTTTGGGGTATTAATCTTAAATTTGGAATATAAAATTCTGAATAGCAGTTACATAACTGCACATGTCAAACGGTTGCCAGAACCCTCAGCATGTTATTTTTTCAGGGGTCATGCTCGCTTTTCTTAGCCTAACCTTTTTTGCGGTGCGCGGCAGGTAGATTAAAAAAAATAGAATAGTTTTTCTATCTTGCTTAGAAACTTTTTGTTCTCTTGTAATTTTTCTATGTCTTCAATCCTTATCGAGAAAGAAATCAAAACATTAGATTATTAGATAGATAAAAATAATTTATTTGAAATATGGTCTTGGAGACTATGACTTTATTTACATAACTGGTTTGTTTTATTAAATTTGACATGTAGTATTTTAAATCGTTATAGCAAGTTCTGTCGTCAAGAATAAAGTACACCGAAAAGAAGTTCAGGGTAATAAAAAGTGGGCATGGCCTCTAAAAAAATATCACCCTGTACACTCTGCCAACCGTTTCACATGTGCAATTATGTAACTCGTATTGCGTTTTGTATCTCAAATTTATTAAGAAGAAGCTTTATTGAAATATCAACACCCTGTAGATCGGTGCGGACCTATGTGTTTTTGAAATCTCAGTTATAAAAAAATCCAAAGAATCTCTTTCTTGCGTTTGTATATTATATTTAGGAACACCCTGTATATCCATGGTGGCTGGTGGCTAATGGGACCAACGAATTCGAATAGGTTAGAAGAAGTAAACGGTTTTTGTTTGTGCTCACAATCCTAACGCGCCAGCTGGCACACTGGCCGCTGATAAACCCATATACCCTTTGTACAGATAGCAGGTAAAGAATCCTAAAAATAACACCACTCATGTAGAGGCATAATATAAATAGCTACTTCGTTTTTGTTGATCGTTTTGCTTTAATCGTTGTAGTTTTTAATGGATTTTGGATTTTCACAGTGCATAAGTGTTAAAAGACTATTTTAAACAATTCCATAAAATTTAAATCCCGCAGATTTCTGTAGAAAATAACATCGTGTTTATGAATACAGTAAATAATAACAACAAGATCTTGGGCACACTCACATGCCTGTTAGAGCATGGGCGTTGCTTTTTCTAACCTATTCGAATTCGTTGAATGGGACAAGCTCCCGGTGGCATTAAAAGAATGACTCGTCAGTACTTAAGTGTTAACAATCCTTTTTTTTTTTTCTCGTTGCAGATTCTCCGCAGATCGCGCAAGTGTACAACGCGCCGGCGCTGCACCCCGGAGCGGCGGTGGCGGCCCGCGGCGTGCCCCCGCCCATAGCGACGGTGGCCCCCTTCACGCGCTACTACGACGGCGGAGAACCGCCCCCCGCGCACAGGCCCCTCACCAGCCACGCGGCGGGATTGGCCGGACTCGGCCCGCCTCCGCATCCGCAACTGTCCATCGAACGGCCGCTGCCCTCCCACCACCTGGGCGCGGCCGGCAACCTGATGGGGGCGGTCGCCAGGCACGCCCCCACCACCGCCGACGCACCGGCCACCCAGCGCGGCCTGCAAGCAGCCACGCCTCCGCATGCCAGTCAAGTGCCGCCCCAGGCAGAGAGTCTGTTCATGTTGCTCAAGGTGAGTTTGGAAAGGATTCGTTTTGGAGAAAATTTATTTTTCTGGTATTATTGTTGCCTTCGAATATTAAAGGTGAATAGAATTAGGGTTGCGCGAAAGTATAGGGGCAATGAGGGGGTATTGTTATTCTGTATTATATCAATAACAAAATCCTTGTATTCAGATTATGTCGATATTGTCAGGTTTTCGCGTTAAATATCTCATCACTCTTCAATATCGACTCGTAGGCAATGTTGGAAACAGAACAGAGTTTAACTCATTATATCACAATGTGGCAACGCCAACTGCAATGTTCACTTAAAATTGAATGGAAACGTGACCGTTTCTCCATTTGCTGATTGGCCAGGCGCTGATATTCTCCATCTGCTGATTGGTTACAAATATGATTCACACACAAACATTGCACCGTTTCGTCATTGTTTTTTACCACAGATCAATCGAAATTTCACTAAAACGCATTATAACACATGCTTATCACAACATCGTCCGCCATCTTTAATATATTGTGACTGAATTCGGCAACACGTCGCGCCAACTCGTCGGTGATCAGGATCCATGCTTCCCCGTTACCCAACCAAAATCATACGGAATAACATGAGATGTTTATTTTTAATTCTGTTCACCTTTAATATTCGAAGATTATTGTTGTATTTTTCTGTGTTGTTTTTTTTTAGTTTAGCGGTGTCAATTTCTGGGGTTATCAGCCACATGGTACAGATTTTTAATGATTTAAAAAACCCTGTGGTCTTTATGAACTGTAATAGTTTGTTACAAATTTCCTCATGTTTATGGTCAGCCTCCCGCAAAGGCTGAAAGCTGTAGAAGAACTGCGAGAGAGAGAGTAGTATCTGTGCATGTTAGATTTGAAACGCTGCAGATTGTATCCATCGGGAAACACATTCCTCGGCAGCTCATTCTACAGCGTCGAAGTTATCCAAAAGAAGGAATGCTCGATGAGACTGATTCGGGGAATAGGGACTTGACCTGGTAAGGATGAGTTCGCAGAGCCTCTCTAGTGTGCCTTGTTAGGACGGCCTTCGGGGTGTTATTATCTGGGAGAGCGCACTCGAACATCTTCCGTGATAGAATCTGTAAAACAGGGACAGGTCAGCCACCCTTCTCCGATATTCCAGGCTGCGGACGTCGTTGTGACGTGAGGCGTATCGATTAGTCCAATTATTGCTTTCTTCTGGATAGTATCCAGAAGCTTTAGAGAGTGCTTCGGAGCGCATCCCCACACGTGGGTGCAATAACTGCAGCGATGGTCGGATCTGTGCCTTGTAGAGCAGAAGTAGTTGCTCTGGTGTATACAGCTTCCTACAGCGCCAGCGGATCAAAACTCCAAACTTCTGGGCCGTTTTAACAATGCTGACGACGTTGTCGTGCCAGGACATGTTATTGTTAATGTTGACCCCAAAAGCTTGATGGAAGGTAACTCGACTATTGGATGACCCTCCATTTCCCCAGTTGGTAAGCCAACGTAAGACTTCTTTGTCAATGGTGTTGCCTGAGTTTTCTGTAGGTTAAACTGTATCCTATTTACTAATCCACAGGCGTTTATTGCAATTACCGCTGATGAACAGCCTTCGACTACAACAAACAGAGATCGGTCGTTCAAACAGCCATTCAGCCACTAGCGCAGGCCAGATGGTAGTCCATAAGCAGCAAGCTTCACCAGAAGTCTCTCATAGCATTTCAATATTATTCAATATTTCAATAGAAATGTCTATATTTTTTGATCGTTTTTGTTCTATATATTTTTTACTTTGGTGTTAACGGTATCGACTGCTGTGGTCATTAGTCTCGTGTTCTGTGTAGGCTTTGCTACTGTTTCCCGGCGCCACTCTAGAACAGCACTTTTAATTAGAAGCCAACAATGAATCCTCAGGTGAGGATTCTCGCTGTGCTAATGGGTGGGAAACACTAAGTCCATGTACTTGTTTCCATTTTTTATGAGAGTATTCTTTTTGTCGTTTCAGCAATATCCGTGCATGTGGCAAGGTCTTCTAGCTCTGAAAAACGACCAAGCGGCTGTGCAAATGTACTTCGTGTCCGGGAACAACGATGTGGCTAAATGCAGTCTACCTAAAAACATAGACGGCTCCACACCACCGCTCCGGATATTCCAGAGGATGAGACTCGAACCGCCCCAAGTGGAAGGGGTTGCTAGAAAGATGCAGGTTTGTAGACATATCTCATTTGAAAAGCATAATGCTGACCTTTTTTATGTTTGCCGCTAGACATAGTTCAAAATTCTTGGAGACGTATCATATGCCTTCCTTGATTCATAGGGCTTTAGTGGTCCATCAACAAATCACATATGCGGAAAGATAAGCTTTTTACTTACGTCTCGCCTACCTCTGAAGAATTATATAAAGTATAATATATATGGCAAACAAATATTTTTTAATAAGTGACATTGTTTGACAACAGAGTAAGGAAACAGCTTTTGTTTTTCTACGAACTAATGATTTCTGTCGTATGAGTGAACAATGTGACACACAAATTGCACATTCCCAAGCGAGGCAATATTCTCAATCGGAATCAAACAAGAAACGGTAAAAAAAATTGGAGAAATCCAATCCTTGGTTTTTTCTCCTGATGAATTAAAAAAACAATCGTGATTCAACTTTATATAGGCAGGTGCCTTTACTATTCTCACTATTGTATTAATAATTTATCAGTAAACTGTGTCTCACTACGGTTGGATATGGTTCAAAGAAAAAAACTGATCTGTTTGCTGCGAACCAAAGTTTTTCCAGTTTTTCTTCTGGTTAGGAAGTTATATCGCGTAAAATCAAAAGCTCTTTCTTGGCACAAGCATTCAACAGTGTTACTTATTTCAAATTAAGGGTTTTGTCAAATATTTTCTACTGTTATAGGATGAATTTCAAAAATTAGATTATTCAGCATCGTATTACGAAGCTGTATTAGTTTTTGATTGTTTTATGTGGTTAATACTAGAGTTTTAGAAATTAAGCTTCAAATAATTAGGGTATTGAATTACCACTTACTTAGTTTGAGTAAAAAAGAGATAAGAAACCTGTTGTTTGTCAGTATTGAGACACAGTTAACCTCAATTTAATGGACATTGGCTTCAGGCTTAACCCTCATTTTAAATTTCAGATGGAGAATGAGCATTGCATGTTGCTAGCACTGCCTTGCGGTCACGATCACATGGACGTACTAAAACAATCTAGGAATCTGACCAGTGGGTTCATTACCTACCTGCAACAAAAACAAGCTGCCGGTATTATCAACGTTGCTGCTCCTGGCACTACTCAACCGGTAAGTATCACAACATAGTGACTAAATGACTATACTATACATACACGATTGGCAAGTCGGGATCTACACCTTTTCCAGCTGTAGTTTCTAAAGCTTCAAGTGATAATTCAAAACGGACAAGTGAATTTTCCAGCTCGTCACTTGTAATTTCAAATTGTCAGGTGTAATTTATAGTTTGACTTTACAAAACACACGTTTGCAGAGTTGTCAGGGGTGGTTGCTTCAAAACCGAGTTAACGGCCAAAAATCGTAGCTGGGCATTCCGCATTGGCGACTTTTGGTGGCGCAAAATGTGTTTTCTAATGATATAATGATATACATTGTGATGAGTTGGCGATTTTTGGCCATTTCTCACTTCCATTTTATTGGTTTTCCCCTCAAAAATAAGGGCTAGAAGCGGCAATATTAACAGTTGTTTTACAATAATTGACCATAGTGACTTCTCAAGCAGAGAGAGAGCAAGCATGTAAAATTGGTTGACTTTCGTTGACTGATATAAATCAGTTGACAACCTGAATATAAATCCAGGAAAATTCAAAATTATATTGTTTGTGCTAAACGAAAGAAAAATTATGTTATTTCAAAATTAAAAATTCGAACCAATAACCAAAATTTACAATTTGTTGACTACACAAATATTCTTGGAGCAGTTGTTGACACCAAATTGAGGTTTGTCGAGCAAGTTAAAAATATTTCTCAAAAAACTTATCTAAGGCTTCGTAAGACTGTAAATTTTTTATTTGATTCTTGTTTTTTGTAACTGAACTGTTCAACGCAATATTATCTGTAATTTGTCAAACTTATTGCTAACCTCATTGGTTAAGTGTAAGAGTACCACCGCAGGATACTAAACAACCAGCAGAATATCTCTGAGGATTTCCTATATAAAAATGGTTCCCACAGAATTCGACCTTGGGATGATTTTACGGATGTGAAGTTTGGGTAGAGATGCGAAAAAGAAAATATCGATACCGGTACCAACTTGATATTTTTTAGCCAAATAGGCGCGTTTGGTTCGTACATAGCATTTTGTGCAATTGATTGATTGATCAATAATTATATAATTATTTTCGATACCGATACAAAAGTATCGATGCCAGCTTGGAATGCCTCAAAAGGTATCGATGACAAAAATACTCGATATTAGTGCAGAAGTATCGTTAACATCCCTACAAAAAATCATCCAAAAGGGGGGTTTGCGCATGTAATTACCGCCAACCTGAGATATTGTGCTGGTTGTTTACTATGCTGTGGTACCACTATACTCTTTTACCTGATACTTAAAAGGGGTGACACACGTACGAACTTTAAGTACGCGGTTTTTAAGTTCGCGAACTTACTCGGCTTACTCGGCACACGTGAAGCTGAAATCACTCGTTTTGATAATTTTCCTAAATAAACATAACTTTTAACAAACGCCAAACACAACAAGCGTTGCGCATCGATGGCCTGCAGAAACAAAGTGGTGGCCCGCGGCTTGCAGTACGAGTCGAGACAAGCTACGAGCAAGATTTCCAACCAGTTGAATCGCCGGCGGTTTGCGCGACGGTTTTAAAGTATGCGTACTTACGGTGACACACAGGCGAAAAAGATCGTCGAGCTATAAGTACGCGTACTTGCTCGTACGTGTATCACCCCTTTAAGACTGGCTTGACGTCTATTTGACAGGTATCAGCAGACGAAGAAGTGCACCTCAGATTTAATTTTTTAGTAGTGGTCTGAATTGGCAATCCTGCAAGTCAGGACTGTCTTAGTAATATTTTTACTGAATATCGCATTGTCAAACAATAATTACTGTTTTTTTTAACAAGAAACTGATTCAATATCTAAAAATTCACAGCAAAAATGCTTGACCGAAACAAATACATGTACGTATGCCGTCAAAACATGTGCCAAGATCCAATCTGGGGGATTTTATTTATGACTAGCCGAACATCTGTTCGCTGTTGAGACGGCTGACAGTCTAAAGTATCAGGTAACAGGGTATAGCTAAACTTCGCCAATTAGGTTTGCTATAGTATTTGTTACCATGTATTTGTAGCAAAATAAAGACGAGATTATTATCAATTAATAAATTATTAACATTCATTTTTCCTTCCAGCCCGCCTATGTGGTGCACATCTTTCCCACTTGCGACTTCGTAAATGAAAACCTGCGCCGAATAGCGCCCAGTCTTCTAGAACGAGTCGCCGACATTGCTCATCTGTTGATCGTCATTACTACCGTGTGATTGATTGTAACTACAGGAAATATCGAATATGGTTTTGTAACGTTAAAGCGGAGACCCTCTGATGGCGTCTTCCCGAATCAGGAACGAGTCCAAATCCAAGCAATGACATCTGCTTGCTGCATCAGAGACTAACTCTGTTAAAGATTTTACGGAGTTTGTTACATCCACGATTTGGATATCAAACTTTCCATAATGCACTCAGAAAACAAGGAAGTTGTGAAACAATGAAAGTTGATTTGAGCTAGATGTAAGTGTATAGTCCAATATTGCTGTAAAAACTGGGACAAACTTTTTTTGTATGAAGCTTAGTAATGTCTTATCAAAAGTTCTTATTGAACTTGTATCTGCTAAAATTCTAGGGAGAACTTTTGATACAGTATTCGTAAATGTTGTGTAGAGTCTCATAGGAAAAATTATTCATGCCAGTTTTTCGTGATCTCTTTGAAAGAACTTGGACTATATAATCTTGAAGCTACTTTGTTGAAACATAATGATGATACAGATAAATAATTTTGAATTTAAAGAATGACGATTTGAAAACTTTTATTCTAAAAGTTATTCTATGAGATTTTATTTTGATTAATGGAATAACTTTTGGTGAACTTTTATCACAATTTTGAGGATTTTTATTAAAGGCAATGACATTAAAATAATTACTACGTATCATTTATGGTTTTAAATAATTATTGAGAAATTCATTACGATTTTTAGATGTTTTTTCTCACCAAAGCACATTGTCACGTATACACTATTGTTGTCTCTCTTTTGCGTACTACTACCTACTACACACAAAATAGCGGCAAAGTTTCAAATCGAAATTGGAAGGTAAATAGTAACAGAGCACTCAACATTAGTCATTAAAGAAAAATGCTGGTAAGTCATAGAAATAAAATATTTAAATTATTTCTTTTCTTTTCAATACTCCACCACCTGTATATCAACTAATGAATGCAGAATGATGTATATAAGAAACGTCTACTTTAAAACAAGTTTTTCTGTCTACAAAAAAGTAGACCAGCCTGTATACTAACACTGGATTCGCAAATGATGCATTTACTAGAGCTGAAAGAGATTTGGTGACTAACCAATACTGTGGAAGTGAAAATATCTGTTACAAAAATGAATTTTAAGATATATTTTATCGTACCTAATAAAATCTATGTTCAGAAGAAAACTTATGTCACATGTCACATTCTCGCTGTAGTATAGCTTCCAAAGAAAGGAAGTAAAGCAGGCTTCTTGTACCATGTATGAGTTTTACTTATCTGAATAGTGTCAAAGAAAATCTTAAGTGCCTGTTACTATTTTCTCGACTTTACTGCTTATTATGATTATCTACTTTTCGGGCACTTTATGCTATAATATATGGCCCATATAGATTGACGATAACCCAAAATTCTGAGGAGGGATTTATTATAAAAATAAAAGAAACGTTTAATCGTCCGTGAGTGGACTTTATACTTAACTATTTAAAAAAGTATCACTGTGATTTCTTGACAAAACGTTATTATTATAAAAAATATATTTAAAAAAACGCTAAAAATAACCTACTACCTATTTAAGAGATCTCATATTGAATTTAGTTATATTTAAAAAGGAAATGTCTTTTTATTTTCGTAAAAATGCATCGTTAAAATTATTTCGGGTATTTTAGGATGTGTATACTTGGACGTACAGAATTTACTTTCCAATAGTTCAGGAAATAATTTTTCCATATTTCGTTAAGTTCTTTAAGTCGGGTTTTAGTTTCTGTTATTCATTTTTTCGTGGATCGCATTATTTAGTTTTACTGTAAGAATTACACTATGATTCGTCAAGTAGTTTTCAATTCACCAATATACTCCCATAATTTTCTGAACTGTATTTGAGATTGCCATTTTAATTTGCTTGCGCAGTAACTCGAATTCTAATACAGTAAATCCTAATTCTAAGAGTTATTTGTAGACTATGAAAATATCATTGCTACAGTTTTCAGTTTTTCACAGGTCATATCAACGTACAAATACTGTTCCAAATGTTTGTATAACCTATCAGGGAATTGATTGTACTTTGTGTTTCCCTAAAAGAACTTGTGAAGGAAAAGTGATGAAATGACAAGTTATCTGCTTATGGGTGTTTTTTGTTTGATATCGTGGAAAGTAATTTCTGAACTTCCCCTATTCGCACGATGTCCTTGCAATATTTGCAAAGAAGTCGTGGGAGTTCAGTTTTTGTTTTTATTAGTTTTTTTTTCGGTAACCGATTTCGATATGACACCTTTCATGTTGAGCGTACAGTTTTATTTTTTTATGTATATCTGTTGTTGTTTTATTTATTTATTGCTATAGAAAGATTTAAACATTTTTATTTTCAATAAATATGTTTGAGTTTTGCTTTGACGAAGAATGTTCTTTCATTTTCTACAACGAAACTTTATTCCATTTTTCATTTTTTTTATATAATATTTTTCATTTTTTATATAATAGTATTGAAAAGAATTTGGCTGATAAATTTAATTTGTCAAATGGGTAAGGATTCATATACAGAGTGAGTCGCAAGTATCGAACGCCTTAATTATCTCGAAAACGATTTGGTCGATTTTCATGAATTTTGGAGTATGGGAGTTTTGCAATACGGCCGATCTTATGGCAGCATTTACATTGTTGTCATATCCTCCTTTTTTCTAAAAATATAATGAACTTTATAATTTCAAATGGATCACCCTGTATATTCTTTTATTATTGAAATCCTTAAAAAATTCTCACTATTTTTTATTAAATATTCTCAATACCCAAATGCCATAATTTCCGAGTTACAGATACATTTGCAGTGTATCCACCCAAGTTAAAATAAGACATTAACTTCAAAAAAGGATTCTGAAGACGTTAGCAGATGCTCAAAATGTTGTCCATTTACTTCAATACAATTAGCCATGCGGTACTTGAAAGTTTGCTACTTATCTCTAATACAGTAATCCTGTCTTTCACCTGTAACTCCGAAATTATGACGTTTAGGTATAGGAAATATACCAAAAATAATCAGCATTTTTCAAGTATTTGAAAAAGAAATAAATATACAGGGCGATCCATTTGAAATAACAATGTTTATTATATATCCGGAAAAACGGTAGATACGACAACATTGTGAATACTATCGTAAGATCGGTTTGAATTCACAAAAAAAAACTTGCCCAATATGATATAGAATAGTTTTCAATTACGTTTACGGTATTTTTTCCTGTGTTTTGATCCGAAATCTTCAATAGAATGTAAGTTGTTTTGAAACTTGATTCCTTTCATTTTGGAAGTATGCCTTTTTTTATCGCAAATATTTTTTTTGAACGTGAATAGCATTCATTGCTATCGCGAGGGAAGTTTGAGTTCTGTTCAGTATGGTAGGGAATGGAGGAACATCTAAAAACGATAGACTCCAACGCTCAACTTTGAAGGTATCTTTCCGGCTTTAAAGTTGTACATATTTAAATTTAACGTTACCCATTTGTAGTTTCAAATATCGCTATTATAAATATGAAGGCATATAGACATATAAATATTGTAGTATATATTATATAAAAGAAATCAATCATTTTTTAAATTACAATGTAATATATATGTGAATATGAAGTTTTAGTTTGGATAATTTAACCTTACTTTGAGTTCTTTAAGATGTTCTGTACAGTGTATTTTTAGCTGTAATACATTAGGCTGCGTTACAAATGATTAAGTGTAAGGAACATTGTGATGTCTATATATGTAAATTTTGTACATACATAAAAATACTATGTATTGTGAGTATACATTATTATAACTATTACGATAATATTTGCTTTTCTTTCATGTCCCAACCCATACAACCATTTTCCCAAAACTTATTCCTCAGAGGAACCTAGCGATGCTAGCAACTGAATTCTACTGTAAAAGCTACAAGTACGAGTAGAAAATACAGGTTTACACAGTTCAAATTAATAAATTAATAAAAGTATTTCTGCTTGCTATACTATGTCATGAAAAAGTCTTTCAGATATGACAAAACAGAATTTTTTAATAGTCCTCCCCTATTTGTAAAAAGTCCTATGTCAAAAGATTTTAGAAGCTGCGGAGATTTATGGCTTGCAGAGCAATATTATGAAAAATACAAGAGACGAGGTAGAAGTAAAAGGTAAGTCCAAGAGCAGAGTACTTTTTCATATCTCCGTGTTTTCTGTGCTCCTGGCAGTAAGTACGTGTCTTGAACGAGTTGATTTTTCAAAGGAATTTGGGTGATCATTAAAAATTCTGTAACAGAATCACAGAAGCGGCAAGAGATATTACTATGTAGAAGTAAAAGGTTGAGTTACTCCCTTGTTTATGTCTGATGCAGAGTGCTTTCTCAGACCTTCTCGCGTTTCTGCGATCCTGTTAGCAAATTCATCCATTTCAGGGTTTTGCGTTTGACGTTGTGTGAGTAGTGCGATTGCCAGTTTCTAAAAATTCTGTATTAGGAGCACAGAAATTGCGAGAGATAATTATTTTATAGAAGTAAAATGTTCATTTCTTTCCAATTTTGTGTCTGGCGCAGGGTACTTATTCATACCATCTCGCGTTTCTGCGCTCCTGGTAGCAAATTCGTTTCCATAAGAGTTAATGATTTTATGAAGGAAAGTTGGGTTGTCGATTTTTAAGAATTTTTTATCAGGATCACAGAAGCGGCAAGAGGTATTACTATGTAGAAGTATAAGGTTGAGTTCCTCCCATGTTTATATCTCGAACAAAGTGCTTTCTCAGACCTTCTCGAGTTTCTGCGATCCTGTTAGCAAATTAATCCATTTCAAGGTTTTACGTTTGGCGTTGTGTTAGTAGTGCGATTGCCAGTTTCGAAGAATTCTGTATTAGGATCACAGAAATGGCGAGAGATAATTATTTACTAGGAGTAAAATGATCATTTCTTTCCAATTTTGTGTCTGGGGCAGGGTACTTATTCATACCTTCTCGCGTTTCTGCGCTCCTGGTAGCAAATACGTTTTCGTACGAGTTAATAATTTTACGAAGAAAGTTGGGTGAATAATGCGGTAGTCGATTTTTAAGAATTTTCTAACAGGATCACAGAAGCGGCAAGAGGTATTACTATGTAGAAGTATAAGGTTGAGTTCCTCCCATGTTTATATCTCGAACAAAGTGCTTTCTCAGACCTTCTCGAGTTTCTGCGATCCTGTTAGCAAATTCATCCATTTCAAGGTTTTACGTTTGGCGTTGTGTTAGTAGTGCGATTGCCAGTTTCTAAAAATTGTGTATTAGGAGCACAGAAATGGCGAGAGATAATTATTTTATAGGAGTAAAATCTTCATTTCTTTCCACTGTTGTGTCCGGAGCGGGGTACTTTTTAATACCATCTCGCGTTTCTGCGCTCCTGGTTACAAATTCGTTTCCATAAGAGTTAATGATTTTACGAAGAAAGTTGGGTGAATAATGCGGTAGTCGATTTTTAAGAATTTTCTAACAGGATAACAGAAGCGGCAAGAGGCATTACTATGTAGAAGTATAAGGTTGAGTTCCTCTCATGTTTATATCTGATGCATAGTGCTTTCTCAGACCTTCTCGCGTTTCTGCGATCCTGTTAGCAAATTCATCCAGTTCAGGGTTTTACGTTTGACGTTGTGTGAGTACCTAGTGCGATTTTCAGTTTCTAATAATTCTGTATTAGGAGCACAGAAATGGCGAGAGATAATTATTTTATAGGAGTAAAATGTTTATTTCTTTCCAATTTTGTGTCTGGCGCAGGGTACTTTTTCAGTCCTTCTCGCGTTTCTGCGCTCCTGGTAGCAAATTGGTTTTCGTACGATTAATAATTTTACGAACAAAATTGGGTGAATAATGCGGTAGTCGATTTTCAAGAATTTTGTAACAGGATCACAGAAGCGGCAAGAGGCATTACTATGTAGAAGTATAAGGTTGAGTTCCACCCATGTTTATATCTGGAACAAAGCACTTTCTCAGACCTTCTCGCGTTTCTGCGATCCTGGTAGCATATTCATCCATTTCAGGGTTTTACGTTTGACGTTGTGTGAATACCTAGTGCGATTGTCAGTTTCTAAAAATTCTGTATTAGGAGCACAGAAATGGCGAGAGATAATTATTTTATAGGAGTAAAATGTTAATTTCTTTCCAATGTTGTGTCCGGAGCGGGGTACTTTTTCATACCATCTCGCGTTTCTGCGCTCCTGGTTGAAAATTCGTTTCCATAAGAGTTAATGAGTTTACGACGGAAGTTGGGTGAATAATACGGTTGTCGATTTTTAAGAATTTTGTAACAGGATCACAGAAGCGGCAAGAGATATTACTATGTAGAAGTAAAAGGTTGAGTGCCTCCCATGTTTATATCTGATGCGTAGTGCTTTCTCAGACCTTCTCGCGTTGCTGCGATCCTGGTAGCAAATTCATCCATGCCAGGGTGTTACGTTTGACGTTGTGTGAGTATTTAGTGCGATTGCCAGTTTCTAAAAATTCTGTATTAGGAGCACAGAAATGGCGAGAGATAATTATTCCATAGGAGTAAAATGTTAATTTCTTTCCAATTTTGTGTCTGGCGCAGGGTATTTATTCATACCTTCTCGCGTTTTTGCGCTCCTGGTAGCAAATTCGTTTTCGTACAATTTTAAGGAGGAAGTTGGGTGAATGATGCGGTTGTCGATGTTTAAGAATTTTCTAACAAGATCATAGAAGCGGCAAGAGATATATTACTATGTAGAAGTAAAAGGTTGAGTTCCTCCCATTTTTATATCTGATGCATAGTGCTTTCCCAGACCTTCTCGCGTTCCTGCGATCCTGGTACCAAAATCATCCATGTCAGGGTTTTGCGTTTGACGTTGTGTGAGTGGTGCGATTGCCAGTTTCTAAAAATTCTGTATTAGGAGCACAGAAATGGCGAGAGATAATATTATTTTATAGGAGTAAGATGTTCATTTCTTTCCAATTTCATACCATCTCGCGTTTCTGCGTTCCTGGTAGCAAATTTGTTTCCATAAGAATTAATGATTTTACGAAGGAAGTTGGGTGAATAATACGGTTGTCGATTTTTAAGAATTCTGTAACAGGATCACAGAAGCGGCGAGAGGTATTATTATGTAGAAATAAAAGGTTGAGTTTCTCCTATGTTTATATCTGATGCATAGTGCTTTCTCAGACCTTCTCGCATTTCTGCGATCCTGTTACCAAATTCATCCATTTCAGGGTTTTACGTTTGACGTTGTGTGAGTACCTAGTGCGATTGCCAGTTTCTAATAATTCTGTATTAGGAGCACAGAAATGGCGAGAGATAATTATTTTATAGGAGTAAAATGTTCATTTCGTTCCAATTTTGTGTCTGGCGCAGGGTACTTATTCGTTCCTTCTCGCGTTTTTGCACTCCTGGTAGCAAATTCGTTTCCATAAGAGTTAATGATTTTACGACGGAAGTTGGGCGAGTAATACGGCTGTCGATTTTTAAGAATTTTGTAACAGGATCACAGAAGCGGCAAGAGATATTACTGTGTAGAAGTAAAAGGTTGAGTGCCTCCCATGTTTATACAGGGTGGGCCAATAGTGCGTGGACAGAGGATTGTGGGCTTACTAAAAAATATTTTGAAAATCTGTCACTCGATCATGGTAGAGACCCTTGAGGACTATAACGTAAAAATATTTTTACTTAAATTTTGACGTTTATAGACGGTGATTCATATAAAACTTACATTTTTTTGAATGGAACCCCCTACATATTATTGCATATTTGAGTTCCTTGGTCAATTCGAGTGTGACTTTATGTATCACATGTGGAACTTTAAACGAACCGTTTAGGCGCAAATCACCTTTTTCTGTATAAGTAGGTATCAGAAAAAAATTGAATATCGCAGCGATTATAAAACTTAGAAGGCCGTGACTTTGCGGCATGACTAAGCATGAAATGCGTCACCTTATGTCAGAGGGTTATATTTGAGTTCTTTTTGTACTTGTAGAAATCAGTAGATTAATTAAGGAAACTTCAATCACGGATAACTTGATTTTTTCAAATGGGAATGCCTATTTTGGTTTAAAGAGTCAAATATAAAATTTTATTACCTACCTTTCTAACGATATAGCATTCTCGATATCAATCTTTTTTTGTTTTCATTTTATTTCAAATTTTCAGTCAAATCGGTGTTTTTCAATTTTCCTGCGCGCAAGCAACCTAGCAAGCCATGAAAAAAAACAAAAGCTCGTCAATATTGAAGAAACCAACTAACTTAGTAGAAAGATGCAAACTAACTAGAGCAACGAGGTAAGATTATGAAAATTCCTTACAACATGTTAGCTCTAATCGGATACAACAGCGGCAAGATATCTAATGTCATTGAGTAGCTGGGGTATGACAGAAGTGTTAATTTTGCACAGCCTACTAGCTATTGAGGTCTACTAGAGCTTGACAACTTTCCAAAACGATTAAAAATTTTGAAACAAAAGGAAAACTACCAGCGATTTTTGCTTACAGTCTAACATGTTTAGAATGAAATTTCACATTTAATGGGATAAAAAAATTAGTCATTTCCATTTAGTTAAGTCAAAAGTGAAGTATCTCCAACTGGAGCATTCTGAACATCTATTGAAATAATTGCTAGAATTTTTTAATTACGCTAGGTTGTAATTGTGTTTATTTTATGTAGTTTTCTGCAAACTAAATTGTTTTACAAACTGCAATTCAAGTTTCATTTTCTGCGATTTTGCTAATAAGTAGAAGTACCTACTGAAGAATTTGAAGGGTTCCAGTCAGAGGTATCATTACTTTTGACTTACGGAAATGGCTACTTTTTTATAGCATTAAATGTGAAAATTTATTCAGAAGACATAGATATTCTACTGCCAGCAACAATCACTGGTAGTTTTCCTTTGATTAAATATTTTTTTAATGACTTTGGAGATTGGCCAAAAGCTAGTAGGCTGTGAAAAATGAGCGTTCTTGTTACCGCTATTGTTTCTGGTTAGAGCTAATATGTTGTAAGGAATTTTCATAGTCTTGCCTCGTTGTTCTAGTTGGTTTGCATCTTTCTACTAAGTTAGTTGGTTTCTTCCATATTAACGAGCTTTTGTTTATTTTCGATGGCCTGCTAGGTTGCTTGCATGCAGGAAAATTGAAAAACACCCATTTGGCTGAAAATTTGAAATAAAATGAAAACAAAAAAAGATTGGTATCGAGAATGCTACATCGTTAGAAAGGTAATAAAATTTTACATTTGATTCTTTAAACCAACATAGGCATTCCCATTTGAAAAAATCAAGTTATCTGTGATTGAAGTTTCCTTAATTTATTATCTGGTTTCTCCAAGTACAAAAAGAATTCAAATTTGGCCGTCTGACCTATGGTGACGCATTTCATGCTTAACCGTACCGCAAAGTCACGGCCTTCTAAGTTTTATAATCGCTGCGATATTCAATTTTTTTCTGATACCTACTTATACCAAAAAAGGTGATTTGCGCCTAAACGGTTAGTTTAGTTCCATGTGTGATACATAAAGTCACACTAAATTGACCAAGGAATCGAAATATGCAATATTATATAGGGGGTTCCATTCAAAAAATGTAAGTTTGATATGAATCACCCTGTATAAACGTCAAAATTTAAGCGAAAATATTTTTACGTTATAGCCCTTAAGGGTCCCTACCATGATCAAGTGACAGATTTTTGAAATATTTTTTAGTAAGTTCACAATCCTCCGCCCACGCACTATTGGCCCACCCTGTATGTGATGCGTAGTGCTTTCTCAGACCTTCTCGCGTTCCTGCGATCCTGGTAGCAAATTCATCCATGTCAGGGTTTTATTATTAGGATTAGGATATTATTAGGATCACATAAACAGAGGTATTTATTATATAAAAGTAAAGATGCACAGCTCCATAATGACTGAACATTTATTGAAATACTATATAGTTAGGAATAGAATTGATGTTGTACCTAATTGTGTTTATTTGAAAAAAATGTAAGTTTGATATGAATCACCCTGTATATACGTCAAAATTTATTTGAAAATGTTTTAACGTTGTAGCCCTCAAAGCTCCCTGCCATGATCAGGTGACAGTGTATGTAAAATATATTTATCTTTGCAATAATAAATCTGAATTTCTGTTTTATGTTTGCAAGCTCTACTTTTTTTGAATTCCAGACCTGGTATTATGTGAGGGCATTGCTGAGAGGATCAGGAGCGCAGCTACCGCCATATCAGTTATACGTGCGTAAGCAAAAATGAATAAAAACCCTACAAATATTTTCTATTTCACAAATGACAAAAGTCAAAAATGAAATTTCTTTTTCCCGTGTAAGGCGTGCATTGAAAAGTTGGCAACATCCTAGAGCGGTTATTGTGGGCTGCGGGGCTTCTGTTTGAGAGGCCTGGCCTGGGTACACACAGTTATACATTTTATGTATTTGCCATGAAATACGGATTTCCATTTCAAACAGAACTCACTTGTTTTTCAAACTACATACACAGTATTTCAAAAGGTGACAGTTAAGATCTTAATGAATGACATCTAAGAGTAATTTTTTCAAAAAATGTTGTTAGTGTGCAAAAAAATCGCAATGCAAAATAATAAATTCTTCAAATGTCTGTAATTTAACAACCAAACACGATATCAAAAAAAGGCCAGTGTCAAAGCGCAAGCTTTCTTCTTCAATTTGCTTTTTGAAACATCATACTGTAAGGTTAAAGGTAACGACAGGAGCTTGGAAATGCGAAATTCATTTTTATGGTGACCTTTGGACCTTACCTTTGAATCTTTTGACCTTACTTTTGAATTTTTGGACTTATCTCCCCCATCTTAGACACACACACTGGAGAAAGGGAACAGGCGGCCACACCTCCTCGCTAACACGGGAATACGTATTTTCTTGGATTCTCAATTTCAATTTCGCGCGCTATACTTCTAGACCCGTAAGTCATTTACTTCAAGGGAAATCTCAGTTAATCGTTATGGCCAATAACCATACCTATTTTGTGATGACCATCTTTATGACCAATTTAATGCTTTAAAAACATGCTTAAAATCTGGAATTCAAAAAACCCATTCTATTAAGAAACTCATTGAATTATTGCTGATAAAATTCAATAGCCTTGCATCCAGTTTTTTCGGGGTAATAACAGCATGCTTTTTATTTTTGACCCTTCCAGTTACAACCGCAACTGCTGAGTTTGTCAAAATTAAACTGATTAAAAATTACCTACAAGAACTTCGATGGGACAGAACGCCTATCAGACCTGTCACTATTGTCCATAGAGGCAGAAACTTTTTAAAAAGCTAAAGTTACTAAAGTCATCATCAAAAAAAAAACAGGCAGACAGTTATATTTTATTATTTGAATTTTATTTGTAAAAATTTTGCAAAAAGTGACACACATAATTATGATTGGGGGTGGGTTGGCTCAGTGGTTAGAGTCGAGGCCTCATCGTTATCGGAAGCTCCCGGGTTCGAGTCTCGTTAGAAACGGACATTTAGTTCTGGTTTTTTCAATCAAAAATAAATATCCATAAAAAAAGCTCAGCAAGAATCCCCACCTCAGACTTCACTGTTGGCTTCTAATTAACAGTGCTGTTCCTAGAGTGGCGCCTGAGACAGTAACAAATCCTACACAGAGCAAGAGGATAATGACCAAAGCAGTCGATGCCGATGACACAAGTAAAAAAAAATATGATGAATAAACATTTCTTTCAATATTATGCATTTTTTTTCTTTGCCTAAGGACCTCAAACAAATTTTTATATCAGGGCTCCGCTATGCCTCAGGGGGTCCCTGGTGTTCCTAATACCACAGACGGTCTCAGATTGAGCAGAAAGGAACTACAAAAGGTGGTTGGAGTTAACTTTTGTAGATCTTATAATCACATAAATTAAATGTAAAATCGATCACCACTTTTATGTGACTATGTGTTTGTTTGAAAAGGGTGTTGTATACTGAAACATGTCACAGTAAAAAGTATTGACAAAATAGTGAGTGAATTTAATTAATTTTTGTTAATATGGATCTGCATAAAGCACCAGTCAACTCAGTCAAGTATCTTAGAATCAGCCCTGCATTTCACCTGTTGGATATAAAATATGTCTATGTATCTTTGAGTACCTAATAAAACTTTAAAAGACTGAATTTTATTTTATTTTACATGACAAACTACCTATTTGACATTTCATACCAAATCCGGTAAAATGGCTCAGTAGCTTGGCTTTATCAATTTTAGACCTGGAATTCTTATGTACATGTACAACATGCAAGTCACATTATAATAGCAAAGAAGTCACATTATATGACTAAAGAAAAGCTTTATAAAATGTTTTTGATAAGCAGAGGGTTGTTGTCTAATGGATGCTTTCCCTACTTTCTGAACTGGTGAAGATATTGTTAAGTAAAATCATAAATACAATCTACATATATTTTTTTAATGCCTCCACATCAAGTTTGTATAAGCATTGATGCCAAGGCTGTGCTTAAATGAAGCACTGTACAAAACACAGTTTCAGGCTACCTATATAAAGAATTTTGAACACTGAAATTCTTTTGGCTAATTCCAATTCAAGTTAAGTCCTAAGTTAATACTTTTTTAAACTGTATATAGAAGTCGTTAAAATAAACAACTTATTCAAATAACTTTTTTCCAAAAACTGAAAAATAATCCAGATATAATAAGGGAGTTACTGAATCAAAACGAGTGTATCTGGGGTTGTGTATCCAGACATATCTAGTCTGTTTATGTTTAGTTTTTCGCTCAGATTTTAGTCTTATTGGACCTGTCAATTAGTGCACTTCACTTTATAATAGTTCTTTCTAAATTGGTAAATCCTAAAACTTGTTTCATAATAATGTGCCACTTTTAAGATTTACCAATTTAAAATTAACAAGAGTAAACAAGGAGTGATTATTGTGCTGACAGATACAATGACTGATCAATTTGACAAAAATTCAAGCAAAAAACTAAACATGTTTATGTTAGAATAGGTAGGTTGATACATAAGCCCAATTATACTTTTTTATTCTGTACCTTGCTCATTTTTCAGTTTTCTGAAAAAACATCTATATGGTTTAAAAGAGGCAGCAACTTAGGACTCTGTAGTTTTGTGCAATAGATCTTCTGACAACTACCTGATTTTCTTTAAAGACATTAATGATACAGCCAAGCTTAATTTGGAAGTACAGGACATGAAGGTAAACATTTATAGGGCAATAGGTCAAATAAGAGGAATTTTGGTTTTATTAATGTATATACTCTAAACTTTCCCAAATAACAACTTAAAAGCTGCTTATTGATTCAGCTGTCAATCAATGTCACTAATTTAGAATTACTTTTGTCAAAACAAAACATTTATAGGGCCAGGCCATATAATTTATATGGAGTTATCTGACACATGAGTACATTTTAAGAGTTCACATGTCTGTTAAGACATTGTGACTATGATGATGATTTGACAGATAGACTATATGATACTTATCAGGAATGGGTTAAACTGGCCCTTAATCATGTAACAACCACAGAAGACTACTGATAGATATACAGTATTGGTTGTAACAAAAGCTTCGACTATTTTGGTTGTTTGACATATTATGTGATGAAATTTCTTTTGTCTATTTTTTTATGAAAAGACAAGCACATGTTCAAAAAGAAATTACAGCAAATAATGTCCTGAAAAGCAAAATAGCAAATAGAAATTGACAAAAAAAAATCATATTCTTTTTGGGGAATTAAAAATTGGAACAAATACACACAAATAGTATTGCATAAAGACAATTTTATTTACTTCAATTTCCAATCAGTAAAGTATAAGAGTAACAAAATTAAAAAAAAATGCTTCTAGTCATAGAAATTGAAACTTTTAAGATGCAGTACCAAGTAAAGCGTAGAATACTTCTGGATGTTGTAGGCTGATAAGTGTTCATCCATCTTCTAACTGTATACCAGCAAAGATGGAACGTCTGTCAAAAATTTACATACCTCCCCTAAGACGAAGTACCAAGTGCAAGGTTGATTCTTTTTGGATGTTGTAATCAGAAAGAGTCCTACCATCTTCAAGCTGTTTGCCTGCAAAGATCAACCTTTGCTGATCTGGGGGAATGCCTTCCTTGTCTTGAATTTTTGCTTTTACATTTTCAATAGTGTCAGAAGGCTCAACTTCTAATGTGATGGTTTTGCCAGTCAAAGTTTTAACAAAAATCTGCATGCCTCCTCTAAGCCTCAACACCAAATGGAGTGTGGATTCTTTTTGGATGTTGTAATCAGACAAGGTTCTACCATCTTCTAGTTGTTTGCCAGCAAAGATCAAACGTTGCTGATCTGGAGGGATTCCCTCTTTGTCTTGGATTTTTGCTTTCACATTCTCAATGGTATCAGAAGGTTCAACCTCCAAGGTGATGGTTTTTCCAGTAAGTGTTTTAACAAAAATTTGCATTCCTCCTCGAAGACGCAGTACTAAATGAAGGGTTGACTCTTTCTGGATATTGTAATCTGAAAGCGTCCTACCATCTTCAAGCTGTTTTCCAGCAAAGATTAATCTCTGTTGGTCTGGAGGAATACCTTCTTTGTCTTGGATTTTTGCTTTCACATTTTCAATGGTGTCTGAGGGCTCCACTTCCAATGTGATGGTTTTACCTGTTAGTGTTTTAACAAAAATTTGCATGCCTCCTCTGAGCCTCAAGACCAAATGGAGTGTGGATTCTTTTTGGATGTTGTAATCAGACAAGGTTCTACCATCTTCTAGTTGTTTGCCAGCAAAGATCAAACGTTGCTGATCTGGAGGAATTCCTTCTTTGTCTTGGATTTTAGCTTTTACATTCTCAATAGTATCAGAAGGTTCAACTTCTAAGGTGATTGTTTTTCCTGTTAAGGTTTTAACGAATATTTGCATGCCTCCTCTAAGTCTTAATACTAAATGCAGAGTGGATTCTTTCTGAATATTGTAATCAGATAGAGTTCTACCATCTTCTAGCTGTTTGCCAGCAAAAATCAACCTTTGCTGATCTGGTGGGATGCCTTCTTTGTCCTGGATTTTGGCTTTGACATTCTCAATGGTATCAGATGGTTCAACTTCAAGGGTGATGGTTTTGCCAGTGAGAGTTTTAACAAAGATCTGCATTCCTCCACGAAGACGCAGTACAAGGTGAAGAGTTGACTCTTTCTGGATGTTATAATCTGACAGTGTCCTACCATCTTCAAGCTGTTTACCAGCAAAGATCAACCTCTGTTGGTCTGGAGGGATACCTTCTTTGTCCTGGATTTTTGCTTTCACATTTTCAATAGTATCAGATGGTTCAACTTCTAAAGTGATTGTTTTGCCAGTCAGTGTCTTCACAAAAATCTGCATCCCACCTCTAAGTCTCAGCACCAAGTGGAGGGTTGATTCTTTCTGGATGTTGTAGTCAGAAAGAGTTCTTCCATCTTCAAGCTGCTTTCCAGCAAAGATCAATCTTTGCTGATCTGGGGGGATGCCTTCTTTGTCCTGGATTTTGGCCTTGACATTCTCAATAGTGTCAGATGGTTCAACTTCAAGGGTGATGGTTTTCCCAGTGAGGGTTTTGACGAAGATCTGCATACCACCTCTGAGTCTCAGCACCAAGTGGAGGGTTGATTCTTTCTGGATGTTGTAGTCAGAAAGAGTTCTTCCATCTTCAAGCTGCTTTCCAGCAAAGATCAATCTTTGCTGATCTGGGGGGATGCCCTCTTTGTCCTGGATTTTGGCCTTGACATTCTCAATGGTGTCAGATGGTTCAACTTCAAGGGTGATGGTTTTGCCAGTAAGGGTTTTCACAAAGATCTGCATTCCACCCCTAAGTCTCAGCACCAAGTGGAGTGTTGATTCTTTTTGAATGTTGTAGTCTGACAAAGTTCTGCCATCCTCAAGCTGTTTGCCAGCAAAGATTAACCTCTGTTGATCTGGAGGAATGCCCTCTTTATCCTGGATTTTAGCCTTCACATTCTCAATGGTGTCAGATGGTTCTACTTCAAGAGTAATGGTCTTACCAGTCAAGGTTTTCACAAAGATCTGCATACCACCTCTGAGTCTCAGCACCAAGTGGAGGGTTGATTCTTTCTGGATGTTGTAATCAGAAAGAGTTCTTCCATCTTCAAGCTGCTTTCCAGCAAAGATCAACCTTTGCTGATCTGGGGGGATGCCTTCCTTGTCCTGGATCTTGGCCTTGACGTTCTCGATGGTGTCAGATGGTTCGACCTCGAGGGTGATGGTTTTCCCAGTGAGGGTTTTGACGAAGATCTGCATTCTGAAATAGAAAATTACGCATTAGCTACGTTTATGGGCGGACATTCAAAATGGCGTCGAACAAAGACACGTCATGGGAACAAAGGATTTCATTGTATAAATCTTTAACAAATCGATGAAAAATGACTTACATGTAGAGATTTTAATGAACATAAGAGAATTTCAGTAAAATGTATCACGTAATGGCAATTTTGTTGTTGAAAACAAGGAAAATGCGTCACTTAGGAGACTACACGTAGGAATGTTCTAAAAAACAATTTGAAACACTTACTTTATTTCTCCCTTTGTAGCTTCTAAACTTATCACAATATTCACAAATAATCACAAAGTTTATCTGTTGGATCACTATGTTTCTCTGTTCGCAGCACGACAAATATTAAAATGGCGAACCAGATCTGTGACTTTTATAGGTTTGACATCCCCCACTCCCTCGTAGCCTCGAACCCAAAACGCTTAGTTCTAAAACTAGGAATACGAACTGTTACCCTGTATGATCAAACAAATAAATTCCGCTGTTTCGATTCCTTATTTAATTCTAAAATATTCTGATATCTCAATAGCTTCATTTCATATAAAGTAAACAGATTATTTAATAAAAAACCGTCTAGGAAATTTCGGTATTTGATATTTGCCAGTTGGCGATACTAGCGAGTGACGTTCGTTGTCGATGTTGACCTTTCTGTCCTCTTTATTGAACCAGGCGTTAAAAACAGCTATAAATTCCATCACCCTATTGGTTTAAATATGACATTTGTGGCACCCGCTGCTATTGGCCGTGTACTGCTTTTGTACACATAACCTCACTAGTCAGTCCACTAATCTGTAATCTGTTGTGACTATAATATACTTATATAATCCACTTATTCTACTTTTGTGTTTGTTTTTGCTGTGTGATTACGTTTATTCCTGGTTATTATTTTCAATAATCGGCTACTTTATATTATAAAAATGCCCGTTATGTGTTTAACATGTGAAAAACAGTTCAGCACACAGTTTAATCTGAATAAACATTCCAGATTAAAACATAACGTGAACAGACAACATTATAGTTATGATGGAAATAAATTCAACTTTTTGTGTCTAGAGTGCAAAGATTCTTCATTTAGAAATGGCGACGATCTGATTTTCCATCTAAGATCTAAACACTCTCTACATATTGAAGATGAAGAAAAAGAATTTAACACTATTGAAGGTATTTTTAGCCAATAATTTCATAAGAAAGACAATTTTCTAACATATCTGCTTTTTTAGAGTTTAAGTCTTGGAAGGCTAATATGGAAAATAAAGAAAAATGCAGTTACGTCATATATGGTGGAAAGAATAAGTTGGCATCGGGAGATGTAATACAGTATTTCCGTTGTTGTAGAAGTGGGGGTATGTATCTATACCTGATTGTATAATATTTTAAATATTGAATTCTTCGATGTTTAGTTTTATTTTTCTTCTTTTATAGGCAATCAAAAAGGCAGACTCTGTGGACCAACAACTGTTGCTAATCGACAACGAAATCAAAAAACCCAGGGATCTGCCAAACTGAGCTATGCTTGTATTAGCAAAATTACCTTAAAGATAATTGAAAATCGGTTTTATGTGAGAAGAATTATAACACATTATGGTCATTTAAATCAAATAGAACATTTAAGAATCAGCCAGCTGGATAAGAAGCATTTAGCTGCAAAATTAGTGGATGGTGTGCCAAATTCAAAGTAATTACCTACCGAAAAATATAATATATGTAGTAAACAATTAGAAATAATTTTAGACCATTATTTCAAACCTATATTCGTTCTGCTAGTAGTTAAGTGTAAGGGATTGTTGTTTGTTGTAGCAAGTTTCCATCATTATCTAAGTATTTACTTCTCTATTTAAATACTATTTTCCACATCTTTAACTATATCTTTTTTTACAGAATACTGGATGGTATCCGTGACAATATTAGTACAAACCTTAAAAGGATTGATCTTGTGACAAGGCAAGACCTTGACAACATCAAAAGGAGCTATAACATCTGTCAGCAAGATGGGGTGAAGCATAAAAATGATGCAGTTAGTGTGGAATTGTGGATAGAGGAATGCAAAACTTTACACAATAATCCTGTTCTATTATATAAAGCACAGGGTCAACCTTGCGAAAATTTTTTGGACTCAGATTTTGTTCTTATAATTATGAATGAAATTCAAGCTTCATTACTTTCTCAATTTGGTAAAAATATCATTGCCATTGATAGCACTCATGGCATGAATAATTATGATTTTGAGATGACTACACTCATGATTGTAGATGAATTCAATGAGGGCTTTCCTGTTGCTCTAATGTTTACCAATAGGAAAGATACCTTAATCAATGTAGTTTTTTTTAGAGCAATTAAGAATAAGGTAGGGGTTATTTTATGTAGAACATTTATGAGTGATTTATGTGAAACTTTTTATGCTGCTTGGGCTGAAGTGATGGGTATTTCACAGCACCAACTATACTGTTCCTGGCATGTGGATCGTGCCTGGCGTACAAATTTAAATAAAGTTACAAAAAGTAACAAAAGAGTAGCAGTATATAAAACATTGAAATATATACAGAAAATTGCTTATATTTCCTTATTCCATGAACAGTTGAATAGTGCTATACTTCATATGCTTGATGATCCTGACACTAAAAAGTTTGGTGATTACTTTGTTACATATTATACGAAGAACTATATGAAATGGGCATATTGCTATAGAAAAGATTGTGGTATAAACACAAATATGAAATTAGAAAGCATGCATAAGGTAATTAAATATTTTTATCTAAGTGGAAAACATGTAAAGCGTTTGGATAAGGGTTTGCACGCAACTCTAAAATATGTAAGGGATAAAATTGTTGACAGGATGGTTAAGCATACTAAAGGTAAGCAAAATATGCAACAGACAGAAAGTTTTAAGAGACATAGGGTGGCTATTACCTCATCATTCATAGTGAATTCTGATAGTAATGAGTCATATTCAGTTATACATGATAACAACCAGTATCATGTTAAGAAAACCAATATTTTGGAAAAATGTTGCAAAACTGGTTGTGACTTTTGCAACATCTGCATCCATCAGTATAGCTGTAGTTGTCCAGATTATTTCTTAAATAGTGTCATTTGCAAACATATCCATTATGTTGTGCTAAAAAATGTAAATACATCACCCTTAGAGAAAAATAATAGAGATAATGGTGTTATAGGCGTAAGTGAATGTATGGATTTTTTCACTGCAACAAATGTTAATCCATTGTGTGATAAAAAAGAGCGCATAATGAAGGAAATTTCAGATTTAACAATGCTTTTGAATACACATGATGTGACTAAATTGAGTGACAGCAATTTCCAGCTAATTCTATCTAATTTAAATGTCACAAAGAACCTGATAAGACTACCTGCATCTCAAGAAGAGGAACATTTTCAACCCATTATGGAGATGTCAGCATGTAAAAATATACTGCCACAAAACAGATTCTACTCAACAAAGAAAAAGAGGCAATTGAATACATCTACCCAAATTTTAAAAAATCCAAGTATGAGTGAGAGTAAAAACATTTCATCTGTGCTAAAAGGTGATAATGTTGCTTATATATCAAGAGATGCAGGAGAGGATCACAGTTATAGATAAAAACATCTTTGTCATTCGCTATACAGGCTTAGATATCGAATTATTAATAAATTTATGTTAAAGTAGCTTCTTGTAGTTCGTACATGCTTAAAAGTAATGCAAATCAGTATGTATTGGATTTGTCATTTAGCTGGAAATGGATCTGTCCACATCAGAGTGTTCACACATTTTTTACTCTTGAAAGGGCTAAGAGTGCAACTTAGACACTTCCACTAGGCACCATTTCGCCTACATTATGCTGATGCTGGTACTGATGTATGTATGTATGTATGTATAGGTATGGATAGTTAATAGTTTTAGTAATGGTACTGTTGAGCTCTCAGCTTTTTACCACTGTATTGAATCAATATATATTTTCTTTTTGTATGGTTTTCCTAATAGTGATGTGAATAAAGACCTTAATATTATTATTGTACCCCGACTTTTTATTTGTCACCCAAAAGAGTAAAACTTGTTCAGATATTTTCTTGAGACCATCAGTTTGGTGTGGAACGAAAATAATAATAGATTACTTTTTCCCCCTTGATGCCCTATTTTAGTTGCTTGTAAACCTAATTTTTATGTTATTAAATTTTGATCCATATCCAGCGTACTTTGAATAACAGTTTTATCTCCAAATAATATTATTTTACCTATACACCTTATGTCTAATATCGCTCATGTCACTATTAATAATAGTTGATGTTTCATGGTGGCTCCTTATCTAGGTAGTGCCTGATATAACCATACTTGGGCTATGGGCTCCCATTCTATACTGTGTGGTATTGTTTATAGCATTCATGTTAGCTTTTATCAGGTCCTTTCCCCTTTTTTTGTGCGGTCAATATGAATAATAATATTAAACCTTTTACTGAATACAGCCAAATACATGACTCAGTTTAAATTTTCCCGGGAGTTGGTCTAGCCAATAGGAGATCAGTGATCACATGGTGTATTCCGACCAATAGAATCTTGGAATTTATAGCTGTTTTTAACGCCTCGTTTTATTGATCCAGTCAGCTGATTCATTTCCTGCCAGTGACGTACTTAGAGGGTTCCACCGGGTCTAGATTGCTCTTGAAGCTTCCAAAGAATTTTCCATACATGATACATGGATCATGGATACCTCTAGGTACTACGACTTCGTAGTATCATGGGTCAGAATTGTCCATATAACCAGACGCAATGTACGCTAGTTGGCCATTTTCAGAGTCTAAAGAAGAATTTTTCAGTCGTTTAAAACCAGTTGCACTGGACAAACTACTCGCTAAATAAAAAGACTTGATTTATCGGATAAAGATTAGGGAGAAAATGGTTTTCTCATTTTGTTTATCGAAAAACTAAGAAAAGCTAGTAATTACTCAGCGTAGGTATCTCCGACTGAAATTGGTGGCTGTAGACAATTAAAAAATCGCCATCGCATTTATAGCGAAGAAAAAACTTGTTAAAACCTGAGACATTTCCAGAAATGCAGCGATGGTCCCAATGGTCCAAAATTATGTAGGTTATGGGTATATTACGGGCACTACGGCTACTGGCAGTACTGGTTCTCGGGTACTGGCATATAGTCTCTGCACGCCCTCGCAAACATAAATCCTAGATGCGTCACTGTTTCCTATAATATTTATTATTTATATTTATTATCATTTTATCATTTTAGTTCACTCAAGTTCTATGTACGAGGTTGAACGTTAGTTTTGTTGAAAAGGGCTCTGGAAATATTATTATAGCTTCAAAGATAGCAGTCTCTGGTTAGGAGCTATACGCCATGTTTCCCAACAATTATATTAATTTAAAAAAAGCTAGCAATATGAGATCAACTCTATCCTGTTTCAGTGTTTCCCCATTGCTGCTGTTATCAGCTGTTTTGGTAAACATACACCTGTTTTGTGAACATACACAATACCTACCTCCCTACATCATCTACGTACCTAGGTAGGTATCTACCTACACAGTAATGTAGATTCGTATTTTTTTTAGTTCTATTTTCAAAATCGGCAGTATCAGGCAATACAATTTTGTAATATCGTTTTGATCTATGAAGACATTGCTACGGTGATTGAATTCTATTAGAAAAAGCAGTAGATTGGTGTGTCCATGTGTCTCGTAGTTTGAGAGCAAAAATCCACCTGTTAAAGCTTATAAATAGGAATGTATTGCTAGAGACAATACACAGAATAAATCCTGGCCAATATACGGCAGCAAAAATAGAAGGGTAATAAACTGTACGAGCAACGCACAAAAAGTGCGGAAATAGTACATTTTTTTTTGTTCAAAAACCAATTGTCGTTTCTGACCATTTCTATTCTATTCTATTTTCGTCTGACTGCCTGTTATGTAATCCTTGACCTCTCTATAATTCGGAAAATCTGATTGTAATAAAATTTTCACCATGAGTTAAGGCGCGTTCTCACGTGTCAACTTTAGTGTCTTTAGTTGACCAACTGTAGTTGATCAGCAAAAGTAGAATACGACTTGAATGAGTTTATAGATCACACATTTCAACAAAAACTGACCCATTGTTTCAGTTGATTGGCAAACCAGTACCTACATGCTTTTTTGTATATTGTTCTGATAAGCTTAATTTTATTCTTCACATGCGAGTAATAGTAAGGCCAGTGATATCCATTTCCTTGACAGTAGAGCTCAGATAATTTTCTCGAGCATCTTTTTTTTTTAATTATCCGTTCGGCGGTTCCAGAGGCAATCATGCTTCTAATATAGTTCCAAAAATTTCCTCATAATACTTTCCGACCATTTGACGCTCATTATTTTATTAAACTATTTGACTTTATGAAAAATGAAAATACACAGCTGATTTACAAACGTTGAACGCCAGTTCACACGTTTCAAGACAAGTTTCAACTTGAAAGCGATCGTCAAGGCGCGTTCTCACGAGTCAACTTTAGTCATTATGACAACTGTAGTTGATCAACGAAAGTGGAATACGACTTGAATGAGTTTATAGTTCAACAGAAACTGACAGATTGTTTCAGTTGATCGGCAAACCAGTATACATTGTTCTGATAATCTAAATTTTATTCTTCACACGAGTTAATAGTCCATTTCCTTGACAGTAGAACTCAGAGAATTTTTTCGAGCATCTTTCTTTTTTAGTTATCCGTTCGGAGATTCCAAAGGCAACCATGCTTATAATATAGTTCCGAAAATTTCCTCATAACACTTTCCGACCATTTGACGCTCATTATTTTATTAAACTATTTGACTTTTCTATCCTCTATAGGAAAATACCCACGAGTACATGTGCCGCGAAATGTATTTGAACGTTCTACACTGTTTACAAACGTTAAACGCCATAGCGCCAGTTCACACGTTTCAATAAGACAAGTTTCAACTTCAAAGCGATCGGTGATGATTCGTCAGTTGATCAGGAAAAGTTTGACTGGGTCAAACTTTTGTTGATCAACTCTATTGAAAGGAAGGTTCTTACAACAGTTTTCATTCAACTTTTGTTGATCAACTACAGTCGGTCAACTAAAGCTGACTCGTGAGAACGCGCCTTTACCATTACGCAGGTGTGTGGAAAAATCTTTACATTTTTTAAATGCTCGTCAAATCTGTCCAAAGTAATCATCTGTAAAGAAAACTTTCTTCGTCCACTTGTATATTTTAGCATATGGCTATGGCACTGCTTTAATTTCTGCTGAATTCCACAAAAATATAAGAAATATTCACACATTTGTAGAAATTTTAGAGAATGATAGATTTTAAAACATGGAGAAAAAAACCGGTGTAGGTAGTCTAGGAAAATGAAATGATGGAAGTGAATTTTAAAATGTACCAGTACAGCAAGGCTAGTTATGCCATTGTATGTCTTTTGACAATGCCTGTGAAGATCCTCAAACTGTGTATACTGTCTACCAACAACTGAAAGCTTTCATACAGAGTTTAATATAATTCGACGTATCTCTGTCAGGGTATGATAGAGATAAAATGCAACAAAATTAGCTGAATATACCTATGTATGGACAAATATCAGTAGTTTTTGAGATTTTTCAATTTTAACGGTATTCTGATAAATACCAAAATCTGGCATTTTTGTCTAAACAATGAAAAATCTATGTTAAAAATCAGTAACATATTCACTTATTTTAGTTCAATATATGTTTACATTGATTTTTTGTATTTATAACTTGAGGTATGTGACCCCCTGGTGGTTAAGTAGAGTTGCTGCTGAGCTAGATTTCACCACCAATATAGCATATTATTATTGGCATTTTTTTTTCAATAAATAAAAGACTGTTATTATTATTGAGAAAAATAAAATAATTCTCATTTTCATTTCTAATGAATCATATCAGCTCAAACTTCAGCCCAAACTACTGGAAAAACTTACCCATGATCTCTGCTTCTCAAAAAGGTATAAGATTCAGGAGCCAGGATTCAAATTCAGGGGACTGTGTCTAGTGGTCGGGTCATTGACAACCTGTTATCCTTATGGTGATAAACAAAGACTGCTAATATTTTTTAGTAGTCTGTGGTGATAAATAATTTTCAGGAGGGGGTGTCATAATGATAGCGAAAATAATTAGACAGGCTGAAGAACATCTGGTTATAGTGTTTGGTTAAACATGTGGCAAAAATTTAAAGGGTGATCCTTTGCACCATTTTGAGAATATTTTGTTATTTGATGGGTTTTGAAAAACAATCCAATTCAAAGACAGGATGAAAAAAATCACATGGTAAGTTGTTCATCTACAACAAATGCTTAAAAAGACTTCCACCCCAGCTTGGATACAAGCAGGCAATCTTGCTCATCAGTGATTGCCAAACTCTTTCAAACACACTATGCCCCTTTTGAATGAAGTTACATGCAGGAATTCTCTAATTAATATTGAAGTGACATTGTATGTTTTAGGCCAGCACCAACAATTTTTTTCTAAATTAAGAGTGAGGGGGTTGCTGCTAAGCTATTAGGACAACTGAACTGAACCCTAACACCCTCACTAAAAAAAAAAAAAATAGAACCATGGTTATATGCTTTTTGATTTGTAACTTTGAAGGTTGTCAGTAAAACAGCTCAGCTGGACTTTGCCAAGGCTAAAATAAAGGCGTTTCTTTTATTTTTGACTGAAAGGAAGACCTCTTTAGGAATCTTGCATATGGACCAAAAAAATAAATTATAGTTAGGATCTACCTTTGTTTTTTTAATCATATGGTCTAGCTATTTGGAAGTACATGGTATCTGAAAGTAAAATCATTTAACGATTAAAAAAATTACAGCAACACAAAAAAATAAAAAGCTTTTTAATAAAGTATTTGCAGTATGTTTCCAAGTCCTACTTTTATAAATATTACATTTATATAAATCATTTGTTTTCTAAAAGGTGCACAATAACTTTTAATTAACCAAAATTGAAATTTTCTTCTTTCAAAGGACTACAGTTAGGTATACTATCCTGGTTGATTACTTTCACCTATTTGTTCTGTAAAAAATGTTTTTGTAATTTAGTGGCCATTATTATAAGCTTGAAAAAAAATTATGAAATCCTTTTGGGGAATTAAAAATACAGACAACTTTATTTACTTCAATTCATTTAATTTCTATTGTTTAAAATATAAGAGTAACAAAATTTAAAAAAAATAATATAGACAGAAATTGAAACTTCTTAATATCCTCCTCTAAGTCGCAGTACCAAGTGCAAGGTTGATTCTTTTTGTATGTTGTAGCATTGATTAAGGTATTTAGGGGAAGATGAACAACCACACAGTAAAATCGCGCGCTCGCAGTCTATCTCACTCACTCTAGTCTATCTCACTCACTCTCATAGAAACCACGACACCGTCACCTGGCGCCCTCTGGGCGAATCTCAGAAGCTTCAAAAATTCCTGAATCCTTTATAATAAATATGCCCAATAGATGGAGCAAAGGAGCATCCAGCTATAAAAATACGACCTTGAATGACCATGGCTGACCCATACCTAACTACCGACGGGTCGGTCGGGATCGTCGGTGAACCTAACATTCGAAAATATGCTTTGTGTTCCAATTCCAAACGATCAGCTGACAGCGGTTGATAACCTTGTTGTCGGTATACCGCCATATGAAATTGAGGACTTTTATTTGTTTTTTACAATTTCTTGGACATTTTCACCATAATTGTTGTTGTGATGTGTTTTTTAAGGAACCTTTTTTGTCAGGTAAGCACATCTGTCAATTAAAATGATGTAATTCATGAGATAATGCATGATGAAAACTTGAATGCATATTGAAAACAGCAAAAAAAAACGTTTATTCGCCAATTACAGTTATCCCATGAGTTATCACATTCACTAGAGCGATAGTTGTTATAGTCATACTGCATTTTTATCACTTGATACTCCAAAATAATGCATTTCTTACTTGGAAGTTTTATCTGTGAAGTATATAGAAGTAATGAAGTTGTAGTGGCCAACCTTTGGTGGATTATGTTAAAGTAGCAAAAACATCCATCCGTAGGTAATAATTGCTAGTTGTATACCTATGTACATATAGGCAAGTTCAAAAAATGGATCATTTAATACATTCATTTTTTGACATAACCTGAAAGTTGAGTTTCTGGAATAGGTACATTATGACTATTCACTTCTCTATTCGAATAATTTGCGCACTATTTCAAAATGCTTCCTTTTTGTCATTATAGGTGTGGAAAAAATTCTCCAGCTTCCCAAGCATTCGAGACAGAAGAGGCAGACCGATACCAGGAGGCGAAGAGTGTGCTGACTTTACTCCACATACTGTGTATACTAACAGCACCAATAAATGCTCATGTTATCTATCCATATATTTTTTAATAAATGGTGGAGTTAAAATGAATTATTTATTATTATAGGGTATGCTTCTCACACAATCAAAATGAAAATATTACATATTATAGTTATGTTTATTCAAAACAAATTTCATGTCTGATGTTGCTAACAAATTTGATTTTAAATGATGTTCTTAATAATCACATTACTTCATAATTTTAAACGTTATTATTATAATTAACCATAAACGTATCGATGAGGAAATGAAACAGGATACATTTCAAAAATTTTATTATTCTAAATGATAAACAGTTGCATCTTTCTTTACAATTTTTGTTTCATTTTTAACAACCACAGATAATACATCTCGGGACTGACATGCTGAGTTCAACATTTGCTTTAAAAGCTGTCTTAGACCAGTGCCGAAGCCTTCAAAAATAATAAAAAGTGAAAAAAAATTACAGTAGGATGAAACTCATTAGAAAAGGAGGAGAATATGATAAGAATAAAAGGAAAAATAAATTACGGTCGATTCGAGATCGGGAAGTGGGAGGGGGTGAGCTTTTAAGGGTAGAAAATGGTTTATCTTGATTTCTGGCAAAACTACAAGTCCTATGGAAAAAAGTTGAATGGCAAAGATGTAGGTAATAAAAAGATCTACAACTCTTGTGTTATCAATTTTTTCACATAACCTCAAAATTTTGGTGAAAAATTCAAAAAACCAAGTTTTTGGTCCTTTATTTTTATCTTTTTCAAAAAAAATATTTTTTTTACGAAATTTGGTGAATACTTCCCTTATTATGTCCCAAATACACTGTAATTTATTTGATTTAAAATATTTATTTTTTCGCCTTATTTGACCTTAAGATAAAAAATGCACCCCATTTTTCAATCACAAATTCTCGCGTCAAAATATCAGCTTTTTTCAAAAAGTTTGGGAGCCTTTCGTTCGTTGAAATCTCTATTTTCTGATGGTGTAAAAAAATATACATTACTATAGAAAATCTTCTCAGAAAATGCAAAAAACTGAAAAAAAACTCAAATTCGAAAAATTTGTTTACTCACCATGTACAATTTTGAGCTATTTATTAAAATTTACACTTATTTACTTAAAAAACGTGAGATTTCATGTTACATTGATAAACTAAAAAATTGCAAATTGGAATATCCTACTATAATTATCAAATAAATAAGTTAATATTTAATAAGACATCCACAATATTTTGAAAAAGTTGTAGAATCTTCTTTAAATAATATTTGTACCTGAGTGACATATGGTGAATGTTAGCCCATTGTAAGGTATTTCATGGAGAAGTGGGGGAATTACATTTTCGATGGTTATGGTGGAAGGACAAGTGACAAGCATCTAACAGAAAATTGTGGCTTTTTAAATTTAATTATACCTGGTGACATAATATTAGCAGATAGAGGTTTTTTAATTAGAGACTCAGTTGAAGTTCTAGGAGGTCACTTACATATTCCAGCATTTACAAAAGGTAAGACGCAACTTCACCCAGTAGAGATAGAAACCACTCGTAGTATTGCTAGAGTTAGTCCATCTCAAATTCCCCTTGATTAGTCTCAATATTTTTTACACAACTGTACATCATATTCAAATGCATTTATATTGTTCACATAAGTTTATACTAGATATATGTAAATTATATCCTCACAATTACTAGGAATTCTGTGAAACTAACAATGCCTAAACAAAAAATGCAGTTTTTGATAGATGATTCTCATATAATGTAGTTAAATCATACAATAGTGTCCCTAATTATATTAGAAGTAGCTATAAACTATAACAATGTTTTTAATGTCTCAGAAATTCTTGTCATTTTGTTATGTATAACAATATGATACTTCAACTCTGTGTATGCCAACTTTTTTTTTAGAATATGTATATATAGCTTTCTTGTTGGCCGACACTTTTAGGACGTGCTTTAAGGAAGAAAAGAACTGCTGCTATGTGGCTGCAAACTTCACTTAATCCTGCCATACAAGTGCAATGAGCACATGATATAGCACCATCTGACAGTACGATAATCCATACCTGTAGTGGTTTATCATTTCTTCTTTGTGAGTGCATAACCTGTAACAAAATAAGGGCTGTTTTAGTAGGTATAGTTTGCTTTTATGGGCGAAAACAGGATGGATGGTTCTTTCTAATCTCTAAAACTATTTTTTTTTTGATAGATTGTTCTCGCTTCACATAACAACATGGAAAAATTGACTTGACATAAATATCATGTAACAAGGATATTCTACATTACACATGCTTGTTCTTTTGTATTAATTTTACATAAAATAAAATTATAAAAAAATGTTCAGGCCAATTATTTGTATCACCCAGTAAAACTTTGAGTGAAATAAAGAAGTAGACATGTTTTTTACTTTTTCTGACAAGAAAAAAAAGGAAGGTGTATTCACTAGTGATTCAGCCACTTGAAATTAAGAATACAACAAGCATTTTTTTCTGCATTTTTCTCACCAACTTTTTTTAAACTGAAATTTAGTGAGACCATACGGTTTGTCATGTTCTAAATAGCTGTAATTGCGAGCATCTAGTTTAGTGATCATTGGAATGCTCCACTGATACCTTGGACTGTCAACAAAACAAAACGAAATACCAGAAGTATGGCAGATTTATGCTGTTACTCACACTAATAAACCCACACATTAGCTTGAGCGTTAATACCTTAATCAATGCTTGAGCATAGTATACCTAAAGTGACCATTAATCAGCCACTCGTACATCTTTATAATGATTGTGCCATGCCTTGGAACCACTCTTGTCTGTTTGTTGCCAAATTCTTGGGATCAGTAATTCTCAAAAGAAATTCATTTTGCTGCTCAGTTTGCCATAATATTTAGCAAGCTTAAATTGTAACATGAAATTGGAGTTACTGCATTGAGAAATGTTACTGGCATTGGTTTATTGAAAAGTGTTCACAAAGTTTTTGTTTTATTTATTGAAAAATACCTAGTTATTTTGATGCAGTTGGTCAGCTGGTGCTGATTTTGAGTAGGAATAACATTTTTAGAAGGTGTTTTCAATATCCATTTTAGGTATCAACATCGTCCTAATAACCAGAATGAATCACTGGGTTTTTTGAGGCATTCAACATTAGACCATTGAAGAAAAGACTCTTTCTGCTGATGCATTGGTGCTGGGCAGTATATAAGTTCAGTCAAGATACAAAAGCGTTATGTTTGAAATTGTTGTGGTGGAATGCCCCATAGGCTTAAGAAAATGGCAGAGTATGGTAAATTTGCGTATTGCTTCAAGTTTTTAGTGATGTAGATGAGTAATAGAAGGCAATAGTTTGGTTTCAATGGTATAGGCACTTACCTGAATTATACTCATACGTACGGTACTGCGTGTCTGACCAAGAATTTCTTTGTATCTGATCTCTGGATATAGTTCTGTTTGAAGTGTTGTTCGCAGACACCTAATTGCTTTGGCAGTGGGTCAGACTTTCCAACATATTGGAACAAATTCACATTGCCACTATTCTTGATCCAAATATCACGTATAGCTGTTGCTTTTGGGAAAGCAAAGAACATCTCTGGATTACGAGTTTTGTTGTTTGGACAGTTATAGTAATAACATCTGTAAACCATTTTGCTTCCCGAAATCGCGAAAAATTCAATACAAACGATGATAAATCGAAATCAATCAATCAATATTTTTTGATCGTGGTTGACCCAAATTTTCCAAATAACATCCAAATATTAAACAATTGAAATATGACACTGCCATCACTATGTCAAATGTCAAATTGCCAATGTCAGCGACACCTGGCGGAGATAATAGTAAGTAGCGTTGATAGATCGTTGGAAGTAGGGTACTTTATTCGTATCAAAGTCGATGGTTGTTATATTGTCAAAGTTGTATCAGTAGAGGTACATTTGTGCTCATATAGGTGGCGACACTCCAGGAGGAACAAAAATTAGGCGCGTGATCTTAGCATCTAGTGGCCCATCTTCCCCTAAATACCTTAATCAATGGTTGTAGTCAGAAAGAGTCCTTCCATCTTCTAGTTGTTTTCCAGCGAAGATCAAACGTTGCTGATCTGGAGGGATTCCTTCTTTATCTTGGATTTTAGCTTTCACATTCTCAATGGTATCAGAAGGTTCAACCTCTAATGTAATTGTTTTTCCAGTTAAAGTTTTAACGAATATTTGCATACCTCCTCTAAGTCTTAATACTAAATGCAGAGTGGATTCTTTCTGAATATTGTAATCAGATAGAGTTCTACCATCTTCTAGCTGTTTGCCAGCAAAGATCAATCTCTGCTGATCTGGTGGTATCCCTTCCTTATCTTGAATTTTAGCCTTAACATTTTCAATAGTATCTGATGGTTCTACTTCCAAGGTGATCGTCTTTCCAGTAAGTGTTTTAACAAAAATCTGCATTCCTCCTCGAAGACGCAGTACTAGGTGAAGAGTTGATTCTTTCTGAATGTTGTAGTCTGACAGCGTCCTACCATCTTCAAGCTGTTTACCAGCAAAGATCAATCTCTGTTGGTCTGGAGGAATACCTTCTTTGTCCTGGATTTTTGCCTTCACATTCTCAATTGTATCAGATGGTTCTACTTCTAGAGTGATCGTCTTGCCAGTAAGTGTTTTTACAAAAATCTGCATTCCACCTCTAAGTCGTAACACCAAGTGTAAAGTAGACTCTTTCTGAATGTTGTAATCTGAAAGAGTTCTGCCATCCTCAAGCTGTTTACCAGCAAATATCAGTCTCTGCTGGTCTGGAGGAATACCTTCCTTATCCTGGATCTTAGCTTTCACATTTTCAATGGTATCAGAAGCCTCAACCTCAAGAGTGATGGTCTTACCAGTCAGGGTTTTAACAAAAATTTGCATTCCACCTCTCAATCTCAAAACCAGGTGAAGGGTTGATTCTTTCTGGATGTTATAGTCAGAAAGGGTTCTTCCATCTTCAAGCTGCTTGCCAGCAAAGATCAATCTCTGCTGGTCTGGGGGAATACCTTCCTTATCCTGGATCTTGGCCTTGACATTCTCGATGGTGTCAGATGGTTCAACTTCGAGGGTGATGGTTTTTCCAGTCAAGGTTTTTACAAATATCTGCATACCACCTCTAAGCCTCAGCACCAAGTGAAGGGTTGATTCTTTTTGAATGTTGTAGTCAGAAAGGGTCCTTCCATCTTCAAGCTGCTTGCCAGCAAAGATCAATCTCTGCTGGTCTGGGGGAATACCTTCCTTATCCTGGATCTTGGCCTTGACATTCTCGATGGTGTCAGATGGTTCAACCTCAAGAGTAATGGTCTTACCAGTCAGAGTTTTCACAAAGATTTGCATACCACCTCTGAGTCTAAGTACCAAGTGGAGGGTTGATTCTTTCTGGATGTTGTAGTCAGAAAGAGTTCTTCCATCTTCTAGCTGCTTGCCAGCAAAGATCAATCTCTGCTGGTCTGGGGGAATACCTTCCTTATCCTGGATCTTGGCCTTGACATTCTCGATGGTGTCAGATGGTTCAACTTCGAGGGTGATGGTTTTTCCAGTCAAGGTTTTCACAAATATCTGCATACCACCTCTAAGCCTCAGCACCAAGTGAAGGGTTGATTCTTTCTGAATGTTGTAGTCAGAAAGGGTCCTTCCATCTTCAAGTTGCTTGCCAGCAAAGATCAATCTTTGCTGATCTGGGGGGATGCCTTCCTTATCCTGGATCTTAGCTTTGACATTTTCAATGGTGTCAGATGGTTCAACCTCAAGAGTAATGGTCTTACCAGTCAGAGTTTTCACAAAGATTTGCATACCACCTCTGAGTCTCAGCACCAAGTGGAGGGTTGATTCTTTCTGGATGTTGTAGTCAGAAAGGGTTCTTCCATCTTCAAGCTGCTTGCCAGCAAAAATCAATCTTTGCTGGTCTGGGGGGATGCCTTCTTTGTCCTGGATCTTGGCCTTGACATTCTCAATGGTGTCAGATGGTTCGACTTCTAGGGTGATGGTTTTCCCAGTGAGGGTTTTGACGAAGATCTGCATTCTGAAATAGAAAATTACGTATTAGCTACGTAGCTACGTTTATGGGCGGAAATATTTAATGGCGTAGAACAATGGCGCATGACGGGAACAAAGGATTTCAATGCAGAGTCAGACGTTCAACCAATCGACGAATAATGGCTTACATGATCAGATTTTGAAGAATATCAGTTAATTTCAGCAAAAAGTATCACATATATGGGAATTTTGTCGTTCAAACAAGAAAATTATTGCGTTACTTAGGTGACTCAACGTACAAATCATTTAAATAACAATATACTGGAACACTTACTTTATTTTTCTCTTTGTAGCCTCTAAACTTATCACAATATTCACAAATAATCACAAGGTTTATTTGTTGGATCACTTTGTTTCTTCTTAGGACGACAAATATTAAAATGGCGAGCCCAGATCTGTGACTTTTATAAGTTTGACATCCCCCACTCCCTCGCAGTCTCGAACCCAAAACGCTTAGTTCTGAAAAGCGATATAAACTGTTACCCTACATGAGTATGCAAATGAAATCGGCTATTTCGATCTTTCATTCAATTCTAAGAAACTCTGATAACATAAGGGTTTCATTAAATTTAAACCTAGCAAAATATTTTTAAAAACCCGTCTAGGGAATTTCGGGGTTTGATGTTTGCGTATTGGCAACACTGGCGGGTTTTATTCGTTTTTCGTTGTGACTTTACATTGCTGTCCACTTTATTGATCGAATCAGCTGATTCATCTCTTACCAGTGGCGTACATATATCCGGACTTTTCCGGACGTAAGGTGTGCTAGTTGCAGGATTTATGCGATGTGTCAGGATTCTCCGTCTCCGATACACACATTGACATTGACAGCTTGACATTTTCAGCTGTGGACATACTGGTCGCTAAAACTATATATGTTGGTGTCACCACTTCTGAAAAACTCCGTGGATGATGGTCATATACCTAAGTACATTATTGAATATTGAACAAAAAAGTAGCAAAGAATTTACGACACTCGCACTGTGGAACCGGAAGCGATATTGACAAACCCGGATTTTTCCAGGACTAGTTTTTTCATGCTGATTCCGAATCTGTATTTAGTTTTTCTCTAGCACGTGTAGTTTTGGCTAACTTTTGTATACGGACAGACGGACAGACAGAGGCTCTGCATAACCTCTCTTCAGCTAAATTACAATATCCTACCAAACACATATCAATATGGAACATCGAGATGTATGCATATACATTTGCCAGCATTGGTCCATAACTATGACGGCACGATATACCATCAAATTGCCATGCTTGGTGATATGGTGATATTAGAGTCTAGGCAAAAAATGTCCATCTATATTAAGCAAAACCGTATATATATAAATAAGCAGTTCATTAACTTTTTAATTGAACCATAATAACCTTAATTCTTAAAAATGCAAACAACAGTTAATAAAAGTAAATATCTGCAGTGGTAAAACTGGTAGACAACAAAATCGCTAAGTAAAGAGTCAATGAATTCATCGGTAGAAAAGAAAATTTGCTATACCATACCTACCTATTTATTATAGGTAATAACAATCATTCGTGATGATTTTTTTGCATAACAAGGTGTGAATTATTATTAAAAAATACCTCGTTATTACTTCTCTTAATATACAAAGGCGTCCCAAAAGTATAATCGTGGTGTAACCTTCACAAGATAGAAGATAAGTTAAGCGTAGCAAGAAAAAATCGAAATTGAATAATATTAGTTTTGCGCAAAATGACTGCAAATATTATAGCATCAAAGATGACAAGCATATCAGGGGCCATATACATATATTTTCCTAACAAATTAAATTTGAAAAAAGCTCACAATATGAAAACAAGATTATCTGTTTCCTGTTTCCCAATGCATTTGCCGTTATCAGCTGTTTCGATAAACATGCACATTATTTAGGTATTTATAGATTATTCATGGATTAAAGTACATATTAGAGATAAAATTGATTTTTTACCTGTATAGTTTCGTATATATTTAAATTATTAAGTTCTGTTTTCAATAGGGAAATATCCGGCAATGCAATTTTGTCATATGGTTTTGATAACGTTTGTAAAAATAATAAATAATTAACAATGTACATTTTCGGTATTCTAGTATTTATATAGAATTTTTACAACATACATATTATATATCCCTCTCAAGCTTCTAGTAATTAATATAATCACCTAATAATTAGTTACAGAGTCCAAATACGTCTAATTAACAACTGGGTATTTTATATCAACTTGCTGTAGTCTGTAGTGCAAAGCACAAAAGGTGCAAAGGTTATACACAATATTAGGTAGCACGGGCAATTTAATTGGTGCTGTGATTAATTCTGTTCGGAAAACTCGTAGATAGGTGTTTCGTAGTTTGAGAACAAAAATCCACCTGTTAAAACTTATAAATAGAAATGTATTTACGGATACAATATACTGAATAAATCCGGGCCAATGTATACGAATACAAATAGAAGGCTAATAAACTGAACGAGCAACGCAAACTATAAAAAGGCACGGATATAGAACATTTTCTTTGTTTTCAAAAATACAGTTTCAAATCAATTAGGACATAACCTGCATGGCCAACGAAACCAACATATAGGTACGTCGAATTTGAGACAAAATGTCTGTAAGTCCGAATCCTTGACACCTCCACAAAATCGGAGGGTATACTGATCTTTGTAACTCTGAATCAGGTTAGTGCTCTACCGGTACGACGCAAACGGTCACGTACAACATGACAAAAACGAAAATGCACTGTTAAATTTCAGGGAACTGCAGGTTAATATTAATTAATCGTCGTCGTCGGATGGAAAAAACTTTACTTTTTTTTGTAAACTGATCCAGAATCGTAGGTGGCGTAAAACGAAAGGCAAAAAAATTCATATACTTTGTTTTCAGTCATCTTAGAATCATATAGATTATGATGTTTCAGACATTATCATCGCATATTTTACTTGCAAGACACCTGTATTGTGTAAGGCTTTCGCGGCCCTGATCCTGAACTGTCGAACAGTCCAGGAACCAACAGTTCCTGGACTGCTCGGCCGGCGTCTCATAATGTTCCGCCGCCTTAGAAGCTGTTACCTGTTCGGCATGTTCCGAGGAACAAACATAGTTTCTCGGAACACGCACAAAATAGAAGACATGCCCAAGTTTTGTTTCAAGCAGTTTACAGCATTTATTAAAATAAAAATATGAGGTTCAAAATTGGGGTAGTAAGGAGATGGGTTTATGGTATTTAACTACGAAAATAATTCTATGCAGATAATATAAAAAATAAAACCAAAACCTTACATAATATTTTCCCATCTATTTCTAGATATGTATGATATTTATTATTCCAATCATAGAACTGCTTCGTGTAGGGCGGTTCGTTAACCATTTTTTTGTTTTTAGCTAGTACCAAACAAAATGCGGTTTCTATTTTTGATATATCGGCAATAGTTGTATGCTGTTTTATTTATATTAACGTGGCATTATACCTTTCAGGTGGGGTAGGGAATCCTCAAATTTCATCATCATCATAGTCAAAATGTCTTAGCAGACATGTTGTGAACTCGTAAAATGCCTTAAGTCCGAGCTAGAGTATTGCCGACACGAATATTATCAATAGTTTTGAGAACTCGGCATCATTCGAAATTTACTGGCGCTCTTGATACTCATATCCAGCAACTGTTTCGTCGTATCCACGACCACGACACCGCCCACTCGGGGCATGACCCTGAACTACAAGTTTCTCCATATTATCGCTCCTGTGAATATGTCCGAAGAGTGTAAGCATTCTCGCCGACACAATGAATGATAGTCTCTTTGGATTTCCGAGCTCATCCAGTATGGAAGCGTTACTTCGATGGGCGGTATAAGGAACTCTCAGCATTCTCCTCCACGTCCACATTTCAAAAGCATCTACTCGTGCCCGATCTGCCTTTTTAACAGTCCAAGTTTCCGGGGCATACAAAAATATGGAGAACACAAGAGACTGAACCAGCGACATTTTGGTAGTTTTAGTGATGTTATGGTCACGCCATATTTTAGTAAGCTTTGTCATGGCCACACGTGCCTGTTGAATTTATATAATATTAATTAATTAATATATTATATATTATTAATTAATTAATATTATATCCTTTCAAATTTCAATTTTTTTAGCATTCAAATTTATATTTTTCTGAAAAAATTTGAGTGATCAATATGAAATATGATGAACGGTTTCACCAGTAGTTGAAATTATTGAAACTATTATAGCCATGATGTAACATCTAATATGCAGTATATTTAGAGTATACATAAGGAAGAAAGAGGGGCTATCACTTTATATTTTTAAGAAGAACAAAGTAAGAATATATTATAATATAATTTTGGGTCTCTATATTATAGAGACCCAAAATAACATAAAACCGTTCTGAACTAGTGTAATTATGTATGTACTAATATGTACAAAATAGCAGTAAGTAGAGCAGGAGAATAACGACAAAGTTGTTCCACGAAATAACGGTTTATTTGCGAATATATGGAGTTTGCAGTAGGGTATGGAATATTTGATAAGAACTTGTTGATTACATATCAACATCAAGTCTGTTATTGTATTTTTTATTATCAGCGTAGCCACGAATTATTTATGACTCACAAAAACAATGAACAATAATAATTATATTCGAGCACTTTCTAGAGAATTCTAGCAAGTCGTCGAAACGTGACTCGCATTATCAGAAACAGCGATAATCCCAATATATTAGCGAACTATTTTTAGAATTTATACAGGGCGGTCCATTTTTTAATGGAAGGACTTTCAACACTCGCCAGAGAAATACCCACTTTAAGATGAGCTGTGGAAATATTGGCCTTTTGTCGCACTTATGCTACGATAATAATGTAAGCAAATATTCAAAAAGTCAAACTTCCAATGTCAAGTATAGTAACCTATTTAATTATAGGTTTATTAAATAAATTAACCACCTATAGTAGCCTACTTAATCTAACCTACATAATCTATTTAATCAAGTAGGTTACTAGCGGACATTGAAAGTTTGCGTCTTTGAGTTTACTCTTTACTTAAAAAACACGAATTACACCAAACCATAAAAAATTGCTAGACCATCGCAGTAGATAGAAAAATTTAAGGAGACAGTTTCTTTAATAACAATAATATAAAAATATATAATATAGCGAAATAAATGTTTTTTTTTTTTGAAGATAACAACATTTTCCTAAAATCCAATGCCGGAGGTAATATGATATATGGTTTAATCAAATAATTCTGAAGAAAAACATTGAATGCCTCTGCATTATTTGAAAGTTACAAAATATTCCTGAAATACATTCATTCTTGAGAAATCTTATTGTAACTTCTTTCCTTCTTTTAACAGACGCACAGTTTTTTCAATAAAATTATAAAATCTTTCCGGGTGTCATTTCTCAGTGCACCACCTTAAAATTAATTTTTCTATATCCTCCTGGGACCTAGTGTCCAATCAGTTGTTGGACACTTCGTATTTTATTTTTTATTCAACGGAACCTGAAAGTGTTGGCATCGAATCCTGTTGTCCTCTCTGATATTGGATGTATAAGCAGCGCCATCTATCAACGGGCGGTCCAAACGCGCGGTATTTTTGCGCGTGGTTAGTATATTTTGCAATGGCGTCATCCCGAAAAACCAAGTACCATGGTATGTACGATATTTTTATTAATTCTGTGTGAGTTTTGCACGTTTTCTTGCTTACAGCAATAGAAATATTCATTCCTAATAAGAATATTATTAGAACTATGAATACAGCACTTATGTTACATCTTGGGAACTAGAAATTTGATATTTCCAACAGGTTGGACATGAGGACCTAAACACGGTAAATTAATGTTTTACCATGTCCAACCTATTGGACATCAGGACTCTAACACGACATTTTATTTAGGGTCACTTCATGATTTTAGTCGTTTATTTGCAGCAATTTTCGGATATCGCAAATACCTTATACCCGGCGAAGATGATGACAAACTTCTGCAGCTGCTTGAAATGGATTCAGACTTGGACAACTGCGATAGCGAAGATGAATGAGACGTCGCTGTTGAATGTCAACAGCCAAGCACAGAGAACGGACAAGAGATTCCACTGGAGCAACATGACAGTGATCAAGATGGACAAAGCGGTGATGGGGAAGATCAGCAGAGTGAAGATTCAGACGATGATTTGCCTCTAAATGTATGGATACAAGTCACACAAAGTAAGGAAATTAACACCAACAAAATAAAAAGAAACGAGCAAATGAAGTTCACGTGGGAAAAATCTAAAAGTTTTCAAGGTATGGTATTTGAAATACCAGAGGTTGAGGATACATCTAATGACAGAAGAGATTTTAAACCGTCAGACTATTTTTCTGAATACATTGACGACAACTTCTTCCAAACTATTTGTGAATGTACCAATGTGAAATACATGAGACTTCACAACAAGCCGTTGAATTCGAGTTTGAAGGAAACAAAACAATTTTTTGGTATCTCGGTACTGATGTCTTTGCTGAAATATCCTAGGATTCGAATGTTTTGGGCAAAGACAACCAGGGTGTATTCAATTGCTTCTGTTATGACAAGGGATAGATATTTCATGATAAGAAATCATTTAAAAGTTGTTATTAATGATGACATATCAGAAAGTTTACGCCAAACCGATAAACTGTGGAAAGTAAGACCTCTTCTAAAAAAAATTAGAGAAACGTGTTTAGCTCTACCTAGAGCAAACACGGTTGCTGTTGATGAACAGATGATTCCTTTCACAGGAAGTTGTGGTGTCAAGCAGTTTGTTCGAGGAAAGCCTAATCCAGAAGGCTTAAAGAACTTTGTATGTGCAACACCATCCGGACTAGTTTAGATTTTGAGGTATACCAAGGCAAGGACACTTTTTTGCAAAATTCAGCGAAGAGCTTGGGAGTAGGTCCATCGGCAGTTGTTAGGCTGATTGAGTCTTTGAGAGAAGGGACCCAGATTTTTATGGATAGATATTTTACAACGATACCACTTTTAGAATTCCTTCTGGAAAATAAAAATCATGGTACTGGGACCATAATGAAATCAAGAGTACCACGAGCCGTTCATCTGACAAGCGAAGGGATTTTGAAGCGTCTAGGAAGAGGAGCAACAAAACAAACGGTAAGATCAGATGGAAAGATAAATATAATTCAATGGTATGACATGAAACCGGTGTTACTTGCTTCTACAAATTTGCAAGAGGAACCTGTAGACGAATGTAAGCGGTGGTCGAAACAGCAGAAAAAATTCATAAAAGTCAGGAGGCCTGACATGGTAGCAAAGTACAATGAGTCCATGGGAGGTATCGATCTAGTTGACTGAATGATTGCATACTACCGAATTAAGGCCAGATCAAACAAATGGACTGTTAAAACCATTTTCACTTCACGGATCTTGCAATTGCGAACTCGTGGATCTTGTATCGGGAAGATAGGGAAAAATTAGGAGACAACAAGTACATGCAGTTATACGATTTTAAGTTAAAAATATCGGAATACCTGTTAGAGGCCGACGATGACGAAGATAGTGACGAAAATGAATCACGAGTGCATTCTGTGCATACACGAAATAAGCCAACAGGGTACGTTACTCCAAAGTCCAGTTCCCACCCATCATCACCCATCCCTAATAATAATAATGCCAGCATTAGGAAAAGACAACATTTGCCTATACTTAGAGGAGATCTAAAAAATGCTGTGAGGTGCAAAAGTAGTCACTGTAGCAAGAAAACAAAGTTTATGTGCGAAAAGTGCAATGCTTTTTATTGTATAACTTCCACACATTTGCCTATACTTAGAGGAGATCTAAAAAATGCTGTGAGGTGCAAAAGTAGTCACTGTAGCAAGAAAACAAAGTTTATGTGCGAAAAGTGCAATGCTTTTTATTGTATAACTTCCACCCATAATTGTTTTTATGAACATCACAAAAAATGATAACATAATATGTTAGAAATAGTTATGTTGCCAATATATCTGTACATGTTTTTTGTTCCCACAAAGTCCTGATGTCCAATATGTTGGACATGTCATATACAAAAAAATCATCAAAATAAAAAAAATCATGCTATAACCTCTTTTATTTCATATTTTCAACACAAAATCGTAAAGCAAGTATCAATATTGACTTTTTTTTGAGTTCGGGTCTCAGGAGGATATTAAGTGTTAACGTCCTGTTATTAAAAAGTGGACAATCCTGTAAGCCAAAGCCTTCTGTAATGATGCATTAGTAATATTTCATGGTGTTGGGTGTGATTTTTCCATAGATTTATATATGTATACTGGTATACTGCAACATACCATAATATGCTGATAGTTTTAAAATCTACATCAAGGAAGTGTTTCATTAAATTTGAGTCTTCATAAATCTCAGATGAAACACCAGCAACAATTATTATATGCATCCTAATTGGACCATTTATCATAGTCACAATAATGTCTTAACAGACATGTTGTGAATTCGTAAAATGCATTAAGTCGGAGCTAGAGTATTGCCGACACGAATATTATCAATAGTTTTGAGAACTGTAGCTCGCCATCGTTCGCGATTTACTGTCAGTTCAGTGTCGCTCTTGATACTCATATCTAGCAACTGTTTCGTCGTATCCACCCAGCATGTAGGGGAACGGCGCCGCCCACTCGGGGCGTGACCCTGAACTACAAGTTCCTCCATATTATCGCTTCTGTGAATATGTCCGAAGAATGTAAGCATTCTCGTCGACACAATGGAGGATAGTCTCTTTGGATTACCGAGCTCATCCAGTATGGAAACATTAGTTCAATGGGTGGTATAAGGGATTCTCAGCATTCTCCTCCACGTCCACATTTGAAAAGCATCTATGCGAGCTTGATCTGCCTTTTTAGTATTCAAAGTTTCTGAGGCATGCAAAAATATGGAGAACACAAGAGACTGAACCAGTGTCATTTTGGTAGCTTTAGTGGTGTTATGGACACACCATATTTTAGTAAGCTTTGTCATGGCCACCCGTGCCTGTAGAATGCGCTGTCGAATTTCATTCTCACAGCTACCTGAATTGTCGATCAAAGAACCGAGGTACACAAAACTTTGAACTACCTCATAACGGCCTATTGACTTTATTTCTCGATGATTGTCATGCTCTATATCTACGATCATAACCTTGGTCTTGTAGTTAATACCAAGACCATATGCTGCACTGTGTTGTTCTAAAACGTTCAATAGAGCTATTAGTTCTTCCTAAGAAGCAGTAATAAGGGCTTTATCGTCAGCAAATCTTAAGTTAGATATTTTGCTCCCGCCAATAGTTATCCCACATGTCATATACATGATATGTATGTGTAATATAATGATATGGATATGTACATCCATAGAATGTACGTAAGATATTCCAGTTTGAACATGTTTATTTTGAATATTCATAAGACGTTAAATGTACATATGAAAAATGATATCCACTAGTGTAATATACTATGTATGTTCACGTAGATATATCCATATGCGAATATACATAAGATGTTGGTCTATGTATCATATATACATCTAGTAGTTTACGCCTGCGCGAAGTACAAGTAGTGCCGCCATTGCTGATTTCTAGTCATTCCATCGTACGACTCGTTCGCGTCCTTCGCGTGTGTGCTGGTGCTGGTTGTGCCTGATTCCCTGATAGAGTGAAATATTGTGCAATGTTACTTATCTGCTTACTACTGATAATACTCACATCAGCGTTTGACGGTAAGTCATAAGCGGAACAAACCACCTACAAAATGTTATAACCTTGATTTCTTCGTGATTTTAGACATGCCATTCAACAGAAAAGAGATGACAATCACAGTAATCGATTTTGCCAGGTATTATTATTGTAATTAGAAATTGAATTAATAACAATACATAATGAAAGCATAAAGTTTGTTTATCTTACTGCCTCTACATTGAACTTTCATACACTATATGCATGTGCATTAAAAGTACATGAATGTACATTTAATGGATATACCATGGACGTGTATATATCCATTGTATGTACCATGTACATAATATGCATGTACATTAGACGTCCATATGTACATTCTATGGATATGCAATGGATGTGAAAGTTCGCGACAAACGTACATGCAATGTATATTCTTTTGACGTCTATTTGACATCCATCGGACATTCTTGCTCCATTTGTGGATATACAATTTGATATCCATTGTATGTGCAATGTATATACTTTTGTTATTTGGGATACCGCCATTCCAGTTGTCCAATACCTGTCTCATCACAGATTCAGAGTAAATGTTGGACCATTAATGCTGGGCATTTGATTCCATTGGCAATGAGCCATTAATGGTCCACCATACCTAGGTTAAATGCTGCTGTACCACATATATTGTTATCAAAAAATACCAGGTAATGAGTAGTAGTAAATGCGGAACTGGGCGCCATTACGTTTTGTACTGATGTTTTATTTATTTATTGTGTCTTTTTCTACAGTGGTTGTTATTATTTGTGATCGATTGTGATTTGAAAAATGGTTGGATTGTTTATGAACATGGAATATATCGTTCAGATGGTCAATGTTCTATTGTCAATGATTCATAGCCATTCGTCCCTTAATCGGAATAATTTTGATAGCTGTGAATTAAAGTGCCTTCAATGAACTTCAGGCAAACTAATGATGTTCCTTCAATATGACACTTTTTGCCTTTGGTTTTTCCAGTCATTTTGCTCATTATTGTTATATATTCATGATTCTTAATTCAGTGAAAGTTTGTAGATCAACTGCCTATCAACGCATTCTTCATTTGTTTTATGAATAAAAGTATCTAACTTATAAAAAATAAAAATGTACAACACCCTGTAACATAAAATATAAATTGCTGCTGGCCTGGTCATGTAGGTATTGTATAATATGATGCAATTTTCTTTTGAATTGACCTGATTAATCAAAGCCTGGTATATTTCCATGAAAGTTCAAACATAAACTCGTCATACTATGGGTGATAATATGTACCTATATGTAATATGTATATTGATGAAGTTAGAAAGATACGAGTTGTTTACATTACTTTCAGGTCTAATTCAGTGCCGTTATTATGTAGACCTGATGAGTACTGATAAAAACTTAGTTATCTATACAAAATATATTTTATAATAATTCAGAAAGTGGTAGATCAAAATAATCGAAAACACCAATTTGCATTAGATAAAAACAAAATAAATTGATCTATTTATTGTATATTGACATCTGATTATACACAGACAATATAAAATTTTGACTACACTTTGTGATCAAGGTTAAGGAGAAAAAATTAATCCCAAAGGAAAACTGCAAAAATCTTGGGAGTTTTCATAGATAATGAGTTTAGGTTTACAGCGCATATTAAAATGCTCCTTCGAAAATCATATGCATAACTCATAACTTTTTACATTTACAAAGATGTTCTTACAACCTCAGTAAAACTGAAATTGTGCAATGCTTTGATTCTCTCTTCATTAGCATATGCTGACATAGTTTATTGGCCAGCACTATCATATAGGGACAAAGCTAGTTTACAAAAGGTTCAAAATGCTTGTATTAAATTTTCTTGCGGTTTGAGAAAATACGACCACTTTAGTGATGTATTCAAAAAATCTGGTTGGTTGAATTTAGATGAACGTTTCAAGTTGCATATGTCAAGCCTCATTTTCAAAATCAATAATATTCAGATACCAAGATATCTATTTATAAAGCTTGTGAAAGGGTCTGATGTGCATGATCGAAATACGCGACATTCCGAAAATTACTGTGTTCCAACACATTCAAGTGCACTATTTGAAAAATCATTCTCCTACACCGCATCTACCTTTTTTAATTCTTTACCTGTGTATGTTAAGGATGCTAGCACGTCCCACTTATTACGAAAAAGGAAAAAGAGTCAAAACCTACTTGTTTTCTTTGCGGTCTTAATTTTAATTTACTTATTATCTCATGTCGTATCACATAACTACCGTTGCTTGCTTTTTGTATTTTAGCGTTATTTTGTTAGGGGGTTGTATGGAAGAGCAACTTGGTTGAATACCGCCCCCTCTTCTAAAATTTGTAAGCTTAGGCTTGTAATGAACAAAAAACAATAAAGCCCCATGATAATGACTGCGCCAGCCCCCTAGCCAGTCCAGCAAAAAATGACGAAAGGGGATTAGCGTGTCGGACTCGTCGGGCGTCTTGTGAAGGCATACTATGTAGTGTCGACACTCGGTAGGAGCACAAAAAATGTAAGCATCTCATATATGACTTTATCTATACCAATATTGTATTATAACCAGAAAATTCTAGACGTAAGAAATTTTCCAGGAAATCATTATCTTTGAAAAACCCAACATTCGTCGGTTTTCCTTGTTGGCATTGCTCCAACAGTTTATGCTATGTCGTAGCGGTATTTCATGGGAACACCTATTTTTACATGATTAATAACATAATGAGATTGTAGATTCGTTATTTTATTGCGTCTACTGTCACCTTTTGTTTTCAGGAACTGCAAAGCGTGATAACAAGTGTGTATCGCTTTGTCTGTATGTATATACGCCGTATTCTAATAGTAATGCGCAAAAAATAGTTTTTCACTCATCATTAGAGTGTATAAGGCTTTTGTATCAACGATTGTATCAACAGGCCAACGCTGGATTGAGGTTTTATGGGTCCCGGGGCTATTGGGGGCTTTTATGAATAACATAACATAATAATAAATAATAACAACATAATACAGCCCTCGCGGGGCCCTACTAAACCGTGGGGCCCGGGGCTCCAGCCCCTTTAGCCCCATGGTTGATCCGGCCGTGCAACAGGCGCATTTTAACAAAGGCTTTGACCAATCAGAGCAGCCCTTTCAAGAACATGCATCTGTCAAAGTACTCTGAAAACTATTGATTTCTCTTGAAGTTTACCTCAAAAAGGTTAAAAATGACATGCTGTATATACAATCGACCATATGAACCATCTAGTATCTTTTCCAGTCTGATTTTCCATCCTAAATGGGTGAAAAATTGCATTTTCTTGTTTAACAAAAAGTTTAGCAATTGCTAATTTCAACCAATCAGATTCCGCAAAAACTATACATTTGATCGCTGGTTTTTTCTTCTGCTAAATGATAATGATGACAAAATATTAGGGTTTTGAATAATTTTTTTTGTGATAAATGGAGAGATCAAATATACGTTTTACAACAAAACTGTTTTTGTTTTCTTTTTTTCACAATAATTCAAAAGTTATATCAAAACAAAAATGGGTTTTTGAATCCAGAACCGAAAACACGCCGACGGCTCCCGAACCCGTGTGACGTACTTCGTGAAAATACTTGTAACAGTTGTAACTAAAATGTATATTTGTTGCAACCAAGTTGCAACATAGGCGATGAATGAAGTTTCCAGCTCGAGAGAAAATGTCTAATAAAATTTTATTCAAAAACACATTTATGTCGATGGTACAAAAAAATGTGTGTAATATGAGTAAAACGTATATCAATGAATATTTTGGTTAAAAAAAAATTAAAAAAGTAGGTGCACGGGCTGGGTCTCGAACCAACACCCACCAACACCACCCACGAAAACAGGAAAGCGTTGTCGAAGATATTTATTTCGATCGTAGACTTCGTCTCGAGCTGCAACATTCATCGACTATGTTGCAACAAATATACATTTGTTACAACAATAGTTTTGTTATAAAACTTATATACGATATGATGAAAAGTGTCATCCAACTTTGACGTTTTGTTTTCAATATTGATAAAATACTATTGGACGATATTTATTAACATAGCCCTCAATACCCAATAGAAAGGTTTTGCTAAATACCATCCAATAGAAAAGCTTTGTCAAATTCTTTGTTAAATATGCATGTTGATAAAATCGGGCCGTAGACTATCTGAAAAATAGAACGCAAGAGACGAATATTAATCTATCTAAAGTTAGCGAAAACTGCGAAGTAACTACAATCACTTGGACCATTCGTCTGACCTCAAAATTGATAAAAATGATGAATAGCGTAAAAAAAATTTCGCATGACATTCTTCGGGTTTTAAAATGTAGGGTATTCAAAATGTATCTTTTATAAATTATAATAGCTGTATTTAGATCTAACAACTTATTTTTTCTGCGCTTAAGAATTTTCGATCATAAATCACTGTTTACGATTTTTTAAAAGAAAATAATTAGGTACCTATATTGAAATATAGGTATTTATAACAAAGCAAAATCATTCATACAGCCAACTGGAAAAAGTGGCCGCAAACGTAGCGCCCATAACTCATATTGAATTTAATAAAATATAAAGTGTAACACAAGTACCCAAAATTTTTTGTCAGCCCATGAGGTTGTGCTAAAAGCAATATTTATAATTTTAGAAGATAAGCATCTCATTAAATAAAGTGTTATTTGTTTACTAAGACAGTACGTCGGCGACAGCAACATGCCTCACAGATCAATGCAGATATCAAAACAATTGCCGAGTGGGGATTAGTGAACAAAGTTCAGTTTAACGTACATAAATCTCAGGCAACAATACTGAGAAAGAAGTCTCACATAGGCTTACAAACTGTGGAAATGGAGGGTCACCCCGGTCACCCAATAGTTGAGTCACCTTCCATCAAGATTTTGGGGATCAACATTAACAATAACATGTCACGACCACGTTGTCAGTATTGCTAAAACGCCATCCCAGAAGCTTGGAGTTTTGTTCCACTGTAGGAAGCTACCAGAGCAACTATTGCTGCTCTACAAGGCACAGATCTGACCATAGAGTATTGCTCCCTTGTGTGTAGATGCTCTCGCAACTCTCTCTAAAGCTTCTGGACACTATCCAGAGGAAAGCAGGTACACTAATCAATACGGCTAACCTCACAAACGACCTTTACAGCCTGGAACATCGAAGAAGAGTGGCTGACCTGTCCCTGTTTTACAGATTTTATCACGGAAGATGTTCGAGTGGCCTCTCCCAGATAATAACACCGAAGGCCATCCGAACGAGGAAGGCTCTGCGAGTTCATCCTTACCAGGTGTAGGTCCCTACTTCCCAGTTTCCTCCAGCATTCCTTCCATTGGAGAACTTCAATGTTGTGGAATGAGCTGCAGGAGTATTTGTTTCCCGACGGCTACAACCTGCAGCGTTTCAAATCTAACGTGCACAGACACCTATCCTCTCGCAGCGCTTCTACAGCCTTTGCAGGAGGCTGACCATAAAAAACTAAGCAATACTGATATCTTAGCTACAAAACTTAAACAAATTCCAGTGCTTCTTATGACGTTCATTTTTAAAATATAATGTACTACCTTTATCTGGCATGAGGTTGGTTGATCATTCCATTTGCTATAAAATTTCTACTTTCTGGCATAGACACTGAATAGTAGAACACATCTTTCGTTTGGCACAAAACACTAAACAGTCTACATTTGCAAAACCTATATTTAGTTAACATATAGAAACATCTGTTGGTTTTGAAACAATCTGACTATTGGCCTAAAAGATCTATCATTTATTCATTATTTTTTTTTTTTGAAATAAAAGAGTACCCACATATAGAAGTAAACCATGAAGGTGTGGAATACTTAGTATTTTTTATTACTAAATTAATAAATATAAATTACAAATATGTGATATTTAGAGAGATGAGAGAACAACAATTTGGATGTCATCATAAGAAATTTTGACGTTGGTTTCCAGGCTGTGCTGATGGCTGTTGGTCCATGGGTGTGTACCCCACTCTGGCATATACTTCCAGTTTGCTTTTTGGACCTGGCTGCCATGAGGGGATTGGCGGAGGTTTTGGACCCTGTAATATGTAAATTCAATTGTGTTGGACTCATGAGCATTTATATGCCAAAAACCAGTAACATATGCTCATTTTATCAAAATAGCTTTTTCAGTTTTTTGAAGAGCAGGAGTGATCCATCTTCTTCACAGCATATAGTGAATAGAAGAAGTCTCTGAATAATCAAAATAAATCGAAGTGTTAAAGAAATCTGGCAATCCTGTTATCCAGCAAATGATTAAGCAAACATACATTAATACCAAAATTACCAAAGTCAGTGTTACTAATAAACAAGTGATGATGGGTCACTGAGACCACCTTGATAAACCAAATTGATTGTTTACATTTGATTTGGTTTTTAAACTTTTTCAATGCTGTTTCATTTGACATTCACTGCAATATTGTAAGCATGGTCTTTTCCTAGAAGGAAAAATAATTATGCAAATTCACAACCAATTGTTGGAAAAGTTATTTTTGGAATTTTTCACAGCAGCTGCAGTACTTGGTATTTAGGCTCTGCCTGTGTGGTGTGCTCAGTTATAAAAAAAAAAAAGTAAAAAATCATCATTTTGAACAGCTGGTTAAATATTTTGTCCATATCTTGAAGAATGAATTGGTAGTATGGTAGTATGCTTCTCTAATTTTCAAAGAAATGTTTTCTCTAAGTCACAAAAATAATCAGAGCTGGAGGGGCTACAGCTGTGATCAGTATAAGATTGAACTGAGGGGAGATTTTTGAAATTTCTATAAGTATGTTGTATCTGTTTTTACACTAGAGGTTAATGTTAATGTACGTTGCTAGAGGGGATGATTACTATGTGGGTAAAATAAAGTCCTGAACAAATTTCACACATACTATAAGGTATATATTGTAATTGAAGGAACTAGAAGCAAGTATGTACAAGTACTACAAGTGCACTATTGGAAGCAAAAATGTAAAAGTACATTTGTACCATTTTTTATGTGAAGTTTTCAATTTTGTTAACAAGCTTATGCTATCATAAAATATCATGGCTGTGTACATTAAAATTTGCTTATATCTTTTTGCTACTACAAAGCTGGCCTGTGGTACTAAGTAAAAAAGCACATAACTCAGTTTCTTCAGAAAAGTGTACTTGTACCCATTGAAGTGACAATACATATGGAATGGGCATGCATGCACTTGTTTGCGGCTAGAATGAGGTAGCGCTAGTCAGGGAAAACGGCAGAAGATTTGCCACATAGCTGGTTAGGAGGTAGGTTGCTGTGCTTTTTCCCTGACGAGCTCTATCTCTCTCACTGACCTCTCTTTCTTATACCTGCTTTTTCCCTGTTGAGCTCTATCTCTCTCAACGACCTCTCTTTCTAATGTCGTCCGCGAAAGTGGTGCATTGTTTAAATGGGAAGGGGCCAATGTGCCATTCCATATGTATTGAAACTTCATTGCTTGTATCTCACTCAGAGTAATCTCTCACTTGTACTCATTTGCTTATAACCCCTTCAATTACTCTGGATTTGTGGCAAAAAGGATCTGGTGGACTTTAAGCCCTCCTAACTAGCCTTATGATACAATCTATACTAAAAAGTGTTAACTTTGCCTCACCTGCTTCTCCTTATTCAACTGTTCACGCATATCTTCATACTCACTAATATCATCCAATTTCAATTCAATACTTGTGGGCGGTCTTCTTAGCATTGCGCCGAATTCTACAGACAGGAATTTGATTATTAGATTTGAAAATACAGGGTACAAGGTAAAAGTGTTCTTTCTCTTTGGTGTTTTTGTTTATTATTAGCTTCCTTTAACAGGGGTTAGGTAAACATGTCAATGTCAGTCACTGGTTCTGTCAAAAAGCATATGTTGTCACATGGCCGTCTCTACTCACTAGGCCGGAGCATTGAAATATGGCAACGTTGGAGATCAGGCCGTGTTTTCATTTGTTGTTATGTTATGTGTATTCTTCCAGGTGCAGAAAATATGGTTGGAAGGTGATTATTAATTTGTTTCTAATTATTTACCTGCACAAACGAAACTATAAAGATAACAAGATGCCTGCAAAGCGTGTAGTACCAGGTTGCAGCCCAGTAGAGGACTACCAAGCCATGGCCCAACATCACCTTATTCCAGATTAAAAAGAACGTTGCAAGGTGATTTTGAATGGGTTTCTACTTATTTACCTGCACAAATGAAACTATAAAGATAAAAAGATGCCTGCAAAGCGTGTAGTACCAGGTTGCAGCCCAGTAGAGGCATGAGTAGAGGACTACCAAACCATGGCCCAACATAACCTTATTCCAGATTAAAAAGAACGTTGCAAGGTGATTTTGAATGGGTTTCTACTTATTTACCTGCACAAATGAAACTATAAAGATAAAAAGATGCCTGCAAAGTGTGTAGTACCAGGTTGCACTAGCAATTGTGTGTCCGATAAGGGACATAAACAGAAGTGGGTGAAAGGTATTCCTCGGAAGGGCTGGTTATATTTATAAGGATAAAGACAATAATTGACAAACATTTCAAAGGATAAGACCTATTTTAAAGCACAATGTGGTACCTATAATGTTTTCTGGACCTCCCAAATATCACAGAAAAATACAGTTAATAGAACTCATCTGGGCATGGCCTGGGGCATACCTACGAAAGCATTTGATAGTGAAAGGGAAATCAAGACCAGCAAGAATGGCTTCACAGTGACCTAATAGTGAATTTTTCTAGCTCAAGTGATAATTTACAAAGTAAATTGAGTGTTCATTTAAGTGGAAATGGAAGTGGCGGCAGGAAACAGGTTGCGTTTATTTTTATTTTGTAGTGTCTGACTGTGATGAAACAGACATCAGATGTAAGTGATATTAGTAGTAGTAGTTCTAAAAAGTATTTTTCTTAATTTATTAACCGAGATGAACTCTAATACATATAAAATGTAATAATTATTCTGAAACTATAGGGCCACTATTTGACAGCTAAGCCACGTTGCCACATCTAAGGCTCCGGCCTAGTGTAGAGTCGGCCATGGTTGTCAGTATGTCATATTGCAGTCATCTGTCGAATCTGTATGAAGATGGGGACGGGATACTTTCGGAATCGATCATTATAATAAAGATCGATGTCTTTGTTTCAAGAAATTGTGGTTGTAACTCTGAGGGTTGTACAGATTAAAAAAGGTAGAAAGAAACCAAGTACTGTTGGAAGGAAACTATAATTGTTACCTATGGTGCGCTAGATGTATAGGTAATATGGATTGTAAGCAATGGGATAATACTCGATGGAGCTATATTAGCACTGTTGGTAAATGATAAACTGAAGAAAATTCTGAAAATTTGCTGCGGCCGAAAATATTTTTAAAGATACATTTTTTCAATAATACTTAGTAACAATGGTTTATAGTTGGCGTCAATTTGGTGAACATTTTTGCTAAGGGTAAAACAACCAATTTTTTAATCCTCTATTAATCAAAATAATGATTGCGGCACAATGTTGCGGCAAAGTATACCTTACACAAAGATATGTCATTTTGGTACATAATTTTCTAGAGATGCTATAAATCAATATACATATATGACCCAGTTAAATCTAATTTCGGACGTTATTTTTTGAGCTGTATTAATTTTCTTGGACAAAGATATTTTTATCTATGCAATGTATGAACACAACATATAATTTTTTCAAAAAATTGTATTTGAAACGATCTTTGCAAAAATACAGTGCAACTAAATTAAATTTTAAAATTCTCTTAGGTGATCAGTTGTAAGTCAGTTTTAGTTTAGAGAGGTAAACAATTCATTTGGGAACCCCCTATCATCTGTTGTCTAGCGTCTTGGATATACTTCAACACCATATTTAGATGTAGTGAATAGTATAATACGTTGTACCTACTTGCCAAAGTACCAAAGGGGAAGAGCATTTAGCTCGCCAAAACCCTCCCTTATATATCATATCATTTGGTGAGTTGTTTAAAAAAATATTTTGAAGGGTAAGTGGCGTGCATTATAAATGCAACTATCCACCATCAAACCATAGATAAAGCTGAAGTGGTACTAGTGGTAGGGCAAATGAAAAATACACGCTTCTGATTTTGATATATTTATTTTTATCAAATATATATGTACATTTATTTGGAATTTCAGTTAAATATGTAGCATTTAAGAAAATGGCCGATGAATGACATATACTTAATAAATGTAAATTAGAATAAATTCGAATATGATCTTTTGACATATTGGAGGTGAAGCTCCTTAAAAATAATAGGTGTATCATGCAGGTATATTAGAGCTTAGGAACACAAGTTAGGATAGTAAAAAATGCAGCTAGAAAATACGAACAATGCACGCATGTTTAATATACAATCTTTTTGGTAAATGCATCTGGTAATAAAAGTTTGTGATATAATCATGTTTGTGTAATAAAAATGAACACCAAGTTGAAAATCCGGTAGTTTAAACTTGTGCTTTATTGTGACTTCTTTTTAAACCAAATTAAAGTAATTTCTCTGTCATGTCATTGATATCATTATCATAAAGGCTATATGGATAAAAAACTTTGTTCTAAAAATATGGAGAACAATATTTACTCATTTCAAGACGGTATAAAGACAAAAATGCGAATATTACACAAGATACAAATTTTGGTGCTCTAGCAGACAACAGACAAGTATTTATTCTCTATGGTTGGCATCTGGTAGCCAAGTTACAGACCAGGCTATGGTTGTTTTTCATGGGTTTCGGTCAACGATTGAAACTATAACTTTCCTTCACTACGTTTCGGTTTATTGACCAGCCTATGTTAAAGCCGAAATAATCTTGTTACAATTTAACATCATCTTTTGATTTTTTTGATATACCTATTGAAAAGTAAAAATGAAAGTAATCTCAATCCCTTAATTTATTGTTTTTAAAATATCTAAGGTGACCACGAAACATTGAAAATAGACGTATTGTGAAATCTAAATATTGTGTTCGTGATTTGGAAATCAGAATACCCCTCAAATTTCGACTTGGTATTGATTTTTTATTCCGCAAACGATAATATCTAAAAAATATTATTACAAGATACGAAATATATGCTGTTCTGGACACCACATAGACTGTAACAGTCAGAATTCTTCAATTCTTAATACCATCAGAGTATGATTTTTGCGTAAACGAGTTTTATAGAGATTATACAGGACATCCTCACAGCAGTAAGACAAACAAAATTACCCTTGTTCCACAAACTTGATCTATTGACTCTTATTTTGTTTTGTTAAATAAACTTAACGCCCCAGTCCAAGGGTAAGCATTGCAGGTTGACCCACATGCAGGATTTTGGAAAAATTGGAACCGTCAATTATTTGGTCAAAAAGATATTGAGAAAAATTTAACTGAAGTGTTTAAGTGTCTATCAAATAGTGATACATTTAATTATAAAAGGTTAGTGATAAAGTCATGGCCATCAAAGTTGCGTTTTTGTACATGTATCAGTTACCCTTCATCCCCTATGGATAATTATGAACTCATTTCCGCATCTTATTAACATATTTATGTCGATCGTAGAAAAAAGTGTGTAACCTGTGGAAAAAGCATATCAATGAATTTTTTGCTGAAAAAAAAAAATTAAAAAAACTTGTCAAGGCCTGGACTCGAACCAATACCGGTCGAACACAAAAATTGTCGAGTTGGGGGGAGGCTGAAGATCTTACCCGTTGCGCCACACCATGGCGTTGCCGAAAGAGTTTCTTCAACAAAGCTTATTTGATTAGGTACTTTATTACTGGAATTTGTAATCTAGTTTCAAACATTCAAAAAGATATTTATTTCAATCGTATAGACTTTATCTCGAGTTGCAAACTTAATTCATCGTCTACGGTGCAACAAATATAGGGTGTCCCACAACGATTAAGACAAGCGATATATCGGAACTGGGCAGTAGTAGCGAATTATTATTTTGGGGGTGTAAATTACAGCAAATATAGTATATTTTCTTATTATTGTGTCACCCAATGAGGTATCTGTTTTTGGTCACGTGACGTCCGATTCAAAATTTTTAATGTATATTTGTGACTTTTTGTGTTCTTCCCGATAAAACAATTCCAACAAACTAGCACACTTGGGGTCTAGAGTTGTTAATTCAAGAGCTACAAGGTACTTAAAGGACTATACCACTACCATTATGAAACACTACCAAAATAATTCAACTGTAGGGTTACATGATATAATCATTGGTAGTGGTACCATCGTTTAAGTACCTGTAGCTCTTGAATTAATCGCTTTAGACCCCAAGTGTGCTAGTTTGTTGGAAATGTTTTATCGGAAGGAGCACAAAAAGTCACCAATATACAGGGTGTCCCATTGAAATTTTTGAATCGGACGTCACGTGACCAAAAACAGATACCTCATTGGGTGACACAATAATAAAAAAAGAGAATCAAGTTACTCTAATTTCCACCCCCAAAACTATAATTCGCTATTACTGCCCAGTTCCTATATATTTCTTGTCTTAATCGTCGTGGAACACCCTGTATATAATAGTTACACTATTTTCACGATTAGCTGGGAATTTAGAAAAAATAATGGTTATAGGTGGTTATAGGTATTGGAGTATGACGTCGTTGGTGAAAAGATAACGTTTCACAACATTCTGACGTCACACAAATTCGGGAGCTGTCGACGTGTCTTCGGTACTGGATTCAAACATTCAATTTTTATTTTTATTTAACTCTTGAATTATTGCAAAAAAATAAGAAAAGGTTTTGTTATAAAACTTATATATGGTGCTTCTATTCATCACAAAAAAATCTTTTTTATTCTAAACCCCAATAATATTATTCTTGACAGTTGACGAGTAAACTATAATTTATGAAACCTTAATACCTTAATGTTTATTATGGAGGGGTACAGTGATCGGAGTTAAGCCCCATCAAAGTTCCCAGCACTATGATGATGACATTAGTTAACTTCAAACTTCATCTCTGCTTTGTGAATACTTCTTTTAATTTTAATTGTTGCTATGAAGAATAGATCAAGTCAGTGTAACAAAGGTTGTCTCAATCATTTTAGCGTCCCGAGTACGTCCCATGAAGTGGGCATTCAAAGCACAAGTTTCAACGGATGTGAAACTTCTATTCAAAATATATGTCTATATTTCCCAACGAAGCTGACTGACTGACAGATTATAACTTACACATATAACATTCCAGCTTTTTAGATGCAGTTAACCGCTTTTCTATAAAAAATAATATTTATTTAGACAAACATCACTTGCACAAATATGCAATATGCAGTAATTTATTACACTCAAAAGGTGACAGTTGTCGTTGAAGCTACAAGTAGTGATCCGTCTGTTACTAAATTCCAGAATAATTTAGGATTAAATACTGACAGGCGATAGAACGCAAGCCATGTTATGAATTGCCTGTCCGATCATTCAAGTTTTGGTAATAAGTTTCAATTAGCCAATTCGTGGTGGCTTTATTTGTATATACAGGGTGTAACGTGTAACTCATCATCGTAGTCACAATGTCTTAACAGACATGTTGTGAACTTGTAAAATGCATTTACTCATTTTACGAGTTTCTCACCCCAGGGACAAGGTGTCCTGACTCTTCTCAACTCGACCACCAAAAGCTGTAGGTTGAGGTTACTGCTTATACCGACAGTAGTTCGGTTCCTTTTAGTCGCCTTTTACGACCCGCAGGATATACGATGGGGGATATTCTAACCCGCCCCCCACACGGGAATAAAACGTTCAAAATACGAAGATCCAGACATGTACTGATTTTAACGTCATTGGTCAACTCATTGTTGGCTGTCAGCGTCACGGTTCGCGAAATCGTTAATAATAATAAAACAATTTTTACATACTTAGCACCCTCTGTTGACGTTGTCATAACCTTATCATACGCAAAAACTAAAATAAAATACAAAAAAGCCTGTAAAAGAAGACTTTTGGATCTATTATGTTGGATTCTCATTGGTCTAAGCAATTACAACAACTTTTATATGATGGCGAACACAGTAACTTTACTCGTTTTGGAGTTAATATTGTGCCAGTCCGGCCCTGTCTCTTACGAAGACAGGTAATCTAGAATCTTCTAGAGGGGTCGCGGACGACGAGAACGCCTAAAACTTATCTCAGCAGGCATCTATATAAGCGGCGTCGGCAGAGTTACACAGTCAATGCAGCGCAGCAGTCGAATACGCGATAGTCCAGTGGCGCGTGCGAAATAAATGAACTGTGACATAAATTAGTGAAGTGTAGGACAAATATAAATTAGTGTAGTGACTCAGTCACTGTAAATAAATTAGACTGTTAAGTATTAGGCTAGGTGTAATGTACATAGTAACTAAATAAGTATAAAACATTTAATAAAAGATAGGATCTTTCATATAAAGAAACTTCAGTGGAGCATCCCTTGTTAAGATACAGTCCCTTAAAAGAGGGTACCTAAAATTTGTTTGACAATTTTATTCACAAGCACTAAAAAAGTTACAATACTGAAATTAACCTGACATTTTCTAATACCAAAAAGACACTGAACCAGTAATTTATTTGATTTACCCCATGGCAGAAACGCAACCCCTAAAATTTATTTACAATCAACTTTTTGTCATATTATTTGTTTACCATTTAAAAATTTATTTCCGATAGCCTGTTTCATTCTAAACAAAAAATGTCTCTTTGATTCTTTGCCCAAAATAAACCAGTTCGCAGCAAGAAATTATTTTACAATATGGCGATATGTATCTTGTTCGTAAAATAATTTTTTGCTACGTACTGGTTTATTTTGGGCAAAAAATTCAAGAGACATTTTTTGTTTAGAAAGAAAGAGGCTATCGGAAATGAATGTTTAAATGGTGAACAAATAATAAGACAAAAAGTTACATTGGAAATATATTTTAGGGGTTGCGTTTTCCACCCCTTACAACCATGGGGTAAACCAAATAAACTACTGGCTAAGTGTCTTGGTAGTAGAAAATGTCAGGTTAATTTCAATATTGTAACTTTTTTAGTGCTTGTGAAAAAAATTGTTAAACAAATTTTATGTACCCCATTTAAAGAGACTGTATCTAAACAAGGGATGCTCCAATGAAGTTTCTTTATATGAAAGATCCTATTTTTTTTTTCTTATGAGGAATCACCTCCTTAAATGTTTTACACTTATTTAGTTACACCCTGTATAACGTGTGTACAAATATTGATACAAACACTACCTTTAGATATATTTCAATATACGGACTGATTAGCATAAGAAATAGCGTGAAGTGACATGTACCAATTTTATTCTTTTCAACAGAAGACGCCAAATTTTATACGAGCAGAACATTGTCATCGAACATATAAACAAATCAAGAACAGTATCCGTGTTTACCATTCAGTTTTGTGTGGCACAAGAGATTTTGTTGTTTGAAATTTGTAGACAAGGTAAATATTTCAAATGGTTTATTTCGGATAATATTTCCGAAAAGCACTACACTTCGAATTCTCATAGCGAAAATAAAACCCACGAATGAGATAAAGAAACCAAGAACTGCATCTGCGAAGTGCCAAGCGAATGCGGCAAAATATAAGTTATCAAAACCCTCTCTAGGAGCAAGAATCAAGAAACACTGACTAAACACCCAGCTAGACAGTGAGCTGCGGTATAGCAAAAATGATTTGGGGCCACACAAAAGTCATCGACAAATACCTCACTGGAATTCTTGAAAAAACAAAGAAGAAAAGCGTATGTGATCAGCAACAAAAACGTATACAGCAAACATAAGAAAAAAATCGGAAACTACAAATCGACAGGCCAAACATGAACACAAATGTGGCAAGCGTTAACCATCGAACGGCCATGTCAGCAGAAATCGATGCTACTGAACCGGAAAAACCACACCGTCCAATAGGAATAAGTCACGTCAGCAAGACGAGGATAAAAATAGCCATGAAAGGAATAGTTTTCTAGTTCTCACCTAATAACAATAAATACGTCACTAAAAAATTGTATGTATAGACGAAGTCGGAAATAGACCGTTTGAAAGAAATATCTGTTGCTGTTTTTATCTTTTATGTTACTTCACATTTCATATGAGCAGGCATGTCGACATACTTCTCTATAATCAAAGAACAGCGTCCTTGAATATAAGTAGTTCACTCCAAATACAAACCATCAATGATGGGCACCTGGCCGGGCCGTATAAAAGTGGTTCAATACTGGACGGTTCATTGTCGGTTTCTTTGGAGATATAATTTATGGATTTGCGGACACAACTCTGACTGGAGGCGTCCTACTCGGCATAGTAACTCAAAATATTGAACATGTCTTGCTATATAAACGACGCCGTTGGCCACTGTGCAGGTGGTCTATCGTAATAGCTTGGCGCAGAAATCATCATCATAGCCACAATGTCTTAACAGACATGTTGTGAATTCGTAAAATGCATTAAGTCGGCGCTAGAGTATTGCCGACACGAATATTTTATCAATAGTTTTGAGAACTGTAGCTCGCCATCTTTCGCGATTTACTGTCAGTTCAGTGGCGCTCTTGATACTCATATCCAGCAATTGTTTCGTTAGGGGAACGGCCACGACGCCGCCCACTCGGGGCGTGACCCTGAACTACAAGTTTTTCCATATTATCGCTTCTGTGAATATGTCCGAAGAATGTAAGCATTCTCGTGGACACTATGGAGGATAGTCTTTTTGGATTACCGAGCTCATCCAGTATGGAAACGTTAGTTCGATGGGCGGTATAAGGAACTCTCAGCATTCTCCTCCACGTCCATATTTCAAAAGCATCTATGCGAGCTCGATCTGCCCTTTTAACAGTCCAAGTTTCCGAGGCATACAAAAATATGGAGAACACATGAGACTGAACCACTGACATTTTGGCGCAGAAATACGAGGTGATATTTAATGTATTTTCAGATGGAGTAGTAGTTTGGTTAGTTTCAATTAGGGTTAGAAAGACTATACTTAGGTGCGCAGTGATTTCACTGACTAGGAACGTAGGAACAATCTTATTTGCCATGTTTTCGGCACTGGTACGTTATCAATATTATGTGACGTCACTAGCCATTCATAAAAAGCAATAATTTGTACAACTCGGTCCCAAGATTTGAGATATGACACCAGTCACTGTATTAGTGGATCCTTTTTTATGTTTTGAGCCACTTGGTTTTATACCAAAAAATGACACAATTTATTATGGTATGTATGTAGCTTCAACGACAACCGGCAGTGATCTGCTAGGTAATGGTTCTAGAAAACAAAAAAAAAACGTTTAGTCTTTTCTGTCCATGCAATGGACAATATTTATTTATAAAAAAATTACCCATAAAAATTAAGACATTCACATCAATACCGAAAAGCTTTTAAATTTTTTAGTCCCGGATATAATGAAATCGTTTTCGCTAACATTTAGTTTATTTTTTTTTAATAGAAAAAATCAACTTGAGAACTTCCAAATCGATACTTTAAAACATTTTTTTGAGAATGATTAATAATTATTAATATCAAATATACAGCGATATAGGACATATAAATTTCATCCAATTCAATTTATTTAATTAACCCATTAATCCTAGTGAATTTCTCAGAAATGATTCATTTCTTTCAAGGTTTTACTTGAAATACCTACAATAAAAAATATTAACAAAAACTGATACTCTAAAATTTTGAACTTCTTGACTTTGATCAACACCATAGGCGTTGACCTGAACATGATTTTGATAACTCGTCAGTAATTCTTCTTAAACGTCTAATTTGTTTACAAATTTAAATACAGTTTTAATACAATCAATAAGCAGTACAAGTATGATCATTGTAAACTTATGAAATTGCAAATCTATGGAAATGATTACTACTGTTCAGACTAAAAAAATGATTTCAATATAAGAAAATCTCTAAACAGATGTCATTTAAAAATATTTTGGTGGAAATACATCTTTTGCTGGAAGTATGCCTTCCTCATGATTTTATTTAAACCTTTTAAAAAATCGTGCATTATATCACTAAGAGATATCCTGAATTCGACTTAAAACACACATCAAGATGTATTCAGTATCTTCCAGAGTTCTCAAAGTAGATTCCATCTGAATTTGTGAAATTAGAATACAAAAATGGGGAGAAATAATCGGTAAAGTCTACCTACCATATTCACATATATTTTTATATATAAAAGTTCGCCGCACAAACAAATTGGGGTGTGACGAGTTTACCTTAGATATGCTATACAAAAAAATTACACAAAGTCAGTCTAGATATGTACAAATAGGTTCGTCCACTGAAGAAAAATCGTCATAATTATATCTACATATATTATTTATATCAATCAATAGTCTTGTTTTTTGTCCTATTTTATATTCCATCTTCTAACAACAATTATTTATACAAATAGTCCTGTCGTTGCACATTTTTTTTCTGTTCTCCGTGAAGTACAAAACATCATCCTTTCTGACATTCATTCAATTGCACATTTTTGAATATACAAAATAATCTGCTTTGCATACAATATAGTTTCCACAGGATATCCCAAAACCTATAAATATAATAAAATAGCAGCAAAGGTCTGCTTAAATATCAAAATAAAAGCATTCCGAACTCCACCTTTTTCAGCTGAAGTTTCTAAGGCGTCAAGTGATAATTCAAAACGGTCAAGTTAATTTTCAATTGTAAATTCAAACTGACAGGTATAAATTACATCTGACAGTTTGAAATAATTACAAGTGACGTTTGGAAAATTAACTTGACCGTTTTGAATTATCACTTGACGCTTTAGAAACTACAGCTGGGAAAGGTGTCGTATAATTATCATTCCTCTTTAAGAATATAATTCAAGAACTGTTCCTGAATCAAAACAACAGACAAATTCCAATAATTAAAATTTAAAGCTACATAAGAAATTTTCCATGAGATCAATTAACCTGCTGAATTTTGTATGCAAAACTGATTACTATGTATAAATTTTATCCCGGAAGAAATTATTCATTCGTGAAATCTAGACGACGATAGAAACTTATCGTCAAGCAGCTAAAAAATTAATCATACAACAGGCTAAAAGAAGGAAAACTTAACAAAATCACATTTTTACAAACGGTATATAACCATATCACTCGTCGAGCAACAAAACTGATAATGAAAATGTAGTGACGAATTACACCAAAAATATCAAATTACACTAATAACTATATACATCAATTCCAACTACGAAACGAACAATCGAAATTAAAAACTAAGAATTTTACAGCACAGGGCCGGATTTATTGTTATGGGGGCCCGATTAAAAAACAGCTCTCCACTCTTACACTTCATCCAAAATACTTTGTGAACGGCCCTATACAGAGAGTGGTGAGCGGTTGAACGGTGTAAGGACCCCAGGTCACTTGGCCCCTACTTAAATCTCGCCATGTTACAGCAAAATAAGACAATTCAGTTTTGGCGCCATCTTACGAATTACACTTTCTACTGGTTTGGCTCTTCCAAAGGAACATAGTAATATGTTATGATGATGATTCTGGAACCTTATCATCTCTACATTTCCTCCACATTAAAAAAATAATCGAACCATAGCTACATAATAAGCGGTGTTTCAAGTGTAATGTTTCATGGTAGCTGAATACAATTCCTCTTCGAAATCGATATAATCAAATTCTTAATAGATTCATTTTTTATACTTCCTTTGTTTCTGTTACCCGTTTTAGCAACATTTTCAAACAAAATAAGTATATAGGAGTATATACAGAGCGAGTCTTAATTATGGAATGCCTGAGGTATCTCCGAAACAGTTTGCAGGATATTCATGAATTTTTGGGTATGGGGGTTTTGCAATATGGTCGATCTTATCTACCGTTTTTTCCGGAAATATAATAAACTGTTATTTCGAATGGATCACCCTGTATATTTTTTTCTCTTTGAAATCCTTGAAAATACTGATTATATTTTGTATAATATTTCCTATGTCTAAACGTCATAATTTTGAAGTTACAACTAAATTTACATTGTGTCCGCTCAAGTTAAAATAATTATAAGATGGCTATGACTGTAAGAATAACAGCTTTGGCATTTCATTACACTGTCACTTTTAGCGTTGATTGAAAATCATAATGGATCGTTTATCTCAAAGAAGCATTGTTTTTTTGAAGTTAATGTCTTATTTTAACTTGGATGGCTGTAATGTACATTTAGCTACGACTCGGAAATTATGGTATTTGGGTATTGTAATAATATTTTTCAGGGATGTCAAAAATGAAAGAATATCTAGGGTGATCCATTTGAAATAACAATTATCACTATATTTTCAGAAATCCGGAAGATATGGCAACAATGTAAATGCTGACATAGGATTGGCCGTTTCGCAAAACCCTAATACCACCAAAATTCATTAAGATCGTGCAAACCGTTTCCTAGATAATTAAGCCGTTCCATACTTTAGACTCACTCTGTAAACGTGAAGTGTCTTGTCGATGACTAGTTGAGAACAAGACCCCCAGATTTTTGAGGTGTCAGTCACCATACCCATGAGAGGCCAGCAATGCTTGATTAGCTAGCTAGCTAGCTAGCTTTAAAGTTATTATCTTATTCTTTAAAATCTTTAACGTGTATGCATAAAACAATTTTATTCCCAGTTCTCAAAGAAATTCTGAATGTACAAATAAATCATATTTAAATGAATGTCACTGCTAACGTTTTGATCTGTAAGGCCCAGTTTCACAATAATTGCTAACCCTTGGAAGTCACTTAAGTGACAGATGGAAGTTAATCAGTAGTCATCGGCAGTTGGCAGCATGGATGGGTCTTAGAGCACTGCCATAATTGTGTTCTCTGAATACAACCTAATCTTTGTATTCATATTTTTCATAACAGACTATGATCAAAATCCATCGACGTCTTAGACGTCAATGTCAAAATACATGTTTTTATAACCTCCAAAGCAAGCTTATGTATCATGGGTTGACCACAACAAACGTCAGAGATAAACCCATACTTTATCTTGGGTTAACTTAACTAGTGGATAACCAGAGCTTTCGACGTAAACCGCCGATTATGAAACGCAAAGTGTTTGATAACCACTAGCTTTCTTTTAACCTCCTGTTGACTGCTGATTGTGGAACTGGGCCTAAGGAAGAATAAAGTTATCACTACCACTCTGCGGTACAACACGTAAATAATTTCAATCATAGGAGTAGTTAGGTGGGGGCCTGGGGGGGGGGGGGGGCTTAGCCTCCCCAAGAATGAAATTAGCCCCCCAAAAATCCTAAAATAAGTCGTTCTGTTAAATTTTTGTATCTAGGGCGGGAACTTGAGCTGCCCAGATCCAGGGACTTAAGCCCCCCCCAGATTTAGGGACTTAAATACACCTATGATTTCAATCAACAAAATAACATTTTAAGATACACAATACCATTAAAGTTACAGAACTGTATATAAAAAACGCTATCTGCTCCTCTTTTTATATAAAAAATAAAAACGATTAGCAGTGCTTCTCATAAAACAATTATAATACAGACAAATTTGTAATCCAATCTTCAGAAAAAGCGTTTGAAAATGTTTAAGCAAACTATGGAATCGTTTATTCAAGACTATCCAATTAGTCGCAGCAAACAAAGGAAGTTATCTTTCAATAATTTTAAGTCGCACTACAATTTTTCGATTTGTTATATATTAAATTTGCTGCAGTCTCCGTACAATAAAATTCACAATGCTACCTTTTTCCCTCTCTCACAACACCGTACAACCGTCTTAAATCGCGCGCACACACCAATAGCCCCTCCCACCTTCCATCGGCCTCCTGTTTCGCATACCATCCAAACGGCCCCTCCCACTTTCCTCCGCCAAGTAAGCTCCGCCTCCTACTTTTTCATCCGGCCGACCGTGGCAGCCTTCGGCTGCGCCTGCGCTGGGGGAGGGGGCGTGTCCTTGGAGGCGCTGCCCCTCCTAGGTGCGGGAGGCGCCATCGCCGCTACGGAGGCGCTTCCAGAACAACAAAAAAATCACACATAGGTTGGGCGGAACCAACGCACGCGACAACGATGCGTGATTGGTGAACGACGGCAATGGACGCGTTGTGAACGATACGATCGCTTTTGTGGGCGGGATCTTGACGAATTCTGACTAGGTGAGCAGAAGTGAGAGCAAACAGTTCTATGCCAGTGATCAGAGATTCGAACCTAAATATTGCTGATTTTTCATATTTGGTTCGCCCGATTGTCAGGACGATAAAACCAATAGACGGAGAACTCGCTACGTAGGAAAAGGGTCACCCAGGTCCGTATTCACAATTTTTGGGATAACTGTCTGTTTACTAACTCTCAGTTAAAATATAACTGCCTGATAGTTATGTATCGTATTCACCATGAAATTTCAGCTCACAATTACCTATTTAACAAAGAGATAGCTTAATTTTTTATTTTCCTAATATTGTAGTTGCGTAGTTTTATGTTCTGTGTTGTATACAGCGTTTTGTGCTGCCACCTCTTGATTCTACCTAACCTAATCATTTGTGTTTGTTTTTGGTTTCTATGTTTTATTTAATAATCATATTACTCATGAACATTTCCATCGCTGGCCATTCTCTTCGCATAAGAAACGTACCAATTATTGACATGAAAAAGGCAGAACGCAAAAGATCTGCCAACTACTTTCTCTGGTAGCTAAATATAAGCATATAGTGTAACTGAATTATTGAAAACTGGAAAACTAACGCAGTTTTCAATAAACCGATAGCTGAGCGGAGAAAATCGCCGACGAATAGAATGTCAGTGAAAGACACCATTTTCATCGATCAAGTGACAAATAACTCGATATTCGATATTATTTTGTGTTTTATGAGTCCTGAATTTGCTTAACTGGCGAAAATCGGGTTGTTAAAATTAACAGGGCAGTTATCAGCTGGTTAGCGTTGACCTTAATTGGTGAATACCAAAAATATGGTCAACAAGCTGATAGCTAGTTTAGTCAGATAGAGATTTAACTATTTTTGGTGAATACGGCCCTCAGTAAAGTACAAATTTTGTCATTTACAGGTTTGGTAGGTATCAACACAAGGATAGGTGGATCGTCGGAACACGCCGTGGATGTATAAAGGCCCGGTCAAACAGAGGGCATTCTAGAACGCGGCGTTACGGCGTTTTAGAACGCCGCGTTACAGCGTTCCGTTGTATTGCTAGAGAACGCCGTAACGCCGCGTTCTAGAACGCTCTCTGTTTGATCAGGCCTTAAGGGTGGGGGGTTGAACATGCAATTATTTTTGGTATAATAAATGATGAAATACAGCTCTGAAAATTTGCTATACAAACGTAAATATTATAACAAAGTAGGAAAAAGAAGTGTAGGCAAAAGATAAAGAGCCATCAGAGGGTGCTTAAGTTGCGAAACATTTTGTAACAATTATGTCACTCGGTACACTTCTGACAATTTACACACCCATTCTTTGAGTCAATAAAATGAACCTAATTACAAATCGTCAGAAGGCTAGGTGGAAGAATATCGATACAAAGAACATCGGTGCTCCACTCAATTTATCATTATATATAGAATTTTTTATTTTATTTAATCAAGTTCACTTCTGGTGAGTAGGTATTGACAGTGACAACCAGTGGGTTAGCGTTATTTTGTGATTCACAATATTAAATTAGTACTAATATTTAGTATAAGTATTCAATTAAAGTTACTCATGTATTTTGTATTAAAGGTTTAAATAACAATTATTCCCATGTTATCTTTACTACTTATAATATTTCCGTTTCTATTGCAAATGTTCAGATCTGTACTTCATCATGCGAAAGGAATACATGTTTAACCCTCCCCCCCCCCCCCACCCTTAATTTATACATCCATGGCGCGTTCTGACCACCGACCTATCCCTATGTTGATACCTTCCGAACATGTAAATGACAAAATTTGTACTTTATTAAGTGACCCTTTTCCTACGTAGTGAGCTCTTAAACTACATATACAGGGTGTCCCACGACGACTAAGACAAGCAATATATCGGAACTGGGCAGTAGTGATTCTAACATGTACCCCTAGAGTTAAATTACTTTGGTAGTGTTTCATAATGGTAGTGGTACAAATATACAGGGTGTCCCATTAAAATTTTTGAATCGGAGATCACGTGACCAAACACAAATATCTCATTGGGTGACACAATAATAAGAAAAGATACTACATTTGCTCTAATTTACACCCCCAAAATTATAACTCGCTACTACTGCCCAGTTCCTATATATACCTTGTCTTAATCGTCGTAGGACACCCTGTATAAGGATATCGTACAAACTGCAGGGTGCAAAAACTGAACAATAGTTTGCACTCTACGTGAAGGAGAAGTTATAATCAATAGTGGATACTATAATTGCCATGATCATACTAAAACATGCCTCCATATCATCATATGGAGGTTGCTCCTTCTTAGTTAGAATTCGTTGAATAGGAAATTAGGTACAGGTCCGGAGGATGGAGCAAATATAAACAGCAAGAATCGAAGAAAGTGTTAAAGGTCTGGCATGCATGACAAGATGTTGATTAGAAGAAATTAGTAAACATGAAGATTTTTTTTGATAGGCTAATAAAGCTATATAATCGCAGATTGTTGCAACAAGCAATGTTTTTAACTGAACGAGAATACCAAACGAATTTCTAAATTCTTGCACTTGATTCAGTTTAATGGAATGGGACCCCGACAGACAAGTGTCAAATAACCTTATAGTTAATTCACTTATCTTTACAATATCTACTTTGATAGAAGTAGAACCATTACTTTTAAATGAACTTTGATACACGAAGTATGCCTTGAAAGTATGGGCAAACTTACTTATATTTGGTAACTCATATTAAATATAAACACGTAAAATTAAGCAGATTCATACTTACACAATGAATGTATGCTGTACTCGTCATACAAAACGTTAAAACGTATTATAAAAGGGTTTGTGAAAAAAGGTGGAGCTAAAGTGGAATTAGAGAGCAACGCATATCTTTAGGGGGTTGACTATAATATTGTACGAATGGTGCAATAGAATTTGAAACTGACTGAACATATACAGCATAAAGTACACAGATGAAAACTGGGTGAAACAAGACCACAATTTATCGACAAAAAGCATCTCGAACATTTTGTTGCATTATATTGATAGTTTTATTTTTTGCCCCTTTTATATGAAATCATCATAAGTTTTGAAGCATTCCGTGTATTTCGTAAAAATAAAAACAATAGCAATTCCTAATAATACAGGGTGTTAATTAAGTATGTTAACAAACTTTAACCACGAATAGTACTCCGAAAAATAGAAAGAAAATGTCATAAGAACATGGGTCCGGAAATGCTTCCTAAGGGAGCTACGCTCCTTTCCATGGGGCAACCTGAAGACGGTTTTCACTCGATATTCTCGAAACCATTCATAACAAAATTACGAAATTAGGTACGATGGGTAAACTTTTGACGCTGAATCTGATTCTGAATTCAGAATTTCATAATTTTAATCAGAGTTAAGGGTAAAAATAACCTCATTTTCTAAATGGTAACTTTTTGACATTTTGATTTTAGAATATGGTATTTCATAGATTTCTACGTAAAAATGGTCTCTTGGTACATCTCGATAGGGCTAACCGTTTTCAAGAAAAATACAAATTATTGAATCGATGCAGGCTATTGTAAATAAATAAATGTTCATCTATTTAGTAAGTGTGCTGTGAAAAACAATTGCAATAATTGATAAACAACTTGAGAACTGTCAAGAAAAAGTTAGTGAACTTTAAAAACAAGTTTTTTAGTAATGTTAGACCCTTTTTTTTACAGCGTTCTATCTTCTGCACAAGCTTTTCTACATGACGTCACATAGAAGCATCTGCGTGAGCGTAGCATCGTCCATTTATCATTATTTCTTATCGCGAAGGTACAGACCCTTTTTTAGCATCATAACTGTTTGCACAGACATTTGTAGAAAAGCGTCGCTTACAACGAAGTCCCAACGTAATGTCAAATATAAAATTTTGCACTTGAGATAGAGCGTTGTAGTTTTTTTTATTTGACAGGATATTGCATGGGGATCAATGGGATGACAAACAGTGAGAATGTAAAAGAGGGACTGTACTTGAGCGATCATAGATGATCAATGAGCAACGCAGGTGAATCGACTTAACGTCAGAAAACATTGTGTTAAAAATAGAACATTGTAGTTATTTTTGTTAGACTGGGCATCAATGGGACGAGGCAAAAAAGTATGGTTATTGGATGGTATTTCCTTGGAAAAAATTAGTTCAAAAAAAGGTCCGACATTTCTAAAAAAACTTTTCTTTTTAAGCTCACTTACTGTTCCTGGCGGTCTTTTTTATCCGATAAGCAGCATCTGACATGACGCTGTCATTCTAACAGATAATTTGAATAACATTCAAACTCCGCTAAGTCGTTTTAATGAGGAAAGCCAAAGGCTAGGTCTAAAGTTCATGGTTGTTATCAGAAACCATATACCAAACACCCGAATACCCTTTAATGGAGAGGACATTAAACGGGTTAGCAAATTTAAATATTTTGGATACGTGATGGCACCCAGATCAGGAGATTGGATATAGAATTGAACAAGCTAGGACAATTTTCTTAAAACAAGTTCCAGTTTCTCATTTGAGAGAGAAAGTCACATATTCACACTTTGTAAAATAAATTCGTGCTCTTTAGGAAGAGTATAGCTTTTTCATTATTTTCTTGGTTTTCACCCAAAATGGAATAGATCTTGTATTCAGTAAATGACAGTTCCGCCTTTGTACTTTATATCTGCTGCAATTATAAATAAGATAGAAGCGCTCGAAATGTGGACTCTGAGATGAATGCTGAGAGTGTCCTGGGTCGATTATGTGAGAAATGAGAACGTTCTCCAGAGAGCCGGTTTAGCAGAATGAGAAAATAGCTTACTTACGACATAGAATGCGTGAGGAACCCTATCACCTCCTGCGTCTCAATCTTAAAGGGAAGATCGAAGGAGGGAGAACAGTAATTTAAGAAAGAAGCTATCATGGCTGAAAAACAATCCGTCACTGAACCGGAACAAGCAACTTCCATGAATTACAGAGGGCTGCACTCAATAGTTTCATCTGATGGGAGAAATGTTGGATGCCTACGCAGGAATTTGCATGGCATCCTATGAAGATCTACATATTATTAGGCATTATAAATGTCTTCATTTCAACGAAATGCACGCAATGCTTCAAAATGTATGATGGATTCAAACAAAAAGAACAAAAACAATTAAACTGTCAATATAAAACACATTTTTTGAGATATTTTAAATCATTTTTTTGTCGATAAATTGTCTATTTTCACCCAGTTTCGTTTATGAATTTTATGCTGGGATGGCTATATGAAGAGCGACTTGGTGAAGAAACCTTGATATCTTTTGTTTTGAAAGTCGAACGGAATTAAAATAACACAGTACAGTTCATCTACGAAATCTAAAACTGTTGAAAAATAAAATATTCCACACATTTTATCGAATAGAGAAATACATTGATTTGGTTGAAAAAAATTGTAATGTTCAAGTCATCAAAATGCAAAGCGTTCCATTGGAATGGTCACAAATAAGAATAAATAATTTGAATGAAAATATGATTAGTGATTATGATGATAAATTTGGACGATGGATATATGTATAGTAGATTTTAACACGTATAACAACGCAAAATTGGAGATTTGAGATTCACATGAAAGGTTAACAGCAGGAAAGGTTTTTTGTTACCAAAATGTATTTAGAATTATTTATAGTTGAGAAGAGTAGAAGAACCGTGATGTTGAAAACAAATTAATATAAACAGAACAATGTAGGTAGAAAACGGGTCAAGGAAGACATTGGAGATATTGGAAATAGGCAGGAATGTATAAGGCAAAGTGGGGGGATTTGAACAGGGGTGCAGCAGAGAGGTTAAAATAAAAACGATGGTGGAAACAAGTGAGTGGTGGGGGGGAAGGGGGATGTACGAGGGTAGTTGCGTTCGAATCCATTCACCGCATGCCGATGAGACAGTGATCGGGTAGTGTTGACGTTCGATCGATCGATCGGTGGCGGGTGGTGTGCGTGGGTGTTAATTAGAGGGGTAATGATGATGATGATGGTAATTGGTGACAGATGTGGCGGCGGCAGCGGCGGCGGCGGCAGCGGCAGCAGCGTTGGAGGTGTTACCGGCGGTGATGTTGGCGAAGTGAAAACGGGAACAGAAGACAAAAAAGGCGAAATAAGTATGACAACGTAAACAAAATAACAAAACAAATCGATGGGGGATGATTAGGGAGCGGGTTATATTGTCTTCGAAAGTGACGGCAGTGAATATATGATTTTAATATGAACACAACTTGGTACCCCAGAAATAAAGGTCACTGTGGGCCGGTTGTACAATGCATGCTTAAGCTTCGGTTTAACCTAAGCCACCGTTAAGCCGCCGAAGTTGCAAACCGTCCGTTGTACAAAGCTTAACACGAGCTTAGCGTAAACCGACGAATCATGTAGCTTAAGGGCGCGTTCTGCGGATCGAATAACTGATTTCAAGGACAGTGTGAAAAAGACAAAACCAATTGTTGTGAAATTTTAGTATGATAAATAAGACACTACCTTCTATTTGTTGTGGAAATATCATATAAAAAATATTTAAAAAAAGTTATTTTTTGAAAAATTTTATAAATGCTTTTGTACACATTTATATCTATTCCAAACAAGGTGCTTAACTGTGGTTTAAATACAAACGACACGATGTGTCAAGCAGTAGCCTTCAAATTGCTTGTTATTTTATTAGTTTATATTTTATATTGGAAATATTTGTGTCTAATTTAACAAAGAAAACAGAGACAAAAACAGCTGTTTCCCAAATTTGACACAAACTGTCACAGTGACAAATCGGAAGGTATTTTTTTAGATAATAATGACAGCACGCATTGCTTCATTAGTGCCAACCGTAGTGAATTTCATTATCAACCCGGTTTAACTATTGTACAACTGATGTCAACTTTAAGCCTAAGCCTTTAACTAAGCTTGTGTTAAACCGGCACTTATACAACCAGCCCTAAGGCAAGTTTGAGATGTATATTACGTACCTATATCTATTTCTTGACAACTGCCCCTTTTGTAAAAATTTTCAAAAGGGAAGACATAACCCCCAAATTCAACGAATACTATCAGGGAGGTGGAGTCAAATTTCACCGGACCATTATAATGAGGCTGATTTTTTTAGTGCAGGCTTTCGTGATGTTGATGAGAAAAAATGTCTGTTAGCTGGTCCAGGTCCGTGACCTAAGATTTTGAACTACAAGAGATTAATATCAACAATCCTATATCGTTAGAAAGGCTAACACATTTTACATTTAACAGTTAAAAAAATAGGCCCATTTACAAAAATGATGTTACCTGAGATTGGAGTTTCCTTAATTAATCTAACGATTTCACAAAGTACAAGAATTCAAATTTGACAGTAATACGTAAGCTGACACAAAGTCACAGCTTACTAAGTTTTATTCACGCTGCGATACGCATTTTTTTATAACATCTACTTATATCAAATTGTGTTTTGCGCTAAACAGTTCGTTTTAAGTATCACGTGTGATACATAAAGTCACACTATTATCGACCAAGGAATCCGAATATGCAGTAATATAGAAGAGAATCTATTTGAAAAAAAATTACTTCGGAATAAGTCACACATTTATTGGACACCCTATATAATGGTAATTATTTTTGTATCATAGATTTTATTGCCCTCTACATGATCATGCGCGCTGCTAACACGTTCAGTAAGAGAAACTTTGCAGCTTACATATTTTTTCTTAATGAAAATTTCATCAAATACATGTCTGCAAATTTTCAACTTCATGAAAATACCCCAGAAACTTTTTTGCGAGTTACCCAGACTCTTATAACCTTAGGTCACGGAGTCGCATCAGCTAATATACATTTTTTTCATCCTTATACAGAAAACTAATTGGCAAGTAAATAATCACCCGCGAAAATTTTACGCAACCTCCCGACTATTAGTATGGTAAGGTACTTGAATAACGCATGTAACGAGATCTTCTAGATTACAAATACTCTTTCTCTTCATCAATCAATGGGATCAGTACGTCGTTAAAAGTACAATGACTTCAAAGAAAACCAAAGAACTTTATAACTGATGCTTTGATCACCTTTTCGTCACTTTCGAAGATAGGTAGGAAGCTAGTGTAAATGTAAATGATACGTTTAAATTTCAATAGGGTATCAAGGTAAAAAACAAAAAGGTAACTGCTTGAAATACACTACAAACATTAAAATTGCATTAACGTTCATCGAACTACAGCCATAAGAGGACTTATTTTGATTTGTAGGATTTCGATTTTTCGAAATTATTATACATATATAGATTGCGTTAAAATATTAGATACCACCAACTAGATACATCAATGTGATTAACAATAGGTCAAAGAGTCGCACCAAATTTAAACCTACACGAAAGTGAATTACATTTTTTTTCTGCACTGTTCATACCCAAAATAAGCGCAAAATTTACAGAAGTGGGTTATCTCACAAGTACTATTTCACAATTTGTTTTCCAATTGCTATGGCACAATTCACGGTAGCATAATAAAAATAGGGTGTCACCAATAGTTTTTACCTTGACGATTTCGCACAACTGTTTACCTTTTTGGCAGCATGAAAACTGTAAAATATCCATATTTTAGTTCATTTATCCATGTGTGGTATGTTTATGTTTAGGCGTATGGTGTTGGGGGCGAAGTAAATGAATAAAAAAAGCAATATGTAAGCAAATGTGGAATGACCATCAACATGATTTAATTGAAACCTAGTCAATTAAGCGAGCATCACAAGCATATAGAAAGGGAGTACAGATCGACCATTAATTAGATCTAAAAATTGAATATCGCAATGAAGCCCAACTCGACATATAACTTTTAAAAATGAACTTATGCAATGATTTCTTAATATTTTTAAGGAAATGGAAGGAAATAGAATGGAACCTGGATATTTCACAGCCATTTTCAAAATAGTAGCAGCTATGCACGTGACAGCTTTTTTAACTACATGATTAAATACTAAAGTACTGACACATTGGTTTCCAAACACTAAATTTCAAAACAATTTGAAATGCAGTTTCACTGAAAAAGATTTGGCAATAATAATGAGTTGGATAACTCTACATAACTGACAGAGGCTTTTTTTAATTAGATTTTAAACCACTTGCATTATTTTTATTTACTTATTGTCGAACTTTACATTCACATAGCTTGCATGGCTTTGAAGCGTTACAGAATTGTAATTTTTCTAATGTAACTTTTGGAAGCTCTCCTTTTGCTGTGTCAATTATATTATTCATCGCGCTTCCTTTAGCAAATAATTCGTTTGAAAAACCTCATAAGCCCCAGATGCTCCTCATACAGAGAACAAACAAATTTAAAATTTATTGTATCAACTGTGGCTATTTCCAGGATAGTACAGTTTATTGTGAACTGAATTTAAATAACCCGTCACTAAAATAAGAAAAAAATATCGAATTGTTGCATACAATATTTGTAGAGTAGCGATATATTGCTCTCCTTATTTTGTATTCACAAATAATGCAATAGTTTTTTAGTAAATCATAGTCATCAACACACCACTTGTTTAGCTAAATCAATAGCTCTAGTATTCAGAGTATTATAACCATAGTGAGACAAAGTTACACCCAGTTCTTGCCAAAACCGCTTTTTGTTATTCAAACATAGACAAGCTTTAAAATTCAACATACTGTCATGAAAGCGGTTACATAGGCCCAGTTTCACAATCATTGGTAACTTCTGGTGGTCACTTAAACGAAAGATGAAAGTTAACCAGTCGTTATTGTGGAGTTCTGTTTCACAAAGAAAACCAATGATTGAGCTTATTTATCATTATCTAAGTTGGCACCAAATTTTTGACGGATGGGTCTCGGCATACTGCCATAATTGTGTTCCATGACCTCACCCCACCTTTAGACAAGGAAACCTAACCTTTGTATTGTATTTTTTGATTTATGTTACGCAGAATATAATCAAAAGCAATGTTAGCTTATCTGTCATCGGTTGATCACAAAACAACACTGATAAGGAAGTCTCACGTTGGCTTGCCAACTGTGGAAATGGAGGGTCACCCAATAGTCGAGTCGCCGTCCGTCAAGCTTTTGAGGATCAACATCAACAATAACATGTTCTGACACGACCACGTCGTCAATATTGCTAAAACGGTATCCCAGAAGCTTGGAGTTTTGTTCCGTTGTAGGAAGCTGTATACACTAGAGCAACTAATGTTGCTCTACAAGGCACAAATACGACTATTGCTGGAGTATTGCTCCCATGTGTGGAGAACCATCCTCTAAAGCAGTGGTTCCTAACCTGGGAGTAATTACCCCCGCAGGGGTAAATCAGCAATTTTACGGGGGTAACGAGGAATCTCATAATTAGGATCGTAAAATAAAGCACTGCGCAATCTCAGCACATTTAGGCTCAAAGCAGGTGCATATCCTGTTTTAGCTAACAGAGCTTTAAAAATGCTAATAGCATTTGCCACCACCTACAGATGTGAGAGTGGTTTTTCTACTTTAGTAACACTCAAATCAAAGGCCAGAAATCGTCTCAATATGGAACATGATTTGAGATGCGCTTCAAGTGAAGCTAAACCTAACATTAAGAAACTTGTGAATGCAAAACTATACTAGCCTTCGCATTAAGCCAACATTCGTTAGTTTTTTTATGTTAGAATTAGTTTCACTATTAGTCAGTATAACTGGGTATTATTAATCCATTGATTATACATATAAATTAGTTAAAATTGTAAAGCTGTTGTGCAAATTATGATAAATAAAGATGGTTGTATTTGCATGTACTGTTTGTTTTGATAACATTTTAAAGGGGGCTAAAATCAGTTTTCCTCATAGATCATAGGAGTAAAAATATTGAAAAGGTTAGGAACCACTGCTCTAAAGCTTCTGGACACTATCCAGAAGACAGCAGTTAGACTAATAGATACGCCTAACCTCACAAAGGACCTCCACAGCCTGGAATATCGTTGAAGGGTGGCTGACCTGTCCCTGTTTTACAGATTCTATCACGGAAGATGTTCGAGTGACCTCTCCCAGATAATAAAAGCTCATACTGCCCGAACGAGGAATACTAGAGGCTTTACCAGGTCGAGGTCAACCTGCAGTGTTTCACGTGCACGGACACTTATTTTCTCGCAGCGCTTCTACAACGCCATAGGCTTTCGGTCTTTACAGGAGGGTGACCATAAAAAAACAAACTTCAAGATAACCCACACTTTATCTTTGCTGGTTAACCAGAACTTTTGACGAGCGCCGATAATGAAATGGATTGTTTTTGCTAACCTGTAGTTTTCTTTTACCACAAGTTAACTAAAGATTGTGAAACTGTGCCTTAATGTCAATTAATTTGAAAATATTTTTCCCTGCACCTCCAAATATCGGCTGCAAAACTAATTAAGTGGTGCGTTAAAGTTTTCCTTTAGACCAACAATGATTTTATATTTTCGTGACCGTAGATTTCAACTTGGTTTTTTCTAATGGTATTGCGGTCAATTAAATGAAACAATTTTCCTTTCCACGACGTTTCGGTTTATTATATCTAAACCATCGTCAGGTGTATTTTGCTTTAGTTTGTTACATATTTTTAAGCGAAACCGTCCCTGAGGGAATCCCTGAATCCTCAGGGACGTTTCGGTTTATTATATCTAAACCATCGTCAGGTGTATTTTGCTTTAGTTTGTTACATATTTTTAAGCGAAACCGTCCCTGAGGGAATCCCTGAATCCTCAGGGACGGTTTCGCTTAAAAATATGTAACAAACTAAAGCAAAATACACCTGACGATGGTTTAGATATAATAAACCGAAACGTCGTGGAAAGGAAAATTGTTTCATTTAATTGACCGCAATACCATTAGAAAAAACCAACTTTAGACCAACTTTATACAGGGTGTCCATTTAGAGTGTAATTCTTCGATATCTCGCAAGGTATACCTGAGAGAAGAAAATGTCAAATACAAAGGTTATTTGGTTACTTAAGACGCATATTCTAAAATTATTTTGAAATATACAGGGTGTTGCGGGAAAGTAGGATAGTGATCAACTTGATTTTTTTATATGGAACTATAACTTTTTTTTACTCTTCTAGTTTCCATCATTAATCCTCTATTTAACCCTGAAATATTTTTGGGATTGGTTGCGACGTTGCCAAGTTATAATTTATTTTCTATTAATTTCCGGATTTGCAAGGTCGCAAGTAATACGTCCAAATTGATATATTCCTTTAACTTTTCTCAATAATATTATACAACGCGATACTTGAATATTAAATGAATATTATTTTGCAGCAATGTGCATCTACTACTATTTGGTAGAATTTTAAATTACTGCAATTTGAAGGCCATTTTACTTTGATTTTTTAAATGTAACACCTTGTATGTTTTATTGTAAATCGAAGGGCCTACTAATACCCAATCTCGCCTTATAATATTTTTTTCGCATTTGCGACGTTGCCAAGTTATAAATTATTTTTCCAAATTTTCAAACAAATATCCCCGATTTTTATTAATAGAACACACTGTATATTTTATTTAACATAGAAGTACTCCCTAGTAATGGTTTAAGGCGTGAACAAATTTCAACTGGTGTTCCTAAAATAATTAAACCGTTTTCCTTGCTCATACTATCTATTTCAAATACCAGGTCAGTAAAACGTACAGGGAAGCTTAAATACCTTCAAAACTTGCACAGCTGGAACGATAAAATCAATACCTGCAGGTTTTCGAATTCAAAAATTCTAACAGCGGTGTTGTCAGATTTACCACTTTGACGTTACACATCATAATTTTGTTATTTTAAATATAAACTTCTACTTATTTTTATTCCAATGAATTGCGCATGTCGAATTTAGTAAGATCTCACAATTTCAAAATTTTGTTTCTATTAATTACTGAGATACGACAACACCGCTTTTTCAGTAAAAAGTACCAGAACGCTTAAATATTTCCAAAACTGCCACAGCTGGAGCGGTGAATATTTTTAGAATATGCGTCTTAAATAACCAAATAACTTTTGTATTTGACATTTTCTTCTATCAGGTATACCTTGCGAGATATCGAAGAATTACAGACTATTCAGCGGATAGCATGTTTTAATTATGATAAAGATTCTGATGAACATTTTACAATGAATTATTTTAGATTTAGCATGTAGAACGAAAATCGCCTTCTGAGGTCTTATTGAGCTAGATATCCATACAGAGAAAAAGTAACGTCTCACCATACAAGCTAGTTAGGAGTGTGCATAGATGTAGTAATGGTTTTTATGAGGGTGGATGGAATGTTAAAGAATAGTTGTCGGATAAGTAACTCACTTGGCTTGCTTAGAGGTACTGAGGTCGGAGGTAGAGGCGTTGGGCGCACCCTGGCCAGCTCTCAAGCGCATTGAGACTCGCCTTTCGTGACTATCGTACATCCTAGGAGAATCTAAAAAATAAAAAAGCCGTTAGGATTTTATTGTGTTTTCAAACTACGGTATGTTAACTATATAGCCATTTTTTTAATCACGATAAAGACTACACTGTTTCTTAAACAAAGTTTGGTTCAATTTCTAGAACAAGAAAATAGTTTGATAGAGCAATTTATCTGTATTACAGTTACACAATTTGTTGTTCAAGGAATAGTTCAGAATTCTGCGCATAAAGATAGTGCTTGTCAGGTCTCAGATGTCCGAATTGAGGTTTTGAATAAATTTTCTTTATGTCATAAATGGAAAGATCATATACAGGGTGTCCCACGACGATTAAGACAAGCAATATATCGGAACTGGGCAGTAGTAGCGAATTATAATTTTGGGGGTTTAAATTACAGCAAATATAGTATATTTTCTTATTACTGTGTCACCGAATGATGTATTTGTTTCTGATCACGTGAATTCTGATTCAAATTTTTTAATGGGACACCCTGTATATTTGTGACTTTTTGTGTTCCTCCCGATCAAACAATTTCAACAAACTAGCACAATTGGGGTCTAAAGTGATTAATTCAAGTGCTACAGGTACTTAAAGGACGGTACCACTACCATTGATTATAATATGTACCCCTAAAGTTAAATTACTTTGGTAGTGTTTCATAATGGTAGTGGTACAGTCCTTTAAATACCTGTAGCTCTTGAATTAATCACTTTAGACCCATGTGTGCTAGTTTGTTGGAATTGTTTTGTCGGGAGGAACACAAAAAGTCACAAATATACACCATTAAAAAATTTGAATCAGACGTCACGTGACCAAAGGCAAGTACCTCATTGGGTGACACAATAATAAGAAAAGATACTATATTTGCTCTTATTTACACCCCCAAAATTATAATTCACTACTACTGCCCAGTTCCGATATATTGCTTGTCTTAAGGTTTACGCCGACTTAGACGAAGCGTCGCGAACGGAAGCGTCGCGAAGCGGCGCGTCGCGTCAAACGTGCCCGCCAACTTAGACGAAGCGTCGCGAACGGAAGCGTCGCGAAGCGGCGCGTCGCGTCAAACGTGCCCGCCAACTTAGACGAAGCGTCGCGAACGGAAGCGGCGCGAAGAAAATTATTGATTTGACGCCAGAGAAGTTTACATTAGTTTATATGGCAGCCCGCCAACTCAGGCGACGCGAAGCGAAGAGGCGCGTCGTTTGACGCGCGAATGCTCTTCGGATCAACTAGGCGTCGTTTCTCGTGCCTCTCGCATAATATTTTCAGTGTTTAGCAGTATTATATAGGATGTGGTGCTAAATTGCAGTCTCTGATCGTGATACAAAGACATTCATTACAAAGGTAATTTAATTACCCAGCATTTTATTTTGTTTTTGTTTCTTTTCTTCTTCTATAGTGGCAATGAAACTCAATACAAAGAGTTCCTCTTCTGACGAACTGCTCATCGTACCTCACTAGACAACGTATCTCGTTCATCTGCTTAAAAACAAATAAAATTCGCGTTGCGCCCTTGGAAGCCGCGCGTCGCGTCGCGCCGCTTCGCCCCCCTGCTCGCCCACTTAGGCGAAGCGTCGCGAACGGAAGCGGCGCGAGGCGAAGCGTCATTTAACCGATGTCCGCCAACTGGGGCGAAGCGGCGCGACGCGTCGCGTCGCGTCATTTACGGCACGACGCGAATTTTATTTGTTTTTAAGCAATTGAACGAGATACGTAGTCTAGTGAGGTACGATGAGCAGTTCGTCAGAAGAGGAACTCTTTGTATTGAGTTTAATTGCCACTATGGAAGAAGAACAGAAACAAAAACAAAATAAAATGCTGGGCAATTAAATTACCTTTGTAATGAATGTCTTTGTATCACGGCCAGAGACTGCAATTTAGCACCACTTCCTACCAAATACTGCTAAACACTGAAAATATGCGAGAGGCATCAAGATATATTTGGATCTTCTCGCCGCGGCGCGCCGCCTGGTACCGCCAATTCAGGCGAAGCGAAGCGACGCGAAGCGAAGCGTCAAGAGAAACGACGCCTAGTTGGTCCGAGGAGAAGCCGCGCGTCAAACGACGCGCCTCTTCGCTTCGCGTCGCCTGAGTGGGCGGGCTGCCATATAAACTAATGTAAACTTCTCTGGCGTCAAATCAATAATTTTCTTCGCGCCGCTTCCGTTCGCGACGCTTCGCCTAAGTGGGCGAGCACGTTTAATCGTCGTGGGACACCCTGGGTAAGTTTTATAAAAAAACTGTTTTTGTTTTCTTTTTTTTCGCAATAATTCAAAAGTCATAACAAAATAAAAATGGGTTTTTGACTCCAGTACCGAAAACACGCCGATGGCTCCCGAACCCGTGTGACGTCACCAGCGCGGTCAGGATGCTCCTTTGACCAACGACGTCCTACTCCGATACTAGATCCCCACATTCGATCGTAGACTTCATCTCGAGCTCCAAACTTCATTCATCGTCTATGTTGCAACAAATATACACTAGTTACCAGTAAGTATTTTCACGATTGGCTGGGAATGTGGGAATCTAGAATCTAGTATCAGAGTAGGACGTCGTTGGGCAAAGGAGCATCCTGACCGCCCTGGTGACGTCACACGGGTTCGGGAGCCGTCGGTGTGTTTTCGGTACTGGATTCCAAAACCCATTTTTATTTTGATATAAGTTTTGAATTACTGCGAAAAAAAAAGAAAAAAAAAATAGTTTTGTTATAAAACTTATATATGATCTTTCCATTTATCACAAAAAAAATATAATTTTTTTCTTAATTCAAAACCTCAATTGTTAATGTCGACAATCAGATCGTATAGGTTAAGGATCTAGGGTATAGCGCGTGGAATTGAGAATCCAAGAAAATACGTATTCCGTGTTAGCGAGGAGGCGTGGCTGCCTGTTCCCTTTCTCCAGTATGTGTGTCTAAGATGAGGGGAGGTAAGTCTAAAAGTCCAAAGGTAAGGTCAAAAGGTCCAAAGGTCTCCACATAAATGAATTTCGCATTTCGAAGCTCCTGATGTTACCTTTAAACTTTCAGTAATGATTCAAAAATCAAATTGAAGGAGAAAGCTTGCGCTATGTCACTTTGGTGGCCTTGTTTTGATAACTTGTTTGGTTGTCTAATTATAGACATTCGAAGAATGTATGATTTTGCATTGCTAGTTTTTCTGCACGCTAAAACACTTTTTTGAAAAAATTGGTCTGAGATGTCATTCATTATGGTCTACTACTATCACCTTCTGAAATACTGTGTGTGTAGTTTGAAAATCAAGTGGGTTCTGTTCGAAATGGGAATCCGTGTTTTTACATGTGCATAAATGTGTGTATCGAGGCCCCTTAAGGTTCTATGACGCAAAAACAGGTGGTAGAATGTCAACAACCAAAACAGCTGTGTATATTTGTTGCACGACAGACGGTGAAGTTTGAGGCTCGAGACGAACCCTACGATCGAAATAAATATATTTTTGAATGTTTGAAATTAGACCACAAATTCCAGTAATAAAGTACCTAATCAAATAGCCACAATAGACACAACTGAGTCGCAGTGGAAGGAGGCAGCGCTGCCCCACTCACTTTCAACCTGATCAAATATTTTTTGTAGAAGCATTTTTTCGGCGCCATGGTAGCTCAAAGGCTAAGCGCCAGCCTTACATCCCGCAGTGTCCGGGCTCAAATCCCGGGCTTGACGACATAAAACAAATTTATTCAAAAATGTATTATGCTTTTTCACATATTACACACATTTTTTTTGTAGGATCGGAATAAATATGATTTGAATCAAATATTATTAGACATTTCAAAAGTACAACAAAAATTACTGATGATTTTACTTTTTTGAATTGAAGTTCAATTTTTAACACAAATCAAATCACTGCTGCGTTGTAGCAAGTGGTATCCATCCTTTTTCAATAAAAAAATCAATAGTCATTGTTAGGTTTTTTTTGTATATAACTGTCGCTTAAGTTAGTCTGTTTTTATAGTCTACACCATCAATTGTTTTGGTTGCCTGAGGATAATTTAATACAAGTCGAAACGTCGCAAATAGAAAAATAAGGAGTTTTTGTTTGAATGACCTTATCCTACAAAAAGTAATTGAAGTTAATCACAGTAGGTCAAAATCCTTTACAAACTACTTGGGCACTTAAGCGTCGTGTCCACTTGCAAGTAACTTATGACAGTTTTTGCAGCAAGTACTTGCTTGTTTGTCTACAATGTCTTTTAACAGTTCGTAAATTTGATCTAGGAAATTGCTGTCGCAATTTCACTTGGGCTTGATTGTTCTGATTCCGTGTACACTATAGATAAGATGTCGTATGCAAAATTTGTAGCTACTGCGGTAGTTATGATATATTTAATTAAAAAAAAAAAGAAAACAAGAGAAAGATAGTAGAAGGCGGAGAACATTTTGGGTGAGAAAGTAGATTCAGCGTAAAACTACTCTAGCGATACATGAACTTTAATGAGTCAAAGAACTCCCAAGTACTCTTATATATTTCATTAGTCCCTTGCCCACTTATCTTTTTTTGAATTTCTCACCACTCTAGATTAACTTGCGTTCTCAAATTATACAGTTTCCTTTAAAAGTTATAAATAAGTCGGCCAATTTTTGTAATGCATTCTGCTTTTCGAATCTGTTCTTAAATTTTGGAGTACATTCCATAATTCAGGACATACAGGGTGTCCCACGACGATTAAGACAAGCAATATATCGGAATTGGACAGTAGTAGCGAATTATAATTTTGGGGGTGTAAATTAGAGCAAATATAATATCTTTTCTTATCATTGTGTCTGTCACTCAATGAGGTATTTGTTTTTGGTCACGTGACGTCCGATTCCAAATTTTTAATGGGACACCCTACATATTTGTGACTTTTTGTGTTCCTCTCGATAAAACAATAGGGTACTTGCAGAGGTCGTGAAATCGTCTCGGGAGTATACATAGCGTAAAGAAAACCATATCAAGAAGCAGTAGGAAACAAAAAACATGATTTTACTGACGGCCAAAAAAAGATATTTGCAAAATAGAATAAGGATATATTCAAGTTTTTCCACGTGACTTAAAACAAGGCCTGACGTCACAGGTATCTTATCGATATCGACAATCGATACTGCTACAGCGCAGGTCAGTGAGATTCAACTGCAAACTAGAGATGATCTGAATTCTTTAACAATGCGACTCAATTTATCGATACTTAAACATATTTGAAACAGGTAATTAACCCACTAGCATTTTCATTGCAATACATTTTTATATCTGATAGGTATCACAGTTCATCCTGTTTGTGACCGAGGTTCGCAACTAATCGAACCCATCATTTTATTTCGGCGCATCCCATTATGAATGAATCCAAAGATAGAATCTAACTCAACCTCATCCCTACAAAGTGAATTAGTAATCTAGCCTAACTTTTATTCTTTTGACTTTTGTACTTTTGTGTGTGACTGTGTTTTGTGGTTATAATGATCAATGTCAAAATGTTAGGTTAGCACTGGCTATCGATATGGAATATCAATACTTTACATCCCATCACTATAGGATATCACTGACGTCAGAGGTTGTTTGCGCGGCATTTTCCGGCATTTGAAATAATTTTTGGAATATCTCTCACAGCCGATTCCAAAAAACCAAACAAGTGACTTTGTCATGTTAACTAGGCTCTAAGGAACGCGTAAACGACTTATTATTTTTTTCTGCAAGTACCCTATTCCAGCAAACTAGCACACTTGGGGTCTAAGTGATTAATTCAAGAGCTGCAGGTACTTAAAGGACTGTACTACTACCATTATGAAACACTACCAGTAATTTAACTGTAGGGGTACATGTTATAATCAATGGTAGTGGTACCATCCTTTAAGTACCTGTAGCTCTTGAATAAATAACTTTAGACCCCAAGTGTGATACTTTGTTGGAATTGTTTTATCGAGGGGAACAGAAAAAGTCACAAATATACAGGGTGTCCCATTTAAATTTTTGAATCGGACGTCACGTGATCAAAAACAAATACCTCATTGGGTGACACAGTAATAAGAAAACATACTACATTTGCTCTAATTTACACCCCCAAAATTATAATTCGCTACTATTGCCTAGTTCCGATATATATATTGCTTGTCTTATTCGTCCTGTATGTAATTAAAAAAATCAATTAAGAGACACGTGTCTTTTCTCGTCTAGTTAGATGAACTTCTCCAAATTTGATTTACAACACTACTTGCCGCAAGGCTTTCGAAACAGGCTCGAAATTTTTGTGGCAAACTAAATTCCTGATAGTAACCGTGTACATTACAAGCTCTCAGCAAGTCGCAAGTCCTTTATGTGCAAGTAATTTTGCTGCAATACTTCTCTAATGACGTCGTGCACACGCTACGCAAGTGACTTGTGAGAGAAATTCTAGCAATTTTATTTGCTAGTGGACACGAGGCTTTCGACTGTGTTAAAACAGCCTGGTAACACAAGATACTCACTGGTGTTGATGCACTCGTCGTTGGCGACGACTCCGGCCGCGCCGCCGCCGCCGCCTCCCTGCACCTGGCCGCCGCCCAACTGCTGCTGGCCGCCGCCCCCACCCCCGCCGCCCCCATCTACCAGCCGGCCGTCGTGCTGCTGCTGTTGCGGCGGGGGCGGTCGCCTGCCTCTCGGCTGCCCCTGCTGCTCGCCGCCCCCCCCGGCTCCCGTTATGGCGTGGTAACGGCCGCCCCCGGCGGCGGTGCCCCTGCCGCCCGCGGCCGCCGCGTTGGCGCCACCGCCGCCGCCGGCGTTGTTGTCCTCGCAATGTCCGCCGCGCGAACCACCTATAGACGATATATTGTGTAAGATATGTACAAAAAGTCGCGATTTCTTTTCATTAAAAATTAGCGACTGGCCGAGGATCCGATTTTCGGCCAAAAAAATCAGCGACAGTTTTGTAGTGTAGTTTACTTATTTATTTGTGTGTACACTTGCTTAACAGAAAGACCGTACCAAGTGTACTTTGGCTCCCTGACTTTGACAGTTGACGTTGACACGGAACATAACCTAAAACTAAAAGGCCCACACACCGACGATAAAAAGAGAGTTTTTTATCGTCGGTGGGCCCGCATTATTTTGGGATTTTCGCCGCTTTCGCGGTTTATGTATCGCTGATATTTTTCGACTGAGAGTCTGAGGTTTTTAATAATATTGGCATTGAACTAACGTCTATTATTTACTGTGAATTAATTAAAAAATAGCTTTAAGACGTACTATATGCAATACATTATTTTCAAAGCATTGCAATTTAAGGCTGCATGTGAAAAAATTTCACCCTAGTAAGTGCACAACAGAGACGACTGTACAGAACAAAAAAAAAAAACGCCATCAAAAGATTTAAAATACTTGCCAGACCAGACGCCGAAGAAGCAAAATAATATCGCGCTAAACCTTTTATATCCACCAGAATAAAACTAATTGAATTTTAATATAAATAAATTATTTATTATTTTTTTTGATCATTTATAATTTTAAAACTGATTCCTTTTCGAATACCTAAGTATATTAAACTGATTAATTTTACAACTATGAAGAAATACAAGATTGATATATACTGTGGTCAACATACGGGAATTCAAATATATTAGACAATTTCTAAACACACGTTGTTTAAAAACATTGTATTATTCTCTTGTACAGTCCCAACTAAATTATGGCATCTTAGGTTGGGGAGGATTGCATCAATTTCATTTGAAGAGTATCAGTTCCTTGCAAAAATGTGTTTTGAAGGTTATTTATTATAAAGAACCCACTGACCCCTCAAATAATTTATTTAAAGAATCCCAGAAATTTGATATCCGACAACTATACAGCTATAACATATTGAATTTCGTCCACAAACATAAAAATTACATCAACTTCAATAGTCATGAACATAATACACGAACCAAGAATAGGACCTTAAGACCTCCTATATTTAAGTCAATAGGCCAAAAAAGTTTAATATATCTATGTTGCTGCATATATGATTTACTTCCTGCTTCACTGAAATCCATAAAATCTCATATTGTATACAAAAAAAGTCAAAAATCTGATAATGGACACACCCAGAGATATTTTTTCAAATGTTTTTAACACGATTTTGAACTGACACACTTACAAGTTTTTAATATAGTTAGTATTAGTTTTAATATACGTATTGTAAAATATATGTATGTATTATAACCCACGCACAAGGTCAGCACCTTCTGTGGGTCAAACAATTTATTTGCCCTGTATTGTTGGTGAATAAATTATTATTATTATTATTATCGATATCTCAGAAAATTCTATTCATGATAAAAGATAGTGCATAGAGAAAAACTAGCAGTGAGTTGATCAAATCTACCATACCATTGTGTATACAAGGTATGTAAAAATTCGGAAAAACTGATGAAACTAACCTAAAAAATTGAATTTTTGAGATAACCAAATTATAGATCCTAACTTTGTGAGCAGAAAAGCACTATAAAGTTTTTGCTTATCAGCTGTGGTTACTGCGAAAATTGTCATTGAAAATGCAAAAAATCCGAAATAAATAGGAAAAAACCGGTCAGATTTTCCGAATTTTTACATTCCCTGTATAGCCAATGGCAGATTTGATCAACTCACAGCTAGTTTTTCATTATGCACCATCCTTTATCACGAATAAAATGTTCTGAGATATCGATAATAAAAAAGTTTCCCATATGTTGCACACTAAAATGACCACAGTAGGCACATAATAAAATAATACAATTTACGTTACATTTTCATTTTCAAGTTTAAAAATATAAGGCGCGGCAATTTTCAAATCGTAACATGACATTAGTACTCTGCGCATGCGGAAGTCAGGGAGCCAAAGTACATTTGGTACGGCTAGCCGCTTGTAACAGAAAGCCGTGTGGTGGACAGAGTTAACATCTCTAAGAGGGAACCTAATTTGAATATTGGCCAGCCAACATCTATAGCGCTATTGCCACTCTTCTTCGTCTGCTTAAGGACCATCCAGTTTCTTCAAAATCTGGCAGTTTCCGCAGTTTGAACACATGTTCCTCAAAGTATTTAACTGGGTATTTAACTATACATTCCAATATACTTGCAATGTAACTGATTTACCTGGAGATAATTTGTACTGATTTAACGAAATCTCAAAAATGGTAAATTTCATAGCGGCTGGGGGTAACTGGGAACAAAAGTAACTTCACTCCTGATTCAGGAATGATAATGGTTGTTTAATGTATATTATGTGCATCTGTGTAGGTTTCCTTCGAATATAGTGACGAGAAACAAGTGGCTTGATGCATTATAGCTGAAAGGTGAAATTGGGGTGGTTGGGAGGGTGTGAAACTCAAAAATTTGATGTATTCCTAAATGCTGGCCATTCACCTGTGAAATAAAGACCTAGCGGCATAATTTCTTTTTTTAGGTCCATCGGAACATTGCCTTGCGTTTTACAGAAACGATGGGACTTAGATGTATACATAACATGTATGCGAGTATTGCTTTACATCGTTCTCTATTGTGTAACGAGAAAATTGATTTTATTGTAATTTTGACATAATATTATTCCGTAGCGAGGGTGGAAAACACGTATGGTTTTTAGAAGTCGTCTCAGGGGCGCCGTAATAATAATAAAAATCTAAAAATATGACAACAGCTCAAACTTCGTTTTTATGCGTTTTAGGGGGTCCTGATCATTTTCAACTTTTTTTGGGTGGGGGCAATTTGGAGTGGTTGGGGGTAGGGGTTGTAAAACAGAACATTTTTTTGTACTCATAATAGGCGGTCTATTGACCTGTGCAAGAAAGACCTAGGGACATAATTTACTTCTTTAGGTCCATTCGAGCAATTATAATAAGAGTAACTCTCTAAGTATAGCTAAATACTATACAACTTATTGTATCAGTTTGTAACATCACAGTAATAATTGAATCTATTAATGAACATCCAATTTGCCTTCAAGCTGTCAAAATTTCCGTTACATGTTGGCTGGTCAGCGATCTGTGCATTTTATTGTTTACATTTCCTCTAGAGATGTTAACTCTGTGGTGTGGTGTATATACGCCATCTAATTTAAACCACAGGTACTTGGCAAGCCTTCGCTGATTTTTTTCTAAATTGTTCGAATGAAGGATCCCAAACAATGAAGCAGTATTCCAGCTTAGACCTAACAAAGGCGGAAAACAATGTTAAAATTGTTCCAGGCTGCTGGTAACCCATGGAATATCTAACCACAAACCCTAAACTTTTATAAGACCCCGATACCAGTTCATGTGTGGTGCGAATAATAATTCAGTGTGGAAGATAATACCAAAGTCCTTGAACTCAGTATCGAGTTACATAGCCCATATTTGTAGTCTACTACACTCAACTGCGAGTAAAAGAAGGCTTGTGGAATTAACTACATCCAAAAATAGTTTGGATTTGACACCAGTTCTCCAGAGCCGTCAAGTCTGATTGTAATATTTCGCAATCGCTGGTGTTGTCGATGCTATAGAACAACTTTAAATCATCCGCAAATAGGAGAGCGTTGCAAGTCAAGCTCGATGTTATATCATTAACAAATATGCTAAATAACAAGGGTCTTAATACATATCCCTGAGGCACTCCCTGTTGACGTGATGCCACGGTACTCCTCACATGACTCTCGATTACTTAAATAGGCTTCAAAAAAGGTTATATACTGCTGATAGAGACCACAGTTTTTAGTTTCGCAAGTAGAACTACTTCAAAGACTCTGAATATTGTTCATATTTTGATCACAGCTCTGTAATTCTCAATCTTAGCTTTACCGACCTTTTTTGAAGATAGGTGCAATTCTAGTCGTTTTCCAGATATCGGGAAACACTGCATTTTTTAAGGGAAGATTGAAAACCACGGAAGCTTTGGTAAGCTAGTAAATAGTGTTAATTCAAAATTATATTGTAACTTACCAAATTTGAGCATATTCCAGTCGAAAACATAGTCATAAGTAAAACCCTGCCTATGGAACAGTGTTCTGAATAGTTGCCTCAAGTAACTATAGTCAGGTCTCTCTTCAAATTTTAATTGTCTACAGTAGTTCAGATACGTTGGAAATTCTACGGGATAGCCCTACAATAAAAATAGAATAAGACACGTCTGTGGTCGTGGTGATCAAATTGTGGTACACCATATTTCCACAGGCATATAAGAATAGTTGATTTTGAAATTGTAGATTGCTGCTGCAACCAAGAGCGCGCCTTATATGTTTACTTTCCCTGCCTTCTCTATATTCTGTAATGGAAGGGGGGAGGGGGGAGGGGTGATATGCCAAGATCATAGCACTTAGGTCCCATTAGGCTGCCTGTACAGGGTGACCTAATAAGAATGGACGCCGGCAATATCTCGATAACTTCGAGCAAAAAATATTATTAGGTAAATCGGCTAAGAGAAATCGCTGGAAATTATTTTCAAATTCCGCAAGAGGCCGCAACTGTTACGATCAATCAGAAAAACGGCTTTTTCTCAAAAAATATGCAAGTAATGGTATTTTATAAATTCCACCATCATGTAGACAGGATAATTTCTGATTTTTTGTTAATAGTTTTTTGCTCTATCTTGTAAGATGTAGTGGTGGGGGAATGTCATAAAAGTTTTTATTTTAATGGCCACAACTTTGGTATGAGTTAACGGAATTGAACAAGCTAGGTCTCGTTTGGAAGGGCTCTTCTTACCTAATAACCTGTTATATAAAAATTTACCAAGTTTATTTTGGCTTAGTAGCTACAGGGCGGTATTTGACATCATAACAATTATTACGCATTATTACGAAAATTGTAAATGGTATGCTACATATCTGTCAACATAGGTATATAGAGGACGAAATTCTTAAAAAGTCAGTGCAAGATTTAACTTCCTAGCTATTTTCAAACCGGAGATATCAATAAAACAAGTATTATGACAAGTGTGCTGTAAATTCAGAAACAATTACTGCCCTATAAGAATATAGCCTCCGTCACATCGTTTTAGTAATCATTCTATAGATAATACTCAAGTAGAACCACTAGAAATCATATTTTAACTTTTCGAAATAACCTACAGATGGCGTAGTAGCCGCCAATAAGTGCTATATTCAATTTTCAAATTAATGGAACTTTTAAAAGAAACAAACAAAAAAAAATTACAGTATAAAATTGATTATCATATTTGTTATTATTAAACGTCAATTTAAGCTGATCACAAAGTGTTACATGAAGTCCACAAGCAATGATAGTAAGAAAAAATCAACAATGTGAATAGCTCTTAAAAATTAAGACCAAATAACAGCAAAATAATATGGTATAATAACAATGATAACAAACAAAAAATACATAAACCTAATTAACATGCGCATACCATACTTATTGTCAGTGTTGCCTTAGATGTTCAATGGTGTCCATCGTTTTAGATGAACTTATGCATCCATTCACGCGTGGATAACCCTGCCAGTTTGAGCATCTAGAGCAAGACTGATAATAGGTTTAGTATACGCGTGTGAGTTAGGTTTATGTATTTTATCTGTTAACTTTGTTGTTATACCACGTTGCTTTATTTTCCTGTTAGTTAGCCTTAATTTTTAAAATCTATTCACATTGATTTTTTCTTACTATGTTTACTTGTTGAGTTCATATAACACTTTGTGATCAACTCAAGTTGACGTTTAATGATAATAAAAATAATAATCAATTTTATACTGTAACTTATTTTTATTTGTTTCTTTTTAAAGTTCCATTATTATGAAAATTGAATACAGCGCTTATTGGCGGCTACTACGCCACCTGGTGGTTATTTTAGAAAGTCAAAATATGATTTCTAGTAGTTTTACTTGAGTATTATCTATAGAATGATTACTAAAATGATGTGACGAAGGCTATATTTCTATAGGGCAGCAATTGTTTCTGAATCTCACAGCACACTTATAACAATTGTTTTATTGATCTCCAGTTTGAAAATAGATAGGAAGTTGAATCTTGCACTGACTTTTTAAGAATTTTGTCCTCTATATATCTATGTTGAAAGATATATAGCATACCATTTAAAATTTTCGTAATAATGCGTAATAATTGTTATGATGTCAAATACCGCCCTGTAGCTAAGAAGTCAAGATAAATTCGGGAAATTTTATATAACAGGTTATTAGGTAAGAAAAGCTCTTCCAAACGAGACCTAGCTTGTTCAATTCCGTTAACTCAAGCCAAAGTTATGGCCATTAGAATAAAAACTTAATTTTGACATTCCCCCACCACTACATCTTACAACATAGGGCAAAAAACTATTAACAAATAAATCAGAAATTGTCCTGTCTACATGGTGGTAGAATTTATAATATACCTTTACTAACATATTTTTTGAGAAAAAGCCGTTTTTCTGATTGATCGTAAGAGTTGCGCCCCCTAGTGGCCACTTGCGGAATTTGAAAATAATTTCCAGCGATTTCTCTTAGCCGATTTAGCTAATAATATTTTTTGCTCGAAGTTATATGATTAACAGTTACAGAGGTATTGCCGGCGTCCATTCTTATTAGGTCACCCTGTACATCCTCAAAAGAAGCCAAGGAAGAAGAACAGTTGCAAACAAAGTCAGGATTGCCATGATAATACCTAACCTCCGCCAGGAGATCGAACTTGAAAAAGAAAAAGGCTAATGTTCATCTGGACAAATGCTTTGGCTACTATTGTTATGCCGGCATGTTGGTCCATGGCCACTTGATGTTTATGTGGAGACTTCTGGAGTATATACTCTGCAACTTGCTCTATTAATTTTCTTGGATCCGTCAGTGAAGATGTTAATGACACCTTCCGCGATCTGGTTTTCAGTGGTTGTGAGAATCGTGTAGAGCCCGATAAAATATAAATTTGTAACAGCCCTTACCTTACACAGTTCCTCAATCGGTGTAGACATCTTTTTTTCCGAGATTCGTTCGTACTTTTGCCGTTTGGTAGCAGCCTTGAGCCCTTGCCAGGGCAGACTGCCTCTGTTAAAGTACATTAATACATAACCTAAAGATTCCAGATCGTCTCGCCTGGACTGTTCTATGCCTAAATGCGTATTTATACTTGCGTACCTAGCAGTACCTAGAACATAAAAAATGCAAGTATTAACAGAATACAATGAATGAACGAATGAAAGAAAGGAAAGAGGCTTTCTAGTGATAAGAGCCACCAGTGCATAGGCCTACAAGCAGGCCCTTCTCCACTCGAGTTCCCAAGTCAAGGAAGCCTATTTGCTATCTCTGATCCCGCGCGGATCGACACGGAAAGTCACCTACTGCCTACTACCACTTCCTTCCACTTTCCGGACGGGCTACCGCCGAGTGCATTCGCTACTTCCGTGCACTTTCCGTAGCCCTCATAGTCGCGGAAACCCTCGCCGAGTGCGGATAGACGTAGTGTCATTGTTGACAACGTGTCATATTTGTATCGTTTTCACCTTTAAGTGAGTTTTTGAAAGCAAGGCAAGTCTATTTTGCTGTATTTTGGTCTCTGTATTCCTCAGGTATTCGTATTTTTACAACCAAGCCGTACACATTTGCGTGTGAGGTTCACACAACTTGTGTACCGGGTGTTTCCTTATAATTCGCCACCCCTCTTATCTTTTCAATTTGAAGAGATAGAAAAAAAGTTCTTATATGAAGCTTCTATAGCCTTTTCTTAGCAAAATGTAAGAATTACACAAAACATTACCGTATTTAATTGTTTTTCAGCCACCATGGCTATAGTGGATTGAGGTTAACTCCCACATTTTAGAAACTTTGAAGCTAAATATTTTCCGAACCTTTCAAAAAAGGTGATCGAACACTATATTTTTGACAACAAGAGAAACATACATATATTTCTTTCCCATAAAAGTATAACTTTATACGAAAAACAGGATTTTCTATTATTTTTTCTTTTTGTTCGTATCTAATTCGAAATGACAAGAGAAAACTAGAAAACTTTCATATAAAAACTTTTTTCTATCTCTACAAATAAAAAAGGTAAGAGTGGTGGCGAATTATGAGGAAATACCCGGCACATGTACGCTGTGTTTGGATAAATTATTGTTTGAATGGTAATGGAAGAAAAATTCGTATTGTGTTGTATTTTAACATGTGCTTCTTGTTTTAGATGGAATTTGTACTTGCTGATACTGAAGCCTTGGAGCTCATGGAGGAGGAGAAAGAACTTGAGCATCACAATAAATAATGAATGAATTTTCATCATTTTATTGTCAAATTAGGTTAACTACAATGAAAAGAGTGAATTCGTCAAACTTATCAAAATAATCCACCCTATCAAACATTTGCCTAGGTACACCAAACAACATTAAATTTAATTTGTCCACTTCATCATCATTGTTAAGCATGTTATTTTCAATTATATAGTCCATTTTACTAGCTCTTATTGAGATTTTTTCGCACCTAACTTAAATTCTTGTTATGATTGATAACAAACTACAGAACCAAATGACACGAAAGTAAAAAAAGTGAGACTAGTGTACCTTAAGCCTGAAAAATGTAAAGCTTAACTTGTACTTAAATACAGACAGCAGTGCAAAGAGAAACTGCCATCTAAGGTCCACCTAAGTCACAAGTTGACCTTAAGTATTACCAGTGCAAATAGCTGTAAACGATATAGCCCTACACATAACCTAACCAATACTAAGTCCTTATCCATTCTTTTTAAATACATACATCGTTTGAATCCATCTTCTCACAAATAAAATGTGCAATCACAATAAATTCACAACGTAACAATTTCGCTTCCCGCCTTCACTTCTTTCGATCACTACAAGCATACTCACTGCAAGATGACTGACTATTGTGGTAGTAACCACGGAAACGAAAACGGGAACGGAAAGCCTTCCGAGACGCTTAGCGAATGCACTCAGCCGAGTCGATCCGTGCGGATCGGCGGCGGGTGGCGGACGGCGGAACGGGAGCGGGAGAAGCGACAGAGTTACCGAATAGGGTTCCAGACCTCATCGGAAGGTGAGGATGACCTAGGGTACTGCCCATTTTAGGTCTTCTGGTAGAAGGACTCTTAAACCTAATATAGTCTGCCTGGCATACCCAAGGGCGTCACAGTTTGTCGGACATGTCCAGACATGGCCAAGATGTTGATTTTGCGACCTGTTTTCTTTCTAATGATATCTGCCATTGTCTCCACAGCTGGTAGAACACAATAGTGAAAACATGGCATATGTACGTTAAGTAGTAAAACAACTTGCAAAAATGTGCATAACTACCAGTGTGAAATCATAGTTTTTGTTATTATTATTAGATGTGTGTTCATTTGAAATCTTCCCACCCCGGATTTATCGAAAACTGCCGACTAAAAGAAAAAACGCCGAGACACGTCAAAAGATTTTTTAAGGGGGACAACTTTTTAACCAAAAACTACTTCATCCCCATGTACCCCCCCCCCGCAGGATCATCCCTCAAAAATTTTAATTGACAAGGGGTATCGAGTAATACCTTGTTTCTATCTATCTGTATCTCTAAGTACTTCATTTTGACGTTCAATTTTTTTAAATCGGTCGATTAGTTTTCAAGAAAATTAGAATATTTATGTATCTTAACTTGTTCAAATAGAATACAAAAACACATGAAAATATCACTCTTTATAGCAATAAGTGTTCAAATGTTGTGGGATATCATAGCAGCTTCCGATAATAATGCGTTGACGAAGATCACCCAAACTGAACATTTGAATACTTACTGCAATAAAAAGTGATATTTTCGTATGTTTTTGTATTCTATTTGAACAAGTTAAGATATATGAAGATTCTAATTTCCCCTAAAACGAATCGACCGATTTTAAAAAAATCAAACGTCAAAATAAAGGACTTCAACATACCTTTGGAACAAGATATTACTGGACACATTGCCACTCAAAATTTTTAAGGGAATGATCCTGGGGGGCAGAGGGTACAACATGAAGTAGTTTTTGGTTAAAAAGTTGACCCCCTTAACAAATCTTGACGTGTCTCTCTGCGTTCTTTCTTTTACTCAGCGGTTCTCGAGAAACCTGGGGTAGGAAAGTTTTCAAATGAACGCCCTGTATATTGAACCGGCAAAGTAGCACAAAATTATATTTTCAAAATCCATGAATTAATTTAATATTTTTTGTTTCGAGCATAACCATGGCAGCCGCGCTACTCAGGTATTTAGGCTTTGCCTTCTCAGTTTGCTAGTTATAAAAAAAACATAATCTCCCCCTTTTAGTTTGAAGATATAAAGGCATTTTGATATTCAACTGAAAAACTAGTGACCTTTACGGGCATAGCAACAACTATTTTACACCTCTTTTCAATGAACGGCAATGAGTTTACATAATCTCTGGTTGTGTACTACTACCAATGACAACCTTAAATTACGTAAAGGTGTATACATGTTATATTACTTGTGATATTTTTAGATGTCACAGTATGTGTTATGATATACCAGTTATACTTTGCAATGATATGTTTTTTTATGAACGCGTGCGTGGAGTGTTGCATTCATTAGTTTAAATCCAATCAAAGGTGTAACAAACTGTCTTTATATGGTCATTCCGGAATAGGAGACACGGTCAGGGGCGTAGCTACGGCCGTATCAATTATATGTACGGGGCCCCCGGGACACGGGGATAAGCAAAAATTAATAAAAAGTTCCATTTTTTTTATTTCACAAATGACAAAAGTAAAAAAAAAGCAAAAATAGTTGGCAATACCCTACATCGATTATCGCGGATATATACAGGGTGTCCCAGAAGTCAACGTCAAGCCGCTACGGGGTGACAGGATTAGTTGTAACTATCATGAGAAAAATCAGAAAAAAATCTATCCCATGCAGTTTGAAAATTATGGGCATTTAAAAAAAACCTAGAAATTTTCTCAAATTATAACAATTTTTCGGTTATTGTGGTTAACTTTTTTTATTTTTGTTCATTTAAACTTAGGAACCGTAACCCTAAATAACATTTCTAGAAGCACAGTCAAAAATAGTGACACAATTGCCCCAAGTTTTCTAGAATGATGACTATTTATTAAACTATGAATTTAAGATTTTCAAAGTTTGCCAAATTTGAAAGACCCTCCTTTAAAAAAAATGTACTAAAGTACCTTGGCAAGTACCATTAAAAGTTGGCGCATTTAACCAGGATTGTAAAATGGTACAATACTTGTTAGTTTCATACTAAAAAAAAAACGAGTAAAAAAATAAAAACCTCAAGTAACCCGATTTTTGCTAACCCATTTCACTCTGATCAGATGTCCTTTATTCGCACAAGCTTTTGGTAGATTCTTAATTTTACAGCAAAATGATGAGAGATATGGATAATGAACATATTTGCTATGAGTGGGCGAGACATATAGTGACGCCACTTTTAGCAAAGTCAACAAAAATAAGTAAAATTAATAAAATAATGAAAAATCTTGACCTAGCTTAGTTTAGGTTTATTGGAATAAAAGTCAGGCAATAAATGTTCAAATTGTTTACCATCAGCCTCAAAACACGCCCTACATCTTCTTAAAAAAGATCTACTTATTAGCCAGCCATACCCTCGATAGTTCATGTCCTCAGCAGCTTGACAAATTCGTTTGCGCAGCTCGGCTACGCTCTCAATGGGTTTTGAATAAACTTTTTCTTTGAGAACACCCCGATAACAAAATTCCAGGGTCTACAGACGTTGATGCATGCTGCGATTCAGGCATCGACTTCTACGTTTTATAACGCAAGTAGCAGCGTGTGTGGTACTGAATCACGAATTTGGTATCAGTTGCGGCTTGCAGCGATGCAGATTCTGGAATCATATTATATGGACGGTGAGCCATGTCGCCGAGCCGGTGACGCTGATGCAGTGATGCAGCTTTCAACGTGTATAGTATTGCGTCGATGCAAAGAAATAAGTCCACCCTACTATTCTTGTGTTGCATAAAACGTGCATGAAATATCAAGTCGATTCGGGCTTCGCAACAGGTTTCGATTTGAGTAGGAACTTATGCAACTCATGCAAGTTTCATGAAACCTTGAGTCGATTGAGGAATCGTAGCTTACATCAACGTCTGTAGGCCGCTTTAGTGGTACGTCCTCTAACAAAGTTGGTAAATTTTATCGTAAAAAATGTAGGTAATTCGTGCCATTCAAATTCTCAGGCAGCTCAACAGGCCCAACAATTTTGCCGTTCAAAATTCCGGTCCACAGGCTTACTTTAAAGCGATACTGGGATCCGTCTTCTCGCATTAAATGTGCCTGGCTAATAAGTAGATCTTTTTCACGAAAATGTAGGACGTGTACTGAGGCTGATGGTACACAATTTGAACTTTTATTGTAATAAAAACCTAAACCTAAACTAAGCTAGGTCAAGATTTTTCATTATTTTATTATTTGTTGACTTTGCTGAAAGTGGCGTCACTATCTGTCGTGCTTACTCATGGCAAACATGCCCACTATCCATCTCTCTCATCATTTTGCCGTAAAATTAAGAACGTACCAGAAGCTTGTGCGAATAAAGAACATGTGACCCGAGTGAAATGGGTAGGCAAAAATCGGGTTACTTGGGGTTTTTATTTTTTTACTCTTTTTTTTTAGTATGAAACTAACAAGTATTGTACCATTTTACAATCCTGGTTAAATCCGCCAACTTTTAATGGCACTTGCCAAGGCACTTTAGTACATTTTTTTTAAAGGAGGGTCTTTCAAAGTCGGCAAACTTTGAAAATTTTAAATTCATAGTTTAATAAATAGTCTTCATTCTAGAAAACTTGGGGCAATTGTGCCATTATTTTTGACTGTGCTTCTAGAAATGTTATTAGGGTTACGGTTCCAAAGTTTAAATGAACAAAAATAATAAAAGTTAACCACAATAACCGAAAAATTGTTTTAATTTGAGAAAATTTCTAGGTTTCTCTTAAATGCCTATAATTTTCAAATTGTATGGGATAGATCTTTTTTGTGATTTTTCTCATGATAGTTACAACCAATCCTGTCACCCCGTAGCGGCTTGACGTTGACTTCTGGGACACCCTGTAGAGGCAAACTAGAAAACTAAAGTCATCATCAGCTATAAATGATTTAATAAATCCTTTTGCCGAAAAAAGACCAGGAGAGTGTATACTTAATTTGAATTCTTTGTAAAAATTTTGGAAAAATTCACAGGTAGATAATTATAATGAATAAATATTTCTCTTGATTTTATGCATTTTTTTTCTTTTGTGAGAGATCTTTACCCTTCCTAAGGGCCCCCAAACAATTTTTTATGCGGAGCCCCACCAAGGCACGCTACGCTTCTGGACACGACTTTGATGTGATAGAGTCACTGTAGAGAAGAATTTTAAATTTTATGATGTTAGGATATTTAACCGTATATGAACTGAGTTGCCTTTCAACTCCTTTGTGAGTGTGAAGCCTTCTGAGTTAGAAAGAACAGAGTTTAGTACAGCATTTTAGATAAATGGATGGCGCAATATTGAGAGGATCACAAGCCAGACTGCCCTTAAAGCACACTAAAGGCTGCCCTTAAAGCACTGAACTCAAACGGGTTGACTCAAGTCTCGTATGGAACTGCATACACATCTCCTCAACGAACTTGGAACAAGACACAAAGTAACTTTGGTTTGGGTTCTAGGTCATAGCGGAGTGGAAGGCACACTCCCAAGAGGAACCGAACCTGCGTTCATAGGATTATTTGCGGGCACTGCGAAAAGCATTGTCAGGAAAACCATCTCAGATTGGGCAGAGGAATGCACTGGCGAGATACACCAGAGTTCATACCATACCATCTAATCAGGACCCCCCCCCCCCCCCATTTGCGGAAAATAGGTCTGGAACAAACTTGGAACTGCTATGTGGAGGACGAAACAGCGTAGCACATATTCTGCTCCTCTCCAGTGGGTAGATTCTGTAACTTCCGCTATAGTAACGAAAGCAGGCGAAAACGAAGCTAATCATTTACGAAAACGATTTTTGACGGCATTCCATAACCAAAGTTTAACGCTTCGTTACGCTTTCGGCATGGAGCTCGATGACTCACGAGCATTCACGAGTTGCCTTAAATATCTCTGGATGAGACTCTGCAAAGTCCAGCAATGCCGACCATTACGAAGCATTAGTTTTTTCCCTTCGATTTATTGATTGTTAATTAAGTACACAAATAAATTTAAGCAAACTGTCACTTTGACACACAGCAATAATAACGATAAGACTTGACAAACAATATCCAAAATATTTCGCTATCGCTTATACCGTTCGTCTGCGTTCGTTATGTCAGAGTCGGAACGAAGACACTTATGGAATACCGAAACGAGCGAAAGCGTTGGAAGGATGTCGCTATCGCTTCGCTTAGGGCCGGTTGTACAATGCAAGCTTAAGCTTCGGCTTAAGGTAAGCCGACGTTAAGCCATGACAGTTGCAAAACGTCCGTTGTACAATGCTGGCTTAGCCCCCCACTCCAAGCTTAAGACGAGCTTACGTAAGCCGAAGCTTAACGCGAGCTTAGCTGAGGTTTAAACCTAACCTGATACAAGTGACATGATATGTCAAGGAGGAACCTTCAAATTGCTTGTCACTTTATTTAGTCATATTTTTTGAAAAATTTGTGTCTAATTGAACAAAGAGAGCAAATGAAAGAACAGAGACAGAAACGGTCATTGCCGAAATTTGACACAAACTGTCATAAGTGCCTAACCAAAAAAGGTAATTTTTCAGATGATTATGTCGTTACGTATTGCTTCATTGATGCCAACTGTAGCTAATTTCATTATCAATCAGGTTTAAAACTAAGCCGACGACTGTACAACGGGTGTTGACTTTAAAGCCTGAGCTTAGCTAAGCTTAGGTTTAACAAAGCTCGTGTTAAACCCGCATTTCTACAACCGGCCCTTAAGAGTTACAGAATTCACCCACAGTACTGGAAAGAGTTTCAGACTTTCGGATTCATCCATCTGAAGCCTGACTTCAAGAAAATTTCACCCAAAATTACCATCGCGTTCGTCAAAAGGTGTGGATATACAGGGTTGGGATAAAGTATGGAATCAAGCAAATATCTTTGAAAAGGAAAGGGTGATATTGCTGAAAATTTGCAGGTAAATGTAGTGACGCATAATGCATCTGAAGGCATTATGTTAGCTATTAATGTACTTCCGGTCTAACCGGAGGTACCGTCAACTTTTTTAATTTAAATGGGACACCCTGTATATTTTTGCAGATTTTAATACATCTTTTTTGTCCGAATACGCCCATAGTAGGTTTAGTATTTGTTTCTGTAAAAATGGGAAAGATAAAGCTTTTTTATTTACTGAAACGTTCATTTTATTTGATGTGTTACAATAAAAAAATTTGAAATGAATTATCATGGAATTATATCATACGTTCAAAATGCCCGCCGTTTACTTCCTGACAATATGCAAGTCTGTAGACAAATTGCTGAGTTACCTTGTGAAATCAATTCACGTCAGGATCAGGACGTCAGGAGGTAAATGGCCGGCATTTCATACATATGAAGAAGATTTATCTTTCCCGTTTTTACAGAAACTAATACCCAAACCACTATGGACGTATTCGGGAAAAAAAGATGTATTAAGATCTGAAAAAATATACAGGGTGTACCATTTAAATTAAAAAAGTTGACGGTACTTCCGGTTAAACAGGAAGTACATTAATAGCTAACATAATGTCATCCGAAGCACTATACGTCACTACACTTGCGTGCAAATTTTCAGCAATATCATTCTTTCCGTTCCAAAGTTATTTGCTTGGTTCCATACTTTATCCCAACCCTGTATAGATGTGAGCCACACTAGACACAATAGGGTCACAGTGGAAGGGGTATAATTGGCCCACTAACTATCAACATAACCTAATCTAACCTAACCGAGGGTACCATAGACCAAGATAGAAAAGTGGGATCCGACGATTCCTGGTATAGGGTGATGGAAATAAAACTACAGTCGAATATGACATCTGTAAACCTTAGGAATCAAACTTCAAAAAATGCTGTCATAAAAAAGCTATTCCATACAGTGTGTTTGGATTTGGAATACACTACTACTCGCACCGGGCTTGAAATGTTATCATGCACAAGAAATATTTCTGCAACTATCGCTTTGTTTTGAGTATTGTACACAATGCTAATTATTCATTACAACTGATTAAGACTGTTTATAAGCATGCATTTTAGATAGTATTGACTCCATTATTTTCTGATCGTTGATTCTTATGAATATAATCTTCAGTCTTGTTGATGGCTGACCTATATTTAGAAATACATTTGAAAATAGTTTTTAGAGATCAAGCACCTTCAAAAATAAATTGCTCAGATAGTTTGGTCCGTACTTCCTACTAATCTTCAAATACATCCCCATTAAAAAATTACTAAGTTTTTTTGACTTCTCGTTAACAACAACGTAAAACTTTGTATCGTGAAGCCGGGCACCCGATTTTTGATCCACTCATATCTCTCAAAAATTAATTAAAAACATACATCATGAAATTTTGGAAGATTTTGGTAGTTCCCCCCTAGAAAAGTTACCAGGAATCTTGGTCTTTTAATTTTCTAATATTTTGACAGACCCTCAGAGCTCTCTTTCATTAAAATCAAGCAGTCGTTTCCAAGTCATAATAGTTTGTAATATGTTTCAAATAAATTAAAATTATTTTTTTTTTGTTTCTCTGAAGGCAAACGCAAGAATGTTCTCTTAGGTTTTTTCGTGTTTGTATCATTTCTTCACCGTCACTGGATCGATATCAGAAAACAGTATAGATTTTTTATTATTATTACAGTAGTTTTCTTCCACAAGCATTCCATGAATACCAGATTGGGATTCATAATGTCATGTCTTAACATACATGTTGTGAACTAACTCATTTTACGAGTTTCTCTTGGGATATCTTTAAGATCTTTAATGCAATAGTCTCCCATTCGCTTTCTGCATCCTCATGCCGTTGACCAGATGGTATCTACTGGTTCATCCGACTTTAAGGGCAATTTCTCACCCCAAGGACAAGAAGGTGTCCTGACTCTTCTCAACTCGTCCACCCAAAGCTGTTGGTTGAGAAGAGGTTACTGTTTATACCGACAGCAGTTCGGTTCCTTTTAGTCGTTTTACGACACGCAGGATATACGATGGGAGATGTTCTAACCCGCCCCCACACGGGAAAGATTGGGATTATCCAGGGTATAAAGGGGCTAAAGAATACTGAATACATTTCTGAATATACAAAATTGTTCGTCCTTGCGCAGTGGTACTTCTACCATGAGCATTTCATACGATCTCTCCAAGTTAGACAGGGCTCAAGGACTACCGTAAGACGACAGGCAAACCGACAGAAATTATAAGATATAAATATAACTTTTCGGCTACCCTTGCAGACTCTTCAAAATGTAAATTATCTAACAAAAGATCAGGTTTAGTATTCAATACAAAAATGGCATTTGTAAACTGTCACAGTTTAACAACAAATTGATTTTGTTTTGAGGCTCTACAATGCATATGAGCTGTTGAACAGTAAGTGATGCATATACCTACATTGTTGATAAACGTAACGCTTTCATACTACATACAATATTGTCTGTCCCTTAGAGCAACAACTCAACATAGAGGTAGTAAACAAACCACTTCAGCATGGCGTGCTCAAAGCCATCATCTTAAGTAAATAAACAGATTTTTGACACTTCAGCCTCCAAACATTGCCAACTAACCTGAAAATTGTTCCAATGCAACCCATGTTACAAACACTGCACTTTTTTGATCCCATCTCGAAAAAACTGTTAAAGTGCACTCGAATATAGCACAGCAAGTCCGTGAAGGTTCACTACAGTTACCCAGCTACCAACAAATAGCGAATTCGATTTTACTGACCAAGCATAAAAGACGCACAAACAAAACAAACGTTTGATAGTCGAGGTCCTACTGTAAATAAGTCGCGTGAAAATTATATCGGCGTTGCCAGCTCCTCAAAATTTATGTAAGACTTGAGAAATTGCGTTTATGATGAAGGAATATGCAGTAAGGCAGTAGAGGTCAACATATCTATTGATTTTGCTGTAATCATTCCTGAACCACCAAAATACCGTCTTTTTTAACGTAGAATGAAATATTTCTGGATACTATACAATTAAGACGATAGTAAATAATTATGATTGCCGTATCTGGTGGTCAATATGACAACGTAAGAAAATATGTCGGCCTATTAGAACTAGTTGTTTATTACCTCTATGTTCAGTTGTTACGCTGAGGTCTGTCCTATGAGAAAATTAAGTAACAAACAACGGCGTAACTCCATGATTGAATGAAACACATCTCATTAGGTACGTGGACAAAAATTGCAGTCTATTTTTTGCTTGCAGAATACTGATTATATCCTTTCTTGAAGCATACTCAACTAATCTGGGTCACAATAATTAGAAATACAATTATGATTCAGCTTTATATAGGTACCTAGTTCATTTACCTTCCTCTTATAATTAAAATTAAATTATCACCTTATTTGTGTACGATAGATAAGAGACACTCACCTGTCAAATTCTTGTTTTCTTTATAGGGTATGTGTTGATGTGTCTTTCCGTCCCTATACTTTTTTGCTAAACCGAAGTCTATGATATATACAAGGTTGCCTTTCTTTCCTAGTCCCATCAAGAAGTTGTCTGGTTTTATATCCCTTAAAAAAATTATAAAGCAAGTGTCTCAGCTAATAGGACATTATTAAAGTAGCAACAACAAAATTATGCATAGTAATGCTAACGATCACGTTGTGGATGTTTATATTTTTTTCTTCGCAATATTTAACAAATTTCTAATATTTGTAAAGCATTCGCTTCCATCTCGTAGAAGAAGATGATACTACTTGATAAAAGAATCTTTGTTTAAAACAATCATTAAAGTCCGCTTTTGAAATAGAACAGCTCAAAAATTTTATCTGGCAAGGGATTTAAGTATTATATATGTATTCTTTGTATATGTATAGATAGATCTTTCGATCTAGATCCATTGATCTAGATCAATCTATGTTCACATTTCATTGTATTAAGTATAAAATGTCATTTGGAGAGAGCTGATCATATACAGTAGTAGAGAATTATAATTTTGGAAGTTTAAATTAGAGCAAATATAGTATCTTTTCTTATTACTGTGTCACCCAATGAGGTATTTGTTTTTGATCAGGCGACGTCCGATTCAAAAATTTTAATGGGACACCCTGTATATTTGTGACTTTTTGTGTTCCTCCCGATAAAGTTCCAACAAACTAGCACACTCGGGGTCTAAAGTTATTAGTTCAAGAGCTACAGGTACTTAAAGGATGGTTACCACTACCATTGATTATAACATCTACCCCTACAGTTAAATTACATTGGTAGTGTTTCATAATGGTAGTGGTACAGTACTTTAAGAACCTGTAGCTCTTGAATTAATCACTTTAGACCCCAAGTGTGCTAGTTTGTTCGAATTGTTTTATCGGGAGAAAGACAAAAAGTCACAAATATACAGGGTGTCCCATTAAAAAATTTGAATCGGATGTCACGTGATCAAAAACAAATACCTCATTGGGTGACACAATAATAAGAAAAGATGCTATATTTGCTCTAATTTACACCCATTATAATTCGCTACTACTGCCCAGTTCCGATATATTGCTTGTCTTAACTGTCGTGGGACACCCTGTATTAAGTGACATCAAATTCGCAAAATTCTGAAATGATAAAGTAACTGAGGCTTTGGAGGAGAGTTTTCAATATGATTAGTTTTATTCATCATCATCTCACTTCGATTACGTTTTTGTCTTTCCAAAACTAATTCTTTCAAGAAAAAATACTTGAAATAAAATGTAGCCGTATATTTAGTGCTAATATAACTAAGTGATGTTCAGGGTGTCACAGAATAACTGTTCCTGACTTTCGGTATCAAGAGATAACTAAAAAAAGCTGTCTTCAACACTTTTATCTATAGCAGCACTTTAAAAGAATAACATGTTTTAAGCTTACTTAAACACGCTTCTCCAGAAAGGAATATTATCGGACTGATGAGTAAACCACAAATACAGAATACTTGAATCCGATGAATAACATTATAAAGAAAATTTTACTGCAAATTACAATAATCTTGATCCCGCCATAAATACGTCACACGATCTAAACCAGTAATATTCGTAGCGCCATTTTGTGGTGTCTGTTTTTGTTAAGAAAAAGTGAGGTTATATTAATCAGTCCTTGGACGAAAGCAACATCGTATTTAATCATCATTTTACATCAAAAAATCCATGGTCTTAATGGTAGATTCAGTTCGTGGTCAAATTTGGCCAAGTGTAAAACAGAAATTTCACCTCAAGTAAGTCCAAGAATAGGGTACTTGCAGAAAAAAATATTATGTCGTTTACGCGTTCCTTAGAGCCTAGTAAACATGACAAAATCACTTGTTTGGTTTTTTGGAATCGGCTGTGAGAGATATTCCAAAAATTATTTCAAATGCCGGAAAATGCCGCGCGAACAACCTCTGACGTCAGTGATATCTTATAGTGATGGGATGTAAAGTATTGATATTCGATATCGATAGCCAGTGCTAACCTAACATTTTGACTTTGATCATTATAACCACAAAACACAGTCACACACAAAAGTACAAAAGTCAAAAGAATAAAAGTTAGGCTAGATTACTAATTCACTTTGTAGGGATGGGCTTGAATTAGATTCTATCTTTGGATTCGTTCATAATGGGATGCGCCGAAATAAAATGATGGCTTCGATTATTGCGAATCTTGGTCACAAACAGCATGAACTGTGATACCTATCAGATATAAAAATGTATTGCAACGAAAATGCTAGTGGGTTAATTGCCTGTTTGAAATATGTTTAAGTATCAATAAATTGAGTCGCATTGTTAAAGAATGCAGATCATCTCTAGTTTGCAGTGAATCTCACTGACCTGTGGATCGATTCTGTAACTTTCGCTATAGTAACGAAAGCAGGCGAAGACGAAGCTAATCAATTACGAAAACGATTTTTGACGACATTCCGTAACTAAAGTTTAACGCTTCGTTACGCTTTCGGCATGGAGCTCGATGACTCACGAGCAATCACGAGTTGGCTTAAATATCTCTGGATGAGACTCTGCAAAATCCAGCAATGCTGACCATTGCGAAGGATTAGTTTTTTCTCTTCGATTCATTGCTTGTTAATTAAGTACACAAATAAATTTGAGCAAATTGTCACTTATAATAATAACGTCAAAACTTGACAAACGAGATCCAAAATCTTTCGCTATCGCTTATACCGTTCGTCTGCGTTCGTTATGTCCGAGTCGGAACGAAGACATTTATGGAATACCGAAACGAGCGAAAGCGTTGAAGAATGTCGCTATCGCTTCGATATCGCTTCGCTTAGAGTTATAGAATTCCCCCACTGCGCTGTAGCAGTATCGATTATCGATATAGATAAGATACCTGTGACGTCAGTCCTTGTTTTAGGTCACGTGGGAAAATTTTATTGGCAAATATCTCTTTTTGGCCGTCAGTAAAATCATGTTTTTTGTTTCCTACTGCTTCTTGATATGGTTTTCTTTACGCTATGTATACTCTCGAGGTGATTTCACGACCTCTGCAAGTACCCTATTTCTTCGTGGATTTCTTCACGCATTTAGAACCTGTTCTAGTTTGTGGTCAAGTTTGACGTCAAATTCGGTACTGTCAACCATCAAATCATACGATTCACGTCATGCATGTTGCATACCCATCATTGTATATTGCTAAACCTATTTTAAATAAAAATTTGCAATCAAATTAAAGAGTTTTACTGTCAAATGGTCACAAAAATACGAATTGAATAGAGCATGCGAAAACCGCCAAACCATATGACAGCAACAGTGTTGGCGGCACTGCATACCCTCACAAAATCCATTGTTTTGTTTATTTGATGTAAACACAATCACTTTGACATTGAAGGAGACCATGGGTTAATGCATGAATAAGTTCCTGAAGAAACTGTCGATGTAAAACGGGTATAAGAAAGACCTCTTAGATTATTATTGGTTTGGCAACAAAATATCCAATTTAAAGGTGCCAAGGTCAATGGACAATTTGTCGGAGCATCAAATGGAATTCTTGAAGTCCCCACTCTATATTTTCCTCCTCTGTCATACAATACTGAGAAGTCTGTACTGGCGAATACATAAACAACCTTAACCAATTTTCAATCGAACTGTGTTTATTGTGTTAATTACTTCGCCGTTTTAACAAGTGATCAACAATGTCTTCTGTGAAAATGTGCTACGTTCCTAATTGTCGTAGTACTACTGACATAAATGTACATGTACTGAATTCAGTACCTCGAGACTACTTTTTATAATGTAAACATACCTGTGTATGAAGTTTCTTGAATGTATGAAGTCAGTACGTGAGATCAGTTGATCGGCCAGTAGTAAGACCGTCTTCAGGGAGAACCGTCTGGAGCAAAAGTTGAACAGATCCTCCAAGGACGGACCCAGTAACTCCATCACCATTACGTTGTAGTCGCCTTCCGAAGCGCACCATTTCACCTGAGGTATGCCCACTGAAACGAAAAGAATAATTCGATGAAACGTGGCTGTGTGAGTATGGCTAAAAGCACTCCCACAATTCGCTGTCGATCACAGAGTTAACATCTCTAGAAGGAGCCTAATTTGAATAGTGGCCAGCCAACATCTATAGCGCTATTGCCACTCTTCTTCGTCCGCTTAAGGACCTTCCAGTTTCTTCAAAATCTGGCAGTTTCCGCAGTTTGAACACATATTCCTCAAAGTATTTAACTGGGTATTTAACTATACATTCCAATATACTGGCAATGTAACTGATTTACGTGAAGATAATTTGTATTGATTTAACGAAATCTCAAAAATGGTAAATTTCATAGCTGAATGTCGCAATAACTTCTAATATGTCGTAAATCTGGCAACCTACAATCCGCGTCGCCCGTAAGCTGTCATGTGGCTGTCATTGTAGTTGTCAAGTTGTGCTTATTGCGTATGTTGAGATTTTTGTAGTTTTAGTGTATATTTGAGTGACTTTGTGACTATTTGTGGTGTGAATTAAATTATTTATGAACAATATTGTCATAATTGCATGATGGGACGAAATAAAAAGTGCATAGTTTGCTGCAATAGCAACGAATCGGTGAACACCACTTATCATAGGTTAGTATAGGTTTTGTTTTGGTTTTCAGTAGCGTAAAATATGGGGAAACACTTCATGGTAATAATAAATTATCAACTGTTACAATCAACTTATAATAAGAGTAACTCTCTAAGTATAGCTAAATACTAATACAACTTATTGTATCAGTTTGTAACATCACAGTAATAATTTGAATCTATTAATGAACATCCAATTTTAATATAAAGTCGTACACCACTGGTAATGCCCTCAAGCTGTCAAAATTTCCGTTGCACGTTGGCTGGTCAGCGACCTGTGCATTTTGTTGTTTACATTCCCTCTAGAGATGTTAACTCTGTGCTGTCGATCAAACCAGTAGTATACAGTGCGACTGAAATTTGCTTTAGCAGTATTGGAATATAAAAAAATGGTGTCAAGTTGACTGACTTCGTACCTCCGACACATTACGGTGATACCAGTTTATTATTTTCCCATAGCATGAAGCTTTAGTCTGAGATCCCCCTGCCATCGCCATCACCCCCCCCCCCCCCCCTCCCAAATTGTCTTATGCCGCCAGGTCTTCCCTTCACAGGTCAATGGACAGCCTATTATCAATCAATAATAACACTGTGTCAAAATTCGATTAGAATCGATTTAATAGTTTCCACATTACAAAATACAAAACGATCTAAAGCAATAAATACTGGCATGTATGTATGTACACACAAAATTGTAAGTCCCTTAGTTTCGGTAATAGGCAAGGCAATGTTCGGATGGACCTAAAAACGTGTTTTATATCGTTAGGTCTTCCTCCACAGGTCAGTGGACAGCCTATTATGAATACAACAAATTTTTCAGTTTTTCAGCCTCCCACCCCCAACCACCCAAATTTCACCCCCACCAAAAAAAAACGCAGAAAATGATCAAGAACCTCTAAAACGCTTAAAAACGAGGTTTGAGCTGTTTTAATATTTCTAGTTTTTTTATTATTTCTGCACCGTCACTGGCGCGATTTATAAAAACCATAAGCATTTTCCATCCTCGCCACGGTAGTAATACTGTGTCACAATTTCATTAAAATCAACTCAACAGTTTCCTCGTTACACAATATAGAGCAATCTAAAGCAATACTCGTATGTCTACACCAGAAAAAATTCTATGTCCTTTGGTTTCTGTAATAGGCAAGGCAATGTTCGGATGAACCTAAAAAAGTTATTTATCTCGCTAGGTCTTCCTTCACAGGTCAGTGGAGAGTCTATTATGAAAGCAACAAATTTTTCAGTTTTACAACCCCCACCCCCCAACCACCCCAATTTCATCCCCGCCGAAAAAAAAGTAGAAAAAGACCGGGATCCCCTAAAACGCCTAAAAACGAAGTTTGGGCAATATTTAATCTTATTTGTTTTATGCTAATTACTCCGCCGCTCATGCACCGATTTTCAAAATTATAGGAACATTACCTACTACGAAGCCCACAGCATATCGCTGCCCAAATTTCATCAAAATCCATGCAGCGGTTACTGAGATAACGAGGCTAGAAAAACGCCAACAGACAGACAGACAGACAGACCGCGAGACAGACAGACAGACAGACAGACAGACAAACAAACAAACAGACAGACAGACAGACAGACCGACGGAAATGAGTGGCGTGGATTTTCGTTATGTACATATTATAAGGCGCCCAAAAAGTGTATTATCTCAAAATCGAAAATTTTCGCGATCACAATACTTCCCCCACCTATTAGTGTGGGAAGTAAAAATGGTGTCAAGTTGACTGACATTCAAGTTTTTAAATGACCGCGATTATTATTTTTTTTTTTTCGTAGAAATATGATTGCCTGGTTATAGTGTAATACATACATATTATTGTTTGGCAAGGGAAATAATGCAAGGCAAAAGAATGCGGAGAAAAATAGGGCTGTTGTCAGATGTTCCGCATGAAATATAGTTCACGATCTACTATTTTCAGTATTTTCCCATAATGTTACTGAACGATCATAAAAATATTCTACATCACGTACTTTCACAACATGTACTGTTGTATAATACATGTACTGCAATATTTTCAACTAAAATATACAGTTATTAAAGAACAACAGTATAAATATTTACTTATTATATTTATAAAAAATGTAGTCAAGTTGATTGACTCAGTACTTCCCACACAGTCCGATGATACCAGTTTTATTATTTTCTCACAGCATGAAACTATAGTCTAGATGCCCCTGCAACCAAATCAAAAAAGTGTTTTATTCTACTAGGTGTTTCTTTCACAGGTCAATGGACAATCTATCATGAATACAACAAATTTTTGAGTTTTACAAACCCCCACCCCCGAACCAGCCCAATTTCACCCCCAACCAAAAAAAAAAAATATTAAAATCATCAGGAACCCCTAAAACGTCTAAAACGAAGTTTGAGGTGTTTTTTTATATTTTCTGTTTTCTTATTATTGCCGCGCCGCCACTAAAATGCCACTAAAAACCATACGCGCTTTCCATACTCGTCGCGGTAATAAATCTCTGTCAAAATGTCATTAAAGTCAATTCAGAAGTTTCCACGTACACAATACAGAACGATCCAGAGTAATACTCGTATGTATTTTGTATGCATCAGAAAGTTCAAGTCATTTGGTTTCTGTAATTGGCAAGGCAATGTTCGGGTGGACCTAAGAAAGTGTATTATGCCGCTAGGTCTTTCTTTCTCAGGTCAGTAGATAGCTTATTATGAGTACAACAAATTTTTCAGATTTACAACCCCCCACCCCCCAACTACCCTAATTTCATCCCCACCCCAAAAACAGTAGACAATGATCAGGAACCCCTAAAACGCCTAAAAACGAAATTTGAGCTGTTTTCATATTTTTAGTTTTTTTAATATTGCTGCGCCGCCACTGAGACGATTTCTAAAAATCAGATGCGTTTTCCATCCTCGCTAAAGTAGTAATACTGTGCCAAAATTTCATTAACATCAATTCAGTAATTTCAACATTATAAAATACAGAACGATCTAAAGCAATACTCGTATGTATACATCGGAAAATTCTCAGCCCCTTGGTTCCTGTAATACACAAAGCAATGTTCGGATGGACCTAAAAAAGTGTATTATATCGCTACGTCTTTCTCTCTCAGGTCAGTAGACAGCCTATTATGAGTACAACAAATTTTTCAGCCGTACAACCCCCCACCCCCCAACCACCCCAATTTCACCCCCACCCAAAAAAAAGTAGAAAATGATCAGGAACCCCTAAAACGCCTAAAAACGAAGTTTGAGGCATATTTGAAATGTTTCGTTTTTTGCTAATTACTCCACCGCCCATGCACCGATTTTCAAAATTGTAGCAACATTACCTATTACGACCCTACACCATATCACTACCCAAATTTCATAAAAATCTATGCAGCGGTTACTGATATTAGGAGGCTAGAAAAACGCGTACAGACAGACTGACAGACAGACCGACGAAATGACTGATGTGGATTTTCGTTATGTAGGCATCATAAAACGCCCAAAAAGTATATTATCTCAAAATCGAAAATTTTCGCGATCACAATACTCCCCTCACCTATCGGTGTGGGAAGTAAAAAAGGGTTGAAAATTATTTGAGATAATCTGCTACTTCCGGCAACGTAGTAGGCTGTCGTCAGCTGAATGGTCGCTTGCCCGGCTATGGGCCCCTCCCCCCCCTCCCTTTCAACCCCAACCGTCTCTCGCATGTGCCTGGTCGAACAATAATTAGAATATGACATGAGGGCTTTCTATCAGCAAAATAAACATTTATTTCTTATTCAGTATCCAATCAGTAAAAAATGAAGTCAAGTTGATTGACTCAGTACTTCCCACACATTATGGTGATACCAGTTTATTATTTTCCCATAGCATGAAGCTTTAGTCTGAGATCCCCTTGCAACCAAATCATCGCCCCAATTTCACCTCCACCCAAAAAAGGCAGAAAACGGTCAGGAACCCCTTAAACATCTAAAAACGAAGTTTGAGCTGTTTTCATATTTTTAGTTTTTTGATTATTGCTAGGCTGCCACTGACACGATTTCTAACAAGCATGCGCGTTTTCCATCCTCACCGCAGTAATAATAATGTGTCAAAGTTTCATAAGAATCAATTTAATAGTTTCCACGTTACAAAATACAAAACGATATAAGCAATAAATACTCGTATGTATACAGAAAATTCTAAGTCCCTTAGTTTCGGTAATAGGCAAGGCAATGTTCAAATGGACCTAAAAAGCTGATTTATGTCGCTAGGTCTTCCTTCACAGGTCAGTGGATAGCCTATTCTCAATACAGCAAACTTTTCAGTTTTTCAACCCCCCCCCCCCACCCCCCAACCACCCCAATTTCACCCCCACCCAACAAAACTCAGAAAATGATAAGGAACCTCTAAAACACTTAAAAACGAAGTTTGAGCTGTTTTTATATTTTTAGTTTTTTTATTATTTCTGCGCCGCCACTGGTACGATTTATAAAAACCATACGCATTTTCCATCCCCGCCACGGTAGTCATACTGTGTCAAAATTTTATTAACATCAATTCAACAGTTTCTTCGTTACATAATATAGAACGATCTAAAGCAATACACCAGAAAAATTTTAAGTCCTTTGGTTTCTGTAATAGGCAAGGCAATGTTCGGATGGACCTAAAAAAGTGATTTATGTCGCTAGGTCTTCCTTCACAGGTCAGTGGACAGTCTATTATGAAAGCAACAAATTTTTCAATTTTACAACCCCCCACCCACCAACCACCCCAATTTCACCCCTACCAAAAAAAAAGTAGAAAATGACCAGAAATCCCTAAAACGCCTAAAAACGAAATTTGAGGCATATTTAAATTTTTTCATTTTTTGCTAATTTCTCCGCCGCCCATGCACCGATTTTCAAAATTATAAGAACATTACCTACTACGACACCACGGCATATCGCTGCCCAAATTTCATAACAATCCATCCAGCCGTTACCGAGATTACGTGGCTAGAAAAACGCGTACAGACAGACAGACCGACAGACAGACCGACAGACCGACGGAAATGAGTGACGTGGATTTTCGTTATGTAGACATCATAATACGCCCAAAAAGCGTATTATCTCAAAATCGAAAATTTTCGCGATCACAATACTCCCCTCACCTATCGGTGTGGGAAGTAAAATGAGCTTTTGTGTCACTGTTGAGCACATTCGTTAGGAAAGTTTTATCAAGGAATATTCAATGAAGTAATAAATAAATCCACAAAGTATTCAATAAGTTAGTATGGTAGTCTTCAGGCCTAAGATAACAACTGATATCAATCAATACAGACCACACCTTTGAAATTGATTCGAAGAGTAATATGCCAGTGTAACTACGCCCAAAACAATTGATTAATATTTAGAATGCCAAAAACAATGTTTCTCGGATTCTTCGCTATTTACAGATAAATTATTACGTTACATAATGAAACAATTTTAGAAAATCATGCATTTTTTTCGTCACTGTCTGCTAGTAATACGACGTCTCTTGGCAGTTATAAGGCTTCAAATCACGTATGGTTTGCCAGTTTGGTAGATAAAGGTGAACCAAACTCCAAACGACGATCATGGTCAAACTCGAAAGGCCACAAATACAAATAGGATAATCGCCCTGAAAAAAGCCTTTTGAGCGCAAAAGGTCGGAAAGAAAGAGATTTGGTGGGATTGTAGACATGGGTCTCCTAAATCTATGTATACCTAAGTTTGCGACCTCGAGGGGTTGGGGGTGAAAACTGCTACCACAGCATAGTAAACAACCAGCACAATAACTCAGGTTGGCGGTAATTATACGCGCATCCCCCTTTTGGATGATTTTTTGTAGGGATGCTGACGATACTTCGATACTTCTGCACTAATATCGAGTATTTTTGTCATCGATACTTTTTGAGGCATTCCAAGCTGGTATCTATACTTTTGTATCGGTATCGAAAATAATTATATAATTAGGTATTGAGGGGTGTAATCAGTTGCACAAAATGCTCTGTACGAACCCAACGCGCCTATTTGGCTGAAAAATATCGAGTTGGTACCGGTATCGATATTTTCAGCATATGCGAAAATGAAAATATCGAAATACAAAAACATCATAATAATTTCAATAGGAAAGAAGAAATACAGAAAGTCAACCGGACATGGATACCCATCCTGAAGGACCTGAAGACACTACCATATCGCGAAGGGGCGGGGCTACCAACGCTACCTGGTTGGGCCACGTCACCATTAGCAGGTATAAATACAGGTTCACATCCACCAGCCGTCAGTATTTTGGAAGTCGCCGAAGTGAAATAGCTTCTGAAGATGCCATCCACTCGTGGTGGCGAAACGTTAAGCTTTAACGCTAAACAACGCCGGCCTAAAAACCGAAGAACCACAAATTCATTGGATGATGGCCGTGAAAGCCTTACACAGTATATTTGCATTCATTTTTTGCATGTTTGTCAATAAGACACTTAGACACATGCCATACCACACTGCGCAATAGTTGACTCACCCTGTACATCCCATAAGTTGTGCAACAAAATCGATTATTGTTATTATGATTACGGATAAAATAAAAAAGCTGTTCCGTGTATACACTTGTATTTGAAACCAGCATACGAACAGGGAAAACAAAATTTTTTTCCCTTTTTTTTTCGATATGCCCTTAACGGCGCACTCTTTCTAAAATTCCAACGTATATCTACCCGAAAGGCCCAGCGGCCCAAGGATGGCTGCGGTGGCACGGTATTTCAGTACCTTTAACCACCTGTTAAAGATTCCAGTCCAGGTAAATCTATTCGTCCTTGAAACGTTGGCGTAGTAGTAGGTAATCAGTTGATCATTTCAAGCGACCCACAGACTATGCAATGTTTCATACGGTCGACGAAACACAACACGACACTTTCATGAAAGTTAGACCCCTCAAGAATTTGCGAATGGATTAAAGATTTTGGTATAAATATGCCAGAATCTGAATTATGAAAACATGAAATTAGGCTGTTTCTGTTTTTGAACACTCCTTGACATCATTAAAAATACATAAATATTGAATGATGAACTCTTTACAACCTTTCGGTGATCTATGTAGCCTTTATAACAATTTTTTTATTGGCTCTGATCTGAGATCAACTGGTCAGTTGTATTGTGGATTGAGACATCTATCTTTTTTTAAATAACTATGAATAAAATCATATTATTCTACATTAGTGTTATAGTTGAAAGTTACAGCGTTATTTTTAGTTTTTGAGTGCAAAAGCTATATAATAGTTTGTATGTACAGTTGTTTTCACTAGGTAGTATAGTGATCATATTAGCAGGTAACGGAATATAGTTTGACAATCTGTGAATTCTGTGATACAGGTCTGTTACCTCGTTACTATCATTTGGCATTCTAATATACAGTGTTGAGCAGTACCGATCTCTCCATATCTGCAGTGAGGGTCATCGTCTAGACATATTCTATATAGTTTTGTGTTGAGGGCTTAAGCAATGCCCACACCTCAATCTGCAAAGGGTTCTCACAAGTGGTCTATTCGTTTCTCTCTTAAACCAGGGCTCTGTTCTTACGTTCTGCTGGATCTGTTTGTATGTTGTACCAGATGGATTTCTATGGTAGTGTTCGCTCCATTTTCTTTCAGCTTCTTGTTCAACATATTGCTCAAGTCACTGTAGGGAATCTTGAAAGTTCTCATTGGTATTCCATCTGTTGCTAGTCTGTCGACTATGTCGTTTTGAGGTATACCTGCATGTCTTTTAATGATTTTTACATTTGTATATCCAAATTGTTGTGTCTTTTGATCAGTTTAGTTATGTTCGAGATGACATGGTTGAAAGTCGGTGATATTCTTAAATTTTAAATTTTCTTTATACCTAATAATAATTAGTTTATTTGCAGCATAAATTACAACAAATCGTAAAATAAATTAAGGCACATTGTACAGTAAATAAAAGACTGGCAGACAGTCTGCGACTGATAAAAGTACCAGCCCTAAAGGCAATAATACAAAAAATACTTTAATAATGTTTAAATAACATACATCATTAGCCAAAACATCTCAACATCTAGACAAAAACATAAAACAAATAACAAAAAACCCCAAGACTTACTTACCGTTTTGAGGAAATCAAATCTGATTGATTTTGAAAGTTCGATCGACATACATTATATGAGAAGCACCTAGCTGATCGAAAGTAAACGGAAAGTAATTTTATCGTAGATGTAAGGTGGTGTTTTGTATAACATTATTTTGTGGACAAGGACGGCAGAATGCAGTTCTCTTCTAACTTTCATATTGAGCCACCCTACTTCTGACAACTTATGTGATATAGGCTCATATTATTTTCTCATACCAAAGAGTAAGAAGTACCGCAACGCTTAAATATTCAATGAAAATCAATATCTTATGTATATCTAATTTTTGAAGAAGCAGAATTTAAAAATACTAACAGCAATTCTATCAGATTTACCAATGTTAGGTTACACCTAACAGTTTTGATATTTTAAATGGAATGTCCTATTTATTTTTGTTGCAATGAATTGCGCATGCAAAATTTAGTAAGGGCTCATAATTTCAAAATTTTATTTCTAATAATTAGCGAGATAAGGCAACACAGCTTTTTCAGTAAAACGTATCAAAGCTTCCACAGCTGGAACGATGGAATACAATACCTGAGGCTTTTGAACCTTCAGAATACAAAAAATGCTATCAACTGTGTTGTCAGATTTACCACTTTTACGTTACAGGTCATAAATACGGCATACCATTTAAAATAACAAAATTATGTCTATCTTAAAGTTCTGTTCCCCTCGTAATCGTTTGAAATGAATCTAATCTCTTTGACTCCATTTCTCTTGAAGGATATCTTAAACTGTCTATTCTGGAAACTGTTTGTCTCATTTTGTCAGTGACCTTAGCAGCATCAATGATCTTGAGATAGGCTGTTACAAATATTCGTAGGTATATATACACTAATATCTATTTTTATGTTAATAGTAGAACGAACTGAAATAAATGACATATTTTTAGGCAATCTGGCAAAATCACAAGAATTTAGCGGAAGCAAGGTTTTATCAACAGCTTTACGCGTACTTTATTCACAAAATAAGTCACATATACGCGATACGCCTCTAAAGTAAACACCTTTACCGTCATACATGTTGACGTCGTTTCCAAAGCAATGACGACTCATTTTTGCTCGAATTTTGTTCGATATTGTTTACATTCTTGTTTGACATACAAGACTATTATTTCTATAATTTTCAGAATACTTTAAACACTATTCATTACAATAATTTTCAAAATACTTCAATGCTTTTGGCATCAAGACATCTAAAGCGGCCTACAGGCGTTGATACATGCGGCGATGCCGTAAACAAATGTTATACAGGGTTTAATGCAATTCGACGTATTCCTGTCTTGGCAAGAGAGAAGATCTAAAATGCAACAAATTTTGCTGAATATACTTATGGACAAAAATCGATAGTTTTTGAGAGTTTTCAGTTTTAACGGAATTCTAATAATTACACAAAACTAGGCATTTTTATTTAAATAATGAAAGGTATACGTTAAAAACAGGTAACATGTTCACTTATTTTCGTTCAAATACACTTACACTAATTCAATAACATCATAAATAGGTGAAAAGGTACGATACTTTAGAAAAAAAAAGATACTGAGAAAAATAAAATAATGAATTTGTGGTTCTTGGGTTTTTAGGCCGGCGTCGTTTAGCGTTAAGGCTTGACGTTTCGCCACCACGAGTGGCGGGAAGGAAAATATTGGGACGTGAGCATAAAAAAGTATTTCCTAGGATTCAAAAATGTCATTTCATCCTGAATTGTTGGTTTCTACACGGGGTTCTAGAAAAGCTTTGCAATATGACGCAACAATAATCGCAGGAAGCTGCGTTTACTGTATGTTGAGACCTCAGAGTAACAACTGAACATAGAGGTAGTAAACAACTAATTCTAATAGGCCGACATCTTTTCTTACGTTGTCATATTGACCACCAGATATGGCAATCATAATTATTTACTATCGTCTTAATTATATAGTATCCAGAAATATTCGATTCTACGTTAAAAACTGCGATGTATTTTGATGGTTTAGGAATGATTACAGCAAAATCAATAGATATGTTGACCTCTACTGCGTTACTGCATATTTCTTAATCATAAACGCAAATTCTGAAGTCTTACATAAATTTTGAGGAGCTGGCAACGCTGATATAATTTTCATGCGACTTATTTACGGTAGAACCCCGACTGTCAAACGTTTGTTTTGTTTGTGTGTCTTTTATGCTTGGTCAGTAAAATCGAATTCGCTATTTGTTGGTAACTGTAGTGAAGCTTTACGGACTTGCTGTGCTATATTCGAGTGTAGTTTAACAGTTTTATCGAAATAGGACAGTGCAGTGCAGTGTTTGTAACATGGGTTGCGTTGGAAGAATATTTCAGGTTAGTTGGCATTATTTGAAGTGGTTTGTTTACTACCTCTATGTTCAGTTGTTACTCTGAGGTTAAGACATGTTACTCATTTATTCATTAGCAATGAGAGTGAAAGGTATTGAGCTAAGGGCAGTTTTGCGTTACAATTTCTTGGGTGGTTTATTCTTTTATTCCTAGACCAGTGTTTAGAATAAATGACTCGTGCAATAGGTAAAGCTTGTACAATCGTACAAAGATATTCAGTCGTATAGAAAAATGTTTACTCTGCAGGATTTTGAAAGGCCGGGAAGGCATAGAAGGTATCTTAGGCCTTAATGCAAACCTCAACGTTGTGAATATATTTTTTAGACTTATTTTTAATCCTAGTTTAAACTCATTATTACATATTATAGTTATTTGAGTAAGTAATTTAGTCACTCGATTAAATACTAGTTTTTTGACTTTTTGCTTTTTAAATGAAAAATTGTCAGGTACTTTTTTTTCAAATAATTACTCCGGGGATATTCAGCAGTACTTCGTGTGCATAGAGGAATAATACGCACTTCGCTAGCTATACTAACTCAAGGTAGAAGACATTGGGTTTATAAGATTACAAATGTTCTTTGTGTTTCCGTGTCACGTGACATACGCAGAAACGTTAATCCAGTTAGACCCGTGTACCCTTTAACATACACAATACTTTTACCCCCAATCTCGTTTTGTTGAGTCTCATCTAAATACCTATCGAATAAAAAAAGCTGTAACGTTCTATTTTCAACTTTTCCTCCAATTGTCTGTGTAAACTTTTAATATTCGAAGGTGTAAGTGCTCTGGCCAGTCACTTTCTCAAGTTCTTAGAAGAAAGGAAATTTAACTTTAATATTTACTGGGCATAAAAGAGTGCAAGCAAATAAAAAGGGTAAAAAAATATTAAACTGTAAACAATATAATACAAACAATTTGATTGTGGGCTAGTTTCATCTAGTTTCGTTTCTGCAGATTATAAACCCTGTATAAAATGACAGATCGTGAAGTCTTCTAATAAATTATTAGGTAATCAATTATATGAACCATCACTTATCTAACATTAATATTGGTGAATATCATATCATATAAGACGTACTCAGATGAAAGTTCAGTTTTCTTGTGAACACATTAAAGTTCGCATTCAAAATTAATCGCTTAGAAACATGTATTCTATTTGAAGCTAACAAGCATTTTAATAACACATTTAATTTCCAAATCATTATAGATTATCTCTTGTCTATTCCATTTATTATACATATTTTTTTTTTGGAAAAAATATTCACATTTGTACTGAAGAATGATCGCTGCAAATAAAATAAAAAATGGCTACAAGTATTTTGACACAATACTTCCGACACATTATCGGTGCTAACAAAAAAATGTATAGGTTCTCTTATCCTTCACCACACCATCCTCATCAAAGAAGTTGGCAATGAACAGGCAAGTTTGAAATATCTAAAAACGGTTTGAGCGATTTTGACATTTTTGGTATTTTGTTGCTTTCTCCTCTGCAAGTTGGCAATAGTTCCAACAATAATTATACACTGTTACCATTTCCTCCACAGTAGTAAGACGGTGTCACAATTTCATCACAATCGTAGTTCGTAGTTTCCAAGTTACATGTTATAGGATTATAATACGTATTTATGACTGTATCAAATTATTCCATGATATAAAGGCAACGATGTCACCAAAGTCAATTTTTTTATTTCAATACAACAAATCTTTGAGTTTTCAAATCGCCTAAAAACGAAAATTGAACTGTTTTTATATTTTTAGTTTTTCTAGTATTACTGCGCCGCCACCGACACGGTTTCTAAAAACCATACACGTTTTCTATCAGTATTTTCCACGGTAACAATGTCAAACATCCATTAAAATCAATTCAATGTTTTCCAAGTTATACAATACAGAAAGATATAAAGCAATACTATGTATACATCAGAAAATTTTAAAGTCACTTGGTTTCTAGGCTAGGTAATGTTCGGATGGACCTAATAAGAAAGTGTATTATGCTGCTAGTTTTCAAATCGCCTAAAAACGAAAATTGAGTAATTTTTATATTTTTTGTTTTTTATTATTGTTGCGCCGCCACCGGCACGGTTTCTAAAAACCATACACGTTTTCCATCCTTACCACGGTAATAATGTCAAAATTTCATTAAAATCAATTCAATGATTTCCACGTTACACAATACAAAACGATCTAAAGCAACACTATGTATACATCACAAAATTTTAAAGTTACTTGGTTTCTGTGATAGGCAAGGTAATGAATTGTTCTTATTTTCATGATTACATCCGCATGTGGATTTCCCAATTTAAATCCACCAATTTTCGAAATTAGCAGCATTAGGTACCTACTACGACCTCAGAGCATATCGCTATCCAAATTTCATCACACTCCATGCAGCGGTTACTGAGATTACGAGGATAGAAAAACGACAACAGACAGACCGACGGAAATGAGTGACGTGGATTTTCGTTTTGTAGATATCCCAAAAAACGTATTATCAAACATTCACCTAACGGTGAGGGAAGTAAAAACCTTCCCAGTTCCCATAGTTCGTACTCGTGCACAATTAATTAGTAAATAGGTATTGCTGAAACAATTCAATATTTGCGATAGATTAATGCTCATACGATTTCCCTTTTAGCTGTACGATTTTGCATATATCAACGAGCTGAGGATATTTGATTAACATATTTCAGTGTGCTCATAATCAACAATCAACCGAAATCCGACGACACAGAAGCCAGTGGCAGCAGTTGTGCTAAAGCGGAGAATGGCGGCGTATACCTTGAAAGGTTTCATTGTCGCCACAAATGCGGATATACGCCATTTTACTCCGATGAAATTATCGGGGTATGGGTGTAGTAGTAGTACGCGTTTTCGGACATGCTCTTGCTTCGCAACTTGCGAAATCTGTGACGCAACCATTATAATAATAATGTATCTACAACGTACGTAAAACGTGAAATATCCATCAAAAATGAATTTTATCTCAGTACGAGGGATATTTTGAAAGTTTCCTCCAATTTAGGCTGCTTGTAAGGAAAAAAAACAAAATGTATTAACACTGATGTGATACCGATCCGTTGTTGACTTTTTCATGGAAACTGAACTGTTATGCAAAACATCTTACTTATAAACTTCTTAAAGTTCACATAAATCTGGATGTGCGCGTCCGCCGTTTCATTACCGCAAACTCCAGCATGACTCGGCACCCAAATAAGTGACGCCTGATGTCTCGCCGAAATGTCATCCAAGACCTTTCTTATTGCAGAACGAACCTTGATGTAAACCTACAAGCACTCAATGCTTGGGATCGTCTGGGATCATCCGATACTGATATAGCAAAGTAAAATAATAGCGTATTATGAGTATAATCCAGACAATTATCGCCTACTTTCGGTAATCTCTCATGCAAGCAAGGTTCTGCTATATATTTTACAGTCTCGTTTGGAGGATTTAATTGGCTGGCAAGTTTCTCGGGCGCAGGCAGGTTTCGTAAAAGGACGCGATACGCGTGAACAGATCTTAAACTTAAGACAGATTATTGAAAAAGCCGGAGAGCATTATTTTAAAGTTTTTATCTGCTTTATGGACTACTCTAAGGCGTTTGATAACGTGGCCTAGACTGTGGCAAATCCTTATTTCTACCTTATTCTTTTACTTACCACTTAGTATTTCTCATACAGCAACTCTATGAGTCTAGCCCGGCTCGTGTAAGAATTTATAGGTAATGTGTCTGGTCAAACAGCAACCAGAAAAGGAGTTCGTCAGGGATGTGTATTATCTCCGATATTATTTAACATTTACTCTGAATTTGTGATGAGAAAGGTATTAGACAACTGGAATGACGGTATAACTATTGGCGGAAGCAAAATATCTAACTTAAAATTTGCTGACGATACAACCCTTATTGCTGCTTCTCAGGAAGAACTAGTAGCTCTATTAAACATCTTAGAACAACTCAGTGCAGCATGTGGTCTTGGTATTAACTACAACAAGACCAAGGTTATGATCGTAGATAGAGAGTATGACAATCATCTAGAAATAAAGTCAATAGGCCGTTGTGAGGTAGTTCAAAGTGTACCTCGGTTCTTTGATCGACAATTCGGGTAGCTGTGAGAATGAAATTCGACGGCGCATTCAACAGACACGGGTGGCCATGACAAAGCTTACTAAAATATGGCGTGACCATAACATCACTAAAGCTACCAAAATGTCGCTGGTTCAGTCTCTTGTGTTCTCCATATTTTTGTATGCCTCGGAAACTTGGACTGTTAAAAAGGCAGATCGAGCTCGCACAGATGCTTTTGAAATGTGGACGTGGAGGAGAATGCTAAGAGTTCCTTATACCGCCCATCGAACTAACGTTTGAGCGCGGTAATCCAAACAGACTATCCTCCATTGTGTCGACGAGAATGCTTACATTCTTCGGACATATTCACAGAAGCGATAATATGGAGAAACTTGTAGTTCAGGGCCACGCCCCGAGTGGGCGGCGACGTGGCCGTTCCCCTAGACGCTGGGTGGATACGATAAAACAGTTGCTAGATATGAGTATCAAGAGCACCACTGAACTGACAGAAAATCGCGAACCATGGCGGGCTACAGTTCTCAAAACTATTGATAATATTCGTGTCGCTCTGACTTAATGCATTTTACGAGTTCACAACATGTCTATTAAGACAGTATGACTATGATGATAAGTATGTTGTTCAACGATGCGGTAATGACGGTAATAACTCACAGTTATTACATTACCGCGAGTTGAATACTATACTTTATCTACGACCAAAGCAATTAATAGTAAGACTTAAATACATAATGATCACGAATTATTGACAACCTAACCTCACTTCTGTAAAATAAATACTGCACACCGTAGAATTAATGTTTGACGCCTCATGGCATGGCTACCTTTGCAGTTATTATAGCGTGCATGTAACCATTATGCGTTTCCAAGGGATCGGTACTGGTATCTAGTAGGCGTTATTCATAACCCACGGTTGGAGCGTGAGTTATGAAAAATAATTGACGCTGTCTGTTTATTGGTAGTATTACCTGTTCAAAAGTAGTTTGGTAATAGCTAAATAACTAAATGTGAGTAGATAAAATAATTAACCTGACTGTAAAGCCTTGAATGTACAGGGTGGATATATGTAGTTCCTTTTCTTAATAGATACTGTCCATAAAGCTCTAAACTAAAATCATGTCATCAAATTCCATTTATGTATAAACACAACGAACAAACTTATTTGACATTGGGTATTAAAGAGTGTTTACCTTGTTTTTGCTTACGAGTATGGCTCATTTAATTAAATAAGATCACCCGTGGTAAAAAGTTGCCCCACTTCATAATGGAGCTGGGTAATTAGACGGGTTATGTACGTTTTCCTGCTCTGATCTGAGACGATCATTAGGGAGTCACTAGAGGAAACCGACAGAATAATTTGTTTGAAAATAACTCGAAAGGTAAAAACTATTCGCCTTGCATGCGAGAGGATATGAAGCTGGTTTCGAAACAAACGAATAAGTAGCGGCAATGTTTTTAAGTGTGTGTGTCTGTGAGAAAGATCGGTTAATTTACTGGTTAATTTCCATCAGTTTATACAACTATATTTGTAAGAGTGTCTGGTCCTCCGGTGTTTGGCCAGATGAATGGTGCACATCAATTTTTGTTCCATTTCATAAAAAGGGATCTCCAACAAATCCAGACAGTTATCGCTTACTTTCGTTAATGTCTCATGCAAGTAAGGTTCTACTATATATTTTATAATCTCGTTTGGAGGGTTTAATTGGCTGGCAAGTTTCACAGGCGCAGGCAGGTTTCGTGAAAGGACGCGGTACGCGTGAACAGATCATAAACTTAAGACAAATTATTGAAAAAGCCAGAGAGCATTATTTTCCAGTTTTTATCTGCTTTGTGGACTATTCTAAGGCGTTTGATAACGTAAAGTGGCCTAAACTGTGGGAAATCTTCATCTCTATGGGAGTTCCTTATCATCTAGTGTTCCTCTTACAGTAACTCTACGAGTCTAATTCGGCTCGTGTAAGAATTGATGGTAACCTGTCTGGTCAAACTGTAACCCGAAAAGGAATTCGTCAGGGATGTGTATTATCTCCGATGTTATTACATTTACTCTGAATTTGTGGTGAGACAGGTATTGAACAACTGGAATGGCGGTGTAACTATTGGCGGAAGCAAAATATCCAACTTAAGATTTGCTGACGATGCAACCCTTATTGCTGCTTCTCAGGAAGAACTAGTAGCTCTATTAAACATCTTAGAACAACACAGTGCAGCATAAATATTATGGTCTTGGTATTAACTACAACAAGACCAAGGTTATGATCGTAGATAGAGAGCACGATAATCATCAAGCAATAAAGTCAGTAGGCCGTTGTGAAGTAGTTCAAAGTTTTGTGTACCTCGGTTCTTTGATCGGCAATTCGGGTAGCTGTGAAAATGAGATTCGACGGCGCATTCAACAGGCACGTGTGATCATGACAAAGCTTACTAAAATATGGCGTGACCATAAAATCACTAAAGCTACTAAAATGTCGCTGGTTGACACCCGTATGCACCGTAAGTCAATTGCGCGATTAGTTACCTAAACCTGGATTAGATTACTTGTTTACTATGCACCGCAAACTGGCAATTTTGACTCTGTCACTGTCAAAACAATCTTGCGAACACAACCTTGCCGTAACTCTGATCTGGATTAGTTAATCTCTTGACGGTGCATGGCTAGATGCCAAAGATTAGCAAAACGCGATTAGGGAAGTAAGATTATGATCGCCAAACGGTGCATACGGGTGTTAGTCTCTTGTTTTCACCCTATTTTTGTATGCCTCGGAAACTTGGACTGTTAAAAAGGCAGACCGAGCTCGCATAGATGCTTTTGAAATGTGGATGTGGAGGAGAATTCTGAGAGTTCCTTATACCGCCCATCGAACTAACGTTTCCATACTGGATGTGCTCGGTAATCCAAAGAGACTATCCTCCATTGTGTCGACGAGAATGCTTACATTCTTCGGACATATACACAGAAGCGATAATATGGAGAAACTTGTAGTTCAGGGTCACGCCCTGAGTGGGCGGCGCCGTGACCGTTCCCCTATACGCTGGGTGGATACGACGAAACAGTTGCTGGATATGAGTATCAAGAGCGCCACTGAACTGACAGTAAATCGCGAAAGATGGCGAGCTACAGTTCTCAAAGCTATTGATAATATTCAATACTCTAGCTCCGACTTAATGCATTTTACGAGTTCGCAACATGTCTGTTAATACATTGTGACATGATGATGATGATACAACTTCGAAATCAAGATAAAACGTTTTTTACAATACATGTTACAAAATGGATATATGTTTCCTGTAGCTGAGCAGTCCGAGAAGGCAAAACCTAGATACCGGAGTACCCCGGCTGCTATGGAAAGGTTATGTTACGGGAACTATGTTGACGCGAGACTTGAATAGGCCAACAGTCAAAAAGAATTGAGAGGTCGAAGATCTGAGTCGGATTAACAGCTTGGTAAATATAGTTTAAAAAAACTAAACATGCTTTTAACGAATATCAGAGTAAAAACTTAAAAATAATTCTCAAAATAAGCTTAAAACAATAATAACGAAAAATGCTATTTTATAGTATAATTATAAAGAAAGTGTCGGGCGCTCCATTTATGAAAATTATAAGCGCCCACATTTTTTTTTTCAAAATCACACTAGTATTTATTGCTCATTATTTTTAAAGCTTATTTTAAAAATTGTTTTTAACTTTTTAATCTGGTGTTCTCTAAAAGCGTGTTTTTTAGTCTGTTTTTAAACTATGTTTTTATTTTTTAGTTAACATTATAACGTGTTTTTTTTTTAGTTTTTTTTAAACTGTATTTATTAATACTCTGTGTAATGTTTTCTTGTTTTTGATCAACATACATTGCATAATCATTACCATCACTGCTTAAACTGTAATTAAAACTGTCGACTTTCCTGAATAACTTTCAGAAAAATATCAACTCACAAACAGTTGGATTTCACGCCTTTTAAGTTCTCGTCGCTACGCCTCTGTGTAGTATTAACAAATTTTAAGGCGTCTGCGCTATCTCTTAGTCAACGGATACGACTGATGGTTCGACGGATTTGAAGCTGTCAAAAATTTTTTCGCGGCAACGTTGGAGCGTTCAATGTTCGGTCCGACATCTTAATCCAAAGGAAAGTTACAAACTCACAAACATACACGTGAAGCTAAAAAAAACGTGTTAAAAAATGGTTTCTGAGAAGTTTCTGACAAGAGGGTAAATAAAGCGATGGGATAAGTTTAGCGTATTTAACAGAATGGAAAGTGCTTTGGAGGGTAGTTGTTGAATATTTTTTAGTAAACTTTTCATTGGAATCAGTCTACATATTTGCTGATACACCCTCGTAAATTATTACAGCTACGAAACAAATCACCTTTTCTTCCCATATAAACATGTGATATCACCAATGTAATATATGTTACTGTTATGGTGTCTATTTGGATGGTTTGTAAACTAGCTGAATAGTATCTAAACTATACAAATACCTGGTTAATTATCTTGCAATAAAAATAGCAAGAAATGTTGGTTAGTTTGTGTACTATCCAGCGAGTTTGTAAACTAGCGAAGAATTACCATTAAAGTACTAACCACAAAAGAATTGCACAAATTGGTCGGGTTTTTTGGCTAGTTTACAAACTGTCTATAGTATTTGGATAAAGTATGAACTGAATATTTCAAGTAATGTATAACTACCAACTCGTTGGTAAACCCTATTTTTTTGCTAGGAGATATTTGAATTAAATTAACAAAAGGAAATGGCTTAGTTTGCATGCTAACGAACGAGATAGTCATTAAATATTACTAGGAATATTTAGGTCACAGTTCACACTTTATCCAAATAATGTGGTTAGTCTGGAAACTAGCCAGAATCCCCGGTTAATTTGTAAAATTATTTTGTGGTTTGTACTTTAGCTACAATTCGTGGCTAGTTTACAAACTATTTGGATATAATACAAATTAACCAACATTCATTGATATCTTAATTGAAAGATAACTTTCCACTAAAATAACCAGGCGTTTGGGAAGTTTTTATACTATCCAGCTCGTTTATAAAGTAGCCATGTAAGCACTTTAACGGTAACATATGTATATGTATACAAGCATAATTGAAATGCGTTTCAGAATAACCAGGCGAAGACAATACACACGCGCAGAAACAGAGAAAGATGGAAGCCTTTTCAAATTTTAATTGATGTAAATAACCATGAATCACTCTCGGAAGTTGCATGAGAGAGAAATATTGATATTTTGCAGGGTTACAAAAGGCACGTCGTGGGAAAATCAATATAACGAAGTTTAACTACTGCAAGGGGAATAAGAAACGAAAAACGCAGTTTACAGTATAGACAAGCTTTGATGAATATCCACATTTTTTATATCATCATCAGTCCTACTGTAAAATGAACTGCAAAAAAAATAGAATTATGCATTCGTGTCGGCGATCTCTGCAGCCTTTCTCAAAATACATGTTTGACAAAAAATAAATTAGAATAAATGCAATTTGAAAATTAAGTAACCACACCAGATAAAAGCTTTTTTTTGTTTCAGAGACCTAACACCTGACTTATCTAGGAAGTTAGTTCCAAAAAAAAAATGGAGTCAAGTTGATTGACTCAGTGCTTCCCATACATAATATTGGTACCATTTTATTGTTTTCCCATTGCATGAAGCTATATTCTGAAATCCCCTTGCAACCAAATCATCGCCCACTCGCCCGCAAAGAAAACCAATCACAAAAACTCTCGTAAATAGTCTCCCTGCTTAGGAACTATGACGCCACAGTTTTAATTCTCCATGCTTTAACTGGATGATGCGAAACGATCAGGAGCCTCCAAACCGTCTAAAAGCGAAGTATGAGCTGTTTCTATATTTTTAGTTTTTTTATTATTGTTGCGCCGCCACTGACACGATTTTCCAGAAACTGACGCGTTTTCCATTCTTACCGCGATAGTAAATCCTGTGTCGAAATTTTATTAACATCAATTCAATAATTTTCGCTTTACGATATACATAGAACGAAATTATCATCACAAAATTCCAAGTCCAAAGGTCTCTGTAATAGGCAAGGCAATGTTCAGATGCACCTAAGAAAGTGTATTATGCCGCTAGGTTTTTCATTCAAAAGTCAATTATGAATATAACAAATTTTTCAGTTTTCAACCCCCCATCCCCCAACCACCCCAAATTCACCCCCACCCAAAAAAAAGTAGACAATGATCAGGAACTCCTAAAACGATGTTTGAGGCATATTTAATTTCTTTTATTTTTTGCTAATTACTCCGCCAACTATGCACCGATTTTCAAAATTTTGTATATTATCTCAAAATCGAAAATTTTCGCGATCACAATACTCCCCTCACCTATTGGTGTGGGAAGTAAAAACGAAACCTGCTATGGAGACAGTAGTCGAAGTAGTAGTACTCCAGTAGTAGTAATAGGGAGGCGAAGCCAGGCAAGTGTTTGCCAACCAGAGGCGGATCCAGAGGGTAGCTTTTTGGGGCGAATTGTAGGATGCTTTGAACACAAAATATGTGGTTTTTTAATATTTATTCAACTAAAAATATGTTTCAAGAATTAAAATCTTATTAAAGTATGTATTGCTTTGTATGCATTATGCTACCTATTAATATTGGGTGCACCAAACCAAAGCTACAAACCCTCTGCCTCATGTAGAACTGCTCCTTGTCAAACGTACCATGCCTCTTAATGAATGTCATTAAGTCCAACCAGTTCACAGAGTCTAGTGACTCCTTCTCTGTCCAGAAAGTAAAACAACATTTGGTGCACTCCACTCCAATGAGTGACAAATGTCTGCTCAGACGGGAAAACCCACCAAAAGATTGAGTATCTCTGCCTTTGTTCAAAAACCATAGCATTTGGCTTTTATCAAGCCTACTATAAACCTTTTAGCTTGTATGCGGTCATCTCTTTCTAACCAGGCTTTCACCAGTTCCTTGCAAGACCAGTCATTCAGGGCAAAATTAACTTTGACCCCTACTATTCCAAGCATAGGTTCAGGGCCAATGCATAAGCTGTTGTCTGGTATGCCAATGTGTCTGGGACCCACAACAAAGTCACCTTCTTGTGGCGTGCTAGTTCCAGAAGGGCAGAACATTCCTGGGCTAGAGCTAATCTAGCCCTCAGAGCTGCGTCTACTTTCAGAACTGCTTCACTGTCGGAGCAGAGGCAGTAAAATGTTAAAACGTTAGTAAAATACTTGTTTCAACATATGAGGTTTCATTTATAGGCCAGGAGCGGATGAATCTGAGAAACAGGTACAGGTGAAGTTTAGTAAATTACAGAAACCATCCATTTTCACTTCTTGTGCAAATAAGCTGACATGAAACGTTTCTTATTTCGAATCTTTCACTTAGTTGGCTTCATGAATATAAAAAAGTTGTTTTGTGTTTATCAAAAATTTCTCTGTACATTGGAATTCTGGAAATGATTGTATTTTACTAAAAATGAACTGCAACACAACTACTTAGCATTGTTATTTTTAAACTATCTCTTTGTATCACGAAAATATAAACAATGTAGACAATTCTCAGCTTTCTGATTATGGTATGTCCTCCCTATTGCATCCTTTCTTATAGTATATCATGAGACTTTCCTATGAACATGCCTTTTACAAACTGAATATTTATTTTCAAAAACATTAAAATGTAAATAGATAGATAATAATGATTGTAAAACACCTTTATTTCAGGTAAAAATGAACACACTGTAAAAATAAGTGTATGATGCCACTGAAATACAAATATAAAAATTGTTATGAACTTTCATGTACATTATTAGGTTAAGCATTTAAAAATATGTTATAATTACCAATTCCAATGGATTTTCCACACAGAATTAGTTGATAGTTGTTATTTTATGGGTGGAGAAGATATCCAAACAGTTCATGCTCAGAAGAATCTTGGAGTCACAATAACCATTCACTTAAGGTGGTAAACCCATATTAACATCGTAGTAAAGAAGGCAAACAGTCTAGTTTACAATAAAAGCCTTTCACGAGGAATGGTTTTAAAACTATAAAATCCCAAAATAGAATTTGCACATAATGTTTGGAATCCCTACTTCATTAAAGGCATTGAACTTTGAAAGAGCTCACAGACAACTAAAAAAACGGAAGTCAAGTTAATTGACTTAATACTTCCCACACATTATCATGATACCAATTTATTATTTTCCCATAGCATGGAGCTATAGTCTGAGATATCCCCTTGCAACGAAATAATCGCCCGCCCGACCAAAAAAAGTGTTATATACCGCTCGGTCTTCCTTTCACATGTCACATGATAGCCTATTATGAATACAACAAATTTTGGAGTTTTACAATCCCCACCCCCAACCACCCCAATTACACCCTCACCCAAAAAAAGTGTCAAATGATCAGGAACCCCTAAAACGCCTAAAAACGAAGTTTGAGGCATATCTGAAATTTTTTGTTTTTTGCTAATTATTCCGCCGCCCATGCACCGATTTCCAAAATTATAGAAGCATTACCTACTACGACCCCACAGAATATCGCTACCCAAATTTCATCACAACCCATGCAGCGGTTACTGAGATTAAGAGGCTAGAAAAACGCCAACAGACAGACAGACAGACAGACCGAAGGAAATGATTGTCGTGGAGTTTCGTTATCATAAAAGGCCCAAAAAGCGTATTATCTCAAAATCGAAAATTTTCGCGATCACAATACTCCCCTCACCTATGGGCGTGAGAAGTAAAATGCCTCAAGAGTATTCTAAAAGACTTCAAAGGCTTTGTGGCGATCTTATTGAGACTTTCTAGTGCACCAGTGGGTATTGCTCTTGTGATAACAATTTTGGGATAAGGGATAAGTAACTTGACAGCTCAGACTAAGAAGTTATAGAAAGAGAAAAGCAGTAAACTACCCAGAAAATTATTTATCATAAACAGAGCAGCATACATGTGGAACAGCCTTCAAGGGTCAACTGTAAGTGTGAATTGTGTTAGCAGGCTAAAGGCAAGAGTGGACAAAGAGTTCGAACAAATAAGAACAAATTTTATCCATTAAGTTATTTAGTTAATTCGTGCCAATTCCTTATAACTAAGAGAATGCTGTGATAGCACTAATCAGTTTTTAAGTTAAATTTTATTCTGATTTATATGCTATTATATACGCATCACCATGTTTAACTAATAATTTATGTTATGTTAAATTAATTTATCTATAAAGAGAATTTTAAGATTTTCTGATTCATAAAACAAATAAGATGCTTTCTAAGATAATTATGTTGAACATGTCTTTTTATCCAGTTCCACCTATTTTGAAAATCTGTTCCTCAGTTTTTTTAATGATCAATTTGGTGTAAGATAAACAATGTGCGAAAAAATGATTGAACAAATAATACCAACTCAGTATATAACTCCATATTTCCTCCATCAATATCTGCGATTTAACCTTTAGAAGATAACAACCAACAGAACACTGATTCCTGATATCAGCTCATTAACTAACAACTTATCTGATGCATTCTTTCCTTGAAGATATTTCATACTGACCCAGAAACCTTCAATATAAACTACACATTCTTCGTATGCATTAAATGAAAATTAGAATAGGGTAAATGAACATAAAAGCAAATCTTCACATGTTGTAAGTACATAAACAATAGTACACACGAAACCATACAAAGCAACCTTATTTCACACAGGTGAAGGATTTTCACAATACAGTTGTCATTTCAGACATCTACATACATCTGAACAATTGACATACATACAGAGTGAGTCTTAAGTACGGAACACCTCAATTATCTTGAAAACAGTTTGAACGATTTCCATGAATTTTGGTATATGGAAACATGGGGGTTTTGCTATACTTATCTTGCTATACATATCTTACAATGGTATTTACAATGCAATCTATCCAGCATTTTTCCAGAAATATAATAAACTTTGTTATTTTAAAAAGACCACCCTGTATATTTCTATCTTTTAGAAATCCTGAAAAATACAGATTATTTTTTGTAAAATAAAATAATCAGAATTTCTCAAGGATTTCAAAAAGGAAGAAATCTACAGAAACCTTACAGCATGTCTCAAAGATTTCAAAAAGGAAGAAATCTACAGGGTGATTCATTTGAAATAACAAAGTTTATTATATTTTCGGAAAAACAGTAGATCTGACGATATTGTAAATGCAAGTGCAAGATTGGTAATAATGCAAAACCCCTACTCCAAAACTCATGAAAATCGTGCAAACCATTTCCGAGATAATTGAAGTGTTCCATACTTCATCATCTGTATTTAGACTTATAAAACTACATATACTATAATACCTGATACTTTAAAATGACTTGAAGTCTATTTGATATAGATCAGCTGACCAAGAAGTGCATCACAGATTCAATTTTTTAGTAGTGGTCTAAATTGGCAATCCTGCAAGTCAGGACTGCCTTAGTAATATATATTACTAAATATTTCACTGCCAAAAATAATGCCTATTTTTGTGATTTCACTATCTAAAAATTCACATCAAAAATGCTTGATTGAAACAAATACATTTTTTCGTTTATATATTGTTAATAGTCAATTACTTGTTTGTAGCGGTATAAGCACAGAGTGCAGCCCTGTACTTATGCCGTCAAAGCATGTGTCAAGATTCATTTGGGGGATTTTTAGTTATCACTAACCAAACATCTGTTTGCTGTTGACACCGATGACAGTTTAAAGTATTGGGTAACAGGGTATACATTCAAATTTCAAGATTGAGGTTCAAAGTATCTATACACCAGAGCTGTCACAAGTACTAGTAAATAGTATTTCAAATACCAATTACCAATTACCAGAGTCGCATGCGTCAAAGTACAAATACCAAGTAATTTTATTTTTGAAAGTACTTCAAGTATCAAATACTTTAATTTGATACTTGATTTTTCAAATAAAGTAATTCAAATACGATACTAATATTTGAAGTACTTAAAAAAGTAATTCAAATACCATACTAATACTTGAATTACTTGATATAGTATTTCAAATACGGCGATGGATATTTCAAGTATTTCATAATTATTGTTGAGTAATAAAAAGTACCTTATGAATTGAAAAACGGTATACATTTCAATCAAAATAGAAACTGATTTTTGTTTGAATGACACTACAAAGACATGGAACGTGATTGAATCACAAAATTACTTATACTATAAGAATATTATATATATAAACAAAACAAAAACAAAAAAGGTGCAACCCGGGCTCCGACACACCGGGCTGCTGTTCCATTTCCCAGCGACTACTCCTCACACCGTGAGGTGAGCAATCACTGGGTCCGCGAATCGTGCGTCCTAAGCAGACGAAGAGACCCATGGATGACTGCCTTCTGCATTCTGGCGGCTAAGATGTGCGCCGCCGCACGGCACACCGGCATTTTGCGCAGTGCAGAGAGCAGCGTATCCCTCATACCACCTAGGGATCCAATGACCATTACTAGCAGACTCACAGTGTAGTCCGGCCAGAGCCTGCGAAGTTGTCCGAGGAGCTCCTGATACTTGGTCCGCTTTTCCTCCTCCTTAGAGACGATGTTTCCCTCGGCAGGCGCCGAGAACTTGATAACGAACATCGTCTTTTGTTGGTAGTCGAGGAGGACTATGTCGGGCTTATTTGAATGTATAAGCTCGAGCGTGGAGAATGAGTAGTTCCAGTAAATTCGGCACCTCTCGTTCTCCACAACGGACTCAATGTCCCCTGGAGCATACGGCAGCACCGGTGTCTCATCTATACCGTATGAGTGCCTTAAATGGTGGTATAGCACTCGTAGAGCCGCGTTGTGCCAATAGACGTAGGCTGTGGCAGCGTACACCTTACACGCCGACAAGAGGTGCGTAAGGGTCTTTGGCGCCTGCAGGCAGGCTCTATAGCGGATATCGGGCACATCCATACTCATAATCCGGCTACGGTATACTAAGGTGTTGAAGACACCGTCTTGGCAAGCCATTATAGAGCTCTCAATCTCCGACTTCAACCCATTAGACCTTAGGAAGGAGAAGGTCAACTGCTCAGATAAACCATGCTCTTCTAGATGTTGTAGAAGATTCCGTGCATTGGTTTATCTTTGTGAAGTCTTAAAAGCAATTGGACTTCAGCAGTTTTAATCAGGGTTTTTAATTGTGCGGGAGCAAGTTCCGTAACGGACTGCTGACACCTCCGCGTGAAGTCGAGCGTGAGACTAAGTTCTTCGGCTGCCCGTGTTGCTGCTCTAAAAAGGAAGGCTCCTTTACCCGCAATCTCGTGCTCTCGCACAAAGCGGATCAGGGGATCGGTGCTCGTCGTAACATAGCAGGCAGTGGCCAGTACTACTACAGCTGTTGTGCGGACGCTCCAAACAATAGTCCACGCCCTCCCAGGTGTCGCGGGAGGTATATTCGCGGTACAGAGGATCTAGGATGTAGACCTCCCTCCATATTCATCCTTTTGCGGGTCTTTATGTCGATTTGTCGCAGCTCTTCCACTTTCCAGTGGATAGCACCAAAGCTGTATAACAACAATGGGACCGCAAGCATGTTTGTGGCAGCGACTTTGTTTTTGCCGGACAGTTCTGACGACCAGATCTGCCGGAGTCGATATATATAAACAAAACAAAAACAAAAAAGGTGCAACCCGGGCTCCGACACACCGGGCTGCTGTTCCATTTCCCAGCGACTACTCCTCACACCGTGAGGTGAGCAATCACTGGGTCCGCGAATCGTGCATCCTAAGCAGACGAAGGGACCCATGGATGACTGCCTTCTGCATTCTGGCGGCAGTGCAGAGAGTGTGGAAGTACCAAATACAAATACTTCTTATAGCATTTGGGAAATAAAATTAATTTGAAATACAGTACTTCAAATACCAGAAAGTAATTGAAATAAATTTTTCAAGTACTTTACTTCTTTAGTATTTCAAATAAAAATGCCAGGTATTTGAAATATATTTTTTGTGCTACAAGTACCAAATACAAATACTTCTTAGAGAGTATTTGGGGAATCAAGTACAAATATCACAAAAAAATGTATTTGAAGTACAGTACTTCAAATACCAGAAAGTAATTGAAATACATTTTTCAAGTACTTTACTTGAAGTAATGACAGCTCTGCTATATACACTATTTTCAAATATACATATATTCAGACTTTTTTACCTGACTGTGAAAAATAAACAGCCAATAACTAGTAAAAGGCAGCTGACTCAACAGCAGTTATCAGGGCTGTTTTTTTTTTGGTTGCTAGATACATTATAATATAATAACAATAACCATTCCAGTGTTGGATAAAAGACTTACCTCCACCTTGCATCATTCTGTAGAATTTGGATTCTATGTGTAGCTGAGGATGCCTTGTTTTCACACATTCCAGCTTGATAGCAACCTCTTCCCCTGTTGAAATGTTGGTACCTGTAAAAGAAATCTAGCAGTTAAAAATGATTGATACAATTGATAACATCTAATATTTCATTTCATTTATTTGTATGAATAAACCTACTCATCAGCACAAATTGTTTACAGTAAAAAGAGTCTACACTAACTCCTTCCCTGCCTGCCAGTGGTCAGGGTACTGCTGCCACAGGTCCTGTCTTTCAGTTGGAGTGCCTAAAAAATTTACCTACCCCTGGGTAATATAGGGAGGGTTGGGTAATTATATCTTCGGACAAGCTCAGAAAATTACGATTAATCTTCCTTCAGGTAAGTCAATTGATCTATTAGTTACATTACATTTAGTATAGAAAATTCTGACACTTCTACCACTTCTACTGAATTTCAGAGGTAAATTACTGCATAGTGCATATTAGAAAAATTGGTCAGTTAAATTGCTCAGAGAACTTTCAAAGCAAAGGCTCAAGAATATATCAGTATATGAACTGTTGCTTCTTGGGCTGTTCGGCCGGCGAGTCTCACGGAACAGGCCGAACAGGTGACATCAGCTTCTGAGGGTGCCAACCACTCGTGTTGATGAAACGTCAAGCAGCAAAGCGCGCCGACGCTACGGCGGCGGCGCGTGTCGACGCCGGCCGAACATCCCAAGAACCAACAGTTCATCGGATCATGGCCGTGAAAGTCTTACACAATATAACAGTATATAACCATAAATTCTTTCAAAGGTAGAGTTCTATAATGCACAAAATTAGATATGCGAGCCCTTATCTATAATGTACATTCCCTCAAGAAGGCTTTGATTTAATGCTTGTTAGAAATTAATAATTGAAATGTCAGTGTTTTGCATAAGCATCAAAAAAATGAAGTCAAGTTGATTGACTCAGTACTTCCCACACATTACGGTGATACCAGTTTATTATTTACCCATAGCATGAAGCTTTAGTCTAAGATCCCATTGCAACAAAATCATCGCCAGTACCCCCCCCCCCCCCCCCCCCCCCCCCAATTGTCATATGCCGCTAGGTCTTTCCTGCACAGGTCAATGAACAGCCTATTATCAATAATACAAACTTTTCAGTTTTACAGTGTCCACGTCACGTTACAAAATACAAAACGACTTAAACCGCAATAAATTCTCGTATGTATACAGAAAATTCTAAGTCACTTAGTTTCCGTAATAGGCTAGGCAATGTTCGGATGGTCAGCGGACAGCCTATTATTGATACAGCAAATTTTTCAGTTTTTCAACTGCCAACCGCCCACCCCCCAACCACCCGAATTTCACCCAGTAAAAGATGAAAGTGGAGCAAAGATATGCGATAGAATTTTTGGTAAAACATCAACTGAAACATTTGAGATGAATAAAAGTGGATATCCAGATGATAGTTGATCTGGATGTAGAGTATTTGAGTGGCATAAGCAGTTTAAAGATGGTTGTTAACCAGGGCATAGCCAATGATGAGATTTGGGGGGTCATAACACCCCATGAACTTTCATCCTTTTTTGAATATAAGTCTGTAAGTTACTGTAAGTTGTGTTGATGTAATGTCCCCCCCCCATTGTTTGGTTGCTGGTTTCTCGCTGGACTGACAGCAGTCCTGTTTTTGCGTTGGGCATAGAGACATTATTATTTTTACTTGAAAGACCGTTTTTTTGCTTTTCAAAGGTGTTGAGGTTGACGTCCTAAAGTTGCAATTGCACTCCCCCTCTTGAGGATCTAGTCCAAACATTGCAACATGAGACTCCCCCCCCATTGGACAATTTCTGGCTTCCCCTATGGTTCTGAATCAGTTACTAGTAGAAGAAGAAGAAGATCATCCTGGTCATGACAAATTGTACAAACTACCACAAAAATTGCAGAAATTAACAATGCGGTATAAAATGAATGCCAGATTGGCATTAAAACAAATTTCTGACAGTGTTGCTTTGGCTACAGTTTCACTCATAAATTATTTATGAAGATTTAGATCCCCTGAATGGAAAGAGAGCTTCCAAATGGGGTGACTGATGAACAAAAAAAGCAATTTGAGTAACAGTTGTCAGCAGTGGAAAAGGCAACTACAATGTGAAATTTTTAAATATCGTGTTTACATGTGACATAAGTTGGTTGTTGTTTTTATCATTACAACCCTGATTTGATATCTCAAGACAAGCTATGGAAGCATAAAGGCATGCCAAGAAAGCAGAAGGTCAAAACTTTAAACTACTGATAAAACAGGAGCGGATCCAGAATTCTGAAAAGGCGGGATGCTGAAATTGTTGCTCTTTCTGAAACTAGCCTCAAGTCTTGAAAATTCAAAAATACCTACTTGAAATTAACTTGTTAGTGTCTATGCCTTGTATTTGAAATTGAATTTCATAGGTGAAATTCCAGTGATAAAAAATATTGAAATTTATTTTATCTTAGTCGGAAGGAAGGAGTGGGGCAGACTTGAAACTGCCCTGTGAAACCCCACTGTGATAAAGCCATGTAACTAATTTTCTTTTGATAAATGTCAAATTATTTATGATCACATTTTCTCTAGGGGCCAAACAGTGGCTGTATGTTGTTATAATGTACTTTGAGGACCCTTCAAGGAAAAACAGCTACTTTATAAAGACTAGGTTGGGATGTTACATCAAGACAATGCACCGGCTCACAGAGCAGCAATTTGTCAATGAACAATTGATGAATTACAGGTTGAAATCAGAATTCACCCCCAACACTCCCAACCTTACCCCATAAATAACTACCATTTGTTTTCTGAAGTCAAACTACACCTTTTCCAGCTGTAGTTTCTAAAGCGACATGTGATAATTCAAAACGGTGAAGTTAATTTACCAACTCATCAATTGTAAATTCATAGTGGTAGATTTAAATTACACCTGACAGTTTGAAATTACAAGTAACAAGTTGGAAAATTATTTTGAATTATCACTTGACATTTTAGAAGCAACAGCTGGAAAAGGTGTAGAATAGAGAGTTGAAAGATTTGTTGGAATTACAGCTCAACAACACAACAACACATGGGTATATGGAACAGACTATCAAAAAATATTTTTTCTGAAGATAATGAAAAGTGGATAACGACTAATTGACAAGAGCAATTTTCATTTTTGTGCTGAAAGTTAACCTTTTGATGAAACTTTAAAAATAGAATGAAAAATTTTGACTGTATCCCATTTAACAACAAACTATATAAGCCCAATAATATATTTTTTTTAGCCATAGAAAAGGTTCTGAAATTTATGGATTGCATTATTTCAGAAAATATAAGAGGTTTGTAATAAAATGGTTATTCAAATCTAGATAGAACCCAAATTTTTCATGTTTGATTTGCATGAAGGATTAAGAATTAATACTGAACGATTTATTTTGTGCAATAGCAAGGTTAATATTGACTATTAAAGCGATTCCATTTGTGAAATCAGACAGATAATTCTAAAACTTTGATGAATAGCGAAAACCTATACATATAGGGCCTAGACTGTCTAGAGTAAAACATGTGTTTTCTTTGCTGATGGAAAGGGCAGATATGTGAACCCCAATATATTATATTGAACTCATAAATTCTATACCAAATTGGATTAGATTTGGTACTTCAATCACATCACCTCATTTTGCTGTGGAAACACTGTTTGTAAACAGCTTAGCAGTCCTATGTTCAGTAATTGCATTAATATGTTAAATGGTGTTTTTGTGTATGTTTAACTTGAGCAGTGTTAAGTGACAGGGCACAAAAACCATTGGAGCAATTGAAAGCACATGAAGATTCATATTTTAGTTTTATGAATCTTATGAAGGCTTACTATCTTGGCTTGATCTTAAATAAAGCAACACACTGTAACACAGGTGGTAATGATATGAAACACCTCAAATTTCCAATCAAAATGTAGATATCTTCCATGCCAAGATTTATAGGAAAGTAAAATATAAGCTAAATTTGAATACTATATTTTGGTTGTAGATCTGATGCTCTGCAAGCCTAGAAGCAGTCAAAATATATCTACCTTAATAACATAATATGGTTTATTTTTTACTGACTGGTAGAGCATGATGTATAGATAAGTATATTATACCTCCTTGTTGGACAGGATTAAAAGTTATTTTTTTGCTAACAGGTAATATTGATTTATAAGTATACCCCATGATTAGTGCCGTGTATAAATGTAGAAATTACTTAACGCACCAAAGTAAATTAAACATATATAATGCATATTTCCTATCACATTTTAGATATATGTTGCATGTATGGGGTACCTGTGGGGTGGTTAGATTCAACTCTATGCAGTTATTACAAAATAAGATCCTAAAAATTCTATTTTCATATGAGTGGCTAACACCTACACAGGTCCTGTATACGGAACTGGGGGTATGTCAGTTGGATAGGTTATTAGAATTAGAACAATGTAAATATATCTATAAAGTGTTAAATAATAATCTCAAGTGTAATGTACCGTTAACTTTTGGTAGGGACATTCACATGTATGATACCAGAATACGAAATAACATATACCTCGAAAATGTACGAACCAATATTGGACTCAGCAACCCGTTAAACCAAGCTATAACCAAGTATAATCTTTTACCACAGAGTATAAAAAATGTATCCAATTACAACACCTTCCTGTCAAAACTTAAGAAACACCTCAAATTTTGACACATTAGTTAGGCCTGCTATTGTAGCTCTTATATGGATATGGATATGTGTATATGTGTGTATAAATGGGTGTATATGCATGCATATGCGTATATATGTGTGTATATATATTTGTTTCTCTCATAATTACCAAATTATTATCATGATGAGGTCGCTTTTGTAATTTTTATTAAACAATTAATAATTCCCGATACCAGTGTTACTATACACTGTTTAGGGAATTTAAAAAACATATGTAACTGTAAAGTCTATAATGGTCAATAAACGTTCTAAAAAAAAAGTTTAGACATCACCTATTTTCAGTCACTTCAAATACTTAATGTTTGGGACCGGAAAGACAATTCCATTATCTACAATAGTACAGTATTACAAAAAGAATTAAGTAACAATCAATCTAATACATAATCAATGTTACAAGACAAGTATTTGATTACTTTTCTGGCCAAAAAATGTGCTATCAAAGTTATATATCCAGCTGTAATGGTTTTATAGTCTCTTGGACAGTAATTTACTGATAGCTGGTATGATTTTTATACACTAAAGAAATCATGTGAGAGTAAAAAAACTTTCAATACAAAGATGATCTTTGCTTGAAAGCTCAAATTCCTGATACTAACGTTACCGCCACCCTTGGCTATTCCAGAACAATAACGTCAGTTGGAAGGTGTTTCCTATAGCTTCCACGTTTCCCAATAGTTAATAGTACAAAAAGACACGTCCCAAAGCAAGTTCCTGCATGCTAGACCCTTTTGTTTACAGTGAAAAACTTGACGGTACTTACCCAGATAGATATCCCCGAAGGAACCTGAGCCGATTTTACGACCCAGCCGATATTTGTTGCCCACTCTCAACTCCATCGTGCCTTCAAAACACTGAAACTCACACGACAAAAGACACTATACTGTGGTTCATTCAGGCGGCCATGTTACGTCGCGGCCACATTAGAGCTCAGCTATTCTACGTTATCTAACGCGATTCGAACATGTAAGCACCCTGGAACGATCGTGGGTGAGGTCTTCTATTAGGATTTATCGAAAATTTATCACAGATACGTCAGTTTTTTATACGGCTGCGTCGAATTTGACGATTTTTCCCTTTCATAGTGATCACGATGACACATACACTCTGGCAGGAACCACAAACAACTGAGAATAGACGGATCTAGGCGGTGTTGCCGGATTAATTATTCATTTTTCCTAGACATCAGCCATTGATAAATGCAGGACAGGGTTTTATAAATTTGATATACAAAATGATTCAGAACGAGATTTGTGTACTTGTCCTCGCCAAGTTATATGCATATATCTGTATCGTCAGCAAAGAGAACAATACATTTGAATTCGGTGAAGAGTATTTCAGTTTAAAATAGATATCTATTAAACATATATTGATTGACATACACGTCAAGTTAAGATGTGCGGCAGAGCAATAGTTGAACATCGTCAACACCGATGTATCATCATAGTAAAGGAGAGAGGACATACATATTAATCGGAAGCGAATTTTTCAGTTTAATCAACCCTGTAATAAATTTTGATGAAAACACAATGAGGAAGTTTCCATTTTTCCAAATTTATTATTTAATCAGATAGTCCTAAAGAGTTAGAGAACAACGGCGAAAAAATTTTGTAATTATCTCCATTAATAGAAAAGTTATAGTCCTCCAAAGTTTGAACTGCCGTATCATCCGCGCGAAGCCGCTGTGACGTCACACGACACAACGCAAGCCTGTGTATGCTCTGTCGAGGATGCTGCTCCCGCAAGCCACCGCGCCGCCGCCGGCCTCCTCGTTCATGTTGTTATTCCTTGTTTTCAGTAGGGTAGGCGACGCCGACGGTGACAAAACGATACACTGCAGGTTATTGGTACTCGTATTACTAGAATATGTCTAGCAGACCGAGAAACTATAAATATTGCATTGTACTCAGGTGTACTAACACCACCATAAAAACACCAAACAAATATTTCAATGGATAGCCTATTATGAATACAATAAATTGAGTTTTATGACCCCCCACCCCCCAACGACACCAATTTCAACCCCACCCAAAAAAGTAGAAAATGATCACGAAATCCCTAAAACGCCTAAAAACGAAGTTTGAGCTGTTTCTATATTTTTAGTTTTTCTATTATTGCTGCGCTGCCGCTGACACGATTATCAAAAATCATAAAGATTTTCCATCCTCGCAGCGGTAGTAATACTGTGTGAAAATTTAATTGAAATCAATCTAATAGTTTCCTAGTTACACCATACAGAATGATCAGAAGCAATACTCTCGCATGTATACATCAGAAAATTCTAAGACCCTTGGTTTTCGTAATAGCGAAGGTAATGTTCGGATGCACCTAAGAAAGTGTATTATGACGCTAGGCCTTTCTTTCACAGGTTAGTGGACGGCCTGTTATGAATACAATAATTTTGCAGTTTTACAACCCCCCACCCCCAACCACCCCAATATCACCTCTATACCCAAAAGAAGTAGAAAATGATCAGGAACCTCTAAAACGCCTAAAAACAAAGTTTGAGGAATACATATTTAAAATTTTTTGTTTTTTGCTAATTACTCCACCGCCCATGCACTGATTTTCAAACTTAAAGGCACGTTACCTACTACTACCCCCACAGCATATCGCTGCCCAAATTTCATAACAATCCATGCAGCGGTTACTGAGGTTACGTGGCTAGAAAAACGCGTACAGACAGACCGACAGACGGATAGACCGACGGAAATGAGTTGTGTGGATTTCCGTTACGTAGTTCATAATTATGTCGAGATCCACTTTAGGAAGATTACTAGAATTACCACGAACGTAACCTTCCTTCATACTTCAAAAATACTGGCATCTGCCCGTTACAACAAACACTCCGCCGTTCCACTAAAGTCTAAATGTCGAACACCGTACAACATAAGTGTTTTGTTAGTTTTAAGCTTTCTTCTGCGTTATCTTTACCTGTAACTACCTTCGGGTGAAGATGTATCAATAAAATAAAATAAAACAAAGATCGTTTTCTTGTTGATGTGTTAGGCCTTTCCATTACATCACTACGTACGCGGTCTATATTATCCCTTGAACGAGGTCTGGAATTCTGGCAATATGCAGTATAGCAGATATTGACTTTAGTATTTCCATGAAGAGAAAAAATATACTTTTCTGATTTCATATCTGCTCCTAAAACGTAGTTTCAGAAAATGCTGAAGACAATCGCGAAACTCCTGAGTACTAAAAAAATCATTCCTTGCTTGACCAATATCCATTATTATTTACAGTAATTCCAGCTCTGTATTATGTATGTTATGTGAAACATTCTAGCATATTTATACAGATATAATATTTAATCTGGCAACATTCTGACCACATTTACATTCACACGTTTCCGCTTGTTTTAAATTTTGTATCTATCTCTCTCATACATGAGACATTAGGCTCGGACTTCGAGTAGCCGTATGTCGTTGATAAGGTAAGAATATTTCACTCTACAGGTAAAAGAATGAACTAACGTTTGACTAACATCCATCTCTGTCTGTCTTATGGTTTTATCTGTTGGTCCTTTAATTTTTTTGTTCTTTATTTACAATTTTATAAATTAAGAGGTTATGTTATATTTGATTTTTTATAATTATGTAAATGATGTAAATTATAATCAAATCGTTTCTGTGGTCTATCAACAGCTCTTGCGAACACATAAAAAATGGAAGACACCTCTGAATTTGAAATACAATCAGAAGACAGAAATATGAGAGGTTACCAATTTTGCAAAGAAAATAAGAAACACCTTTTAGAGTTTTTGAAAACAGCTTCTGAAAACCAAAGTAGTTCTTGTGACAAGGAACAATACAGATTATTTCAACGTATATTCCCTATGGTATGTTACAATTTACTTCCAGTATCTATTTTAATTTAAAAGATTCTAGGATCACACACTAAAGAATGAACTGAGAGAGTATCTTCATAAGCCTGTGGAAGTGATTGATATAACGCAAAGTGAAAATGGAGATGAAGAAATTGATATTTCTCTAGAGTTGATATCCAATCATGAAGACATGAATACAAGTTCTAAAGCCAACCAATCTACAGTAGATGATCTCACATATGCAGTGAAAGAATGCTTAGCAAACCAAAAATTCATAGACAATAGTGTTTTAAATAATTTACAATCACCAAGCTTAGACACAGAGCAAGTTTTCAAAGATTTATTACAAATTCTAAATCATAAAGAGGTGATCAATTTAGGAACATCCATAATAACGAGCTCTATAACTAATGAATTAGTTGTAGTATATTATATTAGATATCTGCTGATCAAACAGGTAACAACACTGGTGCTTGGTCAGATAAATAAATGTTTAATAAGTAATTTTGTTTTTAGATGAGTTATGAAATATCAGAAAGCTTACTGAACTTAGTTAAAGATTTTTCTATAAATTATGCTGATGTTTTGAGTGATGAACTGACAGCATATTTATCTAACACTGGAAATAATTTGAAAACAAGCTTACAGTTCATAGAAAAGGGCAGCAATGATTTTAAAAATAAAATACTTAGGTATGATATAACCAAGTCTATTGTGAATACTTGTACTTCATTAATCTAGTTATTACATTAATTAATGGTAAAACTTATTCTCTATCTTTATTGATTCCAAGTACTTTTATACATGTTTCTCAATAAAAATGCACTTTGTGACATTATTACTAAGACATTTGTCACAAAATCGATTTTCCCATAAATATTTAATATTTTATAGTGTTCAAACACTACTTCAGATTATGTTGAAATTTACAATATATGAATCATTTCACAACTTCTCAAAACATATCTTTTATCACAATTGAAAGCATAGTCATTTCAAGTAAAAACAAAATCTGTATTTCATTAGCATCTATCATAGTAGAAAGCTTGAGTTAACAGACAATAAAGGCCAGTTTCACTAGTCCCTAAGTGCCAGATAGGCTTATATGATTTATATAGCATTATCTGCCAGATAGGCTATCTGACACTTATCAGGGACTGGTGAAACCAGCCCTAAACATGTAATTACAAATAATAATTTTGAAAAATACTGATAAGGCTACCAAAATGCTGATAGTTTATTCTTTGAACAAATATTCATGATCAACCTAACAATTAGAAATAGATTACAATTTATATTTTGAATTTGCAGAAATATGGTCTTCAGTAACAGTGACCTGAAGGAACATTTGATAAGCTGTTTAGAAGTCCTGTTGAATCCACAGTCTGATTATGATACTTTAAATAAGCTGATAGAATTGATGTCAACCTCTGCAAGTAATTATAGTCAAGATAAAAACTTTGGAAAGCTATTTACTATTATCATCAAATATCTAGGAAAAAATGTCACATCACTAGAGCAACCTTTAAGACATATTGTAAATTCCCATAGATCTATTTGGAAGACAAAGATGCAAAAGTTGCTGAATGATTCCATCCAAGACAATTTGATTTTAACACAGAGTTTTAGATACTAATTACAATAAATAGTAATGTACTATTACTTGTTTATATTCCCATAAAAGTAATAGGAATATTTGAACAAACCATGATTTTAACTATAGTTCATGATGGCTAATGTGTTAAATTTATATGAGGTGTAATTAACTACTCTTAATAATTATTCACATAAAGACATGCATAGTGGTACGAGAAATAATATTTTGTAGCCTCAAGGTTTATTTTTATTAAAGATTTTTACATTTCCTCTTGCTTTTTTAATTTTCTCCTTTAGTTCTGCTATATTTACTGGCACATTACTGTTGCTTGTTTTGCCATTGGAAGTGGAAGGCTCCTCTGGTGGCACAAATGCTTTATTCCTCTTTTCCTCTCTTATTTTAGCAGCTTCGGCATGTTTGGCTTCCTTTTCTTTTTGTTTCCTAGACTGCTTTTGAGTCTCATTTAGGAAATATTCTCCTGTTGCTAACTGTTTGTCAATTTTACTCTCTGGTTGTGGAGGCGGGAAGGGTGTATATGGTTTCTTTTCTTTCTTCTTTGGTTGTTTACGTTTGCTGATATTTTTATTCACAAACTTTGGAAGAAACCTCTCCCAGTTTTCATTCTTTAATTTTGGATCTTTAGCTAATTCCCTTTTAATCATAAGAGCTTTTATATTATAAATTGGATGAACATTCTTCATTGTATCTTCTACTATCTTTCTCACTTGTTGTAAGCCTTTGTAAGGTCCTAATGCTGATACAGTTTGCCCTTGAACAAGTACATAACAATTTGTAAGTAATTCTATAGATTTCAGTGTACAACCATTTGGACCAATAAGCCTTTGCCTTCGTTTGACAAATTTTTCTTTATTCCTTGTAATTTTTCCTATTTTTATTATATCACATCCAACATTGTCTTCTAAAACTCGCTTAGCTTGTTCAAAAGGGACACTTCGAGATAAAAGTTTAATCATATCTCTAGCTTTGATTATGATGTATGGATCCCATGTTTTTCTAGTTGTCCTGACTGTCATACTACCTTCAATGAGGTCTAGCTCAGCTTTTATATGGTGTTCGCCTAGTACCTTCTGTACTAAAGGCCATACTTGTTTTAGATATTGCTCTCTGTACTGTGGAAATAAAGTGGCAAAACTACTTTCTTCCAATAAGCCATGAGGGTTGTCTTCTGGTTTGAATTCTGGAATTTTCATAGACCAAGCGTTTTCTATTGGGTCGGTAGGATTTTCATCCGAAGACATGTTTGTAATTGTTTATTAATGGCTTTATTCGAACAAATTGGCAAAAACGTTGAAAAATTATTTTAACTTTTTAACCAAACTTTAGCCATCACCTTCGGACATTGACATATTTCCGTTGACATTGACATTAATGACATTTGCATTGAACACGTGTGTTCCATCACAGAGGAGCGAAATACGGTGGAAATACATCACTACTAACTGGGATAGCACAGAAGGCCTTTACGGAAACTATGATCGGGTCAACCCGATCAGTTGGATCATGGCCGACTCTACACTAGGCCGGAGCGTTAGATGTGGCAACGTGGCTTAGCTGTCAAATACTGGGCCTATATATAGTTTCAGAATAATTATTACATTTTATATGTATTAGAGTTCATCTCGGTTAATAAGTTAGGAAAAATACTTTTTAGAACTACTACTACTAATACCACTTACATCTGATGTATGGTTCATCGTAGTCAAACACTACAAAATAAAAATAAACGCAACCTGTTTCCTGCTGCCTCTTCCATTTCCACTTAAATGAACACTCAATTTACTTTGTAAATTGTCACTTGAGCTAGAAAAATTCACTATTAGGTCACTGTAAAGCCATTCTTGCTGGTCTTGATTCCCTTTCACTATCAAATCTTTTCGTAGGTATGCCCAGATGCATGCCCAGATGAGTTCTATTAACTGTATTTTTCTGTGATATTTGGGAGGTCCAGAAAACATTGTAGGTACCACATTGTGCTTTAAAATAGGTCTTATCCTTTGAAATGTTTGTAAAGTATTGTCCTTATTCTTATAAATATAACCAACCCATACGAGGAATACCGTTCACCCACTTCAGTTTATGTCCTTTAATGGAAGCACAATTGGTACTGGTACTACACACTTTGCAGGCATCTTTTTATCTTTATAGTTTCGTTTGTGCAGGTACATAATTAGAAACACATTAAAAATCACCTTCCACTCTTCTTTGTTACTCTGGAAGGTTATGTTGGTATGTCCTTTATTGGAAGCACAATTGCTAGTGCAACCTGGTACTACACACTTTGCAGGCATCTTTTTATCTTTATAGTTTCGTTTGTGCAGGTAAATAATTAGAAACACATTAAAAATCACCTTCCACTCTTCTTTGTTACTCTGGAAGGTTATGGTGGTATGTCCTTTATTGGAAGCACAATTGCTAGTGCAACCTGGTACTACACACTTTGCAGGCATCTTTTTATCTTTATAGTTTCGATTGTGCAAGTAAATAATTAAAAACACATTAAAAATCACCTTCCAATCTTCTTTTTCACTCTGGAAGATTACACTAATGACTTAACGACAAATAAAAGCTCGGCCGGCTATTCAGTGCTGCCATATTTCAATGCTCCGGCCTAGTGAGTAGAGTCAGCCATGGTTGGATCACTGATCCTGACATTCGGAAAGTGATCTGGGATCGGTCAGAAATAGGGTAGTTCACTCTTGTACAGTAAGTGATTGCGATCGGATGGTTCAGATCAGTAGCTGCGTTACTTTACCATCTGTTTTTTATTGTTGAACCAACTTTTTCGTTGTTCGATGTCCGTTATATTCATGGAATCATAAATCCCACTTGACAGCTGTTTGACATATAACTGATCTATCCGGATCCATATCAGTTTTTCCGTAAAGGCCTAGAGCATGGCCGACTCTACACTAGACCGGAGCCTTAAGCTAAATTCAGATGCATACGACATCCGACGATACGACGCTACGAAACTATTCCTATTGGTTGAAATATTTTGATTTGACATCATTTTGAATATTTCAACCAATAGGAGCAGTTTCGTACCGTCGTATCGTCGGATGTCGTACGCATCTGAATTTAGCTTTAGATGTGGCAACGTGGCTTAGCTGTCAAATAGTGGCCCTATAGTTTCAGAATAATTATTACATTTTATATGTATTAGAGTTCATCTCGGTTAATAAATTAAGAAAAATACTTTCAGAACTACTACTAATACCACTTACATCTGATGTCTGATTCATCACAGTCAGACACTACAAAATAAAAATAAACGCAACCTGTTTCCTGCTGCCACTTCCACTTAAATGAACACTCAATTTACTTTGTAAATTGTCACTTGAGCTAGAAAAATTCACTATTAGGTCACTGTGAAGCCATTCTTGCTGGTCTTGATTTCCCTTTCACTATCAAATCCTTTCGTAGGTATGCCCCAGGCCATGCCCAGATGAGTTCTATTAACTGTATTTTTCTGTGATATTTGGGAGGTCCAGAAAACATTATAGGTACCACATTGTGCTTTAAAATAGGTCTTATCCTTTGAAATGTTTGTAAATTATTGTCTTTATCCTTATTAATATCACCAGCCCTTCCGAGGAATACCTTTCACCCACTTCTGTTTATGTCCCTTATTGGACGCACAATTGCTAGTGCAACCTGGTACTACACACTTTGCAGGCATCTTTTTATCTTTATAGTTTCATTTGTGCAGGTAAATAAGTAGAAACCCATTAAAAATCACCTTGCAACGTTCTTTTTAATCTGGAATAAGGTTATGTTGGGCCATGGTTTGGTAGTCCTCTACCCATGCCTCTACTGGGCTGCAACTTGGTACTACACGCTTTGCAGGCATCTTGTTATCTTTATAGTTTCGTTTGTGCAGGTAAATAATTAGAAACACATTAATAATCACTTTCCAACCATAACATAACAACAAATGCAAACTCGGCCCCCAGATTCAGTGTTGCCATATTTCATGCTCCGGCCTAGTGAGTACAGTCGGCCATGCCTAGAGACATTCAAGGCTTTTACGGAAACAGTGATCTGGGGTGGGATTCTGTGTGGTATAGTATTCTACATATCGAATTCTACAATAGAAATCTACTTTCGAAGTCGACAGTGAGCGTTTTAAGCCGATTCTATGTCACTATCGACGCGACAGCGACTTCTCTTCGGCAAGACTCGGGCGTTTATAAGAGTCATGGTGGAAAACTAGTGACTGGACAGTGGCGTAGCGCCCATTGATGCGGGTGACGCGTTTCGCATTCCTTCAAAGCAATGAAATAAGAAAGTCACTAAGATCTCTCATATTAACTAAACATTCTGAAAATACAGGGGTGGCCATATTAGATGGACCCCTTTGTTTCAAAAAAATAATAACAAATTAAAACAATGTTTGCTGTTCAAGTGAAAAATCATGTAACTTAAGCCTAGTTTACATGACTTTTTGCATATGATATCACTCAAGTGGTTGCCATGAGCTCGAGTGACCAAATGGGCCCGTTTTTCAGCGTTTTTCATTGTAGCTGCCAATGTTTCGGCCGATATGGCAGCTATTTCTTGGCGGATGGTCGCCTTATGTTCACGATCAAATAAATATTAAATTTGTGAACAATATATACAGGGTGTCCCAGAAGTCAACGTCAAGCAGCAACGGGGTGACAGGATTGGTTGTAGCTATCATGAAAAAAATCAGAAAAAAAATCTATCCCATGTAGTTTGAAACTTATGGGCATTTAAAGAAAACCTAGAAATTTGGTCAAATTATAACAATTTTTCGGTTATTCTGATTAACTTTTATTATTTTTGTTCATTTAAACTTTGGAACCGTAACCCTAAATAACATTTCTAGAAGCGCAGTCAAAAATAATGACACAATTGCCCCAAGTTTTCTAGAATGAAGACTATTTATTAAACTATGAATTTAAAATTTTCAAAGTTTGCTGAATTTGAAAGGCCCTCGTTCAAAAAAAAATGTACTAAAGTGCCTTGGCAAGTGCCATTAAAAGTTGGCGCATTTAACCAGGATTGTGAAATAGTACAATACTTGTTAGTTTCATACTAAAAAAAACGAGTAAAAAAATAAAAACCTCAAGTAACCCGATTTTTGCTAACCCATTTCACTTAGGTCAGATGTCCTTTATTGGTACAAGCTTCTGGTAGGTTCTTAATTTTACGGCAAAATAATGAGAGGTGGATAATGAACATATTTGCTATGAGTGAGCGAGACAGATAGTGACGCCACTTTTAGCAAAGTCAACAAAAATAAGTAGAATTAATAAAATGTTGACCTAGTTTAGTTTAGGTTTATTGGAATAAAGGTCAGTCAATAAATCTTCAAATTGTTTACCATCAGCCTCACTACACGCCCTACGAGTACATCTTCTTAAAAAAGATCTACTTATTAGCCAGGCATATCCTTGATGTCTTCAGCAGATTGAGAAATTCGTTTACGCAGCTCGGCTACGCTCCCAATGGGCTATGAATAAACTTTTTTTTGAGAACACCCCGATAACAAAATTCCAAGGGATTTAAATCTGGGGAACGGACTGGCCACGAGATGGTGCGTGAACGTCCACTTCCACCTTCCGGATATTTTTGGCCAAGAAAACCTATCATTTGCACTGCGTAATGCGCTGGGCAGCCATCTTGTTTATACCTCATGTGGCGACGATCTGTTAAGCGGTCTACAGACGTTGATGCATGGTGCGATTCAGGTATCGACTTCTACGTTTCATAACGCAAGTAGCAGCGTGTGTGGTACTGAATCGCGAATTTGGTATCAGTTGCTTGCAGCGATGCAGATTCTGGAATCATATTATGGACGGTGAGCCATGTCGCCGAGCCGGTGACGTTGATGCAGTGATGCAGGTTTCAACGTGTATGGTATTGCGTCGATGCAAAGAAATAAGCTCATCCTACTATTCTTGTGCTGTATGAAACGTGCATGAAATATCAAGTCGATTCAGGCGTCGTAACAGGTTTCGATTTAAGTAGGAACTTGCAACTGATGCAAGTTTCATGAAACATTGAGTCGATTGAGGAATCGCAGCTTACCTCAACGTCTGTAGGCCGCTTTAGTGGTACGTCCTCTAACAACGTTGGTAAATTTTATCGTAAAAAATGTATAGGTAATTCGTGCCATTCAAATTCTTAGGCAGCTCAAAAGGCCCAACAATTTTGCCGTTTAAATTTCCGGTCGACAGGCTTACTTTAAAGCGATACTGGGATACGTCTTCTCGCATTAAATGTGCCTGGCTAATAAGTAGATCTTTTTTATGAAAATGTAGGGCGTGTATTGAGGCTGATGGTACACAATTTGAACTTTTATTGTAATAAAAAATGTTATTTCCCCATCTGACTTCTAATAGAATAAACATAAACTAAGCTAGGTCAAGATTTTTCATTATTTTATTAATTTTACTTGTTTTTGTTGACTTTGCTAAAAGTGGCGTCACTATCTGTCTTGCTGACTCATGGCAAACATGTCCACTATCCACCTCCCTCATCATTTTGCCGTAAAATTAAGAACCTACCAGAAGCTTGTGCGAATAAAGAACATCTGACCTGAGTTAAATGGGTAAGCAAAAATCGGGTTACTTGAGGTTTTCCTTTTTTTACTCATTTCTTTTAGTATGAAACTAACAATTATTGTACCATTTTACAATCCTGGTTAAATGCGCCAACTTTTAATGGCACCTGCCAAGGCACTTTAGTACATTTTTTTTAAAGGAGGGCCTTTCAAAGTCGGCAAACATTGAAAATTTTAAATTCATAGTTTAATAAATAGCCTTCATTCTAGAAAACTTGGGGCAATTGTGTCTTTTTTTTGACTGTGCTTCTAGAAATGTTATTTAGGGTTACGGTTCCAAAGTTTAAATGGACAAAAATGATAAAAGTTAACCACAATAACTGAAAAATTGTTATAATTTAACCAAATTTCTAGGTTTTCTTTAAATGCCCATCATTTTCAAACTGCATGGGATAGATTTTTTTTCTGATTTTTCTCATGATAGTTACAACCAATCCTGTCACCCCGTTGCGGCTTGACGTTGACTTCTGGGACACCCTGTATATGAATTTAAAAGAGAACCGCCAAATGCGTCAATGACTTCCAGAGATATATAGACAAATAACAGATCCAACTATAATTTTATATTTAATTTTTTGAGCCATGGATTTCTACAAATCCAGTCCATTTGAGCTGCATTTTGGGCATAAGGGAACTTGCAATGTCTTAAAAAAATTTACAGGAAAAATTTTGATTCGTATCTTTTAAATGGCGCGAATTAGGTTCCTTAGTTGTTATAAACAAAGAAGCTGTGAATTTTAAAAGAAAACCAGCTACCTTTGGCTCAAATTGACCATTGACCTACGATATTTTTTTAAATTTAAAGTACGTATAGTAATACCAGCTTTTCAGACATGGAAAAAATTGTAGGTACGTAAAAATTTTGCAATATTTGAAATTATTTTTTTACCATTTTTTTAATCAGGTGTAAAGTTTGAGCTTCTTCTTTGATATTCTGTCCATGAAATTTCTGAATCTATGTTTTTCTATAACATAGCGTACAAAAAATGTGCGTGGTATAAACAAATTCAATATTGTTTAAACAAAGTATTTGATGAATCGTACCCAAATTTTGATCTCATATTCTGTACCAAGAGACCCCACTTAATGCCATATCAGAGTCCTATATTCTTTTTGTCAATGTTACGGTAAAATTGCTTTTTATCAATTTTAGTCAGTTTTTTACAATTTTATAAGCAATTAATGAATTTTTCAAAATCTAGTAACCGCCATTTTATAGTTTAATGCATCCTCTTTAAGACACTTTGCCTTAAAACTACCTACTTACAATTTAACACGTTTTACTCGTAACCACTTTAAGATGAAATTTGCCATTTTTACGCTTTATTAAATTTGTTTATAACTTTGATTTGTACTTGACAAAAATCTCACGCAGCAAACAGGTTTTGTTTCTGTAGGTGGATGTGACCCAAAAAACCCGTCAGATTGCTGGTTAAGCAAGTGTTACGAGAAAATCCTTATTTCTCCTGGAGTATAATTTTTTAGGCCGCCGCTGATCCTATTTGAATTTGACGTCGCGCCATCACCGATCCGTTTCCGTGGCATAGGCGCCGGCGCGCATAAGTATGAAATACCAACAATGTCATTCTGAATAGAAAAGCCGATAGAAACAAAGCGAGGCCTCATGTCGATGTCGATGACACACAGAGTACCAACTGCGTAGACTACAGTCGATATGTAGAATACTATACCACACAGAATCCGGCCACTGGATCCGGATCGATCAGTTATCTGTCAAACAGCTGTCAAGTGGGATTTATGATTCCATGGATATAACGGATATCGAACAACGAAAAACTTAAACTTTAAAAATAAAAAACAGATGGTTAAGAAAAAAGCTACTGAACTGTATAACAAAATCGGGATCACTTACCGTACAAGAGAGAAGCGATTCTGTAACTTTCGCTATAGTAACGAAAGCAGACGAAAGCGAAGCTAATCGTTTACGAAAACGATTTTTGACGGCGTTCCATAACCAACGTTTAACGCTTGTGGTGATTCGGAACGCGCTCCTGGCTGCCAGACGTTAGAACGCACCTTTAGCGGTCACTTGACCGAAGTTTGACATTGATATCATCGACGGATGATTTATAAAAGTGTAAGGTCTGAGTATGAGTGTAATTAGTCGATGAAGTTAAGATAAGTAATGTATTTGATTATTACTACATCATATATTGTTCAGATATTTTATGTATCAGATCATGAGTGACTTTCTATATTAATTTTCCATCTGTGATTCTGTACTACTGTTCTGTAATGCTTCCTTCCTTTTCTTTCATTCTGTGACTAAAGCTACTGTTTTGTGATGCTTTTGGGCTTTGTCACTTGAAACTTGAATAAAGTAGCCGGCTGTGATATCGTTGCCATAGTTTTGTTGATAGTTTGTTTAATAATTACGAGAGGGATTGTTCTTCTGAAAAACGTAACAAGCTGGAGACCAAAATTTCAGCAACAGGGTTTTTGAGTCTTTTACACGAATATATGCAGGTATGTTGTCTTTTGAGTTTGTATTATTAACTAATGTGGTCTGGCTACTATTTTTGGAGTGTTTCACAATGTATACTATATATCCGAGCTTTTAAGACGACTTTAAATGGTGTTGGGTCTCTGATTTACGTCTACTCTAGGTAGGTCCTGAGGTATTGCAGGCCGGTGGTGAACAGAGATAACTCTGTCTTATTTAGATGTATCTATTTCAACCTTTACTGATCCCGTTTATTTATATACGATATTTATTTTATGGTTGTGGAAACCGTGGCGACTGCCGGGACGGCCTAATCACTTACCGAAGGTGGAAGTGGGTTGAATCACGTGTTTCACGAACTATACGGTTTCCTCTAACCAGCCCTTTTATGTTGTTTATTGTTTATATTTATTTATTGATCTATTTATATCCTTATATACCATGCTTGCTATGCTGCTATGCTTGCTATACTATGCTTACATTTTAGATATTCCAATTATCTCCTTTATTTACTCCTATATGTGTTGGTTATATTTATTTATTTATATATATGCTGATATTTTACACTTTTCCACATTCTATCCATATTTCTCTCCCTGACGTTAAACAGAGATCTAGCCCACCATGTATTATTATTATTATTTATCATTATAACCATTTCTTTATTATACAATATCAATAACAAGAGCCAGTTTACCACTATTATTGAGACATTTTGAATCGTATATTTTAACATATCAATATAAATACTTCACCAGTAAAAAATATGAAATACAAAGCACTCATGATTTGATAGGTACAAGAATCAAGTAATAAAATCATACCATAAACACTCAGCACTCATGATTAATAAATACAAAACAAATGTTAAGCAACAAATAATAAAAAAAACCATATCATAACATTTCTGTGTTTGATTTCATTCGCTCTGAGTTGGTACACATGCATGCTAAAAGATTCTGGTTACCATGGGCACACATACAACATTGGGTTCTAAATTCCACCACTAGACGTCTTGATCACTTTGGCTATTTCTAAATTTGGTATCGGTTTTGACAGTGACCAGTTGCTCACTACACGCTTCGTTACGCTTTCGGCATGGAGCTCGATGACTTACGAGTTGGCTTAAATATCTCTGGATGAGACTTTGCGAAATCCAGCAATGCCGACCATTGCGAAGGGTTAGTTTTTTCTCTTCGATTCATTGCTGGTAATTAACTATACAAATAAATTTAAGCGAATTGTCACTTTGACACACAGCAATAATAACGTCAAAACTTGACAAACGAGATCCACAATCTTTCGCTATCGCTTATAACGTTCGTCTGCTTTCGTTATATCCGAGTCGGAACGAAGACATTTATGGAATACCGAAACGAGCGAAAGCATTGGAAATATGTCGCTATCGCTTCGCTATCGCTTCGCTTAGAGTTACAGAATCGCTACACTGACCATATTTATGACTGATCCTAGATCACTTTCCGAACGCCAGCGATCCAACTGATCGGGTTAACCCGATCATAGTTTCCGTAAAGGCCTACAAGGAAAATAGCTGTATTTGCTTGGAAATACAGGGTGTCCCACGACGATTAAGACAAGCAATATATCGGAACTGAGCAGTATTAACGAATTATTATTTTGGGGGTGTAAATTAGAGTGAACATAGCATCTTTTCTTATTACCCAATGAGGTATTTGTTTTTGGTCACGTGACGTCCGATTCAAAAATTTTAATGGGACATCCTGTATATTTGTGACTTTTTGTGTTCCTCCCGATAAAACAATTCCAACAAACTAAAACACTTGGGTCTAACGTGATTAATTCAAAAGCTGCGAGTACTTAAAGGACTGTACCACTACCATTATGAAACACTACCAAAGTAATTTAACTGTAGGGGTACATATTATAATCAATGGTAGTAGTACCATCCTTTAGGTACCTGTAAGTAGCTCTTGAGTAAATAACTTTAGACCCTAAGTGTGCTAGTTTGTTGGAATTGCTTTATCGGGAGGAACACAAAAAGTCACAAATATACAGGGTGTCCCATTAAAAATTTTGAATCGGACGTCACGTGATAAAAAACAAATACCTCTTTGGGTGCCACAGCACAAAACAGGTACGGTTTGGCCGACTTTACTCACTAGGCCGGAGCATGAAATATGGCAACACTGAATCAGCGGGCCGAGTTTTCATTTGTTGTTATGTCATGTGTATTCTTCCAGGAGCAGAAAATATGGTTGGAAGGTGATTACTAATGTGTTTCTAATTATTTACCTGCACAAACGAAACTATAAAGATAACAAGAAGCCTGCAAAGCGTGTAGTACCAGGTTGCAGCCCAGTAGAGGACATACTAAACCATGGCCCAACATAACCTTATTCCAGAGTAAAACGAACGTTGCAAGGTGATTTTTAATGTGTTTCTACTTATTTACCTGCACAAACGAAACTATAAAGATAACAAGATGCCTGCAAAGCGTGTAGTACCAGGTTGCACTAGCAATTGTGCGTCCAATAACAATAAGGGACATAAACAGAAGTGGGTGAAAGGTATTCCTCGGAAGGGCTGGTTATATTTATAAGGATAAAGACAATAATTTAGAAACATTTCAAAGGATAAGACCTATTTTAAAGCACAATGTGGTACCTATAATATTTTCTGACCCTCCCAAATATCACAGAAAAATACAGTTAGGCCCGGTTGTACAGTCTCAGTTCAACCACAGTTCAAGGTTGAACTCAGTTCAAATATGGAAGTCCAGTTGTACATGTACAAGGTCAGTTCAACTCTAAGCTCGGTTCACTAATCTATATTTTTAAGGTTCAGCTGAGCGCTCGAATTCGGGCGCTTAAACCAAGTTCTAAGGACCCAATGTGTCATAATGTAATTTAATAATTTGATTTAGATAAAATTTTGCAAACTTTTTGTAATGATGGCCATCATATACATATATATTTTTTAAATATATTATTGACCGTATCCCAGGATTTTATTACAAAAAGATTGGATTATAACGGTCAGGATACAAAAAGTAAATAAATTTTGCAAAATCATTTGCTGTAAATTAAAGTACGTAATGACTCAGTAGCTCAGAGAAAATCTCCTGGAACTAACAGATGATGAAGACTTCGTTTGAAGCAGTAGAAATATTGAGAAACGCAAGAAGGCGTCAAAAGAAATACAGAGATAGAGTTGATCATTTTTTGGTGTGGAATGACGATGAATTCATTCAAAGGTTTCGGCTTTCTAAACAAGGTGTTCGATTTGTTATAAACCAGGTTAAAGCACAAATAAAATCTCCAACAGAATGGTGAGTACTTTTTTGTTCATGTAATGAATCAAAAGTATTTTGTAATCCTATTGTTTTTCAGGAACTGTGCAGTAACTGCTGAAAAAATGGTTCTTGTCACATTGAGGTATTATGCAACTGGAAACTTTCTTTGAATCGTTTTATTTATACGTATCTTTACCTGAAAAACTATTGTTTATTACAATTACTAATGATTACTGTCAACCCATAACCAACAAAACAGCATTCAAACAATTAAATTTTGACAGAACAGACCAATTACGCATGCGTTAATAGGCGCTTTTCTTTTACCTGATTTATCTGATAAATCTCACTTGTGACGTCATGACTCATTTCAATGTACGTTCCTTTTGTCTTCTGGATCTGAGACTAAAGTGAGATATTTTACCCCCACTTAAGTCCATCTGCACAAGCTCGAAAGGTAGATCAGTTGTCTCAGATCACTTAGATGTCAAATAAATCAATAGATGAGGTTAGAATTTTTTGAAAGTTTGAATTTTAGCGGGTTTTGTGGTGTATGGATAGTCGACAGTATATGGTGAGCTACGAAAAACTTAAAAAAATAGGTTATGGAAAGGATCGACAGATTATAGAACCATAGCATATTACAAAATTTCGAGGAATGACATTTAACTGCACAAACACGTTCCTTTAACTCATCTGAGCATCTGAGGTTTCCAACTGAGCTGAGCCATCTGATTTTTAAGTGATCTGAGTTAGTGCAGATGTAAAAGGAAAGCACCTAATGTTACCAACCTAACTACTTCTTTCTTGAACCTGGTTTTGTAGAGCTGGGATTATAAATAGGTCGCACAACGGAAATGAATTTTTGAACCAAGTTCATCATTGAGCATGGTTTAATAGAACTGTGGCTTAAACTGAGACTGTACAACCGGGCCTTAATAGAACTCATCTGGGGCATACCTACGAAAGGATTTGATAGTGAAAGGGAATCAAGACCAGCAAGAATGGCTTCACAGTGACCTAATAGTGAATTTTTCTAGCTCAAGTGACAATTTACAAAGTAAATTGAGTGTTCATTTAAGTGGAAGTGGCAGCTGGAAACAGGTTGCGTTTATTTTTATTTTGTAGTGTCTGACTGTGATGAAACAGACATCAGATGTAAGTGGTATTAGTAGTAGTAGTTCTAGAAAGTATTTTTCTTAATTTATTAACCCAGATGAACTCTAATACATATAAAATGTAATAATTATTCTGAAACTATAGGCCAACCATTTGACAGCTGAGCCACGTTGCCACATCTAAGGCTCCGGCCTAGAGTAGAGTCGGCCATGGCCACAGTAATAAGAAAAGATACTATATTGGCTCTAATTTACACCCCCAAAATTATAATTCGCTACTACTGCCCTGTTCCGATATATTGCTTGTCTTAATCGTCGTGGGACACCCTGTATATTGATCAATGACCAATGACCCCACCCATAACCTACGTAAATTACGGTACTCAATAAATTTATAATGAACATTGGCTATGCTCATGTTCGTCATTACTATTAGGTTAGAATGTCAATGGTCGGTTGGCGTTGGACAATGGTCTTTACAATCTTTACATTCCTACCCTGTGTTTTGTTAAGTCGTAGTTAATGTTCTGTGAACTTTTTCACTGTTTTCTGCCATAGCCAACGACGTCCCACTGATAGCTGTTTCAGTGTTTTGTGGTTTTGTGATTTGGAAGAGGAGAAAGTGGAGGTGTATTTTGAATTTTGTTGTTTTTCCAAATATTGTGTATTGCAAATAAGTCGGAACGAAGCCATATGGACGTTTATAAAGAATGGGAAAAATAAGTAGATTACTACCATTTATCGGTTCAACCCGTCTTCAATAAAACCACCAGATATACAATTTTAACAGGTAGAATCTGGAAACACTGCAACCTTTGAAGTACAGGAAGTTCCAAAAACAACCCCTATTGGACAGAACTGACAATTTTTGAACTGGAAGAATGAACAACAATAATAAAAACACCATTAGATTTCACCAGTACCATGGAGAGAACATTGTTCTCTCTGAAGACAACACTGTGGCATATAGAAACAGAAGTTTTGCAAATGCAGTTACATTCAGTGAAAGACCTCTGCAACCTGGCGAAATCTTTTTAGTGGAAATCGAGCAAAATGAAAGTGGGTGGAGCGGGCATATGAGACTGGGACTTACTCAACTGGATCCACTTGCTATATATCGCAACGGTTCAATTCCACAGTTTGCCCTGCCAGATCTAGCAGAGACAGGGAGATCATGGATATATGGAATAAGTAAAGCCCATAACTATTGCATCTTTCCTTCTACTTTACCAACCAACCAGTTCAGGTACATTTTGCCTTTGTTAAAGCATCATCCGTAAATGTAAAAATCTTTTACCAAACATAAAAAAGCATTGAATTAAAATATTTTTCTACTAAAACCACAGACCATCTAAATTTACAACATTACATTTAATTAGCCGCATCATTATACATAGATTCTATGCTCTTTGTTGCATTTATATTTATATTATTTTGTCATTTATTTTTCCCAATTACCAGGTTTGTATTTTATTTATTTAGTGTATGGCGCAACACATCGTAAATTTATAAAATATGTACAAGTCATTGTGTAAATGAGACATTACAATGCATGAATAACAAACATATAAGTAGATACAATACTGTTATATTAAAAGGTCTAGTTCAGCTATCCATTCAAGACTTGATTGTGTGGTATGGAAGAAGACACTCGAATCGCCTTGATATGCCCTCAGTTCACGCTCTGTCACTATGTGGCCAATTATTTGCTTGGGGGCGCCACAGTCGCAGCCTGGGTTGGGTCGTTTTCCCCATTTATGGACGTTAAGGGCACATACACTGTGTCCTGTTCTGATTTGGTTTAGGGTCTTCCATATATGTCGTGGTTGGTCGAAGCCATCAGGTTTTACTACTGTTGTGCTGATAATATTGGGGGTTTCCTAGATTGAAGTCGATTTATTGACAGGTCGGGGATATCCTCATGGATAGGGAGTTGTGTATTACTGGTTATTTTCTTATATTCTTTTTCAGGTTTGTAATATACTGCATATGGAATTGAACAACAGGTGTCCCTGAATTTCCTGGACACACAATATTCTCATAACAAAAAAAAGTTCAAAAGAAAGCTAAGTAGAATTTTTGAAAGTACTACATGATCTATCATACTATGCATTCAAAACTTTTTTTTTGTATTTCAACCAGGGATGTTAATATACACGTATACTTAGTATTATACGTTACTTGTATTTTACATATGTATAAAACATATTATACACTGTAAAATATGTCAATCAAGTATACACGTTTTGTACATGTATAATACGTTTTATACAGTATAAATACAAGAATTATCCTACATTGTCAAGTTTTGTTGATTCTATGAGCAAGGCAGAAATGGAAACTGCAAATATCCTTTTGAGCAGATTTTTTTTGGGTGCAATATACCTTTTAGTGTAGTCAAATCTAAGCATTTCAAAAAACTTATTAGTTTAATACCAGGACAAAGTTTGGCTAATAAATATTTAAATGTTGTTTATGAAAAAGTATCCAGTGAGACTAAGTTTGATACTGATTCTGTTATGATTGTAGATGGTTGGAAAAATGAAAACTCTAATTCAAAAAATGTAACGGTTTCATCACATTCTGCTTCAGAAAAAGCTGTTTTTCTTGAAAACTGGGATCCTTCAGCAGATAAAGAAACAGGAGAGAAATTATCAGAGAGCTGTCAAAAAAATGGCTATGGATAAGACTTAGTATGGGACAACAAATATTGTGTTATTAGTGATAATGCGTCCAAACATGATAATACCTTCAGAAACGCGTTGGTGTTCAAATCGAGACTCCTTTGTTTGCTTCTTAAAAAATTTGCCATATATAAAAAAAGTAATAGCAGAAACTGAAAACAGCGAAAATCAATCAATCAAGTAGATGAGTGTGTTGAATTGCTTAGCCCAATTTGGGAAGTGATAAAAATATGTCAAATAACAACATCAAGCATTGCCGATGCTGCTGACACGTGAATGAATTTAAAACTACCACTTGGCTTCACAGATGCTGAAAAATGTTTGAAAAAACGTAGAGATTATGCATTGAAAGCTGAAGTTTTAGTAGCACCTTAATCTTCAGCCTAAATACCGTGGTAAACTATTGGATGAGGATAAAGTTATAAAAGTCAACGATTTCTTACTATTACATTTAGATGCAGATGGGTTGGAGGAGTTACACAATTTTAAAGAAAACGCTGGCATATTTGAAACGCTAACTAAGAAACAAGGACTTAAACCTCCGTTGTATTGGGCTTATGCTAAATAGGAAGCACCAAATTTAGCTTATCTGGCCAAAAAACTATTATCAGTTCCGCACAGTTGGAGCGCGTATATAGTAACTGGTTCTATGTTCACAATAAATTAAGAAACCGGCTTGGTCCAGAGACTTTAAAGAAACTCCACAATAACAACAAAAAGTTACTGGCTTTGAGAAAAAGTTTGTAATATAATGTGAAATATACATGTATATTAATGTTTTATACGTTACTGTTTTATACGGTATTATACGAGCGTATCTTACTATTTTATACAAAGCGTATTATACCCTGTCATCCCTGATTTCAACCCTTAAAACTCACCCCCAACTTTCGTTTTTAAAATAGCACCTAATAATTGTTCCTACACAAATTAAGTTCTTATTTCATTTAAAATCTTGTAGTATTTTTGATTCTATACAAAAATATATTTTTTTATAAGCATAAAATTAATGTATTTTATTTAGGATTTGTTTGAGCCGTAATATACTTTCACAAGGAAAAACAGATAAAAAAACCTAAGTGAGACTTTCAAGGGTACTGAATGATCTATCATAACATGCTTTCAAAACATTTTTTTACTTGAACCCCTAAAACTCACCCCCATCTTTTCTTCCCAATAGCACCCCACAGCTTTTCCTACATTAAAGAGGTCATTATTTTACTTAAAATCTTGTAGTGCCTTTGACTTCATACACAAACCAATTTTTTTTCGTAAAGTCATTGGCAGAAGGTAAATAAAATGAGGATTTGTTCGAGGCGTAATATTTTCGTAATGAAAAAGGTTAAAAAAGACATTTGTTACCAAAAGCATGTATTATATGTATGTCATTCAGTAAATTTAAAAACCCTCTTAGTTTTATTATTTTATCCATTTTTTCCATCAAGCAAGTTCTTATTTTATTTGTGTTATGCTTATAATTTCACGAAAAAAATAAGTTTGAGTATGAAATCAAAGGTACTACAAGATTTTAAATAAAATCAGGATTTAATTTATGTAGGAAAAACTATTTGATGCTATTTGAAAAACAAAAGTTGAGGGTGAGTTTTAACGGTTAGCGTACAAAAAAAATGTTTTAATAGCATGGTATGCTAGACCCTATGGTACAAGGTACTTACAAAAATTCCACTCAGTTTTAGGTTGAATTTTTTTGTTATGAGAATATCACATGTTAAGGAACTCCAGGGATACCCTGTATATAAGTAACTGAACATTGTATAATGATCAATTTTATTTAATTCCATAATTTATTTTCATCATTTGGTATAGCCAACATAGAACACATTTTGATAAATTTCCAGTCAGACAAAAACTTAAGTGGTAGGTACATAGTAGGTAGGTTTTTTTCTCCTCAACTTTATTAGCAATCAGAATGTTACACTCTATAAGCTAATTTAATGGCTAGTACAATACTTCACATATTTGTACCCGTAATGACGTGAAGAAGTAAACATCCAGCGATGTCACCTCAGATTTGTAGATCGAGTGGCACTTTTCTTCTGAGTCTCCTGGTCTCAGCGGGTATTAACAGTGACGGTAGGAGTGGGTTCGGATGATCGCCGAGTCTGGCATGGTGCTTGATGCTTCTTTCTTTGATGACTTCGCTTACGTAGGGGATCTTGAAGTCTCTATGGAGTGTATGATTGGAGACATACCATGGTGCATCAGCTATACTTCTGAGTATTTTGGATTGAGCTCGTTGGATGATTGCTGTGTTTGACTTGCTTGTGCAACCCCAAAGTTCGATACTGTATGTCCAAATTGGTTTGATGACAGCTTTGTATATAAGTAGTTTGTTTTCTATTCCTAGCTTAGACCTACGACTTATGAGCCAGTCTAGTTGCTTAGTTTTCAGATCCATTTGTTTTCTTTTTTTTGATATATGAGTCTTCCAGTTGAGTTTATTGTCCATGTGCAATCCTAGGTATTTTACATTTTCCTGCTGAGATATGACAACTTGGTTTAAGGTTACTGGGGGGCATTGTTTTTTGTAGAGGGTGAATGTTATGTGGCTGGACTTCGTTTCATTAACTTTAATTTTCCATTTATTCAGCCATTCTCCGATGTCACTTAGATGTTGTTGGAGTTTATCTGAGGCTATCCCGGGATCTTTGTCGGTAGAAAAAATTGCTGTATCGTCTGCAAATGTACCTACTGTTGTTGTGACTTTTGTGGGTAGATCGGCTGTATATAGGACGTACAGCAAAGGACCTAATATGCTTCCTTGAGGGACACCTGATTTTATAGGGAGGCGGTTAGAAGTTTCACTATTAACTCTGACTTCAAAACATCGGTCACTCAAGTACGACTTCAGTATACTGAAATACTTTGCGGGTAATATTTTTTAAATTTTACATAGTAAGCCTGGATGCCAGACTTAATCAAATGCTTGTTTCACATCAAGGAACACTGCTGTACAGTACTCACGCTTCTCCATGGTTTTGGTGATGATGTCGGTTAGGCGGTGACACTAGGTTACTACCTAGTAGCAATTTATTTAGGATTTCCTAATACAAATGGTGACGGCATTTCAATCCATAATTACAATAATCTAAGTTAAAAAAATTAAGTATAATATTATTGCTATATAATATATAATATATATTATATTTCTTCTTAACTACACATAATCAAAACTATACTATATACTATAAACAGTTTTTATATAATTGATTAGCATACATTTGAAATACTTCACTGAACTAGCTTCTTTGATTTGCTGGGGCTTTTTATTATATTCACCGAGTCCTTTGTACATCAGTGATCTCATTGTGCTCTTCATATTAGTTTTATTTAAGTAGAAATTGGAATTAGTTCTCATATTACAGGAGTGGACTTCACTATTTGTTCCTAAATGCTCAGCTAGATAACTTGGTGATATACCTTTTATGATTTTGAAAATAAAAACCATAATTGTTAAATAAAGATATTGGTTAACAGAAATTTAACACTTCATGCATCTTTTTCTCATTATAGCTTCATGACGGGCAAATCTAGTGCCTTTCAAAAGCTGAATGGTGAAAAGACCTTCATTAAGACTTGTCGTGGTTCATTGCCAATCAGCTTACTCAAGCCGCTACGATCTCCCTCCGAAGACATCCTTCCCACAGACATGGGGAGCCGCATTGGGATCATGTATGTACCGACTGATCAGCATCATGCCAATATGCATTATATCATCAACGGTGAAGACCAAGGACCTTGTATTAAAGGTATTCCCTTCACATTGGCCCCACTACACGTCGTTGTTGATGTTTATGGCACCACCAAGAAAGTACGAATTGTACAGTTGTATGTAGGTAAGTTGACCAAATGAGCAACAAAACAGTATTAAAAAAATATATAGGAGTAATCTGGTATCTGCTGAGTAGTACTATAAAACTGTTACATTGTCACTTGGGGCCAAGGGAGATACAAGAAAAGCCCATGGTATTCTTCTCCCTAGGTGTTTTGAAAATTTCTGGAATCAACATCTGCTGGATATGGCTAGTATAAAAAATTATGGGAATAAAAACGTATCAGATGTTATTCTCAGATGTTATTTTCCTTCAAATGGTTGAAATGGTTTCGGAGTGTGAAGCTGATATCAAAAGGAATTATTCTAAAATTCGAATTTGTTACAGAAAAATCAACGTTTGAAGTTTTGTTGTAAAGGTAATTGAAACGTATGTGGTCCACCTTATTTTTACAGCAAAAAAGGGAGAAGGTCGTTTAGTACGGTTATGCTACGAGTAACAGATCGTTTTAAATGTTTTTGTTGATTGTTTACCTCAGCTGGTGACCTAGTGATAAAAGAATATGATAAGGGCGGTCACACGTTAACCATTTCGCGATCTATCCTCTCTCCAGCGAAGAAAAAGAGTGATCACGCGCAAGATGAGTGAATTCTTGTCGCCTGGCTCTAGGCAAGTTTACACCACAGCAGACCGCCTCTCGAAACGAACATGATGTGGATGGCGTTGTGCTATAAGGAATTTAACATAATTTTGTTTATAATATTTTATTTGATACCAAAATCTGGATCAATCTACATTGAGCATAAATGTCCTAAACAACTGTTCACATTTTGGCGACATTTGTGGGCAAGTTCCTATTCCATATTGTCAAACCAATAATCTAATGGAGAAATTCATTAATATCCATCCAGCAGAGAAACAGGTGAGCAAAGAGTGAGTTCTCGTAGCTTGGTCAGAGGCAAGCTTACACCACTTGGAAATGCCAGTGCCTAAATACACAGCTGTTTGTCGACGCCTCCTCATAATATGGCCGCGATCGTATTGTGGTCTAAACAGGTTTGCCAAATATCGAAAACACATGAACATCACATTTTTGTGCCCTGTTTCTCCGCTGGATAGATATAGCAGTATTATAATCCACAATCTGTGAGGTATACACCATTATTGAAAAACTATAAGTCGTTAGTGTAGATTGCTAGATGAAATATGATATCAAAAAAATCAAAACAAAAGGTTGAACGTATTCCTTGAAGGTATATTCGTCGGCATACCAGTTAGGGGTATTTTCAGTATTTGACAGAATATGAAGCTAGGATGAGTACGCAAAAGCAAGTTGGTTCCTTCTCACGTAAATATGTAAATACAAATAAACATCTCTCATTTGAAAGTATCTCCAAAGTCAGTATTTTGAAAACATCTTAGAAGAGGTGGTCGTGATTCAGATTCAGAGATTGAGGAAAACAACTTTGTTAAACTCAGCGTACTTCAGCTTATTTGGGTAAATAGGTGGTCCATTCCAATAAATGTTATGTCTGCTTTGGTAATTTTTTCCTAATTTTATTTGAATATAAAAAATTATAATAAGAGTGTCTTTTAACTAGGACAGTCCAGGAGGCGCAGGCGGCTTAATACAAAACTAATTTTCTCAAGACACCAGTGTGGCGATTCTGTAACTAAGCGAAGCGACAGCGATATTCATTCAACGCGTTCGCTCGTTTCGGTATTCCATAAATGTCTTCGTTCCAACTTCGGATATAACGAACGCAGACGAACGTTATAAGCGATTGGCGATTCCAATTACCGATGAGGGCGCTGGCGTTTGTAAACAAATATGGAGGATAGCAGGTATCCTGCACGCTGTGACACGCTTTTGGAGGAAATGCGTGGCAACGAATGCTTGTATCATAGTCTTTTTTGGAGTGGCAACCATAAACACTACAGTTTGTATTAAACTTGCTAGCCTTTTTGATTTGAAGCCTGATGTAGATGCCATATTCTTGACAATAGCGTATGAAGAAGGTCCGAAGAAATCTTCTAACACACTATATACCAATTAACAAAGCACAAACTCGAAAACACGACTGAACGAAGAAACATAAACGGCATATAAACGGTTAATGGCACGTTAATTGTGTGCCGTCCAAAATTCGAGTACCTGCTTTGTCAGTGTAGATTTTTGCCGCTAGAGGTCTCATCGATTTTTGGAATTGCCAATAGCTAAAGAATTTGGATCGCGCTTGTCAACTTTTGACGTTATTATTGCTGTGTCAAAGTGACAATTCGCTTAAATTTATTTGTATAGTTAATTACCAGCAATGAATCGAAGAGAAAAAACTAATCCTTCGCAATGGTCGGCTTTGCTGGATTTTGCAGAGTCTCATCCAGAGATATTTAAGCCAACTCGTGAATACTCGTGAGTCATCGAGCTCCATGCCGAAAGCGTAACGAATCGTTAAACTTTGGTTATGGAATGCCGTCAAAAATCGTTTTCGTAAATGCTTAGCTTCGCTTTTGTCTGCCTTCGCTATTATAACGAAAGTTACAGAATGGCCACACATATCCGTGGCTCACATCACTATTGTATAACACCGTCCATTTGTCGTTCCTAGAAAGACTTACTGTCGCGTCGGTGGTTATCGTGTAAACAGGTCTCACAAATATCGAGAGCACGTGAACACCATGAATTTTTTGCACTCTTTTTCTTCGGTGGACCGAGTATAATTAAAGACATTTCAACTTTTTAGCTATTGAGAATAAACATATAATTTAAACATATTATAACATAAGTTGGTGCCAGAAATCATCCCTTAAAGTTTTCGGGATTCGTCCTGGGACACAGTGTATAAACTAGTGGAATACAAAAAAACAACAACTATACAGGTGAAGAAACTAAAATGATTCTAATTTTTACTCAAAAAGTGAAAAAAATTGGTATTATGAGATGAGGTCTCCAAGAGGAGTTTCTTGACATTCCTTTTGAACAGGTTAACTGGTAGATGCTTTAAGGTAGTTGATATTACATTAAAAAAATTAATGGCCATGGTAATATTGGATTTTTGACTTTGACTCAAAGTTAGGTGATGTGGACCCAGCACGTTTTCACCATGTCGCATTTGGTATTAATGTCTGCTGTCATTAGGTTCTTTCCAACAGGCCTGAATACCGTACAATGTATCATCGTCACGGACATGCGCAGAACGTGAAATGCGTTCCAACACGTTTTGTGACCGTTCATGAAACGGTCCATAACGCGTTCCAACAGATTTCGTTACCGTTCATGGGACGGTTTCTGTATGGTCAAATCGGTACTTGGTCCAGAGTAAGGACTGTGAGGACTGACATGCGCAGTAGAAAGTAAATCGCCCGTTTGGCGCACAATATCATTTTGTCATTTCTATGCGCCTTCTGTTTTCTTGCTTCTGTGAGTCTTGAGTGTTGAGATTGAGTGTGATTTGATTTTGCTTCTTTTGTTTTTGCTGTTGCTTGTTGTTTGGCTGGCTCGTTTGTTGGCCGAAGCTTCACCAAAGCCAAAAAATGAAGTCAAGTTGATTGACTCAGTAATTCCCACACATTACGCTGATACCAGGTTATTATTATCCCATAGCATGAAGCTTTAGTCTAAGATCCCTTGCAACCAAATAATTTCCAACCCCCCCCCCCCCCCCCCGACCACCTCACTTTCACCCCCACCCAAAAAACTGGTAGGAAATGATCAGGAACCCCTAAAACATCTAAAAACCGAATTTGAGTTGCTTTCATACTTGTCACGTTCTTTGATTATTGCTACGCTGCCACTGACAAGATTTTTAACAAACATACGCGTTTTCCATTCTCACCACGGTAACAATATACTGTGTCAAAATTTCATTAGAATCAATTTAATAGTGTCCACGTTACAAAATACAAAACGATTTAGACCAATAAATTCTCGTATAGTATACAGAAAATTCTAAGTCGCTTAGTTTCTGTAATAGGCTAGGCAATGTTCGGATGCACCTAAAAAGGTGATTTATGTCGCTAGATCTTCCTTCACAGGTTAGTGGACAGCCTATTATGAGTACAAGAATTTTTTAATTTTTCAACCCCCAACCCCCCCAACCACCCCAATATCACCCCCACCCAAAAAAAAAAAACGCAGAAAATGATCAGGAACCTCTAAAACGCTTAAAAACGAAGTTTGAGCTGTTTTTATATTTTTAGTTTTTTTATTATTTCTGCGCCGCCACTGGCACGATTTATCAAAACCATACGCGTTTTCCATCTTCGCCATGGTAGTAATGCCGTTTCAAAATTTCATTAAAACCAATTCAACAGTTTCCTCGTTACAACGATCTGACGCCATACAACAAATTGATGTGGATGGACCTAAAAAAGTTATTTATGTCGCCAGGTCTTCCTTCACAGGTCAGTGGACAGTCTATTATGAAAGCAACACATTTTTCAATTTTACAACCCCCCACCCCCCAACCACCCCAATTTCACCCCCACCCAAAAAAGTAGAAAATGATCAGGGGCCCCTAAAACGCCTAAAAACGAAGTTTCAGCAGTATTTAATTTTTTTTGTTTTTTGCTAATTACTCCGCCGCCTATGCACCGATTTTCAAAATTATAGGAACATTACCTACTACGACCCCACAGCATACCGCTGCCCAAATTTCATCACAATCCATGCAGCGGTTACTGAGATTACGAGGGTAGAAAAACGCGACAGACAGACAGACCGACCGACAGACCGACGGAAATGAGTGACGTGGATTTTCGTTATGTAGACATCATAAAACGTCCAAAAAACGTATTATCTCAAAATCGAAAATTTTCGCGATCACAATACTCCCCTCACCTATCGGTGTGGGAAGTAAAATGGAAATGGAATCAAACAATAATGTTATACATGGTATTTTATGATAAATTCGATCATTTTTATGGAAAACATAACACAGGTTCTTTGTTTATAGAGCTACAGGAATACCTGGTTGTGAGTGGCAACCATGGCTAAAATTACCCAAATAATCATCATTTTTCGGTTGTGGTTCATAGACTAACACCCAGTCATCGTCAGAAAACTCAGGCCCCGATCAATTTTAATAAACCTCTTGGCGTCTTGGCTTTTGAGGATGGCTTTTGAAATGAAATCGAGGTTAGTTTTTTTTGATAGCTGTCCACACGAGTCCAGTGAAATAAGAGAAGGAACCGTTCCAACAGATTTTCCTGTTTGTACGGTCACGGAACCATCCAACATCAACGCATGCGCACCACAAACGATCCAAACAGTTTCGTGACGGTTCAGTGGACGGTACAAAATATGCTGTTGGAAAGAACCTATTGGTATTGCAATGGTTGATATGATTTTTAACAAAAACAAGACTTTGAATTGAGAACAATTCTGGTAGAGGTAATATTTGTAACTCTTTAAATGAAGGTCTAGAGCTTTCCCTTCGTGTTATTTTAGAAATTAACCCGACAGAAATCTTCTGCATTTTGAACACTTTGATTGACTGTAGAATTACCACAAAACATAAGTCCATAAGAAATTTTATAGTGAAAATGACAAGGGCGCCAATAGGGGGGCAAGGGGGGGGCATTTGCCTCTGCCTACAACTTCAGTTTTAATTTTTATTTCTTAAAGAAGTAATATTAATTTATACAATATGTCAAATGTCTTATATCAAACCGAGTGTGGCTTTATTTGTTTTATAAATCAAAATTAAAGGAGCTGTTATACCACTGAAAATAATTTTAACGATCAATAAATCGTATCTTTAATCGGTACAGCATCGGCACGCATATTCATAAACTGCCAAAGTTAGACCAATTTAATATTTTGCAAACGGTAGGGTTGATCGCCTGCGACTTCAGCCGAATTTTAGAAAATGTTGTTGACGAGTTTGAGCAAGACTCTCGAAATTTACAATTTGTTTTATCTCGTGAATAGGTATTTCAAGATACATTGTACGTTTTATTTTTGGTGTGTTATATTTTTTTATTTCCATTTACTTATTTTGATTAAACAGTTTGTAGCTTTGTGGCACATGCCTATACCTACATAACAACTAGATATTTAATTTACTTTTTGTAATGTTTTTATAAAAATACGTATATAAATTCACTTATTTTTCTATTTTATACTGTTTAGATTATAATGTGCATTTTTTTGTTTCAAACGTTTTAGTTAGCTTGCAGATTCTTTTAAAAAGTTTAGAGCTTCTACATTTTTTGTTTTGTAATTCGTAAATTTTTACCCTTAATAATTTGTATGTGAAAAAAAAATTGTTCGCATTTTTGGGACTTTGCTATTTACCTTATCAAATATTTTCTTTGCCCTAAAAGATTTTCTATGGGCGCCTTTGAAAAGTTAGGATAGTATGCTGATTTTGATACATCAAGGGTAGCAAATTCTGCAACTATGTGAGTGAGAAAAAGTAATGAGGATAATTTTGTTGTTAATTTTCTGATTTAATGTTAACATGAAAAGGAGCTGTCAAGATAAAGATACACGCCAAAAAACTTTACAGTTTTATTATCATCTAATTCTCTCGTAGAGAGGATAAGAATTTCTGTTTTCTCAATACTGAGACTGTATTATTATCTGAGAACCATATACCAAGATTATGTAAGATCGAGTTCGTTATATCCGCAAGACAGGCGCGAATCTTCGCATAGTTAATTAGAGGTGCATCGTCAGCATATTGAATGGTATGGTAGAAATTCATTTATATAGAGAATAAATAAAAGAGGTCCCAGAATTGAACCCTGAGGTACTCTTGCTGTAATAGGTGAGGCTTTTGATGTTTTATGCACACAAGTAACAGCTTGAGTACACTTAGAGAGGTATGATGTGAATGATGTAATTGAGGTTTTGAATTAAGAAAAAAAGTACTTTTTTTGTGATAAATGGAAAGATCATATATAAGTTTTATAACAAAACTGTTTTTGTTTTCTTTTTTTCGCAATAATTCAAAAGTTATATCAAAATAAAAATGGGTGTTTGAATCGAGTACCGAAAACACGCCGACGGCTCCCGAACCCGTGTGACGTCACCATGGCGGTAAGGATGCTCCTTTGACCAACGACGTCCTACTCCGATACTAGATTCTAGATTCCCAGCCAATCGCGAAAATACGTACTGCTAAATTGGTAACTAGTGTATATTTGTTGAAGTGAGATTACAGATTCCAGTAAGTAAGTAGCTAATCAAATATATTTTGTTGAAAAGATCTCCTCAATCGAAGGATGGCCCAGTGGTTAGAGAGTCCGCTAGTGGATCTCAGGGTCTTTGCATCGAAATCCAGGCCTTCCAACTTTTTTTTCATTTTTTTTATCAAAAATTTTACTGATGTGCTTTTTGCACTTGTTGCGCACATTTTTTCTACGATCAACATAAATATGTGTTTGAATCAAATTTTGTTAGACATATTACTTGCACTGCACAGTGCAAAAACTAAGTACAGGAGGCGGTGGACAATTCAAAAAATCAGTGGAAATGAGGTTTCTCCGTCAATATCAATCGCCATTAATGTTTTTTTTAAATGTAATAGTTGGTTAATAAAACAAAATCCCTTCATCCATTCAATTCATTCATTTTTAAGTTTTTTAATGTAAAAAAGTAACTCAAACTTGTAATCACATTCTGTTTATCACTTGGTATTATTATTTATTTAACTTTGGGCAATGAAACTTAACAAAATTAAATTTTCATAAAAATTTAACAAGCACTGTGCAGTGCAAGTAATATGTCTAACAAAATTTGATTCAAACACATAATTATGTTGATCGTAGAAAAAATGTGCGTAACAAGTGCAAAAAGCACATCAATAATTTTGATAAAAAAAAATTTAAAAAATTTTTGGAAGGCCTGGGTTTCGATCCAGACCCTGAGATCCACTAGCGGACTCTCTAACCACTGGGCCATCCTTCGATTGAGGAGATCTTTTCAACGAAACATATTTGATTAGGTACTTACTTACTGGAATCTGTAATCTGACTTCAACTTCAAACATTCAAAAATATGCTTATTTCGGTCGTAGACTTCGTCTCGAGCTGCAAACTTCATTCATCGACTGTGTTGCAACCAATATACACTAGGACTAGATACCAGTTTAGCAGTACGTATTTTCGCGATTGGCTGGGAATCTAGAATCTAGTATCGGAGTAGGACATCGTTGGTCAAAGGAGCATCCTTACCGCCATGGTGACGTCACACGGGTTCGGGAGCCGTCGGCGTGTTTTCGGTACTCGATTCAAAAACCCGTTTTTATTTTGATATAACTTTTGGATTATTGCGAAAAAAAAGAAAACAAAAACAGTTTTGTTATAAAACTTACGTATGATCTTTCCATTTATGAAAAAAAATGTTTATTCAAAACCTCAATTAAATCTAATGTATTTCGTCTTATACCACAGCATATCAAGCAATATCTGGTAATGCTAAAAATATCTTCCGGAGTTTGCCTGCGAATCATAGTGATTTCTTTCTATTGCAGTTCCTAGCCTGCAGTCAGCATGTCGAGATGCCATTCTTCAACATATAACAAAGAATGCAGTATCTTCTCTTCCTCTACCGAGAATGTTGAAAGAATATCTACTCTACCAAACTTGAACTATGCAAGAATTTTAGTTAAGCATGGTGTCAAAGTGTAGCCTTGATGGGTTGGTGTCAAACTTTCCAGGAAGATATCCTACGTTAGGATATTCATTGTTTTTCGTAAATCGTTTCATTTGAGAGAATATATACCCAATGAATTTTCAAATTTTGAAAAATAAGTTCATTGTTATTGATATACATATATTGAATGTTGCCACATTATTATGTTCTTGTATATTATGACTGAATGCCTTTTGTATTTGTTTTATCCATTTATAGTTTCTTAAATATTGTAAATCATTTTTTTATTATATAAGTATTAAAAAATATAATTTTTTTTATATTATAACGTCAACATTTTTGTAACTAACGATGAAGATCCCTTTGTTCTCTAGGGCACCCGTATCGGTTTTCTATTGGGAAAAACACGCGTTTGTTCAGAGTCTCTTTGTGAACAATCAACATTTATCACTTTATTCGAATTTCTGTATTCTGTATTTGAAACAGGGTGGGCCGCTTGAGCATTTGCCCCATTGGGCCCAACCTAGTGAGAAAGGCGATGAAGTAATTCAGCAGAATTCGTTTATCGTGGCTATGGAAGGCTAGCGTTCCCTCAGAATATATTCTCGGATTGATAAGACAGCTGGACAATCGTACAGTAGGTGTTCAATATATCTGTTAGGAGCAAACACCGATTTCGGCCAATGGACGGAAAATATGGTCAAAACGCGTTTTGGCTGCTACCGTTTTGCCAATGTCCGAATTATCGCTTTCCGGCTGTTCAATGTAGCCCCAGAACGCGTTTTGGATCAACTACGATTGCCAGAATACGTTCTATATTCTACTACGAATAAATAAATCTCAATTATTTGCCGTGTTGTGTTACAATATTTCCTTTGAGCTTAGAATCCATAACTAAAATTAATAAAAGCACATGTAGATCTTAGGTCCGTGAAAAAAAAACTGAAAGAAACATACCTCACAATTTCTTATGTCCAGCTCCCACATGAGCGGAATGAATAATGTCAAATAACTTGTGGGTCATGCAAAAATAACGCAGTTCGGCTGTTTCGTCTGTCCTTTCAATTAGCTTTTCGATATAGCCAATTTTTAAAATATCATACCTTTTCAATCGTTGTCTTTGTTTTGAAGATATTGTATCACCGTTACTTTTACAAGCTTTTGCCGCCTTTACCTCTGTGAGTGTTTGGTCGTATCTTTCTCTTGTACAAATATTCCTACGATCATTGCTACCACTTATGACTTTTTGCAGTTCGTCATTAAAGCATAACCTTAGGTCTTCCATGGCACTCTCTAGCTACTGTCTAACCCCCACAAAGATCAAATACCAAATGAATACACTAGCTCCAGAGGTATCGTTTACAAGCTGAGACACTCACAAAATCCACCACGCGTTATAGCAATCGCAGTAGAACAGGACGCGTTTTGGCAATCGTAGTTGAGCCAAAACACGTTCTGGGCTATATTAAACAGTCGGAAAGCGATAATTCGGACATTGGTAAAATGGTAGCAGCCAAAACGCGTTTTGGCCATATTTTTCGTCCATTGGCCGAAATCGGTGTTTGCTCTTAACATATCGACTCTCATATGCAGTTGGCATAGAAGCGCGCTTATCTGGTTAGATGACGCGATTGCGCCTTTGCGTTCCGCCAAGAAGTTTGCTGCTTTTTAGCTGTGACTTCCTTTGGTTTGCCGTTACCTCCGGGTACCAGATGGCCTACAGGAAGAATTTTTCTGCCGCCTACTCTCCATGCTTTACATGTCTGATAAACATGAAAATTCTGATGCTCTCTATCTCCGTCAGTCGACCCATGGCGCACTGATGATCGCTAATAAGCGTGAAACAGCTGTCTGCGTACTGGTTGATTGACGGAGATATAGAGCAACCCTCGTATATCGACTCTCGTATGCAGTTGACAGAAGCGCGCTTATCTGGATAGGTGAAGCGAATGCGCCTTTGCGTTCCGCCAAGAAGTTTGGTGCTTTTTAGCTGTGACTGCCTTTGGTTTGCCTTTACCTCCGGGTACCAGATGGCGCACAGACAGATCTTTTCTGTTGCCTACTCTCAGGTGTTCAATAGTCTCATCTTTATGTTCTCATCCCCTGCACAGGGGTGTATCGTGTATCATTAAATGATTAAATTTTAATCTCAGATTGTAGAGGTGTTTCCTTAGCTGACAGAATTGTCATCCCTCACGGCCTTAAAGGTCTTGTGGGTGCGCTCTCTCAAGGTGCATTTAAATTGGAGCGCACGAACGAATTCGTTCGTGTTCTTTCGTTCGGCCCTATTTGCCAGCCGCAGCCTTATGTAAAAATTCGCGACAGCGGTCACGGAGCATATGCTGAGCATCAGCGACGCGACAGCAATCCGATTATCAAAAAATTTCGTATTACCCAACGCTGTCACTTGCTGGTCGTCTGCTGTCAGCACTTTTCGCAACGAGATTAGCGCCACTAGCGATTGGGTAGCAGATAGGGCCGTAGCTAGGCGTCGACCATGGAGGGGGTTCATGATGACCTTGATATGCAATTTCTTAATTTGCTTAAGATCTGTATAGACTGTATCGCTGCTAATGTGTCATGAGCGCCGAGGGATTGGTTAGTAGTAGAATAAATCACTAAACTTGTAGAAAGCATCCTTGACTATTTTTATTTTGTATTATTTTAGTAGTTATTTCATTCATGGGAATACTCATGGGGGGGGGGGTTGAACCCCCCAACCCCCCCCCCTTATATACGGTCCTGGTAGCAGATGACAGAACCAACATGTTTGTCCATAGGTCACTTTATGTTTATGTGCAGACTTCTAAATCCGTCCGAATACAGTCGCGGTACCAGCCTTCAGGAGAGGCATGCTCTTCACAGCTGTACTCTACACGTGGTATACAGTGGATATCCACATGGCAACTTGGGGCTTCATGCCCCAAGTTTTACCGGTGATTCTACGGCACAGCCCATAGGATATTTGCGCTTTCTTTAGGCTTTTTTCTAAATGCAGATTCCAGAGTATCGTCTGGTATCTAAAGTTACCCCCATATAGGAGTTTTGGCGGATTAATATTCGTCATCTTCCTTTTCGTCGTGAATATAACTATTGGAGTCTTACTTAAGACGTAAGACATAGCATAGTAAACAACCAGCACAATATCTCTGAAGATTTCCTATGTTGGATGTACAATCTGTACATCATATATCTATGTTCTATGATTGACATGACATATGTCAATAGGCGATTGGTTTCCCATCTATGTCTCATTCTGTATTCTGTATCCATCCATGTAACCTGTTGTATCTGATATAAATATAAAATGTTTAATCTTCAAGCAGCCTTCATTAAAATATCATAATTAAACATGGCGCTGCGAAAACGAACTATATAGAAGATGCTCTAACGATTGGACACGATATTTCCAGTAAGTTCCGCAGAAGTATACAAATATAACATATAACCTAGAAATATGGCTGGAGGCGTGGTGAAGCTACCCCCCGATTTTGATCTGCAAGGGCAGAATGCGGCAACCGAATGGAAATTTTGGAAGACAAGCTTTGAAGACTATGTAGTGGCCACAGGGCAGCACGAGGCAGCTGATACGGTGAAGATGTCTATTTTGAGAAATATGATAGGAACAGAATCCGCACGGATTATGAGTACCTTTGTAGTACCTGAGGAGCAGGAAAATAAGTACGATTTTATAATGACCCTCATCGGAAAATATGTGAACCCAAGGGTGAATGAATGCTTCGAAAGATACAACTTTTTGAAACGGATGCAGAAGGAAGGTGAAAGTTTTGAGCACTTCTTGACTGATCTGAAGCACTTGATGAGGACATGCAACTACAATGTCTTAGACCCTAATCAAACTGCAGAGGATAAGGCACTTCGTGACAAAATAGTAATGGGGATTAAGGATACCACTACAAGGGAGGCACTACTGAGGGTTGACCAGCTGACATTAGAAAAGGCTATCCAGTTCTGTCGGAGTAGTGAGCAGAGTAAGTTGCAGAATCTTCAGTTCGAGCAAGGGACATCCGAAGTAAATATTGTGAAGAAACGGCAGTCAGGTAACCACAGTAGGACAAACAGGCAAGAAAACCACAAGGTCAGTACTGAGAGTAAAAAATTTAAATGCAGAAGATGCCAAAGCATGCATAGGCCAAGACAATGCCCAGCTTTTGGGAAAAAATGTAACAATTGTGGATTATTGAATCATTTTGCTGTGTCATGTAGAGTGAAAAATGTTAAAACCATAGATCATAGCACTGAACTAGAGAGTGATGATTCTGATGTATTTGTAGGTAATGTTAATCACTTTAAGAATGTTTGTAACTGTAAGAATATAAAGTGCAAGCATAGTCAGGGCATCTGGGAAGAAATAATTAATATTGAAAGTAAAAAATTTAAGGTTAAGCTTGACACAGGTGCTGATGTCAATGTCATTCCATTAGAAAAGTTTAGATTGGTAAACAATCAATTTAAAGTGAGACCTGCTAACTATAAATTAAGAGCTTTTGAAGGTTCTATGTACACTCCAGTAGGAATTGTTAATTTAGGTTGTAAGTATAATAATACTGAAATCTATGAAGATTTTGTGATTGTTGAGGGTGCAACTCAGATTCTATTGGGTGGACAAGCATGTCTACAGTTAAATCTGGTAAAAAGAATAAATACAGCGGAAAAGTGTTGTGTGAAAGAGGAATTTACAAAGCAAAATTCAGATATATTTTCAGGTCCAGGTTGTTTTGCAGGTAAATGTCATATAACTACTTCTAAAAAATTTGAGAGTGTAAGTTATCCCCCTGTTAAGGTACCTATTGCTATAAGGAATGAATTCAAGAAAGAGCTTGATAGGCTAGTAAAACGGCAAGCTATTGTTAAAGTAGATGAGATAGACAGCAATGCAAGTATAAATAGGATTGTGTTAGTTGAGAAGGCTAATGGCAAAATTAGACTTTGTTTAGATCCCTCTGATTTGAACAAACATATCATACGTAAACCTAGGCTTGGTTTGAGTATTGAAGAGTTATGCTCTTGTTTGAATGGTAAAAAATATTTTACAGTATTTGATCTTTCTGAAGGATATCACCACCTTCAATTAGATGAAATATCATCATGGAAATGTTGTTTTGCAACCCCCTTTGGTATATACCGTTATCTTGTACTTCCATATGGACTGTCAAATTCTCAAGATTTATTTGAGGAGAAAATAGATGAAATTTTTGGCAATATAAAAAATGTCACAATTTGTCATGATGATATGATTGCTGCAGGATCTACAAAAAGTGAACATGATGAAGCTGTAGCTAAAATAGTTGAAATTGCAAGAAAGGTAGGTGCAAAGTTTAATAAGGAGACATTTCAGTATTATAGGAGAGAAGTAAAGTTTATGGGGCAGTTATTTTCAGAAAAGGGAATGCAAGTTGACCCTGATAGAGTAGAGTCATTAGTAAAGCTAAAACCACCTAAAGATAAAACAGAATTGCAAAGAATTATAGGTTCTTTCAATTATGTTAGAAGATACATACCAAATATGGCTCAACATATGAATATTTTATGTGATCTTTTAAAATCTAATGTTGAATGGGAATGGTTACCCAAACAAAATGAGGCTTTTGAGAAGTTGAAAGATATTATTGTTCATGCGCCAGCTCTAATACCATTTGACCCTAAGAAGAAAATAATACTTCAATGTGATGCATCAAAGGATGGAATTGGATGTTGTATGTTTCAAACACATGATAATGTACTAAAATTAGTTGCTTGTGCGTCAAGAACAATGAATGATCATGAGGTAAATTATAGTCAGACCGAGAAAGAATTGCTTGCAATATATTTTGGTACACAGAAATTCCATGATTTTATTTATAAAACTGAAACTGATGTTCAGACTGATCATAAACCCATTGTCTCTATTATGAAAAAACCAATTGGAAAAATAGGTTCAATTAGGCTTCAACGACTTAGGCTGAAATTACTTAAATATAACCTTAATGTTTATTATGTTTCTGGTAAAAATGTACAGTTTGCAGATATGCTATCTAGATCTAGTTTAAAAATTAATACATGTGATTATGAAATGTTTGAGATGGTACATTATATAACACGACACTTACCTATGAGTGATGAAAAAAAGTAGAGTTCAGGGAAGCTACATCAAAAGATAAAATTTTGAGTAAACTTTGTGATTATTACTACCAAGGTTGGCCAAAGCCTAAACAAAATGAATCTGTTTATAGAAACTATTACAATTTGAAAAATGATATATATGTAGAAGCAGGATTAGTTTTTGTCAACAACAAAATCATTGTTCCAGAAAAACTTAGGTCTTACATATTACAGTTGTTACATAAAGGCCACCTCGGTATTAACAAAACTATAAATAAGGCAAGACAGTTATTTTTTTGGCCAAATTTGACAAATGATATAAGAAATATGGTACAACAATGCCGTACTTGTGAGAAGTATATGCCAAATAACTACAAAGAACCAATGTTATATCATTCAGTACCTAAACTGAGATTCAATAAAGTATCTACTGATATTTTAGAGTATGGATCCAAACCGTATTTAGTAATAATTGATCATTTATCACACTGGTTAGAACTTTGTCCATTATCTTCCAAAACTGCAGAAGCTGTAATAAATTGTTTCCAAAATATATTTACTCGTTTTGGATATCCCCAAACAATTATAGCTGACAATTTGCCTTTCACATCATTTAAATGCAAAGATTATTATAAAAGTAAGGATATAACGATTTTAACCTGTACACCCCATTATCACCAAAGTAATGGATTAGCAGAAAAGGCTGTGTCTATTAGTAAAAAGATTTTGCGTAAAAGCTTGGAGGAAAATGAGGATTATAGGGAATTAGTCATGGAATATAATAATACCCCCATACTTACAATAGGAGCATCTCCATCACAAGTATTACAAAGTAGAATACTTCGTACACAGTTACCTGTACTTAGCAGTAAACTTGAACCTAAGATCGAAACTAAAGTATATGAGTCCCTTTGCAAACATAAAAAACTTACCAAAGCAAACTATGACAAACACAGTAGAAAACAGACAGATGAATTCACAAAAGGGGAGAAAGTAGTCATACGAACAAACCAGGATAAAACTTCGGAAAAAGCAACAGTTTTGAGGAAAGCTGGAGAACCAAGGTCATATTGGGTACGTAAACAAAATAATAACAAAGTTGTTAGACGTAACACTAACCAGATGAAACTATCATGTAGCAAAGCTAAATATAGTGAACACATCCTGGAACCTGAGTTATACCCTGAACAATCAATGCAATGTAATTTAGGTCATAGTGATAATAAGTTAAGAGTGACAAGTGATACGCCCAGTGATACTGTGAAACCAAGTGTCAGTGATAACCGCCATCTGATCTCTAGATCTGGACGCCACATTAAACCACGTGTCTAAAGTTAGCAGAACAAAGTCGGCAGAACAAATTATTGATAACACCACAATTAAAGGCTAATTAAATGCCCTAGTAAGAATTTTAATGCTCCACATTTTTTAGTAAAAATCGCATGTTCTGCTAACTTTAGATAAAGTTAGCAGAGCAACCCTGTATATAATGGTCATAATTAAAAAATGATAATGCCGTGATGAAGAGCTAATTAAAGGCTAATTAAATGCCCTAATAGGAATTTTAATGCTCCTCTTTTTTCAGTAAATATCGCATGTTCTGCTAACTTTAGATAAAGTTAGCAGAGCAACCCTGTATATAATAGTAATAATTGAAAAATGATAATGCCATACTAAAGAGCTAATTAAAGGCTAATCAAATACCCTAATAAGAATCTTAATGCACCACTTTTTTTAGGAAATATCGCATGTTCAAATTGAGAAAAAGTTAGCAGAACAACCCTGTACATAATGATTATAATTAAAAAATGACGATGTCATACTGAAGAGCTAATTAAAGGCTAATTAAATGCCCTAATAAGAATTTTAATGCTCCACTTTTTTAGTAAAAATCACATGTTCTGCCAACTTTAGATAAAGGTAGTAGGGCAACCTTGTATATAATGGTCATAATTAAAAAATGATAATGCCATCATGAGAAGCTAACTAAAGACTAACTAAATGCCCTAATAGGAATTTTAATGCGCCTCTTCTTTTAGTAAATATCGTATGTTCTGCTAACTTTAGATAAAGTTAGCAGAGCAACCCTGCATATAATAGTCATAATTGAAAAATGATAGTGCCATACTAAAGAGCTAATTAAAGGCTAATTAAATGCCCTAATAAGAATCTTAATGCTCCACTTTTTTTAGTAAATCTCGCATGTTCAATTTGAGGAAAAGTTAGCAGAGCAACCCTGAATATAACGGTTATAATTAAAAATGATTATGTCATACTGAAGAGCTAATTAAAGGCTAATTAAATGCCCTAATAAGAATTTTAATGCTCCACTTTTTTTAGTAAAAATCGCATGTTCTGCCAACTTTGAACAAAGGTAGCAGGGCAACCCTGTATATGACGGTCATAATTAAAAAATGATAATGCCGTGATGAAGAGCTAATTAGAGGCTAATTAAATGCCCTAATAGGAATTTTAATGCGCCTCTTTTTTAGTAAATATCGCATGTTCTGCTAACTTTGGACAAGGTTAGCAGTGCAACCCTGTATATAATAGTCATAATTGAAAAATCATAATGCCATAGTAAAGAGCTAATTAAAGGCTAATTAAGTACCCTAATAAGAATTTTAATGCTCCACTTTTTTTAGTAATTATCGCATGTTCAACTTGAGAAAAAGTTAGCAGAGCAACCCTGTATATAAGGATCGTAATTAAAAAATGATGATGTCATACTGAAGAGCTAATTAAAGGCTAATTAAATGCCCTAATAAGTATTTTAATGCTCCACTTTTTTTAGTCAAAATCGCATGTTCTGCCAACTTTAGAAAAAAGGTAGCAGGGCAACCCTGTACATAATGGTCATATTTAAGAAATGATAATGCCGTGATGAAGAGCTAATTAAAGGCTAATTAAATGCCCTAATAGGAATTTTAATGCTCCACTTTTTTAGTAAAAATCACATGTTCTGCCAACTTTAGATAAAGGTAGTAGGGCAACCTTGTATATAATGATCATAATTAAAAAATGATAATGCCATCATGAGAAGCTAATTAAAGGCTAATTAAATGCCCTAATAGGAATTTTAATGCGCCTCTTTTTTAGTAAATATCGCATGTTCTGCTAACTTTAGACAGGGTTAGCAGAACAACCCTTATAATAGTCATAATTGAAAAATGATAGTGCCATACTAAAGAGCTAATTAAAGGCTAATTAAATGCCCTAATAAGAATTTTAATGCTCCACTTTTTTTTAGTAATTATCGCATGTTCAACTTGAGAAAAAGTTAGAACAACCCTGTATATAAGGATCGTATTAAAAAGATTATGATGTCATACTGAAGAGCTAATTAAAGGCTAATTAAATGCCCTAATAAGTATTTTAATGCTCAACTTTTTTTAGTCCATGTTCTGCCAACTTTAGAAAAAGGTAGCAGGCAACCCTGTACATAATGGTCATATTTAAGAAATGATAATGCCGTGATGAAGAGCTAATTAAAGGCTAATTAAATGCCCTAATAGGAATTTTAATGCGCCTTTTTTTTAGTAAATATCTCATATTCTGCTAACCTTAGATAAAGTTAGCAGAGCAACCCTGTATATAATAGTCATAATTGAAAAATCATAATACCATACTAAAGGGCTAATTAAAGGCTAATTAAATGCCTTAATAAGAATTTTAATGCTCCACTTTTTTTAGTAAAAATAGCATGTTCTGCCAACTTTAGATAAAGGTAGCAGGGCAACCCTGTATATAATGGTCATAATTAGAAAATGATAATGCCATGATGACGAGCTGATTAAAGGCTAATTAAATAATAGGAATTTTAATGCGCCTCTTTTTAAGTAAATACCGCATGTTCTGCTAACTTTAGATAAAGTTAGCAGAGCAACCCTGTATATAATAGTTATAATTGAAAAATCATAATACCATACTAAAGAGCTAATTAAAGGCTAATTAAATGCCCTAATAGGAACAGACCTTTCAGAATATCTATAATGAAAAATTAAGCCGGTAGCTGAATTTTTGTAGTACATATACCGCAGAAGTGGTAAATTTGGCAACAATGTCTAAGAAAGCCGAAAAGAAAACCGCCGACTCAAATAGGATAAAAAACGCATGCCGTTCACGTCAAAGGAAAACCTGCCATGGGCGTTACACTTTATACACATAAGGGTGAATATTAAAATTATTTGTCCGCAGATAATCATAACTCATAAATTAACGATTATACACAAATTTCTCTATCATAAGCGTCACATTATAGCCCATTAGCCGTTAAGCTATAATGAAATGTCAAACGCCAAAAATATCTGTGTATTATATCATACCAACTTACCCTAAAGCCTAAAGACATGGGTACCTGAAGAGATCGTTCAATAGAAATGGTACACACTTTCGATTTTTCTGGAATTAAGCTACTGTTTCTTGATTTTTCTGCAGCTTCTTCAACTTCATTCATCTACTAGCTTTTTAAAACCACACAATAACCACACAATGTCCGCACAGAGAAAAAAACTTGAGGATGTTAAGCAAAACTGCTACCGCTGTTTTTCCGATGCTATTGATACGCGGATCACTTGTTAACTTTAATTCATGCGACCCTAACAACAATGCTAAATAATGTATTTACTTATAAAAATTGTACAACATTTCATTCGTGCATAAAATTGTGTATGTACGGCGGGCGGAATTTGCTTCTATGGCCCTACAGCCTTTCCTAGTCCTCGGCTAGCACCTCGGGCTTGAAATAAGGCTTCGGGCCATAAAAACATCTTTACACGCTTAATACATAAACAACTATTTTGTAACTGATAACTGAGTATTTTCGAAAAAGATTTTAAATAAAAGTATAGCGGAATTGAAACCATTATATATGTATCTTAAGTGTTCAGAATCAGAATATATAGGTGAAATATTTGACATAGCCAAGCACATACCTACTTGGAGATATCACTTTTAATTTATCCAGAAATACATAATACGATGCATTCACAAAAACAATTGGCTCAATTCCAGCTTCAATTATGAAAATAATAAGACAAACGGATGACCATCATTCGGTGATGACATTATGAATTGTTAGAATGTATCTGAAGAAGGAATAAAGATGATGAAACAAACTGAGAATCGAACTTATTGATGAAAAATGAGATTAAAAGAACGATGCCTTTGCAGTTGATATTCTACCGTATTTGTGTTTGAAAAAAGCTGATGACCAACTAGAAAATTATATGATTTATTAGGTAGCGTGCACAGGCGTATACAAGAGGGGGGGGCAGAGCTAATTACCCCCCGCTAGGATTTTTGACCAAAAATGTATTTCATTGTTTTTCTCAAATATTGAATGGTTCCTTGCGTTTCTAATAAAAAGCACAGATCAATGCATATACTGCATAATGTATTTCTATTTTCGCATATTTTGTGCACTGGTTTTCATTTTATTCGTATTTTCTAACAACTCTGATTTTCTATATAAATAATAAATTATATGAATCAAGTATCATTCAACTGATAAATTCTGCAAACCTTAATTCAGCAACGTTGTCATATTTCAAATATAAGTCAGTTTGTTGTGGCTATGCCTTAGACAAGGAAAGAGAGGGGACGGAACACGCGACTGACATTTCTTTTACCAAATGGCACCAAAAAACTACCAAAATTTACCTGTGATAAGTGATTTCTGGCTCCTTCCTGCTGCTGTGGCTTTTACAACCGTTATCTACACACCTTACCATTATGCACACCACAATACAATACAATGATTGGTCTTAAAAACGCTAAATATCATTAAAAAAAATGTTGGTGGCTATTCATTTTCGGTAACAGCTAATTGACAGCTAATTGATATAACATCAAACGGGCGTGCGGTATCCCCTCTCTTTCCTTATCCAAGGGCTACGCAAACTTTCAGGAAACATTAGAGCAAAAGACGAGCACGATGTTTTCTGTTATCCCTTTTTGTTTTGTGCCAGTATTTCGTGTTTTGTACCAGACGTTTTTCCGGATATGACATAAACTGACAACACCGTACATGCGATATTTACTGAAAAAAGTGGAGCATTAAAATTCTTATTAGGGCATTTAATTAGCCTTTAATTAGCTCCTTAGTATGGCAATATCATTTTTCAATTACGACTATTATATACAGGGTTGCTCTGCTAATTTTATCTAAAGTTAGCAGAATATGCGATATTGACTAAAAAAGAGGCGCATTAAAATTCCTATTAGGGCATTTAATTAGCCTTTAATTAGCTCTGTAGTATGACATTATCATTTTTCAATTATGACTATTATATACAGGGTTGCTCTGCTAACTTTATCTAAAGTTAGCAGAACATGCGATTTTTACTAAAAAAAGTGGAGCATTAAAATTCTTATTAGGGCATTTAATCAGCCTTTAATTAGCCTTTAATTGTGGTGTTATCAATAATTTGTTCTGCCGACTTTGTTCTGCTAACTTTAGACACGTCATTAAACCTATTGTAAGACTAAATCTTTAAGGGGAAGGTGTTGGATGTACAATCTGTACATCATATATCTATGTTCTATGATTGACATGACATATGTCAATAGGCGATTGGTTTCCCATCTATGTCTCATTCTGTATTCTGTATCCATCCATGTAACCTGTTGTGTCTGATAAATATAAAATGTTTAATCTTCAAGCATCCTTCATTAAAATATCATAATTAAACATCCTATATAAAAATGGTTCCCACAAAATTTGACCTTGGGATGATTTTACGGCTCTGAGGTTTGGGTAGAGATGCGAAAATGAAATAACGATACCGGTACCAATTCTCGATATTTTTTAGCCAAATAGGCGCGTTTGGTTCGTGCAGAGAATTTTGTGCAATTGATTACACCCTCAATAATTATATAATTATGTTCGATACCGATACCCCTACAAAAGTATCGATACCAGCTTGGAATCGCTCAAAAAGTATCTAAGATAAAAATACTCGATATTAGTGCAGAAGTACAAGTATCGAAGTATTGTTAGCATCCCTACAAAAAAATCATCTAAAAGTGGGGACGCGCGTGTAATTGCCGCCAACCTGAGATATTGTGCTGGTTGTTTACTATACTGTGACGTCAATCAAGATAACAGGCATGTTAGAATTCGCGACAACGGTCGCTGAGCAGATGCCGAGCAACAGCGACATGACAGCAACAGGGCCGTCAAAAAATTCCATAACCTCCACCTAACGCTGTCGCTTGCTGTCACAAGAATGCACTTTTCGCACTGACGACTGGGTAGCAGATGATAGAACTAACACTTTGTTTTGACAGTTTTAGGACATTGTCCGTCCGTGTTGTCCGTCACGATGACGTCGTTGCATAATACGAAATTTATGTTTGAGAGCAGATATTGCGCGATTTTCGCCTGTCACTTATCGTCTGCAAGATACGTGATAAGGCTGCGGTTCTGTCTTCTACTCTTATTCGGACTGACTGAAAGAACATGTGGAATGTGGACCACACTATTTTTCAATGATAATAATAATAATAATAATAACCGCGAGGGGTTGCTAGATCCTCTCAGTGGCGCCTCCCCAAGGTGGCGGATAGGGGAATGCCTCCCAGATATGGGTGGTACCGGGGAAATGAAATACCCGGGGCGGACCAAAACTAGCACAGTGGAATAGCGTCTGCATCCAGAGGATCGGCTATTCCACAATTAATAGGACACGACGGATCTCCATGTGAGGAGCGGTACTCCGACAGCGTCTGTTCTTCATGTTAGAAGCGGCTGTTTTCATAAACCCCCAGGAAGCCGCCCAACATCAACAGGCTATTCGGTGCGTGGCGACACCGAGGGGTACCGAAGCCAAAGGATGTAAGTCGGTCGGCAACCTTCACAGGTCCATCCTCTGGAGGCAATTTGGACGGCTGCCTCCGGAAATATCGGCTGCGGGCCCTAAGGCTAACCACCTGACGGGCCCTATCTTCGGGTTCGACCACCTCGAAGGAAAAGCACCCACACCGAGCCGGTTTCGGAAGCCGGCGTTGGGCAAGGTGGCGGTGCTTCGATTTGCCCTGATGACGACCCCCTCAATGACATGGACCGTTTTAGGTGGACGACGGAGCTCAAGGATGACCTGCTGAGCTGCTATGAGAGCAGTAGCCCTCGCCGTAGGGGATACATGTCCCGCATGTATGAGAGGTGGTGTGAAATGCACCCAGAGCATAGCACGCTTACCTCTCAGAATTTGCGAGATTATGTATCGTACCTCCGGAGGCAGGGATATGTTCGTGCTCCAGCTCAGCCTACCCCTTCGGCGGACGGAAAGCCTGTTAACCAGGCTGAAAGTTCGCCGGTAAGGCCCGCTGAGAGGGAAATCGACCAAGTCGTCTCACCTGGGGATTTCAGAGACCGAAGGGCCTTGCATAACAACGGAAGGTCCTTGAAGCTGGCAGATTTAAAGAGAGAGGATGAGGTTGTGGGTGAACGTCTATCGGAGGCCTCTGACATTTGGAGCATCAATTGCGAAATTTACGCTGCGGCTCTGAGGCTAGCTAGACAGGGGAGAGTGAGAGACTCTCCTGTTGAGAGAGCACAGAGACGGGTGCGCCAAATGGAAGCGAAAATCCAGTTGGCTCGCCAGGAAGCATCCCGTATCCAGTGTGTGATGGAATATAGAGCGGCTGGGAAGCCATTTACGCGCCGAGTGCGCCAGATAGCCTACGGGTTGAGGCGCGACCATCAGACACTCAGTCAAGCGGTACTGGTTGTTGTCAAGCAACACTGTCTTGACAGGATACGGATGCTAATCGCTGCTAAGCGATCGTTGGTGGCGCGGGCGAGAGGTCTGGAACAGAACAGAATGTTCTACGAAAGACCTTCTCGCCTTTTCCAACAGCCGCCTCCAGCTATAGAGCAGCCGCCAACTGCTGATCGCGTGGAGGCCTTTTGGAGGGACATTTACGAACAGCCCAAACCTCTCTCAGCAGACACTCCGGCCTTGGCGCAGTTCGAGTCCGTTTGTAGGAGGACTCCTAACTTGAATGTACTGCGTCACCCGATAAACACGGAAGAAATTCTTGACGCCTTACGAGGCGCAAAGAATTTCGCAGCTCCTGGCCCGGATGGATAAACACCTACTGGTGGAAAAAATTCCCCAGTTGCCACCGGCATTTAGCTAGAGTTTTTAACTCGTGGCTAAATCAGGAGCAGCCAATTCCGGCTTGGTTTGTCGAGGGTCGAACCGTGCTTCTCCCGAAGACCGGAGATTTGTCTGATCCCAAAAACTACAGGCCAATAACATGTCTGAACGCATGTTACAAGCTCTTCACCAGAATCTTGTACATGCGTCTCCTTCAAGCGGTGAATCCTGTATTTCTCGACGTGTATGAACAGAGAGGGTCAAAGAAAGGAGTAGCTGGCTGCAAGGAGAACTTGTTGATTGACCGATGTGTCACGCAGGACTCCGTGCAGTACAAGCGAAACCTTTCTATGGCCTGGATTGACTATAGCAAGGCATTCGACAGCACGTCTCATGAGCTCATTGTGCGGCTGTTGGAATGCCTTTCGGTGGATAATCAGATAGTGGGATGCATCAAACAACTGATGCCACTCTGGAAGACCCGGTTCACTATAACATCAGGTGAAACTCGGGTTCAGACAGAGTTGGTGTCATTAAAAAGAGGTGTCTTCCAAGGAGACTCCTTGAGTCCCTTGCTCTTTTGCATCTCACTTTTGCCTCTGTCCATAGCGCTGAGAAATACTAAAGGATACAGCTGTGGCACGCCCAATAACCGGAGGCACAAGGTCACCCATCTGTTTTATATGGATGACCTAAAACTTTATGCCTCCGGCCAACGCGAACTACAACAATCGCTGAGGGTGGTGCAGGAGTACAGTCATGCTATCGGAATGGAGTTCGGGACAGACAAATGTGCATTGGTTCATCTCAAGAAAGGACGAAGCGGAGATAGTGGAGATGAGGAACAGCTCGTTGATGGGAGCATCTTGCGACAACTGCATGCCGGAGATACTTATACCTACCTTGGAGTGGCGCAGCGTCATGTCCAAGAGGCAGCATTGGTTAAAGAGTGTCTCCGCCGCAAGTATTTGCACCGACTCCGGCAGATCTGGTCGTCAGAACTGTCCGGCAAGAACAAAGTCGCTGTCACAAACATGCTTGCGGTCCCATTGTTATTATACACCTTTGGTGCTGTACACTGGAAAGTGAACGAGCTGAAGGAAATCGACACGAAGACCCGCAAAAGGATGAATATGGAGAGAAGCCTGCATCCTAAGTCCTCTGTCCCGCGAATATACCTCCCGCGACACCTGGGAGGGCGTGGACTATTGAGTTTGGAGCGTCTGCACAACAGAGTAGTACTGGCCACTGCCTGCTATGTAACGAACAGCACCGATCCCCTGATCCGCTTTGTGCGAGAGCACGAGAATGCGGGAAAAGGAGCCTTTCTTTTTAGCGCAGCGAAACGAGCAGCCGAGGAGCTCAGCCTCACACTCGACTTCAAGCGGAGGTGTCAGCAGTCCATTACGGAACTTGCTCCCGCAGAATTAAAATCCCACCTTAAAACTGCCGAAGTCGACTTCCTTTTAAGACTTCATAAAGATAAGCCAATGCATGGAATCTTCTACAAACATCTGGAAGAGCATGGCTTGTCTGAGCAGTTGACCTTCTCTTTCCTAAGGTCTAGTGGGTTGAAGTCGGAGACTGAGGGCTTTATAATGGCTTGCCAAGACGGTGTCTTCAACACCTTGGTGTACCGTAAAAGGGTTATGGGTCTAGATGTACCCGACACCCTTTGTAGAGCTTGCCGAGAGACGCCAGAGACGCTTATGTATCTCTTGTCGGCGTGTAAGACGTACGCTGGGACGGCTTACGTCCATCGGCACAACGCGGCTCTACGAGTGCTCTACTATCATTTGAGGCACTCATACGGTATCGATGAGACACCGGTGCTGCCATACGCTCCAGGGGATATAGAGTCCGTTGTGGAGAACGAGAGATGCCGGATTTACTGGAACTACTCGTTCCCCACGCTCGAGCTTGTACAGGCAAACAAGCCCGACATAGTCCTTCTCGACCACCAACAGAAGACGATGTTCGTTATTGAGTGTTCGGCGCCTGCCGAGGTGAACATCGTCTCTAAGGAGGAGGAAAAGCGGACCAAATATCAGGAGTTGCTCGGACAACTTCGCAGGCTCTGGCCAGACTACACTGTAAGTCTGCTGGTTATGGTCATTGGATCCCTAGGTGGAATGAGGAATACGCTGCTCTCTGCACTGCGCAAAATACCGGTGTGCCGTGCGGCGGCGCACATCTTAGCCGCCAGAAGGCAGTCATCCTTGGGTCCCTTCGTCTACTTAGGGCGCACGATTCGCGGACCCAGTGATTGCTCACCTCACGGTGTGAGGAGTAGTCATTGGGTAATGGAACAGCAGCCCGGTGTGTCGGAGCCCGGGCTGCACTTTTTTGTTTTAAACATATATATAGACTTTATTGAAGTATACAGAGATATACTCCAAATGGCGGAGTTCACTAAAATAGTGCTCTTCCACTCAACCATAATCTTACGTTGAAAAATAAATTGAGGCTTTTTCCAAAATTTTTGTGTCTTCTTTGTTGGATTGGGTACTTCTAGGACTACCCTCGCACGACATCGAACTTGGCAACACCTGGATGTACCTTGAGCATCTGGCAGGTCGAAGATGAGCGGCCTAGCAAACCTGATGTAGAAGTCCAGGTCAATCTTGCCCCGCGGCTGCGCCGGTGGTGGAGCATCTCTCATTTCTTCAGGACCCGTTCATATTTACAAAAAAATACACGTAGAATTTTGGATCGAACGTAGACCACATAAAATTAGACCTTATTAGCACATCGAAATTTTGTAAAGCCTCTGCTACACTACTTGCGAAGTTCTTCGTCGAAGTAGTTCTTTGTTCTTTACCGATAGGATAAAATTTGTAGTTTGTTGTTCGCAGACTATCATTTGAGAGAGCATTCTTTCCTATCGTTCAACGCGACAGACTTAGTAGTTGCTGCGAATACGGCAGCCTTACTATGTAAAAATTCGAAACAGCGGTCGCTTAGCAGATGCCAAGCAACAACGGCACGACAGCAACAGGATCGTCAAAATTTTTGGTTATACGTTGTTATCCATCACGATGACGTCGTTGCATAATACGAAATTTATGTTTGACAGCAGATATTGCGCGATTTTCGCCTGTCGCTTGTCATCTGCAGGATACGTGATAAGGTTACTGGTGTTTGAGTTTGCCATGAGTTTATTGAACGAAGAAGAAAACAGTCTACAATAGACAAGGAAAATGAAAAATGCGACCTAAACGATTTCTACAACAATTTATAGATTGCTATATCGAGCTCACCCTGCGTTGTGGCAAGTTAAGAATAAAGAGTTATAATACCAACAGAAATTTGAAAAATCAGTTCTACTTGGAGCTAGTTAAAGTTTCGAAATAGTTCGATTCTAAGGAGAGTCAGAAAATGGTGAAATCTAGAATCCAGTCTTTGAGATACTATTTTTGTAAAGAATTAAAAAAGCGTATTATCTCAAAATCGAAAATTTTCTCGATATCAATACTTCCCTCACCTATCGATGTGAGAATTTTATTTTCTTATGACAGTTCATCAAACGACGTTCTTAACTCTCGTAATAGATTCATATCGCTGTACATTTTTATACATATTACTAACTATTCAAAATTAAAAAGTCCAGAAATATTACTAAAGCCATTATCACATCTGCGATACTAACTGGTCCTCATGTACTGCTTTGGCTTCATCAAGTGGTCGCGCACTGACATAGAAAACTTCCACATACTCATACTAACCGAACTCACGAAACACAAAACTTCAGTTACAATATACCAATACAGCAATTGCTAATAGGTACCTACTTCTTTTAGGTACCATTTTAACAGTTCAAATATAGGCACACTTCACGTGTAATAGTAAATAACAACTTGTTTTTGAAACCCCGTCAAATCCTGATGTTCTGAAGTGAAATGATCCTGCAGCGGGATAATTAATAATAATAATAATGTCGTCTTTATTTTGCTACAATTACATCGTAACAAAAACTATAGAAACCTCATTGGCGAAGTTTAGGTAGCGCTACACTTAATGCCAATGAGGTTAGGAACAAGTTTTAAAAATTACAGATAATTTGAATTGAACAGTTTAGTTACAAAAAACAGGAATCAGATACAAAACTTATAATATCAAAAGGGATAAAATGGTTAAAACAAACATAATGTAGCTATGTATAATATATGTCTATTATGATGCAGCTGTTAGGTAGGTGAAGGACTAAATATAAAACATTTGACTTTTTGTCAAAAAACTGATAAGGAATATTGTTTATATGCTTTTGATAAAGAACTATAAATAATAGCAATGTTATATGAAAAACTTCGTTTAAATAATGTTGTAGTATGTAAGTATGTTGTGGTATTATAATAACTCTATTCCTGAAAGTTTTATTGTGTATTTTAATGTTGAATTAAATTTCTTCCAGCCTCTTTATCTCTCTGAGAACAATAATTTATGTACAAAAACTGAATAATGATACTTCATCCAGTCATTAATTTTGAGCCATTTAATAAGTATAGAGTATTTAGCTGAAATATGGTCAAATTTACGCATTCTAAAGATAAATCGAACACAATTGTTTTGTATAATTTGATTATTTTCTTAGTGAGATAGTCCAAACAAGGAAAGTACAAAATATTACAGTAGGTAATTTAAGACTGATATTGCCAACGCCTCACAGATGAGTTTCTTACGTAATTTATAATTTAAAAAAAATCTGTTTGCAATCAAGGTACGAAACCTTAGATAAGTTTTTCGAGAAAGACTTTTGAGAGAAGGTGCTCGATAAACCCCAATTTGGTGTCAACAACAACAAGAACAAATTGTAAATTCATCAGTTAATCCTCTCACAACTAGAAGGAATAAAGGCATTTTGTTTTATAGTAGGCTTTGAGATAAATACCTTTCCTTCTGAAAAACAAGAGTATGGGTCGCTCAGAGTAACAACTTGTTACTCTGAGATTGGTCGTCAGTAAAGACTGCCAGAAAAGAGCAAAATCACGATTGTAATAGTGGGAAACAGAACGATCTCTCATTTTAGTTTTGAACGAGAAAGAACGTCAAAGGAAAGAAATGATTGCTGGTGTATGAGTAGCTATTGTATGGAGTAGTTACCTTTCAACGTTAAGCTTGGTAAAGAGGTCATTATTCATCAAGAGGTGAAAGAACTGCACCCTGTGGACACCCTCTTGATACCAAAAAGCTTCTCGTGGTAACATCTACATAAATTTGTACTACCCTTTTTAATAGCATAATGCCGCCGAGTGATGGGAACATCTTTCACCGAGAGCGCTGTAGTAATTTTCTTGAAGGTCGCTCATCAAATGCGCCTCTTCTTCTTCTTTCTTCAATGTCTATGAAATGTCCCAGGGTGCACTCTTTGTTTATTAAAAAAGATATGAAATGAATATCCACTCATAAGTGGCAATAGTCGAATTGTGGCATAGATCCCTGAATTACAATTACATCATTACAAGAGTATGGATACATCTCCCCTGTAGATAGTCTTGGAGAACAAAGAATCCCCTTGCAGATTCTTGTTGACCACATCCTTTTCCTGTTTGCCAATAAAATGATCTATTTATTGAATTCACAGGTTATCAGTAATTTCAGAATTTCAGAGACTGCAATAAGGTAATTATCACATCTAATCATGAAATAAATTGACATATAAATCCTCTATAAGTTGAAATAAAATAATATTTACAATCTGCGTCGTTAGTAAAAGGTGAAAGATCGATACCCCTTCGGTCAATAGTACAGCGCACATAGATAAAGACAAATATTTGTTTTGTCGGTTTACTTTCCGCAATGTTGTTTATGTGTGAATTTTAATAGTGCCGTAAATGAAAATACTTCTTTGAAATGACAGTAATATATAGCAAAGGTAAAGGGTAATATAGGCAGCTTAGCTACAACAGCGGTGGATAATTATGAAATGGCTTTGTTTGGTGGGGAGGACTTCATATAGATTTCGGTTTGCCTTGTTAAAAAATTTAAAATGTGTTTATCTGAAAACATTCGAACTTTTGACGATTATACAAAATCATTTCGGTGGTTTGTCCAGTTAAATCAATTCACCTTGGTTATAAATCAATCTAAAAGATATACATCAGTGTTCAAACTTTTTTTTGAAGTTTGTATCGTTTTACTTTCCACCAGGGTCGTCGTGCAACAAGAAAGTACTAAATTAAAAGGTCGATTCCCTTGTATTTTAGTATTTTTTATAAATAATACCTATGAACCCCATGATACGTACCTATCATTGAAAAAGTGGCACAGTATTGCATTTTAAACTAAACCTTAAAAATCGACACGCAGTACCCGCAGTAAATTGTCATTTTTTTGACGCTTTTTGTTTGAGAATGGCATTTGAAAGTCTATGGCGCAATGCATATTGCTGTTCTCTCTGAGCAAACTTCAACTTAAAAGCCCTGAAGATGGCAATAAACACTGCCGAAAGCTTGGCAGTCACCCGTGTTTCTTTTCAAAATTTAGGCAACAACCCCAAGATTTTCGCTCCAATATATACAGGGTGAGTCCGAGGTTGATATTTTTTTAACTTTGTATAGAAGTCGTTGAAATAAACTAGTTTTTCAAATAAACTTTCTCAGAAAACTGAAAAATAAGCGGGATCCAATATAAAAAATGAAAATCTAGGCTTGTGTATCAAGATGTACCTACCTAGTCTGTTTGTGTTTAGTTTTTCGTTTGGATTTCTGTCTTAACGATTAATTGCATCTGTCAGATAATGTAGTAGTCACTTTCTGTTTAACTTTGTTAATTTTAAATTGGTGATTCCTAAAAGCGGCACATTATTATAAACGCAACTGTTAGGATTTACCAATTTAGAATTAACTACGATAACCTGAAAGTGACTAGTGGACTAACCTTAGATAAGGATTGTCTAAGGGACTAACTGACGGGTACAATGCCTGATGTATGAAAACATGTCAAACATTATGTCAAAATTTGTAGCATTAAGAATTATTCTCACTTTTTGATGAATACCTAAGGAGCAGTACTAGTATTGGCCTATGAAGATTGAAGACGAATGCAAGAAGAGCAAGGCAATATCTATGAGCAGACCAATCAGACAGTGAGAAGCGAAAAAATGCGGCAATGAATCAACGACGCGCAGCTCATAGGTTAGCAAAATTTTGTGTTATGTATTTTCATTTGCTTAGACCTCATACAAGGCATAGCCTTCGAGGTAGCTGGATTTGTACAAAGAATACAAATAAATAAATAAATAAATAACACAAAAATTCGAGCAAAAAACTAAACATAAAGAGACTAGGAACGTCTTAATACACAAGCCCAGACCAGGGTTCAGACTTACTTTTGTTAATGCTGTATCACACTTATTTTTCAGTTTTCGGATAAAAGTTATTTGAAGAAGCTGTTTATTTTAACGAAACAAACATCAACTTAGGACTCACACTGTATATATACGTCATATATATTTTGAAAAATTTCTTGCGCCTCTCACCTGTCTATTTACCACTAAAAATGGTGCAGGTATGCATAAACCCCCTTCTGTGTCATGGGCATCGACTGCTTTGGTCATTAGCCTCGTGTTCTATGTAGGCTTTGTTACTGTTTCCTGGCGCCACTCTAGGAACAGCTTTGTTAATTAGAAGCCAACAGTAAAGGCTCAGGTGGGGATTCTTCGCTGAGATTTTTAATTAAATATTTATTTTGATTGAAAAAAAAAAACAGAAATAACGAGAATCTAACCGGGGACCTTCCGGTCACGAGCCCTCGACTCTAGCCACTAAGCCAACCCACTCCCCAAACCCGCTCCTATTACCTGCTATCGTGTTTGGTTGTTAAATTATAGAAGAATGTATGATTTTGCATTGCGAGTTTTTTTTTTTTTTAAATTGCTCTGAGATGTCATTCATTAGGTCTTAAGCCTCGTGTCCACTAGCAAATAAGATTGCTAATTGCTAGAGTTACTCTCACAAGTCACTTGCGTAGCGTGTGCACGACGTCATTAGAGAAATATTGCAGCAAAGTTACTTGCACATAAAGGACTTGGGACTTGCTGAGAGCTTGAAGTGTACACAAAAATTTCGAGACTGTTTCGAAAGTCTTGCTGCAAGGAGTGTTGTAAATCAAACATGGAGAAGTTCAACTGGATGACAGAGGACACGTGTCTTTTAATTGAAAATTTTGAATTGTATCCTGAATTATGGAATGTACATACTAAAGAATTTAAGGACAGTATCAAAAAGAATGCATTACAAAAATTGGCCCACCTATTTAATACTTCTACAGCGGAAATTCAAAGGAAGATACATAATTTGAGAACGCAAGTTAACCAAGAGTGGAGATAAATTCAAAAAAAGAAAAGTGGACCAGGGACTAATGAAATATAATAAGAGTACTTGGGAGTTCTTTGCCTCATTAAAGTTCATGTATCCCTAGAGTAGTTCTACGCTGAATCCACTTTCTCACCCAATATTTTCTCCGCCTTTTACTATCTTTCTCTTGTTTTTTTTTAATTAAATATATCACAACTACCGTAGCAGCTACAGATTTTGCATACGACATCTTATCTATAGTGTACCTGGAATCAGAACAATCAAGCCCAATTGGAATTGCGAGAGCAATCTCCTAGATTAAATTTGCGAACAATTAAAAGATAGTGTAGACAAACAAGCAAGTACTTGTTGCAAAAACTATCACAAGTCACTTGCGAGTAGACACGAGGCTTTAACTATCACCCTCTGAAATACTATATATGTAGTTTGAAAAACAAGTGAGTTGTACGTTTACCTGGGAATCCGTGTTTTACACAGCAAATACATACGTATAAATGTGAGCATCCAGGCCCTTTAATAGTGAAACTTATAAGTGAGATCATCATTTCCATATAATGTCGAATTATCTAAATCCTTACATTTTTATTTGTACTGTTGTCGGACTGTACGGAATGCAATTTTCTTTCTTCATGATTCATGATTAATCCGGAAACGTCCGCCTAGTAATCGGTGCCATATTAAGAAATTGAAAGAACAGAAAAAATAGAGTAGAATTCGAGATTATTGTATTTTTAATCCGATTGGATTAATATGACGCCATTTTAAAAAGAAATATCAGAAAGTACAATAATCACCCCAAAAGTATATCAGCAGTTATATACTTATATATCTTATTAGGGATAAGATATATTTAACAACTCAAGAAAAATGGCGAAACTACATTGAACATGTAATAAAAGAAAAGTAATCATTTACACACAAATACATGACCGAATGAATTTACTTTCAATCTGAATTATATAGCGACTCACCAGAATCTCATTTCGACTTGTGTTTCTTTTTATGTCTTCATTGTTCTTTGGTATTCTTAAGTAATACTGTTAGAATGTAATTTTGAATGGTATTTATTGTACGTACTAATATCTACAAAAAATCCAGTAGGCAACCACGTTTGGTTTTCCTCATCAATGTTAGTGTGGCCTTGGATGGTTGTCCTCAACATCCAGCACGCGACACTGTGCGTTGTATAATATATGTTTCTGGCCATTAAAAGAGATTCACTTTTTGAGATATTAGGGTCATAAAATTGCTACCGGGTATATCTCGAATGTTTCCATTATAAAGTTAAGAGTTATTTATATACGTTTGATATTACCTCCTTAAACCCCACGTCAAAATGGAATTTTTTGACCTCTTCCTTGGTGGACTCAAATCCTGACATCTAGCCACATCCATGGGTTCATCTGCTGTGTCTGTGCTACTAAGCCTCTTCCTTGGTAAACTTAAATCCTGTCTTGTAGCCACATCCATAGATTCATCTGCAGTGTCTGTATAACTAGACATCCTTCAATATCTCCTTCAAGTTATCGGGGAATAACACAAACACCACTAATATAACTATTAAAACAACAGTACAACACAGATAACACTAAAATTCGCACAACAACACGGCAGATATGCGATGATAAAAGCACGATGTACGCTATCATTAACACGACGCGTCGTATACAATGATAAACACACGGAGAAACTGAATAAAATACAACCCTGTACTCTGTTCAACAACCCAGACGGGCGGCAGAGCGGCAAGCCGCTAAGGTGTTTATTGCCTTTCGGCCAATCGCAATGAATGCCGCCTTACTCGGGCGGCGTGCGTGGTATCCTATTTGTTTACAATCTTCTGCACCTTGGATTTGAATACGGTTTAGGTCAGTTATGTTTTCCAAGCGAGTTTCTTGTCTAAGATTCCTGGCCTATGATCATGACTCAAGGCCGCTGGAATGCGCCTGCGGTGGTGGGGGAAAAAGGCGTGCTGCGTCACAGCTTGTCAGGCAAGCCAGCTGTTTTTCTGACTTTTGTGAGGAATCCGTCGGTGCGTTTCGGTAACTCCGTTCAGCTGTTCACTGTTTTGATTCTGCTGCATTGTTTATATTTTGGTAAATTCGCCATGTCCGATTCCGACCCAGCCACCGGTAGCACCGACCACACCTCCGCTAACAATGAAAATGCTCAGAAAATGGAAGAATTCGCTGAACCCGATGCTAAAAGAAGGAAAATTTCCAATAGACCTACTGACGATAAGAAACCTAATTTAGCGGAGAGGCTGGGCGGAATTTTGTGCTGCGTAGTTTGTCTAGATCTTCCTAGGGCAGCGATTTATCAGGTGAGTCTCTTTATCATCTCTACTTAATTGCTTTTTGATACCTTCAACTTTAAAACGCAGTTGTTACGAATTACGTAATGTCAGCTTTCTTTGTTAAATTTTTGCGTTGCAGAAAAACTGCACAAAATCTATCGATCTAGGCGTACCTATGTCGAAAATAAGTATTTTATAATAATACTTGACAGAGCAAGGTCCTTATAAATGGAATGTTTTAAGGTCTTTGTTCTGTATCCATTTTGTTTTCTGCTTCACAGCCATGCAGTCTAATTTTATACCATCATGCATGACCTATTTTTAAACAATGAGCAGATCTATTGCGCACCATTTTTGCCATACCCAATCCTCTATCCCATTTCCTTTATGTTTATATTATCTTTAGATTATAGATATTAGAAAAAAATATGTAAGAAATGTGCCTTTGTACTTATAAACAAAGTATTACCAACTGTGATTTTTATGAGAATGATGTAAAAATTCTGGATATTTAGACACGATTATTGTTATATATTTTTTATATAACTACAATTCTGTGAATAGATTATGATTAGGATTACATTTGATCTCAATTTTTTGTGTTCATGTTCTTAAAAATGTTTTTAAATAAATGCCTTAAATTTGATTTCTAGTAGTGTTAATTTCACTTAGATATAGAACTTTTCCCCCACACCTTGATTTCTGTTCTTTATAAAAAGTGGCTGCATTTTATTGATCCATGCACTGACTCGCATGCCAAAAAGGTGAAGGTAGGTGTAGGAATGACTTCCATATGTTTCCAAGGATAACTGCATAGTCATTGCATGGTATTTGATTAATTTTACATGCAAATTTTTGAATGTGCAGACCACACTATTAAAAAAATATGACTTTTAAGATACAAAGTGAGGTAAGATGTAGGTAGTCTTTTTCATGGTGAAAAGGTAAAAGAGTCAAAAGTGACTGTTCAGATTTCAGAATTTTTTTACATTGTTTTGAATAGTATATTTATGATTTTTTATGTTAATTCCAGGGTATGAAGAGGATTGGTAAGTTTTTCTTAAACACCTAAAAAATATTTCCATTTTATTCACAAAGTGGTTTTGAAATTACTTTATCTCTGGTTTTATTTGAATAATAATGTGTTTGGCAGTGTTGCAAAATGTTATATCTTTGTTTGATTTGTTGACAAGAGTTTAATGAGGTCAATGTTTACATTGCACTTTGGAATTTTAAATGGGCTACAAAGATACAGACTTTGTTTACTATGGCATTTGGTTTAAAAAATAAGATAATAGCTTATTGAATTTGAAATAAGGGCAGTGTTAATTTGTTTGTTGACATATTAATTATTCTGGTGTAGTTCTGTTTAGAATCATAAATTAAGACCACATTATGCCATTATACAATGTCTCTGGATGTTTGGTAGCAAAATAAACATTATGAGGAATTATGAAAGTAGATATGTTATAAATTAAACAATGATATTTTTACTTTGATTTCATTCAGGTGAAGTTCTCTATAATTATGAGAGGAGTAATTACTGGCAGTGGGAATACAAAAATTAAAAAATATATCAGCCTCCAGTGATCACAATTACTGTAGATGCTCTTTTATAGTGATACTTTTGAGTTTTTTTGAGTTAAAATGAAACATTGAGACTTTTTATTTGTGATACTCAAAACCAATATTTTAAGCAATTGCTTGTTAACTAATATAATAATAAAAATATTTTTAATACATATATCCAAATACATTTTTTTCTTACTTTGCCTTCTCATCTTCATTATTTCAGACTTTCTAGTCTGGACATATTTATATTGTTTTTGTCACTAGAAATTACATAATTGCAAAATTAATTTGTTTTGAACTATTTTAGAAATGCATCTTAAAAAATTCAGACATAAGTATTTATTTAAATTTGTTTGTTGAAGTCACTGTTAACTCTTACTAACTTAAAAGTTCAAATTATAGGTTGCACCACATATTCTAAAACTTGTTGTTGTTGTTGTTTTTAAGAGAATCATCAGTTTTAACAACTGTTAACTGTTAACTGAAAATTCAGATGCTTGGGAGTTATGATTATGTTCATTTTTAATTACACAGTTAAACATGTTTGAAAGCTATTTCATTAAATTAGGGTTTTGGTATAGAAGTTCAGTAATGATGTAGCAGGTAAGCAATATATTTGTTTTTAAATGAACAAACATAGTTCCACATTAGTGTTTCTTTTTATTGTAAATGAGTTTCAACCATGGTCGGTGGTTTCAACAATGTCCTTTATTAAAAAAAAGAAGTGAGCTTGTTATAGTGCTTGCCGCTTTTTTTACTTAATTTTATAGATCTCATTTTCTTCATGAGTACTTATTTATTACTCAAAACTGACTCACCAGAATAATATTAATATTAAATTTCTTATTTCTCAATGATTTCATTGTGAACTTATTACACAAAATGCTAAGTGCATTGCATTGACTGATATCAGTCTGACCTCATCAAAATATATGTGAATATTTCACAATCTACAAAAAATTACCTCTACATACAGAAAGTTGGAAATTTTTGGATCTTGTTTTTTGAATGTATTTCAATAATATGCAATTAAAAATAATTTTATCACTGGGCCCAAAATGACATGAGAGTCTGTTTTAAATTTGGAACCAAAAAGTTTCTTGCCCACTTTATCAGTTTTGAAAACATGTTAACTATTGATTAGTTTTTATTCAAATTGAGTGGGAAATATTTTTCTGATAAACGTTCAAAAATGAATCTTGTCTTTTCATTTTGGTTCAGAATATAATGTTTTATCACAATGTAAAAAATTATATCGCTGCCATTTGTTAGGTTGATTTTACCATGACTGATTATTCCTAGTTTAACACATATCATTGAAGAAAAATAAGCTGCTCAAAGATAAGAGTTGGTATCTGGTGTAATTACAAAGTGTGATTTAAATTCAGAGAATCCTTTAATTGCGGACAACTGCGGAATATCATAAATTTTAGTGTAGGCACTTTTTTAAAGCATCAGCATATAAAGGTATTCTTTAATTACTTGTTATTGTGTTTTTACAATTTTTCCATTTATCACACTGGGTGTTAAGGAATCTGGCAGCTAAAAGTATACTTGATAAAGAAAATCTAATAAAGTTTGCTATATTATCCACAATATATCCATAGGTAACATTTTTATTTCTAATAGTGTCTACACATTTATCGTATTTAATCAATAAGATATGGAATGGTATTTTATATTTAGCAGAATATGGAAGCCACCTCTATTATAAAATTATTTAGAATTTATTATCCTGTAATCAATATTTAATAATTCTCTGCCCTCATGAAAACCACTTATATTATTGCTGCTGGTTAAAAATAAAACCAGTAGACAAAATAGAAACATAAAGAATTGATATCATGACTGAGGATGAGGTCATAACAATAACAAGCTACATATATGTAATGATAATTTTCTTACTCACTTTATGAGATTAGAAATTGATAGACTATAGACAGTTTATTGGCTTATATGTTTGAATTGATTGATGTATACATAAGCAGTTTTTATCTGGCATTTCATGGGGGAGGAAGCCATTAGTTTGGAATAAATATATGAATAATATTACTGCCGTCATTTTATAACGTCATTGTCCATTCTATTTAAATATATACATGAGCATTGTGCCAAATAAGTGTAACAGTATATTAAACAATATATGAATTACTTTTTTGAGATTATCATTTAAAAAATACATATATGCGTAGTTTTTCTATAATTATTATATTATACTATATTTTATTTTTTTTGCAAAAAAATTGCCGCATTCGATCTACGTCACAGTGGCAGAGTGAATAATACAATTTTTTAAGTTGAGACTACAAACTGCTGCAAATTCGTTTCAGAAATAAATCTTTTGATACTCTTCTTCAGTATGATTTCATTAGGTATTCAAGAACGTACATCAGATCACCGACTATCGTCGGATAGATAAGATACGCCCTTTGCAGTAGTTCTAGTTAAACAAATAACTGCAGTACTTTTGTTTAGAGTATATGCAAATTATATGGTTACCTCAAATTAACTCATTCAAAAAATAATTGAAAAGTTTCATGCCTTGCGAAATATTCTTACAAAAAATTACTTATGAGTGTATGTACAGAAGTTGAATCTATTCTTAGATATGGAATTTGAGTGTGGGGATCTACTTACTTGACAAGCCCAAAAAAACACAAAATTAGAATAATATTTAAAATGCAGAACTGCCAGAGTGTGAACGAAAGCTATTTTGGATGTGAAATCTTATTCATTTGTGTAGTTATGGAAAAAGTTCATATGAAAACAGATTCACATAACATAGATCACCCATATGAAATTATGAAGCAAGAAGCAATCTTAAGAAACTGTATACATGTCAATATATGAGCAAAACTATGTCAAAAATCCATATATAGGGTGACCTTGAATTTCCTTGACACGTGATATTCTCGTAACAAAAAAAAAAGTTAAAACAAAAACTGAATGGATTTTTTGAAAGTACTAAAGAGACCATCATACCATTCTTTTAAAATATTTTTTTTTTGTACTTCAACCCTTAAAACTGGCCCCAACTTTTGTTTTTCAAATAGCACCAAATAGCTTTTTCTTACACAAATTAAGTCCTTATATTATTTAAAATCTTGCAGTACCTTTGATTTTCACGCAAAACGGGCAAACTCATTTTTTTCGTAAAATCGTAAGCATAACATAAATAAAATAAGAATTTGCTTTAAGCAAAAAACGCATAAAAATAAAACTAGTTGGGTATTTGAGGGTACTGAATGACCTATAATACATGATTTCGAAAACAAATATCTTTTTATGCTTTTTTATTACGAAAATATTATGTCTCAAACGATGCTCATTTTATTTATCTTATGTTAATGATGAAAAACTTGGTTTGTGTATGAAGTCAAAGGCACTACAAGATATTAAATAAAATAATGACCTAGTTAATGTAGGAAAAGCTGTGTGGGCTACTATTTGGAAAAGAAAGTAGGGGGTAAGTTTTAGGGGTTGAGATAAAAAAAAATGTTTCGAAAGCATTGTATGATAGGTCATTCGGTATCCTTGGAAGGCCCACTTAGTTTCATTTTTTTCTTACAAAAATATTACGTCTCAAACAAATCCTTATTTTATGCTTATTATTTTACGAACAAAATAGGTTTATGTATGAAATCAAAGGTACTACAAGATTTTAAATAAAATAAAAACACAATTTGTGTATGAATAACTATTAGGTGCTATTTGAAAAAACAAAGTTGGGGGTGAGTTTCAAGGGTTGAAGTACAAAAAAAAAATGTTTTGAAAGCATGATATGACCCTGTACTACTGTACTACTTTTAAACATTCCAGTTAGTTTTCATTTGAAATTTATTTTGTTACGAGAATATCACGTGTCAAGGAAATTCAGGACATCCTGTACTATAATGGTATTAAAATATACAACTCCATCCCTGAAGGTTTAAGTAGGCTATAATACCTCGGCATCTTTTCCCGAAAAAAAAAAAAAATGAAAAACTATATTATTGCAAATTTTTAAACACTCATCTCTTTATTTCAACAAGTATGTAAGCATAGGCGTAGTTAGGTGGGGGCTCGGGGGGGCTTAGCCCCCCCAAGAATGAAATTAGCCCCCCAAAAATCCAAAAATCATTCGTTCTGTTAAGTTTATTGTATCTAGGGCGGGGACCTGAGCCTCCCCAGATCCAGGGACTTGCCCCCCAGATTCAGGGACCTAACTACGCCTATCATGCAACGAAAACAGATTATTTCATTCACTTCTCTGGTTTTTTTTCTAAATTGTACCGCTGTTGGCTTAGGTGTTAGTTGTAAGTGTACTTATTTTTTTAGATATGGATTAAATGTAATAGCCTTAGGCTCGCCCAAATAAATCGAAATATAGAGAAATATATGCGTCTGATTTTACAAACACAAGATTGCGTCTAGGTATCCTGATTGTTGTAAAACGGAGTTTCAAATGGTAAATTTCATTATAAATTTATTTGTAAAAAAGAAAAAAACAGCGAGGTGGCTTCCGTAGGGCGGTAGCGGTACCGCCGTGGTTTCCACTGGTACTAATCGAGCGCGCGCACCTTTTTCGTGTGCGCGCGCCACTGTTGCAGTGCGTGAACGGGCATTTGATGTGCGTGGGCTGCCTCACGCACCTGTTGGCCGACGCTCGGTTGCGCGACGAGACCGCCACTTGCCCCACGTGCCGGGTGGAGATCAGCAAAACCTCCTCCACGCGCAACTTGGCGGTGGAGAACGCCGTCTCGGAGTTGCCCTCGGAGTGCCGGTACTGCGGCGCGCAGTTCCCCAGGAACTCGCTGGGAAGACACGAGACGCAGGAGTGCGAAGACAGGTCAGTAGCATAGCTCAATATCGCATGGTCACAAGCTCAACGCCTCTTGTGACCATTCGACATCTCTTTTCAGAAAAATACATTTTAAAAACGCTGTACAGTAGAACCCCTCTAATCCGCCCTCCGCTGGTCCGACTCTCCGGTTAGTCCGGCCTTGTTTCAGTGACATTTTGTGGATCCAGGAATAGAGAAACACTGCAGCTAACTCTAGAATTTCGTGGGTTAAACAAAAATATATGGCTGATTTTTTTATTTTTTTTTTACTAAACTTCTAAACTAAATTTATTTATTGCTTTTAAACAATGTTTACAAACTTCGTACATCACTTATTGCAATGCAAAGCATGTTCATACACTAAATAAAGGCTATTTGGATAATCCGACCTTTTTTGCGTTCCGACCATACCCCTAGTCCCGAAGGTGACGGATTAGAGGGGTTCTACTGTACTTAAACTGCCGTTCCATGGCAGCCTACTAAAATGCCGTTAATAGATGTGACGTCATTGAAGTGACGTATTTGACGGCTTTGTAATCGCTGTACTTAAACTGCCGTCAAACGAAAGCCCACTGAAATGACGTTCCAACAGCTTCATCAGTATTCCTATGATCTATGATCAAATACCTGCATTTAGTCTCTGTGCTATTCGGTAGGAAATCATACTTAGATTTAATCTGATTTGACTGAAGTCCATGGATAAAATGCATTTTGATTGCGATTTAATTTTCGTTTATTGTTCTTTCGGGAGCTGAAATAATAGCCGCAATACGTGAGAAAACTGTGCCAAACTATTCGTGAAGTATGGAACTAGAAAGGAACTACGTATAATTATGTTTTTGATTGCGCTGAGAATAATCAAAATGATTTTATAAAAAAAATAATAATCTACACATATTGCATTATGTCCAACAGTTTTTTTAAAATTTTTACAAGTTGTTTTTCAACATTTTGTACCAAGTTTTGCGATTGAGTTCCATAGACCCCATTCGAGTATATTATCCCAAATATTTTTTCTCTATGATTTGGTTTCTCTGTACCAGTTTTTTCCTTCTCCTGAAAATTTGTAATAATGGACAAAACGCAATTTGAAAGTCTGCTCCTCTAATTGTCGATGAAATTTATTGAAAACTTTACCCAGAGAAATGCATCATGCAACAATATGGGATCTTTTCACACATGTTACAGTACTTCTTTCCTTTTTCTACGATAGTCTTTTTGTCTTGTCCTTTTGGTTGACCTCGTTTTTTTATTGGAACAGACATCTTCATTATCGGCAATGTGATATCCCTGACTCCAACTTTTCAATAAGATGATTGCTGAACTGTTGACGTCATTTGGAACTAATTCATTAATATTCAAGCTTCACCAACTTTAATTGAATCAGGTATTATATCCTCCTCTACAATGTCACCATGATCTGAGAGATGAGGGATTTCTGTTGTCTTATACCAGAATCGCTTTGTCACCAGGCGCAGATGATTCTCCAGATAACTGACACTGGGATAATAAATTTGCATTATCCAATACAAAGGCTAAGGCGGTCGTTCTTCATACATCAAGAACCGAGCGGTAGAACCGCACATTCATTCCCAGAATATATAGCCTCAATTATGCCACAGCTGTAAACGGCATTTTAGTGGGCTACCGTTTGACGGCAGTTTAAGTACAGTGATTACAAAGCCGTCAAATACGTCACTTCAATGACGTCACATCTTTTAACGGCATTTTATTTTAGTAGGCTGCCGTTGAACGGCAGTTTAAGTACAGCCTTTTAAAAATATTGACTTTTATATTATTGTATATTTAGATTCCTTGATTAATTCTAGAGTGACTTTATGTATCACATAAGGGACTTAAAACAAACCATTTAGTTGCAAAATAACCAAGGATGTCGCCAGCCTAGGACCTAGGGGGGAGGGGACAGGTAGTAATTAAAGAATATGAAACCCCGGTACAATTAATAGACCAGAAAATTCTTATACTTTATTAGAAAAACATATTCTAATTAAATGAAGTAATGCGGTTTGTACTTAAAAACGCGGCGAATTCGAATTGGGCAATAAGCAACAAACATTATGATAAAATGCTCAGGTTTTCATCTAGTGGGGGCACCTGCCCCTCGCAGCCCTCCCTTGGCGACACCCTGGAAAATTCCATTTTTTGGTACAAGTAGATATCAAAAAAGAATGGAATATGGCAGCGATCATAAAACTTTGAAGGCTATATGACTTTGCCGTATGATTAAGCATGACATGCGTCAGCATAGGTGAGACCGAGAAAGTTAAATTTGAATTGTTTTTGTACTTTGAGAAATCAGTAGATTAATAATTAAGAAAACTGCAGTGCAATGCCTAATTTTTTTCCTAGAAAAATATAAAATTTGATAGCCTTTGTAACGATATAAGGTTCTGAATATCAATTTCTGGTTTGCATTTAATTTCAAATTTTCAATCAAATCGGTGTTTTTCAATTTTCCTAACTATAAGAAATCTAGCAGGGTACAAAATATAAACAAAAACGTGTTCAGGTAGAAGAAAAGGACTAACTTGGCAGAAAGATACAGACGAACTGGATTAAAGGGACAAGATTATGAAAATTCCTACAACAAATCATCTCTGACCAGAAACAACGGCGGTATCTAAGGTCATAGAGAAGCTGGAGTACGACAGAAATGGATACTTCTTACAGCCTACTAGCTATTGTAAATTTATTAAACATTAAAAATTTCCCAAACCGCCAAAGACTTTGAAATGAAAGGAAAACTATTAGCGGTTGTTGCTGGCAGTCTATATCTTAAGCACGCAATCTCACATTTAGTGCTATAAAAAGCAGTAATTTCCATCAAAGTCAAAAATAACGATACCTCCGACTGGAGCTCTTCAAATTTCTTAGAATGTATTAGCAAGATTGCAAAAAAAAGGAATACTGACAAATCAGGTTATAATTTTCGGCCAGTCAGATTATGTTTTATAATATGAACTTATTTTAATTCATTCTTCATTTTCTGCGATCTTGCTAATAGGTAGTCAAGAATTTGCAGAACTTCCGCAAGAGGTTGTTAGTTTTGACTTGACGGAAATATATTTTTTATATAATTGAATACCCCATGTGGGGGCGGTTAGAATATCTCGCATCGTATATCCTGCGTGTCGTAAAAGGCGACTAAAAGGAAGCGAACTACTGTCGGTATAAGCAGTAACCTCTTCTCAACCAACAGCTTTGGGTGGACGAGTTGAGTAGAGTCAGGACGCCTTCTTGCCCTTGGGGTGAGAAATTGCCCCTAAAGGCGGATGAACCAGTAGATACCATCTGGTCAACGGCATGAGGATGCAGAAAGCAAATGGGAAACTACTGCATTAAAGATCTTAAGATATCCCAAGAGAAACTCGTAAAATGAGTAAATGCATTTTACGAGTTCACAAGATGTCTGTTACGACATTGTGACTATGATTATGATCACATTTTACATTTGACTGAATGAAAAAAATTAGGCTCTTCCATTTGACTGAAGTTCCCTTAATTAATCTACCGATTTCTCAAAATTCAAAAGCAATTCAAATTTGACCCTCTCACCTAAACTGACACATTTCATGCGTAATCGTACGGCAAAGTCACGTCACGTCAAGTTTTATAATCGCTGCGATAATCATTTTTTTCTGATACCTACTTGCCTTCTAGATTTTCTGTGCATAATAGTGAGCTAACTTAAATTTTGAATTTTTCTATGAATAACTACCATTCTTGGGCACATGTAATTTTTTTATGTAACTTGGAAGCCCTTTATTTCACAGCGTTCATTCTAACCCCAGGCGTCACTAAAACAGTTTGCACAAAATTTGAAAAATTTATACAACACATTGTTGTATTTATCTAATTTATGTAAATGTGTTGAAGGCCTTCCTGGTAAAAACTCAAACGGGTTTTTCATTTATATTGGGAATCATTTCAAATTTTGAAAGAACATAAATAAAAATCCTGTTGGACATTAGCGTTCTCTCATGTTGTACAGGGTGGCGTAGAGGAAACGCATGTTTTTTCAGGTAAGCATAATAATTTATTATATTAAAGATATACATGTTTTAAATATAGCTACATGAAGTAATACTAGTGCACATTTAAATCAATCTTGAAAAATAATGGGTCAAGTGTCGTTTTGCTTCTTGGTTGCACCTCTCCAACCGCATGTGATTTCCCGTTTTGAAGATAGGTCCCTGTACGCTTGGCAGACTTTGCTACATGTGAGTTATTTTTTTAGTGTTACCTCAAATCTAAAGTGTATGTTAACAAACCCCGTACGTTACAAAAAGTTAAAACTGCTTTTGTTAAAAAAAAACCGAAAGACTACCAGAAGAAATGATTTTACGTATGATGCATAACTTTAAAGAGCAGTTGCAGATGTGCAACCGCGAAGTAGGGCTACACTTGACTGACATTATTTTCCATCATTAATTTAAAAGTGCATTATTATTACTACATTTAGCTGTAATTAGAACATCGATATCATCGATAATATGCAAAATGTTATGCTTACGTGAAAAACATGCGTTTCTTCTGCGCCACCCTGTACATTTTGACAGATCCTCCAAAAATAATTAATGAGATGTATTTGAATTTGTAAACCATTTCCAGGATCGCAAATTGCAAATACAGTCGCATTGGTTGCCCATGGCGGGGCCCTAAACACGAACAAGAGGAGCACGAGAGTGCGTGTGTGCACGCAAAAAAGTCCGGAGCTGAAGTGATGCAGGCATTGCAAGCTTTGGACGAACAGACCGCAGATGAGAAGAAACTCTACAATTCGATATTTGATTTGCTCGGATACGACAACATCACATTTAATGGTAAGCGATGCGAGATTTAGCGAGGCGCTATTCTTGAACTTAACCACTGGTGTCAACATCAGAATCGATTTTAGCAAAGATAAATTTCATTTTTATTCTAAATCAACAATACAAAAAAGGCACAAAGAAACAGCATTGTACGTAAGAACATATATGTATGTATGATTGTCTTTGTATTTCTGTGCATATTATGCAAGATGTAACGTGCTTTTGAACTAAGAACAAATCAAGTAAAAGAAAGGTATTATATTTTCAGATATACAGTTGAAACCATACCGTACAGATGAGTTCATAAATCGCCTGTACTACGAGTCCTCAAGGTTTTCTGCATTTGGAAATCAGTGGGTGGTGAAGGCCAGAATAAATAACACACAAAAAGATCCCACACAGAGTTCAGAACGGGATATGACCTATCAGGCAAGTGATTTCTAAATAACACTCTGAACTGTGAGCCATACCATATTGCATGTGTTATACACAGGGTGTTTGTTAATGGCATACTAATATTTGAGAGGTTGATTAATGAGTCCATTATATTGATACAACTTAATATGTTTTCATATCCAAATATTTTATTTTGGTAGCCTGATCACATCTATGTACACCGTGCTCCAGGACGAATCCCGAAAAAAGAAATCGCACTTAGGTTTCGAAATGTGAAGCCGATATCAAAAGGAATTATTCTGAAATTCGCATTTGTTTCGGAGGAATCAACGTGTGCAGTTTGGTTTTAAAGATAACTGAAACGTGTGTGGCCCACTTTCACTTTAGGGAATTCCTTGCAAAAACGGAGAAGGTCGGATTACGCTAACGGGTATTTTGAATGTTTCTGTCGATTGTTTACAGAAAATATCATAAGTATTGCTTGTACGGTACGAAGATGATTAAAGAGGTCTACACATTAACCAATTCGCGATTTAATTATTAAGGAAATTTGAATATTTTTGCTACTAAGCATAAACATACAGGGTGAGTTTTTAGTACCGGCTTGGTCGATAACTCCACTACTGTAGAAGATAGCGAAAAAAGTTGTACATACAAGTTGTATCCATGGATGTGCTCCTTGCACAGAAAATATTTTGGTTTATACAGGGTTATCCATCACTACCTGGTGATGCAAACATATATTTTTTTAAACGATACGCCCTATATATTATTCCATTTTTAGATTCTACTAATAATTTTTCTTCTCACAATATAAGGTATGATAACATTATACAGGGTATTTCAAAAGTTATGACAATTTTTATATCCAAATCACTGTTAAACGAACGTACTGTATATCAGAAAGTAATGAATCAAAAACTATTTTTTTACATGGCTATAAAAAAGTCCGCGACTCATATTTGTGTACAGGGTGATCTAGGATGCAAAATCCAGATTTTCGCTTTTTTTTAAATGTAACCCCCAATATTTTATTATACTGAAAAATTGCCTTTAATATGCTCTTTCATCTTTGTATAACACTTGTTGTACCTATGTCCATCAGTTTCCGAGGTATTTCGATTTTTCGGTAAATTTAAAATATAGCTTCTATTTGTGTACTGAAATTTATTTATTTTGAGAAAGTACTATCGAATTTGTTTTTTATTTAACGAAGAACTAAATTATGACGTCATGATAGTATTTGATCAAGTCAAAACCCTGAATCATCGAGATGATAAAGTCAAGTACGCTGAGGAAGCAATTTTGTAGGCGTGATGCATAATTATCAAGCAGATTTATCAGGTATGCTTTGAAAAATTGACAGTTTTCATAACCTGCTCAATAATTCCGTATTGTGTGAAAGACGAGCTTTGAAAATTAATTTTTCCATTGAGGGTATTTAGGAGAATCTTTGAGAAATTGCCTACTTGCCTCTAGAATATATCAACTATGAAAAATCGTTTTATTTGGACCGTGTCGTTTAATATTTCATAGCCTACCTCATAGATCTGCTTGATAATTATGCATGACGTCTATAAACTTGTTTCCTCAGCACACTTGACCTATATTATCTCGTTAATTCAGTGTTTTGACTTGATCAAGTACTATTATGGCCTTATATTTTAGTGGTCTGTTAAGCAAAAATAAAATTTGATAGCATTTTGTCAAAATAAATTTTAGTAAACAAATAGAACGTATGTATATTTAAAATTGGTGAAAAAATAGAAATATCTCAGAAACTAATGAATGCAGCCATAACAAGTGTTATACAAAGATGAAAGAGCATATTAAATGCAATTCTTTGGCAAAATAAAATATTGGGGGTTACAATTAAAAAATGAGAGAAAATTTAGATTTTGCATTATACATCACCCTGTATATGAATATGCCGAGAGCTTTTTTTATAGCCGATTTTGAAACAAGATGATATTTTTTAACCACCTGTGTAAAAAAATGATTTTTGATTCATCACTTTTTGATATAAGTACATTAATTTGACAGCTATTTGGATATAAAAATGGTAATAACTTTTGAAATACCCTGTATAATGTAACAATACCCTATATTGAAAGATCGGAAATAATTAGTAGAGTTTGAGTATGCAATAATATATAGGGTGTCTCATTTAAAAAAATGCATGTTTGCATCACAACGTAGTTATAGATCACCCTGTATAAATCAAAATATTTTCTGAGCAAGGAGCATATCCGTGACTACAACTTTTGTGTACAATTTTTTTCGCTATCTTCTACAGTAGTGGAGTTATCGACCGAGCCGGTACTAAAAACTCACCCTGTATAATTTAATCATATTATATCATAAGTCGGTACCAGAAATCATCCCTTAAAAGTTTCGGGATTCGTCCTGGGACACGGTGTATAAAAGGGTTTTTCTAGTCAGATGAAGAGAATCAAATAGAAAGTGCTTCATTTCACAGTACTAATGATTTATTGATGTAATTTGAAGAAGCTGCTCAGTTTAGTTACCTACCGTGAGAGTAATTACTATTATACAAACATCAGTATCAAAAAAGTAGCTTGTTGAGTAACATTAAAAAACTTTAGCTCAGTATTTAAGTGCACCGAGTGCAACTTTTTATGTTTTTTTTTAAATGTCTTATAGCATTTTCGACTTATTGCCCTATCACTGCACTCATAGGAACTGAGTGTCAAAAATATGTGCGTCATAGATTTGAGTGCAAAACTAGTGTGGTTTTTTGTTTTCGACTTATCCGCTTAATTGCACTTGAGTGCAAAATATCGCGACGGACTCTCTGAGCTCGTCGAGATTTCAGTGCATTTTTGACGTCTATAAAATATTAATTATAACCTACTTTATTTGTCAGAGAAAATAATTTTTTGAATTAAGAACTGGGTAGTGGGGTAGATACATAGTAGCATGAAAGGTGCGGAAAGTGTAGTTGGAAGAACTGTGAATATCGTCATCATCGGATGATGAGGAAATTGAAGCATATCTAGTTAAATTATTGCAAATCAACGGCTGCGGGTGTCCCAAAAATACGAATATTTGTTGAAGATATTATTCATAAACTGACGGAAGAAGAGATATAACAAGATATACATAAGTATTTACCGATATAGATAGATATTCATTTTTAGTGCAAAAGCCATATTGCACAAAATGCTGTTAGTTTTTATGTCGATAAATAGAATAAATGATTGAATAAGGCGGATTCAAACTATTCAATTCCAAAACCACCACAGAATGAAATTGAGCTCTCGGGATGCAAAATGACATCAGTCATCAGTTGGCTGACAGAACAGTTACTTGGATTGCACTGAAATTTGGTGTACGTTCGACTTACCAGTTCAGATTTATTATGCACTTCTGAGCACCAGACGAGTTTTCAATGTGCACTGTAGTGCAATCGTGGATAAAATTAGTGCAGTAAGTCGAAAACGCTATTAGTAAATATGGTTAGTAGTGCGGAAATGGCGACAATTTTACTGATAATAAAAAAGCGGCATTCTTGAACATCATGTTGCATGAACAAATTTGCGGAAGGGAGCAGGATCGGGAAGCATTGTTGCCAAATGTCCAAACGAATCATATTTGAATATTTGATTGACGCCAATGACATGTTTTTTATTTTATAGGTTAATCGCACAAGGGTTAGTCGGTTGGTTAATTTATGTAGCAGTTTAGGATTATATGTTAAATGGAAGATAAAAATTACAAAAGGCAAACTAGCCAATATTGAAAACACGTCTTAGTCGAATTTATTTTGTAAGGCCTGAATGTATGCCGACAAATTATGCCCTGTTTTAAGAGTACAAACATATAACTAGAATTTTAAAAGCAAAACAACTCTGCATGTCCACGCAGAAAAGCTGTACAAACTTCAAAACGATCCGACAACTGGAAAGAGTCACTTTGTGGCAAAGATGTCTCCCAAAATCGTCATATCTTTTTCTGCTTGTACCTTGTACCATATCGTGGTTAATAATCTTATGCTTCACCACCATATCATTAAAATCTTCGGTTGTCTTCGATACACTTGATTATCGTCGCAAGAAGTTACGAAAGGGAAAATAAGTTGATATGCCATTTCTCAAGATGCAATGTTTAGGTTAGTTTTCTTCTCAATTTGATTTTCTGCAGCGACACAGAGAACTAATAATTCCCTTGGAGAGCAATCAGCTTCCTCGTTTTTGATAGAAATCTTTTCAAGGATACTATAACGTTACTTATAAGGAGAACCACGCCCACACTTCTCTTGTTAGTTCTACTCCCTCTAATTCAAGAATCGTGTCTTATAGATGAAGTCGGAAATATATGAGTTGTTTACATTTCTTTCAGGTCTCAATCAATGTCAACATTTCTATAGCGCAGTTATTATGTAGACCTGAGTAATGATGTAATTCAGAAAGTGATATGAGATCAAAATAATCGCAAATACCAATTTGCAATAGATGAAAACAAAATAAAGTGATCTGTTTATTGTATATTGACATCTGATTATACACAGACAATATACAATTTTGGTTACAGTCATCACCGCGCCAGCCCCCTGGCCAGCTCAGCAAAAAATGCCGAAAGGGGATTACCGTCGTCGGACTCGTCGGGCGTCTTGTGAATGCATTAAGGCATACTTTGTAGTGTCGGCACTCGGTAGGAGCACAAAAGATGTGACCAACTCATATTTCTCGCTTCATACCATAACGATGCAGCTGCTTGGGGTGGAAGGTGTTGGCTTTTTTAATTAAAAAATCTATTAATTTTACAGATTACTTTGAAATCGAGATCGACGCCATTGAATATTAGCTACCTGGCACTGGCTGGTCCAGTGGGTGGTGTCGAAGTGCGGCCTCGTATCTACGAGTTCGAATTCTCAGACGACCACACAGAAAGCAATTACGTGCAATTGCCGCTCAGAGACACAGACGAGTGCAACAGGCTTCTGGCGGCCAAAACTATAAATTTCAGGTATCTATGAGTAAAATGTGTCGGTAGTACAGCATTTTCCTGAAATTACTAATATAGGGCACTATCATTCTGGAACTGTTTATCTATTGTTGTAGTTGCAATAGTGTGCTACATAAGATTACATCACTCATTTCAAAACGATTCCACTTAAAACATAACAGGAACAATGTTTTTAGCACGTATGTACGGACTTATCGCGATCACCGAGTTAAACGTTTTTTTTTATCTAATGAACTAATTCCAATAATCACATGAAAAGAATAACAATGTATAGTACTGTCTAAAACTCAACATTTCATCTTGTGTTTAAATGTCACTTTTTTATAAACAAGAGTTTGTATCATAGCATCAATTATTCTATACAGGGTGTTCATTTGAAAACTTCCCACCACGGATTTATCGAAAACCGCCGATTAAAAAAAAACGCCGAGACAGGTCAAAAGATTTGTCAAGGGGGACAACTTTTTAACCAAAAACTACGTCACTTCTTTGTAGCCTCTGCCCCTCAGGGTCATCCCCTTCAGTGTAAAAAAAATTCACTAAAATTATAAATACTGTTCCTAAGATGTAAAGCAATGCACTGTTAGTGCACATAACCTTATTATATTATTGTTGTGAGTGTTAGGGTAGCTCACACAGATTTTAAATCCATTGTACGCCTAAAATAAGAAATCTTATAGCTTTTTTATGTTTTGTTTATTAATAAGTTGAATATTAAAATTAGAGTTTAGTTTGTTTAACCAAAGTGCCTGGTGAACAGCTCTTTGAAGATGTAAGTAAGATTTTTTTTATAGTGCCTACATAATCTTATGATTGCTAATGAAAGCCTTCAATCTGTATATCTTTTCAGAATTGTTTAAATTTGCTATAAGTAATTTTAACTTGTAACTTATACGATGTTTCAATAAACAATTATAGTTATTTTAGATGGGTATCGAGTAACAGCTTGTTTTAATATGAGCTGCAACAAATTGACACGAAGGAGAATATCTGCTTCACTAATGTGTGCACATTTTATTTAACTGGATCTGTTGATAAGCGTAACTGCAGGTATTGGAGCAATGAAAATACTCATGCTTTTGTAGAAGGACGTACCCAGTACCCCCAAAAAAGCAATGTATGTGCACTATGGGCAAGCATTTTGAGAAACAAAGTAATCGGGCCATTGTTTATTAATGGACATTTAAATGGAGACATTTATTCGGATATGTTGGAAAAAACCATCAATCCGCTTATCACTGAAGCCACTGAAAACAAAATTGAAGAAGGTGGAAACCCTATACTTGATGAGGCTCAAATCTATTACCAGCAAGACACCCCACTATCACTATCAAACCACTATCGTCTTCCAGTTAGGCAATGGATAGACTACGCATTTCTAGATAAATGGATAGGGCGAAGAGGGCCCATAGAATCGCCTGCTAGATCTCCTGATTTGACATCATTAAACATTTTTCTATGGGGCCATTTAAATTTTATTGTTTAGTCGCGTTGAAAGTTTGGATGACTTTCGTCAACGCACCATCGAAATCTGCTATAATCCCACAACATGCTTTTGCAACTGTCCGTCAGGAATTTGTCATTGTCATTGCTTGGCCTATAATGGGAAATATTTTGAACACCTATTGTAATAATTGATATTTTCGTGTGTCTCTGTTCTATTTGAACAAATTAAGATATACAGGGTGGCCAATCGGGTGACGATAATAATTTTTTTTAGGTAGCCCGTACCGAGACCTATCCAAAACACCCCCATATATGTGTACCGATTATTGATAGTTTTCGAGTTATGATTTTTTTTTTTGAAAATTTAGAGATTTTCCAGTCTTTCCAAGAAATCGTCAAAAACAAAAACAAGAATGCTTTTTGGCTTTTATTTTTTTCTGCAATTATACTCAGTATTAAGCCTATTTTAATATCCAATAAAGAGAATCTGTACATCCTAACAATAATTAAGTATATTTTGGGCCCAAGGTTTGGAATCTCTGTTTCTAGTCAGGAGACCAAAATCTTCAAAATAAAATTAAAAATACTTATGCCTGGTTCTGGAGCTCCAATCTAATCTTAAAAACTCTGCAAGGCATTGCACTTTCGAAATAATAATGAAAAAATAGCACTTATAGGGGCATTTTGCGCCGTACGTGACTGTTAAAGGTAAAAAGGTGATAATTCACGAATTTCCAAATTGATTTAAAAAACTATTATTTGACTTTATTATGACAAATTAAAGAAAAAAAACTCATAAAAACTAATAAACATGATAATCATTGATGTTTTAATCACTTTTAATAAAAAAAATTAATACATGTGCTTTTTGCTGTGTACTATTGAACTTCTGCTAAATTAATTTGTATGGAACGTTAACAAAGGAAAAGAATAATAAGACAACAATCTGACTTTTAATTCCATGGCGGAATTACCTGGAAAGCGTTATCGTAGCATACGCCATCCCTTTTACTACGCTCACCTATAGGTGAGGGGAGGATTGTGATCGTGAAAATTTTCGATTTTGAGATAATAGGGTTTTTGGGCGTTTTATAATGTCTACATAACGAAAATACGCGTCACTCATTTCCGTCGTTCTGTCTGTCGGTCTGTCTGTCGGTGACTGTCTGTCGGTCTGCCTGTCGGTCTGTCTGTCTGTACGCGTTCTTCTAGCCTCGTAATCTCAGTAACCGCTGCATGGACTGTGATGAAATTTGGGCAGCGATATGCTGTGGGGTCCTAGTAGGTAATGCTGCTATAATTTTGGAAATCGGTACATGGGCGGTGGAGTAATTTAAACAAAAATTTCAAATACTCCTCAAACTTCGTTTTTAGGCGTTTTAGAGGTTCTTGATCATTTTCTGCGTTTTTATGGGTGGGGATGGAATTTGGGTGTTTGGGGGGTGGGGGGTTGAAAAACTGAAAAACTTGTCGTATTCATGATAGGCTGTCTACTGACCCGTCAAAGAAGACCTAGCGATATAAATCACCTTTTTAGGTCCATCCGAACATTGCCTTGCCTATTACCGAAAATTAATTAACACAACTACGCTTCGCCGACATGAGCTAGCAAAAAGCTACTCTGAAAGAAAGGGATGGCGTATGCTACGACATCGCTTCCCAGGTAATTCTGCGATGAAATTGGAAGTCAGATTATTGTTTATTATTCCTTTCCTTTGTTAACTCTCCATACAACTTAATTTAGCAGAAGTTCAATGGTACATAGCAAAAACACTTCAAAAATCACAATTCGGGTATAATTTTTTTTATTAAAAGTCATCAAAACATCAACGATTATCGGGTTTATTAGTTGTTACGAGTTTTTTTTTTCTTTAGTTTGTCATAATAAAGCAAAATAATAGTTTTTTAAGTCTTTTGGAAATTCGTGAATTATCACCTTTTTACCTTTAACACTCACGTGCGGCGCAAAATAAGTGCTACTTTTTCATTATTATTTCGAAGGTGCAATGTCTTGCAAAGTTTTTACGATTAGTTTGAAGCTCCTGAACTAGGCATAAGTATTTTTAATCTTATTTTGGAGGTTTTGGTCTCCTGACTACAAACAGAGATTTCAAACTTTGGCCCCAAAATGTACTTAATTATTGTTCGGATGTACAGGTTCTCTTTATTGGATATTAAAATAGGCTTAATAGTGAGTATAGTTGCAGAAAAAAATAAAAGCCAAAAGGCATTCTTGTTTTTGTTTTTGAAGATTTCTTGGAAAAACTGGAAAATCACTTAAGTTTTCAAAGAAAAATCATAATTCGAAAACTAGCAACAATCGGTACACACACATGGGGGTGTTTTGGATAGGTCTCGGTACGGGCTATCTAAAAAAAAATATTATCGTCGCCCGATTGGCCACCCTGTATAAACATTTTTCTAATTTTCATGAAAACGAATCTACCGATTTCAAAAAGTCAAACGTGAAAACAGGACTTCGACATACCTTTGAAACAAGCTATTACTCGATACCCCTTGTCAATCAACATTTTTAAGGGGATGACCCTGTGTGGCAGAGGGTACAAGGGGGTGAAGTAGTTTTTGGTTAAAAGTTTGCCCCCGTGACAAATCTTTTGAGGTGTCTCTGCGTTTTTTCTTCTAATCAGTGGTTTTCGATAAATCTATGGTGGGAAGTTTTCAAATCAACACCCTGTATGTACTTAGGTGAATATGTATATAGGATTTATCTTTTTTTTTTCAGGTTAATAATGTTCTATTCACAGCACTGAAACATCTAATCTCAACTCTTCACCCACAGTATGTCTTATTTCTTAGAGTGGCCTTTTTTAAGTTTCTTTTTTTACAATAAAGTTATGTATATGTAATCGTAACTTGTTTTTAAAGATTTTTTTTGTTTTTTTATAGAGTTATTTTTAAATTATGACTTTAGATCTCCTAAGTGGTAAGTTTAAGCCCCATGACTCAATAATTTTCGTACGAATTAAAAGCCATTGTATTATGTGAAAAATATATTTATAGATTGTTACCTTATAGATTTGACGCCATTATTTATATGAAATAGAGTTTTATTTTATAAATCAGAGGTTTCGGTCTAATACTCGTATAAAACTTGAAATTTTGAACATTCTAACCAAAATGTTCCTCCTTTCTTTTTATTTTATCGCAGTATTAGGCCAAAATTGTTATCTATTATTTTGAAAAATTATGAGGGATGGGTTAAGGCATAGTAATAAACATTATATATGTTAAATGTGTTGTTTTATTGATTTAATATACCGCTGCATACCAAATTGATATTCACTGTCATAATCGCCATAGACCAAGGATGCCATTTTCACCTCCAGTCAGCAAAGTATTTGTCTGAAAAACGAATTGATTTACAGGTTGGGAATTCTGAGAGATAATTATTTTATCCGATACCAGAGTGAACGTAAACATGCGATATAATTTTTAATAACACCAAGTGAGCATTCTCAAGCAGTTAGAATTATAGACATACAATCACTTCACACAAGATACACACAAATAAAAACACCCAGACATTTTTTCGAAAGCAGGAAATACATAATTAAAGATGCATCCATAACCGACGATAATTGCAGGAAATGTCACCAACAGAAAGAAACTACAGCACATAACAAGCGCATACAAAACTCTCGCTGGAACCGAGTACACAGCTAGACATAACTTTGAAGCAGTCATACACCCAGCATTAGCCACAATAAAAAAACTAATAGAAAACACAGTTCCATATTACAATTATACACCATCAGTACTCGAAAACAATCAATACAAACTATACTGGGACTTTGAAATACCGACAAGACTAGCGCAACTAATAAATCAGATCTAGTTTTTCACTCAAAGACAAAGTTACCTATTTGATAGATATTATTGCTATTCTCAATGATATGGTATTCAAAACACCTACGCTGGGAAGATATCTAAATACATAGACTTTGCCATAGAAATAAAACGACTCTGGAAACAAAACAAAGATACTATTGTGTCCCTCATTATGTTGGTCTTAGACCACCAAACATATTTACACCACACCTGCAACAGTTAGGCCTGGACGAAAAGTTACACAAAAAATTCCAAAAGTATGTAATCCTGAAGGCCTGTAATATTGTGTAATTTTTTCTAAAGTCAAATCAAAAATAATTCAGATGTTGACTGGGCATAGCCCGTCAACACTTGTTGCTACCGCAATCACGCGACAGGAACTTAGCAAGTCAGAATAATAATTAAAATAAATCATCTTTCAATGATTCAAGTCATTGCTATTGTTACAGAAATCTGCTATATATTTTTTGCAAGTTTTTCTGAATTTTCAGTATTTCAGTAAAATCTTTCTTACACGTAATTTTGTAGTCTAGAATGGCTTTGTAAAATTTTAGAGATCTGTAACGAGTAAAGCAGCGGCTCTGATGATTGTGAAATTTCTTTAAATTCAGAATCATAAGCATTTGTTTGACCATTTTACGACCGATTACTGAGGTTCAATATTACTATTTATTTACTCACGTTTTCGTTATGCCAACTGGTCCTCACAATTTGATGGTTTCCTTTGAAATCATATTGCGGTTGAACGGACGTATTTTCTATTATAAGGCTTCTCAGAAAATCTCCCTTTCCATAATTTGAACCTACTAGTAAGATCAGTCCATTTTTAGAATCATGACATCCAGCTATGTAGATGTGATCTTCCTTCTTTTTCTAAAAAAGATTAAGAAAATATTGTTTTTGATCTAGTAAGGAAAACTTACAACTTTTTAAATAGACAGGATCTAAATACTGTAATTTGTGAGGGACGCTACAATATAAATCAGATCTTTGGTGTATGTATTAAATTGAACGATGAGCAATTCTGATGGATCAGGTTTCAGAAAAAAAAAGTACAAAAGTCTTATAGAAGCATAAATGGAAGCTGAAGATAGCTTCAAATTTCATGTTGAGGTTTAAAGGTAAGAAGGAACAGGTTTTTTAAAATCACAAAACATATTGCCTAAAATTGTACTTTAGGTTATGCCTCAGAGTAGCAACTGAACATAGAGGTAGTAAACAACTAATTCTAATAGGCCAACATCTTTTCTTACGTTGTCATATTGACCACCAGATACGGCAATCATAATTGTTTACTATCGTCTTAATTGTATAGTATCCAGAAATATTCCATTCTAATACGTTAAAAAAGACGGTATTTTGATCGTTCAGGAATGATTACAGCAAAATCAATAGATATGTTGACCTCTACTGCGTTACTGCATGTTTCTTCATCATAAACGCAAATTCCGTCTTACATAAATTTTGAGGAGCTGGCAACGCCTATATAATTTTCCTGCGATTTGTTTACGGTAAACCCCGACTGTCAAACGTTTGTTTTGTTTGTGCGTCTTTTATGCTTGGTCAGTAAAATCGAATTCGCTATTTTCAAAAGATGATGGCTTTGAGCACGCCATGCTGAAGTGGTTTGTTTACTACCTCTATGTTCAGTTGTTACTCTGAGGGTTATGCATATTCAAGATGAAATCCTCGTTTCTTTCAGTCTTAGATCTGGAACTATGAATTTTTCCTCTAATCCTTTTTCCAGGGATGATCAGAGCTCATGGTCTGGATGTGTAAAATGTACGAGTGCTACCAATGTCTATGTGAACAGTATACTCAGCTGCTCAATACTGTTTGAACCTTAGATAAGGAAAGAGAGAGGACGGAACGCGCGACTGATATTTCTGTTACCAAAGGCTAGTCCTAGTGCCGTAGCTAATGGGAGTAACATTATGGTTAAGCTATTTGGAGAAATAATCTATTTTCAAATAAAATTCATTAAAATATTGTTATTCACAAGTTCTCTATGCCCAATTTCACCATCCACAGTTAAAATTTAAGTAATTAAGATTAACTTAACCGTGAACTTCCATTTGACAGATATCTTGCCTTGCAAAATGTAAGCTATAACAGATACGTCACTGGAAAACTGATCGTATTTGAAACAAAAAATCCCTTAAAATTATAATTGTTACACTTTACGTGCTCAAAAACATTATGATTCGCATGTTAGTGGTACATTTCAAATTATATTTCGGATACATATATATCTCTGAACTAGATATCGAGATATTTGCATAAATCTTGGAAACACCAAAAGATATGAACATGAAAAGTGATTCCTAGCTCCTTCCTGCTGCTGTGGCTTTTACAACGGTAAGCTGCAGACCCTACCATTATGCACACCACAATATTTCACAATGATTGGTCTTAAAAACGTTAAATATCGCAAAAGACAGCACCTTCCGTTTTCCACCAAAATTTTGACAGCTATTCATTTTCGGTAACAGCTAATTCATATAGCATCAAATGGGCGTGCAGTATCCCCTCTCTTTCCTTATGTAAGGTTTGAACAAACTCTAGACAAAAATGATTGATACTCAACTCAACCAGACAATGAGGCTCATAACAAGTCTACTCTAGCCTACTGGCTACCAGTACTCAGCCATATCCCCCCACCACCCCCATGCAGGTCAAATTCTTTAATCAAGGAATATGATTAAATTGCTGAAAATCACACAACTTCATTTTCGACGACGATCTTGCGGCCTCCATACCAGACCCCATCCCTCAGAAGCATCATGTGCATACTTGGAAGCCTCAATAGGGCCAGGATGCATCATGGCAGATAGCAGATATGTGGGCTCCCTTTGAGTGTGGTACTTTGTCCACCAAATTCAAGGGAGTGTGTCCTAACAGTCTACAATGGATGCCAGGAGCTACCCTTTATATAAATTCTATTGACGTTGGGGAAACAGTTGACAGATTATATACATACCTTTATTAGTCTGGACAAATCCTTCCTAGATAAATGCTTGTATGGATCTGCTTTTTCCAAATCCCACAACTGGAAGTCTGTGACAGTACTTATACAGCTGATGCAGTCTTTTTTACCTTTTTTAAACCATTGAATGTGATCAACAGATGAATTTGTGTTCAACGAATCAATCAAAGCGTCATCTTCACATGGCTGTGATAAATCATAAAGATTTATCAGTCCATCCACTGATCCTGATATGAGCTTGTTCATGTCATTTGGATGGAATTTTACCTGAAATAAGATCAAACCGGATGCAGTTTTAAAAAAATCTATGTGTTGTGGGATGTAAAAATAAACATATATTAATTTTAAGTGTTCTCTGAATAAAATTTGCAAAAATGCAGTTTTGTGAAATGTTTTATGGTTTTAAAATAACTTAATAAAATAAAATCGTCTAAATGAAAGGCAGGATATGTCACAAAGTTGAATTTTTAGTTTGTATCTTTGGTTTAGAAAACAAACACTAATAATGAAAAAGGAGTTTCATTGTTTTCCCTTTTTAATTCAATGTTAATCATTAGATGTGTCACCAAACTGAATATCCTGTTAAAAAATTTATTTTCACTTATTCAATGGTTACAACAATGCAGTTTCGGTTATTATTTAGGTAACTAACACTTGACTATGAAACTTCAAACTAAAATTAAAATTCAGTTTTTGGGCTGTTCACTTGCTTTTCTTGGGCTACTGAAGAACTAATGACAATGATACTCTATCAATATACCTTTATGTGATTATGTTGTATTGGTGTAGAGAGGCAAAGCCTCACAGTAATATTAAGGAATTTTACTCAGGAGCAATGCCAGTTAAGCCTTACTTCTTTTGTAGAACCATGGAGGAGATTGATTTTATTATCTCCTTATCTATATGAATGTGAAGTAGTAAAATGAAGAAATTAGTTTTGTGGCAGTTTGTCTTCATGTGATGTCATGAAGTATATTTTGACAGGTTTACTTTACAAACTTTAATACTGCTCTCCTCTGAGCTAACTTTTTGTTGCTTAGAATGATAAATGCCAGCAATTTTTTTAATACTATTAATTAAATTAAGGCAAGCATCCTAAGAATGTTTTTTTCTCACTGTATTATTGTTACTAATGTTTTATGAAACTTTACATTTGTATATTTTACATCAAACATCTTTGTTCCAACTGATACAAGCAGTTGGAGTTGGAGTAGCCAAGGCTAAACTTCACAGCTTGTGTCCTTCTAGGTTTTTTTAAATAAAGACGATATTATTATTATTACTACACAAAAGTATAATGAAAAATAATATTTCAATTTACATATTTCCAATCAGAAAAATAAATAAGATAAGTAGTTCCTCCCAGAAACTTTCGTACATATTAGCAATATTTATATAAAGGTTTATCATTTCACTTGCATAAGTAAATAAACAGTGGTGGGTGTGATAGTATCTGGTGATGACTAACCTCAGTTATAATATCAGTATGTGACTCCCAGTAACCGCCCAATAAATCATGTTTCCTGACATCCCAAAATAGGGTGAACACATCACTACCACAGAGATCAGTACCAGCTGCTAACAGTCTGTCATTGGATGATACATCAAAGCAAGTTAATGGTTTTTTTTGACTATCATCTGTTACTGTTGTATCTGTAATAGAATGTATTATTAAAAGGAACAATATAGAACGTTGATTTTAAGCTGAGGAAAAGTCTCAATCAAAAAAATATAGTTGAATTTGTATAAAGCGTAGTCTTGACAAACTTTTGATTAAATGTGTGTTCCCTTTTTCCAATTACACTGAAAAAACAAATAGGTATATACCACAGGGTGTCCCAGAAAGACGGTCCCATAGAAGAACCCCCATCTCACTGAGTCAAAATATTGCGAATAAACACAACATACCTATATACCAAGTTGCACCGTTTGACCGTGAGAGGGCTTCAGAGTCAAGAATAATTTTTCAATTTTTGTTGATAACTTCACGACATTTGCGATTTGAATGAAATTTGGTAAACGTGTAACACCATAAAAATGCCACATTTTAATACTTTTAACTCTAACACTATGATGTTTTAGCATGTCTTCGCCACTTACATTAACCACTATTTTTCTTATTTTTAGTGCTTTCGGTTTGAAATTTTTCCACAACAAAGATACATCAATGACAAATATTTTTTGACTCTTAGTAAATTTTCGTATCTGTCACGGTTTAACAGTTAAAAATAATTCTGTGATACTTCAGTAGTAGCGCACTGGTCTATTTTATCCAGAATTTAATTGATTGCATTTTGTTAGTCTTTCGCTTGTAAAATTATCGTTATCAGGGTAAATCAGTTATGCTTCTAAATGTGTCGGTTCGGTACTTTTTCGCACAAATTGACAGTAAATAAATTGAAAAAATGTTATTGATATTTCGCAATTTCAACAAACATTAGATATCAAAAATTGAACGGATAGTAAGTTCATTAATGTCAAACTGTACCAAATCAATCTACAAGCAAATCGCAGATGAAGAGTAACAATTTTTGTGATCGGGTTATACCGTTAAATGTATTGACCAAACAAATGTAGGACTAGAGCAGATTCATATTATTTATTTATGTCATCAGTTGTTCAAAATGATCACCATTCACTTCTCTGCATAAATTTATTCTCCTCGCAAATGTCATTGTGAAGTTATCAACAAAAATTGAAAAATTATTCTTGACTTTGAAGCTCTCTCACGGTCAAACGGTGCAACTTGGTATATAGGTATGTTGTGTTTATTCGCAATATTTTGACTCAGTGAGATGGGGGTTCTTCTATGGGACACCCTGTATATACACAGCCTAAGATTGTAGTAGCTCCATCTACTGGGCTCTTTAAAGAAAATGAAATCAAGTTGATTGACTTAGTGCTTCCCACATGTTATGGTGAAGTTTTTTATTTTCCCATAGCATGAAGCTATAATCTGAGATCCCCTTGCAACCAAATTATTGCTTGCCTGCCGTCCAAAGAAAGTATGTTATTTCACAGACTAATGGACAGCCTATTATGAATACACCAAATTTTCCGCTTCTACAACCCCCCACCCCAAACTACCCCATTATCATCCCCACCCAAAAAAGTAGAAACTGATCAGGTACTCCTAAAATGCCTAAGAACGTGGTTTGAGCTTATCTTTTTTACTTTTTTTATTATTGCTGCGCCGCCGCCACGACTTCTAAAGACCATAAGCATTTTTCATCCTCGCCAAGGTAACAATATTGTGTCGAAATTTCATTAAAATTATTGCAATAGTCTCCACAATTTCCCAATACAGAATGATCTAAAGTAATAGTCAAATGTTTACATCTGAAAATTCTTAGTCCCTCGGTTTCTGTAATAGGCAAGGAAATGTTCGGATGGACTTAATGCCTAAATAATGAAGTGAGAGTTTTTTTTATTATTCCTGCTCCGCCACTGACATGATTTCTAAAAACACTACACGTTTTCCGTCCTCGCCACCAGAATAATACTGTGTCTAAATTTTATTTAAACCAGTTCAAAAGTTTCCACATTACACAATACACAATACAGAATGGTTTAAAACAATGCTTGAATGTTTACATCTGAAAAATCTAAGTCCTTGGTTTCTGTAATAGGCAAGGCAATGTTCAGATGGGCCTAAAAAAGTGTATTATGTGAGAACTGGGTGACATATCTGTCTGCTGGTGACAAAACTCTCACCACTGGTGACAAAACTATCACCAGACTTCTAAGCTTCATAGGTCAATATGATTACAACAAATTTTGCAGTATTACAACCCCCCACACCCCAACCACTCCAAAAAAGTAGAAAATAACTAGGAACCCCTAGAATGCCTAAAAATAAAGCTTGAGAAATATTTGAATGTTTTTGTTTTTTGCTCATTACTCCACTGCCACAATTTTCAAAATTATAGCAGCATTACCTACTATGACCCCACAGCATATCGCTACTCAATATTGATCACCATGCAGCAGTTTCTGAGATTTTGAGGCTAGAACAATGCCAACAGACAGACAGACTGACAGAAATGGGTGATATGGATTTTCATCATGTAGACATCATAAAATGCCCAAAAGCGTATTATCTCACACCTATCAGTGTGGGAGGTAAAAAATGCCATAATAGTAGTTTTGCAATCTTTGGTTATGTGCTTCAAAAAAATGCCTTCTTAATAAAAACTTGCCAGATAAGGGCTAGTATGCATAGCATGTGCTCACGTTATGATATGACAACTGGGGAACATATCTGTCTGCTAGCAACAAAACTCTCACCATTGGTGACAAAACTATCACCAGACTTATAAGCTTCCATAGCAACATGCACACTGGTGACAAAATAGTTTATTGATAATGGATTTGTGGTTCTTGTGTTTTTAGGCTGGCATCGTTTAGTGTTAAAGCTTGACGTTTTGCCACCACAAGTGGATGGCATCTTCAGAAGTTATTTCACTTCGGTGACTTCCAAAATACTGTATTTTAAGCTTTAACGCTAAACGACGCCGGCCTAAAAGCCCAAGAACCACAAATTCCTTGGATGATGGCCGCGAAAGCCTTACACAATATAGTTTATTGATAATTGATGAAACAGTCATGGTGACAACAGTCATGTGAATGCTAGCTTTAACAACTAGCATTTAGAAATACATGATATGCACTTATCACAATGATTTTGACTACATAATTACAAAAATCTCATTGATATGCCATTCTGGATATTTTTTTTCCTAATACCCACTATGAAATATAAGTACCATAAAATTAATATGCCTTAAACTCTATAACAAATGGAAATATGCAAATATGAATGACAAATAGTTTAAGCAAGTGGAATCTTTTTCCAGGCCTTTTTACTTTTCTTTGTGGTATAGAGGCAAAATTAATGCCCTATAGCAATTTTTATTCAGATTACTTTGGCTTTTGTCATTATGTCCATTGCTTCTATTTTTTTGTGAAACCTACAAACTATTAAAACAAAACTGTGAAATCAGATTTAGGTTCCCAAGAATTATTTATCCACTTTTACTTGCTTAAAGTTAGTAGGTATATTTCAAGTCTAATATGATTGAGCTTTTGAGCCATGAAATATATATGTCTCTTGAAAATGCATATGATAACATTGGGGATTCTAAAAGACATTACCTTTGAAAAGTATAACAGGTTTCTTCAAAATCCTCATATCCCAAAGATGTATAGAACCATCACTTGAGCCTGTGTATAAGCTATTTCTATCTGTGGTACTGAATTTGCATCCGATTACCGTATCTTCATAAGCATATAATAAGCTTATTTTATCTATTTGGTTGTTTCCTATAGTATATACTTCACAGGTATAGTTCGACAAGCCCAGCACACACATTGGATTATTTTCACTAGAAATAGACTGTTTATGGCCTCATGCTGTATGATCCTTATGTACTTGACTTACTTGGTAGCTGTTAAGTGTAAAATGTATTCATCTGAAACGTGTTTATCTACTAAGAAAGTACAAGAAGTAAATTCATTTGAATTTCCATCATCAGGGTCAGAGTCACTATAATCATCTGGAGTGTTATTGTTAGCCATTTTTAAATCACGCATTTTCAGTATTTCGTTCACTATATTCACATTCATTAAAATAAAGAAATTAAAAATTTGTAAAAAACATGACACTTTCTCTGTTTTCAGGTTAGAATCCCATAACCTCAAACTTACAATCACAAAACAGGTAAAGGTTAGAACGCAAAATAGGAGTTAGCATGTCAATCACAAAAGAAACAAACTAATAGGTTCTTTCGGAAACAGAGTTCAGCCTTCCTCCATCTTCTAGGCTACATTTCTACTATTTTCATATTTGACATGGCCGACTCTACACTAGGCCGGAGCCTTAGATGTGGCAACGTGGCTTAGCTGTCAAATAGTTGGCCTATAGTTTCAGAATAATTATTACATTTTATATGTATTAGAGTTCATCTGGATTAATAAATTAAGAAAAATACTTTTTAGAACTACTACTACTAATACCACTTACATCTGATGTCTGTTTCATCACAGTCAGACACTACAAAATAAAAATAAACGCAACCCGTTTCCTGCTGCCACTTCCACTTAAATGAACACTCAATTTACTTTGTAAATTGTCACTTGAGCTTTTTCTGTGATATTTGGGAGGTCCAGAAAACATTATAGGTACCACATTGTGCTTTAAAATAGGTCTTATCCTTTGAAATGTTTGTAAATTATTGTCTTTATCCTTATAAATATAACCAGCCCTTCCGAGGAATACCTTTCACCCACTTCTGTTTATGTCCCTTATTGGACGCACAATTGCTAGTGCAACCTGGTACTATACGCTTTGCAGGCATCTTGTTATCTTTATAGTTTCGTTTGTGCAGGTAAATAATTAGAAACACATTAATAATAATAATAATAACCTTCCAACCATATTTTCTGCTCCTGGAAGAATACACATGACATAACAACAAATGAAAACTCGGCCCGCTGATTCGGTGTTGCCATATTTCATATTACTGCCCACCATTTTCTAAGTTTAATAACAACCATCTTCTAGGTTGATCCTTCGCAATCTTCTAGAATCACTGTTTCTGTAAAGATCCGTTGGTTTTGTGCATGTGCCATAGAACTAGAACAATGAACTCAGCTACGGTAGTTCAAACATCACAGAACCGACGTTCATAAGAAAACGACTATTGGTATTTGTTATGACTTGTTGATAAACAACTTGTTTGGTTGGTGCGGGAGGGTAAGAGATGAAGAGGGATGGGTCATCAAGCGACAGTAGTGCTTTTTTTGCCTGTCCAAGGCGGGTCCTGACTGTTCAGTTTGCCGATATTTGGGCGATTCCGTACTACCTTATTTCAATAATCACACTCTACAGACAATACATTGAACTATCAAAATTATAGTCAAGCCTTCTTATTCAACAACACATTCCCATTATAGGTATCTAAATTAATTAAATTAATTGAAAAATTTCAGAACTTACAAAAATGATTTATTCAACACAACATTTCCATACTGTAACACCAGAATAGAACCTAACTATTACACTGAAAAGAAAATATCCACATTTGCCACCTTAGCTATCACTTTCATGCAAAATGTAAATAGATAAGCTCATAGATCTATAGAAAAAAAAATACATACACAAGTTCAGAAGTAAAACTGTCCCTATTTGACTTGAATAGTAGAGCCATTTCAAAATTAATATAGCATCGATTGCTCAGTACCTGCCTGATCATCAAAACCCCATATGTTGAAAGACAAAACCTTCTACTAACCTTTTTACTACCTCTATAACTTTTATCAAAGTAGAAAACAGGTGAAGGATTACTAAGATGTCAATCTTAATTATTAAAACATTTGTGGTTTTATGCTCCAGTAACATGCGATGAGTGATGACATTAATACATTAACAGAAACTTGTGTTGTTAAACTGGAACCAATCAATGATTATGCAGTGCGAGGGGCAATCTTCTTAGCTATTTTCTTTTTCTCCAAGATGGACTTGTTGAACGTATTTTTCTGAAACAAAATTATTTGAGTTATTCGTTTAGAGAGCCGCAAGGAGAAACCATGGAACTTCTTAAATCTTGAGAGTAGGCGGCAGAAAAGATCTGCCTGTGCGCCATCTGGTACCCGGAGGTAACGGCAAACCAAAGGACGTCACAGCTAAAAAGCAGCAAACTTCTTGGCGGAACGCAAAGATGCATTCGCTTCACACAACCACATAAGCGCGCTTATATGCCAAATGCATATGGACAACCATCCTATATCGATTCTTAAATCTTGATGATGGAATTCAAGGATCTAATGTGAAACAATACAAGCTACACATACGTATGTCAAAAAAGAGTTACTATTATTTTGGTTAATAGAAGTTAATAGTATGCCAGGCCACCATAAGATAATTTCAGGTATTCGTTAATAGATAATGCAAAAAAGCTAAGATCATAGTATTGCCTAGTTTCTTTCTAATATCTACCTGACATAATAACAAGTCACATCAAAGTGGAAGACACAAGTTTAAAGGTTCTAACAATACAGTATGTTTCAACAATAGAAATAGTGATGTTGAGTCCATATTCCATTACAGTGACTGTGAACCTGACAATGTATAGAAGTGAGTCAAGTGATGAAAATACACCCTCATGTATTTTTTTCCCTAAATGTGGCTTGTCACATTATTACACATTATTTCACATTGAACCCTTCAATCGTAAAAATTGTTTTTAAATAAAAAAAAAACCTCTAATGGCTAGGGTGATAAAGTAATGTAACTAGGCAAATGAAAGATTGGATGCCCATATGATGCCACTTTACTGAAGAGTCAGCAATACACCTGCAATTTGATTCAGTGGCGAACATTCTTTTGAGCAGAAATCAATGTGTGAAAATGTCAAAAACAGGAAAAATTGAGATGAGCTTATATTTTGTACCATGTTTGAAATTCGCAGTGAGATATAACATTTAGACCCAGTTTCACAATCATTGGTACCCTGCGGTAGTCACTTAACCGACAAATGGAAGTTAACCAGTATTTATTGGATCACTCTGTTTCAGAAAGAAAACCAGTGGTTAAGCTTATTTATGTTCAAGTTGGCAGCACGGATGGGTCTCAGAGCACTACCATAATTGTGTTCTGTGAATATTATACAACCTAACCCTTTTGCCAATAAACCTAACCTTTGTATTCATATTTTTGACTTGTGTCACAACAGACTATATTCAAAATCCATCGACCTCTTAGACATCAATGTCAAAATACTTTATCCATGGGTTAACTTTACTGGATAACCATAGGTTTTGACTTGAACTGTCGATTAGTTAACTACCGATTGTGAAACTGGGCCTTATTAAAAAAATATGTAGTAGTTTCATTTGGAACTTCTCATGCATTTTTGAATTACATTTTTGAGTGAAAAAATGAGGAAATCATCTATTTCCATCAAATTTTGTTATAAATGGAGTTATTTATTCACATGTGACTAATTTAGCAGTCAAATATTTTCTGTAAACAAGTAAATATTACTGTTCAGTCCCATTCTCAACTATATTACATCACAATGATAGAAAATATTACAGAAACAAACTTACTGAACTGAGAGGTTTGACATTTACAGGTACAATGAAGCCTTACATCATACTCTTATGGTATACTGTCTATGCTTTAACTATATTTTGAAAGTTTAAGTAACTATTGGAAGTGAGAAATCTGGATACCTTTTTGAACTGTTGCCTCTTCAAGGGCTTGCTCACATTCTTTTGCTTCTTCTTGGCACCATTCAGATTACTCAAAGATATTCTCAGTTCTCTATCTTTCAGCTTCACATTTTCCATCTCCAAAGCCAATTGAACAGCATCACTATCCTCAAAATTAACATAAGCAAAACCTTTTCCCATGCTAGTCCGTGGATCCCTTACAATCCTTATTGAAGAAATGGCTCCACAAGGTTCAAAGAGTTTCCAAAGTTCCTCTTCTTCAGCATCTAAAAGATAAGGTAAATTCACTATTTCTGACATAAAGTACAGCTTTTACAGCAAGGCAATTTATAACAGAAGCATCGTTCAATGAATATGTTGCTATGCGCTCTCTCTAAAATCTCACATTCTTCGTAACAGTTGGTAAAAGGCTCTAGTTACACCAATATTCAAGAAAGGGTACAAATAATTCTTTTCTATGTAGTCTATTCTAGAACTCAGTGTTTGCTCTGTGTTGGTCAAACTTGTTTTAGTCTTATAAAAAAACTACAAGAGAATCTACTCACCAAAACTTAGATTTCCAATGAAGATTGCTTTGGATTCATCAGGTTTTGATTTCTTATTACATGCTTCAACTCTCAGGTGATGGTTTTGGAATAATGTTCTATTTGCTGCTTCTGCTGCTTTTGCAGATTCCTCTTCAACAAACCTAGATAATAAGTGAATCAGTCAGATTCCTCTGTTTATCATTTAAAAGTAAGAAGGTATTAATGAGTGGCACAAGAACCTAGAAACTGATCACAGCACTACCTAGTTTGGAACCAGATCCTCATCTTTTACAGAAGTACGATGATAATATCCTTTCTAACAACAATTTCTCATTTAGAATAGTAGAAGACCACACTATTGTTAGCATACTGCATGAAATTAAGACTACATCTACTGGTAATGATGGCTTAAATATAAGAATGATTGAGCTATGCTTTTTCCGTATTCTACCGTATATAAGACATATAATTAATTTCTGTTTGTTAGAATCAGTGTATCCCACTAGCTGGAAAAAAGCAATTGTAGTACCGCTACCAAAGAAATCTAAAGTTGAAGAATATAAAGATCTGAGAGCTGTCAGTATCTTGCCGATTTTATGTAAATTCCTTGAGAAAATTATAGCGGCACAACTAAGAAACTATTTAGATGCAAACACACTTTTACCAGAAATACAGTCTGGGTTTAGAAAGGGTCATGGTTGCTCGACAGCGCTTTTGAAAATAACCGATGAAATCATTACCGCTAAGGATGCTGTTGAGTATACTGTCTTGATATTGTTGGACTTTAGTCGTGCCTTTGATACCTTGAACCATGTTGTGCTTTTGAAGATACTGAAATTCATCGGAATGGCTGATACTACTGTAACTTTTTTCAGCAACTACCTTAAAGATAGACAGCAGAGAGTGGTTTTAAATGGCGAAACATCGAATTTCATGGATATCAGCTCTGGAGTACCCCAAGGTTCCGTGTTAGGACCTTTGTTATTTATCATGTACAAGTCAATTAGTGCATGCCCTCAGATTTGCCAAGCTACATCTTTATGCCGATGATACGCAGGTATATCTGTCATTCAAAAAAGAGGAATTACGATCAGCTTGTAACAACTTGAATGAAGATGTCAACAGATTTATAAATATAGCTACTGATCACTGTTTACTGAATAATGCGGAAAAATCAAAGGTTCTGTTATTTGGGCCTAAGGCACATATTGATGCTGTTAAATCGCAAATTGACGTAAAAATTAGAGATGTACATATTCCTGTATCAGAAAAAGCTAAGAGTCTTGGTGTAGTTCCTGATAGTGAACTAAGATTTGAACCACATGTGAATGAGTTATTGCAAAAAACGTATGCCTCCCTAAAACTGATATTTATCAATAGAAGCTACCTTTCGAAGAAGCTTAAAGTAATTCTATTTGAGAGTCTTATTCTATCAATACTAAATTTTGCTGATATAGTTTATGGACCACATTTAACATATTGTTATAAGCAAAAGATACAGAAAGTACAGAATTCGTGTTTAAGACTTATTTATGGTATACAGAGGACAAACAGAACTTCTCATAAGCTTAAAGAAACAGGATGGTTGAATATGTATAATAGGCGGCTACTACATGCAGCTTGTACATTTCACAGACTGATTAGGGACAAACAGCCAATTTATCTATATAGTAAAATTAAATTTCGGACCGATGTACACACTCTAAATATAAGGTTTAAGGGATTACTATCACCCCCTAGGTTCTCTCATGAGTATTTTAAGCGATGCTTTTCATATCAGATTTGTAGTGTGTACAACGGTGTCCCCAATGAATACAAAAAATTCAGCATACAAAAATTCAAATATCATTTTAAAAAGTGGCTTATGAGTAGACAAAATTGATATTGCCTCGTAATTTATCTCAAATACTGTGGTGAGTGCCATTTCATGTATTGCATTCATTATTGAATTTATGCTTAAATGTATGTATGTGATGTGTTGTATTGAGATGTGTGTGAATTTCTACAAAAATTCAAGGGTTAAGTGGAAGAACAGGTATGCACCATGTCCGTGGTGCATAACTGAAATTCGCCCATTCGTCATACCATATCTTCCTTTTTTTCTATTTATTACTCTGGATGATTAATGTATTTGGCGAATAAAGACGTTTATTATTATTATTATTATTAGATCCCCTCTCTTAACCTTACAAGCTACAAGCACAAAGAAGTTGTTGTTGGACCATAGGTTTATTTAAATTTTAAATGTGTTGCTCCTCTTAGGTAAAATCAAAATTGGTTAGGTAGGGCCTGGATCCTTAACTACTCCTTAAATAGTTATACTCTTTTTTAATTAGCCAGAAAATAATAGCCAATAGCCCTTAGAATTTCCCCTATATACACCCATGATTCTCCATACTACATTATTTTCTTACTAATTTAATATGCCAAAAACGATTTTGTTGCTCTAATCCTTTTAGTAATTTGAATAGTTACCTAATATAACAGTAAAGGCTGCTACGGTTAGGATGAAATTCCTTTTTGATTGCAGCAACTTTCTTGGGCATCTTTAGATCTGCTACGGGTATACCTCTGAACCTAAGAGACTCAATTGCTCCATACTTTTTGAATAGTGTCTTGATTTGTTTCTTTTGTGCATTCAAAGGTACATTACCTACATATATTGTCCTTGCTGTATTCTCTGGGTTTGGTTCACTTTTTATTTTCTTTATCCGCCTCTCTGCATTCTGCTTATTGTGGCTCATTTTTACTGGTGACCCAGTTACATCATCATTATCATCATCAGAGTCAACAAAACCACTTGAATCGTTTTTACTATGGTTTGGAGCATTGTTTTCATCTCCATTAACCTTGTTTTTCTTTTTCTTCTTCTTTGGCGGTTCATCATTGTCATTTGCATCATTGTTTTCATCTTCATTAATGTTTTTCTTTTTCTTCTTCTTTGGCGGTTCGTTGTTGTCATTTGCATTATTATTACTCTTTTTTCTTGACTCCTTACGAATTTGGTCTTTGGTTTCATAATTGACAAACCCATGCTTTTTCTTCTTCTTCCTTTTTTTATCACCCTCAGAATTAAAGGTGTCAAATGTCTCCATTGCTGTTTCGAAAGGGGGCAGTGCACTACGCTTCTTTTTGTCTTTCTTCTCCTTTTTAGCAGGTGCTGCAGCTGTTGGTGATTGAGGTTCCGGTTTTTCCATTTTCACCAATTTAGTAGCAATTTTTGGTTTATTTGGTGTTCGTTTCCCTGTGATCAAATCTGCTACACTTCCTACTGTGTAATCCATATTCACTCAGCTTTAAAATCTGCTTTTAAAAAGTAAACACCCACGTTAAAAAACTGATGGAAAAGAAAGGTTATGTTGAGATTATTTTGAGGTTAGCTAATATGTCAACCACAAAACAGGGATGTCAACATCGAAAAACCACCATAGAACCTTAAAGCGCCACAAAACAGGCAAAAAACCGAAACTCCACAATCCATAGAACCTGAGGAGAAAAATTTCTGTTTTGTGCCTTAGGCCATGGCCGACTCTACACTAGGCCGGAGCCTTAGATGTGGCATGTGGCTTAGCTGTCAAATAGTGGTCCGGTTACCGTAAATTGTTTTATAGTTTCAGAATAATAATTATTATATTTTATATGTATTAAGAGTTCAACTCGGTTGATAAATTAAGAAAAATACTTAATACTACTACTAATACCACTTACATCTGATGTCTGGTTCATCGTAGTCAAACACTACAAAATAAATAAATAAACGCAACCTGCTTCCTGCTGCCACTACCACTTCCACTTAAATGAACACTCAATTTACTTTGTAGTTTGTAAATAATTGTCACTTGAGCTAGAAAAATTCACTATTAGGTCACTGTGAAGCCATTCTTGCTGGTCTTGATTCCCTTTCACTATCAAATCTTTTCGTAGGTAAGCCCAGATGCATGCCCAGATGAGTTCTATTAACTGTATTTTTCTGTGAGATTTGGGAGGTCCAGAAAAAATTTTAGGTACCACATTGTGCTTTAAAATAGGTCTTATCCTTTGAAATGTTTGTAAATTATTGCCTTGATTCTTATAAATATAACCAGCCCTTATGAGGAGTACCTTTCACCCACTTCTGTTTATGTCCTTTATTGGAAGCACAATTGCTGGTGCAACCTGGTACTACACACTTTGCAGGCATCTTTTTATCTTTATAGTTTCGTTTGTGCAGGTAAATAATTAGAAACACATTAAAAATCACCATCCACTCTTCTTTGTTACTCTGGAAGGTTATGTTGGTATGTCCTTTATTGGAAGCACAATTGCTAGTGCAACCTGGTACTACACACTTTGCAGGCATCTTTGCATCTTTATATTTTCGTTTGTGCAGGTAAATAATTAGAAACACATTAAAAATCACCTTCCAATCTTATTGTTTACTCTGGAAGAATTACACTAATGACACAAGCTCGGCCCGCTATTCAGTGTTGCCATATTTCAATGCTTCGGCCTAGTAAGTATATAGAGTCGGCCATGATAGAACCTGAGGAGAAAAATTTCTGTTTTGTGCCTTAGGCCCACTATAAGCAGATGAGCAACATCCATGTAGGCCAGGCATTGTTTGTTTTCTACTGCTGACATACAATTGGTCTGATTATTTTTCATCTCTGTCAAAACAATGGCCAAGGACGACGGTGATGCATTTGTACAGGTACAAACTAAAACTGACATCAGATCAGCGCAAGATAGTGTCGCATATTAAAATTAATTTTGGAGGGGAATAGGAAAACAAATATTTGGACAGGATTATACGGCAACCGACAACCGGGACCACAATACAGTGTAATATGTTAATACTTTTTTTTACCTGTGAATAGAACTCATTAAAATAAACAACTTTTACAAATAGCTTTATTCCGAAAATTCAAAAGTAAGCGAGATACAGAATAAAAAAAAGTAAATCTTGGCTTGTGTATCGAGACGTACCTTGTCTGTTTATGTCTAGTTATTTGTTCGGAATTTTATCTTATCGATTAAGCATTGTACATGTCAGACAGTGCAGTAATCTTTCTGTTTATCGTTGTTAATTTTAAATTGGTAAATCCTAAACGTGGCATATAATTATGAAAACAACTTTTAGGATTTACCAATTTAAAATTAACTACTATAAACTGAAGGTGACCATAGTGCACTAATTGACATAAAACATAAAACAGCGTAATGGTCAAATGTTAGGATTTGAATCTTTTTCCTCGTTTATTTGACTATTATCTAGTCAGTGCTACCAGATAAGGGTAGGTAATTTATAACTCATCCTTGGACCAGTGCTTTTTCAGTTTTAATATACCTATACCTACGCCCTTTTGGTGGAGAGTAGAAAATTGGGGCAGAACCTGAGTGAATATAGGGGGAAGAGTATATACGATATAGACAGGAAATTACTTTTAGCCATTCTTGCAATATATGTCAGACAGTGCAAACAACGCCGTCTTCGGTAAACATACCGTAATCATTATTACATATATCTACGGGGTGGTTCGGATATATTTTCTTGGCTTGAAGGAATTATATGGAAGAGGGATTATTTAGGAATGTGTTTAAGAAACAAAGCGCTTCTATTCAAAAAGTGGTACTGAACAGAGAAATTTTCTAGATAAGGAGTGGGATGTATTAAAAAAATCATGATTTTCAGAGACCAATCAAGTGGCGGTGGGGTAATTTTAAAAATGGCATCAATCGACTGAGTCCTTCCCACACGGTAAGAAAAAGTTTTGGGGTTACTAAGTTCTCCACCCTCTTCAGCATCCCCATACTTGTGAATACTATCCTTAATAAATAATCAATATAGTACCGTTGAAAGGTGTTGACAGGAATTATGTTGTTAGGAAACGTTAACCGCCAGCAAAAAAATGAGATATAGGAAAGGTAAAGTAAGCATAAAATCGTACAAGTATAGGTTTTTGTGCTGCACTGGTTTTATAAAATTGTATAGCCCAGCATTATTTGCAACGAAACGATGTAGTATTAAAGATGCACTATTATAATGTCCGGATACCTCTATAGAACAGTTCTTATGAGGATTTGTTTTTTCCTACTTACTTCACCATCGATGCGTCATTTTTTAAGAAATATAGGAACAATAAAATAAAACTTGAGCAAAATAAAACGAAAATTGGTGGCACGGCCTCACAAGGGGGGGGGGGGGGGGGGGGAGTTGGGGGTACTTCGAGAGGTCCAGCGACGCTGAACCTCAGTCCGATATAGTTATTATAATCAATAGACAAAATATTGTGAATATTTTTTATTCATTGTAGTAGGTTTAGATTTATTAGAAGGGTGTGTGACAACATTGGTTTATCTACATACACGTTTAGTGGCTTAGTATTCGATGAGAGTACTGATCTAGAACTGCTAATTTTTATTCAAAAACAAAATTTATGTCATACTAAATATTAAAAATCACAGTTAAAAAGGAATAAATACTTAATTACTATTATCTTAAATTGCTTTGAGAGGGTAATTGCTGTCATTTTTAAGTAGAATAAATTTATAGATAAATTTGGCTAGTGAAAATATTAGCATTGACTTCAAAAGAAGTACCTAACGTTAAAAGCTTGATATCAGCAAGTACTAACACATACTGCTAACAGTGCTAACTACAACAAGATAGAAGGTATGAATCTCAGATCATCTCTCATTATAATTTATACCAATTTTGGATATAATACATCTTTGTACTGTGTAAGGCTTTCGCGGCCATCGTCCAATGAAATTGTGGTTCTGGGGTTTTTAAGCCGGCATCGTTTAGCGTTAAGGCTTGACGTTTCGCCATCAGGAGTGGATGGCATCTTCAGAAGCTATTTCACTTCGGCGACTTCCAAAGGACTGACGGCTGGATGATCTGCACCTGCATTTATACCTGTCAACGGTGACGTGGCCCAATCAGGTAACGTTGGTAGCCCCGCCCCTTTGCGATATGGCAGTGTCTTCAGGTCTTTTAGGATGGGTACCCATGTCCGGTTGACTTTCTGTATTTCTTCTTTTCTATTGAAATTATTGAGAGCCATCGAGATACAAAAACACCACTAGGTTTTTTTGGGTGGGGGTGAAATTGGGGTAGTTTGGGAGTGGGGGTTTTGGGGGGTTGTAAAAAGAAAAATTTGCTGTATGCATAATATACTGTCCCATTACATGTGAAAGAAAGACCTAGCGGCATAATACACTTTTTAGGTCCTTCCTATAGTTTCCTTGCCTATTACAGAAACCAAGGGACTTAGAATGTTCTGACGTACAAACATACGAGTATTGATTTATATCGTTCTGTATTGTGTAACCTGGAAATGACCGAATTTAATAAAATTTCGACACAGTATTCTATTACCTGGATGAGGATGGAAAACGCACATGGTTTTTAGAAGTCGTGTCAGTGGTGGCGCTGCAATAATCAAAAATATGGGGGTGGGGGGTTTTAAAACTGGCTGTCCATTGCCCTGTGAAGAAAGAACTAGCGGCATAATACTTTTTTTTTTTTGGGGGGGGGGTCGGCAATGGTTTGGGGGTAGGGATGCTACTTTTTGACAACAAAAAACGTCCAGAATTTTGAAAAGCAAAAACAGGTTTATATAATAATGTTTGTCTATTTGTGTCTCGTTTCTCAAAGCGTCAACTTTTGGATAGCAAAAAAAGGTTTATGTAATAATGTCTCTTAAAAACAACATGGTCCAAATTGAAGGGCGAAAACAGGATAAATGACAATCCTACCTGGAGGGGCCTGGGGGGTCTAAAGGGGATGTTGCTTCTTTTTCTTCCTATGACGCTACCTCCTTTCGAATGTTCACGATTCAAATAGCGTAGTTCTACATACAGCCGGAAAATCTCAAGCGATGAGAAACCATCTTCATCTTCTTCAACTCAGAATTTTGGCGTCTGACGACAGACCTTTTAACTTGGACTTTTACTTATATAATCAGCCGCAGAAGTTTGTATTTTTCTCCTCCCATGAATTTGGCCTATAAAAATTGTTTTCCGTTCATTGATGGTAATCAAGAGAACTTTTTGTTTCTTCCATCATTAGTTATTCTTTGCATCAATCGTATTCTGGGTATACGGCGGTAAATATACATTTCAAAGGCATCTGTTTTATTTTCTTGTGTTGCATACCAGGTCGAGGTCCCTACTCCCCGAACCAGTCTTCTCCAGCATTCCTTCTTTTGGAGAACTTCGATGCTGTGAAACGAGCTGCCGGGGAATTTGCTTCCTGACGGTTACAACCTGCAACGGTTCAAATCTAACGTGCGCAGACACTTGTCCTCTCTCAGTGCTTCTACAGCCTTTGCGGGAGGCTGACCATAAAAATACCCTAGACCACAAACTCCACCAAGAGGAATTTACAAGGATCTTGGGCACAACCAAATCGCAGAATATCTGGGGCATACCATAATAGATATGGAAAGGACCACATAACTCCGAAATATATTTTAAACAAGACATTCGAGACAATATTAGGGATCGAGACTCTGTGAAGTAAACAACCTGCAACGGGAAATAGTCTGGTATACAGATGAATTAAAGACCGAGCAAAGCACAGGAGCGGGAATCTTTGGAAGAGGAACTAGACAGAGCATTCCGCTTGAAAAATATGCTCGGTATTCCAGTCAGAGCTGTACGCCATCCTGCATTGTGCAAGGATAAATAATGAACTATCCTACAGAAACAGGAGCATCGCGATACTTAGAGACAGTCAGGCCACACTTAGGGCACTAGAAGGTCCCAAATTTACGTCTGCTCTAGTCTGGGAACGTCTACAAGAACTGGAAAAGCTGGCAGAACACAAAAAAGTAACTTTGGAGTGGGTGCCAGGACACTCAGGCATAAGTGGCAATGAAACGGCGGATGAGTTAGCAAGACTAGGCTCGTCTACTCTATACATTGGAGCAGAACCCGCCCTGGGGATGTCTAAAAGCACAATTAGACATCAGATCGTAGAATGTATGAAACATCAGCACAAGGAGTAGTGGAACTTGTTGCCGGGATGTGTTCATGGAAAAACATTGATAAAAGCTCCATGCAAGAAAACAGCTGAAACACTGCTCTCCTTGAGTAGGAATCAGCTTCGAATAACGACGGGCAGGGCCGTATATAAGGGGGGGGGGTTAGGGGGTTCAAACCCCTCCCATGAGTATTCCCATGAATGAAATAAACTACTAAGATAATACAAAAAAAATGTAATCAAGATGAATGAATAAACAGATTTTCTTTAAAAAAACGTAACACAGTTCGGTAATTAGCAATAAGTGATGTTTGTTTAAATTTTTAAAGTATTGTTTAGCCTTTTCTGTTAATCCACCTTTAGATTATGCAGTTTGAGCAGCGATACAACCTATACAGTTTTGAAGCAAATTGAAACATTACAAAATCAAGTCTTTTCTTTTATACATGAACCCCCCTATGGTCAACACCTAACTACAGCCCTGACGACGGGTCTCCTCACGGGACACTGTGGAACACCTGAATAAAATGAGACTCTACAATGGACTGTGTGGTAGAGGGACTGAGTCAGCCTTACATGTACTCTGTGAGTGCGAAGCGCTAGATCACAAGGGAGAACAGCTCTTTGGGAAGCCCAAGTTAGAACTAATAGAGTACAGCTCAGCACCAGGACCAGTAGGAAAACTGCATAAACTTATGCAGGGATCTAGATTGCTGGAGTGGATACTGTAAATGAGAGGAGTTATAATACAATAAGCCTTAAGGCTTCAGTATTGACGGGGTGACAGCATGGTCGGACGGCTTCTGGAAAAAAGAGGATGTTGCTTAGATTAGAGTATTCAAATATCCAGTTATATTTTCTCAACGAAATCTGCCCCGCCCTAGGCCCAGGTAATTACGTGCCTCAGCACGACTCTAAAACAGAGGCCCGTCTCTGATGCTATTGGACCTAGGTTTTCGTGGTATATCCACCATTATCGTCAATATGTTTGCCACCTCAATCAGCGATCTCCGATCTCAATACCTCCTTCCGATGTAGCGTGTAAAGTAACATATGTGTGGGACTGTGGCTCTATATATACGCGCACGAGTTTAGAAAATTAGTATAATTGTAGGGGATGTGTAAATGTATGATGAAGTATTATAAATACATAACTTGACGCTCTGTAACAACAGGTTTAGTGGAATCGGAAGAAAATATTTACATACCAGACGGTTTTGCAAATATTTGAGCCTGCTTTGTCAGTTACCTGCTTCACTAGCTAATCACAGACAGGACCATATTCAGCAGCTGGGTAAAATTTTCAAAATCAGTAATAAAAAGTCTAGTTTCACTACCTTCAGATAGCTTATCTACATATTTTGTTTTTGACCTGCACTAAAAAGTGACCAAGCTGGTTAGACTATCATTTTTCAGAAGGTGGTGAAACTGACCCTGAGATTTAAGAAGTATTATTAGTAATTGCAAATTATCTTTTGTTATATATTTCGTGCTTTGAGAAATGCTACAGAGCTCGTCAAAACGTTGGTATATTTCTAGAGAAATGTTTTTTTCATGGAATTACAGACACAGAATACATGATAAGCTTTAGACATTATATTAATAACCTTAAACCTCAAAATCTTGTAGGTAGATGAATATAATTTTTTTCCGTTTTGATAAGTTTATATAAAAATAATTTATATACACTGTGCATGTCCCAGGACGAATACCGAAAAAAGAAGTCGCACGTAGGTTTCGGAATGTGAAGCCGATATCAAGGAATTATTCTTAAATTGGCATTTGTTACAGAGAAATCAACGTTTGAAGTTTGGTTGTAAAGATGATTGAAACGTATGTGGCCCACCTTATTACTTTTACTTTTAGGCAAAACACTTAGATTTTACAGCATAAAAGGGCGAAGGTCGTTTAGCACGGTTACGCAAACAGGTCTTTTTTAATGTTTTTGTTGATTGTTTACCTCAGCTGGTGATCTAGTGATGTACGAATATGATAAGGGCGGCCACACAATAACCATTTCGGGATTTAATTGAGCGCACATTTCAAATTTTTAGCTATTGAAAATAGACATATAATTTAAACTTATTATAACACAAGTCGATGCCAGAAATCACCCCTTAAAGTTTTCGCGATTCGTCCATGGGGCACCGTGTATAATTGCAAGATTATTAATATACTTTTTATACTTTTGACTTGAATCTCGAAACTCGAAATTCGAAATTTCCCTACTCTTAAATTATGAATCCTGGTCTTTGAACCTTGAATCATGAACTTCTTTAATCTTCAACCTTAAATCTCTGAATGCGAAACTTGATACTTGAATTTTGACATTGGAATCCTGAATCTTGTCTTTTGTATCCTATATCTTGAGTCTCGAATCTCAAATGTAAAATATTGAACCTTAAAATCCATAAACTAAAAACTAGGATATAGAATCTATAATTCAGAATAAGGTGTCTAGAACCTAGAGCCCACGATCTAAATTGTATAATCAAATATTTTTTTGCTAGGTCCCGAATATATTTCACAGAAGGTTAGTAGGTACCAAGGAATTCGAATAGGTCGAAAAAACGAATTCGAATAGGTCGAATTCGTTGGTAGGTACGCATTTGAATTTTTGTTATAACTCAGCAGACCGCGTAGGCAGAGCCTAAATACCAGAGTACCGCGGCTGCTGTGCAAAGGGTTATATTAGGGGAAGTTTGTTAACGCGGGATTTATTGGGCCTGCGAGTATTGACCCGCAGGCCCAATAAATACATCTCCTGGTACTCGATTCCAAAGCCTTGGATACCCTGGGAATAAATGTGCGGTGCATCTGATAGGAGCGGCGAGCGGCAGAACGATAGAGGATAGCTCAGAGTAGGAGGTTCCGTTTGAATATCGATAGAAGAGTGAGAGGTCACCAACAACATGCAGGTGAGTAAGTGGCTGGAGGTAGTGCGTTATGGCCGGGTCGCCAATTAGTCGAATTGCCTTTCTCTGGACGGCATCTAGTATAGACAGGGTAGAAGGGACAGCAGCTCCCCAGACATGAGAATGTCTGGGGAGCTGCTGTCCCTTCTTCCCTGGCTTCAGGCCAAGTATTATCTGGGCTTTATATAGTATGAGAAGGTTACATGGTGAAAAGTACTTTCTGGCTCTAAATAGGTACTCAAGCTTTTTACCAGCAGCTGTTGCAATTGACGCAACGTGTTCGTACCAGATGAGATTTTCTGTAATGTTGACTCCTAACAGCTTGAATGAGTGACTCCTTGGCAGAGTCCGGTTTTTCATTAGAACCTGGTGTTGGCTTGGGCACTTCTTGTTTGATAGCGTACAATATTAGGTCTTGGAAGCATTAAATTTTACCATATTCTTGAGCCCCCAAGTGGTAATGGTATCCAGATCCTTTGGAAGTGAAGCTGCCACTGCCAGTCTTCTGCGTTCCAGCTCGACCACAGAGATCGGTCTATTATGCTCATGATGCCTGTATGCAGCGTACTGTCATCCGCAAAACTGTGGATTAGGTTTGAAGAGCTAGAGAGTAGATGTGTAGTAGATTAATGTGAAGCAAAAACAATGTCGGATCCGATCCCTGCGGAACCCCAGCATTGATACTATGGAAAGAAGACGAAAAGCCGTTTACCATGACAGAGAACTTAGAGGAAGTCTGCGAGCTCTCCGCAAAGCTTAACAGGGAGCCAGTAAGACGGCTTGTTTAGGAGAGCTGCATGCCACAGTTGATCGAATCTAGCGTAGCGAAAACCATATATTGTTGATAGACTTTGTCAGAGGTCGCAGAAACGTCAGTACCAAGTTTATGGTTCAACATATGTGGTTTTAATAATTATAGGTCAGTAAACTACGATGAATGAGAGAGACAATCACCCGATAAGTTTCATAAGCTACATTTTATATTATTAAAAAACATTTTTTAACTACCTAAAATTTATTTCTAAATAATTAATGAAATAAGGACAATAAATAGGGGTGATAGAATAAAATATGTTAGAGTTCACCAGCTCCATTTAGTTGGTTCGCGCAGCGCCTTCTTAGATCTTCGGTGTTCGGGAAGTTCGATTCCCGCACCTGTCAGGGGATTCCTCTCCATATTGGATGGATTCGCACGTTGTATGCTCTCTTTTTTGTTGACGAGTTTTGTTGGCGAAGATTTGGATGCTCCGTTCATTTGGCTCTTGGCTGCTTCCGCTTCCTTGTTAATAGCTGAATAAAGAAAATATAGAAACTATTCATAAAGTCCTTTATCGGCTCTATAATCAGTGATGGATACAGACTTGTTTTATTCATAGTTGTTCCTCAAGGATGCACTGTGCACCTGAGAGTACCTTAAGCAAGCACTACTCAAATGTCTGCTTTTGCAACTGTTTTATTTTATAGTTCTAACCGATCACAAGGATTAATGATCTTGACGTTCTGAAAGAGCTCTAATCAGTTCACTGTTCTAAGGAAAGTGATAGTGATGGGTTATTCTCTGTTTTTCTTAACCATTTGTTTTGTGTCCCTTGGCCCAAATTTTCAACTTTCGTTTAATCCATGGCATCATAAATGAAACTGACTCTCCGCTAGTTAAATACTTGTAAACGGGTCTGGCATTACAGACCAGCAAAGTGGGACGACCTAAGAGACTACTACCAGTCCTTTTTCTGGAACAATGTCTGCTTCAAATCACGAGACCCATCATGGCCCAAGAAATAACAGAGGTATTAATATCGTCCATGTCGTCCAGCGTCCCTTCAAAAACAAGCCGTGGTATAACCAGCGTTGTAGAGAATCAGATACCTCTAAAAACGAAAATTCTAAAGAATGGGGGAAAATCCGAATGCCGAGAACCACCGCAGCTTTATCGACGCTGTGGTGTGATTTCTGAATCACTGTAAACGTTTGATTGACAGCAGCAGTGAGGAACACAGCCAAAAAATTAACAAGCTCCTCTCTTGTCCTAGTTCGTCCAGAAGGTCTGTAGCTAAGGCTGTTATTCAGAACTTTTTCTATTCGTTAATACCACCCTTGACCAAAGAGGACAACTCCATCGCTTCAACTCTTAAAGAAAAGGCAGACATCTTAGGAAGGCCTTTCGCAGCCAATTCTACTGTAGACTTCCAAGAAAGTCCTCCGGCCACCACCATAAACGAGATTCTAGAATGGCAGAGGTCAAATTCCAACATCGAGGTGTAAAAAGCATCCTTCAAAAATTAAATGCGAATAAAACTATTGATCCTGACCAAATCTCAGCCATTGTCCTTAAACGCTGTGCCGCTGCACCTATTCTTTGCAAGCTCTTCAAACTATCGTATCCCGCTTCATGGAAGATTGGCTGCGTACAACCCATCCCTAAGAAAGGCAAAAAAAACCGATCCCACCAACTATAGACCTGTGGGTCTTCTCAGCATGATGTCTATGGAGACTGACATTAACAAACAGCTCCTGAAATACCTGGACAACAATAACATCATAAATGATCGTCTGTATGACTTCTGTAAGCATAGGTGACGGGCGACCTAGGTTACGCCACTCACTTGTGAAACACAACAATTGAAAATCATGACGAATCCCGTGTTGTTGCACTTGACATATCGAAAGTTTTCGATAGAGTGTGGCATGAGGCACTTCTGGTCAAGCTTGTTGCTTATGGACTACTACCTGGCCTGCGCAAGTGACTGAATAGTTTTTTGAACGACCGATCTCTGTTGTAGTCGAAAGCTGTTCTTCAGACGTACTTTCAATAAACGCTGGTGTTCCTCAGAGATCTGTCCTATCCCCTACAATGTTTCTGCGGTACATCTACGTGCTGCTGGAAATAACATCCAATCCAATCTATAACTTCGAAGAAGACAGTACATTAACATCGTGCATGGAACCAGGCAAGCCACTATCATCCCACGACACGGTACGTCGGTGACAGCAACATGCCTCACTGATCAAAACAATTGTCGACTGGGGATTAGTAGATAAACGTACAGAAAACTCAGGCAACAAAACTGACAAAGAAGTCTCACGTTGGCTTACCAGCCAGCTGTGGAAATGGAGGGTCCTAATAGTTGAGTCACCATCCGTCAAGCTTTTGGGGATCAACATCAACTTAATTACATGTCCTGGCACGACCACGTCGTCAGTATTGCTAAAATGGCATCCCAGTAGCTTGGAGTTTTTTTCCGCTGTAGGAAGCTGTATATACCAGAGCAACTACTGCTGCTCTACAAGGCACATATCAGACCATCGCTGGATAGTACTCCCATGTGTGGGGATGCGCTCCGAAGCACTCTCCAAAGCTTCAGGGCACAATCCAGAAGAGAGCAATAATTGTCTCGATATGAAGCGAAGGCGGGAAAAGTGGATTGCGCATTCACCATTTTTGATAATATGTGTAAACATTCTGTAAAATGGTGAAAGTTAGGACTTTGTGCTCTTGGAGACACCTCGGTGTAATAATCTATTAGTTAGAAAGTCAACAGGGAGATAGTTATCCCAAATGAATCAGTTGTTGCGTAACGACATTGTCAGTTTAGTCAACTTTTATAAAATCGATAAAAACGTATTATATTCCTAAATATAATTAATTAAATTACTAAATTTTCATATTTGGGAAAAGTTAGTATATAACGCCCCTTGCTTACTACAAAATCATTCATTTAATTGAAAGATACATTGCGATATGGAAAAAATACTTAAGACCTTTCTGTAAAAAAATTTCGAGGAAAATTTAAATTCTTACCAAATGTTTGGCTTCCGATGATTTGTATTTCCAGAATTAATGTTTTCATAAAGAGGCTTCTGTTCCTCGATCACTCATTGTAATATATATTTTACGTTCTACAGTATGGAAGAGCCGGAAGAGGACCTTCATTTCATACGCAGACAATCCAGGAAATTGCACTGTGACTGGCGATTGTGATTTTTTAGCATGAGGAAGGTGAAGAAAGTGGAAAATACAACTGTTCATGTATTTATATGTGCTTACTGCATTGGATAATGTTGCAAGTTGTGAGAGCAAGCGTACATAGGGTGTTTTAGTGTCACTTGATAGAAATTTAAGATATTTTCAAGCTCGTTTTTCTTTTTATAACTAAGCAAACCGCGTATAGGCAGAGCCTAAATACCACAATACCGCGGAGACTGTGAAAAAGGTTATGTTATGGGAAGTTTGTTAACGCGGGACTTGAATAGGCCAATACCCGTAGGCCCAATAAATACATCTTATGGCAGTCCATTCCAAGCCTTGGAAATTCTGGGAATAAATGTGCGGTCGTACAGCTTGGTTTTTGATGTATGAAGAACGACCGCCTTAGGATGAGATGCAGTAGTCGCGCGGGTGCTTCTGATAGGATCTGCGGAATTATAGAGGTCAGCTCAGAGGAGCAGATTTTGTTTGAATATCGGTAGAAGAGTAAGAGGTCACCAACCGCACGTCGCTGAGAAAGTAGCTGGAGGTGGCGCATTAAGGCCAAGTCACCAATTAGTCGAATTGCTATTCTATAGAAGCCATTAAGTATAGACAGGGTTGTAAGGTTAGCAGCCCCAGACGTCACAGCAACACTCCAAGCCAGGTTTTATCTGGGCTTTATATGTATAACGTGAGGAGGTTAGATGGTGAGAAGTACTCTCTGGCTGTGTATAGGTACCCAAGCTTTTTGTCAGCAGCTGTTGCAATTGATCCAACGTGGACTCTCTCTTAAGAGTTTGAATGAGTTACTTCTTGGTAGAGCCTATAGCCTAATTGTTCATTAGAACCGGGTATTGGCTTGGGCACTTGTTGTTTGATAGAGTGCAATACTGGATCTTGGGAGCATTACATTTTACTATATTCTTGAGGTCTCAAGCGATAATGGCCTTCAGATCATTTGAAAGCGAAGCACCCACTTCCAGCCTTCTACGTTCCAGCTCGACCACATAGATCGGTCTATTTCTCATAATGCCTGCGTGCAAAGTACTATCATCCGCAAAACTGTGGATCATTGATGTGAAGCTGACACAATGTCAGACCCAATAACGATTTCTGAGGAACTTCAGCGTTGATGTTATGGAAGAAAGAGAAGAAGTCGTCTACCGTGACAGAGATTTTTTGACCTGAGAGGAGACAATCGCACAGCTTAACAGAGAAGCCGTAGAACGCAAGCTTGTTTAGGAGAGCTGCATGTCACAGTTGATCGAATGCCTTTGAAATATCGAGAGCAACGACGTGAGACTCGCCAAACGAATGTTCCACACATGTGTGACGTAAGCAAGGAGATCTCCAATTGATCTTAGATGTCGGAATAAATATTGTCATTGATTAAGTGATGGAGCTCAAGGTATTTCATGAGCTCTTGGTTGTCGCACTTCCCTATAACTTTACTAATCACAGAGAGCAGGCCTGTAGTTGGTTGGATCGGCTTTCTATCCCTTTTTATCAACTCAACTTATTTTGGCCAAAAAAATGACTTACAGTGTTTAAGCAAGAACTGATTCAAGTAGATCAAAATCACGACATAGAAAAGTGGTTCAAATCCATGTTCCATAAATAATGTGGTATCCAGAGCCGTCACAAGATTTCGGAAAGCCTACGGGGCGAATTAGTTGGAACGATCGTCTATGCACCTAGGTTTATAGTCGACGGTGGAAACAGAAATTTTCAAAGAGCAAAAAATGTCTCTCATACTGGAATGCTTGCGCAAGGCCGTTTGAAGCAAACATGTACGGAAGTTGTTTCAAATGGATTCCAATAAAATTGCACTGCCAATTTACCACAAAGTTTCACAATTCAATCAGAATTGGAGAAGATTAACCATCAACAAAATACCACCTTAAGCTTCTTTTTATAAAGAACCCATCCATATAAACTCTGTTCACTCAAAGCAGGCTTTGGCACAATTGAAGATCTAATAATTTCAAAAATATATCCACCATAAACTTCTTTTTATGAAGGATCCATCCATAAACATTCGATCCACTCAAACCAGGCCTGGGTACAATAATTGAAAGTCCAATACTTTAAAAAGCATACCCACCTTCAACTTCCAAATCACCTCGATCACTGATTATGCTCTCCAAATCATCCCGGGCACTATCCTCAGGTGGAATTTCCATTTCTCTCTCCACGTCCCCTCTGCCAGACATTTCTGGATTCGGCTCTTCGCTCAACAAATTGTTGTTTCTTCCGTATTCGAAGACATCGTTTTCTTGGTTCCTCATTCTACGTCTGATCCTCATCGGGCAAGAACCGTTCACTGAGAACATCTGCATGCCATCGGTGATGTCCTCGTTCAAGCAAAATATGTCGCTAGCGTTGCGCATTTTGTCACTGTGGCGGTGTATAAAATTATAAATAGAACGGTGATATAAGCTATTTTGCAAAATGTCAGTGTGACTGACATGAGCTAGTTCTATACTAAGGTGTTAGTCATACAACACAGGTTGATCATAAACTACACCCTTTCTGGAAAAAGGGTGGTGTATGTTCATTCATGAAATACCAATAACCCTATTCAGTATTATGGGTAAAAATATTGGAAAAATTATTTATCAAAGAATACAACAGTATACAGATTTAAAGAAAGCCTTCGATAGTGTAGAGGGTAAAGACGGGTACTCACGAACCAGTTTCGCTGAATCAGTTTGATTGATTCAGTGAAACTGAACATGTAATGATCGTGAGAACACCTATTCAGAAAATTGATCAGTGGGTTTCTGCTTTCAGTCAAACTGAAAGCCAGTCCTACTTTTCATTCAGTTTGACTGAATCAGTATTGAAAAATGAATACAAACGTCATTTTTATTAATGCTGCATTGGTTAAAATGATTCATTAAAAATGAACAGTGAGAACAAACTTCGCTTTCAGTGTCACTGAATCAGTCAAACTGATTCAGCGAAACTGAATCGTGAGAACCCGTCTTAAGAGTTCGTTTTAGCGGAAACCGAAACTCGGTTTGACCAATTGACGTCCTAGGTCAAATGAGACCACTCCCAAAATGCTCCGGTGAAAAACTGCAACAGGCAGGGCCTGGGGCCTCATCATTATCATCATCATCATCATAGTCACAATGACTTAACAGACATGTTGTGAACTCGTAAAATGCATTAAGTCGGAGCTAGAGTATTGCCGACACGAATATTATCGATAGTTTTGAGAACTGTAGCTCGCCATCGCCATCGATTTGTTGTCAGTTCAGTGGCGCTCTTGATACTCATATCCAACAATTGTTTCATCGTATCCATCCAGCGTGTAGGGGAACGGCCACGGCGCCGCCCATTCGGGGCGTGACCCTGGACTACAAGTTTCTCCATATTATCGCTTCTGTGAATATGTCCGAAGAATGTAAGTATTCTCGTCGACACAATGGAGGATGGTCTCTTTGGATTACCGAGATCATCCAGTATGCAAACATTAGTTTGATGGGCGGTATAAGGAACTCTCAGCATTTTCCTCCACGTCCACATCGAAAGCATCTATGCGAGCTCGATCTATCTTTTTAAAAGTCCAAGTTTCCGAGGCATACAAAAATATGGAACCAGCGTCATTTTGGTAGCTTTAGTGATGTTATGGTCACGCCATATTTTAGTAAGCTTTGTCATGGCCGCACGTGCCTGTTGAGTGCGCCGTCGAATCTCATTTTAACAACTACCCGAATTGTTGATCAAAGAACCGAGGTACACAAAACTTTGAACTACTTCACAACGGCCTATTGACTTTATTCCTCGATGATTATCATGCTCTCTATCTGCGATCATAACCTTGGTCTTGTTGTAGCTATTACCACGACCATATGCTGCACTGTGTTGTTCTAAGATGTTTAATAGAGCTACTAGTCCTTCCTGAGAAGCGGCAATAAGGGTTGTATCGTCAGCAAATCTTAAGTTGGATATTTTGCTTCCGTCAATAGTTATACCGCCATTCCAGTTGTTCAATACCTACACCGACACATTATGAAAAAACCGAACAGGTGAGAACCCTATCTGGGGGTGTATATTGCTTAGAGTATTCAAAATATTCAAAGACAACGACGTCCCTATTTACAGAACAGCACATACTAACCTGATTTTTAGGTAGTGATATTTCCCCAATAGCTTAAGCATTAAGAATTCAAAGTATCATAACCTTTTTATTTTCCATTTCTTGATGTAGCGTCTGGTGACGTCATCCGCAGTTTATGGATTAGTTTTGTAGTCTTAGATAGTACTCGTAAATCTTTGATGTGAAGCAGAAGCAAAGTCGGTGCCAATACAGATCTCGCGTTGATGTTATGGAAGGAAGAGGAAAATACATCTACCATGACAGAGATTTTGCGATCAGAGAGGAAGTCTACTAACCAACCGCAAAGTCAGGGGCGTTTTTAGCCCCTCAACCGCCTTTGTGCAAACAGAAATGTCGCCTTTTTTACGTTCCGCAGCGATAGGTGAGGGCAGTGGTATTAATTGATCGCAAAAATTTTCGATTTTGAGATAATAACGCTTTTTGAATGGTGATGAAATTTGGGTAGCGATATGCTGTGGGGTCGTACTTGGTAATTCTGCTATAATTTTTTACGTGGGGATGAAATTGCGATGGCTGGGGGAAGCAGGTTGTCAATTGGTGCACTAGTCACTTTCAGTTTATCGTAGTTACGAGCGTAGTTAGTTGTAAATTGGTAAATCCTAAAATTTGCGTTTATAATCATTTGTCGCTTTTAGGAATTAGCAACTTAAAATTAACAACTGTAAAGAGAAGGTGACTACTGCACTATCTGTAAGGTTCAATGCCTAATAGATAAGACAAAAGTCCGAACAAAACACTTAACATAAACAGACTACGGTAGGTACGTCTCGATACACAAGTCTAGATTTACATTTTTTATTTTGGATCTTGCTTATTTTTCAGTTTTCTGAAAAAAATTATTGGAAAACTAGTATATTTCAACGACTTCTATACACAGTTAAAAAAAGTTATCATTTTAGGACTCACCCTGTATATATTAAAGTGAAAATCTGGAATTGTGACTAAAATGCCAAGCTTTCGGCAATGTTTATTGGCATCTTGGGAGCTTTAACCAAAAACGGAAAAGTGCATTGAGTCACAGATTTTCAAATGCAATTCTCAAACAAAAAAAACGTCAAACAATCTTTGGCTAATTTAACTCGGTGTCTTCCACAACCCAGGTCACAGAAACAACCAACATAGGTGTAAAATTCAAACTAAACAACGACCTTTACATGTTTAAATCACCCGAAAAATTACAAAATTCGTGGTTTGAACAAACATTTTTCGATTTAAATTTTTTTTAGAAGGTCGTTGTTTAATTTGTATTTTACACCTATGTGTTGGTTGTTTGTGTGACCTGTATTGTGAAAGACATCGCGTTGAATTAGGCAAAACAATTTTGACGTATGCTGCTTACCGGATTTTTCTATTTACTACAGATACTGCGCCCATTTTTGAGGTTTAGTTTAAAATGCAATACTGTCCCACTTTTTCAATGATAGGTATGTATCATGGGGTGCATACACACAGAAAAATCTGTCGTTCTGTCAAAGACTTCCGCTTGGATTCAATGGGACGTTACACTCAGCATTCCTCAAATACAGCGATGTTTTATCCAGTGGGAAGTATATAGTTGGTACGAATTATATCGTATTGTCGATTCAACTACAAGATGTCATTGGATTCCAATGAATAATTCAATCGCAGCCTGTCGTAGAATCGAATCTGTGTTTGGTAATTGATTCTAAAGTACTTTCTTTTTCTTGGACCAACAGATTTTATTGCGAGGACAGCTGATCGATTCGTTTGGAGGTTTAATTGTGTGACTTTGTATGAAGTTATAAGGAGCATGATATAAGAATTAGACATCAGCCTGCACCAGTTGTTGCATTTTTACCTGAAATATACCTGTCTGTCTAATCTAAATACCTGCATTCAAATGTGGGTGTTGGCTCTTCTAAGCCCAAATTTCTCAGTAGGTCCTCCATTTAATATATAACTGGACACATTTAAATCACACAATTGCCTCTGTTCTTTCTTTTTACGTTCATTGAATCGGGACATCAGTCCCACCGAATACTGACTATAGTTCAGCGAACGACAAGGGCCATTGAAACAAAATTAATTTTTATCAGATGAATCATCACGAACTGCTGTTGTAGTAATAATTTTTGTACATCGAATAGATTGTATGCTTTGCTTAAATGAAACATAGGGTAAATTTCGAAAACAAAAGGATGTTTTGATCGCATAGTATGTCAATACTGGTATTACAAGGATTATACATATCGCTAGAACAAATATAAAGTTATTTTGAATTTATTGGCGTACCTGTGACTACTTCGAATATAAGGATTGATATTCTTTCAAAGACATGGATTTGAAACAACTGTAAATATATTTAAACGATGGAAAAACATCCAAATACTAATAGTTAATTGGAAACGCAACAATATTTTTTTCGTGTACCTATGTATCTTTTGTAAAACAAGAACAACAAGAGAGCGTCCTTTTAATTTAGTATCTACTTTCCTGTTGCACAAAGGATGGCGCTTGAGGAGCCTGGGCCTCCAAGACTACGGGGCACCCAAAACGACACCCCCCCCCCGCAACTGCGGGCTTAGTTACGCCACTGATTAATACACCAGAACATTTTATTCTGTTATGTAATGGGCCAGGTTGTTTTTCAAGCTCTTGTACCATCAAGTTACCCAAGTTATATCAGTCAGCAAGGAGGAAAGTTGCTTTGGGGTGGGAACGACGCTAAAGCTTTCGGCAGCCAGTTTCCACGTTACGAGAGATAAAATGGCGTCTGCAAGGCATAGTGGTAGGCAGAAATTAATTATTTCTTTCATTAGTAGAAGTTTATTAATTAAGGAAGCGCTCGAGATTCGTCTCTTTGTTTGCAGAACGTCATCTCAACCCTTTGCGCTCGAGGCGGAAAGAGAATCCGACATGCTGGAAGGATGAGAGGCAGGCAACTTTAAAATGGAAACTTATATAGGAAGATCGCCTGAAGGACTTCCAACAACGAATTCATTATGTATATTGCGTAAATATTCCTGAGGAGTTTAAGAAAAAGAGGCACCAAGACGACAGTATGGCGTTATTAATCATTTAAGGCGTGGTAATGGAATTCCAGTGGGTAATGTGATACATGAAAAGTAGAAGTCTTTCGTAGCCGTCGTTCGATGGATTTGTGGTTCTTGGGTTTTTAGGCTGGCGTCGTTGAGCGTTGCGGCTTGACCATGGGTGGATGGCATCTTCAGAGCTATTTCACTTCAGCGGCTCATTCAATTGAAACCTATTTCAAATATCGTGAAATCTCTGCTGTAGTGAGCAACAGGTCACCGTCAAAACCAATACCAAATTTAGAAATAGCCAAAGTGATCAAGACGTCTAGTGGTGGAATTTAGAACCCAATGGTGTGTATGTGTGTCCGTGGTAACCAGATTCTTTTAGCATGCATGTGTACCAACTCAGAGAGAATGAAATCAAAACACAGAAATGTTATGATATTGTTTTTTATTATTTGTTTCTTAACATTTGTTTTGTATTTATTAATCATGAGTGCTGAGTGTTTATGGTATGGTTTTATTACTTGATTCTTGTATTTATCAAATCATTAATGCTTTGTATTTCGTATATTTTACTGGTGAAGTATTTATATTGATATGTTGAAATATACGACTCAAAAATGTCTTGATAATAGTGGTAAACTGGCTCTTGTTATTGATATTAATTTGTATAATAAAGTAATGGTTATAAACATTCACAATCTAAATGATAAATAATAATAATACATGGTGGGCTAGGTCTCTGGATAGAATGTGGAAAAATGAAAAATATCAGCATATATAAATAAATAAATATAACCAACACATAAAGGAGTAAATAAAGGATGTAAATAGGATAGGGTATATAAAATATAAGCATAGCATCGCAAGCATAGCAGCATAGCAAGCATGGTATCTAAGCACATAAATAGATCAATAAATAAATATAAAGAATAAACAACAGATAAAAGGGCTGGTTAGAAGAAATGTATGGTTCGTGAATGCGTGATCATAACCCACTTCCACCTACGGTAAGTGATAGGCCGCCCCGGGGACAGTCACCTTAGTTTCCACAACCATAAAATAAATATCGTACATACATAAAGAGGATCACTAAGGGTTGAAATAGATACACCTAAATAAGACAGAGTTGTCTCTGTTCACCATCAGCCTGCAATCCCTCAGGACCTAATACCTAGAGTAGACGTAAATCAGAGACCCAACACCATATAAAGTCGTCTTAAAAATCCGGAGGTATAGTCAAACACTTTAAATATCGTAGTCAGTCCATATTAGTTAATAATACAAACTCAAAATACAACATACCTGCAGGTATTCGTGAAAAAAAATCAAAATCCTCTTTGTTGAAATTTTGGCCTCCAGCTTGTTACGTTTTTCAAAAACAATCCCCTCTCGTAATGAATAAACAAACTATGGCAACCAGTCTCCAAGGACTCCCTGTTTTATTCAACTGACAAAACCCAAAGCATCACAGAACTGTAGCTTTGAGTCACAGATTGAAAATGACTATGGAACTATTTGCTCTATGAAAAGTCACTCATGATCCGATAAATATCAAAATATCTGAACAATATATGATGTAGTAATAATCAAATAAATTACTTATCTGAACTTCATGCCATATTAACCAATAGTTGAGTCCTAAAAAAGGCTTTTGAGCGCAAAAAGTCAGAAAGAAATGAAATTTAGTGTTAGTGGGATGGTAGACATTGGTCCTCTGAGTTTGCGACTTGGGGGGTTAAAGCTCGAGGGGTGGGGGATGAAAACTTAGCTTCGCGACGGTTATCGAAAAATAAATAAAATTGCGTCGTTTTGGTAATTGCTATCGAAAAAAGCTTCAAATGGTTTATGATGGAGAGAACAAAATGAATTAAAATCAAAATGCGTGTATTAAGGCCGCTGCAGATAATAAAGAAATGAGAAGATATTCTTTTAGGAAAAGAAAAATGTTACACGGCTTTTGATATAGTTTTTCATTTTAATCCGCGATGAAATTCTGATTTTAGTGAAAATCACAAACCAACCCTTAATTTTGGCGCACTGTAGGACGGAAACTATTCGTGGCACACGAAACATGTAAAGACTAAAATTATGCAACATTTTATTCTCTCCATAAACCATTTGAAGCTTTTTTCGGTATCACTTACCAAAACGCCGTTTTTTTTTCGGAAATCGTCACGAAGCAGAGTTTTCACCCCTCCACCCCTCGAGCGGCAACCCCCACGAAGTCGCAAACTTAGTCGTACGTTCAGAGGACCAATATCTACCATCTCACCAAATTTCATTTTTTCCGATTCCGACCTTTTGCTGTCAAAAGCCTTTTTTACGATGTAACGGTTGGACTAGTAAGTTAATCTTAAAGATTGTAACACTTTATATCTTCAATTAACAATCAAAAGCACAGTCAGTTGAGATAAAGTCCACAAATGATTTAAAACGGCAAGAACGTATCAAGAAAAATACCTCACCGGGAGCCGGTGCTCGCCATCGTTCGCGATTTACTGTCAGTTCAGTGGCGCTCTTGATACTCATATTCAGCAACTGTATCGCCGTGTCCACCCAACGTATAGGGCAACGGTCACGGCGCCGCCCACTCGGAGCATGACCCTGAACTACAAGTTTCTCCATATTATCGCTTCTGTGAATATGTCCGAAGAATGTAAGCATTCTCGTCGACACAATGGAGGATAGTCTCTTTGGATTGCCGAGTTCATCCAGTATGGAAACGTTAGTTCGATGGGCGGTATAAGGGACTCTCAGCATTCTCCTTCACGTCCACATTTCAAAAGCATGTATGCGAGCTCGATCTGCCTTTTTAAGGACCGGTTTCTCAATGTCCAGTTAAATATTTATCTACAAGATAACAGCAACTGTTAGATAAATTGTTTAAACAATTGAAGGCTAAACTTACGAAGTCACGTAAATCTTATCTGACAGTTGTATCCATAGAAACATTATCTGGCAGATACCCATCTGACACTTTAACTGGACATTGAGAAACCGGCCCTTACAGTCCAAGTTTCCGAGGTATATAAAAATATGGAGAACACAGGAGACTGAACCAGCGACATTTTGGTTACTTTAGTGATGTTATGGTGACACCATATTTTAGTAAGCTTTGTGATGGCCACATGGGCCTGTTGAATGCGCCGTCGAATCTCATTCTCACAACTACCCGAATTGTCGATCAAAGAACCGAGGTACACAGAGCTTTGAACTACTTCACAACGGCCTACTAACTCTATTTCTCGATGATTATCGTGCTCTCTATCTACGATCACAACCTTGGTCTTGTTGTAGTTAATACAATGAACATAGCTGCACTGTGTTATTCTAAGATGTTTAATAAAGCTACTAGTCCTTCCTGAGAAGCAGCAATAAGGGTTGTATCGTCAGCAAATCTTAAGTTGAATATTTTGCTTCCGCCAATAGTTATACCGCCATCCCAGTTGTCCAATATCTGTCTCATCACAAATTCGGAGTAAATGTCAAATAACTTCGGAGATAATACACATCCCTGACGAACTCCTTTTCTGGTTGCTGTTTGACCAGACAGCTTATCATCAATTCTTACACGAGCCGAGCTAGACTCGTAGAGTTGCTGTATGAGAAATGCTAAGTGGTCCCATAGAGATAAGAATTCCCCACAGTTTAGGTAGGCAGGTAAACTACTTCCTACAATATCTGATTTTTAAGACAACATTAATGTAGACGAATAAATATATTTTTTTCAAATTTCAAAAACCAAAATATATTCACAACTTGATGAAGGAAAAGTTGTCGTAGGTATATTCTTAGATTTTTCTCGAGCCTTTGACACCATGGGTATTAGAATATGATCAGTACAGCTATTTGCTTAGGTTTCAGAAGATCATGTATGGTTGAGGAAAAACAGGGTGGAATGTTGGGCCCCTTGCTGTGTTCGACGTACGTGAAAGATTCAAATCCAAATCACATTATTGGTATTGTGTAAACTTATGCTGATAACATAAGACATTTGGTATCACACAATAAATATGAATACTGCAATACTACCAGTGAATAAGTACGTAGAACCTTTTTCGATTTAGGAAATCGAACTTGTAGCTGTGGATAAGCAATGAAAAAAAGGAAAAGTGTGAAAAATGATTAATCTTCATATGAAATATTACAAGGCGATAGCTCTTCCAACCTTCTTAAATGGTAGTGAAACATAGACAACAGCGAAAAAATAAGAAAATGGGATACAAACACAAGAAATGACCATTCTAAGAAGAGTGAAAAGTTGCACAAAGTAAGACTAAGGAACATAGACATAAGAGAGGAATTAAGCATCTTCAATATAAACGAAAAAATAAGAGAAAATAAAACTAAATGGAAAGAACATGTTAAACTAATCTACGAAAATAGGATTCCAGCCAGAGTCAGATTTTATCAACGCTCTGGAAGAAGAGATGTTGGAAGGGTGAGAAAAAGATGGGTATCGTAACAGGCGAAGTGCCTAATACTTGAAGTTTAGCTTAATTTAGTTTATTTAGTACTTAAGAAAGCCTTGGAAAACGAGGAAGGCGGAATAAAGGTCGTTGGAACATGGGTAAACAACATAAGATACGAGGACGACACGGTGAGTTTGGCGAAGAATATAGAGGGTCTGCAGAGGCTGATGACTAAAGTGTCTGCTTGCAATCAGGAACATACGGTTTATCACTCAATATCAGGAAAAATAAATTTATGGTAATCTCGAAAAACAAACAAGCAAACGTTACTCTAAGTATAGACGGCAGGAATATAGAAAGAGTGGAACTTTATACATATCTTGTAAGTCTTGAGTAATGGTGAACAGCACAAATGACTACACTCAGGAAATAAGAGTGTGAAAAAGCAAGAGCTAACTTCACTAGGATGAATAAAATCTTTTACAGCAAAGATTTAAGTGCGACACTAACACATCGTCTAGCTAAGTGTTACGTTTTTTCTTCTCTCCTCTACGGAGCTGAAGCATGGACTGTGAATGTCGCAACTCTGAGGATTGAGGTATTTCAAATATGGGTGTTCAGGGTCCTCAGCAATATGGTGGATGGATAAAGTAACAAATGCTGATGTCCAGAGACGCATTGGCAGAGAAAAGGAAATTGTAGATATAATTAAAAAGCGCAAATTAGAATATCTAGGCCATATTATGAAAGGGAAGAAATATAAACTTCTGCAGTTGATTCTCCAAGGCAACATTCAAGGAAAACGTAGTATAGGCAGAAGAAAAATTTCATGGCTACGGAAGAAGAAGTTTATTAATTTGCAACATAAATATGTTGCAAATACAAGGCAAATAAAACAACAAGAAGAAGACTTCGTATCTGCATATCTCTATTCAAATTTTCTTTGACATTGAATACCTATTGGAAACTCCAATAGCACGGAGAGCAGAAAAGTCTGGGAAAATAACAACGACAAACAGTTTACACCATGCGACGGATGGTATTTAGATGAATTACGACTCAGACGTTAAGTTTCAATTAGTAGTTTAGCGACAACGAACTGGTGGTCATTATCGTTCCTGTACTAACTGAAGCAGAGATGCGACCTCTATTTAAAAAGAAGAAAAGAAAATCGGTTTATCGTTGTATTGTTGATAATGATGTAAAATTCGAGTACGTAAAGGTCATTTTGAAACTTGTGAGTTTATTAAGAATTTTGGGAAAAAAAACGTATGTAAGGTTGTCGTCTTTCTGTTAGCCCCCCTGATTTCATATAAACTTATTTCATCGATGACTAGCAAAACATTTTCCTAATGGAACAGAAACATTGTATAGGTATCTGTTAGTGCCGTTATTGTAACAAATCAATTCCGTAATGTCTGGACTACACTGATCTATCTATGTAGTCTCCAATTTCCTACCTTCTTATTTACTGTGTAAGGCTTTCGCGGCCATCATCCAATGAATTTGTGGTTCTTGGGTTTTTAGGCCGGCGTCGTTTAGCGTTAAAGCTTGACGTTTCGCCACCACGAGTGGATGGCATCTTCATCAGAAGCTATTTCACTTCGGCGACTTCCAAAATACTGACGGCTGGTGGATGTGCACCTGTATTTATACCTGCTAATGGTGACGTGGCCCACCCGTAGCGTTGGTAGCCCAGCCCCTTCGCGATATGGTAGTTAGTGTCTTCAGGTCCTTTAGGATGGGTATCCATGTCCGGTTGGCTTTCTGTATTTCTTCTTTCCTATTGAAATTATTATGATGTTTTTGTATTTCGATGGCTTCTCTTTGAAGTCTGGCATGGTATGAAGACGTTGCGGCAAGAACCTGAGTTTCTTCAAACTTGATCCTGTGACTTCCCTCCTTAATCGCATGTTTGGCTACCGCTGATTTGTCGGTATAAAATAATCGATAGCTAGCCTTATATTCTGCTATCCTTGTGTTTATCAATCGCTTTGTTGTTACTATGTATACACTCCCACATGTGCATGGTATGCGACATACCCCCGGTGTTGTGAGTGGGTCTCTTTTATCCTTCACCGTTCTCAAATATTCTCGTATCTTTCTTGTCGGCTTATAGATGGTCTTGACGTTTTCCTTTCGTAACATTTTTCCTATTCTGTCTGTTATTCCAGGCACATAGGGTAGAAAAGCTTTTGCTATCGGTTTAGGTTCTGGTTTTGCCTTATTTCTTCCCATTGTTCTTGTTATTTCCTTTTCTGTGTAACCATTTGCCTTAAGAGTATTCTTTAGATGTTCCAGTTCGGTGTCGAGTTCTTCTGGTTCGCACACTTTTCTAGCCCGTTCTGTCAAAGTTCTAATAATTCCGTACTTCTGTGATCGGTGGTGGTTTGATTCTTTATGTAAGTACCGGTCAGTATGAGTTGGCTTTCTATATACCTTATTACCTTGTGCCCTAATCTAACTCCTTTTCTTGTTAGAAGAACATCAAGGAAGGCGAGATTTTTGTTTTCTTCTACCTTCATGGTGAACTTGATGTTTTCATGCACGCTGTTCAGCTGTTCTAGAAATTCTTCGAGCTTTTTTCTTCCGTGATTCCAAATGACAAGCGTTGCGTCACCGCACGGCATACCGGCATTGCTTGCAGTGCCGAGAGCAGCGTATTCCTCATACCACCTAGGGTTCAATGACCATAACCAGGATAGTAATAGCTTGGACTGGCCAGAGCCTGCGTAGTTGTCCTAGGAACTTTTTTTATGTTCAGCCTCCCGCAAAGGCTGAAAGCCTACGGCACTGTAGAAGCGCTGCGAGAGGACAAGTGACCGTGCACGTTAGATTTGAAACGCCGCAGGTTGTAGCCGTCGGGAAACAAATTCCCCGACAGCTCATTCCACAGCGTCGAAGTTCTCCAAAAGAAGGAATGCTGGAGGAGACTGGTTCGGGGAGTAGGGACCTCGACCTGGTAAGGATGAGCTCGGAGAGCCACTCTAGTGTTCCTTGCTCGAACGGCCTTCGGTGTTATTATCTGGTTCTGGCTCCTGATATTTGATCAGCTTTTCCCCCTCCTTAGAGGATGTTCACTTGGGCAGGCGCCGAAAGCTCTATATCAAACATTGTTATTATGAGCTTTTAAAGCAAAATCAGACGTTTACCACGTCAAAATTTAGAGTCTCAACCAGCCAAATAGTCGAATAATATTGAGAAAACAAACCTATTATCAGCTGCTGGAGCCTCGTTGTGCATCATCAAGGAAGATAAACACAAACGAATGATGACCGGAGCCAATGCCATAGGAAGAATGGCCAAAAAGCTGGACTAATAGGTTATATTGTCAAAATTTAATGTGAATGTCAAATTATTATGCCAATACGCTCATACAAGGGATAACCTTCGAGGGTGGCAATATTTTGTAATACTGTTTTACAAATAAATGAAAATGAAAAATGATTTTTTAGGTTTCTCTCGCATGGTTGCAGTAGCAATAAGAGTGGACGGGCTATGCCAAGTCAACACCTGAACGATTATTGTTCTGAATTTAGGAATCATCGTAAAATACTCCGGGTCTTCAGAATTACAGTCTTTAGGAATATTTTGTGAAAGTTTTCGTCCAGGCTCAACTGTTGCTATTATCATTATTTAAAATAAAAAAAAGGGTCACCTTGGGCTCCGACACACCAGGTTGCTCTTCAATTACCCAGTGATCGCTCCACACACTGTGAGGTGAGCAATCACTGGATCTGCGTATCGTGCGTCCTAAGTAGACGAAGGGACCCAAGGATGACTGCCTTCTGCATTCTGGCGGCTAAGATGCGCACCGCCGCAATAGGTTAGTGCGTGGTGACAGCGCAACCGGTTAACTCTCAACGAAAACAAAACGATCATAATAAATATTTTACTATACATTGTTCACTCCCAAGAGATTTGGCATTGCTAAGTAATCAACAGAGAGAGAATGTACGAAGCAATGGTGCAGCTAGGATTTCCAGGAAAACTCATAAGGCTAATAAGAATGACATTACAAAAAACGAAGAGCAAAATTACATGGATGGGCAGTGAGTCACAAGAATTTGAAGTGAGTAAAGGACTCAGACAAGGCGATCCTCTGTCAACGATACTTTTTAACTTGACGCTTGAAGCAATAATTAGAAAAAGCAAAATCAAGACAAATAACGAACACCAATGTATAGCATATACAGATGACTTAACACTAGTAGCAAAAACAAAGAAAGAACTAGAGAAAATTACGGCAAGGATAGCTGCGGAAGCAAGGAGATTTGGGATGGAGATAAATCAAGGCAAGACAAAATATATGGTCATGGGACAAATGGAAAAAACTTCTGATGATCAACCGAACCTAACTTTTACGGCCAACAACATGAAATATACTTTTGAAAGGACTACGGAATTTATGTACCTAGGGGTAATCATAGAGCAAAAGGGAGAGGAGAAACTAGAAATACAGGCAAGGATCATGAAAGGAAACCAGGTATGGAGCCCTGAAAAATCTTATGAAATCCAAATATGTATCCAGAAAGACCAAACAGAGAATTTGCACAACTGTAGTAAGACCAACAGCGACATATGCTTGTGAGACGTGGACTTTGATAAAGAGGAGGAAGAAAAAATTACAAGATGGGAAAGAAAAATGTTGAGAGCTATTTATGGAGACGTAAGGACAAACGAGGGATGGAGGAGAAGAACAAACCAGGAACTGTCCAGTGTCATGGCTCCACTTGTTTTAAACGTTCACCCTACTACAACTGTGTTGTGTTATTGTATAGCAAGCTTTCGCACGAGCTTCGCGGCATAACTCATTATTAATAGTTTTAACTACCAAGGTTAATTTTATTTATAGCCGATAATAGGTGTATAAGTGTAAATTATATCTTTCTATATTCTATATTTTCTTTTGAATTTTCATTGTATACCCTATTTTTTAATTTCTGTTATGTAGTATATTAACCTTTCTCTTTGTACACTGACGTGCCATATACAATGTGTTGCACCATCATGTCGACAAACTTAAAGTTATCGAGAAAAAATGCGAAAAAAGGGGTCCACCTTTTAATTAATTCTTTATTACATTTTCAATTTCTGTATCACGACTCCATGGGTTCGCGTAGTTGTAGCGCCATAGCTTGATCATTTATCGACCGATTCACGACATTTTGGACTCATTTTATAGGAGAACGACTGGACATATCAACTAAAGTAAAAAAAGATAATACCTGATAATTTCCAAGGCTAAAAAAATTCACAAAGCTGAAAAAAAAATTTTTTTTGAAATGGACTTATTTGGGTTACTTACAAATAATTTGAAAAAAGCCGTATTAGTGCCTATTTAAGACAGTTTAATGTTTATCAGGATGTTTCCTGTCTAGCGACACGCAATTCGTTTATGTAGGTATACTAAAATCATCGACGGAATAGGCTTTTTTATTATGACTAATTTTGAAATAAACGAGAATTTGGTATGCACATTGTCTTTATTGGTATTCGGTACAGATTATTACTTAAATTGTGCATGTAATTGACATGAACAAATGTGATTATTTAGTATTTGAGTTATTCAATGAAATTTTCAAAATGTCCGCCATTTTCATTTAGGCACGCTTGACTTCTGAAACTAACGCTCTGGGTTACTTGACGCTAAGCTACACCCCAGTCTGTTTTCTTTGATTTCCACGTGATTCCAACATATCTCATTTCAATGAGTTGCCTTTCAGTTATTTGGCTGAATACTAAATAAATAATACTAAAAATAAAAATAATAAAATTTGTTCATGTAAATTGCATTTAAGTAATAATCTGCACCGAAGTCCAATAAAGACAATGTGCAAACCAAATTCTCGTTTATTTCAAAATTAGTCGTAATAAAAAAGCCTATTTCGTTGATGATTTTAGTGCTACATAAACAAATTGCGTGTCGTTAGACAGGACACATCCTGATAAACATTAAACTGTGTTTATAAGTAGGCACTAATATGGCTTTTTTCAAATTATTTGCAAGTAACCAAAACAAGTGCATTACAATTTTTTTAAAGTTTGGTGGATTTTTTTGGCCTTAGAAATTGTCAGATATTATTTTTTGCCTTAGTTGATATGCCCAGTCAATCCCCTATAAAATGGATCCAAAAACTTTCGAATCGCTCGATAAATAATCAAGATATGGCGTTACAATTGCGTGAACACATGGCGCTGTGATACAGAAGTCATAATACAAAAAGGCCTATTCTGTCGAAAATTTTAGTGCTACATACACGAATTGCATGTAATGAGACAGGAAACATCCTGATAAACATTAAATTGTCTTAATAAATAGGCACTAATACGGCTTTTTATCAAATTATTTGTCAGTAACCCAAATAAATGCATTTCAAAAAAAAATTCAGTTTGGTGAATTTTTTTAGCCTTAGAAATTGTCAGGTATTATCTTTTTTGCTTTAGTTGATATGCCCAGTCATTCTCCTATAAAATGAGTCCAAAATGTCGTGAATCGGTCAATAAATAATCAAGCTATGGCACTACAACTGCGAGAACCCATGGAGTCGTGATACAGAAATTGAAAATGTAATAAAAAATTAAGTAAAAGGTTGACCCCTTTTTTCGCATTTTTTTTCGATAACTTTAATTGTATTTTCGTACCTCAAAGTTTGTCGACATGATGGTGGAACATATTGTATACATCTATTGGTCGATAAAACTTACTTAATTACCTACTCACTTACCAGCAGTCTAACAGTGTAGTCTCCTCCTTAGAGACGATGTTCACCTCGGTAGATGCTGAAAACGCGATAAAGAACATGGTCTTCTGTTGGAGATCGACGAGGATATGGGCTTGTTTGCCTGTACAAGCTCGGGCGTGGGGAACAAGTAGTTCCAGTAAATCCGGCATCTTTTGTTCTTGTAAACCATCCCGGCGTACATGCTCTACAACGGATATCGTGTACATCTACACCCATAACCGCACCAAGGTGTTAAAACATTGTCTTGGCAAGCCACTATAAAGCCTGTCTCCAAAGGAGTTGGAAGGCTCCAGAAATAGCTCTAAATTCCTTTATTATGCTTAGGGTGCTAACGACATAATTAATAGTATATTGTTTAACGAACGGTAATGACAGTATATACAGGGTGTTAATTAAGTATGTTAACAAAATTTAACCACGAATAGTACTCCGAAAAATAGAAAGAAAATGTCATATGAACATGGGTCCGGAAATGCTTCCTAAGGGAGTTACGCTCCTTTGCATGGGGCACCCTGAAGACGGTTTTCCCGCGATATTCTCGAAACCATTCATAACAAAATTACGAAATTAGGTACGATGGGTAAACTTTTGACGCTGAATCTGATTCTGAATTCAGAATTTCATAATTTTAATCAGAGGCGTATCATACGGATATCAGTTAGGGGTAAAAATAACCCCATTTTCTAAATGGCGACTTTTTTGACATTTTGATTTTAGGATATGGTATTTCAGAGATTTCTACTTCCAACACTTACTTTAAGAAAACATTCTCTATTTGTCTTAGTATTTTATTTCTAATTTGTTCAAACTCTTATTAAACAATGTTACTTTAAAAATAATACCTACCTAAATGTTTTGTAATAACTCTAAACTGAATAAATTGACAGTTCTCAAGTTGTTTATCAATTATTGCAATTTTTTTTCCCAGCACACTTACTAAATAGATGAACATTCATTTATTTACAATAGCCTGCATCGATTCAATAATTTACATTTTTCTCGAAAACGGTTAGCCCTATCGAGTTGTAACAAGAGACCATTTTTACGTAGAAATCTCTCAAATATCATATTCTAAAATCAAAATGTCAAAAAAATTACCATTTAAAAAATGGGGTTATTTTTACCTTTAACTCCTCCCGTATGGTACGCCTCTGATTAAAATTATGAAATTCTGAATTCAGAATCAGATTCAGCGTCAAAATTTTACCCATCGTAACTAATTTCGTAATTTTGTTATGAATGGTTTCGAGAATATCGAGGGAAAACCGTCTTCAGGGTGCCCCATGCAAAGGTGCGTAGCTCCCTTAGGAAGCATTTCCAGACCCGTGTTCATATGACATTTTCTTTTTATTTTTCGGAGTACTATTCGTGGTTAAAGTTTGTTAACATACTTAATTGACACCCTGTATATTAATAACCCATTACATTGGAAACAAGTGGTCAATTCAGTGTATTTGCAGATGACACTACAATACTCTGGCATGATGATGACATACACGATTTATAGAAAAAAATTGAAAATGAGTGTAATCAAAAGATGGTGTGACAGCAATTTTTTATCTTTTAATATCTCGAAAACCAAATTCATGACTCTCAAATGCTTACTTGACGTGATTTACTTAGACAACGAACAATTATATCAAACATACAGCATGCAGTTCTTAGATCTGACTATTGATCAAAAATTGAATTTTATAAATCATATTGATAATTTAATTAATGAGTTAGCTAAAGTAACTTACATACTAAGAACAGTTAGAGAAACTCTTGGAAGAAACACAAAAGTTGTTTTTTGCAATATTCCAAAGTAGGTTGAGTTACGGCATCCCATTCTGGGGTGTCTGTTCTCATACCTACTTATAAATTGTTAGTCGTACAGAAGCGAGCAGTTAGATGCATCGCCAAGAGTAGACTTGGTAAATTCATGCAAGCCACTATTTTTAGAATACAAAATTATGGCCGTAATTGCACTATTTGTTTTGGAAACAACATCACTAATATTCAAAAATAAAACAAAATTTGAGAGCGAAAATATAGAATAAAATATAAGACAAAAGAATTATTTTAAATTAGTCACCCACAAATCATCACTATTATATACAATGAAGTGAAGATTTATAATAAACTTCCTCACTCTTTCAAAATTCAAAAAGATTTAAAAGTTTTCCGTAAAAAAAACTTAGAAATTTTCTGTTACAAATACCTCATTACACACTAGATAAGCTCTATGACGAGTTTTAGTGAATATTCCACAAATTTTGTTTGTAAAAAAAAGCTTTGTAAATAAGAATCTTGTAATTTTTAGACAATAAAGTATTTTTATCTATCTATCTAATAACTCACGCTGTGAAGTTTGCTATAAGTCAAGAAGTGAGTTATTATCATTACCGCGAATTAAATACTATACTTTATCTAGAAATAAGTTATGAAAAGTAATTCAAGCTATTCGTTTATAGGTAGTATTTCCTGTTTTAAGGTTGTTTGCTAATGGCTATTTAACTTAATGGGAGTATACAGGGTGAGTCAAGCTCAACGCCTCGGACTCTTGTGACCAAACGATACCACTTTTCGAAAAACCAACTTTACGAGTGTATGTAGGTCGAGTTGAACTACATTTTAAAAAAGCGTGACATATCAAAGTTATGTTTTTTTAAATGGAACGTCCTATATATTATTGCATATTTAGATTTCTGGGTGAATTTTAGTGTGACTTTATGTATCATGCATAGGACTTTAAGCGAACCGTTTAGGTGCAAATCACATTTTTTGGTAAAAGTAGAAATCAGAAAAAATCGAATATCGCAGCGATTATAAAACATAGAGGGCTGTGACTTTGTCTTTTCACTAAGAATGGAATGCGTCAACTTAGGTTAGGCGGTCAAGTTTGAATTACATTTATGCTTGGAGAAATCGGTAGATTACTTAAGGTAACTTTAATCAGGGATAACTTGATTTCTTCAAACGGGAATGCTTATTTTTTTATGCAAATGTGCAATTTGATAAACTTCCTAATGATATCAGGTTGTGAATATCAATCTCTAGTAGTTTTCATTTAATTTGGAGGTTTCGAATCAAATCGGTGTTTTTCAATTTCGCTACCTATAAACAAACTAGCAGGCCATGAAATATAAACAAAAACGTGTTCAGATGAAAGAAAACAACTAACTTAGCAAAAAAATCTAGAATAATTAGAGTTTTTACTCTAATTCTTAGACAAGATTATAAAAATTCCCTACAACAAATCAACTCTAACCAGAAACAACGGCGGTAACACCTCTAAGGTCAGAGAGAAGCTGGAGTACGAAATGGTGGGTGGCTTTTACAGTCTACTAGCTACAGCAATGTACTAGAGACTAAAAATTTTCAAAATAACTAAAAACTTTGAAATGAAAGCAAAACTTTCAGCAATTGTTGCCTTCAGTCTAAGATCTTCAGAACGCAATTTCACGTTTAATGGTATAAGGTAATATAAAACAGTAGTCATTTCTGTCAAACTCAAAAGTAACAATACCTCTAGCTGTCTGACTAGTTTTTTTAATTTAATTTTTTAGTATCTATTAGCAAGATCGCAAAAAAGAAATACTGACAATTCGTACTTTAATTTTCTGCCAAGTAAATTATGTTTAATAATTTGAGCAGATTTTTGATTCATTCCTCATTTTCGGTGATGTTGCTTATGGGTACTGAAGAATTTGTAGAACTCCAGTCAGAGGTGTCTGTTACTACTTTTTTAAATGATTAAATGTGAAATTTTATTCTGAAACTATTAAACTGCCAGAACATTCGGTGGTAGATTTCTTTCATTTCATGATGGTTTTGTCAAAGTTTACGGAATACATACGAGTTGGATCACTCCGCAAAAATATCAAAACGGCCTGCCCCTTGCCCGGTCTCCCCGGTACACCGGCAGCAGTGTACCGACGTCAGCCGGGAGATACGGGGCGGCGCAAAGTAGAGGTTGAACGTGTTTAACGCAAAGTGTATACAGCGTCTCAAAAATATCGGATTTTGTTATCTCTGTTTGCAGGAAACGGATAATATTTTTAGAAGTTTGATTTTCTCAGTTAAATTTATTAACGGATGGAAAATGACAATCAGATCCATCCTTATTTTGTGGTAAACCTTGAAATGTAAAGGATATAAATGCAGGGTGTTTCACGACGATTAAGACAAGCAATATGTCGGAACTGTGCAGTAGCAGAGAAGTATAATTTTGGGAATGTAAATTAGAGCAGATGTTGTGTCTTTTTTTTGTCATTGTACTACCCATATTTGTTTTTGGTCACGTGACATTCGATTCAAAATTATTAATGCAACACCCTGTAAATGTGTGCCTTTCTGTGTTCCTCCCGATAAAACAATTCCAACAAACTAGCACACTTGGGGTATAAAGTGATTAATTCAAGACCTACAGGTACTTAAAGGATTGTATCACGCTAAAAGCGTATAGTGAGACAAAATATTCATTCGGTGGTCTTACCATACCACCCAGGGACATCCTAAATTATATTTTAGAGCTCGGAAATATTTTTATTGATAACTTTAACAATTTAATTTCTACAGTAGCAATTGGAATGGAATTTTTACTTCTACGAAATAGCTACGATATGTGAAATCATTTGAGATTCATTAGTAATAGTTTTACTAGGTTTTATTTTTGATATCCATTTATGTAACTCAGTGTATTAGCAAAATAAACGTTAGGTATTTGTATGTCTAAATCGGCTGTCAATACCAAGTCTTTCAATGACCCTCGTATATACGTCAAACCCAGGCGTTAGCAAGTCTCCGCTAAAAGACCCTCGTACTTGAACAAAAACCAACGCAAAAACCAAATGGCGCGTGTTGCCGCGGCATCGCTTTGATGTGAGATCTTCAAAGTTCCGACGGAGAGTGATCCAACTTATATGTATTCTGTAAACTTTGGTTTTGTTAATCTTTTGTCAATCTTTAAAATATCACAGTATAGCTGGTATGCTGTGAAAAATATCTATTGCTGTCATAATCCAGCTGTTTTTTGGCCTTAGATATGTTACCTCTGTTATTTCTGGTTAGAGTTAACTTGTTGTAAGTCGTTTTTATAATGTTGTCCTTTTACTCTATAGTTCGTCCATATCTATCTACTAAGTTAGTTTTTTTCTTCCATCTGAACAGTTTTTTTTGTTTATATATCATGGCCTGCTAGGTTGCTTATAGGCAGGGAAATTGAAAAACATCGGTTTGATTGAAAATTTGAAATTAAATCAAAATTACCAGAGATTGATATCTACAACCGCATATCATTAGAAAGGCTGTCAAATTTTACATTTGATTTTGTAAAAAGAATTAGGCATTCACGTTTGAATAAATCAAGTCATTTCTGATTGAAGTTTCCTTAATTGATCTACCGATTTCTCCAAGTACAAATGTAGCTCAAACTCGGCCGTCTAACATAGGCTCAAGCATTTTATGCTCAGCGACACGGCAAAGTCACAGCCCTCGACGTTTTATAATAGTTGCGATATTGAATTTTTTTCTGACATTTACTTATACCAGAAATTGTGATTTGCATCTATGTGTGATACATAAAGTCACACTTGAACTGACCCGGGAATCTAAATATGCAATAATATATAGGGTGTTCAATTCAAAAAAACATAACTTTGATGTCATGCTTTTATTAGACACACTGTATAAAAGTCATTATTTTTAAAATGTAGTCCAACCCGACCTACACACACTCGCAAAGTTAGTTTTTTGAATAGTGCGGTATGGTTTGACCATAAAAGTCCGAGGCGTTGAGCTTGACTCATCTTGTATAAAATAAATATTTTCTTCACGATTCAGTATAGAGAAATGCCAGTGATGGTGTCAATCTATTTAACGTCATTATTATTTTATTTCATTTCACAGATGATATGATATTTCATAATTTGCTACTTAATTAAACATATATTTTTAAAAAACGTTTTTCAGCAAGCATACCACTAAGAAAAGATACACCAATATTTTTTAACAACCTATTCATCTATATTATTCAAGGGCGTTAAAATCTTATAGTAAATAAAAAGCCATGTTCCAAATATTTACCATTTAAACATTTCAAACTAACAGAACATACAAATTATAAGACTATCAAAAGCCATGCCCACAACAAAACGCGGGCCGGGGATGAAAAAAAGAAACAGGTAAAAAGGCAATCATTTAGCAGTAAATCAGCGTTAACCAAACAGTCGGCTTTGTGACAATGAGCCATTTGCCAGGGCTGTTAGCGACAAAGGACATCCCGTTGTGTTACAGACCCAAACAGGGAGGATAACATACAAATTGGAATAGGAAACGTACACGCATAAAAGTCAAACGCGAGGGATGAATGGGCAAGACGGCGGCCATTCATCCAAATGGAAATGAAAAGTGCATGGGTAGGCCAGGTGTCACGCTAGGATAAAAGCCATATAACGCCCCTGATTTCCTAGATGTATCAATGTGATTATATATTTTCGGATGTAGCCGAGCAATCATTGTATGGGTAATCTTTATTTATAGTGGTATAGTATTTTTGCTAGTATATGGTGAGATTTGTTATATCCGTTGCGATTTTAATGTGGGTATCCCTCAGAAGGAATGATTTCTTCACCTTAATTTGTTGCATTAGGTTCTTTCCAACAGCATATTTTGTACTGTCCATTGAACCGTCACGAAACTGTTCGGATCGTTTGTGGTATGGCGCATGCGTTGATTTTGGATGGTTTCGTGACCTACAAACAGGAAAATCTGTTGGAACGGTTTTTTCTCTTATTTCACTGGACTCGTGTCAGTTCTGACAGCTATCAAAAAAAACCTAACCTCGATTTCATTTCAAAAGCCACCGTCAAAAGCAAAGACGCCAAGAGCTTTATTAAAATTGATCGGGGCCTGAGTTTTCTGACGATGACTTGGTGTTAGTCTATCAACCACAACCGAAAAATGAGGATTATTTGGGTAATTTTAGCCATGAATAATGGTTGCCACTCACAACCAGGTATTCATGTAGGTCTATAAACAAAGAACCTGGGTTATGCTTTCCATAAAAATGACCGAATTTATCATATTATTTACCCATGTATAACATTATTGTTTGATTCCATTTCCATTTTTGGGTTTGGTGAAGTTTCGGCCAATAAACGAGCCAGCCAAACAAGCAACATCAAAAACAAAAGAAACAGAATCAAATCACACTCGATCTCAACACACAGGACTCAAGGAAGCAAGAAAACAGAAGGCGCATAGAAATGACAAAATGAAACTGTACGCCAAGCGGGCGATTTACTTTCTACTGCGCATGTCAGTCGACCTCACAGTCCTTCCTCTGGACCAAGTACCGATTTGACCGTACAGAAACCGTCCCATGAACGGTAACGAAATCTGTTGTAACGCTTTATGGACCGTTTCATGAACACATGAACGGTCAAAAAAGGTGTTGGAACGCATTTCACGTTCTGCGCATGTCCGTGACGATACATTATACGGTATTCAGGCCTGTTGGAAAGAACTTATTGAGTCATGCTATGATAGAAATGCAAGCGTTTTATCCTTGATTTGAGATCTTTTTTGCAATAACGGACCTCTTTTACTTCCTAAATTCCGAGGTGAGAAGAATATTGAGATAATACGCTTTTTCGGCATTTTATATCTACATAACGAAAATTCACGTCACTCATCTCCATCGTTTCCGTAGGTCTGTGTGTTGCTCTGTCGGTCTCTCTGTCTGTTTGTCAGTCTGTCTGTCTGTTGGCGTTTTTCTAACCTTTTGATGAAATTTGGGTAGCGATATGCTGTGGAGCTGTAGTAGGTAACGCTGCTATAACTTTGAAAAGCGGTGCATAGGTGGCGAAGTAGATAGTAAAGCATAAAACAAACATTTTCAAAATGCTCCTCAAACTTCGTTTTTAGGCATTTTAGGGGTACCTGTTCATTTTCTTGTTTTTTTGGGTGGGGGTGAAATTGGGGAGGCTGGGGTGTGGGGGTTGTAAAACTGAATAACTTGTTGTATTCGTAATCGGCTGTCCATTGACCTGTAGAAGAAAGACCTAGCGGCATAATGCACGTTTTTAGGTCTACCCGAGCATTGCCTTGCCTGCTACAGAAACCATGCATTAAAATACGAGTATTTCTTTAGATACTTCTGTATCATGTAACCTGGAAATTATTGAATTGATTTTAATGAAATTTGGTCACAGAACTACTATCGTGGAGAGGATGGAAAAGCCGTATGGTTTGGAGAAATCGTGCCAGTGGCGGCGCAGCAATAATAAAAAAACTCAAAACATAAAAACAGCTCAAACTTTGTTTTTAGGCGATTTAGGGGTTTCTTTTCATTTTTTACTTTTTTTGGGTGAAATAAAATTGGGGTGACTGGGAGATGGGTGAAAATGGTGGCCATTCATCGAAATGGAAATGAAAAGTGCATGGGTAGGCCAGGTGGCACGCTAGGATAAAAGCCATATAACGCCCCTGATTTCCTAGATGTTTCAATGTGATTATATATTTTCGGATGTAGCCGAGCAATCATTGTATGGGTAATCTTTATTTATAGTGGTAGTAGTGAGATTTGTTATATCCGCGTTGCGATTTTAATGTGAGTTATCGCTCAGGAGGAATCATTTTTTCACCTTAATTTGTTGCATTGAGTCATGCTATGATAGAAATGCAAGCGTTTTATCCTTGATTTGAGATTTTTTTGCCATAACGGACTTCTTTTACTTCCTAAATCCCGAGGTCAGAAGAATATTGAGATAATACGCTTTTTGGGCGTTTTATTTTACATCATTTCCATCATTTCTGTCGGTCTCTCTTGTCTGTTTGTCGGTCTGTCTGTCTGTTGGCGTTTTTCTATCCTTTTAATGTTATGCTGTGGGGCTGTAGTAGGTAATGCTACTATAACTTTGAAAAGCGGTGCATAGGTGGCGAAGTAGTTAGCAAAAAACAAACATTTTCAAAATGTTCCTCAAACTTCGTTTTTAGGCGTTTTAGGGGTTCCTGATCATTTTCTAGTTTTTTTGGGTGGGGGTGAAATTGGGGAGGCTGGGGTGTGGGGGTTGTAAAACTGAATCACTTGTTGTATTTGTAATGGGCTGTCCATTGACCTGTAGAAGAAAGACCTAGCGGCATAATGCACTTTTTTAGGTCTACCCGAGCATTGCCTTGCCTGTTACAGAAACCATGCATTAAAATACGAGTATTTCTTTAGACACTTCTGTATCATGTAACCTGGAAGTTATTGAATTGATTTTAATGAAACACAGTACTACTATCGTGGAGAGGATGGAAAAGCCGTATGGTTTGGAGAAATCGTGCCAGTGGTGGCGCAGCAATAATAAAAAAACTCAAAACATAAAAACAGCTCAAACTTTGTTTTTCGGCGATTTAGGGGTTTCTTTTCATTTTCTACTTTTTTTGGGTGAAATAAAATTGGGGTGACTGGGAGATGGGTAAAAATGGTTGCCGTTCATCGAAATGGAAATGAAAAGTGCATGGGTAGGCCAGGTGTCACGCTAGGATAAAAGCCATATAACGCCCCTGATTTCCTAGATGTTTCAATGTGATTATATATTTTCGGATGTAGCGGAGCAATCATTGTATGGGTAATCTTTATTTATAGTGGTATAGTATTTTTGCTAGTATGTGGTGAGATTTGTTATATCCGTTGCAATTTTAATGTGGGATATCGCTCAGAAGTAATCATTTCTTCACCTTATGCTATGCTAGAAATTCAAGCGTTTTATCCTTGATTTGAGATTTTTTGCAATAACGGACTGTCGGTCTGTCTGTCTTTTGATGTTCTAGTCTCTTAAGTATTAGCTAGAGAGTGCGGTAAGGTAAGAGGTAACGTAAGACGTAAGAAAATAAACCTGTGGAATCAGATGAGAGTGTTTATAGTCGTAACGTTTCTTCTTACGTTACGACTATAAACACTCCCATCTGATTCCATAGGTTTATTTTCTTACGTCTTACGTTATCTCTTACCTTACCGCACTCTAGATAATCCCTTAAGTACGAAATAGAGTGCGGTAAGGTAAGAGGTAACGTAAGACGTAAGAAAATAAACCTGTGGAATCAGATGAGAGTGTTTATAGTCGTAACGTAAGAAGTAACGCAACACTCCCATCTGATTCCACAGGTTTATTACCTTACGTCTTACGTTACCTCTTACCTTACCGCACTCTATTTAGTTCCTTAATCTCACTAACCACTGCATGGATTGTGATTAAATTTCGGTAGCGATATGCTGTGGGGTTGTAGTAGGTAATACTACCATAACTTTGAAAATCGGTGCATAGGTGGCGAAGTAGATAGCAAAAATTTCAAATGTTCTTCAAACTTCGTTTTTAGGATAGGGGTTTCTGATCGTTTTCTACTTTTTTGGGTGGGGGTGATGTTGGGGAGGCTGGAGGGTGGGGGTTGTAAAAATTTGTTGTATTTATAATAGGTTATGGAAGAAAGACCCAGCGGCATAATACACTTTCCTAGGTCCACCCGAACATTGCCTTGCCTATTACAGAAACTAAGTGACTAACAATTTTCTGATGCATGTACATACGAGTATTGCTTTAGATCGTTCTATATCGTGTACCCTAGAATTTATTGAGTTTATTTTAATGAAATTTTGACACAGTATGGAAAAGTCGTATGGTTTCGAAAAATCGTGTCAGTGGCGGCCCAGCAATAATAAAAAACTAAAGTTCAAACTTTGTTTTTAGCCGTTTTAGGGGTCTCTGTTCATTTTTTACTTTTTTTGGGTCAATTGAAATTGGGGTGGTTGCAAGATGGGGGAAAGACGGCGGCCATTCATAGAAATGGAAATGAAAAGTGCATGGGTAGGCCAGGTGTCACGCTAGGATAAAAGCCATATAACGCCCCTGATTTCCTAGATGTTTCAATGTGATTATATATTTTCGGATGTAGCCGAGCAATCATTGTATGGTGTATGGGTAATCTTTATTTATAGTGGTAGTATTTTTCTTCACATTAATTTGTTGCATTGAGTCATGCTACGATAGAAATGCAAGTGCTTTATTCTTGATTTGGGATCATTTTTGGAATAACGGACTACTCGAGGGTTGCTCTATACCTCCGTCAATCCACCAGTACGCAGACAGCTGTTTCACGCTTATTAGCGATCATCAGTGCGCCATAGGTCGATTGACGGAATTAGAGAGCATCAATTTTTCCATGTTTAATAAACATGTGAAAGATGTGCGAGTAAGACAGACCGGCAGAATTCCTTCTGTCTTACTCGCATAACGGACTACTTTTACTGCCCATTTCGAGAGGTGAAAGGAATATTGTGATTGCGAAAATTTTCGATGTTGAGATGCTTTTTGGGGGTTTTATGACATAATGGACATCCACGTCACTCATTTTCTTCGGACTGTCTGTCTGTCTGTCTGTCTGTCTGTTGGAGTTTTTCTAGTCTCGTAATCTCGGTAACAGTTGCATGGATTGTGATGAAATTTGTGTAGCGATATGCTGTGGAGTCGTAGTAGGTAATGCTACTACAATTTTGAAAATCGGTGCATGGGCGGCGAAGTGATTATAAGAAAACAAAAAATCCCAAATGTTCCTCAAACTTCGTATTTAGGCGTTTCAGGGGGTTCCTGATCGTTTTCTACTTTTTTTTGAGTGGGGGCGAAATTGGAGAGGTTGGAGGGTGGGGATTCTAAAATTGAATAGTTTGATGTATTCATAATAAGCTCTCCATTGGCCTGTATATACCTAGCGCCATAATATACTTTGTTAGGTGCATCCGAACATTGCTTCGCCTGTTACAGAAACCAAGGGACCTTTTATTCACAATACATACGAAGTATTGCTGTGTTCTGTGTTGTGTAACCTGGAAATTATTAAATTGATTTTAATGAAATTTTGTCACAGTATTATTACTGTGGCGAGAATAGAAAACGTGTATGGCATTGAGAAATCGTATCAGTGGCGGCGAAGCAATAACAAAAAAACTAAAAATATAAAAACAGCATTGTTTTTATTTACTTTTTTTTATTTCGGGGTGTCTGATAATTTTATACTTTTGTTTTGAGTGTTTTGAAATTAGGGTGGTTGGAGGATGGGGGTTGTAAAACTCAAAAATTTGCTCTGTTCAAAAAATACAGTCCAGCCAGATCCTAAAGTGAGTATGCGCTCGGTATTATCCACTGAATTTTTGACTCTGGGTAGCGTGCATATCTGATATGTACAAATTAAGTAAGGTTGGGGCAAACATGGACCGTTATTAAGGGTCCTACAAGCACTCTTAACATTTCCCATTGTGACAGTGAAGCATTTACTACTAAGCATGTTGTTCACCAACCGATATACCTGTTGTTTTGTATGGAATTACTTTAAGCAGCTTTAAGAGTAATCCATTCTTCCAGACCGTGTCGTATGCAGTCGTCACGACTATAAATGCCTCAGAGGTTTCCAGGTTCCTCTAGTCTCTATGAGCTCTATGTAAGTTGCAACGTCTAAGAGACTTGATCTGATGTACTACGTCTTAGTCGGAATCCAGCCTCTTCTATTGGAATATGATTGGAATGGCAACAGTACCGTTGTTGGAACTATTGCCTGTGTTGGAGGAGAAATCAACAAAAAACGAAAAAGTTATAAATCTCTCAAACTTAGTCTTTAGATGTTTCAAAGGTCCTTGATCATTTTATACTTTTCAGGATAATACAGGGATAAAGAAACCCAAATTGTACTGAGTCAAGACACTTGACGCTATTTTTTTAACTTCCACGACAAAGGATAGGTAAGTTATTTGATTCGGCCAATTTTCGCAAATTTTACCGAAATCAACATGCGAGGTGTGACTTCCAAGATAAAATGACCGCCTGACTCATCTTCTGAAAAGGAAATGCTGTGTTTATCATTTCATCGAGCAACCCCCACGTCCACCACCATTAAATCGTAGATTTGCTCCAAAAACACACCAAAAGATAGAGAACAAAAACCTCTTTATGACAGTAAAGCTTGAAATTTTGTGACAGTTACTGCCATTTTTAAGTTCGAAAATTTGCTATTTTTTATGAATTTTCATTCCGCCGCATGCGGTAACACTATAGCATTTTACGTTATGATATTTTTTTGTTTTTGAGTTACCTCCACCCCCACTCCTTTTTATTAATTGGAGCGGGACCAAAAACTAGATTTTTGTTTCTAATGATAACATTTTTGTAGTCACCAAGTTTGAAGAAAACCGAAAAACTATGGTTTTTCGATGTCCGTCTGCGCGTGTCTGTCTGTACGTCGGCAATTTCGTTCTCTAGCGATTACACAAAAACTCCTCAAGCAATTGCTCCAAAATTTGGCAAACTTTAATGAATAAAGGTCCTTTCAAGTTAGAAAGGTTTTGGTGCCGATCAGACAATGGGGGATGGAAAAGGGTAAGGGGTGCACAAAAAAAATGTAACATATAAATTTGATAGCACCAGTTGAAAGAGAATGTGTTTTTATGTTTTAAACAATATATCACATGTTATTTTTTCTGAGATGAAGGCTAAAAAATTAAATAAATTGAAATACTCCAATGTCATTAACTGCTGTATCTGTACACTATTAGGCAGTTGTAAATAACTTAAAGATCAGCTCAAAATAATATTACTATTCCACTGGACTCTTAAAGGTTAAAGGGAGTGAAGGTTGCACAAAACAAGGACAGGGGATGAACATCAACCACTTGCGGAAGTTCTTAGAACGAGGTCTACCTCGTACAACATCCACATTTTTATATAATGCAAATTACCTCTACTTCAAGCTCGTATATTCTAAATTCTTACTAAATTCTACGTTCCCATCTAATCAAAAACCCATTACGTTTCGCTACGGCATTTCCAAAGTTTCGCAAACAATGACAAACGAAGGCCCGGCTACACGAACATAACTATGTATCGGCATCACAGGAAAGGAAACGCGTCTTTAGAAAGCCGTTTATGTCGCCTTTTCACGATCGTTTCCGGCCGAACGCAGGCTAGCCTTTAGAACGTCTGTAAAAACTCAAAAGTCAATACAAAGAGTGACTATATATAAATATTGCACCTACACGGATGTTAACAATGCACACGAGATGTAAATAGTCTATTGTATGGACGAAAGATCGGTATTGTGTGTCAATGTGTCACGTTTTTTGTGTAACTTGACACGCTTAGGGCAAAAGATTTTTGAAACGAAATGTTTTGATTGACGTTTGATTTGAAAAAATTAATTCACGTCTTTTTAGACAAATTTTAGCGTTTACAGAAGTTATAAGGCGAAAACACTTGATAAAACAATTATTCAATCGATGAAGTGTTGTAATACCTACCACAATTCGTTCAAAAAATTAGTTCATGACTCCGCATCAGTGCTGCCAGACTTTATTTTTGAAAGCCGCCACTAGAGCTCACAAAAGTCGCAAAAATAAAATAAAAGTCTTTTTTATGTTCACAATTATCTCTTAGTGTGTCAGTTACCGATAAATTTTTACAAATGCATTTATTCTTATTTATTTAAATAAAACACATAATATTTTATCCTGTTTATATTCTAAGGTTAGCATGGTACCTGCTTAAAAATACACCTATTTTTTCTTTTTTTGAATTCAAAAATATTAAATTTCAATAATATAATTTAAAAAGTAATATAAATAAAGGAACTCCTCAAAACAAAACATTCTAGTTGATTCTAGCAGAAAATTATCAAAAATATTAAATATAAACAGCATAATCAACTGTTCGGTTTGAGCGGTCAAGCGTCAAATGTCAAATTAACGCAGCGAAAAAGTAGGGATGTGTGGTCTGAATCGATTTTCTCAACGGTCGATTAATGTAATTAAGATGTTGAATCTTGTCGTAGTAATTGGCGAGTTGCGATTTTCTGAAACTTGGAGCCGCAACAGAGAATTGAAAATCGCCTAGGTTGCGATAAATCGACCAATCTGGCAACACTGCTCCGTATATCTTGTATTTAGACAGGAGAAGTTTTTTGCTAAAACATATAAGGCGAAAAAGCTTGGTAGAATTATTGTTCGACTGATCATTTACTCATGAATTGAGATATTGCTTGGCAAGGGAAAAAATGCGAAGCAAAAGAATGCGGAGAAAAATAGGGCTGTTATCAGATGTTTCGCTTGAAATATGGTTCGCGATTTGCTATTTTCTGTATTTTCTCATAATGTTACTGAACGATGATAAAAATACTGTACATCACGTATTTTCATAACATGTATTGCTCTATAATACATGCACTGCAATATTTTCAATTAAAATATACAGGGTGTTAATTAAGTATGTTAACAAACTTTAACCATGAATAGGACTCCGAAAAATAGAAAGAAAATGTCATATGAACATGGGTCCCGAAATGCTTCCTAAGGGAGCTACGCTCCTTTGCATGGGGCACCCTGAAGACAGTTTTCCCTCGATATTCTCGAAACTATTCATAACAAAATTACAAAATTAGGTACGATGGGTAAACTTTTGACGCTGAATCTGATTCTGAATTCAGAATTTCATAATTTTAATCAGAGGCGTATCATACGGGAGGAGTTAAGGGTAAAAATAACCCCATTTTCTAAATGGTAATTTTTTGACATTTTGATTTTAGAATATAGTATTTCAGAGATTTCTACGTAAAAATGGTCTATTGGTACATCTCGGTAGGGCTAACCGTTTTCGAGAAAAATAAAAATTATTGAATCGATGCAGGCTATTGTAAATAAATAAATGTTCATCTATTTAGTAAGTGTGCTGTGAAAACAATTGTTACTTTAAAAATAATACCTAAATGTTTTGTAATAACTCTAAATTGAATAAACTGACAGTTCTCAAGTTGTTTATCAATTATTGCAATTGTTTTTCACAGCACACTTACTAAATAAATGAACATTTATTTATTTAAAATAGCCTGCATCGATTCGAAAACGGTTAGCCCTATCGAGATGTACCAAGAGACCATTTTTACGTAGAAATAGCTGAAACACCATATTCTGAAATCGAAATGTCAAAAAAATTACCATTTAGAAAATGGGGTTATTTTTACCCTTAACTCCTCCCGTATGATACGCCTCTGCTTAAAATTATGAAATTCTGAATTCAGAATCAGATTCAGCGTCAAAAGCTTACCCATCGCACCTAATTTCGTAATTTTGTTATGAATGGTTTCGAGAATATCGAGGGAAAACCGTCTTCAGGGTGCTCCATGCAAAGGTGCGTAGCTCCCTTAGGAAGCATTTCCGGACCCATGTTCATATGATATTTTCTTTCTATTTTTCGGAGTACTATTCGTGGCTAAAGTTTGTTAACATACTTAATTAACACCCTGTATAGTTATTAAAGAACAACAGTATAAATATTCCGGAACAAGAGGCTGTCGTCAACTGAATTATCACTTGCCCGGCTGAGGGGCCCCTGCCCCCCCCCCCTTTCCGCCTCATCCGTCTCTCGCATTCTCTGCCCGGTCAAACAATGCCTTCCGTAATCAATGTAATCACGAATTGCCTTACAAGTTCACTTCCTTTGATATACCTTACTTTTCAGGTTAGAAAGTTTAGATACAAGCAGATTCCTAAGCACCATTCATACCCTTCATGGACTTATTTGCGAGTATTTCGACGATGTGAACTACCGTCTTAACAATTCGATACGGAGGCTTATCCGAATTCGGCGGTTCCATAAAATATATACCATCTGTAACGCTTCATGCTCTATATTTGATGGTACTGTTTCCAGCGTCTATTCTTTTCACTTCCTGTGAGCAACGTACCTTGCTTCAGGCCATTGGTTTTTCAGTTGTATCATTATAAAGAAAATAAGATACGTTGTTAACATGGCGTTAAGTGCATTGACTTAGTACTTCCCATATGCTTTCGGTAATAATACCGTCAAGTGGGGTTACTTGAGACAGGGGTCTAACATGGGATGATTTGTCAAATAATTTTCAAAAAATCGCAGAGGCAATATTGGTAGATCTGCAGAGGATGGTTCTCAACAGACAAGCAGATGTTTTCAGACATACATTGATGTATCTCACAGAGTAAGTACTTTGTTATTATATACATACTACTCGTCGTTAACAGTTAAGGCGGTCCGGAGGACCTTTGCCTTTATGTCATAGTTCGTCAGTCAGTTTGTCATCCTGTCGGCCTGGTCACCCAGAAACCAGACAATGTTATAGAGAAAAAAAAGAAAGGAGGAAGAAAGAGAGGAAGAAAGAAGAAGATCAAAGAGAGAATTGCAACTGTTAAAATAGGCATCGTTAAAATAACTAGGGTAATTAATTTTGATGCTCTAAACGCAATTTTGTTGGGATCGGATGTTGCTAAAAAGGGAATTTATATGATTTAAAATTGCACGACTTAATTTTGGTTTGTTATTATATATAAATAGTTTTTCTCTATGTTAAGAGAATAATTGATGTTGTATAACTTCTGCTGCACAAACCGTAGATATTTGATGACAAGCCCAAATTCCCATTACATTATAACATAAAATCATTGTTGTGTTATTCAACTAGTAATTTTATGCTTAGTTGTCAAGTCTTCTAAAATGTGATATATTTCAACACTGGCTACTCCTTGTGGGGAAACTTGGGACACCTACGAGGAAGATACTGCTTAATAAAATAATATAGTTTTTGTTTCCTTAAAATCAATAAAAAATTTTGTATATGTTTAATGAACTATGAATAATAAATTTTTATGTGTTTGTCCTATCTTGAATGTGACGCTTCTAAATTGATACTGACACTCCGAAAACTAATGAATTCATGCTACCCCACTTCATAGGGTAACTTGGGACACTATGAAATTATAAAAAAAGGGCTGAAGGTTTTTATTACATGACGAATATCACATGGGGAATAAAGTTTAAGGTCAGATTCATGCCTCGATCACTAAATAGTTGAATTATGATCTCTTATAAAAAAATATATAAAAAAATTAACTGAGAGGTAAAATGTGTCCCAAGTAATCACACCCCACACATTTTCGAGTCACAAAGTCCGAGTATGTTTATATAATCCTCGTTTTGATGCATTGATCCATAAATAGCGAACATTGCTTTGTTTCAATGAACCCATAGCATTGAGTTTACAAACCCTCACACATAAATAGATATTCTCAATTCAAGAATTCTGATAATCTTGTAAAAGATATATTAGCGACAAGAACCTCTGTTCTAGCTCTGAGAAAATTTTCTTGATAAGGAAATAATGTTTAATTTTAATGGTTAAATTTTTGAATTCAGTACTCATCCTTAAGACATATGCGCTGACTAAGAATACAGTTTTCTTCTTATCGACCACGTATTTCATGAAGTTTTAGTACGGACTACATATTTTACTGAGTTCCTATTACTTCTATCGAGAATAGAAATGGTTTGAGTTGAGTACTTCTATTAAAAATATGATAATCTTGGTTCATAGTCTATCTATTAATAATTCATAGTTTTACCTGTGTCTATGTGCTATATTTTTATTCTCTCATGGAAGAATTAATTGTTGCGGAGTTCGGGTTGCGGGGACCTCATACAGATGTTCGTATGTAAGTACCAGGCGTGTGATATGCAATATATGTATTTATGTAAGTAGGAATATAAACAATGAGGTACCGGTTATTCTTCTAGTTCAAAAGTAAAGGTACATATATTTTAGGTATATTCTGTTGTAATCGGTATTGTTAAACATGAACTTTGAAAAATACTATAAAACGTTAATTTGCCAAATGCTTATGCTTATACACACCCTTAGATGCTTCTTCCAAGAAGACCAAAATCTTGAGCTGTTTACGCCAAGATTATGAAATGATTCAGTCAATATGTAGTATTCTTATTGTTTCGTTTCAAAGATTATAATACACTCAATTCAAGACTTCGGTATTCTTATCTTCAAGACTCTCTCAGGTTTGAATTGAAAATATTTATTTCAGATAAACCTATAAGATCAACATATCAAATTCTTGGTTTTTACCAACTGTGGAAATGGAAGATCACTCGATTGTCGAATCACCTTCCGTCAAGCTTTTGGGGATCAACATCAACAATAACATGCCCTGGCACAACCAGGTCGTCAGTATTACTAAAACGGCATCCTAGAAACTTGAAGATTTGTTCCGCTGTAGGAAGCTGTATATACCAGAGCAACTACTGCTGCTCTACAAGGCACAGATCCGATCATCGTTGGAGGATTGCTCTCATGTGTGGGGATGTGCTCCGAAGCACTCAATAAAGTTTCTGTAAACTATCCAGAAGAGAGCAATTGGAGTAATCGATACGCCTAACCTCATAAAGGCCCTCCACAGCCTGGAACATCGAAGAAGGGTGGCTTACCTGTCCCGGTTTTACAGATTCTAACACGGAAGACGTTCGATTGAGCTCTTCCAGATAATAACACCGAAGGCCGTCCGAACGAGGAACAATAGAGAGGCTCTGCGAGCTCATCCTCACCAGGTCGAAGTGGACGCTGTGGAATGAGCTACCGGGGAATTTGTTTCCCGACGGCTGCAACCTGCAGCATTTCAAATCTAGAGTGCGCAGACACTTATCCTCTCGCAGCCCTTCTACAGCGCCATAGCCTTTCAGTCTTTGCGGGAGACTGCCCATGAAAGAAAATATACAGCTTTGCGCATATAGGAAGATAATATGGTATACATGGATGAAGGTAAAGATGAGAAAATCTTGGGGTTGTGGCCAAAATTTTGAAAGGAAACTGTCGGTCACTAAGAAATATCTAAAGGTTGTTGTGTATTTTGTATTTTTACACCTATGTCTTGTTTGTTGCTGACCTGCTTGTTGTGAAGACACAGAGATTAACCAATTTTTTGAAAATTGTTTGACGATTTTGTACTAAAACTGACATTTTAAGTCTTTGACTCAATTCAGTTTTGCTTTTCATTACCAAATCTCAACGTTAAAGCCCTGAAGATGGCAATAAACATTGCCAAAAGCTTAGAAGTTAACACCAGAGATTCCTTTATGCAGTGATCCACAGTTTCTTTTCAAAATTTTGGCCACAACCAAAAAATTTGTTCATCTTTACTAGATTCTTGCGGCCATAAGCTCCTTTGGTATGAATGAAGATATTGGTATATTCTTGTTCCAGTAATTTATTTTTATGTTTGCATCATTCAACAACTTGAAGACTGTTTAATGTTGGTGATAGTGCTATGTCTATGAAAATGGTCAAAGGTGGCCTACTTGTTAACTTTCTCCTACCCATAACTACTATTACTACTACTATTCGATTCTCCTAGTTTATGGTCCCCAATATACCCGTTTTCCACCGAAAGATTTTCATCTCTATAGCTTCTGCCTAGCCTTAAAATTTCATTTTAATCGATTCGGCCAAAACAAAAGCAATATAATCCGGAATAGAGAATTCTTGGGGGGTAATAAGAAAGTCAAACAGAAGTTAAGGAAGTAGCAGGGCATTAAGAAGGAGACCCGGCCATTGCTGGCTCTCCCGGACTCCAGAGGAGCTGAATAGGAGCACTGTCTTGGATATATAATTCGTAATCGGCTTACAGATACCCATAAGTAACATTAAAATCAAGGGTGGCTATTTACCCACGGCTAACAGAGACAAACTGCTCCTTGGCGATTGTCACGTGACTTGGAGGCACCGAGAAAGGCGGGAGAAAATCTATAATGTGGCATACAGGGTGATGCCGTTTGACCGAAATCATTCGAACATTTTTTTATGATCAGACTCCTCAGCACGTTAGATTTAAAACGCTGCAGGTTGTAGCCGTCTGTAAACAAATTCCCCGGCAGCTCATTCCGCAGCGTCGAAATTCTCCAAAAGAAGAAATGCAGGAGTAAACTGGTTTGGGGAGTAGGGACCTCGACTAGACCAGAATGAGCTCGTAGAGCCTCTCTAGTGTTATTAGCTGGGAAAGCTCACTCGAACATCTTGCATGATAGAATCTGTAAAACAGGGACAGATCAGCCATTCTTTTTCGATGTTCCAGGCTGTGGATGTCTTTTGTAAGGTTAGGCGTATCGATTAGTCTAATTGCTGTCTTCTGGATAGTGTCCAGAAGCTTTAGAGAGTGCTTCGGAGCGCATCCCCATACACGGGAGCAATACTCCAACGATGGTCGGATCTGTGCCTTGTAGAGCAACAGTAGTTCCTCTGGTGTATACAGCTTCCTACGGCGAAGCAAAGCTCCAAGCTTCTGGGATGCCGTTTTACCAAAACTGACGACGTGGTCACGCCAGGACTGTTATTGTTGATGTTGATCCCCAAAAGCTTGACGGAAGGTGACTCGACTATTGGGTGACCCTCCATTTCCACAGTTGGTAAGCCAACGTGAGGCATCTTTGTCAGTGTTGTTGAATGAATTTTCCATACATTGAGCTGTACTTTATTTACTAATTCCCACTCAAACACTGTTTTAATACCTATGTTAATCTGTGAGGCATGCTGCTGTCGGCGGAAGACAACTTACAATAATTTGGCATACAGGACATGGCCATTTGTGGGGATCAATATTTTTGGAAAAATATGGAGTCTGCTACATTAAGGAGGGAGAAAATTTGTAATTTGCATGGCATATAGTGTCATGCCGTTTTTGGGGACAACATTTTTTTAAAATACATGCGTCATGTACATGACTCGATAAGTTATGTAAAAAATCTAGACACCATGTAGAATGACAGAGAATTGTAGAAACAATAAAAATATGAATTCTGAAATCTTACTTCTCAAAAATTTTGAAATACGCGTAGATAATTTGAAATATGTGAAACGTGATGTTCCATTATATTAATCGTGCGTCCTAAGTAGACTAAGGGCCGATTTTATCAACATGCATATTTAACAAAGAATTTAACACAGCTTTTCCATTGGATGTTATTTAGCAAAAGCTTTCTATTGGGTATTGAGGGCTATGTTAATCAGTATCATCCAATAGTATTTTATCAATATTGAAACAACACGTCAAAGCTGGATGACACTTTTGTCAAAGATATTGTAGAAATTCATGGATCAAAATCATAGCAGGATATCAGAACAAAGCGATTGATTTGCAAATTAATGCCACATTTTCCATGTTTGCATTATAATTATTGTATAATTACTAAATTCAAACTGCGATAATTTGTGATAAAAGTAGTAGGTACCTATATCAATCACAGCAACTACCTACCTTATTTAATAATTAAAAATCCCACGTCCATCAGTCAGATGGATTATATGAAAATACATACTTTTATGAAGAATCAATCTTTCATTTAGGTACTGGATGCATGTTTGTTATAGATCTTCTTATAGAAGTATTCACAGGTGCATTGTACATCAAATACGGTTATACTTAATTTTAATTATAAAATGGCAAGCTTTGGCGTTCTGGGGTTCTGGATAGGCAACCAGTAATGCACATACGTTTGGGAAGTAGCTGTAACCTTTGAAATGTAACAAAATGCTGTTTTTACCTCTTTTATATATATATATAATAATAATATAATAATAATATATATAATAATGCAATGAGTGAATTTCTTGTCATCATATCATTTAATACAGCATGAAACCAGCGATCAAATGGAAACGGAATCTGGAATCTGATTGGTTGAGATTAGCAATTGCTAAACTTTTGATCAAACAAGAAAATGCAATTTTTCACCGATTTGGGATGGAAAATCAGAGTGGAAAAGATGCTAGATGATTTACAATGCTCGATTGTATATAAAGTATGTCATTTTTGAGCTTTAAGAGGTCAACTTCAAGAGAAATCAATAATTTTCAGAGTACTTTGACAGATGCATGTTCTTGAAAGGGCTGCTCTGATTGGTCAAACTCTTTGTTAAAATCTGCATGTTGATAAAATCGGGCCTAAGATTACTTGTTGCTCTCCCAATTGATTCATGTCTTTCTTCCTTATATGGGCTGCAGTATTCTCAATTCAACGAATTGGTACATACCATATATCTGGCTTTTTGCAACACATAATCATATACACTGATACTTCGTCAAAGTGTCAGAGTTATCAAATAATTTGAGCCTCGAAAATGGCACATGACATTATGACAAAATTCAGATACAAGTAGAAAAATAGATGAGCATTTTTAATTACGCTATAACCTGAAAACAAATGAGAATCCGATAAGAACATATGTGTCCTTTACATTATTTTCATGCGTATAATACACTCCTAGAGTTTGGTGCGTTCCTCCCAACTCACCCTTTATATACTATGACATTATAATCTTATGGCTGCCTATCAAAATGTTTACTACCTCTGAGTTTAGATGCGAGTATGAGTTTCAGATTGATCGACAATGCGGTTTTTTAAGCCCGGAAAAGCGAAATAGACGAGGCACAGCCACCGGAAAAATCCGGGAACAATGGCAATGGCGTCGGTCCGCCGTTTTCGTTCGTATTTGCCCATGTCAACAAGTAGTGTGTGCGCGGGCAAATAACTAAATATTGGCCCCAACCGGGGCTCTCACTGCTTGCCGCCACCGCCGCGTTTGATCTGCGTTCAAATTTGAATTTAAGATTAGATTTGTTAGACCGACGAGCACCCTCTCCTCTCTCTCCATCTCTCTCTTTCTCTCTCACTTGATACACACATATACACTCACCTGTCTGTTTCGCAAATAACTAGATACACACCGAGGGTGATGGCTTAACCTTTATTTGATCACAACACAACATATACATTGGAACACGTACAACTGTATTGATGTGTCTTTATGCTGTTTGGATATTAGGAAAAGTAAACTGAATCAATTGAGTTCAATCCTCTAGGCTATTATTTATATTCGTTTATGTCAACCCGTTTTTTCTGGCACTTTTCGACGTCTAAGGCGAGACAGGAAGCTTTTGAAGACGCCCCAGTGTTGCCGGTATGCCTCGTATGTATTATTCCTAAGACGAACGGTATTTCGCAGTGGAAGGTGTGGTTCACTGCGCACACGACTGGTCTGTATCCGTACCATTGCACCCGGTACACATTGTACAGGAAGGCAACTCTGTCAGAAAAATGAATTTCTGTAGACTTATGCTTCATGTGGATGCCGAAGATGCAACTTTCTTGAGAAGGATTCTTTGGATGAGTCCATACATAATTGAGAATCTACGGCTACGAATATAACGTAGCTTGCATGCTCTGCTTGCTTACCTAGTGACTTTTTGAGATGAATCCGTCTTGGTTTTAAATTGCAAAATTATACAATTTTGAGACTCTATACCGAAGTTTTGGTTAACTGATCACTTTTTATGACTAATCATGATGTAATAGCATATTATTTAAGTATTCATAACAAAAACCAGGTCAACGGCAAGTTTTTGCCGGACGCTTTGTTGAAACTTTGTACCCTCGGAGATTCATTACGCTTTTAGAGCTTAAATGCAACCTTGTTGACTGTGTTTACCACCTTCACAACTAGTTTATAGTACCAATGAATAACTGGAAAGATGGGCTTGTTTTTACCGCTATTTGGAGACTTTTTAAGATAAATTAATTTTAATGATACGTTTCTTGAATTCACTTTTCAATGCTGCGCCCAAATTTGAATTTAAGATTGTCTTTGTTGGACCGACAAGCATCCTCTCCTCTCTCTCCATCTCTCTCTTTCTCTCTCACTTGATATACACACATATACTCACCTGTCTGTTTCGCAAATAACTAGATACACACCGAGGGTGATGGCTTAACCTTTATTTGTTCACAACACAACATATAAATTGGAAAACGTACAACTGTATTGATGTATCTTTATGCTGTTTGGATATTAGGAAAAGTAAACTGAACCAATGTAGTTCAATCCTCTGTGCTAATAGTCTATTATTTATATTCGAGAACGTCAACCTAACGAAAAAGTTTTCTCTGGGACTTTTCGACGTCTACGTAAGACAGCACAGTGATATACATGTAGGCCTCGTTTATATGATCCCGAAGATAAGGACAAAATTCTTCGAAATTTTGAACAAGATCATACAGCATCCATCTACACTACAGCAAATCGCCTCAATACGGTATTTCGCAGTGGACGGTGTGGTTCACTGCGCACACGACTAGTCTGTATTCGTACCATTACACGCCGGTACACATTGTACAGGAAGGCAACTCTGTCAGAAAAATGGATTTTTGTAGATTTATGCTTCATGTGGATGCCGAAGATGCAACTTTCTTGAGAAGGATTCTTTGGATGAGTCCATACATAACTGAGAATCTACGGCTAGGGATATAACGTAGCTTGCATGCTCTGCTTGCTTAGCTAGTGACTTTTTGAGATGAATCCGTTTTGGTCTTAAATTGCAAAATTATACAATTTTGAGACTCTATACCGAAGTTTTGGTTAATTGATCACTTTTTATGACTAATCATGATGTAATAGCATATTATTTAAGTATTCATAACAAAAACCAGGTCAATGGCAAGTTTTTGCCGGACGCTTTGTTGAAACTTTGTACCCTCGGAGATTCATTACGCTTTTAGAGCTTAAATGCAACCTTGTTGACTGTGTTTACCACCTTTACAACTAGTTTATAGTACCAATGAATAACTGGAAAGATGGGCTTGTTTTTACTGCAAAGTGTACGGTTTATTATTTGGTGGGTTTTTCGGATAAATTCATTTTTTTGTTACGTTCCTTAAATTCACTTTTCAACACTGCGTTCAAATTGGAATTTAAGATTATCTTTGTTAGACCGACGAGCATCCTCTCCTCTCTCTCTCCATCTCTCTCTCTTTCTCTTTCACTTGATACACACATATCACATATATTTACCTGTCTGTTTCGCAAATAACTAGATACACACCGAGGGTGATGGCTTAACCTTTATTTGATCACAACAAAACATATACATTGGAACACGTACAACTGTATTGATGTGTCTTTATCCTGTTTGGATATTAGGAAAAGTAAACTGAGTCAATGAAGCTCAATATTATATGTTCATTTATATTCGATTATGTGACCAAAAAATTGTAGCCAAGTAGATTGCCTCATATTTTGTCTTTGCCTTTGTCAATTAAGGCTCTGAAGCCTCAAATGACGAAAGGTTAACTGCAGAGAGATGAGTCGAATGGGTAAGGCAATTAGATACCTAGTTTTTTTTATAACTGAGCAGACCGCGCAGGCAGGGCCTAAATACCAGAGTACCGCAGCTGCTGTGTATAGGGGTTATGTTAGGGGAAGTTTGTTAACGCGGGATTTGAATGGGCCAATACCCGCAGGCCCAATAAATACATCTTCTGGCAGTCTATTCCAAGCCTTGGACACCCTGGGAATGAATGTGCGGTTGTACCGCTCAGTTCTTGATGTATGAAGAACGACCGTCTTAGGATGAGAAGCAGCGGTCGCACGAGTACATCTGATAGGAGCGGTGAGCGGCGGAACGTTAGAGGATAGCTCATAGGAGCAGATTACCTTGGAATATCGGTAGAACAGTGAGAGGTCACCAACAACGCGCCAGTGAGAAAGTGGCTGGAGGTGGTGCGTTAATGCCTTGTCGCCAATTTGTCGAATAGTTTCTAGGTTCTAGCATGAAGGCGTGGGGCAGGACAATCTTAGTTACAACTTGACAAATATAGGAAGAGACTTGAGAATTTTGCCGGTTGCACACACGAAAGAGTGAGAACGCATTCGGCGGAAAAGAAATAGAAACACAGTGTACGCGCGTACACTCTAAGTAAACAGTTAAACTTAGGAAAAGATTTGCTTTGTTAAGAAAATGTCTACAGTTCTGAATGTTCACTTTTACTCTGAATCACTTTCCGGATCTGAAATTAGATTTTCTATAAACTCTGTTTTTGTTTATTATTAGATCCTCCACAATCACATCCAGAAATGGTTCCTTTTCAGTAAAGTGGCGCTCGTAGGATATTGCATTTTCATATTTTTTTCCACGCTTCTTGCGAAAATGTGGAAAAAACTCATCACAATATTTTTCTAAGTGTTAAAAATTGAAATCCACGTTTTTTTCTGCCACAGTTGCTTTAGGGATGCTCATACTAATTCAATTAAATTTAAGTCGGGGTGATACGGTGGAAGTTCTAAAACAGAATGACCTGCTTCAGTCATAATTATGTCTATTTCATAGGTTCTGTATCTGGGTTTATGCATGTTTATTAAACCATATAATTCAGCTTTTAACATGTTTTCTGAAAATGGAAAAATGCGCTGTTTTAACCACTCTTTCATATTGTTTTTCCTGGTCGCCGCAGTAGGACATTTGTTCACTTCAACATTATGATAAGTCGCGTTACCTATAACCAATACACTGTTTGCTGGTATATTAGGAATAAGTTTTTCTTGAAGCCATTTTTTTATCTGTTACAATTTATTTCGCTTTGATAATCTTCCGACTTAGTCTCAGACTTATTAAGCATGCATTTTTTATAAAACTCATATCACCCATTCACCATACGTGATTTTGCCCAGAGTGCACCATTCCGCTACGAAATAACTGATGCAAATGGCAAATTTGTTCGCTGTCCACTGCGTATCGAGGGGCGTTCCTTATTTCATATTTCTCACGTCTCTAGCTATTCTTGTCGAGTTGTACGTATTTTTACACTTTTTTTATCTTGAAAAAGAATGGCCAAGCAGTGGCGTACGCGTAAAAAGCAGTAAGGGAGTAAAGTCCGTTAACTTGGCGCGAGCAATTTGAAAAGAACAAATTTTATCATAAGAACTGACTGAATGTGGTTGTACTAAAAGATAAAAAAAAGACTTTTGTCGTCTCCAAGGTTTTTAGCATTTTTTCCGTGGAGACGAGCGACGACGAGGTAGAGCGAGTTTCGGTGTTAGTTTATAGGCATAGTGCTGTACTGGCCTTATCTAGATCTGGGCCTAACGAAGTTTATTTTAAATCTACTCATTCAGGGAAACATTGATCTAAAATGGGTTCAGAGACAATGCACGAGCTTTTAGCCTCTGTCATAGACAGAGAGCAGTGGGTAGATTCTATAACTTTCGCTATAGTAACGAAAGTAGGTGAAAACGAAGCTAATCATTTATGAAAACGATTTTTGACGGCATTCCATAACCAAAGTTTAACGCTTCGTTACGCTTTCGACATGGAGCTCGATGACTCACGAGTATTCACGAGTTGGCTTAAATATCTCTGGATGAGACTGCAAAATCCAGCAATGCCAACAATTGCGAAGGATTAGTTTTTTCTCTTCGATTGATTGATTGTTAATTAAGTACACAAATAAATTTAAGCAAATTGTCACTTTGACACATAGCAATAATAACGTCAAAACTTGACAAACGAGATTCGCCACAGCATAATAAACAACCAGCACAATAACTCAAGTTGGCGGAAATTACACGCGCATCCCCACTTTTGGATAGGTTTTTTGTAGGGATGGTAACGGTACTTCGATACTTCTGCACTAATATCGAGTTTTTTTTGTCATCGATACTCTTTGAGGCATTCCAAGCTGGTGTCGATAATTTTGTATCGGTATCGAAAATAATTAAATAATTTATTATTGAGGGGTGTAATCAGTTGCACGAAATGCTCCCCACGAACCAAACGCCCCTATTTGGATAAAAAATATAGAGTTGGTAGGTACCGGTATCGATATTTTCATTTTCGCATCTCTACCCAAACTTGACAGCCGTAAAATCATCCAAAAACCCTCCCAAGGTCAAATTTTGTGGGAACCATTTTTATATAGGAAAACCTCAGAGATATTATGCTGGTTGTTTATTATGGTGTGCTTTCGCTATCGCTTATACCGCTCGTCTGCGTTCGTTATGTCCGAGTCGGAACGAAGACTTTTATGGAATACCGAAACGAGCGAAAGCTTTAGAACAATGTCGCTATCGCTTCGTTATCACTTCGCCTAGAGTTACATAATTCACCCACTGATTTAGCTCTTTTTTTATAACTGACAAAATCGCAAAGCCAAGGCCTGAATACCACAGTACTGCTGCTGCTGTTGTGACACAAGTTACAGTAGAATGTATAGTGTTGATGACTACTTAGTCTAGGGGTGTAAAAATTAATTTTATTTGGTACTAAGCGACTATCAATTATATCTGACTAATCTGAACAAAAAAGATGGATCACTTTTGTCACGTCGCATTTGTACGCGCTCCAGCAAGACTTTATGGCAAAAACCTTTTATCCGGGTAAAATCCGTATTATTTAAAAAAATATAGGTACTTAAACAATCTACGTTGCATCGACTTCATTGCATCAATTAAATTTTTATAGATTGGATATCAAATCACTGTAGCGTATGCCAACTATAAATATGAGAGGTTATACATATACAGGGTGTCCATTTAGTGTGTAGTTCTTCGATATCTCGTAAGGTATACCTGATAGAAGAAAATGTCAAATATAAAAGCTATTTGGTTACTTAAGGCGCATATACTAAAAATATTTTTAAATATACAGGGTGTTACGAGAAAGTAGGATAGTGATCAACTTGATTTTTTTATATAGAACTATAACTTCTTTTTAAATTTTTCTAATTTCTATCATCGATATCTATTCAACCCCAGCATATTTTTTGGATCGGTTGCGACGTTGCCAAGTTACTTGAATACTAAATGAATATTATTTTGTATGTTACAAGCAATATGCATCTACAGGGTGTTTTTGGCGGAATTTTAAATTACGGCAATTTGAAGGTCATTTTACTTTGTTCAAATGTAACACCCTGTATGTTTTATTTCAAATCGAAATATCTACTAATAACCTATCTCGCCTTGTAATATTTTTTTTCGCGTTTGCGACGTTGCCAAGTTATAAATTATTTTTCCAAATTTTCAAACAAATATCTCCGATTTTTATTAATAGAATACACCGTATATTTTATTTAACATAGAAGTATTCCCTAGTAATGGTTTACGGCGTGAACAAGTTTTAACTGGTGTTCTTAAAATAATAAAACCGTTTTCCTTGCACATACTATCTATTTCGAATATCTTCAAAACTTGCACAGCTGGAACGAGAAAGTCAATGCTTGCAGGTTTTCGAACATGCAGAATTCAAGAATTCTAACAGCAGTGTTGCCAGATTTACCACTTTTACGTTACACGTCATAATTTTGTTATTTTAAATAAAATCCTTCACTTATTTTTAGTGCAATGAATGGAGAAGTCTCATGATACTCATAATGAAATAAGTAATTACGTATCCGTATAATACAGACGAAAAGTAATTAGTCAGTGAAAACATTTTTGAAATCCGTCAATAAATGGCAGAGAAATGAATAATTAAAGTTTGCATATTTTGCGCGAAATAGCTGCCGCCTTCAATTTGACTGTTGTAATTAAAGTATAACTAACTGAACTGTAGCAAATCTTAGAAGATACTGATTCTTTTGAAAGAGAACTCTCGGGTGATTGGGGGATGGTCATCAGACACTTATATTCTGAATCGTTCGTTTTTTTCCTTCTTATGATTGTTTGCACTTTTTGATCTTTTTGTTTAACTTTGATGTCAAGTTGCACTTTGTTTAAATTTTGTTGTCGGGATTATATCTGATACATTCACTGTATCCTTAGATAGTGGATTTTCTAGTACATCCGGCTCTTTGTATATTGAATGATACTGAATTACTTCGAAAGATTGCCAACTTGAGGTCGATGAAGCATCGTTCTGCAATAAATTTTCTAAACATTCTGCGCGTCGCCTTTTTTCATACGCTCCGAGTTTTCTTCTAGGATGAACAACTTTTTGACAGTCAAACTTATGAGGGCAGCCTTCAGTTTTCAGCTTTAATGTACCACCAACTAGTTTATATTTGATTAGATTTTCAGTATAATTTTCAAGCTGTAACAACAAAAACATAAGTTACGAATCCGAAAATATAAAAATATATAACCATAATTCAGCATACATATTACATTATAAATGTAACTAACTAATTTACTATTAGGTAAAGTAATCTTTAACAACCAGTGAAGCTATCCATATATAGTTGATAATTATTAATACTTATCAATAGAAGATAAATACAATAGTATACTCGCATCAAAATGATCCTCACAAACATATTTTATACATTTTGGTATTATTAAATCCCGTTTCATCACTTTGCACCACTTCCTTTGCATGCAAAGGTACGTGGGAAAAAACTTTATTCGGTGGTTTAATCGTTGTGCTCACACACTTTGGAACAATGCAATATTTTTTATAACATCCTTTTTTAATGTCACTCATCATAGCAATATTATTTGATATGCACTAAACTAGAAAACAAATGAGACGATTGGTTGCTCCGCTCACGCCACCACCACGCTGTGCCTGTGTGCGTTGTCTGATACGTGCGTCGCGTCGTGTGGACCTTGTTTAAAAGCATTAAATAAATTTAGTTCAGTAGTTTAGTAAAAACATCAGTCATAGATTTTTGTTTAACACACGAAATTCTAGAGTTAGCTGCAGTGTCTCTCTATTCCTCGATCCACAAAATGTCACTGAAGCAGGGTCGGACTAACCGGAGCGTCGGACTAGCGGAGGGCGGATTAGAGGGGTTCTACTGTACCTTGCGAGATATCAAAGAATTACACACTAAATGGACACTAACTACTACAGAAAAATTGAACTGATTCGATTTCCCTTCAAACTATCCTAGAGACGTGTTAATATATTGACAAGAAGGCTAAAAGTAGGATAATAACAGATATCAAAATTGGAACCACTGCTGCCTTTTATCCATCAGAGTAGATCACCCCACATAATTCTTCACACTCACTGAGCAGAGAGAGTATACCACAAAATCCCTCGTAGTAGTAGGTAGGCTCGGTTCATTGATTGTACTTAACCAAGCATCCCATGCTCAATGGACCGTTTAAGTGTTTCATTCAGTGAAATGTCATGAGTACAAAACAGTTGGTATGCTTGTTTGGGTAGTAGCCACAGGCTATGTATGTGTAGTTGTATTTCTTATGGGATATATTGCAGAAAGGTAACAATAGATTTATCTGTTTGTAAAAGATTTTGACCTACTGTGATGAACATGACTTACTTTTTGAAGGATAAGGTCATTCAAACAAAAACTCCTTATTTTTTTGCCTGAGGATGATTTAATATAAGTCAAAAACGTCGCACATAGAAAAAAAGGAGTTTTTGTTTGAATGACCTCATCCTGCAAAAAGTAACACTTAATTTTGGCTTCAAGTCAAAATTTGAAACATTCTAAGGAGGTACAAATGAATATTCAAAAAGGAGGAAACAAAAATTTCAGGTTAGTGGCAAGTACAGATCGAAGATGAGTCCATAGATATTGAGATGATTCATCGATGGATGAATCATTTCAACAAGATGCTGTTTCTTGACAGCATCTACGAATACCGATTAAAAAGAAATTATGAAATCGATTGCACTAATGGGCTTCAAATAAGGCGGCCTCATTTTTTTGATAATACACTCTCATATCAATGGTAAAAGTTCAAACTGAAATGCACCATTTACTTGACAGAAAATAGAAAATCTATTGAACCCTTATCGCACTATCAGTATGCTTTGTTGATTTAGTACATTCCTAACTTGTTTGCCTATGTATATCGCTGACTTATTGATATTTTTGTGGACAGTAATTCTGATGCAGTAAATATAGTAATGCCGATTTAGGGTATTATAACCAACTAAAAATATCAGCCCTTTTGTCAGCTGAAAAAATACATGCTAACATGCCAAAAAATACGGCATTATTCCATATTATAGATGCACATATATAGATACTAGTAGATTATTATTTATTGATCATATTACCATGATCTTACTTCCCACATCGATAGGTGAGGGAGGGGTATTGTGATCCAAAAAAAATATTTGATTTTGAGATAATGGGAGTTTTATATCTACGTCACTCATTTCCGTTGATATATATGTCTGACTGTTTGTTAACGTTTCTCTAGCTTTGCCATCTCAGTAAGCGCTGCATGGATTGTGATGAAATTTGGGCAGCAATATGCTGTGGGTCTTCTTAGGTAATACTGCTATAATTTTTGAAATCGATGCTTGGGCGACGGACTAATTAGCAAAATCCAAAAAAATCCAAGCGAACAATACTGGGAGATAATACATAAGATGGATGAAAGCATTTTAAAATCGAAAGAGACAGAGGAACGAAGGGACATGTAGCAAGAAGAAGAAGGATGAGAATATACTTAACTCATCCTGCACTGCGAAGAATATCGTATACGATGCCCGGTGCCAGTAGCGTAACTTCAAATTCGGCCCCCCCCGCAAGATACTTCCCGGGACCCTCCAGCAAGAAATTTTCCGTAGATCTCTTTTCATAATATATTATGATATACAGGGTGAGTTCTAAGTTGATCCTTTTTTTAAACTGTGTATAGAAGTCTTTGAAATAAACAACTTTTTCAAATCACTTTTTTCCAGAAAACGGAAAAATAAGCGAGATACAGAATCAAAAAGATTAAGTCTGGACTTGTGTATTAAGACGTACCTAGTCTGTGTATGTTTATTTTTTTGCTCGAATTTTTGTCTTATCATTAGGCATTTTACCTGTCAGTGAACAAGTCACTTTTCGTTTATCGTAGTTAATTCTAAATTAATGAAATTAATGATTCCTAAAAGTTGCTTTCATAATAATGTGCCGCTTTTAGAAACCAATATAAAATTAACAGAGATAAAACAGAAAATGACTACTACATTATCTGACAGGTGCAATGCCTAATCGATAAGACAAAAATCCGAGCAAAAAACTAAAAAACATTAACAGACTAGGTACGTCTTGATGCACAAGCCCAGACTTACATAATTTTTTATTTTGTATCTCGCTTATTTTTCAGTTTTCTGAAAAACGTTATTAGAAAGATTAGTTTATTTCAACGACTTTTATACACAGTAGAAAAAGTGTCAACTTAGGTCTCACCCTGTATATATTAAAAAGAAAATCTCGGGGTAGAGGCCAACATTTTTAAAAAAAAAACATGGGTCACTGCGTAAGCCTTCGGCAACGTTGATTGCCATCTTCACAGGCACGTATCCAGGATTTGGTTTTGGGGGTCCAGATTATGGGTGTCACTTAGTTGACCTTTCGGGGGGGTCCAGACTAGAGTTGCCACTTTAAATTTGTAGGGGGGGGGGGGAGGGGTGCAAATTTGTGGATTCCATTTTTTAGACGCCATTTTATAACGTTTCGGTGGGGTCCAGACCCCCTGGACCCCCCTAAATACGTGTCTGCATCTTCAGGGCTGTAACGTTGAGGTTTGATGGCAAAAAATAGCAATGTTCATTGTGTAATAAGTTTCAAATGCAAGTAAAAAAAAGAAACGTCAAAAAAATTTGGTTTATTTAACTCGGTGTCAGACACAAGTCACACAAACAACCAACACATAGGTATAAAATACAAACTAAACAACGATTTTTACATGTTTAAGTATCTCGAAAAATCACAAAATTTGTGGTTTGAAGACACCCACACATTTTTCAAATTAAATCTTTTTAGAAGGTCGTTGTTTGTATTTTACACCTATGTGTTGTGTTGTTGTGTGACCTGTGTTATGGAAGACACCGAGGTAAATTAGCCAAAAAATGTTTGCCATATTTTTTCATTTACTGCGGATACTGCGCCTATTTTTAAATGCAATACTGTCCTACTTTTTCAATGATAGGTATGCCTCATGGGTTGAAGTATTATTTATGAAACATACTATAACATACAAAGGAAGAGACCTCTTAATTCAGTACTTTTTTGTTGCACAAACGATGGCGCTTGAGGAACTTGGACCTTCAAAAGACTATGGGGCCCCTAAAACTACGGGGCCCCCACGCAGCTGCGAGCCCTGCGGGCCCTTAGTTACACCACTGCCCGGTGCAGATGAAGATTGAGCAGGGGTAAGATAATAGGAAACGGGTTTTAGCCTGTCGGACCGTGGTGGCATGTCGGATGGACGCGTTGGCGTCCGTTGGACATGGCATCAGAGGACTCAGGCTGGTTCAATGTCGGGCAGGCAAACTCTCTCTCACACTTTCGGGTATGCGGTTGCTTCTGTCCTTGCGATCAAGCCGATTTCCTAAACCCTCTATAACGAAAAAAAGTTTGTCGGAAGCTTAAATCATTTTAGAGCCAGTAGCGCTTCCGTCTGCGCAGATTCTGATGTTCAACCCGTAAGATCCCTTTGGACAGTCTCTCTGACTGCTACCGTTATGCAGGCCAGCCGAGCCGAATTTATTCTAGCATGCAGAGCTGAAACAAATCCTTTTCAAAAAGATTTAAATCATAAATCACAAATCATTATGATTTTAAAAAAGTATTTAAATCTCAAATCCTTCTGAGGGAAGAAATTGATTTAAATCAAAAATCATAATATGGTTTTAAACATTCTTGTCTTAACTTAAATCCTTTTTTATATGTTTTTTGGGATGTAAGCTTTTTTTATGATTTAAATCGTTTTTGAATTGTAAATAATTGTAAATCATTTTGACGATTGAAAATCCTTTCTCAAATACCATTCCCTACTAGTCCTACCACACAAGCTTGAGAATAAATTAAAACTGAAAACATTTAAATCATTATTCTACAATTATAGTTACAGCTACAATTCTACAGTGCAAAAATACAAAATAAAATAGAAAACAAAACTAACACCATTTGTAAAAAAATATGTCAGGTAACATTGCGGTAACTGATAAGTAACAAACTTAGTACTAAGTAAGCAGGAGGACTTACTACTACTACTACTACGACTACTAAGGACCTACTATCTGTCCAGCAAAATGATTTTAAACCGTGAAGAGATTTAAATTAAAATATATCTTTAATAATCAGCAAACGATTTTAAATCAAAATATGATTTAAAATCATTTGCGGATATGTAAATCAAAAAATATTTTAAATAATTAGCAAATGATGATCAAAAAATGATTTAAAATCATGTATGCTGAATAGCAAATAATTTTAAATCTTTTTGACAAATCTCTTTGTCGAAAAATATTTAAATCACAAATCATAAATCACTAAGCTGACAAAAGATTTTAAGTCAAACGATTTAAATCGAAAAAAAGATTTAAATCAACAGTCAAGTTTCAGTTCTGCTATTATTTTGTCGAGAGGCCATAACTCGTTGTCTGTATACGCTAATATACAGGGTGTCCAGTTAGTGTGTAATTCTTCGATATCTCGCAAGATGTACCTGATAGAAGAAAATGTCAAATACAAAAGTTATTTGGTTACTTAAGACGCATATTCTGAAAATATTTTGAAATAGACAGGGTGTTGCGGGAAAGCAGGATAGTGATCAACTTGATTTTTTTATATGGAACTATACCTTTTTTTAAATTCTTCTAGTTTCCATCATTAATCTCTTTTTAACCCTGAACTATTTTTGGGATCGGTTGCGACGTTGCCAAGTTATAATTTATTTTCTATTAATTTCCGGATTTGCAAGGTCGCAAGTAATACATCCAAACTGATATATTCCTTTAATTTTTCTCAGTAACTTTATACAGAAAGTTACTTGAATATTAAATGGATATTATTTTGGATGTTACCAGCAATTTGTACCTACAGGGTGTTTTTTTAAGTTACCGCAATTTGAAGGTCATTTTACTTTGTTTTTTCAAATGTAACACCCTGTATGTTTGACACCCTGTATACCTTCTTCTCTTCCCGTATCTTATGCATAACATTTTTAGACTAACCAGTTAACCACAAACTATGCAAATCGCACCCATATCACAGTAGAGGCATACCTTTAGTGTTCCCATATTTTACACTTCACACATCGAAAAAAAATAAATCGTCGGTATAAGATAAAAAATGGGCATTATATATAGGCTTTATGTATACACATTCGTGACGTAGGCGCGCCCTCAATTCCCGCCCTTTGCCGTTTCGGTCAAGCGAGGGCAAATCCACCATTTGTCACAGCTTATTGTCATGTGTTGTGCTTTGTTAAACAACATTCCATTTATGGGACAGCTTGCTAATCTATGGCCTAATTAAGTGCCTCGCAGATCCCCGTATATATAATGTATGACTTGTAATTGTCGGACCCTGTACATACGCCCAATAGGTGTAGCTCTATGTTGAATGGTAGCCTTTGAATTTAACATGTTGCAGATTGTGCTATAGTTGCCATTTGTCAGATTGTTCTATCGTAAACCTAAATGTGCAATAGTAGTATACAGGGTGGGCCAATAGTGCGTGGACGGAGGATTGTGGGTTTACTGAAAAATATTTCAAAAATCTGTCACTTGACCATGGTAGGCACCCTTGAGGGCTATAACGTAAAAATATTTTCACTTAAATTCTGACGTTTATACAGGGTGATTCATATCAGACTTACATTTTTTTGAATGGAACCCCCTATATATTATTACATATTTGGATTCCTTGATCAATTCTAGTGTGACTTTATGTATTACACATGGAACTTTAAACGAACCGTTTAGGCGCAAATCACCATTTTTGGTATAAGTAGGTATCAGAAGAAAATTGAATATCGCAGCGATTATAAAACCTAGAAGGCCGTGACTTTGCAGTACAACTAAGCATGAAATGCGTCACTTAAGGTCAGACGGCTAAATTTGAATTCTTTTTCTACTTGGGGAAATCGATAGATTAATTAAGGAAACTTCAATCACAGATAACTTGACTTTTTCAAATGGGAATGCCTATTTTGGTTTAAAGAATCAAATGTAAAATTTGATTACCTTTCTAACGATATAGCATTCTTGATATCAGTCTTTCTTGGTTTTCATTTTATTTCAAATTTTTAGTCAAATCGGTGTTTTTCAATTTTCCTGCATGCAAGCAACCTAGCAGGCCATGAAAAATAAACAAAAGCTCGTTAATATGGAAGAAACCAACTAACTTAGTAGAAAGATGCAAACTAACTAGAACAATGAGGCAAGATTATGAAAATTTCTTACAACATATTAGCTCTAACCGGATGCAGCAGCGTCAAGATAACTAATGCCAATGAGTAGCTGGGGTATGACAGAAGCGTTTGTTTTTCACAGCCTACTAGCTATTGAGATCTACTAGAGCTTGACAACTTTCCAAAACGATTAAAAATTTTGAAACAAAAGGAAAACTACCAGCGATTTTTGCTTACAGTCTAACATATTTAGAATGAAATTTCACATTTAATGGGATAAAAAAATCAGTCATTTCCGTTTAGTTAAGTCAAAAGTGAAGATATCTCCAACTGGAGCATTCTGAATATCTATTGAAATAATTGCTAGAATTTTTTAATTACGCTATGTTGTAATTGCGATTATTCCATGTAGTTTTCTACAAACTAAATTATGTTTTACAATTCAAACACACTGCAAATCAAGTTTCATTTTCCACGATTATTCTAATAAGTAGAAGAAGAATTTGAAGGGTTCCAGTCAGAGGTATCATTACTTTTGACTTATGGAAATGGCTACTTTTTCATAGCATTAAATGTGAAAATTTATTCTGAAGACATAGATATTCTACTGCCAGCAACAATCACTAATAGTTTTCCTTTAATTAAATATTTTTTTACTGACTTTGGAAATTGGATAATAGGTAGTAGGCTGTGAAAAATGAGCGTTCTTGTTACCACTATTTTTTCTGGTTAGAGCTAATATGTTGTAAGGAATTTTGATAATCTTGCCTCGTTGCTCAGGTTAGTTTGCATCTTTCTACTAAGTTAGTTGCTTTCTTCCATATTAACGAGCTTTTGTTTATTTTTCATGGCCTGCTAGGTTGCTTGCATGCAGGAAAATTGAAAAACGCCGATTTGACTGAAAATTTGAAATTAAATGAAAACCAAAAAAGATTGATATCAAGAGTGCTATATCGTTAGAAAGGAAATCAAATTTTACATTTGATTCTTTAAACCAAAATAGGCATTCCCATTTGAAAAAATCAAGTTATCTGTGATTGAAGTTTCCTTAATTTATCCTCTGATTTCTTCAAGTACAAAAAGAATTCAAATTTAGCCGTCTGACTTAAGGTGACGCATTTCATGCTTAGTCGTACTGCAAAGTCAAGGCCCTCTAAGTTTTATAATTGCTGCGATAGTTAATTTTTTTCTGATACCTACTTATACCAAAAATGGTGACTTGCGCCTAAACGGTTCGTTTAAAGTTCCATATGTGATACATAAAGTCACACTAGAATTGACCAAGGAATCCAAATATGTAATAATATATAGGGGGTTCCATTCAAAAAAATGTAAGTTTGATATGAATCACCCTATATAAACGTCAGAATTTAAGTGAAAATATTTTTACGTAATAGCCCTCAAGGGTCCCTACCATGATCAAGTGACAGATTTTTGGAATATTTTTCAGTAAGCCCACAATCCACCGTCCACGCACTATTGGCCCACCCTGTATAATACTGATCAACCTTGAGTTCTAGTAAGTAGTAAGTTTGCATTTTTGAATTCTACATGTTCAAAAACCCCTGGTATTGAATTCTATCGTGCCAGCTTTTGCAGTTTTGGAGATATTTAAGGGTTTCGGTACTAACCCAAACAGTACACAGACGTCCGACAGATGTTCTAAGGAAGTCCGGCTTGGACTTTCACACGTCTATAGGACGTCCTGAATAAGTCGTTCGACGTTCCTCGACCGTCTGTGGGAGGTCCGATGTTACCAAATTATTGGTCCAAGGGAAGTTCGATATAGGCTTGATTGTACCTGAATCGTACCTCCCTTGTAGCTAAATAGGGCAGGCCTTGTCCTAGATAGAACTTCCCTCGTACCTAAATAGAGCCTTCCTTTTACCTAAATATGGCTTCCCTTGTACCTAGGGCCTCGCTTGTATCTAAATATGGCCTCCCTTGTACCTAAATAGAGCCTCTTGTATCTAAATAGTACTTCTTAGCAGGCTGATTTTTAAACCTTATTTTTGAGCAGTCTTGTGTTCTGTATGATACCAGGCAATGAAGGCCACCATACTCAGCAAGAGGTTTGAATCAATACTTCTCTATACTATATAGAGTGTGTATTAAACAAACATTATATAAAAAACCGTATTTGCACATATATTTTTGTTCGATACCAATTTCTCTTGAAGTTTTCTCAGCACCTCATATCAAGGAACATTGTATTTTTAGATATCTATTCTAAAAAAGCATTTGAGATGATGACGGTATTGAATAAAAACCCTTGATATAATCACTGTAATATTGCACGAGTTCACAACCACAGAATTGACTACTCTCCTGATCCACTTTAAGCAACTAAACGAAAAATAGATCAAATAGATGCTAAAAATACTGTAATCCTTGAAAGATTTCAATGGCGAACCACAGAATGGCGAACACAAACAAACGAAACGAAACAAAATTTTTAACTTTTTGCTTGCTATGTTTGTCTGTTAGTTTATCGCTTATATGAATACATGAATCGAAAACGTTTCGAGAAGTGAGAAGTCAAAAAATTGTGTGCTAGATTAGCATAAATGGTACTAGCGCTGACAATCTGGCAATGCTAAACGGTGCATACGCATGCGCCCGACAATTATGCAAGTTGGTCGCGAGCCCGCGAATTTCAAACGTCATAAGTAGTAGAAGTCAATGAAGGTTGAGATTGGCAAATTTTACCGGGTAAATTTCAGTTTATAACTGTATTTTTATTGATTTAGCATGATAGTCATATATCTTCTAAATAGTACAATTATATTTTCCGTAAACTGCCCATAAGATGGTTACCATATAATAACAAAAAACTTGAGACAATGTTAGATAATAATTATCATTTAGAGATGAAGAGAAAAAAAAATTCGTACTTCTCAATCCAGTCTGAATTTGGAAGTACATAAGAAGTCCAGCAACGGATGTCTAAACGACGTCACTTTTGGGACTTGCTAGTACGTTCCTATTTAGGACTTACTTCGGATCTCCGATGGAAGTCTAAACTTTAAGTACAAAAGTGGTCCAGTGAAGGAAGTCTGACGGACGTCCAGTTTAGGTCCCAGCGGTACATACCTATTTGGGATCTGTTTCGGACGTCCGACAGAAGTTTGTGCTGTTTGGGAACAGGATAGGCTGTAACGCACTGCCCTGAGGTACTCCGTGTTCCATTGTTGTAGTTTTCAATGAACAACCATTATAAGTAACATACTGGCTAACAAGAATACTGTTTTGGTGTTTTGATTTTACTCTAAAAGCCTTCAACCCCCTGTACGTCTAACTGGTTCGTATTACATCTCTATTATCACTACAAGTAAACGAAGTGAATATACGTTGCAGAGGGAAGAGTGAAACAAAACAAATCGTTTCATACTAGCACTCGGCAGCCCGGAAACCACTTTTTCTCTATTATTTCCACGCAAACATTGACTCTCGCTCCCACAATACCCGACATTTACTAAAATAATTTATTTAGCAGGAAAATGTATAAATGTCGGTAAATATTTCCTCACCAAACTCTCCGGCATACTTTCAGTCTGTATGCTCTACAAATAAGCTGGGTTTTCAACAGAATTTTCTTCTCCCCTTGACGTTCAAGTTCTATACTCTCAAAATATGTACTTTGTACATATTTAATCTATATCTCTAGCCACCCGCAACTCTGCCACAAGATGAATCTATTCTCTGTATATTGCAACTTGCTTCCTTTAGTTTCATATGTTGAGTAATAAGGTCAGGGAATGGATTTTTGACGCTGTAGAAGCGCTGCGAGAGGATAAGTGTCGGTGCACGTTAGATTTGAAACGCTGGAGGTTGTAGCCGTCGGGAAATAAATTCCCTGGCAGTCCATTTCACAGCAGTTCTCCAAAAGAAGGGATGCTGGAGGAGACTGGTTCGGGCGGTAGGGATCCCGACCTGGTAAGGATGAGCTCTCAGAGCCTCTATAGTGTTCCTCGTTCGGACGGCCTTTGGTGTGATTATCTGGAAGAGCTCACTGGAAAATCTTGTGTGATAGAATCTGTAAAACAGGGACAGGCGAGCCATCCTTCTTCGATGTTCCAGGCTGTGGAAGTCCTTTGTGGAGTTAGACGTATCGATTATACTATGCACGTTGTCCTAAAGGAAAATTTTACAAATCGATACAACCATACATTAGAACAAGCACTTGGTTTGAGAAGGAAATAAGAAGAAGTTATATTAGAACAATATGTCGTCTCAGAAGTGGTCACACCTTGGTCTCACAACATAAATCAAGAATAGGATTGGGGGGAGATCCGTTCTGTAGATGCGGTGAGGTTGGCACATTAGAACATTGTCTTCTGGAGTGTCTAAATACAACAGAAGAAACCACTCAAATGTATTTCAATCTCTCTACTCATCTTGCGCTTCCAACTAGTATAACTTTAATTCTGGGCTGCGAAAACCAGCAAATATATGAACTAGTTTATAATTGATGTACTGTAAAACTAAAAGTTTTAATTTAGATAGGAAATTAAATAAGAACAAATTGTATATAAAATGGCCCGACTCAACAATTGTAGTATATTAAGAGGCAGGAAAATATTTAAAATTTAAAAAAAAGTAATAATAGCTCAACAAAAACAAAATTAATAAAAAAAAACATACAAAAAAAGAAAAAGTACAAAAAACATAAAATGAAATACTAACTACTGTTCCATAGCTATGATTTATGTTCCACTGTCCTATTTTTAATACAGTTTAAAATTTCCCCTCCTTATGCAAGGATGGGGCAAAATGATCTGGCCTGTTGGTCTCTGACCAGAGTCATTATAATAGCAAAATAAAAAAATCTAATTGCTCTCTTCTAGATTGTATCCAGAAGCTTTAGAGAATGCTTCGGAGCGCATCCCCATACATGGGAGTAATACTCCACCGATGGTCGGATCTGTGCCTTATAGAGCAGCCGTAGGTGCTCTGGTGTATAAGCGGAGCAAAACTCCTAGCTTCTGAGATGCCCTTTTAGCAATACGACGTGGTCGTGCCAGGACATGTTGTGGTGGATGTTGATCCCCAAAAGCTTGACGGAAGGTGACTGGACTATTGAGTGACCCTCCACTTCCACAGTCAGTAAACCAACATGAGACTTCTTTGTGAGTGTTGTTGCCCGAGTTTTCTGTATGTTGAACTGTACTTTATTTACTAATCCCCACTCGACAGTTGTTTTGATAGCCATGTTGATCGGTGAGGCATGCTGCTGTCGACGCACCGTCTCCTGGGATGATAGTGGCTTGCCTAGTTCCATGCACGATATTAATGTACTGTCGTCTGCGAAGCTGCAGATTCTAATGGATGTTATTTCCAGCAGCTCGTTGATGTACAGCAGAAATAGTGTAGGGGTAGGGACAGATACCTGAGGAATACCGGCGTTTATTGAAAATACGTTTGATGAACAGCCTTCGACTACAACAAACAGAGATCGGTCGTTCAAAAAGCTATTGAGCCACTGGCACAGGCCAGGTGGTAGTCCATAAGCGGCAAGCCTTACCTTACTCATGCCATACTCTGTCGAAAGCTTTGGATATATCAAGTGCAACAACACGGGATTCGCCATGGTTGTCTATTGCTCTGTTCCACAAGTGAGTGACGTAGGCAAGGAGGTCACCTGTAGACCTGTACTTACGGAAGCCATACTGGCGATCATTTATGATGTTATTGTTGTCCAGGTATTTCAGCAGCTGTCTGTTAATGACAGTCTCCATAACCTTAGACATGATGCTGAGAAGAGCCACAGGTCTATAATTATCGATGGTATCGTTTTTTGCCTTTCTTAGGAATTGGAATAGGAATGGCCTTTAAGAGGGACTATGTCTGAGTTATTAAAACAAAAGCGTTGCCAGATATAATCGTTTAAGGTGTACATGATGTTATGATAATTCTGAAAACATTTGGCAAAATTTATCTTTTAGGATATTTATATTTAGCCTACATTGTAGATATGAGGGAAACAATTAAAACATTCAACATCATTATCGAAGCCCTCTAAGAAAATTAATTGTGTTCATTTTGAAGAAATCAAAGTTATAAAATATGCACCGTTGGAATTGGAATTAAAATCTCGATTTATTCATGCGAACACTCAATATGGCGTCTATATAAAAATAAATGAACTTGATGATGGAGGGCAAAAGATGAAACGTCGGATTGAATGATGTCGTCATGTAGAGAAGAAAAAGTAGAAGCTGATGTGCGATTCATTTTGCAATTCCATTTACAATAAAGTCGGGTAAAAACAAAAAATGGATCAAGTTGATTGACTCGGTACTTCCCACACATAATAATGATACCATTTTATTATTCTCCCATTGAATGAAGCTATAGTCTGAAATACCATTGCAACCAAATCATCGCCCGTAAAAGAACATCCAACACAAAAACTCTCGTAAATAGTTTCTTGCGTCTCCCTCCTTAGAATCCAGGACGCCACAGTTTTCATTCTGCATGCTTCAACTAAACGATGCGAAACGATCAGAAGCCTTTAAACCGTTTAAAAGCGAATTAGTTAGTTTTTTAGTTATTGTTGCGCCGCCACTGACACGATTTTTCAGACACTGGCGCTTTTTCCACTCTCGCCGCGGTAGTGTCGAAATTTCATTAAAATCAATTTAATTTTTACTTTATGCAATATACATAGAACGAAATTAAGCAATATTCGTATATGTATGTATACATCGCAAAATTCCCAAGTCCCATGGTTTCTGTAATAGGCAAGGCGATGGACATGGACTTAAAAAAAATACGCTGCTACGTATTTCTTCCATAGGTCAATGGACAAACCATTATGAATACAATAAATTTTCAGTTTTACAACCCCTCGCCCTCCCACCCCCAACCACCCCAATTTCACCCCCACCCAAAAAACCGTAGAAAATGATCAGGAACCCCTAAAACGGCTAAAAACAAGCTTTGAGCTGTTTTTATATTTTTAGTTTTTTATTATTGCTGCGTCGCCACTGACACGATTTTTCCAAAACACACCCGCTTTCCATCCTCGTCATGGTAGTAATACTGTATCAAAATTTCGTTAAAATCAATTGAATAATTTTCGCGTTACGCAAAATAGAACGATCTAAAACAATGCTCGTATGTATACATCACAAATTGTAAGTCCCGTGATGGTTTCGATAATAAGCATGCAACGTTCGGATGAACCTAAAAGAGTGTATCATGCCGCTAGATTTTTCATTCATATATCAATGGACAGCCCATTACGAATACAACAAATTTTTCACTATTACAACCCCCCACCCCCAACCATCCCAGATTCACCCCCACCCAAGAAAAAGTAGAAAATGACCTTAAAACGCCTAAAAACGAAGTTTGAGGCATATTTGAAATTTTACGTTTTTTGCTAATTACTCCGCCCCCCGTATAACGATTTTCAAAATTATAGGAACATTACCTACTACGACCCCACAGTATAACGCTGCCCAAATTTCATCACAATCCATGCAGCGGTTACTGAGATTACGAGGGTAGAAAAACGCGACAGACAGACCGACAGACAGTCAGACAGACAGACAGACAGACAGACAGACCGGCGGAAATGAGTGACGTGGATTTTCGTTATGTAGACGTCATAAAACGCCCAAAAAGCGTATTATCTCAAAATCGAAAATTTTCGCGATCACAATACTCCCCTCACCTATCGGTGTGGGAAGTAAAAGGATGTTGATGAATTTCGGTTTTTACCGTCTGGAAATACTTTGAATTTTCAAACTTTTCAAACGCTATTTTTTTATTCACAAACATGCGCAACTGTGCCCCCATTTAACCAACTTCCTATCTCTTACGGTTTACGAAATCCCAATGGTGAGCGTTGACGGTATATTGCTGGGCTTATATTCTTTTGATCTCAATTTTTCTGTTTTTAATACACCTTTATTAGAGTCTAGTAGCATACTGGTATGTTTGTTTGTGAGCTTGTAACTCTCCTTTGGAGAGGTCCAGTCGGACCGAACATAGTACAGTGGCATCCGAAGTTTTTTTCACAATGTGGCAGCATTGCCAAATCTAGGGAAATTTCCCTATTCTAGGGAAATTTGATCAGCTTTAGGGAAATAGGGAAATTTCAGAAGTTTTGTAAAGCAACATTTTTCTCAATTTAAAATTAGTGGTAGGTAGAGCTACCAGTTCAATAAAACAATCATTTCACAATATTCAAATCAATTATTCATTTTTAAATGATTGAATCGCTATTAGTCATCTGTACTCCAACTCACTAAGCTGGATTTTCGGAGAAAAGACCACCGAATTATGGTATGGAAATAATAAATAATAATTCCAGAAATCATAAAAAATTAAGAGGCACCCTTCCATAATATAGTATCATTAGCTGTGGAGTTAAAATTAACAGGAATTGAAGAAAACATGCATAATGATTTAGATAGAGAAGATAGTGAACAATCTTGAGAAATTATGATTTTGATTTTGGGGAAAATGACTCTGATTGGGGTTATGTTACCAAAATAAAAAACGGCGAAGGATATTTGGCATTTCCGTTATTAAAAAAGCTAGTTGGACACATATTTACTTTACCGCACTCTAGTGCTAATGTGCTAATTATAAAATTTCAAAATAAACTCAAAACAAATGCATTAATTTGGTTATCATACACAAAAAGAATGTTTAATTTGAAAAAAATACAGTTACAATGTTGGAATTGATAACTCGTTATTGGGTAAAATGAATAAAATGTTATGAATCAGATGATGAATCAGATTAAATGAATTATATATATTTTTGTTTTACTATCGTTTGTTAAACTACCTAGGTATTTTATTTTTAATAATGTATGTTCTATAGCATGTTTTTTCCAACAATCGCGTTTATTTGTATTTTTATCGTTTTATCCCAACTTTTTCCAATAAATATAACTACCAACTAATTTTAACATTCCCGCGAATTTAAATTTAGGGAAAAAGTGCTAATCTAGGGAAATTTTAAAGAGCACTCAAGGAATTTTTCTCAAAGTTTATTGGCAACGCTGCAATATGGTTCATTTGAGGAGCTTCCACGCAAAAGTGAACAAGTCCAACTACTATTCGTCATTGTCTGTCAGAGCGGTCCGGAGGACCTTTGCTCTTAGTTGCAGTCGTGTCGGTCGATCGGTCTGTCAGGTCTGGTTACCCAGAGACCAGACAAAGTCATGGAGAAGTAAGGGAAGAAAAAGAGAGGAAGGAAGCAGAAGAGCAAAGAGGAGGAAGTATGTCGGTTGGAGGGTATAGCTTGACATAGACTATTTGAGTTCGGTAATTTTTGGGTTTAACCAAAAGGGCTAATTTTGAGGTTTGGTATCTAAAAGGGCAAAAATTTAGTTGTTTCCAAATTTGCACGATTTGATTTTGATCACAGTGCGAGCCGCGGCCTTGTGTGCTTGCGAACTTGCTCGACTGTGTAGTCCACTGACTCGCGCAACAGAGGGTTGCTGTGCGATTCCGCTTGACTATAACGTCGTTGCGCCTGTTGTTTAATGTAATCCCTCAAGTAAGGGACGTCGAGGTCCCTGTGAAGGGTTTCGTTAGAAACATACCATGGGGCGTTAGTTATTGTACGCAATGTCCTGCTCTGCAGAACCTGCAGGTTTCGCATGTGCGTCTTGGCGAGGAAACACCAAGCCGCACATGCGTAGGTAATTGCTGGTCTAATAATCATTTTATAAAGTCGAATTTTATTTATCAAACTCAATTTTGAAGTTCTACATAACATAGGGTAGAGTTGACGAAACGTAATTTCGAATTTTGTTTTTAACGCTTGAGTGTGTTTCTGCCAAGTCATGCCCTTGTCGAGGGTAATTCCTAGGTACTTGGCAGAATTTTCCCATGGAATCCTAGTACCGTCTACTGAGATCTCTAACGGGGCACCACGACGTTTTTTGGTACAATATATAGCCTGCGTTTTCGAATGATTAATTTTGATGAGCCACCGATCCGCCCACTCTAACACTTCATCCACCGCGTGCTGCAACTCATCGCGGACTAGATTTCCAGTCCGCGACTGAGCTACAATCGCAGTGTCGTCAGCGTAGAGATAGACTTCACAGTTGCTGGGGCAAGGGACGTCATGTATAAAAAGTGAATAAAGGATAGGTCCAAGGACCGAACCCTGAGGAACGCCGGCCTTTATGGGCCGTAATGTCGAAAAAGTATTGTTAATTTTGATTCTAAATTTCCTTCCTTCGAGAAAGGATTTTAAAAGTTTTAGAAGCCAAAATGGGAAACCCTTTTGAATTAATTTATAGAGGAGGCCCTCATGCCACACCTTGTCAAAAGCCTTTGATACATCCAGAAGCAAGATGCCAGTACTTTTGTCTTGAGTGAATCCACTGGTTATACGCTCCACCAGCCTGACTGCCTGCAACTCCGTGCTGTGCTCAGACCGAAATCCAAATTGAACGTCAGGAATCGTGTTGTGATCTGACGAGCAATTCTCAAGGTGACGTTTAATCACCTTTTCGGCAAGCTTAGACGGCGCAGACAGTAGACTAATGGGACGATAATCCTGCGGAAAAATCGAACCCACCTTCTTTGGAATCATGATGACATCAGCAACCTTCCATGCCCTTGGAAAGTACTGAGTTCTGAGAATTGCGTTAATTATTGCCACCAGATATGTCAAAGCCTTCGGCGAAAGTAACTTCAATGCCTTATTTGTGATCTGGTCCTCTCCAGGTGCTTTACGCACCTTTAGGTCTTTAATATGACCTTGAAGCTCTGCTGGTGTGCAATGAGGAATCACTTGTGATTCTTCGGGTGTGCTATGTAGAGCTTCTGTAGAAGAATTTTCCGAAGAAGAATCTTCAGAAGACGAATCACAAACAGAAGCATCATCGCCACTGACGCCATTGGTCCTAAAATATCTCCTGACGGATCTTACAATTTGTCGCTCCTCATCGAGGTCATTATTCAGATCATAGTTGGGTGAGAACTGATTTTCCATGGCATCAGCAAAAACCTCCACCTTTTCCTCAGTCGTGAAGACAACACCTCCAGGACCATGGATATGGGGAAGTTGTTCCCGTTTGCCATTCCTGAGCGATTTTGCTACTTTCCAGAGAGGAACACTTGAGTCTAGCATTCCCGCCAGAAAGTCGCTCCACTGCTCGTTTCGGAATTCATGAAGAGCGTTTCTCACTTCATGGACAAGATTTGTTGCCCTACGGATGTCGTCGGGATGACAAGATCTTTTCGCCTGTTTGATTGCTGACCTTTTATCAGATATTTTTTGCCTAATGTCGGCAGGGAGGAAAGGTCTGCCCGGTCTCCGTACAGGAAGAACGGCTGCACGTTGTAAAGCTTGTTGAACAAACCTTGTCCATTCCATTTGAGCGGCATCTATTTCATTCTCATCATCTATGATCGGGATATCTGGAAACTCTCTGAGAAGGGACTTGTATAGTTCCCAATCAACGCGTTTCTTTGGAGGAGTTTCCTCCTCCAAAGTATTCCCATCACCCACCTCCAAAACTACAGGAAGATGGTCGCTTGAGATGTCATACATGACTCGAGAAGTAATACTGTATCTACAGCTTCTAGATATTGCAAAATCAATTACATCTGGTGCTTGAAGATGATTGAATGGATAGTGTGTAGGCTCGTCAGTGCTATGTATGAGACACCCATTTCGTACTACATGGTTATACAGCCGAATTCCACTAGTAGAATTTAGCCTGGAATGCCATGCTCGATGTTTGCAGTTGAAGTCCCCTGCCACGAGAAGCGGACCCGAGTAGTCCAAGAGGACCTCCAAGTCCGCCTCACGTAACCTGGCACCACACCTGACATACACCGATGTGATCTTCAACGGGATGCCTCCTGCCATATTGACCACCACAGAAGCTGCCTCGATGGTTTGCATCTCAGCATTTGTGCTTCTGTGATAGTCAATACCACGTTTGATCAGCACCGCCAAGCCGCCACCCCGTCCATTCAGTCTATCAGCGCGGATGACATCATAATTCGAGAAAGCTAGACGATCTCCCGGATTAAGTAATGTTTCCTGCAGCAGAGCTACGTCTATGCATTCATCCAAAAGAACTTGGTGAAACTCCCGTTTTTTGGGAATGTCCCTTAGACCTAAACAATTCCAAAAAAGAATTTTGATAAATGCAGGCTGTCTACTATTGTACCTAGACATTTACCGGAAAAATCGCCTGCAAGGCCTGTGTGGCGCTTATCAGAGGACTAATTATTTGCTGTAAGGACTTGAGCGCTGTTGCCAAGTCCACGCTTTGAGCAGTCGAAGGTGAGCTCGAGGCAGCAGGAGTAGTCAAGGTTGCAACCTTGGCTGCGTCCGCGTATGAGTTGGTTCGCCTTTGTGCGATGACTTGTAGATTCCTCCTAGGAGTGAATCTGCAGGTGGGACTGTTTGCCGGATGATCCCCACCACAGTTCGCACATTTGCGCACCTCTTGTCCTGTTTGAGGGCACAGATGTGTCATGTGGTCTTGGGCACATTTCAGACACTTTGGAGAGGCAGTACAGTACGACTGAGCGTGTCCATACTTCTGGCAGCGGTGACACTGCCCTATCAATCGGGAGTTCTTTTGCACCTCAACTCTGACAGACAGTCCTAGAAATTCGTGCTCATTAAAAACCTGCTGAGATTTTTCTGTCTTTGGCAGAATCACCACTACCAAAGGCATGGGCACGCCACCGTTGCGCTTCAGGCGTATTATGTGGTGGGGAGCATAACCCTTCTGCTCGAGCTCCTCTTTGATTTCCTGCTCTTTAGTTGATGCTGGGATCCCTCTGATGACAGCGTGGATATTTCTCTCGGAGGGTAGAGGAAATGTATGGTGAGGAATATTTTCCTCTTTAAAAAGACGGATTATCTTCCGATAATCGTCCTCGCTTTTGGGTACTATACGTATCCCAGCATCAACAGCTACTGCACGCGTAATCTTTATGCCAAGGCTAATAAAGGAATAGTTAATAGTGCGCCATCTCGTTGCATCCCTTAATACAACAGGAGTTACTCGGCCTTGGCGAGCTTGTTCAGCCTGTGTATCAATGGTAGCTTGAGACGGCGAAGCAGCGATGTTGCTGCCAGCCGATGGAGCAGTAGGAGATAGTGAAATAACCTTTTTTGGAGCTTGTGCAACCATTGGCTGGCTGGCAGAGGTAGAAGGAACCGACACAGATGGTATTTGGTTTAGTGAAGTTTCACTAGTTGGGGATCTGTGCGTCGGTAAAGGTGGAAATTCGTCGATTTTACGAACAGTTCGCTTTTTGCGACGACGGGCAGTAGTGAAATCACCACCCTGTATATCTTCTTCAGTCTCCGTATGTTGGTCACTAGTTGGGCTATCATGTCTACGTTTTGATAATTTGGAAGAACTGTCATTGGGCATACATTTATTAAGAATATTGGTTAAATTAAAAACCTGGGTATTTAGTTGTTCAACGCAGTCCGTCAGTCGCTTAATCTGCTCTGCCTGGTCCTTAATTAGTGCTGCTTGGTCTGCTATGATCTTCTGGAAGTTTTGAGATTCAGCTCCAGAGCTCTGGTGTTTCGCCTCCCCAGCTGTCAGTGGTGACGTCTCTTGATGGTCCCGCGTGCTTTCAGGTTTTTGCAGCCTGGTATCAATCTCCATACTGCCCACCGTGTTACCTCCATTCGTGGCCTTGGAGGGGTCAACCAGTGACCCCTCAAACTCATTCTCCATATTAAATTCAACCTTTATCGCCAACAATTCAATAAAATCTTTACGTCGAAATTTTGACACGACGTGTCAGTTCGCCATATACTGGGCGATTACAAGTCCAACTTCATACCAAATTGAGTTATATACGAATGTAGTTTAAGATGATATCTGCCGGATTGGCTATCTATTCCGTGCAATATTACACAAATCCATCATATAACAGCATGGAAATATTAAGCATTCATACAAAATGCAACAAGTCCTACTACAGGAGTTTTTTCATCGAAAATCGAACAAAACCTAACAAGTCCCTAATAGTATCATTGGTTTAGATCTAGGAATTCATGCAAAACTCAACAAGTCTACCCACGCCTGTCTATGTGGAGTAATAAATTTATTTTGTAGCTGCGTGGCGACTTTTATGCAAGGCAAGTATAAGTTCTGAACAGTCAGACATCTAAGTATGATATGCGCTAACTGAAATGGAGATGCGATTCTAGGAATCCTGGAATTTAAAGCACTTTACTGGTTGAGTAGTCTTGGTAACCGTCAACGGCGGCATAACCCCGATCTCATACAAAACCGAAAACCGTTGTTATAGTTGTTTAGATTTGTTTGTTGGCTGTGTTTATTACTGCAAAAACTCGAGGATAAATTCACATGATATATCAGTTCGGGAGGGTAAGAGGGGGAACTCGTTGAAGGCAGGAGAAATACACAAAATGGGAGTTGCAATGTCGTGAAAGGTTTATTTCAGTTTCTTTTCAAATGATTTCTGTTTGTCATAGTGATAAATATTTGTTAACCTTTTATAAGTACAAAATTCCTGATGTCAACTTGAACCCAAAAAACTGTAGAGGTAAAGGAAAAAATATGAATGTTCCAAGGTCACATCACTGGAAATAAACCACTGTAGGAATAAAATACAAGGTGTAACTAAATAAGTGTAAAACATTTAAGGGGGTGATTCCTCATCGAAAAAAAGATAGGATCTTTCATATAAAGAAACTTCATTGGAGCATCCTTGTTAAGATACAGCCCCTTAAAGGGGGTAGATAAAATTTGTTTAACAATTTTTACCACAAGCATTAAAAAAGTTACAATGTTGTAATTGTCCTTATATTTTCTACTACCAAAAAGACACTTAGCTAGTAATTTACTTGGTTTATGCCATGGTTGTAAGGGGTGGAAAACGCAACCCCTAAAATTGATTTCGAATGCAACTTTTTGTCTCATTATTTGTTTACCATTTAAACATTTATTTCCGATAGCCTGTTTCATTCTAAACACAAAATGTCTCTTGAATGTTTTGCCCAAAATAAGCCAGTTCGCAGCAAAAAAATATTTTAAACAATATTTATTTACAATCATTATTTTAAACAACTCATCGAAAAACATTGCTTTGGTGAATCTATAGCTACAGATCATCGCCTCTTGCACCAAAACAATGATAAGGACTATGTTTGCGATTGCTTGATAAAAGAGACGCCGGCAGTTCATATTTAGATTTTTTAGTTTTTACTGTTAAATACAAATTATAAAATAATGCAAAACAGTTTATACAAAGTATTTTTATTGTGTCTTCCACCTGGAATCAAAATTTTAAAGCTTTTCATTCAAAACTGAACAAGTCCAAGATGCAATCCATGCAAAACTCACAAATACCTATCGTTCTTTCAAAAGTGCACAAGTCCAAAACAAAATGTGTTTTAAAATGAAACCTCCTTTCTTGAAAAATATGGATTCATACTCAAAATATGAGCAAATTAAGCTACTATTTATCATGAAAAAACTGATTCAAATAAATAATTATTAAAGGTATTATTCAAAAATTGCGTGGAATGTTGACTTTTGCGTGAAAGCTCCTCATTTTAACTTTTCAGTCCGACGTTCTTTGATAGGGTGTTTTTTTAGCTTTTTTAACTATATTTATTGCATTATTAGTTACACGTTTGTTGTTTATTACAAGTAAACATCGTACCGTCACGTTTTCCACCTATTTTTCTTCCGAGTATATAGGCAAATACTGTTAGTTGTTTAGTATATTTGTATGTATACATCAACCTCCATATACACATATAACAGTTAGTTCAAATTTGTTCAAGTGTACAAACCGTAAACCAGAAATTTACTTAATTTTAATCATTTTGTAAATTTGCACTATACAGTTGGCTTTGTTATTAAAGTTGGATAAAGTCAAACATTAAAAGGTACAGAGAGCTTCGCTAGCATTTATTTATGTTATTTAACATAAATATTTGCCTGTTTATTAATATTTTTTGTTTATATTGAAAAACGACTGTTTGCTCCCTCAATTTAATTTGTAAATATGAATGTGTACTTTTTAAAACTATGTATAATGTAAAATTTCAATATAAAAATAGTGAATGGACTGTTGATTTTAAAATTATTGGCGCTTTGGATATAAATATTTGTATTTGCTTGAATGTGTACTTCATTGCAGAATTTTCTGTTTCAGTAATTCTGCGTATTAAAATTAAAATTGCGGCCAGCGTGCCAAACGTATTTTGTTTATAATTTTATATTTGATCATTGTGGTATGAACACATTATACAATTCCTATACGTAGCAAGTCATACAGATGCATTATTAACATCATTGGCGCTTTTTTGGCCCAACAATAAAATTACTATGTTGAGAAATAAACATTTTACTGACATTTCGCCCACCTCTGAAGTATTTATATCGAGGTTAAAAATGTTTGAAAAACATAATTTGAAATACGTGACAGTTTTTGATAGTCAGGAGAAAAATGCAGCTGTCAACCAATGTTTTGGCATAAAGGTAATAAAAAGAGTATTAATTATCATGTGTTGTTTTGTTTATGAGCCAGTAAAGCGTGAAAAGTCAAAGGGACAGCCATAGCGCAGATTAGAGCAGCTTCATTAATGAGGGTGGTACTTGAACTCGATTATTAAAGATGGAGCATTTGAATCTGGTGAACAAATTTGAAATTCGTTATCAGTGGATGCAGTTCAATACATTATACAGGGTGTCAAATTGAAAACCTCTTACCTAAAAAAAGGGATCCAAAACTGATCCGACCAACTACAGACATATAGCTCTGCCTTCTGTAATCAGTAAAATGGTGGAGAGATGCGTCAACCAAGAGCTCATTAAATACCTAGAGTTCCATCACTTAATCAACGACATACAATATGGATTCCGACACCAAAGATCAACTGGAGATCTCCTGGCTTAAATCACACATGTGTGGAGCAAACTCATCCTGTCATTTGGCGAGGTTCACGTCGTTGCTCTCGATATTTCAAAGGCATTCGATCAACTGTGGCATGTAGCTCTCCTAAACAATCTCCCGTCTTATGGGCTCTCTGTTAAGCCCTGCGGTTGGCTCGCAGACTTTCTTTCAGGTCTGAAAATCTCTGTCGTGGTAGACGGCTTTTCTTTCCTCTTCTTTCCATAGCATCAATGCCGGGGTTCCGCAGGGATCGGTATTGGCTCCGACATTGTTTCTGCTTCATATCAATGATCTACTCTCTAGCACTACAAACCCAATCCACAGTTTTGCGGATGATAGTACACTGCATGCAGGCATCATGAGCAATAGACCGATCTCTGTGGTCGAGCTGGAACGCAGAAGACTGGCAGTGGCAGCTTCACTTTCAAAAGATCTCGATACCATTACCGCTTGGGGGCTTAAGAATATGGTTAAATTTAATGCCTCCAAGACCCAGTATTGTACGGTATCAAACAAGAAGTACCCAAGCCAACACCAGGTTCTAATGAACAACCAGGCACTGCCAAGGAGTCACTCATTCAAGCTGTTAGGAGTCAACATTACAGAAAATCTGATCTGGCACGAACACGTCGCCGCGTCAATTGCAACAGCTGCTAGTAAAAAGCTTAAGTACCTATTTAGAGGCAGAAAGTACTTCTCACCAGGTAACCTCCTCACGCTGTATAAAGCCCAGATAAGACCTTGCCTGGAGTATTGCTCTCATGTCTGGGGGCTGCTGCCCCTACTACCCTATCTATACTAGATGCCGTCCAGAGAAGGGCAATTCGACTAATTGGCGATCCGGCCTTAACGCGCCACTTTCAGTCACTTTCTCACCGGCGTGTTGTTGGTGACCTCTCACTCTTCTACCGATATTCCAACGGAATCTGCTCATCTGAGCTATCCTCTATCGTTCCGCCGCTCACTGCTCCTATCAGACGTACCCGTGCGACCGCTGCATCTCATTCTAAGACGGTCGTTCTTCATACATCAAGAACTGAGCGGTACAACCGCACATTTATTCCCAGGGTGTCCAAGGCTTGGAATGGACTGCCAGAAGATGTATTTATTGGGCCTGTGGGTATTGGCCCATTCAAATCTCGCGTTAACAAACTTCCCCTAACATAACCCTTTCACAGCAGCCGCGGTACTCTGGTATTCAGACTCTGCCTGCGCGATCTGCTCAGTTATAAAAAAACCTCGGATTTATGGAAAACTACTGATTAAAAGAGAAAACGCCGAGACACGGCAAAAGATTTGCCAAGGGGGACAACTTTTTAACCAAAAACTATACTTCACTTCCTTGTACCTTCCGATCCCCAGGGTTATACCCTTAAAAATTTCAAGTAACAAGGAGTATCGAGTAATATCTCGTTTCAAAGGTATGTCTAGGTCCTTTATTTTGACGTTTGAGTTTTTAAAATCGATTCGCTTTTGAGAAAATTAGAGAAACCTTTAGTATGCCGAGCACATTGATTTTGGACAGCATATATTGATACCACTTCCTCTGTTTTTGCAACTGTCCGTCAGGAATTTGAACATCGCCAATATCATTGTTTGGCCAATAACGGGCAACATTTTGAACACTTATTGCAAAAAGTTGTATTTTTGTGTGTTTTTGTTCCCTATCTGAACAAATTAAGATACATACAAGATTTTTCTAATTTTCTCGGAAACGAATCGACCGATTTAAAAAAATCAAACGTTAAAATAGAGTACTTCGACATACCTTTGAAACAAACTCGATACCCCTTGTCATTTTTCGTACCAACTAAGCTTGCTATTTTCAAGCTATCCAACATAGATTTATATGAAATTTTGGAAGCATAAAAATTACGTTGTTTCACATAGACACACCTGAAGATGTATTTTTGACCTTTTTCTATTCGATTAATATACTAATATTGGCAGCTATTAAGTTGCTATAGGGACTATGTGCTCTCGGTGACACATTGTTAAGTAATAATTATTGTTTAGCTTGACCTGGGCATCTTCTGTTATCTAAAAAACCTGTAGTACACTGTATTTTCTTGGAATAGCATTTTATTTCCTATAAATGGTCGAAATACTATATACTCATTTTAACATAGATATATTTGTTCAAACTATCCTATCCTATTGCGGGTTAAGTGGAAGAGCAGCGATGAATTACGTATTCAAAGCTGAACTTCGCCCTTTTGTCAAACTATCCCTGGGATTGTTTTTTTGTTGTTTCTTACGATGTACTGTTTATGTTAGTGGTTTGGCAAATAAAGACATATTATTATTATTATTATTATTATTTGCAATCTAATTAGTTATCCAATTTGTCAATGTATTCTGATCCTAGATTAATGACACAATACAATGAAACAGTAAAAGAAACAACATTAAACTATGAACGCATAATCTGAAGGAACTATTATCTCCTGCATCAATGTAATGTATACATTTATTGAATCAACGCTTATCAATTGATAATCAATCCCCTCTATGTTTATAGCAATAATTTTCTTGGGCTAAGGCAAATATTTTACGAACTCAGTTGTCCTATTTCAGTAAACACGCTGGATTTGACCACAGATTATAAACCAATCAATGCTGACATTAATAGAAAGAATAGTTGACATCGTTCACGATTTGGATGACTGGCCATCATAGTTTCATAGTCCCTGTTTATTGATATAACGCTCAGATATGGTAAGGATCTAGGGTATAGCGCACGAAATTGGGAATCCAAGAAAAGACGTATTCCTGTGTTAGCGAGGAGGCGTGGCCGCCTGTTCCCTTTCTCCAGTATGTGTGTCTAAGATGAGGTTACATACGTCCAAAACCAAAGGTAAGGTCCAAAGGTCACCATAAAATGAATTTCCCATTTCCAAGCTCCTGACATTACCTTTAAACTTACAGAACGATTTAAAAAGCAAATTGAGGAAGAAAGCTTGCGCTTTGTCACCTATTTGGCCTTTTTTGATATCGTGTTTGGTTGTGAAATTACAGACATTTGAAGAATGAATGATTTTGCATTGCGAGTTTTTTTGCACACTAAAAAACTTTTAGTTAGTTGTCATTCATTAACTACCACCTTCTGAAATACTGTGTATGTAGTTTGAAAAACAAGTGAGTCCTGTTCGAAATGGGAATCCATGTTTTAACATGGCAAATACATAATTATGTATAACTGTGTATACCCAGATCTCTTAACAGTGTTTATAACTCGCAACTACGCATCCATGCTAGGTAGTCACCCAATATACATCAATCGTAACTTGATTAACACTAAAATTGATGAACGACTCCTCTTTGTATTATAGATTCACTTCGTAGGTCCAAAATTATTGTTGTTGTTCAATGCTTCAATGCACTTTCACGGCCGTATTTTACAATGTTCCAAGGTTTTAAAACCTTATAGTGCATAGTAGTATAGCAGAGAAAAGATAAAGCACATTTTTATGCTCCATGTTGTTTGCTAATGATATGATAAATTATTACGATAGACACGCGTTGAAATCTGAGGCATTCAAAAAGTTATAAATAAATCCTTTGTTATTTGTGGTATTTACCCAACATTTAAAAATTCCACAAGCTGAAGGTGCGATATAACGGCTCTACATTATCTTGTTATAAATCATTTTAGTGACATTGATGGACAAGCTCTGCTAGTGACGTAAAACCAAGGTTGCATGAAGCTCGAACATTCCTTTGAATTAATTTTCCTCTATATTCAATATTGTTTCAGCAATATATATTTTTCCCTAAAAAGATTTAATAAAATTTCAAAATATTATTTTTTGGAACTTAAACTTGTTTCTCCGAGACAGTCCTTAGATAAAAAATAACATCTGTTGAAATACACTTTAATGGATTGGTTGCATATTTATTTATTTATACACTACTCAACCGCAAATGTCACTTATAGAGTAAGCCCGCAGCAGAGTAAATAACCAAAATACCTGTATCTAGAAAAAAACATAGGCGTAGTTAGGTGGGGGCTTGGGGGGGCTAAGCCCCCCCAAGAATGAAATTAGCCCTCCCAAAAATCCAAGAACAATTCGTTTTGTTAAGCTTATTGTATCTTGGGCAGTCCCTAGATCCAGGGACCAAAGCCCCCCCCATATTCAGGGACTTAACTACGCCTATGGAAAAAAATACAAATAAATTCAAATACAAAGTACTATTTACTCCCAACATGATTCTCAATACATCTCGCAGCTCGCTAATCAAAAGTCTGTTCCAAGTTCCAATATTCCTTTCGAAAAACCTTGGGTAACTGACTGTTGGATTTTTTGAACACTAGGCATACACATAATATTGTATAAAGAAAGGAGAAGGGTGCGTGTTTTTGAATTGTCAAGTTGACAAGCGAGAAAGAGAAATGTCAGATATCATTTTCACAGCTAGAAGTTATTTTATTACCAAACAACTCGGGTGCCACACTTTCTGGCATTTGCAAGCAATCGTCGACCATTGTATGTACGTGTTATGAAAAAAGCCCATCGACAATAAAGGGAAGTTTACTGTCAGTGGTCTACTTCTTTCAATGGTCCTTCGAGCAACCCCCCTGAACAAGGGCTTTGGATATCTCGCCTGTACTAGGGCTCTGGATTGGAAGATAAGCAGCAAGGTACAACCCCCGAAACCCCCACACTGACATTAATTTTGAAATAAACATATTTAACTTGACGATGTTGCATTTCATCATATTTAGAGGAATATTGGTATTGCGCCACCATTTATTCCAAATAATGGACCTAGGACGGACCCTTGTAGGACCCGCACCAAAACCTTTTCAACTCGAAAAGACCTTTAATAATAAGTTGGCCAAATTTGAGTAATCGTTAGAGAATGGAATCGCGGACATACGGACAGATTTCTTCCAAACTTGGTCACTATAAAAAGGTTATCACTACCAACAAAAATCTAGTTTTTGGTCTCGCTGCGATGATAAAAAAGGGGTGGGGTGGAGGTAACTCAAAAATAATAATAATAATTTATTCACCAACAATACAGGGCAAATAAATTGTTTGATACACAGAAGGTGCTAACCTCGTGCGTGGGTTATAATACATACATATATTTTACAATACGTATATTAAAACTAATACTAACTATATTAAAAACTTGTAAGTGTGTCAGTTCAAAATCGTGTTAAAAACATTTGAAAAAATATCTCTGTTTGTGTCCATTATCCATTTTTTGACTTTTTTACTTCCCACACCGATAGGTGAGGGGAGTATTGTGATCGCGAAAATTTTCGATTTTGAGATAATACGCTTTTTGAGCGTTTTATGATGTCTACATAACGAAAATCGACGTCACTCATTTCCGTCGGTCTGTCTGTCTGTCTGTCTGTCTGTCTGTCTGTCGGTCTGTCTGTCTGTCTGTCGCTTTTTTCTAGCCTCGTAATCTCTGCAACCGCTGCATGGATTGTGATGAAATTTGGGCAGCGATATGCTGTGGGGTCGTAGTAGGTAATGTTCCTACAATTTTGAAAATCGGTGCATGGGCGGCGGAGTAATTAGCAAAAAACAAAAAAAAAATAAATATTGCTTAAACTTCGTTTTTAGGTGTTTTAGGGGTTCCTGATCGTTTTTTACTTTTTTTTGGGTGGGGGTGAAATTGGGGTGGTTGGGGGGTGGGGGGTTGTAAAATTGAAAAATTTGTTTCTTTCATAATAGACTGTCCACTGACCCATGAAGGAAGCCCTAGCAACATAAATAACTTTTTTAGGTCCATCCGAACATTGCCTTGTGTATTACAGAAACCAAAGGACTTAGAGGTTCCTGATCATTTTCTGCGTTTTTTTTTTGGGTGGTCTGAAATTGGGGTGGTTAGTGGGTGGGGGGTTGAAAAACTGAAAAATTTCTTGTATTCATAATAGGCTGTCCACTAGCCTGTGAAGGAAGACCTAGCGACATAAATCAACTTTTTAGGTCCATCCCAACATTGTCCTAGTCTATTACGGAATGGTTTTTATAAATCGTGCCAGTGGCGGCGCGGAAATAATAAAAAACTAAAAATATAAAGACAGCTCAAACTTCGTTTTTAAGCGTTTTAGAGGTGCCTGATCATTTTCTGCGTTTTTTTTGGGTGGGGGTGAAATTGGGGTGGTTGGGGGGTGGGGGGTTGAAAAACTGAGAAATTGCTTGTATTCATAATAGGCTGTCCACTAACCTGTGTAGGAAGACCTAGCGACATAAATCAACTTTTTAGGTCCATCCCAACGAATTCGTTGGTCCATCCGAACATTGCCTAGCCTATTACGGAAACTAAGGGACTTAGAATTTTCTGTATACATACGAGTATTTATTGCTTCAAATCTTTTTGTATTTTGTAACGTGGACACTATTAAATTGATTCTAATTGGATTTTGACACAGTATTATTACCGTGGTGAGAATGGAAAACGCGTATGTTTGTTAAAAATCGTGTCAGTGGCAGCGTATATAGCAATAATCAAAAAACTAAAAAAGTATGAAAACAACTCAAACTTCGTTTTTAGATGTTTTAGGCTATCCATTGACCTCTGAAGGAAAGACCTAGCGGCATAAGACAATTCTAGGGGGGGGGGGGAGGCTGCCGATGATTTGGTTGCAAGGGGATCTCAGACTAAATCTTCATGCTATGGGAAAATAATAAACTGATATCACAGTAATGTGTGGGAAGTACTGAGTCAATCAACTTGACTCCATTTTTTTGTATACAATATGAGATTTTATGGATTTTAGTGAAGCAGGAAGTAAATCATATATGCAGCAACATAAATATATTAAACTTTTTTGGCCTATTGACTTAAATATAGGAGGTCTTAAGGTCCTATTCTTGGTTCGTGTATTATGTTCATGGCTATTGAAGTTGATGTAATTTTTATGTTTGTGGACGAAATTTAATATGTTATAGCTGTATAGTTGTCGGAAATCAAATTTCTGGGATTCTATAAATAAATTATTTGATGGGTAAGTGGGTTCCTTATAATAAATAACCGTCAAAACACATTTTTGCAAGGAACTGATACTCTTCAAATGAGTTTGATGCACTCCTCCCCAACCTAAGATGCCATAATTTAGTTGGGACTGCACAAGAGAATAATACAATGTTTCTAAACAACGTGTGTTTAGAAATTGTCTAAGATATTTGAATTTAGGTAATAGTTGTCTGACTTTTCGCGAAAGAAATTTTATTTGTAAATCCCATTTTAAATGTTTGTCAATTATCATACCTAAGTATTTGACACTATCAGCCTCAAAAATTTGTCTTTTGTCTATTTCAATAGGTCCAAAATTCGGTAACGTATTTTTATATGACGAAAAAGGTAAATAGTAAGATTTATCAAAATTTATCGTAAGAAGATTGGTATCAAACCAATTTTTAATAATTGTTATATCAAAAATAATGTCATAATGTGAATTTCCAATGCTTCTACTACGATTGAAGTATCGAAAATGGGCATGTGGCACGTGCGTCCAATTTCCAAAAAAGTTCAAAGTAAATTTGTGGTCTGAGATACTAAACGGAAAATTGATTGCCTCGTTTGAATTACCGGACCGATTGAAGAGCGAGTCCTATTGAGTGTTCTTGAGAGACAATCTAAACAGTTTGTTAGAAGATGTAAATCTATTAACCCGTAGAGATACTACGTTTCAAAACGATAGTGCACCATGTCACTTTACGCAGATTGTCAAGCAGTATCTTGACGAAAGATTTCCTCACCAGTGGATTGGTCGTGGAGGGGCCATTGCATGGCCACCACGATCCCCCGACTTGAACCCTAGCGATTTTTTTTAGACTATGTTGGATCTGCATTGAGGAAAATGGTCCACATTTTGAAAACTTTTTGTGATACAAGGTAATTAAAACTAGTATTTACTATTTAGTTTGATGTAGTGCACCCTTTTGAAACGCGCATACACTTGTTCTAACCTGGTTGACGACCCTTTTAAAACTGGATTTGTAGTACCTACATGTCTTAGTCAAGCAAAACTATTATTCAAATAAACTGAAGGAGCTTTTTCGACTCTCGTTTCTCCTCTCTTTCACGTATTCTGAAAACGACATTCTAAACTCATTATGATTTGGATAATTTTTTTAATACGATGCCATAGAAATAGTTCACAGTTCACACTGACAATCATATTGGAACATTTTTAGAGATGGTTTCGGTTGTGTTTGTTAATCACGCTCGAACAATTTAAAATATTCCGAATTTTCTCCATCTTCGGGGTTCACAAATTTTTTATCATGCAGTGGTATCAAATCTGACGACAAATATTTGTGCGTTTGCAAGGTGTACTATTCACCTAATTCAGCAAAAAAATCAAGTCGATATCTCAATAATGTCTACCTCTGTGTCCCATAATTTCTTATAAGTCAAGGATTGAGAAGAAAATACGAAAACTACAAAAAAATGCATAACATATATGGGGGGTGATTCATATACTTCTAGGTGTGCTCTATATTTGAGCTTCAGGTTGACCCTACTTTTTGAGACACCCATAACCGGCCATAACCAAAGATTACAGAATAAAATATTATTCTGTAATCTTTGCCATAACCCTCCGGCCCTCAAGCTGACTGACGTAACTTTTGTGAAACAGTGGCGTAGATAGAAATTTTGTTCGGGGGGGGGGGGGGGGTCCAAACTAAGACAGCCTATTAGACAATCCAAACCAGGTGACTTTCCAATTTGAAAGCAGATGTCAGTGTCATGCAATCGACAGAAAAGGAACAACCTAACGCAAATTTTGTGGTCGTATGCCACATGGTCCATGTTTATATTCTGTGATTTTTTGCCATCATCCGCCATTCATTAATTGTTGATTTAACAGGTCCTTGGATTGCCTAATTCCAGTATGCTTTGGATATGTTGTTTATTGACCTATACGTAACATAACATGACCTCATATGTAAATCAAACTTAGAACAAAATTTTAAATAAGTAAGACCATTTCGTCTCACTCCCCTCACGTCCGTAATTGCATTAGACCAATATGACATTTGGCAAGGACTAAAGTTAGCTCAAATAGCGGCAATCAATATAGGGTGATAGTTATTGTAACTGACTCTTCTGTCTGCGTTAAGAGCATTCAGTATTCGCCAGACCGCCTGTTCAGATGTGCCTCCAAACCCTAGTAGATTTAAAGCAAGCTAGTAAGAAAGTTATTCTACTTTGGGTACCTAGTCATATAGGAATTGGAGTATATGAGCTGGCTGATGAAGCGGCTAAAATTGCGACGCTTTCTCAAAACCTAGACGTCCAAACCGTTAAAACTTGTGATCAACAAATCCACATGTCGCATTGTATAAACAATTTATGGCAAAGAGAATGGGACTGAACAGGAAAACAAGTCAAACCCTTTGTAACTTCATGGGATCCAATTCTTAATTTTAGCAGAAGAGATGCCGTAAAACTACATCATCTGAGGATGGGCCATACAATGCTCACACATTGATCTCTTGCGCAGATCACAACCACCACTATGCCCTTCATGTGATGTTGTTCTTACAATACCCCACATTATTGGTACCTGTCTGGCACTGACTAATCTTCATGCTTGCTACGAGAGAAGTGACAACTGGATGCAAAATCTCAACGACCCATTGCGAATAGAGAATACTCTATCATTCCTCAGGAATACAGGGTTCTACTATAAACTTTAGGACATTTGATTTAACAACAGTAAAATGCAGCTAATGACATAGTAGTCGATGCTGCCTAATCATAAAAAAATTAGATCATTTCGAATATAAGTAAACATATCCAAAGTTATTGATTTTAAATAAGAAACTCTAAACGGCGAGGTTTCTTTGCCATCTCGTTCAACACCTCATCCGCTGCTTATTGGTGTATTCTGTTGAATTGCCAATCCGTTTAGGCGACCCTTAAAATAATCATAGGCTGATCAGCAAGATTAACACCCGTATGCACCGTAAGTCAGTTGCGCTATTAGTTACGCAAACCTGGATTAGATTATTTGTTTACTATGCACCGCAAACTGACAATTTTGACATTGTCACTGTCAGAACAGTCTTGCGAATACAGCCTTGCCGTATCTCCAATCTGGATTAGTTAATCTCTTGGCGGTGCATGGCCAGATGCCAAAGATTAGCAAATCGTGATTAGGGAACTAGGATTAGAAACGGTGCATACGGGTGTAAGATGAAAAGAAATACAGCAATTGATAGCTCTTACTATACATATCTTTTCAAATCCCTTAGTAGCTTCGGGGGAGGGGGGGATCTGGACCCGGTGGACCCCCTTAAATACGCCACTGTTGTAAAAACTTGAAACGCGGCCCTTTCACCGTACTTACTACTACAGCATCCTCACATATTGTTCCATAATGCGACAAAGGGCGTATCTCCTTGATATCCGCTGTCTCCCTTTCAATCTGGGCGAACGTCTTACGGCGAAATTCCCCATGGCGAATCTCCAATCGCCATCTACTATTCATTGCACCATCGCATCGGTAAATAGATTATCCTAAATAAATAAGCGTATCGAAGATTCTCTTCTGTGCAGGACTTTGTTGCGGATTAGGATTAGTCGCTGGTGCAGATTTTTTTCCACAGGCTACTCCGATCAATGATGGGCTTTATTGGCTAACAATGGTTGCAAATTCAATTTTTTTAAGTATGTCTTATCTAGCACTTTGGAGCTATCATGCTCTTCAAATCATCATCATCATCATCATAGTCACAATGTCTTAACAGACGTTGTTTGAAAATTTGTAGACAAGGTAGATGTTTCAAAAGGTCTGTTTCGGACTTCCATTGTCTATAGACCTTTCTTAACAGACGTGTTGTGAACTCGTAAAATGCATTAAGGGGCCTGGATACACACATTTATACATACGTATTTGTATGTAAAACAAGGACTCACAATTTCTCGCATAACTCACTCTATTTTCAAACTACATATATAATATTCCAGAAGGCCATAGTTAGGACCTTAATGAATGACAACTATTTTCGATTTTCTCAAAAAAGCTTTTTAATGTGCAAAGAAACTCGCAATGCAAAATCATACATTCTATAAATGCCTGTAATTCAACAACCAAACACGATATGAAAAAAAGGCTAAATAGTTGCATAAGCGCAAGCTTTCTTCTTCAATTTGTCTTTGAGTCATTAATGTAAGTTTAAAGGTAACTTCAGGAGCTTGGAAATGCGAAATTCATTTTTATAGCGACCTTTGGACCTTACCTTTGGACCTTTTGACCTTACCTTTGGATTTTTGGACTTATCTGCCCTCATCTTAGACACACATACTGGAGAAAGGGAACAGGTGGCCACGTCTCCTCGCTAACACGGAAATAAGTCTTTTCTTGGATTCTCAATTTCGCGCGCTATACCCTAGACCCTTAAGTCGGAGCTAGAGTATTGCCGACACGAATATTATCAGTATCGTTCGCGATTTACTGTCAGTTCAGTGGCGCTCTTGATACTCATATCCAGCAACTGTTTCGTCGTATCCACCCAGCGTGTAGGGGAACGGCCACGGAGCCGCCCACTCGGGGCATAACCCTGAACTACAAATTTCTCTATCGCTTCTGTGAATATGTTTTTTTATGGTCAGCCTCTCGCAAAGACTGAAAGCCTATGACGCTGTAGAAGCGCTGCGAGAGGATAAGTATCGATGCACGTTAGATTTGAAACGCTGCAGATTGTAGCCGTCGGGAAACAAATTCCCCGGCAGCTCATTCCACAGCGTCGAAAGAAGGAATGCTGGAGGAGACTAGCTCGGGAAGTAGGGACATCGACCTGATGAGGATGGGCTCGCAGAGCCTCTCTAGTGTTCCTCGTTCGGACGGCCTTTGGTGTTATTATCTGGGAGAGATCACTCGAACATCTTTCGTGATAGAATCTGTAAATGTCTGAAGATTGTAAGCATTCTCTTTGGATTACCGAGCTTATCCAGTATGGAAACGTTAGTTCGATGGGAGGTATAAGAAACTCTCAGCATTCTCCTCCACGTCCAAATTTCAAAAGAATCTATTATTCGATCTGCCTTTTTAACAGTCCAAGTTTCCGAGCCATACAAAAATTTGGAGAACACAAGAGACCGAACCAGCGACATTTTGGTAGCTTTAGTGATGTTCCGGTCACACTATATTTTAGTGAGCTTTGTCATGGCCACACGTTCCTGTTGAATGCGCCTTTGAATCTCTCAAATAGTTGATAAAAATTAAAAATCCGATGACAAGTTTTTGCCAAACGGTCTGTTGAAATTTTGTGCTCTCGGAGATCCACTATGCTTTTAGAGCTCAAATGTAATCTTATTGCCTATTGCTCACATTTACAGCAATTTTGAGGTACTGTAGAGTGCACAGTTAATTATTTGGTGATTTTTTGAGATATACATTTATTGTTTTGTAACGTTTCTTGAAGTCACTTTTCAACTCATGCCGTTTTTGACACTATCTCGCAAGTGTTTGTTACAAGATCACTTTTTTTCAGCCGATAATGACGTGATAGCATATTTTCTAAGGACTAATACGAAAAATTCCAAAATCCAACAACAAAATTTTGCTTTATTAGGGTTTTCGTTTGGAGGTCTGCATTTTAAAAATCTCTAAAAATCAATTTATCTCTGAAACAGTTGAAAATCGGACCCTACTTTATATATGACTTTTTTTGTTTGGAAATGAACTGTACAGTTTTTTCCTGAAGTATTTTCCATTCGTCCTAGAATAAATACCCTGTATAATGTCGTAAAATGCCACAAAAATGCACACCTCCCCCAGACGAATCTTTTTTACCCCCCCCCAAGAAAAACAATTATCGAAACTTTGGTTCTAACCATAGTGACCCTTGGTAAAACTGGTTGCATGAAATGAAATAAATTAAGCTGTTGTAATATATCAATAGTAATTGATGTAATATATATTTCTCCGGTACACACTACCCAAACTGGGGGCTTACGAGAGCCCTGAGTAAAACTACTTCATACTCGAAACGTGATGTATATTGATTTTCCTTGTTACAAACTACAGATGTACTTTATATTTAACCCACATCCTATTGACCTACTTAACACACTCACTCTGTTTATAAACAATGTTACCTAAACATATACCTAATTATTTTCCAATGTCTCACGTACGGAACTGGTAACCTCCTTCCTAAGTGGAGCAATACAATATACTGGGTGTTACCAGTTCCCTTAATTTTACTAACCTACAACACAACCCTTAATCTATTATAACTATACATATATACAGGGTTGGGAAAAAGTATGGAACCAAGCAAATATCTTTGACACGGAAAGGGTGATGTTGCTGAAAAATTGCAGGTAAATGTAGTGACGCAGAATGTATCCGAAGACATTATGTTAGCTATTAATGTACTTCCGGTCTAACCGGAAGTACCGTCAACTTTTTTAATTTAAATGGGACAACCTGTATATTTTTGCAGATTTTAATACACCTGTTTTTTTCCGAATACGTCCATAGTGAGTTTAGTATTTGTTTCTGTAAAAATGGGAAAGATAAAGCTTTTTCATTTGTCTCAGAAATTCGTCCGTGGCGGTCTGCGGTCTCCCCGTTTTAGGTAAATTTTTTGTATTCCCAGTTGAATTGAAACGTTTTAGTGTTTTAGTCACCGTCCAATGTGTTATAGGACCCCTGTCGGGATGTAAATCATTAAAAGTTGACACTCTTCTTTGTGAGTTCTAACGCTATCGCCAAAACCGACTTTAAATGGCAGGCATTTTAAACACCTGAAATGATAAAGAAGCTTTATCTTTCCCGTTTTTACAGTAACTAATACTAAACCCATATGGACGTACTTGGAAAAAAAAGATGTATCAAAATTTGCAAAAATATATAGGGTGTCCCGGTTAAACCGAAAAAACATTAATAGCTAACATAATGTCTTCGGATACACTATATGTCACTACACTTGCCTGCAAATTTTCATCAATATCATTCTTTCCATTCCAAAGTTATTTGCTTGGTCCATACTTTATCCTAACCCTGTACATCATGTCACACTGTACTGCAAGACTTTTCCTAGTACCCTAAATGCTCCTGTAACAAACATTGTGTATTCTGCACAGCGCCATTATTATTATTATTTAAAAATGTGCGTCAATCTGTTAGTTAAGTCAACAGTTACCTTTTGCTGAGTATGATAATGATTTGAACAAATTGGTGTATTCGTGAAAAGCGCTAATCGCCAAAGCACACTATGTAAACCGTGAATTACGGAAATTATGGAGAACGCGTAACTGCTCGTACGTAACGGGAAAATCAGCTGAAAAGGCAATTAGGCTGTTATTATCTATCATCATCTTCTTCGTATTCCTCGTTTTATGCAGGTATAAATACGACTTTGAGGTAAATGTAGATATACAGGGTGTCCATTTAGTGTGTAGTTCTTCGATATCTCGCAAAATATTCCGGATAGAAGAAAATGTCAAATACAATAGTTATTTGGTTGTTTAAGACACATATCCTAAAACTATTTTGAAATATACAGGGTGTTGCAGGAAAACAGGATAATGATCAACTTGATTTTTTTAAAAGGAACTATTATCTTTTTTAACCTCATATTTAGTTTCCATCATCAATCTCGGGCTCGGTTGCGACGTTGCCAAGTTAGAATTTATTTTCGGAAAATTTTTGGATTTGAAAGGTCGCAAGTAACATGTCCAAATTGATATATTCCTTCAATATTTCTCAATATTAGTTACTTCAATGTCAACTGAATATTTTTTTGAATGTTACTAATTGCGTGCGTCTACAGGGTGTTTTCTGAAGGATTTTAAATTACGATAATTTGGAAGTCATTTTACTTTGTTTTTAAAAGTATCACCCTGTATGTTTGATGTCAAATCGAAGTATCTACTAATATCCAATCTCACTTCGGAATATTTTTTTCGAGTTTGCAGCATTGCCAAGTTATAAATTATTTTTCAAAAATATCAAACAAACATCCCCGTTTTTCGTTAATAGAATGCACTGTATATGTTACCTAACATAGAATTACTCGCTAGTAATTGTTTATGGCGTAACAAACTTTTAAATAATTTCCCTAAAATAAAAAAAAAAACGATTTCCGTGCTCATAAGCTATGATTTTCTTATATTATTGAATAATATGATCTATTTAATACATCCAGAAATTGATCTAGCTAGGAAGCTAGTGTTGCTTGGTCATATGACCCCGAATACAATAGGGCTCGGTAGTCTGGAGGTCTTGTGTGCAAAAATCCACAGTGGTCCGGAGGCTAGGACGGATACAAAGGCTTTCCTGTGTGGGTGTCACAGATGCAATGAGGACGACCCCAACTGCAGCACTGGAGGTCCTGCTCGGTGGCATCCTGGATTAGGATGACAGTGGTGGCAGCGCATCTGGGAATGCGGGACTCTGGTAATTGACTGATAAAAGGAGAGGCGGCCACGCAAAGATAGTCAAGCTGGCGGAGAAAGCATTACCTGTTTCTGCCTACAAGACTGTCAAGGCAAACCGTCTACCAAGGTTGGATAAATCTTTCAGTCTTACCATTCCCAGTAACGAGGAGTGGATTCAGTTTCCCGAAGAGGCATTGGTATGTTGCACGTCTAGGTAGCCGACAGGTCTCAGGAGCAGGGTTGTATGTAGAAAGTCGAGGAGTACGGGAGAGTTCTTTAGGTACGTACACCACGATTTTCGAAGCGGCAGTATATGCAATACCAAGGAGGTTAGAACCAAGGGAGTCGCTACTAAATGTAATTCTGTCAAACAGAAACGGGACCAGTGGGTGTGGCTAAGTGTGTCAATTTATCAGGGCCAGACTCTACAGGAATATATTGACTTGAAATTTAGTTCCAGATAACGTGATTCCCTTTACTCTTATGCCGATTTAATTGACCAACATCTACTATACAATCCTGGTTCAAACTATAGCTACAAAACAAAATCCAAATCTAATTTCCATGATGTATGTCATTTATGCCTAACTACGGGCCTGCCAAATGTTTACAATACCTGTGAAATGTTATTCCAGTAAGTTTATTTGAGTGGACACCTTTTCCGCTGCTACAGCTGTGTACTGCACAAGATACCAAGAAAACACTCGAAAAACTAAGAAAGTCGTTGAAAAACACAAAGTAGCCGGCGGAAACGACGAATGCTACACGAATGACACAAGCGTACTAACAACCTAACCTAACCTAACCTAGGTTACAACCTCCTTGATGCAATACTCTCTGCTGCATGCAATGACGAGGTGAGAAAGGGAACAGAGCAGAAGGTTTACATCTCCTCTGACAGTCAGGCGGCTCTGAAAGCCATCTGCGGCCCAGAGCTAGGGCACCCCTAGTTCAGAAGTGCGCAGAGAGATTGGCAGAGCCGGCGAGACTAAAGGAAGTTACACCTTGATGTGGGGTCATACGGGCATTCTTGGTAATGGGGAAGCCTATAGATTGACCAGACTCGGCACAGGGAGACTGTTGGTTGGCCCGGAGCCCGCTATAGGATTAAGTAGGCAGCAGGCAATGTCAGCTCTCAAAAAGCGGGTGAACCATAGATGAGCAAAGGAGGCAAAGTGAGGGATGCAAGCAAGCCAAGGAATTTATAGCCGGGCTGAACACATCTAAGTCAGCGTGACTGCGGAATCAAGGCCGATGGGCCATCAGCAACCTCGTGGGTGTTCTGACGGGCCACTGTAGGCTCAGGCAGCATCTATCACTAGTAGGAATTGAAGACGACTCCCTGTATGGGCTGTGAAGAGGCCGATTAAAGGGCCTAGCACTTCCTTGCGGAATGTGAGTTGCTAGGCGGGCGGAGATATGAGATCTTTGGATCTGATAGACTTCAGCCAGAGGAATTACCCTTCCTAAGCTGGGCCGATGTACTGGCCTTTGTTGAAAGGTCGGGAAGGTTTGGCAGGGTGGGGGAGACGGGTAGTGGTGGCTGGGGGGTTATATTCGGGGATGGCAAAAAGGGCCTACTGGGGTCTAATTGCCAGGCGCGACCGCTCCACAGCTACTACTACTAGTGTGTTAGTGTTTGTAGCTCCTACGTTAAATCATCTAGTGTAACCATTATCTGGATGTACCACTCTATCTACTGGGCTTCATTTCTGATTGTAGAATCTTCTATTAACATACGATATAAAGACGTAGAGTAATAATTAGGCACCACTTGATACACATTTTTTTCAGGTATTCTGTAGAGATGGATTTAAGCTAGATGTCAACATTTTAACAACTTGTCCACAAAGTATGTATTGTAAACACTTGTCTACAATACATACTTTGTGGACAAGTTGTTAAAATGTTGGCATCCGTCTATTTTCATGTCGTATTTGCTCGAAGCAGTTTTGCATCATCCTATTACATTGGAGTAATCTAATAGTCATCAAGTAGTAACGAACAACCACAGTAATTATAATATTTAACCAAACACTATCTATCGTATTGTTATACAAGATGCATAAATGTTCACCCAGGGTACATCAAGGAAACTGTAATTGTACTCTGAGTCAATATTGGGCACTTATAATACAATAAGTATTAAATTAAGCCCTGATAATGCGTTATCGGTTGTTGTCACTGGGAATAATAAGAAATATATTATCTGAAATTGTGCATAATATGGGAAAGAAAATAAATGTCTGGCAATGCCAGATATCAGCTACATGTCTACCATAGCCTTGCATAGCGGGTTTGATGGATGCCGATTGAATAAATAAATAATTATTATCATTATTAAGGGGTAAAAGGGGATGAAGTAGTTTTTGATTGTCACCCTTGATAGATCTTTTGACGTGTCTCATTATTATGTAATATGTTGGCTACTGATCTAAACTTTGGTAATATGGATCTAATTTTTTTAATAACGTGCTGTATTTGTTGATCCCACTTTAAGTTTTCATCTATTATTATACCTAAATATTTCATACTTTTTGTTCTATGAATGACATTTTGCTGACCGTTGTGATAAAATTGCAGAGTATCATATTGTGGTAAACGTTTTTTGTATGAGGCAAAAGGCATAAAATTTGTTTTTTCAAAGTTAGTTGTCAATAATTTATTTCCAAAATAAGCGATTATGTTTTTAAAGTCTTTTTCAACCTTTTCCTTCAATAGTTGCCAACTGGATGCTTCATAAGTTATCACCGTATCATCAGCAAAACCTATAATTGTACCTTCTGATTTAATGGAAAACAAGTCATTTATATATATATATATATATATATATATGCGTAAGGGGTAGTTCCGAGACATTCGTACATACGCTGTACATTTGCTAGTGTTGAGTACATAAAGTATACATAGGGTTGATTTTCTAGTATATGCCCTCTGTCACCTCCTGGACTTATATACACCCAAATGTACATTGCATGTGGGTTATTATTCACTATTAGTTAGTTCCAGGACTTGTATCTTTTTGGTTGCTCTTCCGTTGTTCTCTACACATTTGCTAGTGTTGAGTGCATAAAGTGTACATAAGGTTGCATCTCTCGTACATGCCTTCTGCCATCTGCAGGACCTATATATACCTAAATGTACCTTGCATGTTAGTTATTATTCACAATTAATCAGTTCCAGGCCTTCTGTAGGTCTATATTTTTGGTCACTCTGTCATTTTTTAAGATACGTTTGTTAGTGCTGAGTGCACTTTCTGTCTCCTGCTGGAGCTTTGTACTCTCAAATGCATGCACGTAATTTATTATTTACCATTTTAATTATTTCCTTAATTTAAAAGGGCAACAGTTGATGTATTGGAATACCGCAATTTTATCTGAATGTCCGTCGGTCTGTCTGTCAGTATGTCTTTTGGTCTGTCTGTCTGTTGCTAAGATTGTCAAAATTCTATATAGGCTTTTGACTTTCTTTAGATTCTTTTTTTTTCTTTCATTTGAGATGTACTTTAATGGAAATTAACGATTTTGACAGATCTTCAGCCTTGAAATGGAACCTCTTAGGGCTGGTTGTGCAGGATGTCCCATTTTGGGCACTTTTGCGGGGTATCTCGGTTATTTTTGAAGATAGAAAGTTGCAGTTTTCGCGACAGTATGCTACTTTTTTGTGAAACTAAAGATGCCGTCAACAAAATTATCATGGCCCTCTTGGTTTTTGAGATACAGGGTGAAATCGAAAATTATCGATTTTGGGACCACCCTCGTATCTCGGTTGTCTTTTATTTTATTGAAAAGTTTAAAAAATGGTCTTATAGATTTTTTTTAGTAGAATCCAGTGGTGTAGCTTGATTTTTTCTTACTCTAACCATTTTTCAGTTATGGAGCAAACATATATTTTTTTTTATACCCTGTATATTATTATTGAAGTCAATCGGAAATAATTCAAGCTTTTCAAAGTATATATTAGTATTAAGTTGTTTTGAAAATTACGCTCAAAATTTGATTTTTCCAATTTTTACGATACAATAAAAACATCGGGCTATATGTATACAGGGTGTCCCACGACCATTAAGACAAGCAATATATCGGAACTGGGCAGTAGTAGGGAATTATCATTTTTGGGGTGTAAATTAGAGCAAATCTAGCATCTTTTCTCACTATTGCGTCACCCAATGAGGTATTTGTTTTTGGTCTCGTGACGTCAGATTCAAAATTTTTAATGGGACACCCTGTATATCTGTGACTTTTTGTGTTCCTCCCGATAAAACAGTTCCAACAAACTAGCACACTTGGGGTCTAAAGTGATTAATTCAAGAGCTACAGGTACTTAAAGGATGGGACCACTACCATTGATTATAGCATGTACCGCTACAGTTAAATTACTTTGGAAGTGTTTCGTAATGGTAGTGGTACAGTCCTTTAAGTACCTGTAGCTCTTGAATTAATCACTTTAGACCCCAAGTGTGCTAGTTTGTTGGAATTGTTTTATCGGGAGGAACACAAAAAGTTACAAATATACAGGGTGTCCTATTAAAAATTTTGAATCGTACGTCACGTGACCAAAAACAAGTACCTCATTGGGTGACACAATAATAAGAAAAGATACTATATTTGCTCTAATTTACATCCCCAAAATCATAATTTCCTACTACTGCCCAGTTCCGATATAACGCTTGTCTTAATCGTCGTGGGACACCCTGTATTTTATATAAAACCTATATGTAAAACTTATCATTTTTTCCTCTTTGCGATTTAAATAAAACACTGAGAAGCTGTCATGGCATTATTCCAGTCTGAAATTCTTGATGAAGAGGTAAAAGCCAGTCTTTCAAACGATGCCTTTCATTGTATAACTCATACACTGCTTTCTAGGGCTATCAGAGGCATATTCGTGTCTGTTAGTCATTCTCCTATGCTACGGTTCCTTTGTTAAAAAAGGAACCTTTAAATGTGATTATGTAATGTATATACCAGTAGCGCAGATAAGACACTACTGAGTGGCTATCGTAAATTGACCAGCGCGGTATGAGAAAGGGAAGCGGGTGGTTCTCTCAACTAGCGATCGTCATTATCATGTCGAGTTTAAAAATGTTCGCGATCACAATACTCTCCTCACCTATCGGTGTGGGAAGTAAAAGGGATAGAAAACATAAGTATAAAAGGGCCATTAAATATAATCTGCTGCGATTATCCAATCCCGATGCTGGGCCGCCTTTAAGGCGGGAAATAAAATCTGCTGTTGCCGGTTGTAGACGTAAGTTTTATGAAGTATATAAATAGGATATTAAGTGAAGATAAATTATTTGCCTTTATATAGCACATTAAACAAGTCGTGAAAGATGGAAATAGAATAGAATGGTCACACAACAATTGCCAACGCAAGTTCAGATATTACACCCCCTCCAATCAACCAGAAAACAGAAAGGAGGGTAGCACCATGCCGCGCATATTATTGAGGTGAAATGTTCGCATGTTTCCTCACTTAGGTTTCTGGTCAGATTTAATCTTTGTCCTTTCCTTACTCTTTTTCTTCAGATTTCGTAGCAACAACAATGATGACCCTCAATGTACAAAAATTTTTTCCGGGCATAAAGCGTGTTCTCACTCGGAATATCCAGAAGGAGGGTGTCCTCGGGGAATACTATGGCTGAGAAAAAATTGAAGGAGTACTGGCCTTTGTACATAGCAACCTATCCAGCTCTAGAATCTGGTAGAAAGAACATCTTATATGGCTTATAAGCTGGACCTTAAACCATTTCTCAAGTGCATCTGTTGCCTCTACCGCTCACTCGCGGACAACAACTGGATTGGGTGACTTCAACATTTACAATGAACCCTGGTTGGGAACTGACTATTTCAGCAGTAGTTTCTAAAGGATCAAATTACATTTCTAAAGCGTCGATTGTAAATTCAATTGGCGTTCCATAAGCCCGAGGCTCGAAGAGTGTTTCTTCCAGCAAGATAAAATGCACGTCCTCATGTTGCAAGGGTATCGATAAGGTTCCTACGGGAAGCTGAGGTCAGGGTCCGCTAGCCTCCACGATCACCCGATTTATCGCCAACTGAAAAAGTATGGCATTGGATGGGACGATACGTAGGCGATTTACCCAACCCTCCAACCACGCTGGACGAACTGGAACATGCTGGGAGGCTGTACCTCTAGAGTGTATCAACAACTAGATTCCGAACAAGCCGCGTAGGCTAGAGGAGTGCATTCGTCAACATGAAGGACCCACCCATTATTGATTTGTTGTATTTATTTATAAACTTATTATAGCAAATACTTAGTCCTACCGCATTTCGTCAACCGCAACCCTTTTCTTCTCAGTGTTCGGATTTCACTTGCCAGTAGTATATGTATCAAATAGCACTACTAACAAAGATTGGAAGTTGAAAATACCGAAATGCGCGTGTTATAACGGCCCTAATCCAAAATCGGCTCGACTGACTCACAGTCGCCACAGGATTCCAACCACAGCATACTAAGCAATCAGCACAATATCTCAGGTTGGCGGCAATAACACCCGCATCCCGCCATTGTGGGTGTGTATCTGTCAAAATAGGCATAAGCGTCAGTGCATGGCCGTCTCTACTCACTAGGCCGGAGCATTGAAGTATGGCAACGTTGGAGATCAGGCCGTGTTTTCATTTGTTGTTATGTCATGTGTATTCTTCCAGGTGCAGAAAATATGGTTGGAAGGTGATCATTAATTTGTTTCTAATTATTTACCTGCACAAACGAAACTATAAAGATAACAAGATGCCTGCAAAGCGTGTAGTACCAGGTTGCAGCCCAGTAGAGGAGTACCAAACCATGGCCCAACATTACCCTAATTCCAGATTAAAAAGAACGTTGCAAGGTGATTTTGAATGGGTTTCTACTTATTTACCTGCACAAATGAAACTATAAAGATAAAAAGATGCCTGCAAAGTGTGTAGTACCAGGTTGCACTAGCAATTGTGTGTCCGATAAGGGACATAAACAGAAGTGGGTGAAAGGTATTCCTCGGAAGGGCTGGTTATATTTATAAGGATAAAGACAATACTTGACAAACATTTCAAAGGATAAGACCTATTTTAAAGCACAATGTGGTACCTATAATGTTTTCTGGACCTCCCAAATATCACAGAAAAATACAGTTAATAGAACTCATCTGGGCATGGCCTGGGGCATACCTACGAAAGCATTTGATAGTGAAAGGGAAATCAAGACCAGCAAGAATGGCTTCACAGTGACCTAATAGTGAATTTTTCTAGCTCAAGTGATAATTTACAAAGTAAATTGAGTGTTCATTTAAGTGGAAATGGAAGTGGCGGCAGGAAACAGGTTGCGTTTATTTTTATTTTGTAATGTCTGAGTGTGATGAAACAGACATCAGATGTAAGTGATATTAGTAGTAGTAGTTCTAAAAAGTATTTTTCTTAATTTATTAACCGAGATGAACTCTAATACATATAAAATGTAATAATTATTCTGAAACTATAGGGCCACTATTTGACAGCTAAGCCACGTTGCCACATCTAAGGCTCCGGCCTAGTGTAGAGTCGGCCATGGTCAGTGGAAACCAACGACATCCAACTGACATAGTTGGTGGAAACCATTGACGCAAGATCGACGCTAGTATTTGGTCATTGCTAAAACAAAATGCATAGGAACGCGGTGTCGATAGTTGATCTTTCATAATGATAAAAAATATGCTGGAAATATGTGTACTGATAGACATTGCAGAACTAAGTACTGTAATTGCAGAAAAAGTTTTTTTAGATTCTCGAATGATGCCTTAAGGTAAGTACATAATTATAACCTACAAATAAAATATGTACTCCAAAATATACGGACACTATTTTTACAGATCGATCGAGACGATTTAAGTGATTTGATATATAACAGCTAATCAGCCAGCACGCTTTTGAGTTAAATTTTATGCAAGCCTATTCTCGACATTTTATACCATTTTGAACTGCTTTCGAGAAAGTTTCTCTGGAATTCAGTCTTTAAGATTAATTTCAGTACATTTCAAAACACGATAGCTTTGTGCATGTACAAAAACGTACCTCTTTCTTATATTTTTATGAATAAAGTTTCTTATTCACAATTAAAAGAAGTTTTTTATTTTTTTGCAAAATGTCAAGTATGTTATTTTTTTTTATATTATTTGAATAGCAACTTAAAACATAACAAGCAAAATATGACTTAAAAATTTTAGATTACTCTGTCCAGTATTTTTATCATCAGTACTTTTTTAGCGATTAAAAGCTGGTATGGATACTTTTGTTGGAGTATCGGTATCGAAAATAATTATATCATTATTGAGGTGTGTACTTAATTGCACAAAATTCTTTGTACAAACCAAAGCGCCTTCATTGGCATGTTCAGCTCTATACTTGGCCAAAAAATATCGAAATGATACCAGTATCCATACTCTTTATTTTCGAATATCTACCCAGACTTCAAACCCATCCGCCGTCAAGGTCAAATTCTGTAGGGAGCATTTTTATACAGGGTTACTGGTAACTCGACCACTTTCCTGCAGGAAGTGATAGAGGGACTCAAATGCAATAGATTTAACCCCCCATATGTAACTCCGAAAATCGATAGATTTCGAGATAATTAACATTTAATGTTTTTCAACGATATGTCCAAATTTCCACACTACATCCCAAATTTAGAAAAAACCCTGCTGTCGATTTTAGTAATTTCCAATTTAGTTTTTTACTGACACATGCGTAAATCTAATTTATTATTTAAATATGTAAAAATACTAAACAGTTTTAAACTACATACAATTATTTAAAAAAAAAGAACAAAATTTTTACATTCACCGCGAAAGAAAATTGTCTAGCTCAAAAAAAGATACACAACCAGTCAAACAAATTATTTTTAAAACTTCCTCATCTGATGGCCTATTCCAAGGACAAGAATGACAGAACAACCACAAGTAACTATTTAACAAAATTTATCAACATAATACAGAATGATCAACAACATGATATTCCAGCATGATGGTTGTCCAGCACATTACCGTATCACAATTCGGCAGTTGTTGGACAACACATACCCGAACAAATGGATAGGGAGGGGTGAACCCACCCCATGGCCTGCGCGGAGCCCAGATCTGACACTTCTTGATTTTTACGTCTGGGGTCACACGAAGGCATTGGTTTACGAGACTCCAGTTAATACTGCTGACGAACTAAGGCAAAAATTATCAATGCGGCGAAGGAGATGAAACGAACTTCTTCAACACGAGTTACAAAAACCGAAGTGAGGAAGCGGATCCGTACTTGTATCCGAAATTAAGCGCAACGCATTGAGCAAGATCTCTAGAAACTTTGAGTGGATTTAATTGAATGGTTATTAGGTAGGAAAGATTTTTCGCGATTTGTTCAACCGTTTGTATAATTTTTTTGAGCTAGATAATTTTCTTTCACGGTGAATGTAAAAATTTTGTTGATTATTTTTTAAATATTTGTATTTAGATTGGAACTGTTTAGTATTTTGAAACATTTTAATAGTAAGTTAGCTTTGTGTAAGTGTTAGTTAAATACTAAAATAAAAATTATCAGAATCAACAACAGATCTTTTTCTTAGTTTAGGATCTAGTGTGGAAATTTGGACATTTGGTTGAAAAACATTAAATGTTAATTATCTCGAAAACTATCGGTTTTCGGAATTACATATGGGGGGTTAAATCTATTACATTTGAGTCCCTCTATCACCTCTTGCAGGAAAGTGGTCGAGTTACCAGTAACCCTGTATAGGAAATCCTCAGAGACAGAGATATTCTGTTGGTTGTTTAGTATGCTGTGCTCCAACTTGATAGGCCTTTTTCGCAGTAAAGAGTGCAAGAAGCAAGTAGCTTATACCCGTTTTACATCAACAAAAAATCCATGGTTTTAATTCGTGGATTCAGTTCGAGGTCACCTGATAAGTGTAAAACAGCAATTTGACGTCAATTAAGTCAATGCATTTCTTCACTGATTTAGAACCTGCTCTAGTCTGTGGTCAAGTTTCACGTAAAATTCGGTAGTGCTAACCTTAAAAATCATATGATGCATGTCATGCATATTGCATACCCGTCTCTGTATATTACTAAACATTTTTTCAGTAAAAATTCGCAATCATGCAAATTAAGTTTTACTGTCAAAAGGCCACCAAGAATGCGAATTAAATAATCTTGCGAATAGCGCGAAATCATGGCAGCAACAGTGTTGGCAGCACTGCATGCTGTCACAAAATGCATGGTTTTATTCACAGATGTAAAACACAATTATCTCTGCGGTTGACGGTGTGTGTTGCTGACTTAATTTTACTTTACCAGAGTAAAAAACATTCACACGGTAGATACACGAATTGGTTTCGCTCCGCAAGTAATTAATATTATAGTAGTATAAAGTCCTCCAAAATAATGCAGTTTTGTGGCACTAACTTATAAAGACTAAACGTATGCAGCAAATGTTGAAATTGTGTTTTTAGTGATATGTGATTTATGTAAATGGAATTATTGAGCAATTTTCATCATCAATTCCACACACAAATCAGCAGACAGAGTAAAAACACACCAACTTTTTTTATACCTGGTGAGAACTAATGGTATTTTTATATATTACCAGTGGCGTACGTAAATACTTACAGAACCTGAATTATGGAGGTAAAGTGCAGCAAGTGCTCGATATCTTGTGCCCCAGATAGTAAAGGCATTTTTAACTGTGACATATGTAAAAAGTCGATATGCAAACGATGCTCTGGTCTATGTCCCACAGAAATAAGGGTCATGGAACTTACTGGGCAACGAAACCTGATATATGCTTGTCCAGACTGTGAATCAAAAGCAGATAAAAACAACCTGCCACGAAGAGGAGTAGAAGATTCAATTACGGTCGAAATAAAAGACTGCCTGAAAGGAACGTTGGATGAAATTGACAATAAAATCAAGTCATTTGAAAAGCAAAATGCAGCCTTCTTACAAAAAATGCAAAAAGCTTTTGAAAAGAATGTCAATGAGCTGGAGATCCTCATTGAAAGAAAACTGGGAAAAAAAGCCCAACCACAGGATTGTGGAGCCGGTAATAATTATGGAAACATCAACGGATCGACTCAAGTTACCCAGGGCACTGGGGCCAAAAATCCTATTGTAGATAAACCTGTATTAAAAAAATTACCTAATGCGAACAATCCTCAAAGCAGTAGAAACGTTGCAAGACTGGAGGAACAGCAAAGAAGTACAATGGAGAGCATTATATACATAAACTCCGACCATTCGAGGAAACAGCAAGACCAGTTACCTAGCAACAGCGCTGAGCCTTGGAAAGAAGCGGACGAAAAGCAGACCAAAAATAAGCAGGAAGAAGACGAAAATGAAGAGGGCTTTCAAGCTGTTAAACGCCGAAGGAGTAGAGCTCCTCCTAAAATAGGAAATAATCCAGAGGGGCAAAACTTTGGATTTATTGGCTGTGCCCATAAAAAAGAGAAGAAAATTTGGATTTTCTTAAAGCATGTAAGTGATTCAACTACCAGTGAGAACGTAAGAGATTTTATTGCATCAAAAACAAACTCGGAGGGAACCAAAATACAAATTAAGGAAGTCGATACTTATCACAATGTATCAAATAATAAGTGTTTCCTAATTGGACTAGACCCATCATTAAAAGACAAAGTATATGATTATAGTTTCTGGCCTCAGGGTGTCACATTTGAGAGGTTTAATTTCATCAAGGGACAGCGATTTTTGGACAAGAATATTCAGCACAGTGAACATAGACCAAAGGATTTTCACAATTAGGAAAATGGCCCACGAAGCTATCTGTTAATTCAACTCGACAGTTGTATAATATTGATATTATCTACTTAAACATTGAAAGCCTACTGCCAAAAATAGAACTTATTCAAACAGAAGTGATTTGTTATAATCCTGCTGTTCTCATAACTAGTGAAGCAAGAACAACCGCAGAAATAGAAGACTGTGAATTAATGATACAGGATTATCAGCTGATTCGTTGTGACAGCAGCAGCAGACACACAGGTGGAATCGTGATATATATAAGAAACGGAATTGAATATAAAGTAAAGAAGAAAATCATAAGTGATCCCAATTATTGGTTCTCGTTCATCGAAGTGAAGGTTAGTGGTCAAAAGTGGTCAATAGGAGGTGTATATCACTCACCAAGTGCTAGTGATGCTGATTTCATAGAGAAACTGGAAGACGTTTTAGATGACTACTTTTCTGTGAGTAAATGTATTTTGATAGGGGACGTTAACATAGACTACAGCAACGAAAACAATTTTTATACAAAAAAAATTAAAAGTTTATTCAATGTATATGGTGTTGACCAGGTAGTGTCTGACTACACAAGAGTAACTAATGTTAGCAAATCTTTAATAGATTATGTTATTACTAATATTGAAGGCATAAAGGTGAATGTACACGATACACCAAAGTTGTCTGATCATTCAATTATATCTGTCTGTTTATTCAAGAATACTGCTGATAAAAGTAATAAAATAATTGAGCTTAGAAACATAAAAGAGGAAAATTTTTCCAAAATCAACATAGACTTACTATTTTGTAAATGGTTAGTGAACAGTATAAACGTTAATGACATCTACGAGAATCTGTTGGTGAATCTAATAGAAGTAGTAAATGCAAATGCACCCAAGCACACTTTATCAATAAAAAGTAACCAGGTTCCCTATTATGATATTCAGCTTAAAGAGAAAGCTAAAGAACGTGATCTCGCATACAAACAATTTAGTAAAAGTAGTGACTATAACGATAGACAAAATAAATGGCATATATATAAAAAAGTCCGAAATGAATATGTCAACTTACTAAAAGTGAAAAAAAATCCTACTTCGAAGAAAAAATAGACAGTAATAAAAATAATCCAAGCCAGATGTGGAAAACATTGAAATCGTTAGTAAAACCAGAAAAAAACAGCTGTTTAAATCGCATAAGTTTTCACCTGAATGATGGAAAAAGAATTATTTGTAGATCTGAAATTGAAATAGCAAATAAATTTAATACATATTTTGTTAGCAGTATTCTTGACATAGTAAAAAGCATTCATTCTGATAGTGTAGGGTTAGATACTAATTTTCCATATGGAAAAACAGAATTTCGGAACTTCAGATCCATATCATTCGATGAGCTGAAAGATATAATATTCTCCCTAGAAAATAAAACATACGGGGAAGACATTTTGACTCCAAAAATCCTGAAATATACTTTGTACTCCATTGGCCATGTAATCTTGAATTTTATTAACACCTCGTTAAGTTATGGAATATTCCCAGATCAATTAAAAATTAGTACAGTGACACCTATTCCTAAAGTATCTAACACTATTGAAGCGTCCGATTTTAGACCGATAAACACATTGCCACCGCTTGAAAAAATTCTGGAAATCTGTGTATATAAACAGGTTACAGAGTATTTTGAAAATAATAAGATACTCATGTCAAAGCAATCTGGATTCCGCAAAGGGCATTCGTGTGAAACAGCCCTACAATTTATAATAAATGAGTGGAAAAACTTCATAGACGATAATAACTATATAATTGCAGTCTTTCTTGATTTCAAAAGAGCCTTTGAAACAATAGACAGGCAAATATTAATACATAAACTTCAACACTATGGTATTGGTGGCACAGTACTGAAATGGATTACAAGCTACTTGTATGATAGACAGCAAAGGACTAAGGTTGGATTTTCATTTTCAGGCACTATTTCCGTTGAATTTGGAGTCCCACAGGGTAGTGTCCTTGGCCCTTTGTTTTTTATCATATATCTGAATGATATGGAACTGATTCCGCAAAACTGCTCCTTAAATATGTTTGCAGATGATACATTGATCTATTTATCTTGTAAAAACTTAGATGAGGGGGTTAGTATGATGAATGGGGATCTTGCACTCATTGAAAGATATCTAAAATCAAACAGACTAAAACTAAATACTCAAAAAACTAAGGCCATGATAATATCTACAGAGCATAAAAGCAAGGTGGTAATAAAAAGTAGTATTAAAATTATAGTTGACAATGTAATCCTGGACATTGTAGATGTAATGAAATATCTTGGATTTATGATAGATGAAAATATAAATTTTAACAGTCACTGTGATTATATTATCAAGAAAATTTCAAAAAAGTTATACTTTTTCTCAAGAATTTCAAAACACCTTTCAATGTTTGCAAGAATCACTATTTATAATACAATAATAAAACCTCATTTTGAGTATGGCTCATCTCTATTGTATTTTATGAATAAAAATAAACTAGGGAGTTTACAAAAATTGCAAAACAGAGGAATGAGAATAATACTGCAATGTTCTAGATATACAAGAATTAACGATATGTTAAACACATTACAATGGCTTTCTGTTAGCCAATATCTTTATTTAACAACTATGGTTTTTATTTTCAAAATTATAAAAGGTATATCACCAAGTTTATCTAACTGATCATTTAAGAACAAATAGTGAAGTGCACTCCTATAATACGAGAACTAATTCTAATTTTTACTTAAATAAGACTAATATGAAGAGCACAATGAAATCACTGATGTACAAAGGACTCAGTGAATATAATAAATTGCCCCAGCAAATCAAAGAAGCTACTTCAGTGAAGCATTTCAAATATACGCTAATCAATTATATAAAAATTAACTGTTTATAGTATATAGTATAGTTTTGTTTATGTGTAGTTAAGAAGAAATATTAGATTTCTAATCATAGTGATAATATTGTACTTAAGTTTTTGTTACTTAGATTATTGTAATTATGGACTGAAATGCCATCACTATTTGTATTAGGAAATCCTAAATAAATTGCTACTACTACTACTACTACACAATCAGTTTGACCTTGAAGACGACCATGGACGCACCTTACACCCTTCATAGGCACACGACTCTATAGTGCCGCGTTCGCCACTGGAATATGCCAATATCCGTTTATGACACCATGCATGCTGAAACAGGGGTGCCCACCTCGTGTGAATACCTGATGAATGTCTTGGAAATATGCTTTTCTCAAACGTATATTTCCCGAAAAACATCACAGTGGCGAGTGGTCTGTTCCTCTTGATTAGTCCAGGAAAATAAGGTTTTTTTCGTGACACCCATTCATCGACCAATTTGAGACAAGTTTTTTGGGTCATACTTACCCACAAAAGTAAACCAGCAGCAGTAAACTGCGCAGGATTTATGAGCAAATAAGAGTTATAAATAAATAAACGGGTAAAAATGACAAACTTGAATTGTAATTGTTTTTAAGACAAACTATCTTCAAGAAGATGCCTTAAATTATAAAATGATGATGAAAAATTGAATTTTAGTGATTTTTATTATAATGTAGGACTGCAAACGGATATCATTATGAAACAAAATCTTATTGTCAGATTTAGAGATTTGGTATATTAGCCCTTAGAAAATATTCTATTTCGTCATTATGGACGAAAAGGAAGTGATCATGTACCAAAAGCTTCCCAAGATTAAATTACCAAACAATGAATTCATCTTAAACAGTTGCCAAATAATTAACCATCAACACAGAGCAGTAGAAACATGCTTATATTTATAGTTAACCATTACAATCACCCTGTATATTTTCCTGTAACAATTTCAAAAATATTTTCACGTTTCCAAATGTCCCTCAAAAGCTTTCAAAGTATAGTTTAAGTGGACTTGGCTTTAGGGTAGATGCTGGAATAACCTTCAAACCCGTGGGCTCAGAAAATGAAATATCGCATTCAGATGTATCTGTGGGCTGCATTGATGTACTTTGATTTTTCTTTCTTTAATTATTATAATTTAATATCTATTCAACCATGTAAATGATTGATAATTTCCTTTTTCGAACTAAAACCATTTCTTCGTATGTTCTCATTGAAGTTTTAAGTATGCGAATATTTTTCAACGAAGCGTTGTAATAAATAATACATTAAGATAACAAAATTAATAAACATACGATGAGAGTTCTTATTTTTTGTGTACCTTTTCACCTAATATTCATTCAAATATTTTTTTTTTGTTAAAAAAGAATTGCTTTTAATGAACTCCATATTAAGTTATGGATAAATAGCATGGACATAATTAATACATACATACATGGTTTATTTCCACAAGACTCTACAAAGAGTATCAGAATATAGTAAAAAAAAAGAAAGATGTATACGTACTCAATAACCGAATTCGGCCACTGACCGAAATTTATACCCAGAACGCGTTGTGGATTTCTCTAATTTCTCACATCGCGTTTTGAGTAATCCTTGTATGCGCAGAACGCGTTGTGGGTAAATTACAAAGACCCACAATGCGAAACTCCGAATGCGGTCGGAAACACCCGACCATTTTCGCGTTATTGGAATATTGGAATATTGTCCACAAAGCGGTGAAATCGGATAACCTAACATAATTGCTACAGTTGTTCTTTGTCCATTCTTAGCTTAATTTTAGAATAATTTTTAGTAAAATGAGCGAATCGATAGAAACGTTTCGAAAAGAATTCGAGGGTGGTTTGAATAAACTCTACATAGAGTCATCTAATAGGTCTACACTACTATTAGAAGATGTCCTTGAAACATTGCAAAATGAATACTTAGAAAAAATAATAAACAGGATGGTAAACGGGCACGGTGATGATTTAACAAACTTAACAGATGTTAATAACATTGGAAGCACTAGTATAAATTCCTGCCAAGAGGATTCAGAGAATCAAGACCCTGATCAAAACAAAGGACTAAACGAGTTCACAGAAATTGCGCCCAATGATAATATAATCGCATGTCTGGTAATGGTGAATGTGGTAGTATTCTAGAAAAAGGTGAAGTTGGCAGTAATTTGAATGAGCTAACTCAAAGAAACAAAAGGATATTAAGAGAGAGAGATGAATCCCATAAAATGATCAAAATTCAAGCCACGAAAGTGCTGACCGAGTCAAATAAAACATTTGCTCTTTTAAAAAAAGGGGCTAATGTTTTGATTCGATACCGGATGTTGATAGAGGTCGATTAACCCCACGGAATATATTAGCCATCGTTGCCGAAATTAACGATGATGGCTTATATAAACTCAGCACTGAGAATGGACCGCTGGATAGATTATTCTCAAGAAATGAGCTTCTCCAGACAGATTCGCAGTTCATGTCTGAACCAGATAACATGCACCACAAGGAAATTTTGCTGCGCACTGCAGCGAGTATGTCATCAAAATGTTCTGGCTAAGGTTGCTAACGACGTATTCTGTACCAAAATAACCATAGATTATTTTTGCAATTATTATTGTTAAATTACGTTTCCTTAATTTTTCGAAATCTTCGCCGTTTTATAGTTAAAAGCTTAAGGCATCTTTTTAAAGATAGTTTGTCTCAAAAACACAGGTTAACACTTTTTACTGGTAACCGCTTCAAGAGAAAATTTGACATATTACTTCCTACAGCGATAGGTGAGGGGAGTATTGCGATCGCGAAGATGTTCAATTATGAGATGATACGTTTACACAACATAATCTGTCAGTCTGCTGGTGTGTCTGTCGGTGGTCGGTCTGTTTGTTTGTCTGTCGGCGTTCTTCTAGCCTCGTGATTACTGAGATTACTCAGTATCATTGATCGTGATGAAATTTGGGTAGCGATTTGCTGAGGAGTCGTAGCAGATAATGCTGCATTCATTTGGGAAATTAGCAAAAAACTCTAAATTTCAAATATATCTCATACCCTGTTTTTAGGCGTTTCAGGGGTTTCTGATCATTTTTGACTTTTCTTTTGGAGGGGGGGGGGGGTGAAATCGAGATGGTTGGGGGTGGTGGATTGTAAACTGAAAAAATTGTTGTATTCATAATAGCCTCCATTGACCTGTGAAAGAAAGAACTACATAGTATGCTTTCTTAGATCCATCCGAACAGCGCGTTGCCTATTACAGAAACCAAGCAAATTTTATGTATACATACCAAGGACCTTATCCTTGATACATACGAGTATTGCTTTAGATCATTCGGCATTGTGTAAGCTGGAGATTATTGAGTTGATTTCAGTGAAATTTTGCCACAGTATTATTACCGTGGCTAGTATGGAAAACGCGTATGGTTTTTAGAAATCATGTCAGTGGTGGCAAAGGCATAATCAAAGAACTAAAAATATAAAAACAGCTCAAACGTTTTTACGCGCTTTGGAGGTTCCTGGTCGTTTTTTATATTTTTAGAGGGGATAAAGTTGAGGTAGCTGGGGGGTACAGGGTTTTAGAAGTGAAACATTTTTTATATTTGTAGTTGCCTCGTCATTGCCCTGTGAAGGAAAAACATAATATACTTTTTACCTTACACATTTTTTTATTTAATTTTCTAAATAATTCTGTGTGTAGTTCTGCACTATACCGATAGCTATAAAATTTCTAAACCTACACTGTGGATCATTGTGCAGATCGATAAATTCTATGGTTTTTGAAAATTGTGTTAGTGATGGTAAAACCAAATTAAAAACGAAACAATACAAAGCCGTTCAAACTCTGTTTTTGGGTAACCTAGCGTTCTCTCCTCATTTTCAATTTTTGTTTTTTTAATATTCAGAACTGGTCAAGGTAGGATGACGTCTCGGATAGGGTGACTGGGAAACCCCGACATTTTTTGTATCTGTAGTCTGTACAACACTCTTCATTGGCCTTAGATTGATATTGTTGGAGATTGCAGAATAAAAACTCGCGTCGTGCTTGTTCCTACGGAGAGAGCTGCAGGAATCTATTTGCCAGAATTTTTGAATTGTATGTTTTTTAGCGGACGGGCCGATGATTTGGTGGCATAATTATCTCAAAGATCTCAGACCATAGCTTCTTGCTATGGGAAAATAATAAAATAGTGCTTTATTTGCTCACTTCCCTGGACTATATATTCCGGATATCAGTATGTACGTTATGATAAAAAATCACATTGATGCGGGTGCGGGGTGCAGGCGAAGAGTAGGTCCAGGTAGAAACGAGGGTGAAGCGGTGCCGCGTGGCAAGGGGAATACACGGAAGAATCACACAGATAATTATTATTTTTGGCAGTGGATCAGGTCCCAGCAGCGGGGCATGAAAATTACAACCGGAATTTATTACATTTTAATTTGAAATCCCAGCATTTAGGCTATTGATTGTAATTTTCAGGTCCCGGCAACCGGCATTTTTTACATTAGAAAAGTAATCCCGGCACCCGGCATTTCCACATATGAAGTTTGAGGTTATCTTCATGCTCTGTTTACCTTCAGTCTTTGGTGAATGGTGTTTTTAGTTTTAACCTCGGTTTTTACTATTATTTCTGGTGAAAATGAAACTTGGAGATAAGTTTAATCCACTTAAAGATTTCATAAAGTGCATAAAAAGCAAATATTAACCGAATACTGGATGAAAGATAATAGAACTTTTAGGTACTTCTGCTCGAAAACGTGTACCACATGTTATAGAGAAAGCTAATGTGAATTTAAAGTATTACTACATCAAATACTGTTATATACAAGGGGGTCAAAGCTAAAAATTAAGCAAAAAAAAAGAGTTTCAGAAAGACTAGGTAATAATTCTATAAACAATTATATTTCATCGAATTAATGGTTATACACAAGAAAAGAAAAGCTATTAAAAAAATTCCTTTCATCAAATCTAATTACAATAAAAAAGAAAAACTGTTATTGTCCTGGATTATCAAAGATACAAATGAAGTTGACAACATATCCTCCCCTAGTTTTCTTATACAGGACTATGATATATACAAACCGGATCTTATCAACAACAAGATTATTGAAGAGTCACTTGTGAACGTTTTTTATATTCGAAGATATTTCACAAATGAAGCATGGAATACTCTAGAATCCATCATTAAAAAGAAAAAAAAATGAACCGGTGGATATTTGCTGTTTGTAACCATGATCTCAATGAAAGTTTCATCAGATGTAGTAGCTGCTTGATGTGTTTCTCTGGCAAGAAGACCTAAACAGAAGTATTGGTTTTGTGTTAGTTTAATAAACAAAGAATAAATGTTATAAAACTGTATTAGTATGTTAAATAATAACTGAAAGTTTGTAGCCTGTAAATGAAATAGAAACGTACTATTTTGTACAAGCGTGTCTAATATAGTCATTTGTGTAAATATTGTTATCTTTGTCTATCTAACGTAGATTTTAATTTGTTAGTTCTCCAAAGGTAATGCATAGTTTCACTATAAAACCAACAATGGTTGTTTGGTTGTTTTTTTTTTTCATTTAAGTACAACTCACAATAATATTAAAAATTGCAAAATTTTTGATGAAATGGACGGGCAGCCGGCATTTATTTTCTGATATAGAAAATCTCTGCAGCCGGGACCTGATCCACTGCCATTATTTTTTTGTTTGTAAACCCTGAGACGTCGCCGCGTTGTCATTGAAATAAAAAATTATAATAAATCAAAAACTAACCTAACCTTTCTGATTTATCATCTCTACAGGGTTATTCACGTTATTCGACACAGAGCATTATGGCTAAAGTATATGATAAAAAAGAAAATGATAATTTCGGATGGATAGAGACCCATAAGGGCTACATTTTAAAAATATGTTCATGTTATACAGGGTGTCCCAAAAGCACGAAATGTATCAAAGCTATGGTTTTTTAAATGGAACACCCCGTATATGATTGCATATTCAGATTCCTTGGTGAATTCTAATTGACCTTATGTATCATACATGGGACCTAAAGTGAACCGTTTAGGTGTAAATCACCATTTTCGATAGGAGTAGATATCAGGAAAAAATGGAATATCGCAGAGGTTATAAAATATGGAAGGCTGTGACTTTGCCGTATTACTAAGCATAAAATGCGTCAGCTTTCATGAGACTGTTAAATTTAAACTACGTTTATGCTTGGAGAAATCGGTCGATTAATTAAGGAAACTTCGATCAGCGATAACTTGATTTTTTCAAATGGGAATGACTAATTTTTTTTATACGTTTAAACGTTGAATTTGATAATCTTCCTAATGATATAAGGTTATGAATATCGATGTCTAGTAGTTTTCATTTAATTTTAAATTTTCAAACAAATCGGCGATTTTCAATTTTCCTACCTATAAGCAACGTAGCAGGCCATGTAATATAAACAAAAACCTGTTCAGGTAGAAGAAAACAACTAACTTAGCTGAAAAATACACGCTAACTAGACTAAAGGGACAAGATTATAAAAATTCCTTACAACAAATCAACTCTCTCAGAAACAACTGCGATAACATATCTAAGGTCAAAGAGAAGCTGGAGTATGGCAGTAATAGATATCTTTTACAGTCTATTGGCTACTGCAATTTACTAGAGGTTAAAAATTTCCAAGACAATTAAAAACCCTGATATGAAACAAAAACGACCAGCGACTATTGCTCCAGCACGCAACTATCAATCATATGTAATGGTGTAAAAAGTACTAATTTGCGTCGAAGTCGATACCTCTGACTGGAGCCCTTCTATTTTACAATATCTATTAGCAATACCGCAAAAAAGGAATACTGACAAATCAGATTTAAATTTTCTGCCATTTAAGCTATGTTTTATAATTTGAACAAATTTTAATTCATTCTTCATTTTCTGCGATCTTGATGATAGGTACTGAAGAATTTTCAGAACTCCAGTCAGAGGTACTTTTGACTTGAGTTTTGACCGAATTGCATACTTTTTTATATCATTAAATGTGAAATTTTATTATGAAAATCATAAACTGCTTACAACATCATCTAGTAGTTTTCATTTTATTTCAAAATTTTTAATGGTTTTGGAACTTGCCAATCTCTAGTACATTGCAGTAGCCAGTAGGCCGTGAAAAAATCCATTTTTATCATACTCCAGCTTCTCTTTGACCAAAGATATGTTACCGCCGGTGTTTCTGGTTAGACTTTGTTTGTTGTGAGTAATTTTTATAAGCTTGTCCCTTTAGTCTAGTTCGTGTGTATTTTCAGCTAAGTTAGATGTTTTCTTCTACCTGAACAGGTTTTTGTTTATATTTCATGGCCTGCTACGTTGCGTATAGGTAGGAAAATTGAAAAACGCCGATTTGTTTGAAAATTTAAAATTAAATGAAAACTACCAGAGATTGATATTCACAACCTTATATCATTAGAAAGGTTATCAAATTCTACGTTTAATCATATAAAAAAATTAGGCATTTCCATTTGAAAAAATCAAGTTATCGCTGATCGAAGTTTCCTTAATTAATCGACCGATTTCTCCAAGCATAAACGTAATTTAACTTTGACAGTCTCATCAAGGCTGACGCATTTTATGCTTAGTAATACGGCAAAGTCACAGCCTCCCAAATTTTATAATCTCTGCGATATTCAATTTTTTCCTGATATCTACTTATAACGAAAACGGTTCGCTTTAAGTCCCATGTATGATACATAAGGTCTGTTTTTACAGCAATCACAAACTAGTCAGCGTCAATTTGATTGGCCAGTACTAGTCAGAAATAGTTTGACAACTGCAATGGGGAATACTGATTGGCTCTGACTGGTTTGTGATTCTCTGTAAAAACAGACCTATAATGTCACAATAGAATTCACCAAGGAATCTTAATATGCAATAATATAGGGGGTGTTCCATTTAAAAAAACATAACTTTGATACATTTCGTGCTTTTGTATAACATGAAAATATTTTTAAAATGTAGCCTTTATGGGTCTCTATCCGTCCGAAATTATTATTTTTTTTATCAAATACTTTAGCCATAACGCTCCGTGTCGAATAACGTGAATAACCCTGTATATAAGAGGACAAGAAAAATGTATTTGTTTTGTAAATGCTTTTTAAATTCCGAAAATCATGAATGAAATTAAGTATCGTATACAGGTACGTATCCAGGATTTAGTTTCGGGGGGGGGGGGGGGGTCGAGATATTAGGATTGGGGCCTTTTAATTTTGCTTTACTGAGACTTGAGGAAAATAATTCTTTACCGGTGGACGGGGCGGGGGGGCGGGGGAGATTGTTATATAACGTTTTGGGGGAAGGGGGGTCTGGACCAACTGGACCACCCCCCGCCTGATGGTATAACTAATGTGAATTGAATCACCTAAAAATACAATCAAATCCTGACCGACAGTCGACGTTTTCTTTGAGAAGCATGGGCGAGATGGATATTTAGTTTTCATTAGGACATTAATCATTTTTATGTAAATACATACTAGATAGAAAATATTTATTGGACTTTCTTATATACTCTTTCCACTACGCTTGCTCACTTTGCGCCTGTAAAAGGCTTTTAATATGTTGAAGAATTTAGGTTATGCCACGTTGTAGCACTAATAACACTATAAAAAAGTCTGCATTACATTATTTGATCTGCCTGTGAACTATTTTCTGGTGCATATTACAACAAAAAATATATTTGATAACTAGCTGAATACTTATAATTAAGTATTGTAAAAATAAATTGTAGGTACCTATTATACTAACACTAGTCATGATCGATATTTATTCAGATATTCGATCAACACAGACAGTATATCACTACTGTTTCTGTATTTCCTAACAAAGCATCAAATAGCTGTCCGAGATTGTAAATGATCATAACTTGTTAAGAAATTTTCTATAAGAAAGCATAAAATTATACTAACCTATATAAAAATATATCAGGCTAACAATACTAATAATTATATATTCAAGATAGCGCGTTGGCAAAAAAAAAATCAAGGCAAGATACACCTTCCACCTTGCATCAGCACACGACCCTACAGTGCCTTGCGCCCCCCCCTCCCTTCCCAAGTGCCGCGGGGTTCCCCACTAGTATAACGTATTTTCGTGATATTATTCTCTTCTCTCTCTAACACCACACATAGGTTAAGCTGAAACAAGACTGGCACCTCGTGTGAATAACTGAAAGTCTTGGAAGTATGCTTTTCTCAAATGTATATCTACATATATCCCGAAACACATCACAGACTGTTCCTCTTTGTTAGTTCAGGAAAATAAGGTTTTTCTCGTGACACCCTTTGATCCAGAAATTTGACACAATTTTTGGGTCATATTTACCCACAAAAGTAAACCAGCTGTTCACAGGGTAACTTTTATGAGGAAATAAAAGTTATAAATCGAGGGGTAAAAATGATAAGACTTCTTAAAGTAGTTACCAGTAAAAAGTGTTTAATTGTGTTTTTAAGATACACTATCTTCAAGAAGAAATTATAGCAGGGTAATTGGTTATTCAATATATTTCTTTGAGGAGGTGAGTCGATCTGGTTAGCTAATAAATATAATCCCATGTCCAATTCCCAATAGTTTCCAAGACATATTAAATTTTATTATTATTTCATTTATTAAAACACAGAACTACAAATGCAAGCCCTATTATTGTCGAGTTTACGAGTTTTCGGAATTTTTGTATTAGTCCTTAGAAAATATGCTAATATGCGATTACAGACTGAAGGAAAGTGATCATGTATCAAAAACTTCTCGAGATAGTCTAAAAACTATTATGTGTTGAAAAGTCAATCCATGAGCAACTGCCAAAAAATAAATTTGTCTTAAAAAGTTACTCTATAATTAACCTTGCACATTGCAGCAAAAACATGCATATCTTTTTAGTTATCCATTGGTACCACGAAGTTGTTGAATGTGTGTTAAACACAGGCAAGAAGATTGCATTTAAGCCCCAGACCTAGAAGCATATGGATTTTCGAGAATAGAAAACTTGTCATCAGATTTCTAGTTTTTGTTATTCGTGCTTGAATAATGTGCTAATACAGCATGCCGAGGTGTAAAAAGTCTTCTTCGGGACAGTATCACAAACTTGTATAATTTTAAAAGAAAAATTAAAGTTGTAATTTAAAATGGATTTGTTTCAAAATGTCGCTATATAACCACGTAGAACATGCAAGCCATGTTACAAAGTACCTTTTATCCGTTGATCTTCAGTTATGTACAAATCAGATTCGCAAATCATGTTACATTTACTAACTAAAACCTGAGAGATCGCAAATCAGACAGATCGAATTAACAAATTAGGAAAAAACTGAGTGGTTGAAAAAACCATTTTTCGATTTAATGGTTGCAGATCTTGTGCAAATTGTCCACCTCTATTTCTGATGGAAGCTCTCATCCCGACATGTGCCTCTGTTTCGACGATTCCCGTTGAAGGTCGTTCGTTGATTGAGCGCGGCCGCGTAGAGGGTCGTACACCAACGATTTGATACGTCCCCAGACGTAAAAGTCCATCGGTGTTAAGTCTAAACATCTTGCTGGCCATGGGAACCCAACAATGTGGATATAGTGCAATTACTGCATCCAACGATTACCGTACACTTATACGACTATGCGCCGGGCAGCCATCGTCCTGATATACCATGATGTGTTGTCTAAGTTGTAACGGAACATCTTCCAAATGCACATTAACTGCATTTCGAAGGAATGTTCTGTGAACATTAAACCAATAATTGATTTTTTAATGATGCAAATGTTAGTCCTAGTTAGTTCTACATGATTTACGATGTCTTAGAGTTTAATTAATATTTAACATGTTTTGGATATCTCATACGTACATGATTAAAAATCTACGGATACAAGATACTTTCTAATATGATTTGCATGTTCTGTTTGATTACCTAGCAACTGTTTAAGACGAATATATTCTAAGTTACAACAAATGTTTCTTTTAAAATTATACAATTTTGAGGTACCATACCGAAGTTTTGTTTGACTGATTCCTTTTTATGATCAATCGTGATGTGAGTAACAAAGTCTACACGGAACACTAGGGCATAGCAGTAGATACCGTTGACACTAAAGTAAAAAATAGCATATTATCCAAGTCCAATAACAAGAATTAGAAATCCCATGCCAAGTTATTGCCAAACGCGCTATTGAAGCTTTGTACTCAAATTCATTCTTTTGTAACTTAATCATGGGGAATTTTTTATAAATGTTCACATTATTCTCATCCATAATGACGAAATAGCATATTTTCTAGGGACTAATACACCAAATTTCTTAATCTGACAATAAGATTTTGTTTTATTAGGGTTTTCGTTTGCTTTTCTACAGTTTAACAAACATTACTAAAATTAAATTTATTTCGGAAACTATTAGGAATTGGACATAGGATTATTAATTTTCAATTTATTAGCATGCCACCTTCACCAATTTACCAATCACTCTGTACATTTTCCTGTAACAGTTTTAGAAATATTTGCACGTTTCCAAATGCGCCTCTGAAGCTTTCAAAGAGTTGAAATAGACTTGGCTTTAGAATAGGTAGTGAGATAACACTCAAATCCGTGGGCTCAGAAAATTGAATATCGCATTCAAATTGGTTGGTTTCACAATAGTGATATACATTTCTGTACTGTATTGATGGATTTTGCTTTTTATTATTTTAGTTATTCTAATTTAATGTTTATTTAACCGTGTAAAATGTGTAAATGAATAACAATTTTTTTTTTTTTCGAAAAAAAAAAGATTCGTATGTTCTCATTGAAGTTTGAAGTATGTGAATAGTTTTTAACGAAGAGTTCAATGCTTTAAAGTTCTTTTTAAGTATATTAAGTTATTGATATAGCATAATATATAGATCTCTCAATAATAAAATAGTATTATATACTGTACAAAAAAATGAGTCCATATGTCATCATGTTAAGACACTCATAAAAATTTTAGGGATCATACAGTCGTCTCAACATTTCGAGTATAATAATCATTTTAAATTCGATTCTGTCACTATACTTGACAGTGAGATTAATTACAAGAAACGACTGATCAGCGAAATGATTTACATCCCAAGGCTTGCTATAGATGAAGTCCGAAATATTTGAGTTGTTTATATTTTTTGTGAACCTACCGAGTGCCGATACTACAAAGTATGCCTTATGCCTTCACAAGACGCCAAACGAGTCCCTTTTCGGCATTTTTGGCTGTGCTGGCTAGGGGGCTTACCCGGTCATTAGCGTGGTCAAAACTGTATACTGTCTGTGTATAATCAGATATCAATATACAACAAATAGATCAATTTGTTGTTTTAATCAATTGCAAATTGCTATTTGAGATTTTGATCTCCTACCACTTTCTGAATTATTATAACATATATTTTGCATGGATAATTGCGTTTTTATCATTACTCATGTCTACATAATAACGCAACTGCACCATCGAAGTGTCGGCACCGATTGAGACCTGAAAGAAATGTAAACAACTCATATATTTCTTCTTCATCTACAAGAAATCTGATACTCTCGATCTGAGCCAGATTTATAATTTATTGATTACCAATTACATTAAACTCAACCCATAATAAAACAACACAATCAAATATTTGTCTGCCTTTATGACTGAACCTGGTATATCTATAAAATAATAAGTATGTAAGTATAAATATTCATAATTTTCTGACACTGGCTTCGGTGTACAGCACCAGATGCCAAAATTAGGTGTATTGACTAACGGTATTTGTCATTTATGAGTCTTTTTTAGCCATCTTCTGGAATGTTGTTTGTTTTTTGACCCAAAGGGATATGTTCCCTTGTTTCCGTGTGCTCGATACACTTGATTGTTATTTACCATTTTAATGATACGGAATGAAAAATGTACCGATTTTCCTATTTTGATTGTTTTGCTTGCATTCTGTAAAAACCCTTTAAATGTTAATTGTAAACTTTATGTGTAAAAAACTTCAAATTTGTTTGTAAGACTGAATTGTCAAATTTAATGCTCAACATTTTTCAATTTATATGTTCACCGAGACTTCAACTTATATATTTTTCGCCTTAGTATGAATTTTAGCCCTAAAGAAGGCATAAAATAAGCGCTGAAACGTCTGCTTCTTGAGTAAAGAAACCTCTTGCAGTAAACGAAACTAAAAATATAAAAACAACTCAAATTCCATTTTTACGCGCTTTGGACATTTTTGGTCGTTTTCCATATTTTTCAGAGGGGATAAAATTGACGTAATTTGGGGTACAGGGTTTTGGAAGTTAAATATTTGTTATATTCGTAGGTGCCTCTTCATTGGCCTGTGAAATAACAACCTAATATACTTTTCAGCTCTATCCGAATGTTGCCCTACTTTAGACAAAAAATAATTTTTGAAATTTTATTATTGTAGATTATTCTGTAATATGTGTAGTTCAGCACTAAACTGATAGCAATGAAGTTTCCAAAGGGTACCGTGGACCGTGGTGGAGATCGATAAAGTTCATGGCCTATGGAAAATTGTGTTAGTGGTGATGAAACTAAATTAAAAAAGAAATAATACAAAAGCCGTCTAAACTCTGTTTTTAGGTAATCTAGGGATCTTTCATCATTTTTTACTTTTTTTTGAGTATTCGAAATGAGCCTAGGTAGGATGGCGTCTCAGATATGATGGCTGGCAAACCCCGATATGTTTTGTATCTGTACAACACTTTCCATTGCCCTTAGATTGATACCGGTAATATAATCTGTTGTTATCGGAAAATTGGTTCGCCATGTGAGCTGGACATCAATTGTGGATGGCATAATAAAAACTCGTATCGTACTATTTCCTACGGAGAGAACTACAGGAAACTATTTACGGGAGTTTTTGAGTTGTATGTCTTTTGGCGGGCGGCCCGATGATTTGGTTGCAAGGTGACCACAGACCATAGCTTCATGCTATGGGGAAATAATAAAATAGTAACAGCGTAATCCTAATCTGTGGCTAGTGCCTACTGAGTCAATCAACTTGAATACTTTTTTTACTTTTATTTGTTTATAGCTTTTACTTGCTCATAAATCTTACGCAGCAAACATTAAGGTAGGTAAACATGACCCAAAACTTTGTCAGCTTGCTGGATGAATGAAACTCCCCACTCACTAACCATAACTTCTTTTCCTCACTTCCCTGTACTATATCTTCCGGAAAGCAGAACGTTATCGTAAAAAAATTACAGAGAAGTCATTAATACCGGGCGCAGGTATAAAAAGGGTCAAGCAGTGTGGCCTTGCAAGGGGACCACAGGCAAAGATTACAGAATAAACTAGATTCTGTAATCTTTGCCACAGGGTGGGAATACACAGCTAATTATTATTTTTTTGTTTGCGAGCTCTGAGGTGGCGTCAGTGAAATAAAAATGTATAGCAAATCAATAACATTATAAGGGCTTCATATCCTAAAAGTTTAATTACAAGTGTGCACTTATTTGGAATTGAATTGGGTCTCGAGAATGATAGCTCACTAACCTTTCTGATTTGTCATCTCGATATACGAACGTAAATAAAGAAGACAAGAAAAATATGTTTGTTTATTATAAAACATTATCGGAATATGATTGCCGGAAAATCACTGGCGGTCTTAAACAAAAGTAATAGAGGGGTGTAATCATAGGCGTAGTTAAGTCCCTGACTTTGTAGGGGCTTAACTCCCCGCCCTAAATACAATATACTTAACAGAACGAATTATTTTTGGATTTTTGGGGGGGCTAATATCATTCTTGGGGGGCTAAGACCCGATTTTATCAACATGCGCATTTTAACAAAGACTTTGACCAATCGGAGCAAGAACATGCATCTGTCAAAGTACTCTGAAAATTATTGGTTTCTCTTGAAGTTTATCTCAAAAGGGTCAAAAATGACATACTTTATATACAATCGACCATTGTGAACCATCTTGTATTTTTTCAGTCTGATTTTCCACCCTAAATGGGTGAAAAATTCCATTTTCTTGTTAAAAAGTTTAGCAATTGCTAATCTCAACCAGATTCCAGAGAAGCGGTGCTTTTGATCGCTGGTTTCATGCTGTATCAAATGATATGATGACAAGAAATTCACTCGCTGCATTATTTGTGATAAACAATTTACTATCGATAATAATTATAGTTACATGCAATATATCTTTGATTTATAGTAATTAATGAAGTCAAGTTGATTGACTCAGTACTTCCCACACATTACACTGATACCAGTTTATTATTTTCCCATAGCATGAAGCTTTAGTCTGAGATCCCTTGCAACCAAATAATCGCCAGCCTCCCCCCCTAAAATTGTCTTATGCCGCTAGGTCTTTCCTACACAGGTCAATGGACAGCCTATTATCAATACTACAAACTTCTCAGTTTTACAACCTCCCACCCCACCGCCACCCAATTTCACCCCCACCCAAAAAAAAAAACAGGTAGGAAATGATCAGGAACCCCTAAAACATCTAAAAACCAAGTTTGAGTTGTTTTCATAATTTTTGGTTCTTTGATTATTGCTACACTGCCACTGACACGATTTTTAAAAACATACCCGTTTTCCGTTCTCACCACGGTGACAATACAGTGTCAAAATTTCATTAGAATCAATTTAATAATGTCCACGTTACAAAATACAAAACGATTTAAACCAACAAATTCTCGTATGTATACAGAAAATTCCCTTAGTTTCCGTAATAGGCTAGGCAATGTTCGGATGTACCTAAAAAGGTGATTTGTGTCGCTAGATCTTCCTTCACAGGTTAGTAGACAGCCTATTATGAGTACAAGAAAATTTTCAGTTTTTCAACCCCCAACCCTCCAACCACCCCAATTTCACCCCCACCCAAAACAAACGCAGAAAATGATCAGGAACCTCTAAAACGCCTAAAACCGATGTTTCATCAATATTAATTTTTTTTGCTAATTACTCCGCCGCCTATGCATCGATTTTCAAAATTATAGGAACATTACCTACTACGACCCCACAGCATATCGCTCAAATTTCATCACAATCCTGCAACGGTTGCTGAGATTACGAGGCTAGAAAAGAGCGACAGACAGACAGACAGACCAACGGAAATGAGTGACGTGGATTTTCGTTATGTGGACATCATAAAACGCCCAAAAAGCGTATTATCTCAAAATCGAAAATTTTCGCGATCACAATACTCCCCTCACCAATCGGTGTGGGTAGTAAAAAGTGGTAAACATAGTATGGTACATTTCAAAAGTTAAACAAACGATTTAACTGTTAGGCAAGCTATTTTCCAAGCGTGCATGTGCATTACTAGATGCCTATCCAGAACGGCTAAGCTCACTATTTAGCTGCGTATAACCTTATTTTATATATATGCTGCATCTTTAGATTCTCTGTGAATATTTCTATAAGAAGGTCTATAACAAACATGCATCCAGAAATTGAAAGATTGATTCTTCATAAAAGTATGTATTTTTTTCTTCTGTAATCCATCTGACTGACGGAGGTGGCATTTGTAATTATTAAATAAGGTAGTTGCTTTGATTGATACTAGGTACTCTTATGATTCTGTCACAAATTATCGCAGTTTGCAATTAGTAATTATACCAGTTTCGGTCGAGCATTCGAACGGTGTACATCGGTAGAGTTCTTACCCGCATTCCTGAGCTCAGTGAGAAACACGCGCGAACATTTTCGATTGTGTTTTTGTGTTTTCGTAATAACAAATCTACCGTACTGTAAGTACATAGGTTAAGATAACCCCGGAGCTGGCAATATGCCAGGCTCCCAGGAACCTCGGGAACCCAGTAGCCGACCCCCGGATACAGGGCAGCCGTCTCATAAACGTAGTAACATTCAGAATGTAGAGATTATGTATTTAAGTGATGATGAATCACCCTCGTATCCACCAAATACCAATGCTGCAATTAATAATATTCAGGATGTTCAGACGGCTCAGCCAAATATACCAGACAGGATAAAAAATTTAAATGTAAACAATCGGTATAGCACAGATAGTCCGGGCCCATTTGTCGTTTTTGTGGAACATAAATATCTCAATGTCGGTAGATTACATCCCATGAGATTGGGCGAAAAACTTTTGAATATAGGAAATGAGGCAAAACATATCATAGAAATTAATACTCTAGGAAGGAATAGGGTAAAAATAGAATTAGACTCGTCAGCAGCAGCGAACGCGATAATCAGTAACTCAGTTTTTGAAAGTAATGGATTGGTTGCTTACATTCCACTTCACTTAACTGAAAAGAAAGGTGTTGTTAGAGGTGTCGATACTACATATTCTGAAGAAGAACTGGCAAAACTTATTTCATCAGACATTCCAGTGAAATCGGTTAAGCGAATGTATAAAACAGTGAAACAGGGTGAAGAATCAGCTCGGGTGGCACGGCAAATGATAATTGTCACGTTTGCGAAGTTAGCTGTCCCCCAATATATATTCATAAACAAAATTCGTTTTAGCGTAGACAGCTACTATTCCCCGGTTCTCATGTGCTTTAATTGTCTGAGATACGGTCATACATCTACTTTATGTAAGAGCAAAAAAAAGTGCAAGAACTGTGGTACCGAAAAAAACGATAACTCATCATGCTCTGGTTGTTCTCAATTTTGTATTCACTGCAAAACATCCACTCACTCCAGCACTGACAGAAACTGCTCTGCGTTCTTAAAGCAAAAACGAACAAAAGAAGCAATGGCGCATCTTAATCTATCTTTTGCGGAAGCCGAGAAAATTGTCGATCATCCTAGTTATGCCAGCCTAACGTCTAAAAACAAGTACGCTCCTTTGATGTCATCAAATATCGAATTCCCTAGTTTACCGACGAGAGTCAGCTCACCATCTCCCCAAACATCCAAGCCTCACTCCTCGAATACTTCATATAATCAAAACAAAAAAAGAAAAATTTATGATACTGAACCTCACTTTCCTCCGGTTAGGCGAGAATTCCAATGGTCTTTCTGTGGAAGACCTATTACCGATACAAATGTCCCACGAGAAATGCCAAGTTTTCAAGAAATAAAAAATAGATTAGTAGAGGAGCTCAACGCAAATATTTCTTCATTCTTCCAGCCACACATGCAAGGCGGTGCTAATAAAGTCTTAGATAATACCAATTTGGAACGCATAATTGAAACATTGTTAGTAAATGTTTTTCAGAACTATCTTCAACCAAACACTTAAGGTGATTCAATGGAACGCCAGATCAGCACATTCAAATCATAACTTACTTAAAAATTTGATCAGTGATACTAGCTTTGACATAGGTCTGATTAGTGAAACCTGGTATAAACCAACTCATCATATATCCTTCCCTAATTACAACGTTATACGTAAGGACAGACATGACGGCAGGGGCGGTGTTGCAATCCTACTAAAAAAAGGTATTTCTTTTTCTCCATTGAATTTTGATCAATTGAGAGACACAGGTCTGGAAATTTGTGCTATCAACATATCATTGTGCTCGAAAAAAATCTCAGTTGCTTCAGTATACAGACCTCCCAATGTATCCATCAACTCAAATGAGTATATAAACCTTTTTAACTTGTTAGGTGAAAGTTGTATTATTGGAGGTGACTTTAACGCCCATCATCACATATGGGGATCTACAGACAACAACTCAGCTGGACAAAAACTAGTAGATGCTGTAGAAAATTTCCCTCACTTGATATTCAGGAATGAGGGACTGCCCACGAGGCTAACGAGACCTGGAGCTAACATTTCTGCAGTAGACATTAGCATACTATCCACAGATCTCATAGATATATCCACTTGGACAGTGTTGAATGATACATATGGATCAGATCATTTTCCTATCCTAATCACGTTTAATAATACAACAAGGAATATACCGTCGTATACCACCTACAAATGGAAAATCCATCAAGATCCAGACTGGACCAAATACGAAGCCATGGTACTATCTACAATTTCGGGCACTGAGGATGCAGCCAATGCCAATACTATTATAACGGACATTATTCGCGGTATACAACAAGCAGCAGATCACATATTTAGGAGGAAAAACACATCTGGCATAAGTGCCTCTCCGCCATGGTGGGACAGTCACTGCACACAACTAGCTGCAAACAGAAAGATAGCTATGCGTAACTTCAAGAGAGACTCTAATATCACCAACTTCATAGAGTACAAACGCACCGCCGCAAAATCCAAAATTTGTTTCAGGAAAAAAGCGAAAGAAAGTTGGAAAGCATTTTGCAACTCACTTAATTCTCAGACGAATCCATCAGTAATTTGGAAAAGGGCAAAATCTGTACGAAATGGGATATCTCCTCAAAGTTCCAACACCATGTCAGTGGAAGAGGCTGAAGATTTTTTGAAAAAAGTGGCTCCGGACTGGGCTGGGTTACCACTTACAAACGAAGGACTAGTTCACACTCACTTCTTGCTTGAAGATATAACCATAGACGAACTCAACGCTTCCATAAAAAATCAGGACACAGCACCAGGAATAGACGGAATCACATACTCAATGATAGAGCACCTACCGCGACAAGCCAAGAAACTGCTCTGTGTTGCCTTCAACAGGATAATACAAAGAGGAGATGAATGCGAAGCTCTAAAACAGATTTTAATAATACCAATTAGCAAGAGGGATAACCTAACATCATTTCGGCCGATTTCATTATTATCATGTATTTTAAAAACACTGGAAAGGATAATGAAGAACAGGCTCGAATGGTGGCTTGAATCCAGAGGTATGTGTCCAAAATACCAATTTGGCTTCAGAAAAGGAAAAGGAGTGACAGAATGTTTAAATAACTTAGTCACCGACATACAGATTTCACTATCCAATAACGAATACCTTGCAGCTATTTTTCTGGACATCTCTTCTGCTTACGACAAAGTAAATCTAAATATACTGCTCCAAAAGATGCACAATATTGGCATACCTTACTCATTTGCCAAAAACCTGATTAAAATTTTTTTCGAACGTGCCACTTACATTTCAGCGAGCAAACTACTAATTGGACCTAGAAAGACCAGTATAGGACTTCCACAAGGATCAGTTTTGAGTCCTATTCTATTTAATATTTACACCAATGACATACATAGCATAAGCACAAATACTTCACTATTACAGTATGCAGATGATTTCTGCCTGTATACGTCAATGAAAACGTTCACAAACTGTCAGATAGCACTGAGCTCTGCTATAAAAAACATTAACAAATACCTTGACGGAAATGATCTTATACTGTCTTACAGTAAATCTGCTTTTGTAACATACACCCGCCATCGTATCACCATACAGGACTATATCATCATAGGAGATGCTTGGATACCATGGAAAAAAGAACACAGATACTTAGGTGTTACAATAGACCAAAAATTAACATGGGACACCCATATTAATAATACGGTGGCCAAAGCAGAAAAAAGTTTGAACATTCTCAAAACAACAGCCAAAAGGCATTGGGGTTCAGATCCACAAGTTGCTCTACTCTTTTACAAAGCCTATACCCGTTCGATCTTAGACTTTGGTGCTATCTTTTATGGATCGGCTACCACTACCAGATTAAAAAAAGTTGACCGACTACAATACAAGGCTTTGAGACTAGTAACAGGAGCACTGAAACCGACACTGGTAGAAGCCCTTCTAGCAGAATGCGGTGAACCACCACTCTATTTAAGAAGAAAATTTCTGGCTCAAAAAGCTTTATCTAAGATTCTAGCAAACGATGACGACACTGTCCTGAGTAAACTATCTCAACTTGCTAATCATAACCTGGTAAATAGGTATTGGATGCATAAAAACTCCCCTCCACTTGCTGATGCATTCACTGAAATAGGTCATCATGATAATTACCTAATTAAAAATGATAAGCTTCCAATATTTCGCACACAGTACAAAGTAACCCTGTACAAGCCCAATATTGTACTTCCTACATATTCAGAACAACCAAATCTCAATAATGCTATCCTGAAAAATATTCTATCTCAACATAATTCAGCGTGTCAAATCTACACAGACGCATCTAAAACCACTGATGGAGTGGGCTGTGCGTTCTATATACCAAGCTGCAATGTCAAAGGTACGTTCAAATGTAACAACTTAACCACAATTTTCAATGGAGAAGCTACAGCCATCAACAAAGCTCTGGATTATATAGAGAAAACAAAAGATGTACACCAATATATCATAATGACAGATTCACTCTCAGTGTTACAATCCCTAAACAGAAAAAATCTAGAAACTCACGAGCTCATCAAGGAGATAATAACAAAGGTGTACAGTCTCCAACAGCATCAAATTTCTATAATTTTTCTTTGGGTTAAAGGTCATTCCGGAATAACAGGAAACTTGCAAGTTGATGCTCTAGCCAAGGAAGCAATAAACTCCAATAACTACATAGGACACATCTACCAACAGGACCTCATTCCCCTACTTAGGTATGAAATGAGAAATGCCTGGGAAAGACATTACGAGGAGTTTGCCACAAAAAATCCGTGTCACTATACTCGAGCTACTCCGCAACTACCTAAACAACCAATATTCCACAAACTTCATACATCCCGCAGAAACTATGTCAGCATCCTCAGATATCGATTCGGCATTGGCAACTACAAATCACTGCTACACAAAATGAACATGGCACCAGATCCATATTGCGACTGTGACGGCTCCTACGGAGACCTTAATCACTATCTATTTAGATGTCACCTAAATTTCGAGGCTGTTAATTACTTGCAGAGCATCCTGGGAGGTCTAAACTTACTTCCAGCAAACAGCACTATCGTTTCTGCTTTGTTAAACACTGATCTAGATTTTATTCATAGATTCCTCAATTACATTCGCCGGACTAAACGTCGCATTTAAGGGTATTAGGTAAAATTATTATAGATAGATTATTATAGATTGTTTAGATTTGTACCTTGGGTAAACCCACTAATTCCTCTCCATGCTCCCCTACCCATACCGTGGTCCTCTTTGTTTGTCTCAGAGAAAAGCCGCCCTGACAGACCCCTGGGCGTGAAGCGTGTGTCCCTGTCTAGTTTTATGTGTGGTATTGTCGATTATAGGTTAGATTATAGGTTAGATTAGAACAATTTTAGTTTTGGTTTGGCTGAATGAGCCTGTACTCAAAGCCATTAAACAAAAAAAAAAAAAAAAAAAAAATTAGTAATTATACAATAATTATAATGTAAACATGAAAAATGTGGCATTAATTTGCAAATCAATCGCTTTATTCTGATATTCTGCTATGATTTTGATCCATGAATTCTAAAATTTTTTTGACAAGTGTCAACCAGCTTTGACGTTTTGTTTTCACTATTGATATAACACTATTGGATGATACTTGATAACATAGCCCTCAATACCCAATAGAAAGCTTTTGCTAAATAACATCCAATAGAAAAGCCTTGTCAAAGTCTTTGTTAAATATGCGTATTGATAAAATCGGGCCTAAGCCACCCGAGCTCCCACCTAACTAATTACATATTGTCTATGTCTATACATTACAAGGCATAGAAAAGGCACCCTTAAAATGCCTAAGAACGATATTTGTGCTATTTTTATATTTTTTGTTTTTTTTTGTTTCCCATCCTCATCTCGGTAATGGTACTGTATCGAAATTTCATTAACACAAATTCAATAATTTACACATACAGAACGAGGTAAAGCAACACTCGTAAGGTCGTATGTATACATCAGAAAATTCTAACTCACTTGGTTTCTGTAATAGGCTAAACAGTGTTCGGATGGACCCAAAAAAGTGTATTATGGCGCTAGGTCTTTCTTTTAAAGAGATCAATGGACAAATACAAGAAATTTTTCACTTTTTCAACCTCCCACCTCCCATCCGCCCCAATTTCACCCACACCCAAAGAAAAAGTAGATAGACAATGATGAGGAACCCCTAATACACCTAAAAATAAAGTTTGAGGTCTTCTTATGTTTTTAGTTTCTTTATTATTGCTGCGCCGCCACTGACACGATTTATAAAAACTATACGCGTTTGCCATCCTCGCGACGCGACGGTAACATTACTTTGTAAAAATTTTATTGTCATTAGTACAATAATTAACACAATACAAAATGATCTGAAGCAATACTCGTAAGTTACATCAGAAAATTCCAAGTTATTTGACTTTTGTAATAGCTAGAACAATGTTCAGGTGGACTCAAAAAAGTTTATTATGCAGCTAGGTCTCTCATTCACAGGTCAGTTGACAGCCTGTTATGAATACAAAAATTTTTCAGTTTTACAACTTCCACCCCCAATTTTACTCCAACCCAAGAAAATGTAGAAAATCAGCCCCTAAAACGCCTAAAAATTAAGTCAAAGGAATATTTGAATTTTTTGTTTTTTCTAATTACTCCGCCGCCCATGCGTTAGTTTTCTAATCTACAGCAGCATTACCTACTACGACCCCACAGCATATCGCTACCTAAATTTCATCACTGTCCATGAAGCGGTTACTGAGATTACGAGGCTATGTAAACGCCAACAGACAGACAGATAGACCGACGGAAATGAGTGACGTAAATTTTGGTATACAGGTACGACCAGAAAGCGTATTATCTCAAAATCGAAAGTTTTCGCGATCACAATACTCCCTTCACCTATCGGTGTGGGACTGCGGGAAGTAAAATGGACTTCCAAATCTTGAGGTTTATAACTAGAGTATTCTGGAATAGGTTCACCTCGGAACAAAATTTGTAAATGCGCCATTGAAGACAAGTTTAAAGCAACACTGGAAACCAAGGAAACAAAAAAATCTGTGTAAGTCTATTTTATAGTCCCATTTTTACTGCAATCTCATAAGTCGAACGCTTTTTTTTAATATTTTTTTGCGCGTGCTATATTATGCTCCTTTAATAATAATACCCCAATCTTAAACTAAAATAAAAACATGTAAAATCTTCCTATCGATGACTTCTGAATATTTAGTTAGCCTCACTAGGAAGACTTGTGTATTCCAAAGTATTTGCCAGAATACAAACCATCTTTTTTATTCACATTGAAAAGGACTGTCTTGGAACTACCCCTTAAACATATGGTAGGCTTAAAATTGTTCCAAGACACAAGTGTCCCGGAAGTAGCCCTTACGTATATTTAATAAGACCTGGAACTATACCTTAGTCATAAAAAACTTCCAAGACATTTTCGAAAGTCTCGGAACTATACCTTAAACATAAATTTCTTCCAAGACCGTCTTGGAACTGTAAAAATGTCTTGGAACTGTCGAGAATACCGCAGCTAATGTCTTGGAAGTATACCTTAGACATACATATATATATATATATATATATATATATATATATATATACATAACTTTTGTCATTGTGGCACCATATAAGATAAATTTTGTCTTTACGGCACCCAATTTTACGTTCTGGCACCCGGTTTCGGGTGCCGATACGTTTTGCCCTGAAAAAAATTCCTACGGCATTATTAAGCATTTAGAAGCGGTTGACGGAATATTGGCTGGGTGCCAGATTGACCAAAATTATGAACGAACATATTGATTAGTTCGGCTGACTGCCGCTGGGGGGCGCCACATTTTATACAAGTGTATGTAAATGTGCAACTGATGTCAAAGTGGCACCCCCTAAATTAACGTCCATGCGGCACCATAAATCTGGCAACACTGATTTCTCCACGACCTTTCTTCTCCTAGTGCGAAATGCGGTATTACATTTTTAAATATCGATCAATTCTCATTTGTTGACCTTATAGCATCCTTAATGCGTTGTGCACCTGGAAATCATTTTGCGTTTGTTTTCTCAGCCTATGAATATGGGATGGACTAGGAATACAATACCAAAAATGTGTAATCTCGAAATTTTCGAAAATTTTCGCGGTTATTAGCTTTCCCTGTATCCATCTTGCATGTACGTAACGGATTATTTTAACGCTCTTTCCGTCTACCTTATTGAAGTGAAACTTGCGCATTTGTCAAGGACCGATACAAGATAATAACCGAATTAAAACGTCCCATAGGAAGTGAAGCACAATCAAATTATACTAGTGAACAAGGAACTAAGCAGTATCCATTAAATATGATCATTCGCTAATAAATATTTGATAGTTTAAAAAACGCAAACTTGCTGAAACGCATGTCCGTAGGCCGACAACAATGAACAATGGGAGACATGGACTTCCTTGATGTAGACATGAAGATGTCTCCTTCCTATAACGTGTTTTTGGCAGATTGGACTCAAGAATAAAAAATCAGAATATATGCTTATAAAGGTAAAACAGACTAAAAAGTACAGATATTTTGCATTTTAAATATAAGCGATAAAGTGATGATTGAGAACATTAATGTTATTGTATTCTACGTATAGAAACAGTACCAATGGACGTTCAAAACAGTTGGTATCGAACACTTCGCGATTTATTACAATGAAATTATTTTTTTAGATAATGACTTAATTCGTATTTGTCATAATTTTTTCCAATTCAGTTTACCACTAAAACGTGCTTTTTAGACTCTAATATATTTTTAAATATAATTTTGCCTGACGTGCAAGGTTTGGTCGCTCTTATGCTTAGTTTGAAATTTAGAATTCACATTGATTGCTATTGATGATTGTCATTATCACCAAGTATCGACTTGAATAAGCTTAGTGGTTGCAGTGGCAATAAAGACCTCCCATCTCGCCGTTGTATTTTACCTTTTGTGAGGTCAAGGCCAAGCCAAGGTCTTTTTCAATTTCTGGAAACATTTGTCAATTTCGAGAAGTTGGGCGCGGCAGGTTTCAATATATAGCGTTTTAGTGATATTTTATTAAAATTTAGAAAAAAAACGCCAAACAGCGCTATTTTTATATTTCGAATTGTTAATATTTGAATGACACCCGAACCTTAGTAAAATTTTATACAGTAAAAAATCTGTGTGATAAAGAGCGTAGACCATTAGAGTCAATATATTTACCTCTGTTTCGACACAGAATCATACAGATGCTCTTCGAAATTTTTAATTATGGCTCGATATTTGTAACTGCAAATCATCCTAAATCCCAAATGAAATCGCTATTCATATTTAGATCATGAAAACGTATATTTTTTCGATCCCAAACTCATTAGACTTCAATATTCGATAATCTTAAGATTAGTGATGATCCCATTTACCTATTGTGTTATGTTGATAAGGTATTTTACTACGTTTTATAGTATAGTGATGAACACTATTTCCGGCAAGTCTTCGTTTTAGCGCAAAACGAAATCAGGGCCGAGAATGATCACAAATGACTGGGTTTGACATCCTAAGTCCAACGAGACCACTCCCAGGCTGAGAAAGCTCTGATGGAAAACTAGTAAATTTTGAAGTTGTATCACCTAACCTAGCCTAACTAAACCGGTTGGTTAATTGAGGTCAAAATGGATGTTAATCAATTCAGCCTGATGCGCTGGGTCGAACTCAACTGCTCCCAGACTGAGGCAACATTCCGTTGAAAATATACGCCACTTTAAATGTGGACATTTTGATATCTTACCCAACAAAACCTAACCAAATCGGTCGAGGAAAGAAAGGGGTACCAATCGACTTTGCTTGACGTCCAAACTCCAGTTGTATCAATAGTAGACTGAAGAAACGTTTATTTTGATCTCAATTCTCAACATTGAACAAAAAAAATTAAGTCAAGTTGATTGATTCCCACACATTACTGTGATACCAGTTTATTATTTTCCCATAGCATGAAGCTTTAATCTGAGATCCCCTTGCAAATAATATTTATCGGCAACCCCCCCCCTAAAATTGCCTTATGCCTTATGTCTTTCTTTCTCAGGTCAATGGACAGTCTATTATCAATGCTACAGACTTTTTAGTTTTACAACCACCCACTCCCAAACCACCCAAATTCATCCCCACCCAAAAAATAGGTAGAAAATGATGATGATTTTTTATTAATTTTGTGCCGCCACTGGCACAAATTAAAAAAACCATACGCATTTTCCATCCTCACCACGGTCGTAATACTGTGTCCAAACTGCATTAAAATCAATTCAACAGTTTCCTCGTTACACAATATAGAACGATCTAAAGAAATACCTACTCGTATGTTTACACCTGAAAAAATTCCTTTGGTTTCTGTAATAGGCAATGTTCGGATGGACCTAAAAAAAGTTATTTATGTCACTAGGTCTTCTTTCACAGGTTAGTGGACAGTCTATTATGAAAGCAACATATTTTTCAATTTTTCAACCCCCTACCCCCCAACCACCCCAACTTCACCTCCACCCAAAAAAAATAGATAATGATCAGGAATCCCTAAAACGCCTAAAAACGAAGTTTGAGCAATATTTATTTTTTTCGTTTTTTGCTAATTACTCCGCCGCCCATGCACCGATTTTCAAAATTGTAGGAACATTACCTACTACGGCCCCACAGCATATCACTGCCCAAATTTCATCACAATCCATGCAGCGGTTGCTGAGATTACGTGGCTAGAAGAACGCGTACAGACAGACCGACAGACAGACAGACCGACGGAAATGAGTGACGTGGATTTTCGTTATAAAATGCGCAAAATCAAAAATTTTCGCGATCACGATACTCCCCTCACCTATCGGTGTGGGAAGTAAATGTCTTCTAGTTACGCGCCTGCACAAACCTTATTCAACCTAATTTTAATTATTTATATTAAAAATTCAATGTTCCATAGTCTGGTAGTCGTCTTCGACCCAGGACGTGAAGCCGTGCCAACTGACATTCGATGAAACCCCATTTCATCCATTTTGTCCGCAATAACTCAACCGGTCGGGTTAAGTTAGGTTAGGTACTGAGTTTTCAAGTGCAGTAGTTTTTCACCAGAACTGTTACTCGGTCTGGGAACGGTCACGTTCGACTTAGGACGTCAAACCTTCCACCATCTATATTTTAGTTTCCGCTAAAACGAAGGCCTATTTCCATATAATCTCTTAATGAACTTTGTTTTAAAAAACATGAAACGTGCCTGATCAGGATTTGGAAAGATTCAAAACTTGACATATCTAAATCATTTGTGCCCTACCTGCACTCATACTAATTAAATATATAAGTGGATAAAGTGTCACGTGTGGTGTCGTTATAATAAAACTCCAAAAGGTGCTATTTTGACCTGAAATATTACAGGTTACATTTGGTGCTTCTTTAACCTATATTATCTCAAGTTCATACATTTAGGTGCCATTTGTACCAAGATTAATCAGGGTGCCAATACACGATACCTTCAATACTTTTATTTTATATATATAAGACGGCAAAATATCTAGGCAACACTGTAGAGTGCTAGTTTGACGTGCAATATCTCAAGTTCATTCATTTTGGTGCCATAAAGTCAAGGTTTATATGGGTGCCGATACAAAGGCACATACTGCCAGCATTTTATATGTATATAGCTGTGGGTGTCAGATTGTACACCATTTATATGGGTGCTGTTAGATTCAAGCAATACGTATATATATATATATATATATATATATATATATATATATATATATGTTAAAAAGGATTGGCCCAATAACTGTCCCTTGGGGTACACCACATTCTACTGTCCTAAAACTACTACTACTTATCAATTTTAGTGGCGTTCCCCTTATGCCATTAGTTTCTAGGGTCTGTCACAGTTTGACATGACTATCTGTATCGAAAGCTTTAGTGAGGCCAATAAAAAGAGATAATGTCGGTGTTTTATCATTTACTAATTGGTATATCCTCTTTGTTACTGCAGCTATTGCACCTTCAGTAGATAGTTCTTCTCTGAAACTAAACTGGTTTTCATGTAATATGTTGTAATTTTTGAAAAAACCTATTATTCTTGATTTTATTATTTTTTTCTACTATTTTTGTTATGTTCGATAGCAGTGAGATCGGTCTGTAGTTAGTCATGTCAAGCTTGTTATGTTTTTTATGCAAAGGCATTATTACAGCTACTTTAAGTGCATTTGGAAATTCTCCTGTTTCAAAACATTTGTTTACTATATGGCAGAGTGGCTTACTAATATAATCGCTAATTAATTTTAAGGTTTCTACTTTGATATTGTCTATGCCAGGGGACTTTCCGTTTTTCAATGTATATATAGTTTCTACAATTTCATTTTCATTAGTCTCATTAAGGTGGTTCTTCACGTTTTCGTCACGTTTTATAAACGGTTTATATTTCCAGTAATAGCTATTTTTTATTGATGTTATATTGTCATGCCTTCTAAGAGGGTGTATTTCGTTGAATGTATATGGTTTTTTCGAGGATTGTGGGTATTTTTTGTACTAGATTTCTTGAATTTTATTTCAATAATATTTCAAAATATAGCGACACTAGAACTTTCTAATTTTGTTCTTATAATTAGTGACACAATATGTCTCGACTGACGCTAAGTTTTTTTGAAAAACTTGATTTTTCAAAAAGATACTTTGCTTAGTTTTTTAATTTATTTCTTTTTACGCCATTTCTGAGCGTAGCACAACGCAATCGTAGATATTCAATCAAATAAAAAAAACTTTTTATCGATATCTCTAATAATAACGGAAAGATTGATGAAAAACTATCAAAAAATCGGTTCCGACACGCCTCCCACTGATCCGTCCTCCTTAGAGTGAGACAGAGATGAACCACATTAAGGTAAAATGAATTTGGCATCCTACGTATACCACCAACCAGACCATCAGGTTTAATTTTTTGCATAAGTTTTTTCCCTACACTGCTGAAATACTCAACAAATTCTTCAGCAATACATTTCTCATCGGATATTTCTTCACCATACGTATTCCATATTTTTTCAATTTTTTTGTTTTTGCTGTTGTAATTTGATATATCTTGTACACAATTCCACAAAGTTTTACAATCGTTATTATCTGAAATTAGATTATTATAATATTCTGCTTTTCTGGTTTTTATTAGCTTATTTAATGTGCTTCGATAATCTTTAAATTTTTTTGTGTTATGTTCATTTGGTTCTGATAATATCTTATGATATAGGTCATTTTTGTAATTAACTGAGTTAACTAATCCATTTGTCATCCATTTTTTTCTTTTTCGTCGAGAATGCTTGATTTTAATTTTAATTGTACTCTTCTGAATATAACTACTCAACAAATTCACAAAATAATTTGCAGAGAAATGAGTATCAGGCAAGTGGTATACGGAACTCCAATTTTCATTTTTCATATATGTTAACAACTTATCATTATCCACCCTATTAAAATAATTTACAGATGATAATTCCTGAACATTGTAATGAAAATCATTTAGTTCAACAAGAACAATAAAATGATCAGTTGAGCAGTTTTGTAAAATTACAGCTGTTACTTCATTAACAGAAATGGCACCTTTCAAAAATATGTGATCAATACAAGATCTTGTAGTTTCAGTCACCCTCGTAAAATCATTGATCGTTGAAATGAAGTTATGCTCAGCTAATAAATTTAAATAGCTTTCAGATATATCAGTACTTTCCATAATATCTATGTTCATGTCTCCCACCAAAAAATGCATGTCCGATGGTTTAATATGTCGTGTAAGATACATTTCAAGGTCATCAATAAAGGACATTGCATTTGCTGATGGGAGTCTGTATACAGCTGTCAAAGAGATTTTTTTATTCTGTTTGCACAAGTTTATTTGTAAAGTTTTTGTACCTGTTATCCTAAAATCATGAATACAGTAATCGAGCAATTTTAAATCGTTCCTAATGTATGCAATGACGCCGTCACTTCTGTTCAAATCCCCATTATCCGATAAATCCGTGTGCGAAGTTTTCAAAAGAACACCCTGTGTAATCGTATACGTTTTGGCTTAAGGGTCTAGGGTATAGCGCGCGAAATTGAGAATCCAAGAAAAGACGTATTCTCGTGTTAGCAGGGAGGCGTGGCTGCCTGTTCCCTTTCTCCAGTATGTGTGTGTCTAAGATGAGGGGAGTTAAATCCGAAGATCCAAAGGTAAGGACAAAAGGTCCAAAGGTCACCATAAAAATGAATTTCGCATTTACAAGCTCCTGACGTTACTTAAACTTACAGTAATGATTCAAAAAGCAAATTGAAGAAGAAAGCTTGTGCTTTGTCACTGTTTTGGCCTTTTTACTTCCCACACCGATATAGGTGAGAGGAGTATATTGTGATCGCGAACATTTTCGATTTTGAGATAATACTTTTTTTGTTCGTTTTATGATGTCTACACAACGAAAATCCACGTCACTCATTTCCGTCGGTCTGTCTGTCTGTCGGTCTGTCGGTCTGTCGGTCTGTCGGTCTGTCGGTCTGTCGGTCTGTCGGTCTGTCGGTCTGTCGGTCTGTCGGTCTGTCGGTCTGTCGGTCTGTCGGTCTGTCGGTCTGTCGGTCTGTCGGTCTGTCGGTCTGTCGGTCTGTCGGTCTGTCGGTCTGTCGGTCTGTCGGTCTGTCGGTCTGTCGGTCTGTCGGTCTGTCGGTCTGTCGGTCTGTCGGTCTGTCGGTCTGTCGGTCTGTCGGTCTGTCGGTCTGTCGGTCTGTCGGTCTGTCGGTCTGTCGGTCTGTCGGTCTGTCGGTCTGTCGGTCTGTCGGTCTGTCGGTCTGTCGGTCTGTCGGTCTGTCGGTCTGTCGGTCTGTCGGTCTGTCGGTCTGTCGGTCTGTCGGTCTGTCGGTCTGTCGGTCTGTCGGTCTGTCGGTCTGTCGGTCTGTCGGTCTGTCGGTCTGTCGGTCTGTCGGTCTGTCGGTCTGTCGGTCTGTCGGTCTGTCGGTCTGTCGGTCTGTCGGTCTGTCGGTCTGTCGGTCTGTCGGTCTGTCGGTCTGTCGGTCTGTCGGTCTGTCGGTCTGTCGGTCTGTCGGTCTGTCGGTCTGTCGGTCTGTCGGTCTGTCGGTCTGTCGGTCTGTCGGTCTGTCGGTCTGTCGGTCTGTCGGTCTGTCGGTCTGTCGGTCTGTCGGTCTGTCGGTCTGTCGGTCTGTCGGTCTGTCGGTCTGTCGGTCTGTCGGTCTGTCGGTCTGTCGGTCTGTCGGTCTGTCGGTCTGTCGGTCTGTCGGTCTGTCGGTCTGTCGGTCTGTCGGTCTGTCGGTCTGTCGGTCTGTCGGTCTGTCGGTCTGTCGGTCTGTCGGTCTGTCGGTCTGTCGGTCTGTCGGTCTGTCGGTCTGTCGGTCTGTCGGTCTGTCGGTCTGTCGGTCTGTCGATCTGTCGGTCTGTCGGTCTGTCGGTCTGTCGGTCTGTCGGTCTGTCGGTCTGTCGGTCTGTCGGTCTGTCGGTCTGTCGGTCTGTCGGTCTGTCGGTCTGTTTGTTGGCGTTCTCCTACCCTCCAAATCTCAGTAACCGCTGCATGGATTGTGATGAAATTTGGGCAGCGATATGCTGTGGAGTCGTAGTAGATAATATTCCAATAATTTTGAAAATCGGTGCATGGGTGGCGGAGTAGTTAGCAAGAAAAGAAAAAAATTAAATATTGCTCAAACTTCGTTTTTAGGCGTTTTAGGGGTTCCTGATTATTTTCTAATTTTTTTTAGGAGGGAGTGAAATTAGGGTGGTTCGGGGGTGGGGGGTTGTAAAATTGAAAAATCCGTTGCTTTCATGATGGACTCTCCACTGACCTGTGAAGGAAGACCTAGTGACATAAGTAACTTTTTTAGGTCCATCCGAACATTGCCTTGCCTATTACAGAAACCAAAGGACTTGAATTTTTTCTGGTGTAAACATACGATCATAAATCGTTCTATATTGTGTAACCAGGAAACTGTTGAATTGATTTTACTGGAATTTTGACACAGTATTACCACCGTGGCGAGGATGGAAAATGCGTATGATTTTTATAAATCGTGCCAGTGCGCAGTGGCGGCGCAGAAATAATAAAAAAACCTAAAAATATAGAAACAGCTCAAACTTCGTTTCTAAGCGTTTCAGAGGTTCATGATCATTTTCTGAGTTTTTTTAGATGGGGGTGAATTTGGGGTAGTTGGGGGGTGGGGGGGTGAAAAACTGAAAAATTTGTTGTATTTATAATAGGCTGTCCACTAACCTGTGAAGAAAGACCTATCGACATAAATCACCTTTTTAGATCCTTCCGGACATTGCCTAGCCTATTACCGAAACTAAGGGACTTAGAATTTTATGTATACATAGGAGTATTTATTGCTCTAGATTTGGGGTGGTTAGGGGGCGGGGGGTTGTGGAACTGTAAAGTTTGTAGTATTGATAATAGGCTGTCCATTGACTTGTGAAGGAAGGTCTTGGGGGGGGGGGGGGGTTGGCGATGATTTGGTTGCACGGGGTCTCAACTGGTATCACCGTAATGTGTAGGAAGTACCGAGTCAATCAACTTGACTTAATTTTTTTGATATCGTGTTTGGTTGTTAAATTACAGACATTTGAAGAATGTATTATTTTGCATTGCGAGTTCTTTGCACATTAAAAACTTTTCTTGAAATCATTAATCCCTGTTCAGAGTATAAGTATCTAGGAACCATACTATCTGAGGAAGCAAATAGTCGACGAGATATTGACAACCGAATAATACAGGGCAAAAAAGCTATTAACCAACTAAATTCCATATGGTGGTCAAAACAAATAACAACTAACACAAAAATAAATATTTATTAATATAAGAAGAAGAAGAAATAAGAAAAGATTAATAGCTGTTGAAATGGATGCGTTACATAGAAGCTGTAGGGTGTCTAGATTCCAGCATGTAAGAAATGATGACATAAAAAGGCGAACCAACATGCAAAAGACAATTGTGGAAAACATAGAGCAGAAAAGGCTATTATGGTACGGTTATTTGCGAAGAATGCAGGCAAATAGGTGGCCCCAAAAGGCATGGAGTTGGACTCCAACTGAAAGGAGAAGGAAAAGAGGAAGACCTAGGAAGGATTGGAACGAAGGAGTTAAAGAAGCCATGGAAAAAACAGGAACGGAAGAGGATGCATGGGGAGATAAAAAGCTGTGGCGAATAGGATGCGAGAAATGGCCAGTTTACCTGATATATACGTATATAAAAACTTTACTGAGAAAATACTGTGTATGTAGTTTGAAAAACAAGTGAGTTCTTTTCGAAATGGGAATCCGTGTTTTAACATGGCAAATACATAATATGTATAACAGTGTATACCCAGGCCCCTTAAATGCGGCGGAGCTATAGTGGTCAACACTACAGGACTACAGCCCACACATTGCAGTAAAAGTGTTGCGCGTTTAGCACCCCTTAAGAAGACTATGTTGCATGTGGAGTGAGTTTATTATGCAGCATGTTAGCATTTTTGAGTTTTTACCTCTCAGTCGCGCGTGATTTGGGTCTGGCGTGAACGTAGAATGGGTTGATCAACATGGGGCCCTATGATGGTTGGCAAGTTAGGTGTGCAACCCGGCACGCACAATGCACACATCGCTCTACTGTGTATTTACATATTTACGCTATCCATCATGGTGTGTGTGCGTGCCTAGCGAGACCGTCCACGTTCTCCTGGCGAGCTAATTGCGATATGGATGAGGTTGTACGTCACAGAGGCGCACATAGAAGTCGGCTAACGTACAAAAGGCTTTTAGTTAATATTTATGCAGAGAAATCATCGCAATCGTTCGTTTTGGAAGGTATCACCTTATTATTTAGAAAATACAAGAAAATTTTTGGAATGCAGCTTCATTTATTTGATTTTTTAAAGCTTTTTTTTAACTTGCAATGTATGTACGCTTGTTCGGGTGGAATCTTGCAACTCAATTTTGAAGCAGATATCTTCAACCGAATAGTTATTTAATGCATTTCTACAATATGGGTATCCATATTGATATGAGAACGCCCAGTAGATGGTAAGGGGAATGACAATCTAATGAGAGGAATGTCATCACTAACAATAGATCCACTGGTGTCATTTTTAGTCAAACGATGAATTTTGTTGTGAGAGGTTGGGAAAAATATACTATTCAAAGCTGGCATGTCGTTTTATCACTGCATGCCTTCGACCTGATAGAAAACAGTTTTTGCATTTGGCGCTCAACTAGAAGCTTGCGGTGTGAGCAAGGATCTGGCAGCAGTCACAGGAGATTCTGGATAGAATTGTACGAGTTCCTTTATACAAGCTACGCGTCATCCACGTCACCAGGTTGTATCGACGACGGTGACGACATCGACATGAGGTTAGGGGGTAGCTAACGAACCGCTGGTGCACCGAGCAACCACGAAGGATGGACGGGACAGCCGGTGTGTATGACTGTGACGCGACGTAAGTGGTAAAGAAGATCCGCGGTAAGGATTTTCTAAAAGGGGTGATACACGTCCGAGCAAGTACGCGTACTTATGGCTCGACGACCTTTTTCGCCTGTGTGTCACCGTAAGTACGCGTACGCTTGTTGTGTTTGGCGTTTGTTTATTTAGGAAAATTACTAAATGAGTGATTTCAACTTCACGCGTGTCACTGCGTCGAGCCGAGTAAATTCGCGAACTTAAAAACCGCTTACTTAAAGTTCGTACGTGTGTCACCCCTTTAACGATAAGTTGTAAAGGAACATTTGGGATGCTGGACTGCCTTTGGGAAATTAATAGGGATAAACTCGTTTTGTTAGTGGACTCGTAGTCTCTGGTGGACTCTTATCACCAACATAGTTTTAAGGTTATGTTTAGAGTAGGTCTATATTTTTAGTTTAGTTTAAGGTTCTCATGATGTCTAATAAAAGGAAATCTACGAAACTGAGTGGATATCAGGATAGCGCAAATTCTAAATTAGAAACTATCGTTCAAATGATGACAAATAATATGTATTTTTAGATATAATGCGATGTGTTTTGTTCTAAGAGTTTGGAGAAAATATACTATTCAAAGTCGGTGAGTTGTTTTATAGAGAAGAGAGTCTGTGCACAGTGAAAGGGCTTGTTGAGAGTGACCCGAAAAATAATGTGACGTCATTCTAAATCAAATATGGCGGACCATCCAAGATGGCGGAATAGCTATTTTTAATGCCCTCCTACAATATGGGTATCCAATGAAAGGGCTTGTTGAGAGTGAGTCGAAAAATAATGTGACGTCATTCTAAATCAACTCTCGCGGACCATCCAAGATCGCGAAACAGTTATTTTTAATGCGCTTCTGCAATATGGGTATCAAATAAAAGGGCTTGCCGAAAATAAGTAAAAAAAATGATATCAATGCAAGTTAATAACTAAAAAATAAAAAATGAATTAAAACAAAAAAACTTTTTTGAAAAAAGCTTTTATTTAAATGTTCTAAAAAAAAAGAAAATTAAATGTTCCTTTAAAGTGTTAACTATCAACTTATAGCGTCATTATACACAATTTATATGATGATATTAACCATATTCTTAAGCTCCCAAGCGGTAATGGTATCGAGATCCTTTGAAAGTGAAGCTGCCACTGCCAATCTTCTGCGTTCCAGCTCGACCACAGAGATCGATCTATTGCTCATGATGCCTGCATGCAGCGTACTGTCATCCGCAAAACTGTGGATTAGGTTTGTAGTGCTAAAGAGTAGATCATTAATGTGAAGCAGAAACAATGTCGGAGCCAATACCGATCTCTGCGGAACCCCGGCATTGATGCTATGGAAAGAAGAGGAAAAGCCGTCTACCACGACAGATATTTTCGGACCTGAGAGGAAGTCTGCGAGCCAACCGCAAAGCTTAACAGCGAGCCCATAAGATGGGAGCTTGTTTAGGAGAGCTGCATGCCACAGTTGATCGAATGCCTTTGAAATATCGAGAGTAACGACGAATGGTCAGTGTGAAAGATTTATCCAACCTTGATAGGTGGTTTGCCTCGACAATCCTGTATGCAGAGATAGGCAATGCTATTCGCTTTATCTTACCCGTGTCGCGAATTCTCAGATGTGCTGCCATCGCTGTCATCCTAGTCCAAGAAGGCACCGTCCGAGCAGAACCTCCAGTGCTGCAGTTGGGGTCGTCCTTATTGCTCCAGTCACGTAAAAGAATTTAACAGTCCTCTTCTCTATTATCGATGCGGTGACATTCCTCTTTTACCATCAAATATTTACTATTAGATACATTTTTAGCTCCATCGATGAGAGTTCTGAAGGACATTATTGTGATGTTGTTTGCTAGTTACTACTGACGTTTGACTGATGTTCCGTGTCACTAGAAAAATAATGTTCCAAGTCATTGAATATAGTTCCTATGTTTTGTGGTTCATGAGACTTCCCCGCCGCTGTTGTACAGCCAGTATGGACAATGCAAACACGCACGCATCGTGCATAGCTTTACGGTCCCATGATTTTATCGGTCCTCGCGCTCTGATTGGTTGTTTACACAAGGGGGAGGGCCGCAGGCTGGGCGGGTGGGAGAGGGGCCACCAGGGATGGAGAGGGAGTCGGAACGCCGCGGCGGATGCTGCATTGGATTGTTTTCGGCAGGCTGGCTGGTAGGGAAGGGAGACATCGCCCAGCGGCGCCGACACATTCACATTCATTATATATTTTATATTAATTTTTCCCCCACCCCCACCAAGCCTGGATTAACCATGGGGCTAAAGGGGCTGGAGCCCCGGGCCCCGCAGTTTAATAGTGCCCCACAGGGGCCCTACTTTTATTTAATGTGACAGAGCAAATATTAGGTCAATAGATGAACAATAAAACCAGTAGATCTAATAAAAACTTAATTTCGAGATTTGATTCAATTCCTCTACCTATAAGCAAACCAGCAGGCCATGAAATATAAACAAAAACGTGTTCAGATAGAAGCAAATAACTTAGCAGAAGGGGCAAGGTTATAAAAATTTCCTATAACCAATGACATCTAACTAGAAACAACGCCGGTAAGATGTCTAAGGTCAAAGAGAAGCTGAAATACGACAGAAATGAAAAATGTTTACAGCTTACTAGCTACTGCAATGTATTATAGATTAAAAATTTCCAAAACCATTAAACTTTCAGCGATAGTTACTAGCAGTCTAATATCTTCAGCACAAAATTTCACATTTAATGATATGAAACAATAGTCATTTCAGTCAAAGTCAAAAGTAACGATATACCTCTGACTGTCCCATTATAGCCCTTCTAATTATTAAGTAGGTATCTTTTAGCAAGGTTGCAAAAAAAAGAATACTGACAAATCAGATTTTAATTTTTTGCCAGGCAAATTATGTTTTATAATTTGACTTGATTAGAAGTGTTACCTCTATTATATCTGATTAGACTTGATTTGTTGTAAGTCATTTTTGTAATTTTCACTGTTTACTCTAGTTCGTCTGTATCTTTCTGCTAAGTTAGTTGTTTTCTTCCACCTAAATTGTTTTTTGTTTGTATTTCATGGCCTGCAAGTTGCTTATAGGTAGGAAAATTGAAAAACACCAGTTTGGTTGAAAATTTGTAATTAAATGAAAACTACCAGAGATTGATATCAAATTTTAAATTCGACTGTATAAAAATAATTAGGCATTCCCATTTGAAAAAATCAAGTTAATTCTGATTGAAGTTTCCTTAATTAGTCTACCTATTTCTCCAAGTACAAATGTAATTCAAACTTGAACGTCAAACTTAAGTTGACCAATTTCAAGTTTAGTCACGTGGCAAACTCACAGCCGTCTATAGGTTTTATAATCGCTGCGATATTCAATTTTTTCTGATATCTACTTATATCAAAAAGTGTGAATTGCACCTAAACGGCTCACTTCAAGTCTCAGGTCTCAGGTCTCATAAAGTCACACTAGAATTAACCCGGTAATCTAAATATTCAATAATATATACAGGGTGTTCCACTTAAAATATCATAACTTTGATATGGCACGCTTTTATTAGAAACCCTGTATAAAAGTCATTATTTTTAAAATGTAGTACAACTCGACCTACATTCATTCGCAAAGTTAATTTTCTAAAAAGTGTTATGGTTTGGTCACAAGAGTCCGAGGCGTTGCGCTTGACTCAGCCTGTATAAAAAGAAAATAGCAAATACCTATACCTACCCATTGGATACTGTCGGCACCTGTGGCCCATGCCAACATAATGAACAAATCGAAGTTGAACCGATACAAAGGCGACGCTCAAAAAAGAAAAGTAAGTTATCCATATAGTTTCTAGGTGTTATGTCTATATGCAGTGAAAAAATTGCCCAAAATAAGTTTTTTAAGCAAACCTAACGCTCCGCTTGAAAAGGATTGCACTGAAAATAGTTCTGATTACTAAGCAAACACAAACATTGAGAGCAGTACTGATACTATAAGCTCATGACGGACTTATAAAAAAGTGTATAGTAGTTTATTTTGTTATATCGCGATTATAGTTTCATAAAAATAGTATTTGCATTTTATTTATAAAGGGCCCCTTAAAATTATAAGCCCCGGGCCCCATGAAAGCTTAATCCGGCTATGACCCCAACCATATAAAAGCATGATGCTTAGACCAGACTTCAACCTGTCATCAAAGGGGACCCGCATGATACTGCTGGAGGGCCAGGCGGGTTTTTTATGGTTAGCCTCCAGCAAAAGCCGAAAGCCTATGGTGCTGTAGAAGCGCCGCGAGAGGTCAAGTATCAGTACACGTTAGATTTGAAACGCTGCACGTTGTAGTAGTCGGGAAACAAATGCCCCGGCAGCTCATTCCACAGCGTCGAAGTTCTCCAAAAGAAGGAATGCTGGAGGAGACTGGTTTGAGGAGTAGGGACCTCGACCTGATAAGGATGAGCCTCCCTAGTGTTCCTCGTTCGGACTTAGTATCTGGGAGAGCTCACTCGAACATCTTCCGTGATAGAATCTGTAAAACAGGCAACGCCGGATTAAGATTTTATGGGTCCCGGGGCTATTTTTGGTTTAAGCGCCTTTTGCTCTCTTACATTTCACAAAAGTAGGGCCCCGGCGGGGCCCCATTAAACTGCAGGGCCCGGGGCTCCAGCCCCTTCAGCCCCATGGTTAACCCAGGCGTGAAAACAGGGACAGGTCAGCCACCCATCTTCAATGTTTCAGACTGTGGAGGTCCTTTGTGAGGTTAGGCATATGGATTACGCTAATTGCTATCTTCGGGATAGTGTCCAGAAGCTTTAAGGAATGCTTCCGAGCGCATCCCCACACATGAGAGCAATACTCCAACGATGATCGTATCTGTGCCTTGTAGAGCAGTAGTAGTTGCTCTAGTATATACAACTTCCTACAGCGGAACAAAATTCCAAGCTTCTAACATGCCATTCCAGCAATACTGACGACGTGGTCGTGCCAGGACATGTTATTGTTGACGTTGATTCACAAAAGCTTGACGGAAGGTGACTCGACTATTGGGTGACCCTCCATCCACAGCTGGTAAGCCAACATGAGACTTCTTTGTTAATGTTGTTGCCTGAGTTTTCTGTACGTTAAACTGTACTTTATTCACCAATCACCACTCGACAATTGTTTTGATATCTACGTTGGTCTGTGAGACGTGTTGCTGTCGCCGATGGACGTACCGTTTCCTGCGATGGTAGTGGCTTACCAGGTTCCATGCACGATATTAATATACTGTCGCCTGCGAAGCTGTAGCTTGGATTGGATGTTATTTCCAGCGTTAATGTATAGCAGAAACAGTATTTAGGCTTCGCCTACGCGGTCTGCTCAGTTATTAAAAAAAGTAACACCGGCGTTTATTCAAAATACGTCTGACGAACAACAGCCTTCGACTACAACAAACAGAGATTGGTCGTTCAAGATGGGGCTATTCAGCCACTGGCGCAGGTCAAGCGACAAGTGCAACAACATGGGATTTGCCATGATTTTCAATTGCTCTGTTCCACTCGTACGCCTATTCTTACGGAAGCCATATTGCGATCATTTATGATGTTATCGCTGTCCAGGTATTTCGGAAGCTGTGTGTTAATGACAGTTTCAATAACCTTAGAAATGATGCTGAGAAGAGCCACAGGTCTATAGTTGGTGGTGTCGGCTTTTTTTACCTTTCTTAGGAATGGGTTGTACGCAGCCAGTCTTCCATGCAGCAGGAAACTCGCCTCGCTGATAGGATAGTTTGAGAGCTTGCAAAGAATAGTGCAAGCTCAGCGGCACAGCCTTGTAGGACAATGGCTAGAATTTGATCCGGACCAGTAGCTTTCTTAGCTTTTTACATCTCGATGTTGATATTTAACCTCTGCCATTCTCGAGTTCACGTTTATGGTGGTGGTTGGAGTACTTCCTTGGAAGCACGGCCGGATTAACCATGGGGCTAAAGGGGCTGGAGCCCCAGGCCCCGCGGTTTAGTGGGGCCCCGCGAGGGCTATATTATGTTGTTATTACTATTTATTATTATGTTATGTTATTCATAAAGGGCCCCTAAATTATAATAGCCCCGGGCTTCATGAAACCTCAATCCAGCGCTGCTTGGAAGCCTAGCGTAGACTTGGCTGCGAAAAGCCTCCCTAGGATATCTGCGAGTAGGAGCGACGGACTTGTCCTACCTGGTCAAGGGTGGTATTGACGAATAGGAAAAATTCGGACTTAAGAGCCTTATAGCTACAGTCCAGAATGTTCTGGACGAACTAGGACATGAGATGAGCTTGTTCTTAATTTTTTGGTTGTGACTCCCATCGGACAGTCCGGGAGGGAGCTTTCGCGCCATTACAACGATGCTGTCCGTGCATCGTCCCCCTCTAGAAGTTAAAGAACGATGAGCCTTAAGGCTGAAGACTTGACGACTCCCAGCAGGGAAAAAACGCCTATCATCGATACGCTTTTCATTTCGATTCCTTCGAGCGCGATCCGTCTATGGTGACACCAAACTGTGGGGTGTTTTACGTCGCTCTTCATCCAATCATCTTTGTCGGGGATGATTAGTAATAATCGGTTGCCTATGACTCAAGCTATCCCTGAATGATGATATCGGAATATTACTCTCCACGAATCGCTCTATTTTGGTGTGCACGGCCAACTACCAGGTCTCATGTCACCCACGTTCCTCATAAAGCCAGCTTGAGACCTTGGGCTTGAGCCCCCTACCAACTATAGGATGTAGCTACCACATGAATGTAACAGGGAGAGAGGGTTTCTGGTCACCAGAACCACCAGTGCATAAGCTTACAAACGGGCCCTTATGCACCTCTCCTTACCCTAGCTCCCAAGTCCAGCTCTCATCGCAAAGGTGAGGATGGCCTTGGGTCTACCTGTGATACCCAAGGGCTTCACAGCGACATAGAATCTTTGCCGAGGACTCTTCCTCCTTTCCTCAGCGTGTACATATCGGATCACTTGCAACCCCCATGACATACAAGTGACGTATGTCAGGCCATCAAGTAAGCTTAGCCAGCTTCTGTCCAGTGAGAGACAGAACCACCCCACCTTGGCCAGATACCCTAAAATAAGTTCTTTAGCTTCACGGAGATGTGAAAAGATTCCTCTCCATCTCATGAGATGGTGATTTTGCTTTGCAACCACACTTCTGTTTTCCTTCTAATGGTACCTGCTGCCAGCTTCACAGCCGACTCAGGACCCAGGAAATTATTCCTCCATCCTCGTCCTGCGAGCACGTATACCTTTTTGACACCTGATGTCTTGCCGAAATGTCATCCAAGCCCTTTCTACATTGCAGAACGTGCCTTGATGTAAACCTACAAGACAAGCACTCAATGCTTTCAATGCTGCCTGACTGTCAGAGCAGATGGTGATCCGCCTGCTAGGCCCCTGAATTTTGTGAATACGAGAGGCACAAACTAAAACCGCATGTGTCTCTGCTTGGAATACCGTGGTATATCTTCCAAGGGAGAGGGAGAGCTTTGTTTTTGGCCTCCAGACCCCACCGTCGGAGCCTTCGTGGGTAAGTGAGTCGTCCGTGTACCAGACTGACCCTCCTTCCTCAAAAGGCCGTAGCTACCACATAGTAGCTATTGACTTTTGTATGTAAGGTCAAGGTTCCCGTCTAGCTGGTGGACAGGTTTCAGGAGTAGGGATGTATATGGAAAATCGAGGAGTAAGGGAGAGTTATTCTCTAGGCACGAACACCACGATTTTCGGCGCAGAAGTATATGCAATGAGGAGGTGAGAAAGGGCACGGAGCAGAAGGTTTACATCTGCTCTAACACTGAAAGCCATCTGCGGACCCAGAACCAGAAAACCCCTGGTTTTAGGAAGACTGGAGGAGCTAGCGAGGCCGAAGGAAGTTACCTTGATGTAGGTCTCGGATCATACGGGTTTTCCTGGTAATGAGTAGGCAGATAGGCTGGCCAGATTCAGCACAGAAGGACAGTTTGTTGGTCCGGAGCCCGTTATAGGATTAAGTAGGCAGCAGATCACGCCAACCCTCAAAAAGTAGCTAAACGATATTATAGATGAATAGTAAAGGCAAAGTGTGGAATGCATACAAGCCAAGGATTTTATGAATGGACTGAATACATGGATCATGGTTACGAAACCGGAGCCGATGGGCAATGAGACACCTCATGGGTGTTTTGACAGGGAACTGCAGACTCAGGCGGCATCTACCACTATTAGGAATTGAATAAGACTCCCTATGTATGGGTTGTGGAAAGGCAGATGAAACGGACTATCACTTCCTTGCGGAATGTGAGCTTCTAGGCGGGTTGAGATACGAAATCTTTGAATCCGATAGAGGTGTTAACCTTCCAAGCCCGACAAACTGGCGCATTTGTTAAAATATTGGGAAGGTTGGGCAATATTGTGGAGGGGAGGCAGGCACTAGTGACTGAGAGGTGATATTTGGGTATGGCAAAAAGGGCCTACTGGGGCCTACTTGTCAGGCGTAGCCGCCGCCCCACACCTACAACTACGACATTGCTCATTTCAGCTAGTTATGATGTATCGTGTCGACTTGAAGTAAAAAAATGTTCTTTTCTCCGTGAACTGCTCCCTAGACCATGGCCTAGGTTGGCCTTATGGATAATCCGGGCCTGTATCAATTGTTCGTAGAGCAATGCACGACATATCATTACTACAGAACTAGAAAAATAATTTTCATCTATTAAGCTGCGTTTCCACCAGAGATGTGCTAGAAAATTTAGCACAGCGAGGATGTGTAGCGGAGCTGTGAAACGCTGTGGGTGTTTCCACCAGAGATGTGCTACACAGAAAAAAACACTGTTGCGTTTCCAATTAATTATTAGTATTTGGATATTTTTCCACCGCTTTAAATATATTTACAGTTGTTTCAAATCCATGTCATATTCGAAGTAATCACAGGTACGCCAATAAATTCAAAATAATTTTATATTCGTTCTAACGATATGTTCTAATCCTTCTAATACCAGTGTTGACATATAATGCAACCAAAACATCCTTTTGTTTTCGAAAGTTACCCTATGTTTCATTTAAGCAAAGCATACAATCTATTCGATGTACAAAAATTATTACTGCAACAGCAGTTCGTGATAATTCATCTGATAAAAATTAATTTTGTTTCAAAAGGTAACTATTACGCGAACAATAACCAATGCTTTCAAAAGATTGTCTATGTTGTTAAAGAAATTGGTACGTAGTATTCGTAACAACAACATCATATATCAAATTCAATGGCCCTTGTTGTTCGCTGAACCATAATCAGTATTCGGCGGGACTGATGTCCCGATTCAATGGACGTAAAAAGAAAGAACAGAGATTAGAGGTTAGTGTTATTATCGGCGCCAACCCGCCAACATGGACGAGGTTGTTTCGTTGGGTTGTTTCGGTGTTAACCGTGTTGTGTCATCTAGTGTTTTTGCTTTTTGCATCAGCAATTGTGTGATTTAAATGTGTCCAGTTATATATTAAATGGAGGACCTACTGAGAAATTGGGGCTTAGAAGAGCACCCACATTTGAATGTATGTATTTAGATTAGTTAGACAGTTTGTTATATTTCAGGTAAAAATGCAACAACTGGTGCAGGCTTATGTCTAATTCTTATATCATGTTCCTTATAACTTCATACAAAATCACACCATCAATCATCCAAACGAATCGATCAGCAGTCCTCGCAATAAAATCTGTTGGTCCAAGGAAAAGAAAGTAGTTTAGAATCAACTACCAAACACAGATTCGATTCAACGCGAGGCTGCGATTGAATAATTCATTGGAATCCAATGACATCTTGTAAATTTGAATCGACAATACGATATAATTCGTTACCAACTATACACTTCCCTTTGGATAAAACATCGCTGTATTTGAGGAATGCTGAGTGTAACGTCCCATTGAATCCAAGCGTAAGTCTGCGAAGAAGTGTAGCGGGTATCTTTTCAGATTGCCAACGAGCGCGGTGCATCTGCCCGTCGTTGGTGTCTAAGTCAATGTCCCTAGCACACATCCCTCGCAACACATTCCTAGCACACATTCCTCGCCAACTTGTCTTGTTTTGTACGTCCAAAAACCTCGCTTCGCTAGGCCGTTTCCCCCAGAGCTGTGCTGAGCGATACTATAGGTTCATTAAAGACACATTCCTAGTAACCTCAGAGTAACAACTGAACATAGAGGTAGTAAACAACTAATTCTAATAAGCCAACATCTTTTCTTACGTTGTCATCATTGTTTACTATCGTCTTAATTGTATAGTATCCAGAAATATTCCATTCTACGTTAAAAAAGACGGTATTCGGAGGGTTCAGGAATGATTACAGCAAAATCAATAAATATGTTGACCTCTACTGCGTTACTGCATGTTTCTTCATCATAAATGCAAATTCTGTCTTACATAACTTTTGAGGAGCTGGCAACGCCTATATAATTTTCCTGCGATTTGTTTACGGTAAACTCCGACTGTTTGTTTTGGTTGTGCGCCTTTTATACTTGCTCAGTAAAACCGAAATCGCTATACGTTGGTAACTGTAGTGAAGCTTTACGGACTTGCTGTGCTATATTTGAGTGTAGTTTAACCGTGTTTCGAGATGGGACAGTGCAGAGCAGTGTTTGAAACATGGGTTGCATTGAAAGAATTTTCAGGTGAGTTGACAATGCTTGGAGGCTGAGGTGTCAAAAGATGATGGCTTTGAGCACGCCATGCTGAAGTGGTTTGTTTACTACGTCTATGTTCAGTTGTTACTCTGAGCTAGTAACACATCCTCGCACATCTCAGGTGGAAACGCAGACTTAAGGAAAGCTAGGTGCGCGGTAACACGCTAGCTCATAAACCGCCCCTAAGCCCTTTGCCTACTTGATCGCACACAAATCTCTTATTAGAGACTATTTTAAACTCCGTTCTTCCATTTTGCAGTTATGCGGTTACGATTAGCACCGGCGATCCTATAGAAATTTCGGCCGCCCCCACTAATGGCAGAAGAGCAGCGAAGGGCGAAGGGGAGGCGAGGGGGGAGGGGGCGCCGCCTATGTAATTTGATTCTGGTTTGTGTTTCAGGGACTAGGAGGTAAATGGATAAATGGATTCCCCAGGAGCAACCGACCGACCGGCCGACCGACCGATGGTCGGTCTTCTCTTTTAATGGCATCGTTTTTTAGAGGAGAAGCTGGCTAATGCACCCTCTAAGCTCAATTAGGGAAATATGAGAGAGGGGGAGGGTTTCCTGGATACAGGATATGGGTTATCCTCGTGCCTCCTTTCTATCTGGATTTTTTGGATGCTATGCTCGAGGATGATTTGAGAGGCCTGTGACTTTTTAAATTTCTCGCGCGTCTTAGTCTTAATTGTAATACTACCACAGCATATCTGAGGATTTCCTATATAAAAATGGTTCCTACAAAATTTGACCTTGGGAGGGTTTTTGGATGATTTTACGGCTGTAAAGTTTGGGTAGAGATGCGAAAATGAAAATATCGATACCGGTACCAACTCGATATTTTCTAGCCAAATAGGCGCGTTTGGTTCGTACAGAGCATTTTTTGCAACTGATTACACCCCTCAATAATTATATAATTATTTTCGATACCGATACGAAAGTATCGATACCAGCTTGGAACGCCTCAAAAAGTATCGATGACAAAAATACTCGATATTAGTGCAGAAGTATCGAAGTACCACTACCATCCCTACAAAAAACCCCTCCAATAGTGGGGATGCGCGTGTAATTTCCGCCATCTTGAGTTATTGTGGTGGCTGTTTTCTATGCTGTGATAATCTAAGCTGTGATACTACTGTCTCTAGCTGTCATGCCTGTCATCTGATGGTAGACCCAGTGACAGCTCGTGGGTTCTGAATGAGGGTGGGCACAAAAAAAAACAAACATATACAGGGTTAATCAACTTATACTCTGAAGTTTGATACCTCCGTTATTATGAGAGATACAAAAAAAATTTCCAATAAAAGTTGTAGGTAAAGCTAAGATTTACATTTTGAAATTATTTTGCAATATACAAGGTTATTGATAAAGGCATACCAAAGTTGTGTTTCTTCAAATGGAATACCCTATATATTATCCCGTATTGGAATTGTGCTCAGGTTTCCTATTCCACAAATATCGGATTTTATCAGGTTACATAGGGTATTTTCACTTCAATCACAGATAACTTGATTTTTTCAAATGGGAATGCTATTTTGGTTTAAATAATCAAATGTAAAATTTGATTACCTTTCTAACGATACACCATTCTCGATATTAATCTTTTTTGGTTTTCATATTATTCCAAATTTTTTCAGTCAAATCGGTGTTTTTCAATTTTCCTGCGTGCAAGCAACCTAGCAGGCCATGAAAAATAAACAAAAGCCCGTTAAGATGGAAGAAACCAACTAACTTAGTAAAAAGATGGAAATTAACTAGAGTAACGAGGCAAGATTATGAAAATTCCTTACAACATATTAGCTCTAACCAGAAACAATAGCGGTAACAAGAACGCTCATTTTTCACAGCCTACTAGCTATTAGCCAATCTCCAGCTAGTAAAAAAATATTTAATCGAAGGAAAACTATTATTGATTGTTGCTGGCAGTATTATATCTATGTCTTCTGAATAAATTTTCACATTTAATGCTATAAAAAAGTAGCTATTTCCGTAAGTCAAAAGTAAAGATACCTCTGACTGGAACCCTTCAAATTCTCCATCAGGTACACCTACTTATTAGCAAAATCGCGGAAAATGAAACCTGAATTGCAGTCTGTTGTAAAACATAATTTAGTTTCTAGAAAACTACACATGTAGTAAACACAATTACAACATAGCGTAATTAAAAAATTCTAGCAATTATTTGAATAGATGTTCAGAATGCTCATCCAGTTAGAGATATCTTCACTTTTGACTTAACTAAACGGAAATGACTAATTTTTCTATCACATTAAATGTGAAATTTTATTCTAAATACTCTACTCTAAGCAAAAATCGCTGGTAGTTTTCCTTTTGTTTCAAAAATTTTAATCGTTTTGGAAAGTTGTCAAGCTCTAGTAGACCTCAATAGCTAATAGGCTGTGAACACCGACTTCCTACGGACGTCGTTGGCTGTGAAAAACAAACACTTCTGTCATACCCCAGCCACTCACTGACATTAGATATCTTGCCGCTGTTGTATCCGGTTAATGCTAATATGTTGTAAGGAATTTTCATAATCTTGCCTCGTTACTCGTAGTTAGTTTGCATCTTTCTACTAAATTAGTTGGTTTCTTCCATATTAACGGGTTCTTGTTTATTTTTCATGGTCTGCTAGGTTGCTTGCACGTACGAAAATTGGAAAACGCAGATTTGACTGAAAATTTGAAATAAAATGAAAACCAAAAAAGATTGATATCGAGAATGGTATATCGTTAGAAAGGTAATCAAATTTTACATTTGATTCTTTAAACAAAAATAGGCATTCCCATTTGAAAAAATCAAGTTATCTGTCATTGAAGTTTCCTTAATTAATCTACTGATTTCTGCAAGTACAAAAATAATTCAAATTTACCCGTCTGAGCTAAAATGACGCATTTCATGCTTAGTCGTACCGCAACGTCACGGCCTTCTAAGTTTTATAATCGCTGCGTTATTCAATTTTTTTCTGATACCTACTTATACCAAAAATGGTGATTTGCGCCTGAACGGTTCGTTTAAAGTTCCATGTATGATACATAAAGTCACACTAGAATTGACCAAGGAATCCAAATATGCAATAATATATAGGGGGTTCCATTCAAAAAATGTAAGTTTAATAGGAATCACGCTGTATAAACGTCAAAATTTAAGTGAAATTATTTTTATGTTATAGCCCTCAAGGTTCCCTACCACGATCAAGTGACAGGTTTCTAAAATATATTTTAGTAAACCCACAATCTTCCGTCCACGCACTATTGGCCCACCATAAGTACAATAAGGTACCTACTTCTGTAGTTATCCATTGAATGTTTTGGTTTTGTTGCAAAAAGGTTGGGAAAAAATGAGTTGCTGTTTCCTTTGGTTGGTTTGATGAAATGAAAAATTAGTGTATAGTATCAATGCATGTGTTGTCATGATTTTGTCCTCCAGTATCTACACTATAAGTTTCTCCCCGTACTGCCGCTAGGCTAGAAGTTCATGCTTACGCATATGTGCGCGTTTTACAGCTAGCAATTTTGTTTCATATTTCGCTGTGATTTGATAATACTTATAGTTACTAATACTTAATTAAATCTATATTGAAAGTGTGACTGCGTCTTAACCGTTGATATTTTCTATTGAAAAGGGGGGAAGGGGTTAACCCGCTAATCCCCCCTCAGGTACGCGACTTGGTGATGCAGCTGAGCGAGATTTCCCTTAACCTAGCCATGGAAAGCCCTAGTTCCCCCCATTGATAAGATTGCTGGACAATCAGATAGTAGATGCTCAACAGTCTCATCTCCCTGTCCACATCCCCTGAACAGGGACCTCATATTGTAGAGATGATTTCTTAGCTGACAAGGTCCAGTAATAGCACTCAGAACCAGTCCCAATTCGGAGGTGTTGCCTGGGCATGTACTCAGGTAGTATTTAGCTACTTCCTCACTAGGTTAGCAACCAGAAGTGTCAACTTACGCCTTAACCCTTTAAATGGCTTTGGGATAATAATTTCCCACCAGCAATTATCTTAGGTTCCATTGGTAGCCTCCGTATCCACATACGCTAGATACGCAGCTGGACATCTATATATGTAATCCTCCAATCGGCAACGTTCAGTCTGTCTCGAGTCGTCTTAGGGAGCGCGTCATCGATTTATGTGGGAAGATATTATTCCAAAGAAACTCAACCTGCAGAAGACCTAAAAAATTGTTGAAAAATTGAGTTTACACAATTATATGTTTTTATTGGAGCTTGTTTTTATATAATTCAGGAGGTAAGTTGAAAGACACATATATAATTTTGTACCTATTATTGAAATTTTTCAGCAAATACGTGTAAATGAACATTATTATCATCAAAATAATTCCCGTGTGAACGACATTCCGAAAGACATCAATTCTAAAAAAATTAAAAAATTTGATACTTGCAACAAAGTACAAAAGTTTCACCTAAGAAAACGATTGGTCTAACCTCTAGATAGTAGAAAAAGTAGCCGAATGTTTTAAATTATATTCGGCAGACTTAATCTTGCCACTTATGCATAAATATTGTGATTATCTTTGTACTGACTGATCAGGATATTTAGTCACGATTTTTTTTGTTCTTTCCAGGCCACATGGCATCGGATTCTGGAGATAAATGTGGCGACATTGTCGATGTCTCGATGTCCATAACTGACGATCAGGCACAGTTTTCTGATATAGGTGGGGATTCCGATGCAGAGGATGGCTTAGTTTTAGATCAGCAAAGATCCACGAATCAATCAAAAAATGTACGTGGTAAGAATTCTCATATATCTTCTACATCGAGCGTTGACAGCACAGACAGTGATGACGGAAGTAGCGATCAAGGCCCTCCTTCCAGCGTAGATAGCTTTGAACTGTACGAAAGATATGGAACCCCTTCAGAAAGCGACAGCAATGATGAAGACCGGCCACTACCAGAATTCGAATGGACCAAGGATCCCATGGATCCTATTATATTCATGTCTTCTACATTTACAGAGCAAACTGGAACCAAGTGTGACCAGAAACTGAGGAATCCTATTGAGTCCTTTTTTTATTTTTCACAGATTTTTTTTATGCAACATTGTCCATCAATCGAACTTATACTCGACACAACTAGGACAAGATCTTTCTCTAGGACTAGACGAGCTAAAGGCATTTCTAGGGATAAATATTTTCATGGGATTTCACTACCTTCCAGGTTACAAACTCTACTGGTCAACTGACGAAAACTTTCATTGTGAGCGTATTGCTAGAGCCAATGAGTTGGTTCCTTAGTTTCTGTTTACGACCATACTGTTGTAAGAGTTAACTATTTTTATTTATTATATGCGAGAAAGATGTTTTTATTTTGATGTCGTTTGAATAAAATTTCTTCATGAAAGATGAGTATTTTTTCTCAAAAATTATGTGGGAAAATATTCTCCCAAAGATTTTTGCATAAAACGGTATACCACAGGAGTCCTTTGGTATAATATTTTCCCACCAGTTTTTTGAAAAAAACAACCAAACGGAGCCATATTTCTACCCGTAACTGATAGCCACATGATTCTAGCCGTTGAAGCAATCTGCTAACACTAGAAATAAAATTTATCATGATTAAATGTCTTTTGCGCCTTAAAGGGAAGATTTGTGGGTGCGCTCTCTCAACAGTCTTGTTGTCTTGTCGTTGCTCTGGAGGGCAAGGCACAAAGAGGCTCAAACTCCAAGATTTTGGTCTCCGCAGCCCTTTTTGCTGTCCAGGCTGCTAAAATATTGTCCTTGAACTGTGAGTGCCCTTTACCCAGCTAACTGTTAATATTTTAATATTTTAAATGAAATATAAATAGTTAAAATCATTTCTGTTTTTATTTTTTGTATCCACTATTCCTGTATTATTTTGAATTGTGATTTCATGCTTTTGTTTGCTTCCGTTATGACGATTCCAACATGATCTTATATTGTCTTCTGGAGAATAAATATTGTATTGTTGCTCATAGATGCATTCTAAACTGCCTGATAGCTGATGGCAAGCTAAGTATGTTTTACTATTTTCTCAAATCACATCAATTAATCTAGCATGTATGTAGGTCTGAATTGGTTAGCAATGGTTAGCTCTATATCACGCATACACCCTGATACTCATGGGAACAATAGGACAAAGCGCCCAGCTAATACCCATAACCATCACTCAACGTTTGAATTATTGATCGACCTCGCGATGGGCGATCTACCATTACCAGCGGCGCGCCTATCAAACGCAGATAGATAAATTACATGACTAAAAAATGAAGTCAAGTTGTATTACTCAGTACTTCCCGCACATGACGGTGATATACCAGTTTATTATTTTTACATAGTATGAAGCTATAGTCTGAGACCCCCTTGCAACCAAATCATTGCCAGCCCCCCCACACCCCTATCTATACTATCAATACAACAATTTTTTCAGTTTTAAAACCCCACCCCCCAATTTCACCCCCACCCAAAAAAGGTAGAAAATGGTCAGGAACCCCTAAAACATCTAAAAACGAAGTTTGAGCGGTTTTCATATTTTTAGTGTTTTGATTATTGCTACGCTGCCACTGACACGATTTTTAACAACAATACGCGTTTTCCATCCTCACCACAGTAATAGTACTGTGTCTAAATCTCATTAGAATCAATTTAGTAGTTTCCACAATCTAAAGCAATAAATGCTCGTATGTACACAGAAAATTCTAAGTCCCTTAGTTTCGGTAATAGGTAAGGCAATGTTCGGATGGGCCTAAAAAGCTGATTCATGTCGCTAGGTCTTCCTTCACATGTCAGTGGAGAGCCTATTATGAATACAACAAATTTTTCAGTTTTTCAACCCCCCACCCCCAAACCACTCCAATTTTACCCCCACCTAAAAAAACGTAGAAAATGATCAAGAGCCTCTAAAACGCTTAAAAACGAAGTATGAGCTGTTTTTATATTTTTAGTTTTTTTATTATTTCTGCGCCACCACTGGCACGATTTATAAAAACCATACGCATTTTCTATCCTCGCCACGGTAGTGATACTGTGTCAAACTTTCATTAAAATCAACTCAACAGTTTCCTCGACACACAATACAGAACGATCTGAAGCAATACCTACTCGTATGTTTACAACAGAAAAAATTCTAAGTAATGTTCGGATGGACCTAAAAAAGTTATTTATGTCGCTAGGTCTTCTTTCACAGGTCAGTGGGCAGTATATTATGGATGCAACAAATTTTTCTATTTTACAACCCCCCACCCCACAACCACCCCAAATTTAGCCCCACCCAAAAAAGGTAGAAAATGATCAGGAATACTAATAGTCTTCATTCTAGAAAACTTGGTGCAATTGTTTCATTATTTTTGACTGTGCTTCTAGAAATGTTATTTAGGGTTACGGTTCCAAAGTTTAAATGAATAAAAATAACAAAAGTTAACCACAATAACCGCAAAATTGTTATAATTTGACCAAATTTCTAGGTTTTTTTTAAATGCCCTAATTTTCAAACTGTATGGGATAGATTTTTTTCTGATTTTTCTTATGATAGTTACAACCAATCCTGTCACCCCGTTGCGGCTTGACGTTGACTTTTGGGGCATACAGTCGTTTGAGACGGATCATCTACTTAGGTAATATGGTAGCGCAAATTTACATGAACGTGTATATAAATATGATAGGCAAATGGCAGATAAATGACAGACAGACCGATGGAAACAAGTAACATGGATTGTTGTGATAGCATCCATTTTTTTAGGACTGAGCAGACAGATAGCTCAAAGGAGCAGATTCCGTTTGAATATCGATAGAAGAGTGAGAGGTCACCAACAACACGCCGGTAAAAAGTGGCTGGAGGTGGTGCGTTAAGGCCGAGTCACCAATTAGTCGAATTGCTCTTCTCTGGATGTTAAGTATAGACAGACAGGGGCAGCAGCTTCCCAGATATGGCAGCCATACTCAAGGCCAAGTCTTATCTGGGCTTTATATAGCGTGAGAAGGTTAGACGGTGAGAAGTACCTTCTGGCTCTGAATAGGTAACTTCTTATTTGATAGCGTACACTAGGGGTCTTGGAAGAATTGAATTTTACCATATTTTTAAGCCCCCAAGCTAGGTCTGAGGGAGCCTCGGGGGGCCCCGAAAATTCTCCTTGTCGCTCATTTCAGCCTTTGATAACCACGATGTCATTTTTTGCATACTTTTGGCTAAATCTTTTTTTTTCTTTTTCTTGTCTTTTTTGGGCACCACTTGGATAAACACGTTTCATTTTTAGTTTTCTACTTATCTCACCTCTAACTAACAGCTACATAATAATACATTCTTCTCGGTACGTAAATACAAGATCAAAAACAAAATCTGTATGTACACATTGTTCTTCTATTGCGACGTGCGCGCGAACGCGGGTGAAATGCGAACTACGTCTGTAACGCACCATGAAACCACAAAAATGTCAAAACCCTTAGACAAAAAGGCGCAAATTTGAATATTAAATTAATATGCTCATATGACTGATTTTTTTCTTTTCGAAGTAAAAAGTATCAAAGTTTTTATTTTTTTATAAGTTTTTAAAGTTCTTTTTCATTTGTCCCTTTGGTTTCCAGATCCTTTTGTAACGGTTCACCCGTTTTCAAAATTATTTTTATATTATTTACTTGGCTACCATATACAAATAGTTTACAACTTCCATTTTTAGCTACTGCTTCCTCATTATACTAGTACATTCTTATAACTATTTTGCTTCTCACCTCTACCTTTTTCCCATCTCTACTCCCTTGAGCTGCAAATATTGTTAATTGTACACACTGCGCAAGTGCGCACAAATTTTGGCTAACATCTGATGAGTGGGGTATATGCCCTCTCTCTCTCACTACCGACATTAACCTCTATAAAAATGGGTAGCGATAGATCACTCATCCTTTTTAAAATAAACAGTTAACAGCTAATGTAGTTATGTCTCTCTAAGACAATCTTTTGTGTCTGTGCCATTATGTCTTAATCAAGGTAATCATAACGATTTAATTACTAAGCTTTCCCATATTTTCATTGCTTCTGCATATTTATTTTAGGAATATGATTTTGTGTAGGAATGTGATTTTTCCGATTTATATATTTTTTTTTCCATGAACATGTGATGGCGAACATTTTAATCTTTAAATATCAAGTCAATCCTACACTGTATATTTATTAATTATCTAACAAAAGAGTCGCTGAACACTATTCTTTATTTCTAGCCATATATTTTTGTGTTACGATGCCTTATCTTGTGTGTATTTAATGTCTCACATTTTTTTTTATGACATTCCTTACGTAAAAATACCTATCACTCAGATTTGCTAATCGAGAACGCAATGAAAAGATCTTTTGGACATTTTTGTAATTTTGTTTTACAAGGCGTGAGGAAAAAGTTTGTAAATTTTTGAACATACTTTGTACATTTATTTTATTTATCACTATATATCTGAAAAGATCCGGTAGGACTGAAAATGCAAAGTATTTAAGAATATTTTTTTTAACTATTCGCTCTTGTATATATCTATTTTTTTTTAATCTTTACCATGTGAACATTTGAAAGTTATCTGCTTTTTGGCTTTTTAATTCCCCCATGCTACCTCATGGATTTGTTTCTGAAGTATATGAATGCAATTTATCAAGATGTAAGAACGCATGAAGATCCATACTTCAGGAACAGATCGTGAAGTCCTGTGAAGTTCTCCACAAGGTGCTAATACCAGCCATAACTCTTTCACAGGCGAACCACCCTTCTTGGTCGGGGTGCCACCATGAAGACCTAACTTCTTTTTTGTCGGGGTGCCACAATGAAGCCACCTTTTTGTCGGGGTGCCACCATGAAGACCACCTAACCTTTTTCTCGGGGTGCCACCACCAAAGCCACCTTCTTTTTCTCGAGTTGCCAAAATGAAGACACCACACCTTTGGGGCACCACCTGAACTCCTGAAAAAGCCAGCCTTCTCTGGAGCACCACCTTCCTTTTCGAAGGGCACTACCACCAGGCCTTCCTTCTGAAGTTAAGTTTTTTTAAAAAAAAAAAATAAAATGTACTGCATTCGTATACATACTAAAATAAATCTTTATTAAACCATTGTTGTCCTAGTTTTCATTTCTTGGCGGCTAACGAGACTCACACATTCACGCACACACGCACGCACCTACATACCCTAGTCTCATGCAAACTGATTGAGCTACTGGTTGCTATGTGTAATAAAAGTGTTGGCTGGTCGTTCATGACCAAGCAACATTTTTATTGTTACAAATTGGCGCTGCCAACGTGTGGCCAGACATGGGTATGTCTGGTTTTGTGCTTTGTGAGTCTTGGAGCTGTCTTGAAGTGAAAATTGGACAACTTTTTCAAAATTCCATTTCGGCTCATTGACTCAAAATTCCATTTAATAATTTTTTTGGATGCAGTACTTTCATTTGGCATATATATTTTATTATTTAATTTTCTTTAACTATTATCAGCTTATTTTTTTTTGTAGTTGTCACGCTGATTGTTGTTCCAAATTTTCTATTTTCAAAATTTTTTTTTCTATCGAGGTATATTTGAAATTATTTAAAATTTTCTATTGATTTTTGTCGATTAGTGTATTTTATTTATGACTGAGATTTTATTTCCTGATGCATTATTTTTTGTACTGTCTTGAGACATTTCGCGTATGCGTTAATCTATAAATCTGAGCGTATGTTGTAAATGTTTCTCTAAGATATCTGGCGTTTGGATATTATTCACAGGTCATAAACACATACCTACAGTTTTTTGTATGGTTTGCTCTTTTTTGTAGCTATATATTTTGTGTGGTATTTGGACAACAATTCACTACATTTTTCTTTGGTAATTTGTTATTTAGGTACATTCATTTAGTAGCTCATTTATAGTTAAAAATTTTCATAAGCTGACATTAGTTTTTTTGTTATTTATAGAAGGGTGGTTATATATGTGCAATTATATACTTCCATGTATATTTAATTTTCTTGGTTAACACATACATTGAGGCACACACACATAGAAAATATATTGATATGTCAAAAAAAAAATTTTTTTTGACCTTTTATTAAGTAAATGCTTGTAGGCACTTTGTTTTTTGTGTTACGATTGTTTTCATTCTGGAGTTTATCTATATATAGTTGTTTTATCTGGCAAATATTTTTGATATTAGTTAGAGCATTTTAGTCTCTATTTTGTTTTGTTTGAATGACTGATAAGGACAGTCATATTTGTTGAGGCCAGACAAATAATTTTAAAGTTTTGAGTAGTACTCCAGAATAGCTCTTCAAGTATGTACCTGCTCGAGTGTCTTTTTGTCTTTTAATGAAGTTGTTATATCTTTAGTCTTGTCAGGTTTTGTCTCTCGCTTTTCTACTTGAAGTATTATTTAGAGGTAACCATGCGTAAACTAGTTCTGATTCAGATAGTGATCAGTACTTTTGTTTGTTTATAAGTCCCTGTTACGAAAATTCAAACGCCCTGCTGTACTGGGCGCGGACGCTTAATGTTTGGAGGGAAAATGTACCATCATTCTCACTTCAAGCATTAGTATCCAAAAAAGAATTAGCCAGCGCCCCTCAAAAATTCTAGGCAGCAGTAAGAGTCTGCTAATAGACCTCTTAGGACACTTAAAACCGTTGTTATGCAACTTTATGAACTACCATAGTCCCAAAATTTCATGCGCCCTGCTGTACTGGGCGAAGATCCGAGACGTCTGAAAGGAAAATGCGCTGTTATTCTCCCTTCAAGCGTCAGTGTCAAAGGAAGAATTAGCCAGCGCCCCTTAAAAATTCTAGGCGGCAGTAAGAGTCTGCCAATAGACCACTTAGGACATTTAACATCGTCTTCAACCTTTTGAGCCAATGTAGTCCAAAATTTTTGATATACATACTATTGTGACAATTGTAATTTAACATCGATTTTCAAATTCTGATCAAATTTAAATTTAACCGTACTGAACATTTGTGAGCACAATCTTAAATTTTTACTGATATTTTTGATAGTTCTTAAAACTTTGATTAATCAATTTAATTTGTAGTATAAATTTATTGCATTCCGTAGTATACTGTAACATGTTTTCAGAAATATTATTTGTTATGGAATTTGTTTTCCAAATTTTGTGTTATAGAGACTGATGTAAGTCCTATGACGTTTCTTGGATCGAAAGCGCTTTTCTTGTATGCATTTTCTGTTCACTTGTCTGTCGTAATATGCATACTTATAAATCTGGCGTATTTCGGGCAGCTCTTGAAACCTCTGGCGTAGAAGAAACACTTTTGATATGGTACATTGTAATGTACTTTGTTTGTTGGTAGATTTATGAAATCCTATGTTCATTTATGCCATGTCATGTCATTTCAACTTTATGTAAATTTTTAAATTTTTACTTATGAATAAGATCATCCCTGATTGTTGCGGTCCTCTTTAGTTATCCTGGTATGCGTTTCTATAAATCTGCAGCGTACTTGAAATGGCTTTTGTAGGTTTGCGATTTTCATGTGTGATTTGTTTTCATGGTACTTGTTCAATGTTCATTATAGTAGATTTCTTATGACTTTAAAATCACTTTAAAATTTACGGCTTTAAGAAAAAAATTCACTTAGCTCTCATGAACGAAATTACCCCTGATTGTCTCTATCCTCTTTAGTTATCCTGGTATGCGTTTCTATAAATCTGCAGCGTACTTGGAATGACTTTTGTAGGCCTGAGATTTTCATGTTTAGTTTCTTTCATATGATCTGTTTATCACAGTTTAGTTTTTTAAAAATCACTTTTATAACTTTACGATTTTCGCTTTGCACTCATAACTTGAATATGAGTTTGTTACAACTTTAGTAATCTGATATTTGATGGATTAAAATCTTAGTAACATTTCTTGAAATTTTGCATTTAATCTTCGTTTTTTAGCTTACTGGAACCTTACAATTTTTAATCGACTAAGATCCTTGTGCTTACATGCTCACAAATAGTTCAAGCTTTTGATTTCTGTTGTATAGGCTCATGCAATCTTTAAAATATTTTTCTTGACTAGATCTTAAACCTACACTGATGTTTGAATTTTTTTTGGAATCAATTTATTAATGAACATTAGATCTGTGATACTTACTTCACTTAAGCAATTTTGCCTATTTTAAATTGTCACATGATGTATGAATTTTTCCTTGTATGTACTTTTCTGAATTCAATATGATGTATAGTTTTCCCTAAATTTATTTTTGAATCCAATTTGAGGCATAAACTTTCCCTGAATTTTCTTTTCAAGTTTAATATGATGTGTAAATTTTCCCTGAATTGATTTTTGAATTTAATCTTGTTAATCCTTTGTAAATTTATTCTTTTGAATCTAATAGGACACAACACTTCTTTGAACTTACTTCGTTGTTTATTATTTGAAAAATTTCATGTGGGTATTTGACTTTGAAATGATATCACTCAAGCACTTAAGATGTTTGATTATTTTATTTTTCTTTGTAGTCTTATTTTAGACTACTGGCGCCCAACCTTTTTTTTTTGGTTGATCACTGAATCATAATGCTCTTTATCGAATGAGAACATTACTGGATTATAGCAAGATCTTTTGTCGAATCAGAACATCACCTGATTACAATTTTTTTTTTCTTGAATCAGAACATTACTGAATTATAGTTAGTACTTAGAAATTATTTTGATCAAAATTTAAATTTTATTTTGGATTTTCATAGAAGCACTTATGGTGTTATAATTTTTTTCTCATTTAATATTTCATAAATAGAAATAGTTTGGCTTTATACTTATACTTTAGAGATCTGAATTTTTTCTTAAGTCTGTTCAGTGGAATATTTTACAATCTTTTGTTGTGAGTATTAAGGGTATCTCAGTTTTGTTTGAGTATTACTCATAGTCATTTAGGGTATTTAGATTTTGTATAGGTATATATCTTGTAGATATTTTAATGAGACTTGAAACTCTTTGTCTTTTGTCAAAGTTTTGACGAGTTTTTTTTTAGGTCTTAAGTATATTAGGGTTTGATAGGTTGCGTACATTTGTTTTTTTTTTACTTCACAATTTATTACCTTCATTGTGTAGTACATATTCAGTGCAGCTTCACTGTACTTTTAAGCGAGTTGGAGCTATAACCATCCCTCTTGTTTGGTAGACTTGAGGCTATCTCTTTTTCTTCCCATTTCTCTTCCAACTTTTTTGTTTTCTACCTGCGTCTTCTTGCTCTCTCATGAACCTTGATAGACTTTGTAGGTTGTAGATTACTACAATTTCTTGAGATTTGCATGGGAAAGCACGAGAACATAATCTGACTTTGTTATCAGGACAAATGGTTGATTTTGATCCCTCAGTGATAACTTTAACTTTACTCTCTTTTAAAAAAAAAATTCTCGAATGCTTCTCAAATTTTTTTTTCGTTAAGTGGGGCCGAGTGTAACGGTTCACCCGTTTTCAAAATTATTTTTATATTATTTACTTGGCTACCATATACAAATAGTTTACAACTTCCATTTTTAGCTACTGCTTCCTCATTATACTAGTACATTCTTATAACTATTTTGCTTCTCACCTCTACCTTTTTCCCATCTCTACTCCCTTGAGCTGCAAATATTGTTAATTGTACACACTGCGCAAGTGCGCACAAATTTTGGCTAACATCTGATGAGTGGGGTATATGCCCTCTCTCTCTCACTACCGACATTAACCTCTATAAAAATGGGTAGCGATAGATCACTCATCCTTTTTAAAATAAACAGTTAACAGCTAATGTAGTTATGTCTCTCTAAGACAATCTTTTGTGTCTGTGCCATTATGTCTTAATCAAGGTAATCATAACGATTTAATTACTAAGCTTTCCCATATTTTCATTGCTTCTGCATATTTATTTTAGGAATATGATTTTGTGTAGGAATGTGATTTTTCCGATTTATATATTTTTTTTCCATGAACATGTGATGGCGAACATTTTAATCTTTAAATATCAAGTCAATCCTACACTGTATATTTATTAATTATCTAACAAAAGAGTCGCTGAACACTATTCTTTATTTCTAGCCATATATTTTTGTGTTACGATGCCTTATCTTGTGTGTATTTAATGTCTCACATTTTTTTTTATGACATTCCTTACGTAAAAATACCTATCACTCAGATTTGCTAATCGAGAACGCAATGAAAAGATCTTTTGGACATTTTTGTAATTTTGTTTTACAAGGCGTGAGGAAAAAGTTTGTAAATTTTTGAACATACTTTGTACATTTATTTTATTTATCACTATATATCTGAAAAGATCCGGTAGGACTGAAAATGCAAAGTATTTAAGAATATTTTTTTTAACTATTCGCTCTTGTATATATCTATTTTTTTTTAATCTTTACCATGTGAACATTTGAAAGTTATCTGCTTTTTGGCTTTTTAATTCCCCCATGCTACCTCATGGATTTGTTTCTGAAGTATATGAATGCAATTTATCAAGATGTAAGAACGCATGAAGATCCATACTTCAGGAACAGATCGTGAAGTCCTGTGAAGTTCTCCACAAGGTGCTAATACCAGCCATAACTCTTTCACAGGAGAACCACCCTTCTTGGTCGGGGTGCCACCATGAAGACCTAACTTCTTTTTTGTCGGGGTGCCACAATGAAGCCACCTTTTTGTCGGGGTGCCACCATGAAGACCACCTAACCTTTTTCTCGGGCTGCCACCACCAAAGCCACCTTCTTTTTCTCGAGTTGCCAAAATGAAGACACCACACCTTTGGGGCACCACCTGAACTCCTGAAAAAGCCAGCCTTCTCTGGAGCACCACCTTCCTTTTCGAAGGGCACTACCACCAGGCCTTCCTTCTGAAGTTAAGTTTTAAAAAAAAAAAAAAATAAAATGTACTGCATTCGTATACATACTAAAATAAATCTTTATTAAACCATTGTTGTCCTAGTTTTCATTTCTTGGCGGCTAACGAGACTCACACATTCACGCACACACGCACGCACCTACATACCCTAGTCTCATGCAAACTGATTGAGCTACTGGTTGCTATGTGTAATAAAAGTGTTGGCTGGTCGTTCATGACCAAGCAACATTTTTATTGTTACACTTTGAAAGCAGAGCAGCCGCTGCCAGCCTTTTGCCTTCCAGCTCAAGCACAGAGACTGGTCTATTGCTCATGATGCCTGCATGCAAAGTACAGTTATCCGCAAAACTATGGACTGGGTTCGTAGTGCTAGAGGGTAGATGATTGATGTGAAGCAGAAATAATGTCAGAGCCAAGACCAATCCCTGCGGAACCCCAGCGTTGATGTTACGGAAGGAAGAGGAAAACCGTCTACCACGACAGAGATTTTTCGACATGATAGGAAGTCGAGTAGGGTGACCATCCGTCCGGAGAATCCCGGACATGTCCGGAAATTTGGAGCTAAATTTCTTGTCCGGGCGGCATTGCAAAAATCGCTAAAATGTTCCGAATTTGAACGCCAATCGAAAATAGTTGGCACAACATACAGCAAAACAAACAAATACTACAGTAAAGGGACAGGCAAAAAAGCCACTACAGTCGTCTGATGTTCCAACCCATCTCTCTTCATTGTCTTACAGTACCCCTCCCCACCCGGTAAGCCAAGCATCCGAAATTGATCTATCAGGTATATGGTCACCCTATCTGCGAGCCAAACGCAAAGCTTAAGAGGGAGGTCGTAGAACGGAAGCTTGTTTAGGAGAGCTGCATGCCACTTGCCACAGTTGATCGAATGCCTTTGAAATATCCGGATTCAGTGATGCGAGCCAGCAATATAGTGATATTGATATTAGGGATTCATCAAGCCAAGTAGCTTGACCTTTTTCTTAAATACTTGACTTGATTTGAAAGCTCAAGCTTTTGAAAATTTGATATATGGCTTGACTTGATTTTCGATCTGAACTACTTGACTTGATATCAAGTAAAATCAAACTACTTGATATTACTTGATATCGATTTGTAAAATGCGAATCGAAGCGTCAAAATAGGGGAATCACCGAGGTTACGACAGCAAGCAGGCACCCGATGACTTTAAAACTTTAAAGCCAACCGGCACAGAATGGTCGTTAATTGAACGAATTTGCCAGTACCTTAATGTTTTTAAGAGTATTTTCATCATTTTTGCATTAATATGCTGCTCGATAGACTAGATTCGTGGCCTATGGAGCTTGACAATAAGCCTGATCGAGATGAAACCGATGAACAGATTATAAATAGTATTCAAGCGGCAAGGGACAGTACTGAAGATATTTCAGAATGTTGGAAAAGGCACGAATGTATTTTTCTAAACTTTGCCGCAACGGCCAAAGACTTTTTGGCCACGCCAGCTCCTTCAGCTCCAGTTGAAAGGCAGTTTTCAAGAGCTGCCTTAACTCTTATCAAAACAAGCAATCGATTAGGTGATAACTACGTTATAAGTTTTATATGTCTCAAATCATGGATGGCAATTTTTTTCCTTCTGTGTCATCGGCATCGACTGCTCTGGTCATTAGCCTCGTGTTCTGTTCTGTGTCCCGGCGCCACTTAAGGAACAGCACTGTTAATTAGAAGCCAACAGTGAAGGCTCAGGTGGGGATTCTTCGCTGAGCTTTTTTTATGGATATTTATTTTTGATAAAAAAACCAGAAATAAATTTTTGCCTCTAACGAGAATCTAACCCTCGACTCTAACCACTGAACCAACCCACCCCCATTTGAGTTTGTTGTTTATCTATGTATTATTGTCATTATTTCGTATTTTTATTTCATATTATCACATTCATTATTTAACTAGGTTTGTTGGAGTTTTCGTTTTTGGATTTTTTTTTAAATAAAAGATTACCTACATCTTTATATACATAGATTTTCATTGTTATTGCGTTTTGGTAGTTAATCAGCTTAATATCAAAGAAGAAGCATTTTTTCAAGAAAAATCAAGTAATTAGCTTGAAAAACTCGATTTTCAAGTTGCTTGATGTGTAACTATTTGACTTGAATTTCGAAAACAAATACTTGACTTGATATCAAGTCAAGTCAAGTAGCTTGAAAATCAAGTCAAGTCGTGAATCTCTGATTGATATTCAAAAAGACATATTACCTGGAATGACTACTTCCCCCGCCTATTGTCGTGGAAAGTGAAACGGCGCTCCTGAATATCAGGTCATCAGGCATTAGGCGCCTGCAATGAACACGAAATTTTCAAATAAACGTCCAGGTTGACACGTGACCTACGGGTCAAAATGGGCACGTCACGTGTCACAGCCGGAAGTGATAGTTACATAATTATGGTTTTTGTTTTATAACCGACGCCTTACGTGTTTATCGATTAGCCAAGGGTACAAGGGTTAAATTACCGACACTTAGAACATGGGTTAAAAATGCGGTAATAAATCGTTTTATTGGTCATCGTAATAGTATATTGCTTAACGAGCGGTAATGACGAAATGCCAGCAGTGGTTCAAAAGGTTTGATTATTTTAAACAAAAAGGGCAATGAATTAAACTGCCAATACAAATCACACACGTTTTTTAAACAGTTTTTTGTCGCTCGATTCTGGTCTAGTTGTTGCCAGCTCTGTACCATCGAGATGGAGTAACTATATATAGGTAGGCGACATTATGCGATGAAACTGGATCTGCCATACTAGTGTGTTTGTCACATTTTGACAGCTCTAGAATTGCATGATTTTTTTTAGTTTAATGGGTTTTTCCTCAAATTGTGTCTCCTGTATTGAAAAATTTTGCCCCGTGTGGGGGCGGGTTAGAATATCTCCCATCGTATATCCTGCGTGTCGTAAAAGGCGACTAAAAGGAACCGAACTACTGTCGGTATAAGCAGTAACCTCTTCTCAACCAACAGCTTTGGGTGGACAAGTTGAGAAGAGTCAGGGCACCTTCTTGTCCTTGAGGTGAGAAATTGCCTCTAAAGGCGGATGAACCAGTAGATACCATCTGGTCAACGGCATGAGGATGCAGAAAGAAAGTGGGAAACTACTGCAATAAAGATCCTAAGGATATCCCAACGAGTAAATTTACGCATTTTACGAGTTCACAACATGTCTGTTAAGACATTGTGACTATGATGATGATGATTGAAATTAATATGGTGCCATGTATTTTAAGAAACTGCATCAGCATAGTGTTAATTAATTATAAGAGAAGAAAAGTTCGGATCACATTTCACGGTTTGAAATAAACAACAGACAGGTGTACTTGCAAAAATTCGTTAAAAAACGTTTGTATGTAGAGATACATAGAGTAACATGGTACATACTGTTGGAGACACGAGAGAAGATCGGTTTGGTGGGGAGAGGCATTTTTACGTTCTCTCTGACCAGGAGCGTCGCATGACGGGTCTTGGAGATAGTCGACTTTATTATAATATACTAATTTTATCAGCGGAAATTATTGGAAAAGTATATTTTAAACCGGTCACAGTTAAGCTTACCGCTATTTTTCTAAATAAAATGATTTAAAAAAAAAATAATGATGGAACTTATTATATTTTGTCTATATTTCTGCCTTTTTGCCTGGAGAAATTAAATAAATTTGATGTACATCATATTTGTATCGATCCACGTTTTATCGATATATATAATATGACGTGCTTCTTGTAGGTACCTTTTGATAGCCCTTAAATATCTCAGACGCCAGTGTACAATTGAAAGTTTCTCTATAAGAATTTTTCTCTTATTTCCACATTTCTTCCAGCGGAAGCCATGCTTCTTCAGAAGCCTGTTCAGTGTGTTCAGTAGCAGAGTGAAATCAATTTTCTCTCTTATGGCCACTAAAAGCTTCGCGCATGTTGGAACAATTTTGTTTTCTATATAAAATTCTTCGATTGTCCTTCTGACAACACGAAAATCGAAATCATCAATTTTTCCCCCAATTGCTAAGCGTGGCCTTTTTGCGCCTGGTGTAGCAAGTGAACTTCCAGGATCTTCCATGTTCCTCTTACGAATCTCATTCCTAATCCTTTTAATGCTGGTTGGCGACACTCCGGTATAATAAGCCGCCCTCTCAGTTTTTGCATGAAGAGGAATCTTCAACGCATGATTACGCGATTCCTCATCACACGCCTCAATTACTCGAGCTAATTACTTCCCGAGCTTCGCCTCTAATCGTTTCTCCTTTCCTATGCGTAGCCATTATCGTTCCAGCAAACGCAAACTGAGTCCTGCGAGCCTGCGACACTGACCAATGCAAAATTTCGGATGCTTGACCAGCGATGTTGTCGGCGAAATGTCGCTGCGTATAGACTACAAATGAACTGGACCGCAGTATGTTCACTATTACTAATAAGCGCTGATACTCACGCGCTCTCATTGCTGTATAGCTGGCCATAGACGCTAAGGTTTACCTTCCGGCAGGCCTTCCGGTTCATAAATCGGAAGGCAAATCGTACCGTTAGTGGTCGCTTCGGCCGGAAGGCCCGGCCTGAACTCTCGGCCTCCAGAAAAACTGGCAGCGCTTGAAATTTCGCCTGCCGGCCGAGCCTCTCGCGTGCAAGTCTGAACGTGTATGTGCGAAGTGAGGGAAGAAGACCAGAGGTTTCGCAGTTTTTGGTTAGAAGGTGCACCTTTACCGGCAAAATGAGTGATATGAGAATGTGGACGCACGAATTTATAACTGAATTCATAGAGTTATATAAATCGTTGCCCTGCTTATATGAAATCAAAAGCAAGGACTATCTGAACAAGGCAAAGAAGTTAAGTGCTTACAATCAGTTAGTGGAGAAATTAAAGGCAATTGATCCGACAGCCACGAAAGATACGGTGGTCAAGAAAATTAATAATATGCGCAGCTCATATCGGAAGGAATTGAAAAAAATCAGAGAAAGCAGAAGAACTGGCTCAAGTGTATGAGTCAACACTTCGGTGTTTGTTACCTTGCAATATTTGTTTTTGAGAACATCAATAATTGCTTTTCATGTCTCAGGAATTATTTTTCCCATAGCTTGAGCAGAGATACGGGTCGTAAATTTCAGGTCTTCGTTATTTCTCCCCGTTGCTAAAAACCTTAGAGTAGTACTAAGTCGCTCATGTGGAGTTATTGCTGTCCGCATTATAGTATCTTCTTTTTTAAGTAATGGAGACACCAGATCTAGCAATTTCGTATATACGCTTTCGTCCATACGTAAGTAGTTTCTATAATCATCAGGTTCCAGCCGTAATTCATTTATAAGGTGCACATGCGAATGCTATTCTCTGTTTAACTTCAACAGTCTTACCCACTTAGCACGTTTACGTTTCAACTTTTTTTGTTAACTGGGTAAAGCAACCGCAAGCCTTATTAACAGAAGATCGTTTTCTGGGATCATTATGAGATGTAAGCAGTAAGCAACTCGTTGAAAACTGAATGAAACCCTTCAACTAAGAAGTACCGTGTATGCATGAGGCGAGAGTACAGGTTTCTCTTTCGGCAAGCCTTCCGGCTTACAAGCCGGAAGGTAAACCTTAGCGTCTATGGCCAGCTTAAGATTTTTAGCAATTTTTTACGTGCCGCTTTCCTTAAATCGTGAGTCTAATCTGCATTCCTGAGCCCGCTCTTCTTTCGTGTCTTGAACAGTACATACATATGCTTATTGTATAGATATTATTCTTGCGGTACTTTATATGAAATCTATTTGGGACTTTAGAAGAGTTTCAAAGTATAATAATAATTTTGCAATTATTTATATGTATTCTTTTTATATAAACTAGATATTTATAGGATCTCTATTTTAAAATATCATATAATACTAATTAGTTATTTTGGCTCCAATGTAATTACTCAAAGAATTTTTCAACAGCGCATCTCTCAGCATTGACGTATTAGACATCAATGGTTCTCAGATAAATCCAAAGATAAAACACAAACGATAATCAACAAAGCAACCTAACCGATGAACACTATCGGCACTGTCACTCTAACCTTTGTGAAGAGAGAGAAGGCTGTGGATTTGTAAAACAGCGCGCTGTTGCCAATTTTCAAGATGGTCTCTTAATTTCCAAAACAGTTTTAACAGTAATGACTAAAATAATTAATAACTTTATGCAAACGGTCGCCAACCATATTCTCTAATACAATAATATGAGCCCAATATTCCAAAGAATATTTTTAAACATTATTTATTTTTGTATCTACTCTTAAAATTCTCTTCTATTCTACTTTTAGATAAAAAAACAATAATCTGTCATAAGGGCTCATATTACAATTCTGATTTTTAATCGTAAATAATTTTCGGAAATGATCGATAAGAAGTTTTGAATTTTTGAGAATATATACCTATGTGATAAAACTGAAAAAATGATAATTGCATCTACCATCAACTCTCGTGAACAAACGTCCGGCTACATAATTTGATCCGGTTTTTGTTTGCCATTTTTGTAATTTAACGTGGAATTTGTTTCATTCTATTTAAAAAAAATACTATCGTTTAACCAAAAGCTATAACCTATTAATAATAATTGGTATAATGTGGTAGCATAATGTATTTATTATCAAATTGTTAAATTACCATGATTCGTTGCTGTTATAATATAGTGCTTCTATATTATTGATTTTCAGTCACCAGCCTGTAGCGCAGATCATAAACATTGGCTTCGCATGCCGCAGATCTAAGTTTAATCCCCGGACGCCGTATAATATTTTAATTTTAATTTCAGCAAATCGACTTCGTTTGACGTTCTGAGTCAAACGAGACCATTCCTAGACCGAGGAAACGCTCCGGTGAAAGTCTACGGCACTTTAAAGTTTCAGTACCTACCCTAGCTCATAACCCCACCGGTCAAAATGGGTTAAATGGGGTTTAAAGTATACTCTTACCCATCGAGGTAGAATCCCATGGAGGCGCGATAACGTGGCTGAAAGCAGGTGCAGGTTGGCCATATTGATTCGACACTTATGTCAAACAGCTGACGTTTCTTTGACAATTTCGTGTTTGCTTTCTTTGAGTGTTTTTACCGAGATTTTTGGTTATTTTTAAGTGATATTCTAGTGAATTCATAAAGGAAATAATGGTTTCATGTACTTATCATAGTTGCTCTAGCAGAGATGGCATGGATAAGAAGAAATCGACAGGAATTACATTTCATAGGCATGAATGCAAAAAAATAACAATGTACAGGACCGCATTTGTAATCTTTATCTCAATAAAGTATAACGCATCGCAGCAATAATACAGTTGTATTATTCAATTGATGATGAATGTCGTCTCTACAAACCCTGTTTTTTCTTCATATACTTAACTATGACTTTCGCATTAGATTGAAAAATCAACCCAATACTTCATATTTAAATCATCATTGTAATGAATTTTCAAAATTATTTACATAAGAAAGTAATCCGGCTCTGGCGAGGCGTCCATATTGTTACCACACTTAGCCACGCCTCCTGCTACCGTTTTTGTTATGCGAAATTGAACCTTATAGCGTTTCCTTGGGATTCTACCTCGATGCTCTTACCTGATACTTTAAATTGGCTTGACGTCTATTTGATAGGTATCACCTGACGAAGAAGTGTATCCCAAATATAATTTTTTACTATTGGTGTTGATTGGCAATCCTGCGATCAAGACCGTATTAGTAATATTCTTACCTCATTTAAAGCATAATCGTCATTACTCATATGAGCCATACTGATATACTGAAAGAAACGCCGGATTTTTCGAGAAAATGTAAAATAAGCATAGAGACCTCACAGCATAGACGAAAACGTCACCAAGTGTCAATTCTCGTCATTAGTAGTACTTGCATTCAGTACAGCCCTGTATTCCTTCAAAGCTTAAAATTGATACATCAAGACTCAATTTGGAGTATTTTTAATCATCACTAGCCGAACAGCTGTTCGCTGTTGACACGACTGACAGTTTAAAGTATCGAGTAACAGGGTATAGTGTTAATTGATGCGGTTTGACGTCTTGAGTGAGACTGAGAAAACGGACTACTGAAAATCTACGCCTTTCAAATTTCAAACCTAACTTAAAAACGACTTCGAAATTTCGATATTTTTTTACGAAATATATAATACAACACCACCAGAAGCAACACCAAAAAATGGAAAATAAAAATGTTATGATACTTTCAATTCTTAATGTTCCTAAAAATTAGGTAAGTTCAAGTTGAACTGGGTTTATTAATTTGCGTACATAGGGGCCTGGGCGGGCTACCCCCCCCAGACCTCACTGACTTTGGATACTTTATATAGCAACATACCTCCAGGTAAGATTGTCACTTGTTTAGTTTTTTCAGTGTGCCCGAATAGGCGCAAACCCACGAAGACCTCTCTTTGGTATAATTTCCTGAATTGGGAATCAAAATAAAGGTTTTTTCAGTCTATCGATAATTGATACAAATCGAGTCAGAACATCAAACCGAGTCGATTGACATCCCTTTTTAGTGCCTTTTTAGCCGCCCCACCGATTTGGTTAGATTATGTCAGGTAAGGTATTGAAATTTGAAAATTTCAAAATGCCGTAGATTTTCAGCGGAATGCTTCCTCACTCTGAAAGTGGTGAAGTTCGAGTCACGATGTCCAGCCACGTCGATCAACACCCATTTCGAGCTCAACAAGTCAACTAGTTTGGATAAGTTAGGTTAGGTAATGCCGTAGTTTTTCACCAGAACCTCGGTCTGGGATTGGTCTCGTTCGATTCAGGATGTCAAACCGAGTCGTTTGACACCACTCCTGACCCCCATTTCGGTTTCTGCTAAAATTAAGTCTTAACCAATTTTCAAATAAATCAAGTGTACTTAATCCGAGCCTGTCCTGTCAGCCATATTAGTGTCTCCTTAGGCCCCTCTCACTGGTCCCATTTTCAGCTGATAGGATGAAAGCTAATAGCGCCTCTTCAGTATTCTATCTCGATGGTTTGTGCAGATCATAAAGGAACACCCTGTATATTACAGACAACGGATCATAGCCTAATAAGTAGGGTTTCAAATTTTCGGGATCGGGATCCTGTTTTGAGATCCCGGGATAAAAATATAGAATCGGGATTAATCCCAATAATTTTGCTCAACTCTAACATTAGTTACAGCAATGATAAAATTGCCAATAGTAAACAAAAGTACGTTTTTATTGAAAAACATAAAAAAACATATTTTTACTTTTGTAGAGTAAATATCGAACCAAATCAACTTTGGTTATAAAACATGAAATTTGGAACTAAAAACAAAAACAGAAAGAAATAATATGAATATGAATAATGAATTAGAAAAGGGAGTCTAAAGTTGAGTCTTTTAGGCTAGATTTAAGCTTGTTCGCAAATAAAATATCTGAAAAAAGGCTTGTTTCAGTTTTCATACTCATAGGTGGATGTGTAAGAGCTTTTTTTCGGGAGTAACCTCGGGAGTAAGTCCTATAATTCTAATATTAGTAATAGCAATGCTAAGAATGAAAAAATATAGTAACCAAAAGTACGTTTTTCTAAAAAACCACCAAAAAACATATTTGTACTCTAGAAAAGTAGATATTAAACCAAATCAACTTTGGTTATGGAACATAAAATCAGAAACAGGAACTAAAAATAAAAAGAAATGTTTCATTTCAATGTGCAAATTAAATAATTTTTGAATATTTGCGATTTGCTCAGTATATGGTAATAAAATATCACCTTAGAAAAACAAAAGAATCCTGAGTCAAGTCTTTTAAGCGCTGTCTAAGTTCGCAAACAGCGTTGTGCTTTTGGTGTAAGAAAATTGTACTAGAAAATGTAATAGATTGCAACAAATTGTAATCGATTCGAAGTTGCACGCCATCTAGCCATGAGAAACATAAATTTCGACTTATTATGGTATCAGTTTTATTCAGTGATGTGAAAAGTGTGCTTACAATAGCGTCCAAAACAATATAGTAGTAGCATTTTTGTGTTAGCGTCAAACCCTAACATTTTGTTAATTCAGTAATCAGAGTGTCCCTGAAATTCCTTGACACATGATATTATTGTAACAAAAAAAATGTTCAAACGAATAGCACCCCATAGGTTTTCCTACATAAATGATATCCCTATTTTATTTAAAATCTTGTGGTTCCTTTGATTTTGTACGCAAACTTATTTTTTTGCGTGAAATCGTAAGCATAATATAACAAAATAGGAATTTGTTTGACGCAAAAACAGACAAAAAAGAAAACTAGGTGGGTTTTAAAGGGTATTTGGTAAACACTTTCGAAAACAAATGTCTTTTTATCCTTTTTCATGATGAAAATACAAAAAAATCCTTACTTTATTTATCTTATGTTTATAAAATTGTGAAAAAAATGGTTTGTGTATGAAATAAAGGTACTACAAGATTTTAAAGAAAATAATGACCTCATGTATGTTGGTGAAGTACAAAAAAAATTCTGTACGCATGGGATTGTACACCCGATAGTACTTTCAAAAATTCCTATCAGTTCTCGTTCGAACTTTCCTTTATTACTAGAATATCACGTGTTAAGGAAATTCAGGGACACCCTGTTGTTTAGTGGAGTTCAAGAAAATTAGAAATTTCGAATTGCTGTAAAATGAACAGTAGACGAGATCGTCAGATCGGGCATGGCCGACTCTACTCACTGTCGGCCATGGATCGAGTGTAAATGATCGGTAATAATTATCGTCCCGTGCACTTACCGGCTAGAGTCGCACAACTTAGGACTGTAGCCGTAATTTTAATATTTTTGAAATATGTTCTGAAATGTGTGAATTTTTTAAAATGTAATAGATTTTCGGCTTTTTCGCTATTGTAGGAACAGTGTACGGGCAAAATGTAATAGATTTAGTACAATTGTAATAGCAAGTACAACGCTGTTCGCAAACGAAAACGCTGAAGAAAATGCTCTTTCAGCTTCCTTACCCGTTGCTAGATGTGCAGAAGTTTTTCTTCGCGAGAAATTTTACACCACTGTAGGGGCCCTGCGAAATTTCTCACGAGGGGAGCCCGAATTTGAGGTTACGCCACTGCTGGTGCAAAACTTAAACAATACGAGAATAATAAAAGGAATAAAACAGGCTGAAATTTCACAATTAAAAAAAATCTATATTATTGGGATCCCGTTTTATCAATCCCGGGATTTTCTGGATCAAAAAATCTCCGGGATCACGAATTGAAACCCTACTAACAACTTAACCCTTAACTGGTGTGGCGGGGTCAATTCTGACCCCAGCCGAAATAATTAATGAAATTACAGAAATGCAGACCGACCTCGCAACCCCACCGTCTAGCTATTCCGTTAAAACGACAATTAAAGCAGCTACGTATTGGAGCTGATGTCGATCTTTCGCCCAGTTAGGACATCCACGTCGCTTGGGTCAAAATTGACCCCGTCATACGTAATTTTTTTTGTCTCATTTGTGAGAAGTAATGGTAGTGTAAAAAGACCTCTGACTCAACAAGGGTTACAACAGATTGTTGATTTATTTGTTAGTGAAGATGGCTTTTCTGATGCCCTCACTATTGAAGTGAGAGCTCTTATTTGTCGAGTTGGTAACAATCCTGAAGAGAACGAAAACCAAGACAAGCGGAAGTGGAAGAGGCTCATTGTATAAAAACAAGCATTTGTAGCAGATTGTAAGGACCAAAAATCTGTGTTGCCAAACTTGTTTGTCAGAATTTTTATTTTCTTGAAAAAGGTTTGTTTTCTTTTGTTTTTTAACTGATTTTGTATATCTAAACAGGGTTTGTTCATTTTTGATACAAAAACACACTTTTTAGCTTTTATCATTGAAAGGTTTGTCCTTCAACTACTTTTCAAATGTACCCTGCATTTTTTCCATGCGGATGTCTGGAATGGATTGTTTTTGTTTTTATAGTAGCAATACTATAATTCAATACAGCTTTTTTTATATTCATACCTGTTGCTTTCATTTTTTTGCACAAAAATTCTATAGGTCTAACCAGACCCCGCCATAGTTGAGTGTAATTTTTTTTCGCCATGCCAGTTAAGGGTTAAATTCACCGAGTCTGTGTAAAACGCCACGGAAACATCAAGCACTGAAAATTACACACCACCAGAAAGTTCACTTACAACTGCAATGTGGTTCAGCGACGCGAACAGACATTCGACGGTCGACGAAGGGCCATAGGGCCTTGAACATATGAAAGGCCGCGCTGCGACTTCGATCTTTTAAATAAACAAAGGGTAACTTCCCTTCGCTCTATCTTCCGTCCACCAGACCTGATAGTCAAACAGAATGTGCAGTACGTATACTTTTAAAGAGGAGGGCTACGGGCTATAGCCGGTCATATGTTATAAAGCATGATTGCCTTGTTGGTTGGTATATATGGTGTTTTCTAGGGATGAATAATTTAACGCTGAATAGTAATGGTTTTTTTAAATATGTGGTTGGGTCTATACTGTGATGTCATAGAAACCAATTTGTTTACTATGGTATTACTATTGATGTAGAAAAAGCTTGATCTACTATAAAAAGAATACAGAAAACTTGATCCTAACAAAAAATAGACTTACGATGATTGACAATACTTTTCACACATAACGGTGAAATCATTTTATTATTTTCCGTCTCAGAAAAAAAACATGAACACAGAAACTCTCGTAAATATAGCTTCTTGCATCTCTGTAGAAACTAGGACGACATAGTTTTTATTCTGCAGGCTTCATTTTTGTATTTTTAGTTTTTTATTATTGCTGCGCTGTCACTGACACGATTTCTAAAAACCATGCGCATTTTTCATTCTCGCCACGCTAATAATACTAATGCTCAGTCGCTTCAAATACTAATCTTGCTGATACACCCCTGAATATAAGAAACGCGCACCATTCTCTGAAAGCCTGAGGCGCAGGCGCACCGAATATTACCTCTGACATTTTAAACGAATAACCTATCCCCTACCAGTATAGTATAATGGGGAAAAAGAATTAGCAACCACTGATTCGCCTAAAAATGATGTTTGAGCTGTTTTTATATCCTTAGTTTCTTTATTATTCCTGCGCTGCCACTGAGACGATTTCTAAAAACCATACGCGTTTTCATCCTCGCCACGATAATAATACTGTGTCCAAATTTCATTTAAATCAATAATTTACAGGTCACACAATATAGAACGATATAAAGCAATACTCGTATGTATACGTCAGAAAATTGTATAACAAAATACTGTAATAGGCAAGGCAATGTTCGGATTGACCTAAAAAAGTGTATTATGCCGCCAGCCTTTTTTTCACAGGTCAATTGACAGCCTTTTATGAACACAACAAATTTTTCACTTTGACAACCATTTAACCCTCCTCCCCCCACCTTAGTTTCACTAGTCACCCTCACCAAAAAAGTAGAAAATTTTCAGGACCGTCTAAAACACCTTGAAACGAATTTTGAGAAATATTTGAATTTTTTTGTTTTTTGATAAATACTCCGCCGCCTATGTAATTTTCAAAATTACAGCAGCATTACCTACAACGATGCCACAGCATATCGATACTCAAATTTCATTACAATGCATGTGGCGGTTACTGAAAATAAGAAGCCAGCAAAACGCCAACAAACAGACACACCGACAGACAGACCGACAGAAAGAACATCACCTACTACGACCCCACAGCATATCGCTACCCCAATTTCATCACAATCCATGCAGCGGTTACTGAAATTACGAGGCTAGAAAAACGTCAACAGACGACGGGCAGACCGACGGAAATGAGTGACGGGGATTTTTATTATGTAGACAACATAAGACAATACTTCCCTCAGCTAACGGTGTGGAGAGTAAAAATGAAGTGAAGTTGAATGACTCAGTACTTATCACACATTACGATGATACCAGTTTATTATTTTCACATAGCATGAAGCTACAGTCTGAGATCACCAAAAAAGTGTGTTATGCCACTAGGTCTTTCTTCCACCGGTCAATGGATAATCTGTGATGAATACAAAATATTTTTGAGTTTAATGACCCCCACCCCCCAACTACCCTAATTTCGCCCCCACCCAAAAAGTAGAAAATGATCAGGAACCCCTATAATGATTACACTTTTAGTTTTTTTATTATTGCTGCGCCGCCACTGACACGATTTCTAAAAGCCATAAACGTTTTCCATCCTCGCCATGATAATAATACTGTGTAAAAATTTCATTAAGCAGTAATAGTAGTAGTGATGGGGAGGCGAAGCCAGGCAATTAGACCCCTTTTGGCCCTTTTTGCAAATCCCACTGCATAAATCAATGAAAACACTAAAAGTCTACACCCTAGAAAGCCCCTTGTCGAACCTACCAAACCTTCTGACGAAAGTCAGTATGTCCGACCATCTTGCTGAATATAGTGACTCCTCCCCGAACTCCGTCGTGCCGAATATCTGAACCCTAAGGTTACGATAAACTTCACATCTGCTCAGGAAGTGGGACGCTGTCTCGTCCTCCTCCCAGCATCTGGAGCAAATGGGGTCCTCTACCACTCTCATGAGTGACAAATGTCTATTCTGTTCAGCCGGCAATGTCCAGAGAGAACCCCCACCAGAAGGTTGAGCGTCTCTCTGCCTTTATTCAAAAGTCATAGCGTTCGGCCTGCTATGAATCTTTTGGCTTGCCTGCAGTCGTCTCTCTCCCATCAGGCTTTCGCCAGTTCCTTGTAGGCCCAGTTGTCCAGGGCCACATTGACCTGGCGTCTGCTAATTCCCAGCATAGGTTCTGGGCAGATGCAGGGGCTGCCAGCCCCTATCCTAGCTAATCGGTCTGCTCTCTCGTTACTCGGTATACCAATGTGTCCGAGGACCCACAACAGGTGGTTTGATGTGGTACCACTACCATTGATTATAACATGTACCCCTACAGTTAAATTACTTTGGTAGTGTTTTATAATGGTAGTGTTATAGTCCAAGTACCTGTAGCTGTTAAATTAATCACTTTAGACCCCAAGTGTGCTAGCTTGTTGGAATTGTTTTAAGCGGAACAGAAAAAGTCACAAATATACAGGGTGTCCCATCAAGATTTTTGAATCTGACGTCACCTGACCAAAAACAAATACCTCAATGTGTAACACAGTAATAAGAAAAGATACTATATTTGCTCTAATTTACACCCCCAAAATTATAATTCGCTGCTACTGCCCAATTCCGATATATTGCTTGTCTTAATCGTCGTGGGACACCCTGTATATTATATATGCTCTGTTGAGAATACTGTTCGACTTCCTTTGAATATGCCGCCACCAATATGGCATATACTCTCATTAAAATCAATCCAATAGTTTCCACGTTACACAATACAGAACCATCTAAAGCAATATTCGTATGTATACGTCAGAAAATTCTAAGTCCCTTGGTTTCTGTAATAGGCAAGGTCATGTTCGGATGGACCTAATAAAGTGCATTATAACGCTAGGTCTTTCTTTCACAGGTTGGTGGACAGCCTATTATGAATACATCAATCACCTCCACCCAAAAAAAGTAGAAAACGATGAGGAACCCCTAAAACGCCTAAAAACGAAGTTTGAGGAATGTTTAAGATTTCTTGGTTTTTGTTAAGTACTCCGCCGCCCATGCACCGATTTTCAAGATTATAGGAACATTACCTACTACGACCCTACAGCATATCGCTGCCCAAATTTCATCACAATCCATGCAGCGGATACTAAAATTACAAGGCTAGCAAAACGTCAACAGACAGACCGAAAGACCGACGGAAATGAGTGACGTGGATTTTCACCCAAAAAGCGTATAATTATAAAATCGAAAATTTTCGCGATCACAATACTCCCCTCACCTATCGATGTGGGAAGTAAAAATATTTGGGATAATACAATCAAATGAAAGAAAGTTGAAAACCAACTTGTACAAATTAAAAAGAAACTATTGGACATAATGCAGTTTGTTTGTCTAATTTGAGTGTCATTGTTAAGTAGCAAAAACAAACATTTGGAAAATATTTGCAGCATATTAGAATGAAGCAACAAAATATAATAGTATGTATGTATCATTTTGAATATTTTGATTAATCTCAGCGCATTCAAAACCATCTAGTTCTATTCCAGTTCCACATCACTAGTTTGGCACAGTTTTCTCACGTGTTTCTATTATTTCAGCTTCCGAACGAACAATATACAAAAATAAAATCGCAATCAAAATGCCTGTTGTCCATGGACTTAAATCAGTTTGTTTGTCCAAGTATGATTTCCTACCGAATAGCACGGAGACTAAATGCATTTTGTCTGTCTTACTGTTTGATCATAGGAACACAGCGCCGCCTCTATCTCAAATATTTAAAGTTTAGACAAAATGCATTTTGAAATTCTGCTCCTCATAGCAGAACCTTCAATTTAACGGGCAACATACTGATGAAGCTGTTGGTATGGCATGTCGATGGGGTACCGTTTGACGGCAGTTTAAGTGTAGCGATTACTAAGCCGTCAAATACATTACTTCAGTGACGTCACGGCATTTTGTAGGCTGCCGTTGAACGGCAGTTTAAGTACAGCGTTTGTTTTATCTGAAAATCGAAGACGTTTGCAACAATATTCTCCTCACCTACGGCGTGGCAAGTAAAATTAAAAAGTGTCTTGCCAGGCAATCATCACCTAGAGGATGAAGAGTGGCAGATGTGGCCAGCAAATACGGCAGACACACCATATCGACGGCAAAAGGAGTCGACCGACGACCGAGGCCTGTGCCCTGTGCCTTGCCGCGCTCCACGGACAAAGGGTGTGTACATAGGACGGAAGAGCAAACACATTTTAGTCGCTCGCCAGCCAGAGAGAGCCTCACCTTTTTCCTGCTCCCTCCACCCCACTCCTTCCATCTCCTCATATCACGCGGATACTATTTCCAAAAAAACGGTCAGGATAGAATGTCACCGTGAGTTATGGAAGTGGGTATAGCGAGACTCCAATTCTGACGCATTTTTACTCAAGTCCTCGCCTTAGGTTCGAATCTAGTCACTGTAGTATTGGAAATATTTCCCTGTCAGTGTAAAGTTCGCTTGTAGTCATTGTCGTACGAAAAAGCTCAATCAACTACTAGATTGCCTATCATCATAGTCACAATGTCTTAACAGACATGTTGTGAACTAGAAAATGCATTAAGTCGGAGCTAGAGTATTGCCGACATGAATATTATCAATAGTTTTGAGAACTGTAGCTCGCCATCGTCCGCGATTTTCTGTCAGTTCAGTGGCGCTCTTGATACTCATATCCAGCAACTGTTTCGTTGTATCCACCCAGCGTGTAGGGGAACGGCCACGGCGCCGCCCACTTGGGGCACGACCCTGAACTACAAGTTTTTCCATATTATCGCTTCTGTGGATATGTCCGAAGAAAGTAAGCATTCTCGTCGACACAATGGAGGATAGTCTTTTTGGATTACCGAGCTCATTCAATATGGAACCGTTAGTTCGATGGGCGGTATAAGGAACTATCAGTATTCTTCTTCGCGTCCACATTTCAAATGCATCGATCTGCCTTTTTAACAGTCCAAGTTTCCGAGGCATACAAAAATATGGAGAACACAAGAGTCTGAACCAGCGACATTTTGGTAGCTTTAGGGCCGGTTTCTTAAAGTCCAGTTAAAGTGTCGGATAGGTATCTGCCAGATAGCGTTGCTATGGATACAACTGTCAGATAAGATTTACGTGACTTCATAAGTTTAGCCTTCAATTGTTTAAACAATTTATCTAACAGTTGTTGTTATCTTGCAGATACATATTTAACTGAACATTAAGAAACCGGTCCTTAGTGATGTTATGGTCACGCCAGATTTTAGTAAGCACACGTGCCTGTTGAATGCGCCGTCGAATCTCATTCTCACAGCTACCTGAATTGTCGATCAAAGAACTGAGGTACACAAAACTTTGAACTACTTCACACGGATTGTCTAACGTGTTCTACAATTAAAAAAAGTTAAGTCAGGTTGATTGGCTCATTACTTCCCACACATTTTCTATTCTATATAGAACTGATATCACATAGCATGCCGATTTTGTGATATTTGAAAACAGACCATCTATATTAACAGTATCAACCTTTAAAGGGCAATGCAATGTTCCGGGGTTTCCCAATTACCCTATCCGACACCTCATCCCACTTCGGTTCATTTTATCTACTTCAAATGGCTAGAATGACTTTTACACCGTACTGTTTCTTTTTTAATTTAGATTCGTCGCCACTATCACAATTTTCAAAAACCATATCGATTTCTACAACGGTCCACGGTACGTAAGATTAGAAATTTCATTTCTATCAGTTTAGTAATGGGCTACACACATTACAGAATTACCTACAACAATATTATTTCGAAAATTATTTTTTGTCTAAGTTAGGCAGCTTTCGTATAAAGCTCAAACGTATATTATGTCGTTCCTTTTCAGGGCAACGAAGAGCCCACTATCAATACAACAAGTTTGTCACATTCACATTCCTCAGCCCCAGACTATCTCAATTTTACCCCTCTCCAAAAATTTGGTAAAAGATAAGGACCCTCAAATCGCCTAAAAACCAAGTTTGAGTTGTTTTTATATTTTTAGTTTTTTGTGTAGTGCTGCGCCGCCACTGACACGATTTCGAATAATCATGCGCGTCTTGTATTCTCGCCACGGTAGTAATACTGTATCAATATTCCATAAAAATCCATTCAATATTTACCACGTAACATAATACTGAATGATCTAAAGCAATACTCGTATGTTCATTTTCTATATCCCTTTAAGGACAGCCTGGGACCATACAGTGGATATCAAATGCTGTGTGGGAGTATATCGCGATCCAAATTTAATGACAGTCCATAAAGCCGTTGCTGAAATTACGAGGCTAGAAAAACGGCGACGGATAGACAGATGGACGAAAATGAGTGACGTGGATTTTTGTTATGTGTATGTATATCATAAAACGCCCAAAAAACGTATTACCTCAAAATCGAAAATGCTTACATAATTTGAGAATATGCGGTAGACTCAAGCAGTTGAAGTCTGCTGTATATCATCAAGTAGATACTCCTTTTTAAGTGGGGTGGATACCGCCTCCTAACTGTGAGGAGGAAAATCTAAAATAAACAAAAGAAATCGTATAAAAATGAAAAATACTGAAATTTGTCCGTGCGCTTTGTGCTAAATTGAATAATTGCATGACCATCGTGCATCTGCTATACTTTGAATATCTTGAATGTCTTTGCCAGATCGTCAATACAGCAACTTTTTTCAAACATCCAGAACTGCAGCGGCCTCATTAATAATACCTGTCAAATTAATCTCGGGGTGCAAACGAATCCGTTAAGACCTTTCCTGTATTAATGCATTTATCGAAAACCCGTGTACCCGTTCTGCTTTGTAAAGCAAATTTACCCAGCATTTTTGACTTGGCGTCTGTTAATAATCCCGCTACCTAAAAACTGAAAGTCAACATGCAGAGCGTGTATTAAGCGGAGAATGTAAACGGCGGGAAATTTAAAAAATCTCGCCAGCCGCGTCATCGGCGTACTGAAAGAGCAGTGAAATTCATAATATAAACTTTACTCGATCAACAGCCCCCAGGCTGCTGGCGAATTTTTAATGGCACAGTTGCAGTTCCAAGTAGGAGATTTGGGTCGCTGAACAGTGGCGGCGTGATTTAAGGGAAATAACTTGATATACCAGAGGTTCCCAATCTTTTTCAACCCGCGGCGCACTTTCAAATTTGGCATTTGTCACCGCGCCCCACCTTAGACAGCTCTTTTAATACTGTCGAAACAAATAGGTATCTACAATAATAGTACACAAAAATAAAAACTTCCTCAATAGGAAATGAAGTTTATTTTATTATATTTATAAGAATTTAGAATTGAAACAGAAAGCAAAAAGAAAAACAAAAATAAAATACGACAGTCAAGTAAATGTAACGACTGAGCTTGGTGATCTCCGCATAGTTTTTCAAAACAGGGAATAAAATTCGACACTGCGACTCTCATTTCTTGCTCCTCATTGATCCTTGAGCGATATTTGTTCTTGATTACAGCTACAGCTGAAAACCCAGCTTCAGATAAATATGACGTTGCGAATGGTATAAAAATTCTTAAAGCTTTTGAATCTAGATTTGGATATTCATTTTGAATCGAAAACCAAAACTCCACCAAATCGGATTTGGAGAATTCTGGCGGAACTTGCGTATGAAAGGAATCTTGGATCCACGCAAACTTTTCGACATTATCATCTGCAAAGTATTTCAAAAACCATTCAGTGAGCTTCCATAAGTGTTACGTGAAAAGGGCCATCATGTCTTGTGAGACAACCAGTTCATTGGATCCCGCATATTTATACAATTATTGTGGAAAGCAATCTTGATCGCCGCCTTCATTCGTCTTTTTCATCCAAACTAGTAGTTTCATCCTGAACGTTGTAATCTTCTCCGGTAGTTTCAAAGTGTAGCGAGCGTCAGAATAGGTATTGTTGCTTTTTAGACACCCACAAATATTAAATTTGTGCTTTAGACTTAGAGGGTCGACTCACGGCGCCCCTCTTTACTTTCTACGGCGCACCAGGGCGTCGCGGTGCACAGTTTGGGAGCCCCTCTGATATACTGAACGATAAAGGTACGTGATATTAATCAAAAGGTACATGACGTCAACGAACTTCAACATTAATTTTGCACTGACGAAGCGAGTCGTTGATACGCTGAAGGGTTGTGCATCAAGTTACCCGTTCTGTATAATGACTTAAGGGTCTAGGGTATAGCGCGCGAAATTGAGAATCCAAGAAAATACGTATCCCCGTGTTGGTAAGGAGGCGTGGCCGCCTATTCCCTTTCTTCAGTATGTGTGTTTAAAATGAGGGAAGGTAAGTCCAAAAGTCGAAAGGTAAGGTCAAAGGGTCCAAAGGTAAGGACTAAAGGTCGCCATAAAAATGAATTTCGCATTTCGATGCTCCTAATGTTACCTTTGGCCCGATTTTATCAACATGCATATTTAACAAAGACTTTGACAAAGCTTTTCTATTGGATGTTATTTAGCAAAAGCTTTGTATTGGGTACTGAGTGCTAGGTTTTAAATATCATCCAATAGTATTTTATCAATATTGAAAACAAAATGTCAAAGCTGGATGACACTTTTCATTTATAACAAAACGATAAAGTCTATGGTTTTTGAAAATTGTGTTAACGGTATTGAAAATAAATTAAAAAAATGGAGTCAAGTTGATTGACTCAGTACTTCCCACACACATTGATGATACCATTTTATTATTTCCCGTTGCATGAAGCTATAGTCTAAGATCCTCTTGCAACTAAATTATCGCCCATCCGCCCGCAAAAACAACATCCAACACAAAAAACCCTTGTAAATAGTTTCTTGCGTCTCCCTCCTTTGGAACTAGGACGCCACAGTTTTTTTCTGCATGCTTCAACTGAACTAACTAACTAAAAGTATGAAATCATTAGGAATCCCTAAAACGCCTAAAAACGACGTTAGAGCTGTTTTTATATTTTTTGTTTTTTTTATCAACGCTGCGCCGCCACTGAAAAATGTATTGGTTTGATATATTTACGAATCTACCTGCTCCGAAAAATAAATAAACTTAAATAAAATCTGAGATGATTAAAAATCGTTAACCAGCCAACCAACCAAATTCAACAGCCTTTTGTATTTGATATTCTCAAGATAGTTGTGGGTGATACGCCTATGGAATTGTAAACGAATTTTGACAAGGATACTTCAATATTTGCTCAATGCGAACTGGATTTCCATTTTTTGCGAAATAAATGCAACAGGCAAACAAGATTTCTGCATAGTTGTTTGTCTTATTAATGGATAAGTCTGGAGGATTCAGTTCCACTTAAAATGTTTACGTTCACCTCTTCTCAGATAATAAATTTTAATGTATGAGGTATCACTGACCTGTTAAAGGAGAGCTGTTAATGACTGCATTGATTTTTGTTTTTACATAACGGCAAGTTTTGGTTTCATAGAAATACTCAGTACGGAAACTTCCAGAAAATTTGAAATTACACCATATTATAATTTATATTACACAATTTAATTTCATAAAAGTTGAACACTCCACCACTTGTCTCTCTATCTCTATTAGATGGTATTTTATACCCTTTGATAAACCGATTTTTTACTATGTGGACTAATAAACTAGGTATACAGGGTGGCCAATCGAGTGACGATAATAATTTTTTTTTAGATAGCCCGTACCGAGACCTATCCAAAACACCCCCATGTATGTATACCGATTATTGATAGTTTTCGAGTTATGATTTTTTTTTTGAAAACTTAGAGATTTTCCAGTTTTTCCAAGAAATCGTCAAAAACGAAAACAAGAATGCTTTTTGGCTTTTATTTTTTTCAGCAATTATACTCAATATTAAGCCTATTTTAATATCCAATAAAGAGAACCTGTACATCCGAACAATAATTGAGTACATTTTGGGCCGAAAGTTTGAAATCTCTGTTTTTAGTCAGGAGACCAAAACCTTCAAAATAAAATTAAAAATAGTTATGCCTGGTTCTGGAGCTCCAATCTAATCCTAGAAACTCTGCAAGACATTGTACTTTCGAAATAATAATGAAAAAATGGCACTCATGGGGGCATTTTGCGCCGTACGTGACTGTTAAAGGTAAAAAGGTGATTATTCACGAATTTCCAAAATGATTTAAAAAACTATTATTTTACTTTATTATGACAAATTAAAGAAAGAAACTCATAACAACTAATAAACATGATAAAAATTGATGTTTTAATCACTTTTAATAAAAAAATTAATACCTGTGCTTTTTGCTGTGTACTATTGAACTTCTGCTAAATTAAGTTGTATGGAAAGTTAACAAAGGAAAATAATAATAAAACAACAATCTGACTTTTAATTCCATGGCGGAATTACCTGAGAAGCATTATCGTAGCATACGCCATCCCTTTTGCTTGCCACACCGATAGGTGAAGGGAGGATTGTGAAAATTTTCGATTTTGGGATAATAGGTTTTTTGGGCGTTTTATAATGGCTACATAACGAAAATCCGCGTCACTCATCTCCGTCGTTCTGTCTGTCGGTCTGCCTTTCGGTCTGTCTGTCGGTCTGTCTGTTTGTACGCGTTTTTCTAGCCCCGTAATCTCAGTAACCGCTGCATGAACTGTGATGAAATTTGGGCAGCAATATGCTGTGGGGTCTTAGTAGGTAATGCTGCTATAATTTTGGAAATCGGTACATGGGCGGCGGAGTAATTAAAACAAAAATTTCAAATATTCCTCAAACTTCGTTTTTAGGCGTTTTAGAGGTTCTTGACTATTATCTGCGTTTTTTTGGTTTGGGGTGGAATTTGGGTCTGTGGAGGTGGGGGGGGGGGGTTATAAAACTTAAAAACTTGTTGTATTCATGATAGGCTGTCTACTGACTTGTCAAGGAAGACCTAGCGATATAAATCACCTCTTTAGGTCCATCCGAACATTGCCTTGCCTATCACCGAAAATTAATAAATTAACACAACTGCGCTTCGCCGACATGAGCTCGCAAAAAGCTACTCTGAAAGAAAGGGATGGCGTATGCTACGACATCGCTTCCGAGGTAATTATGCCATGAAATTGGAAGTCAGATTATTGTTTATTATTCTTTTCGTTTGTTAACTTTCCATACAACTTAATTTAGCAGAAGTTCAATAGTACATAGCAAAAACACTTCAAAAATCACAATTTGGGTATTAGTTTTTTTTATTAAAAGTCATCAAAACATCAATGATTATCGGGTTCATTAGTTGTTACGAGTTTTCTTTCTTTAATTTGTCATAATAAAGCAAAATAATAGTTTTTTAAATCATTTTGGAAATTCGTGAATTATCACCTCTTTACCTTTAACACTCACGTACGGCGCAAGATGTCCCCATAAGTGCTACTTTTTCATTATTATTTCGAAAGTGCAATGCCTTACAAAGTTTTTAAAATTAGTTTGAAGCTCCAGAACCAGGCATAAGTATTTTTAATCTTATTTTGAAGGTTTTGGTCTCCTGACTAAAAACAAAGATTTCAAACTTTGGCCCCAAAGTGTTCTTAATTATTATTCGGATGTACAGGTTCTCTTTATTGGATATTAAAATAGGCTTAATACTGAGTATAATTGCAGAAAAAAGTAAAAGCCAAAAAGCATTCTTGTTTTCGTTTTTGACGATTTCTTGGAAAAACTGAAAAATCTCTAACTTTTCAAAAAAAAATCATAACTCGAAAACTATCAATAATCGGTATACATACATGGGGGTGTTTTGGATAGGTCTCGGTACGGGCTATCTAAAAAAAATTATTATCGTCACCCGATTGGCCATTGTTGAAAAAGGCTCACTATTATTCCTTTGAGTCCGATATTAAAGCGAATAGCAAGCTGTTTGCAACCGGGCTTATATCCCTACTCATTAGGTTGTTTATTGCAGTGTATTATGCAGTGTCAATTTTTTTACAAAAACATATTGTTTATCTCTTAAACATTTCTATTCAAAGTTGCTTTCCGTCATCTTTTTATCTTTTATATGAGACCTCAATCATGCTTCAGCACACAAATGCAGGCACAATGGAACACATGGCAGCACCTACACGATGAGAGCAGACCACGCGATGGTTATGAACAGCTTGAATGGTCATATGGGCATTCCACGTAGGCCTTAAGAGCTTGGTACGCCCTGTTAGCCAGGCGGCCTTTTGAGGGAAGAGGGCCAGTCTGGTACACAGACGATTCACTCACCGACGAAGGCTCCGGTGCTGGGGTCTATGGGTCAAAAACAAAGCTCTTCCTCTATTGGGGGATACATCACGGTATTTCAAGCAGAGATATATGGGATTTTTGCTTGTGTCGTCCATATTCACGAAATTCAGAGGTCTAGCAGGCGGATCACCATCTGCTCTGACAGCCAGGCAGCACTAAAAGCATTAACTGCCTGTAGGTTTACATCAAGGCTCCTTCTGCAATGTAGAGAGGTTTTGGATGACATTTCGGCATTACATTAGGTGTCACTTATGTGATGTAAGTTGATCTGAGAAGACTTGAGGCTTCCGACATGTGGGTGTATTCTTGGACGGAAAGGGTATGAATAAAGAAACTGAAATAGTAGAAACTGTCTCTTTCCTTGGTCACGTTATGCGTGGAGAAAGATACCATCATATTCTACAACTCATGATACAAGGGAAAATACAAGGAAAAAGAAGTGCGGGGAGAAGACGCACTTCGTGGCTGAAAAACTTGCGAGAATGGTAACACCGATAGAATTATTCCGAGCAGCCACATCTAAAGCAAAAATCGCCATGATGATAGCCAACCTTCTTAGAGGAGACGGCACTTAAACAAGGAGAAGGTCAAGGTGAGGCGGTTCAGTCTCTCACTGGATAGACGCCGGCTGTGGTTACTTGTCGGCCTGCTATCTGGCCATGACATCTTCGAACGTCACTTATATGTGATGGAGGTTGCAAGTGATCCGATGTGTACGCACTGTGGCGAGGAGGAATAGTCATCAGCAAGCATTCTATGTCGCTGTGAAGCCTTTGGGTATCACCGGCAGACCGTACTAAGTTCAATTGTTCTTGAACCTGAGGATATAAGGTGGGAAGGACCCAAAGCCATCCTCATCTTTGTAATGAGGGCTGGACTTGGGAACTAGGGTAAGAAGAGGTCTACATACGTACCCTTATGCACTAGTGACTCTGGTCACCACTTTCAGTCATTCACGCCTTACCAGGTGATGTTTTACCAAGCATCTGAATATTGGCATCAACAAACTTCCTCTAATCTAATCTTTCCACAGGGCTTCGGAGCTGCTTGGATATACATCGAATGTCCCACAAATATGGAACGTCTTTTGTTTATTGGAACGGGAATTAAAAAAGCTTGTCATCCTAAAGCTGTATCGAATCCATAAAATAACAAGTGTAACAGCTCATTGGATGTCAAAGGCCGATGCAAAATAAAAAGAGTAAGGAAACAAAACCGGCGAGCGATAAGTATGTATGTGGTGGTTGATGGTTGTATGCTCCAGGCAAACACTACAGCTGGCTTGAGAGGAGACTGAAGGAGAGGAGACGGTACGTAATTTATTGAGTACACCTTGTGACTCAAGAATAGAGTAAAATTTAATGCTTCTACGACCCACTATCATACTATATCAAACAAGAAGAAGTTAAACTCTAGGCTACATATTCACCGCTAGAAAGGACCTCTCACCATCCAAACTACATACTTAACGGAGTAACGGAGTCCAAAGAAGAGCAATTTGACTTATTGGTCACGGTCACGCCTCAATGGTTGCTCACTGGCAGCCTGTTAGATGCATCTGCGGACTTGCTCCATATTATCCCAAGAAGGTACAACCACAGTTTTGCTCCCAAGATATCTAGGGCTAGGAATGGCCTGTGAGGTGATGTCTCTATCAGAGTCTGGATTTTGGCAAGCTCAAGGCGCGCATCAGCAAGTTTCCTCTAATCTAACCTCTTGACAAGAGCCACGGTAACATAAGTACCGCGTTTTTGTGTATTCGTGGCTGCTTAGATGTAAGGAGAATTAAATTTCTCATGAATGACTTTCGTTTATTGGAACGGTGATTAAAAGGGATTGTCATCCTAAAGCTGTATCGAACAGCAAGTGTAACAGCTCATTGGATGCCAAAGGCCGAGGCCAAACAAAAAGAATAAGGAAACAAAACCGGCGAGCGATAAGTATGTATGTGGTGGTTGGTGGTTGTGTGTATGCTCCAGGCAAACACTACAGCTGGCTTGAGAGGAGACTGAAGGAGAGGAGACGGTCCGTAATTTATTGAGTACCCCTTGTGACTCAAGAATAGAGTACAATTTAATGCTTCTACGACCCAGTATTATACTATATCAAACAAGAAGAAGGTAAGCTCTAGGCTACATATTCACAGCTAGAAAGGACCTCTCACCATCCAACCTACATACTTAACGGAGTTCAGAGGAGAGCAATTCGACTTATTGGTCACGATCACGCCTCAATGGTTTCTCACTGGCACCGACGTGAGACCTTTCACTTTTTCACCAAACGGAGCCTGGTCCTCTGAGGTATCCACCATAATTCCACCGCTATCAGCGTGTTAGATGCATCTGCGGGCTTGCTCCATATTATCCCAAGAAGGTGAAGCCATAGCTTTGTTCCCAAGATACCTAGGGCTTGGAATGGCCTGTGAAGTGATGTCTCTGTCAGCTTCTGGATATTGGCAAGCTCAAGGCGCATATCAGCAAGCTTCCTCTAATCTAACCTCTTGACAAGAGCCACGGTAATATAGTACCGCATCTTTGTTTTCGTGGCTGCTTAGACGTAGGGAAAATTGCATTTCTCATGAATATAGAACAACTTTCATTGATTAGGACGATGATTAATAGAGCTTGTCATCCAAAATCTGTATCGAACCCATAAACCAGCAAGTGTAACAGCTCATTGGACGCCAAAGGCCGAGGCCAAACAAAAAGAATAAGGAAACAAAACCGGCGAGCGATAAGTATGTATGTGGTGGTTGGAGGTGGTGGTGTGTATGCTCCAGGCAAACACTACAGCTGGGTTGAGGGGAGACTTAGGAGAGGTATGTAATTTATTTACACCTTCTGACTCAAGAACAGAGTAAAATTTAATGCTTCTACAACCCAGTATCATACTACATCAAACAAGGAAGTAAACCTTAGGCTACATATTTACAGCTAGAAAGGACTTCTCACCATCCAACCTACATGCTTAACGGAGTTCAGAGAAGAGCAATTAGACTTATTGGTCACGATCACGCCTCAATGGTTTCTCAGTGGCACTGGCGTGAGACCTTTCACTTTTTCACCAAACGGAACCTCGTCCTCTGAGGTATCCTCCATAGTTCCACCGCTACCAGCCTGTTAGGTTCATCTGCGGGCTTGCTCCATATTAACCCAAGAAGGTACAACCTCAGCTTTGTTCCCAAGGTATTTGAGGCTTGGAATGGCCTGTCAGGAGATGTCTTTGCCAAACTTCTGGATATTGGCAAGCTCAAGGCGTGCATCAGCAAGCTTCCTCTAATCTAACCTCTTGACAAGAGCCACGGTAACATGTACCGCGTCTTTGTTTTCGTGGCTGCTTAGATGCAAGGAGAATTGCATTTCTCATGAATATAGAACAACTTTCGTTTATTAGAATGGTGATTAAAAGAGATTGTCATCCTAAAGCTGTATCAAACCCATAAAACAGCAGAGTGTAACAACTCATGGGATGCCAAAGGCCGAGGCCAAACAAAAAGAATAAGGATACAAAACCGGCAAGCGATAAGTGTGTATGTGGTGGTTGGTGATGGTGGTGTGTATGCTCCAGGCAAACACTACAGCTGGGTTGAGAGGAGGCTGAAGGAGAGGAGACGGTACGTAATTTATTGAGTACACGGACGCGTCGTGCCGCGGCTGGGCCTGCAGCGGCAACAACGCGCCGCCGCCGCCGACGTCGACGCGTACCTGGCCTTATCGGCCGGAGATAACGGCGAGACGGTCGCGGCCGCCATCTTATGCAAACACGACACTCGGGGACTGGTTTATGGCTTCGCCTTCGCACGGATAATCATCCTCGGGATATTGTGTGTGCCGACGACAGTTTTCCTCGAAACACGACGTGTGTTTGTTCGTTGAGTTTCCTCTTTATTAGGTGCTACAGGCCACCTAGTGTAGATGGGAAAATATACCTTAGCATATACACGTACCAGCAGAGCGACTCCATGAAAGTTACGCAGACTTTTTGTCCGATCTTTACATGACATTGCACATGCTGCTTCACGTGTCCACATATAAGTTTATACAGGGTCGGATTTAACTTAAATTTATTTGTTTGGGGAGGACTATGGTCATCACGCGTTCCGTCAAAATACGGAAAGGATAAAAACAAGCTCCTCTCATGTCCTAGTTCGTCCAGAACATTTTCGTCTGTAGCTAAGGCTGTTAGTCAGAACTTTTCCTATGCGTTGATACCACCCTCGACCAGAGAGGACAATTCCATCGCTTCTACCCCTAAAGAAAAAGCAGACATCTTAGGGAGGCTTTTCGTAGCCAATTCTACTGTAGACTTCCACTGACCACCACCATAGACGTGAACTCGAGATTGGCTGGGGTCAAATTTAGTCATCGAGATGTAAAAAACATGCTCCAAAAACTAAACACGGAGAAAACTACTAGTCCTGACCAAATTTCAGCCATTGTCCTTCAACGCTGTGCTGCTGAGCTTGCACTTACTCTTTGCAAGCTCTTCTTATCAGCGAGGCGTGTTTCCCTTTTCATGGAAGATTGGCTTCGTTCAACCCATCCCTGAGAAAGGCAAAAAACCGATCCCACCAACTATTGGTCTGTGCCTCTTCTCAGCATCATGTCTAAGGTTATGGAGATTGTGATTAACACACAGCTGAAGTACCTGGACAAAAATAACATCATAAATGATCGTCAGTATGGCTTTCGTAAGCACTGGTCTACGGGTGACCTCCTGGCCTACGTCACTCACTTATGGAACAGAGCAATCGAAAATCATGGCAAACTCCGTGTTGTTGCACTTGATATATCTAAAGCTTTCGACAGAGTGTGGCATGAGGGACTTATGGCCAAGTTTACTGCGTATGGACCACCAACTGGCTTGCGCCAGTGGCTGAACAGCTTTTTGAACGACCGATCTCTATTTCTTGTAGTCGAAGGCTGCTCATCAGTCGTATTTTCAATAAATGCCGGTGTTCCTATCCCCTACACTGTTTATGCTGTACATCAACAAGCTGCTGGAAATAACATCCAATCCAATCTACATCTTCGCAGACGACAGTACATTAATATCATGTCTAGAACCAGACAAGCCACTATCATCCCAGGAGACGGTTCGTCGGCGACAGCAGCATGCGTCACCGATCAACGACGATATCAAAACAACTGTCGAGTGGAGATTAGTAAATAGAGTACAGTTCTACGTACAGAAAACTCAGGTAACAGCACTTTCAAAGAAATCGCACGCTGGCTTACCAATTGTGGAAATGGAGGGTCACTTCATAGTCGAGTCACCTTCCGGCAAGCTTCTGGGGATCAACATCAACAATAACATGTCCTGGCACGACCATATCGTCAGTATTGCTAAGACGGCATCTCAAAAGCTTGGAGTTCTGTTCCGCTGTAGGAAGCTGTATACACCAGAGCAACTATTGCTGCTCTACAAGGCGCACATCCGACCATCGCTGGAGTATTGCTCCCATGTGTGGGGATGCGCTCCGAAGCACTCTCTAAAGCTTCTAGACACTATCCAGAAGAGAGCAATCAGACTATTCGATACACCTAACCTCACAAAGGACCTCCACAGCCTGGAACATCGAAGAAGGGTGGCTGACCTATCCCTGTTTTACAGATTCTACCATGGAGGATGTTCGAGTGAGCCCTCTCAGATAATACTACCGAAGGTCGTCCGAACGAGGAAAACTAGAGAGGCTCTACGAGCTCATCCTTACCAGGTAGAGGTCCCTTTTGGAGAACTTCGACGCTGTGGAATAAGCTGGCGGGGAATTTGTTTCCCGACGGCTACAACCTCTAGCGTTTGAAATCCTACGTGCATCGACACTTATATCCTCTTGCAATGCTTCTACAGCGTTATAGGCAAGTCATTAAATAGATGCTGGAATTTCCAAAATTCCGCTCTTTTTTTATTAATGGGATGGACCCACATGCTATTTTCTTCTTCTTCTTCGTCAGAACTGCTACTCTCAAATATGGGCAGATGCATGAATTAGTGACTCCTTGGCAAAGTCTGATTGTTCATAAGAACTGGGTGGTGGCTTGGGCACTTCTTGTTTGATAGCGTGAAGCACTGGGTCTTGAAAGCTAAGCAGCCGCTGTCAGTCGTCTGCGTTCCTGCTCGACCACAAAGAAGTACTATCATCCGCGAAACTGTGGATTGGGTTTGTAATGCTAGAGACTAGATCATTGATGTGAAGCAGAAATAATGCCCGGAGGCCGTAAGACTGAAGCTTGCTTAGGAGAGCCGCGTATCACGGCTGATCGAATGCCTTTGAAATGTCGAGTGCAATCACGTGACCCTCGTCAAACTAATGAATGAGTTTGCTTCGCGCATGTGTGACGTAAGCCAGGAGATCCCCAGTTGGTCTTTGATGTCGGAATCCATACTGTCTGTTGTTGATTAAGTGATGGAGCTCGAGGTATTTTGATGAGCTCTTGGTTGACGCATTTTTCCGTCACTTTACTGATCACAGCAGAGCTATAGGTCTGTAGTTAGTTGGATGACCCATAATGCTTTGATTGTCTTATCGACTGACGTGCAATTGACCAATAGGAGGTGCACTGACTTGTGCTTGACCAAGAGGAGGGCTCTCGCGGCACGATGGCTTTCTTGGCCTGTTATAGTCGGAGCATGGTTGCCTATTTTTATAGTTGAAGGTTGAAGCTAAATATGTTGCCTACAGATATTGCCTACAGAAATGTCTTTAGATGAGAAAATCTTGGGGATGTGGCCAAAATTTTGAAAAAAAGACTGGGTCACTGCATAAAGGAGACTCTGGTGTTAACAGCCAAGCTTTCGGCAATGGCCATCTTCAGGGCTTTAACGTTGAGGTTTGCCAATGTAAAAAAACAGCAACTGCATTGAGTACAACGACTTTCTAATGCCAGCTACAATAATCGTCACAATTTTTCAAAAAAATTTAACTATGCTATCATGACGTCTTCGACAAACAGGTCAGGAACAAACAACATATAAACGTAAAATTACAAACATACAACAACGACCCTCACATGTTAAACTTAAACCCGAAGGTATTGTGAAACTCTTGGTTCGAATACACACATTTTACGATCTAAATCTTCTTTAATAAAGACCTTCTTGGTCTAACAGGTAAACAGAAAGCTTTCTGTCTCCACATTTCACAAAGTAACGGCCGTTTTATCTCCTGTTAGACCAAGAAGATCCTTGTTAAAGAAAATTTAGATCGTAAAATGTGTGTATTCAAACCACGAATTTCACAATACCTTCGGGTTTAAGTTTAACATGTAAAGGTCGTTTTTGTATGTTTGTAATTTTACATTTATATGTTGTTTGTTCCTGACCTGTTTGTGGAAGACGCCATGATAGCATAGTTAACATTTTTTGAAAAAGTGTGACGATTATTGTAGCTGGCATTAGAAAGTCGTTGCACTCAATGCAGTTGCTGTTTTTTACATTGGCAAACCTCAACGTTAAAACCCTGAAGATGGCAATAAGCATTGCCGCAAGCTTGGCTGTTAACACCAGAGTCTCCTTTATGCAGTGACCCAGTCTTTTTTTCAAAATTTTGGCCTCAACCCCAAGATTTTCTCATCTAAATTAAGTTTTTTGGCCATAAGCTCCCTTCGAAATGTTTTTATATTTTGTGTGAATTTTTAGAAAGTGGGCAAGGTGATTAATGTAAATAATTTTAATGTGTTCATGTAAACAGTGTTATTCACGTTATTCGACACGGAGCATTATGGCTAAAGTATTTGATAAAAAAGAAAATAATACTTTCGGCCATAAAGGCTACATTTTAAAAATATTTTCATGTTATACAGGGTGTCCCAAAAACACCAAATGTATCAAAGTTATGTTTTTTTAAATGGAATACCCCGTATATTATTGCACATTCAGATTCCTTGGTGAATTCTAGTGTGACCTTACGTATCATAGATGGGACTTAAAGCGAACCGTTTAGGTGTAAATCACCATTTTCGGTATAAGTAGATATCGGGAAAAAATTGAATATAGCAGAGATTATAAAATTAAAATATGAACGGGCTTTTGTTTATTTTTCATGGCCTGCTAGGTTGCTTGCACGCAGGAAAATTGAAAAACACCGATTTGGCTGAAAATTTGAAATAAAATGAAAACCAAAAAAGATTGATATTGAAAATCCTATATAGTTAGAAAGGTAATCAAATTTTACATTTGATTCTATAAACAAAAATAGGCATTCCTTTTTGAAAAAATCCAGTTATCTGCGATTGAAGTTACCTTAATTAATCTACTGATTTCTCCAACTATAAAAAGAATTCAAGTTTATCCGTCTAATCTAAGGTGTCACGTTTCATGCTTGATCATACCGCAAAGTCGCGGCCTTCTAGGTTTTATAATCCCTGCAATATTCAATTTTTTTCTGATACCTACTAATACAGAAAATGGTGATTTGCGCCGAAACGGTTCATTTAAAGTTCCATTTATGATACATAAAGTCACACTAAAATTGACCAAGGAATCCAAATATGCAATAATGTATAGGGGGTTCCATTTAAAAAAATGTAAGTTTAATATGAACCACTCTGTATAAGCGTCAAAATTTAAGTGAAATTATTTTTATGTTATAGCCCTCAAGGTTCCCTACCATGATCAAGTGACAGGTTTCTAAAATATATTTTAGTAAGCCCACAATCTTCCGTCCACGCACTATTGGCTCACCCTGTATACCAGTTGAGCAGGCGGTTTCAGACCAAATCGTAGTTGCTGTGACCACGTACTCAGCGTCACATCTTTTATTGAAAGCGGATACCAACGTTGCCTTACGACCGGCGTAGTGTTCGTAGACCTGACTGCAGCCTAAGACACCGTCTGGAGAGAAGGGCTCTTATACATACAAACTGTACCGTATCATACCCTGCAAAGCAATAGGCATCCTAAATGAACGATATGTTTTTATACAGATAATTCCAGGTTGTCGTGAGCTCTGATACCCGCAAAGTGAGACATTTAAATAACGGATACCTCAAGGCTCCGTTCTATCGCCCGTCTTATTTAATATACATATATACCTCAGTTATTCTCCCGGAAATTCGCTTATGCAGATGACCTGGCTCTAACGTACAGAAATTCCAACTTTGACATTCTAGGATCCACACACGGGGGGGGGAGGGGGGGTTGCGCCTTAAGAAGCTACCAGCTCTGGACTTGCAGTTAGTTGTGATCGTGCGAAATCCGGTAATTTCGAAATCTTACCGAGAATTTGTGGACTCTATTAAGGAGCCATTTTTTACCTCAAAATTCTTCTGGTTTTATGAAAAAGCCTCCAATACCTCATTAGCTAGTAATATTATAAGTTTCCAGACGGTTTTAATAAAGTGACGTACATGATGCGAGCGGCACGGCAGCTGGTGCGCGCGGGGGCAGCGTTGTTTGTCCGGTTCGGTCGCCACGCGCCCCCTCAAGCAATGCAAGCGCCCCCTCTGCATGCCCCTTCGCTCCCCCAGGCTCGCGTCAATCAAAGCGCCACCACCGGCACTCATTCCGTCCGGCTGGCTTCGACTTAATTTCATATATGAGGCCCACGAACGATTACTTTAAATAATTCAACTCGTTACTCTACCAACTACCGGCCTAAACTACATACCTAGCCAGAATGGCGGAGATTTTGAGGATAATAATCTATCATAAACACTCACATACACTACTCTCACGTGTGAATACTCAGGCAATGTAGACTAATTTTTATGACCGGTTCCAGTCTATTATTACTTCTAATATATCATTCCAAGTCTGTACCCTTTAATCACACCAAACCATGGATTACTTCCAACATCTTGCGGAAAATTCGACACAAAAAGGCACTGTGGCAGATGTTCAGCAGAAGCAAACGACAAATCGATTATGATGCACACCGCATCTTTTCCAATCACTTACCGTTGACTCTAACTGAAGCAAAACAAAATTTTGAAAAGAAACTTGTGTCGTCTCCTAATAAGAAGAAGTTGTACCGGTACATCCGCTCGAAACTAAACTCCAAGGTATCTATGCCCCGTGTCTGTGATACTAATGGTCGCAGGAGCAACACAGGTGCTGAAGCAGCGGCAATATTTGCCCAGTCCTTTACCCAAGATTTTTCCCCTCCAACCATCCATACGCTGCCAATACTCGATAATCGCTCCTCTCAGAATATGTTATGTGACATTGTATTTACCCCACAAGAAGTGGAGAAACATCTGTCTAGTCTGAATCCATCTTCTGCTCCTGGAATTGACGGCATAACAGCAATTTGTCTCAAGAGATGTGCCTCAGAATTGGCATTACCTTTGAGCATGATCTTTAATTCTTCTTTTGAATCTCACACCCTCCCTGACTGCTGGTTGAAGTCTCTAGTCACTTCCATCTTCAAAAAGGAGACAAGTCTCACTCCGATCATCGTTAAAGATGCTGAAGGAGTCATCTTGGATAATCTTCTGACTTATGTTATTGATAATAACATAGTTTCCGCTAGCCAACGTGGATTCCTGCCTGCCCGTTCCATCATCACTAACCTCCTAAGATGTATGAATGACTGGAGTCAACTGACCGATAGCAACGTTCCAGTGGACATTGTCTACCTTGACTTTTCCCGAGCATTTGACAAAGTACCTCACAACCTACTGTTATGGAAGCTGGAACAGTTGGGTATTTCAGGTAATTTACTTAAGTGGATTGAGTGTTTTCTCACGAGCAGACACATTGCAGTAAGAGTGAGCAATTCTTTCTCTCCTATGGCGGCTGTATCTAGTGGTGTCCCCCAGGGGTCAGTGTTGGGTCCCATCCTCTTTCTCATGTACTACGATCTTCCTCTTGTTTGCAATTCCAACTGTTTCCGCTGACGACTATAATATCCCAGATTGCACCAACCGACTACAACAAGACCTCGATCGCGTCATTGCATGGTCGGGAGAGTGGGGTCTGCCTTTAAATCTTCTAAAACGTTGTGTACTCCACATGGGAAGGAAAAACCCCAAAGTCGATTACGTAATGGCGGATACAACTATTCCAACCGTTAACACTCACTGGGATCTGGGTGCCATCATTAGCAGTAATCTATCCTGGTCCGATCACATTCAAAATATCTCTTCCAAGGTGAAAAACATTCTCGACCTTCAAAGGATGTGACTCCTCCACCACCAGTCTCCTATACAGAACCTACGTCCGGCCAATAATGGAGTTTGCAGGCCCAGTCTGGCATCCTGCGTGATAGTGACCAGCTAGAACTTATTCAGAGACGTGCCACTAGACTTCCGTATAATCGCCTACGACCAGACTACGAGGAAAGAAGACGCATTTTCGGCATATCCACGTTCCATGCCAGACGCCTACGTGGTGATCCCATCATTGCCTACCGAGCGCTGCACCAGCTTTTTGGGGTTGATCCTTCTGATCTCTTCCCCTTCAAAAGGAATCATCTTTCTGAAATAGCAGTGAATGTCTTCAAGAACAAATATGACAACTGGATGCTATCGAACTCTTTTGTTTATTTTTTTAGTAGCAATTCTTTTTTCTCATACTTGCCACACACACATGATTATGTTTATGTTTTTCTTGATTATAATAAGAGTTTATAGCGTGTGCTAAACTCTCATCATGTATTACAATAATAATATAATAATAATAATTTAATTCCGAGTCTCACAGTTCATTGTTATTTATAACGTTCGTGGTCGAAACCATAAGAGAAATACACAGAAGTGTGAAGCCGCCATGTATTGGATATAGAAATTTGGAAAGGGTAGGAATTTTAGAAAGTACATTTGCTGATGATGTAGCGATGGCAGTTAAAAACAAGAAAGATATTTTAACATTTACAAATCGGATCATATGTTTAAACAGAAATGCAATGAAGATAAACAAAAACAAAACCAAGGGGTTAGTGGTATTCAAATAAAGAAAGGAGGTACAATTAAGAATAATGGCAGTGTAAATAAAAAAAATATATTATAAATTATTCTTATGTACTCAGGCTGTGATGATCATCAGCTCTTTTTACATATAAGTAGTTGTTAGAAATCTTCTATATTCTTATTTTACAAACAACAGCTTGATTTTAAATCGTATGCACAAAATAATGGAACACTATTATTGGGGCTATTGGACATAAAAGGTACTTATAATGAGTGAAACCATAAATCACCATATACTTGAAGTGGTATCGGTCTCTATGGTTTCCCAAGCGCACACGGGAAGATCGTACAACGTCATTTTCCAGGAAGAGACAAATGAACTAGAAGTGACAGTTGCATACCATCCTCTGATCTTGCGCTATTCACGGACGCCTCCAAGTCAGAACTTGGCTGAAATTATAGCCATGGAGTTGGGAGCCCCTAAAGCAATTAGCTCTAAACGAGCTGACACAAGACTATTCGCTATTCAAGGACGCCTCTAAGTCAGAACTTGGGAAATGTACCAAAATCTTCCAAACAAACATTATAGCCATGGAGTTGGGAGCCCCTAAAAGCAGTTAGCTCTAAACGGGTTGACTCAAGACTCATATGGGACTGTATACCTCTCCTCAATGAAATTGGAACAAGGAACAAAGCCTTTGGTTGCGTTCCAGTTCATAGCGGAGTAGAACGCAATGATTTAGCCGACACATTCGCAAGAGAAGGAACTGAATCTGCGCTCATAGGACCAGAATAATCTGTGGGCATTGCAAAAAACACTGCCAGGAAAACCATCTTAGAATGGACAGAGAGGAAAGTACTCCTGCACTAGATATAAACCAGGGCTACTACACTCGAAGGCATCCATTTAATACCCTTCTATTCAGCCCCCCCCTCGATCCTAGAATTGAGCAGGAATGATCTGCGTATTCTGGTCGGTCTGGTGACAGGACATTGTCGTCTGAGAAACCACTTGAGGTAAATAGGTCTGGAACAAACAATCTGTTATGTGGAGGACGAAACAATGGTGCACATATTGTGATCCTGCCAAGTACTGGAAAGAGGAACCTAAGCTTCAGACTTTCGGATTCACGCATCTGGAATCTACTGACTTCAAGGCAGTTTCACTAAATGGCCTTCGCCGTCGTCAAAAGATGTGGATTGTACAGTGAACTCTTAATAGGTGTGAGCCACAATAGACACAACAGGCTCGCAGTGGAAGGAGGTATAATCACTCATTGACACCCGTATGCACCGTAAGTCAATTGCGCGATTAGTTACGCAAACCTGGATTAGATTACTTGTTTACTATGCACCGTAAACTGACAATTTTGACACTGTCACTGTCAAAACAATCTTGCGAACACAACCTTGCCGTATCTCCAATCTGGATTAGTTAATCTCTTGACGGTGCATGGCTAGATGTCAAAGATTAGCAAAACGCGATTAGGTAACTAGGATTATAATCGCCAAACGGTGCATACGGGTGTCAGAATCCACCTAACCTACTTGTATTGCGACTATTGACTCTCAAGCCTTACACCAACGTATGAATTACTATACCTTTTCCAGCTGCAGTTTCTAAAGCGTCAAGTGATAGTTCAAAACGGTCAAGTTAATTTTCCAATTCATCAATAATTGTAAATTCAAACTGACAGGTATAAATTACACCTGACAGATTGAAATTACAAGTGACGAGTTGGTAAATTAACTTGACCGTTTTGAATTATCACTTGACGCTTTAGAAACTACAGGTGGAAAAGGTATAGATACTATCATCAGATTGAGAATGAATCAAGGAATCAAAGTAACTTTCCATCTCATTTATACAAGGTAGGTCTCAAAGAATCACCATTGTTTGAGGACGATAATGAAATAGCGGATATCAATCACCTTTTACTTCCCGCACCAATAAGTGATAATTCTAAAAATCGGTGCATAGGCGGCGGAGTAATTAGCAAAAAACAAAAAAAAAATTAAATATTGCTGAAACTTCGTTTTTAGGCGTTTTAGGGGTCCCTGATCATTTTCTACTTTTTTTGAGCGAGGGTGAAATTGGGGTGGTTGGGGGTGGGGGACTGTAAAATTGAAAAATTCGTTGCGTTCATAATAGACTCTCCACTGATCTGTGAAGGAAGGCCTGGCGACATAAATAACTTTTTTAGGTCCATCCGAACATTTCCTTGCCTATTACAGAAAGCAAAGGATTTTTCTGATGTAAACATACGAGAGTATTGTTTTAGATCGTTCTATATTGTCTAACGAGGAAACTGCTGAATGGATTTTAATGGAATTTTGACACAATATTACTACCGTGGCGAAGATGGAAGACGCGTATGTTTTTTATAAATCGTGCCAGTGGCGCCGCAGACTTCGTTTTTAAGCAATTTTTTCTGGGTTTTCTTGGGTGGGGGTGAAATTGGTGTGGGTGGGGGGTTAGGGGTTGATGGATTAAAAAAATTCTTGTACTCATAATAGGCTATCCACTAACTTGTGAAGGAAGATCTAGCGACACAAATCATCTTTTTAGGTCCATCCGAACATTACCGAAACTAAGGGAATTTTCTGTATACATACGAGAATTTATTGGTTTAAATCGTTTTGTATTTTGTAACGTGGGCACTATTAAATTGATTCTAATGAAATTTTGACACACAAAGAACGAAAACTATGAAAACAACTCAAATTCTGTTTTTAGGTGTTTTAGGGGTTGCTCGTCATTTCCTACCAGTTTTTTGGGTGGAGGTGAAAGTGAGGTGGTCGGGGGGTGGGGGGGTTGTAAGCTGAGAAGTTTGTAGTATCGATAGTAGGCTGTCCATTGACCTGTGAAGGCAGACCTAGCGACATAAGACAATTTTAGGGGGGGGGACTGGCGATTATTTGGTTGCAAGGGATCTCATACTAAAGCTTCATGCTATGGGAAAATAATAAACTGGTATCAGCGTAATTTGTGGGAAGTACTGAGTCAATCAACTTGACTTCATTTTTTTGCATGTACCAGGTATACCAATGCAAAGGAATAACTTTATAGCATCGTTAATTCATTTAGACTATCATTCACCCTTAAATATTAATATTTCGACGGCGTCTGGGAGAGGAGACGTGAATAAACTCTGGATTCGAATGAAATTTTATATTATTTGTGGCAAGAAGACTAATGTCTGATGTCAACCCTTGAAGAAAAAAACGTATAAATTATTTGCTTAGTAATCAAAATCGCCAAAAATGCTCCTAAACTGAGAACAGCCTAATTTGGGATTATAAAAAGATCCCTTGTAACATCAGGATGTTTATTAAACTGTTACAAATGCGCCAGGCCGTCCTCTGCTATCCACAGCCGCCCCTCTCAATGTATCCCATTTAAAGCGCTGTATAGAAACAGCGCCAAAATCACGTCCGGACAATAGGACTCCATTTCGCGGCACGTGGAAACCGAAAACAAAAGCGCGTGTCTTCCAGAGGTTGCTCCAGGATTATCCCACACACTCCAACATTCTAAGCACACGTGATTCATGTTCTGCGGTGATTGCCACGTCTGCCAGATAACGTCGAATGGATTGTTTATCCATATTTTTATTTCTATGATGATTATCTTCATAACGTATCATTTGTAGAGGAATAGATATAGTTAAAAGCACGCTTTTATAGAACCAAAAATGGAAGTTAATTGAATCAGTACTTCCCGCACATTACGCTATATAGTTTGAGATCCTCTTGCAATCAAATTGTCGCCCGTCCGCCCGCAAAAAACATCCAACAAAACTTTTAAGAACAAACTCTGAGAAGCTTTAATCTTCTCTACTTTTCAGCATTGCTTTATAGTTTACAGGTTTGGGTCGTAACACTGCACAAAGGATACAGAAGATCCAGAATACTTGTCCTTTTTCGTTTGGTTTAGCGGCTTTAACTTCTGGGTTTATTAGTCGTGTTGCACAGATCTATAGTGATTTAGAAACCACATACTGATCGATCCTTGTGCTTGATGAAAGGTAGGTCAATTCCATAACATAGGCAAATTACAGTTGATCCTAACTGGTTTCTTGGATTTTTCTCAGTAGGAACTAGGAAATCCAGTTTCTATTCTGCAATCTTTTACTGATATCCTAATCACATGCCGATTTTACGATATTTAGAAACAAATCATATTACCAGTATCATCTTTAAAGGGCAATGAAAAGTGGGTGGGGATTTCGCAGCCACCTTATCCGAGAGCCAATTCTACCTCAGCTCATTTTAACCTTACAAAAAAAAACAGTTGGAGATGATCAGAGATTCCTAGAGTACCAAAAAGACAGAGTTCGGTTTTTATATTGTACATTTTTTTTAAATCAGTTTCATCGCCATTGACACAATTTTCAAATACCATAGGCTTTATTCATTTCTACCTTCTTTAATTTAGTTTCACCGCCAATAACGCAATTTTCAAACACCATAGACTCTACCGATCTAGAAATCTCATTGCTGTCAGCTTATCAACGAATGCACATATTACACCAATATAATTAAAAAATTTTTTTTTATCTCAGGTAGGGCAAGAGCCCACTACGAATAAAACAAATTTGTCACTTTCACAAAATGCCAAATTACCCCGATTTTACCCCACTAAAAAAATGTGGAAAACGATATGGAACCCAAATCACCAAAAAAAAGGAAGTTTAATCCGTCTTTGTATTTTTAGTTTTTTTATCATTACTGCGCCGCAGCTGACATGATTAATGACTTCTGAAAACCATACGCGTTCCCATCCGCGCCACGGTAGTAATATTTTGTCGAAAATTCATCAAAATCAATCCAGTAATTTCCAGGTTACACGATACAAAGCGATCTAAAGCGACACTTCTATGTGTATACATCAGAAAAGTCCCTCAGTTTCTTTAATAGACAAGGCAACGTTTGGATGTACCCAAAAAGGTGTATTATGCCGTTAGGCCTTTCTTTCACAGATCATTAGACAGCCTGTTATGAATATAACAAATTTTTCAGTTTTAGAACCTCCCATCCCCCAACCACCTCAATTTCACCCCCATCGAAACAAAGTAGAAAATGATCAGGAGCCCCTAAAGTGTCTAAATACGAAGTTTGAGGAATATTTAAAATTCATTTCAATTCCATCACAATCCATGCAGCGGTCACTGAGATTACGAGCCTATAAAGATGCCAACAAACCGACAGACCGACAGACGCAGCGACGGAAATGATTGAGGTGGACTTTCGTTATGTAGATACCATAAAATGCACAAAAAAGCGTATTCTCTCAAAATCGAAATTTTTCGCGATTACAATACCAGAATAATATTGTGAGGTTGTGCTGCTATTTTTTAAAAATCGGTGGAGGAGTAATTAGCAAAAAACAACTCCAACTTCACTTTTAGGCGTTTTAGGGGCCCCTAATAATTTAATTTTTTTCTTGGACAGGGTGATATTGGTATGATATTGGTATGGTGCGAAGGATCGAGGACGAAAAAATTCCGAAACGTTTTCAATATACTCGTATATATATCATATATATCATATATACAGGTTGTAATTCTTCGATATCTCGCAAGGTATACCTGACAGAAGAAAATGTCAAATACAAAATTATTTGGTTACTTAAGACGCATATTTTAAAAATATTTTGAAATATACAGGATGTTGCGGGAAAGTAGGATAGTGATCAACTTGATTTTTTTATATGGAACTATACCTTTTTTTAAAATTCTTCTGGTTTCCATCAGTGATCTCTATTTAACCCTTAAATATTATTGGGATCGGTTGCGACGTTGCCAAGTTATAATTCATTTTCTATTAATTTCCGGATTTGGAAGGTCGCAAGTAATACGTCCAAATTGATATATTCCTTCTGACAACACTGATGTTACCATTTTTGAATTCACACATTTCACAAAGTAACGGCCATTTTATCACCTGTTAGACCAAGAAGGTCTTTATTTAAGAAAATCTAGATCATAAAATATGTGTTTTCAAACCACGGATTTCATAATACCTTCGGGTTTGAAATTTCAACTTGTAAAGGTAATGTACAATTATATTTTGTTTGTTTCCTGATCTGTTAGTGGAAGACGCCATGATAGCATATTTTTTTAAAAATTTTTTGGAGAAATTATGACGATTATTATAGCTGCATTAAGAAGTCGTTTGTACTCAATGCAATTGCTGTTTTTAAATTGGCAAACCTCAACGTTAAAGCCCTGAAGATGGCAATAAGTATTGCCGAAAGCTTGGCTGTTAGCACCAGCACACCTCTATGCTGTGACCCAGACTCTTTTTTTCAAAATTTTGGTCACAACCCCAAGATTTTCTCATCTAAATTTTTGATTCTGTATGTTCAAAAACCGCCAAGTATTGAATTTCACCGCTCCAGCTGTGGCAGTTTTGAAAATATTTAAGCGTTTCGGTACCGTTTACTGAAAAAGCGGTGTTGCCGTATTTCAGTAATTAACAGAAACAAAATTTTGAAATTGTGAGATCTTACTAAATTCGACATGCGCAATTCGTTGCAATAAAAATAAGTAGAGATTCTGTTTAAAATAAATTAAAATCGGGGATATTTGTTTAAAAATTTGGAAGAATCATTTTTAACTTGGCAACGCCGCAAACGCGAAAAAAAATATTTTAAGGCGAGATAGGGTATTAGTAGATAATTCGATTTAAAATAAAACATACAGGATGTTGCCGTAATTTAAAATTCTGCCAAAAACATCCTGTAGATACAAATTGCTGGTAACATCCAAAATAATATCCACTTAATATTCAAGTAATTCGCTGTTTAATATTATTGAGAAAAGTTGAAGGAATATATGAATTTGGACGTAGTACTTGCCACCTTGCAAATCCGGAAATTAAAAGAAAATAAATCATAACTTGCCAACGTCGCAACCGATCCCAAAAAAATTTTAGGGTTAAATATAGATCAATGATGAAAACTAGAAAAATTTAAGAAAAAGTGATAGTTCTATATAAAAAAATCAAGTTGATCACTATCCTACTTTCCCGCAACACCCTGTATATTTCAAAATATTTTTATAATATGCGCCTTTAGTAACCAAATAACTTTTGTATTTGACATTTTCTTCTATTAGGTACACCTTGCGAGATATCGAAGGATGACACACTAAATGGACACCCTTTTCATTTCCATTTCCATTTCCACTTTCCATTATCCTGAAAAATGGTGCTATATAGAAAAAATAAATATGTGAAAAGTACCAAGTCAATCAATTTTTATCGGTCCGTTGGACATTAACTGGCATCAAGTGAGTAAGCATATGCCTCTTCGGATGTTTGAAAGAGCCACGTAGCATCAGGGATAATCCGCTAGGAATCCTCGGGTATATTCCATCAGGTCGGCCGCTAAGAGATTGCGGAAAATTAATTACATCCCACCAATGGCGAGCGTCCTCCATGCCGCCGCCGCCGCCGCCGTGCCGCACCGCGTCGTGTGCGGAGCGGAAGACAAGGGAATTTCCCAGATTAATGCACCCCCTCACTCCCACCACACCCCCACTTTCAACAAAAGCATCATTTTCTGCTTGATGCTCAGTAATTTCAAACCCTTGCAGATCACCATCAGTCCGTGAAGTGTAATCACTTCCCACGGCACTAAGCGGTGGATGTATTGCAATTGGGGTTTTGGATAATTTTTTTGTGATAAATGGAAACATCATATATAAGCTTTATAACAAAGCTATATTGTTCCTTTTTTAAAAGGTTAAAAGCTTTTATTTAACTTGCAATGTATGTACCCTTGTTCGGGTGGAATCTTGCAACTCAATTTTGAAATACATATCTTCAACCGATTGAGCTGAAATTTTGTATACACGCTTAGTTTGGATGACAATGCACGATACGCTATATGACGTCATTCTAAATCCAATAGTGGAATAGTTATTTAATGCATTTCTACAATATGGGTATCCATATTGATATGAGAACGCCCAGTAGATGCTAAGGGGAATGACAATGTCATCACTGACAATAGACACAATACATCCACTGATGTCATTTTTAGTCAAACGATGAATTTTTTTGTGAGAGTTTGGGGAAAATACTATTCAAAGCCGGCAAGTTGTTTTATCACTGCATGAACCTGACGACCTGAGAGAAGAGAGTTTTTGCATTTGGCGCTCAACTAGAGGCGGTGCTACAACGCAACAACGCCCCACGTAATTTGGGAAAAATTCATATTTGAATTAAAGGGGACGGTCTATTATGTAATTTTAAAAAAGAAAAATAGCGAGAGAAGCATGTTTTTTGAAAAAAATAATAAAAAAAACTTATTTTTACCATACTTTTCACAAATATATCCACACAGAACAATACACGAGAACCCGCTTGACAGATTCGTAAGTCATCTAAGTGTCACAAAGATGCAGTGTTGCCAGCAAGCAGCAGTTATCAGTTAATGTACTTCACGAAATTGTGCAATTATTGCATTCTTTTAGGTTAGTGAAAGACATGGAAAATTCATTCAATGTGTTTTGGGAAAGATGAAAATAAATCATTTTGGGACTTTCATACACAAATGTTCAAAAGGGATTAAGTTTGACCTGATTTTGTTTTAGCAGAAACTGAAATGGAGGTTGAAGGTGGTGTCGTTATACTTACTAGGTTGGGTGAAATATAAAAGATATCTAAATTTAGGCTATTTTAGGTTTAATTAGGTTTGTACCAGGTGGTTACGGGGGGGCCTGGGGGGGCTCGCCCCCCCCCCCAGAGGTTACTGATATCAAACATGTTGAAAAATCTAACCTCACCTCAGGTAAGATTGTCACCTGTTCGGCTTTTAGTGGCAACGGTCCAACGTCAGTCGCACGTTTCAATGATTTATTGGAGCTGATATCGGCCAAATATGACAATAAAACTTAATCACAAACAATATTAAAGCCACCGATTTTACATAAAAAGCTAATATACAAACTAAGTAAAACAAACAATAATACATAACACCTACTTAAACATAAACATCAGCTAGAAAGAAAGGAACATTTGAAATAAGATATCTTTAAATTTAGATAGTTAAAAATGTAGAACGATTCACGATTTTTTGTTATCCTTGTGCAGGAGCCGTGCTAATCTTCCCTGTAACGTTTCAATCTTAGTATAGTCGCTTTCGAAGCGACGTTAAATATCGAGCAAATGTTGGCAACACCGCATCTATTATCATCTGTCAAGCAGTACCTCACTTCTAAAATTGTATAGTTCTGTGTGCATGCCTTACTGAAATATGTTGAAAATACAGTTTTTCCAATTTTTTTCCAAAAAACGTGCCTCTTTCGCAATTTTTATTGTTTTAAATCACATAACAGACCATCCTCTTTACCTTGATAACAAAATTTTCTCAAATCGCGTGGGGCGCCGTTGCGCAATAGACCCACTAGGGGCTTGCGGTGTGAGTAAGAATCTGGCAGCAGTCACAGGAGGTTCTGGATCGAATTGCACGAGTTCCTTTATACAACCTACGCAGTGGTTATCACCAGGTTGTATCAACGACGGTGAAGACATCGACATGAGGTTAGGGGGTAGCTAACGAACCGCTGGTGAACCGAGCAACCACGAAGGGTAGACCGGACAGCCGGTGTGTATGACTGTGACAGCGACGTAAGTGGTAAAGAAGATCCGTGGTAAGGATTTTCCAATAATAAGTTTTAAAGGAACATTTGGGGTGCTGACTTTGGGAAAGTAATAGGGATAAACTCGTGTTGTTAGTGGATTCATATCACCAACATAGTTTTAAGGTTATGTTTAGAGTAGGTCTATATTTTTAGTTTAGTTTAAGGTTTTCATGATGTCTAATAAAAGGAAATCTACGAAAATGAGTGGATATCAGGATAGCGCAAATCCTAAGTTAGAAACTGTCGTTCAAATGATGGCAAATAATATGTATTTTTAGATATAATACGATGATGTGTTTTGTTGTAAGAGTTTGGGGAAAATATACTATTCAAAGTCGGTGAGTTGTTTTATCACTGCATGAACCTTGTTTACGACCTGAGAGAAGAAAGTCTTTGCACAGTGAAAGGGCTTGTTGAGAGTGACTCGAAAAATAATATGAGGTCATTCTAAATCAACTATGGTGGACCAGAGATAACATAAAACGCTGAGATAATTTTATGCATACTGTGATCTTGACACACAGTTTTTGCGCATACCAGACGCGCATTGCGCATGGTGGCGATCCTTCGAACTTGTGATGACATATGATCTGACATAGGACATTAAATCCGAACTTTATGTATGTTCTGTCACAGTGGTTCGGTGCTGTCCATTGTCCAATATAACCTCAAATTGAGAAATGTGCAATTGTTTGTGCGAAATGGAAACGTTTTACCATTTACACTTGTTTACTCTTGATGTATGTGATACATAGGTATATAGTGCTCAGTGTCTAACATTTCCTGATTTGTACCTGGTAAAGTAAGATTCTTATCACAAATTAATTTCATGTACCATACTTGAAAGTTAAAACCTATTAAAAAGAGATTTGTACTTCATTTTACCCTTTTTATTCCACCACTCTTCAACATCCCACCTAATAGTATAAAATGCTCCAAAAATGAAGAATCACCAGTATCACTACTATTATAAAATAAGCCAAAAAAGAAGCTGTAAATAAATTGCATTTTAGTTAAATTCGTTCCTGATATATCAGCAATAAATCATGAAGTCTGTGCCACGATTTCGTAGAGATGTGATGTTAGAGTAGTTATCGTTGTCAAATAGATGTGTTATTCGTAAGTTAATAGTTCAAACTAAAAAAAAAAATGCAACAAAAAGTATATTTGACACATCTGACGACTATCCTAATCTCACTTACCTCTACGAAATTGTGGCACGAACTAATTAAACAACATCTCAAATAAACCAGTATTCAAAAAGCCCGCGGAAACCACATTAGTTCTGCCAGACGCCCTTAGTGTCGCTAGTATCGAATACTGTTTCTAATTTTTATAAGGATAAGACTACTCTTCTGTGTTTTGTTTCCTCTATGTGGTGGACCATCCAAGATGGCCTAATAGTTCTTTTTAATGCACTTCTGCAATATGGGTATCAAATAAAAGGGCTTGTCGAGAATAAATAAGAATTTTGTTTGATATAAATGCAAGGTAATAACTAAAAAGTAAAATATAAATTAAAACAAAAAAACTTTAAAAAAAAAGCTTTTATTTAAAGGTTCTAAAAAAAAAGAAAATAAAATGTTCCTGTAGAGTGTTAACTATCAACTTATAGCCTCATTATACACAATTTATATGATCATAAAAGCTTGTCGCGCGATACACTTGTGTAAATTAACTAGTACCTATTGAATTGACCAACTTGGTCTGCTAAGTTTAACGTGGTTCGTCACTTTGTCTAGAAAGCTAAATCCGCGAGATGGCAGCATCTGTACACAGCTCAGTATTATAAGGAAGCCCCACCTTTTTCTACCTAGAGACCGCCAAAACTAGTATGGCTGTCCCGGCAACGTTGCCAAGTGTTTGTAGTCCACTGATAAAAGAAATGCCGAGTTTTTTATGGCCCATAAATTATATGCGTCATTCGCTAGGCTCTGTCGGAGTGTCGGCCGCCGAAAAAACGTCGGAGAAACAGGTGTTGACGGACATACATATACTGTCTTCCATTTGGCTAGGTATAACGTATAACTTATAAGGAGGGTTTGGGTAACGTCTGTTTTGGATAAATGATTTCTTGTATAGTTTTATACTATTGATAAATGCAAAATTATACGAGTTATTCCATTTATAGGGTATGGGTTCAATGTACTGTCCTTTCTGGCGGTTTGGAATTTGATATAAATACGGCTATTTATTGGTTATCTACAATTAACGATTACCATTTGAAAAATTTTACAATTTGAAAAGGACTATCAGAGTATGTGCAAAAGTATAAATATAGGATGCTATGAAAAATTAGTACATAATCTCGTTGAAAAAGCGATCGTTATAATTATAGGACGTCAGCAATATATCAAACTCTCTGGTGTAACGAATGGTTTCTGTATAAGAATGGTATTATCATCAGAAAACATGCCCAAATATCTTCCTGTTCCTGTCATTTTAGAATCGAGGGGGTGGGGAAGGGGGAGGGAGCAGAAGAAGCCTTTTAAAGTTTGTATATCAGTCGTCTAAATGCAAAACCCGACAAGTCCACCGTAACAAATTTTACAGAAATCAAGAAAAACAGATCAAAGTCTTATTATGAGCGAAAATAATACGAAATCGAGAGTATTATAATATACGATGTTTTAGGATGTTAAGTCCTAACGCCCAAAGTCTAGGACATATGGTTTTTCTAAAATCTGACTTTCAAATTTGGACACGTCGGGTTTTGCATGTTAGGAACTGTGACATGTCGTGTTTTGACTGCTATTTTTGTGGATCGGATCAAAATAAGTGAAACACTTATCAATTTGGATTATTTTACTGAATATAAAGGAATCTAATCAAACACTGTGCTCAACGACAGGAACTATAAACATAAAGCTAGATATTAGAAAGGATACATTTCAAGGTTTACAAGGTTTAAACGTCAAAATCTAAATTTTCTGACAAACAAAATTCTTCAGAACTAGCAAATGCATTTTCACAATTAGCTTCGATCCTCTGCATTAATGTGGACCTAGCTTCTGTTGAAGTAGGCTCTCCAAAATCCGCATCCAAAGCATTTTTCAAAAAACGTGGTTATTTTTATCAATAATTTATCAATACAGCATAAATTAATCTCATTCTCACAGCAAACCGAAAAACACATGAATTCACCACAACGTATTTTCAGCGACTGGATAAAACAAAAACGCACAACGGTCAGAATACCTCGTGCGATCGACATATGACTTGCTCCCGTTGTCCGTATTGGCTCCTGTGGACATGTCGGTGTTTGAAATAAAACACCGCTTGGACTTGTCGGTGTTTGCACCTAAGTCTAGTTTTTTTAGCCAAATATCTCATGTCTCATATCGAGTTTTGTAAGCGAAAAATATAGAAAATGGTAGCGCTTCAAATAATGAACAAAATGGTATATAAAACTCTATTTTGAAAAATTTGTGACTTGTCGGGTTTTGCATTTAGACGACTGATATATGTATATTACAACATTTTTCTTTAAACATTTTAAATAGTATTTTCAGAAATTTACAAAATGCAAATGCTAGCTGTCCAAAATGTACGCAGCTAGGTAAAAAAAATGGAGTCAAGTTGATTGACTTAGTACTTCCCACACATAACGGTGATATTATATCTATATATCTTATCCCCCCTGCAACCAAATTATCGCCGGCCCGCCCTAAGAAAAAACATGCAACACAGCAACTCTCGTGAATAGTTTCTTGCATCTCTATACGAACTAGGACAACATAGTACATTATGCTGCTGGATCCTTCTTCCACAGGCCACTAGCCCATGGTGAATACAACAAATTTTTCAGTTTTACAACCCCACCCCCCAATCACCCCAGTTTCACCCTTCATCCAAAAAAACGTGGAAAATGATCAGAAACCCCTAAAACGCCTAAAAACAAAGTTTGGGCTGTTTTCATATTTTTAGTTTTTCTATTATTGCCGCGCCGCCACTAATCCGATTTTTCCAAAACATACGCGTTTTCCATCCTCACCTTGGGAGTAATACTATGTCAAAATTTCATTGAAATCAATTGAACAATTCTCGCGTTACGCGATATCGAACGATCTAAAAGAATACTCGTATGTATACATCACAAATTCTAAGTCCCGTGGTCTTTATAATAAGCATGCAACGTTCGGATGGACCTAAAAAGTGTATCATGCCGCTAGGTTTTTCATTCACATATCAATGGACAGCCCATTACGAATACAACAAAATTTTCAGTATTACAACCCCCCACCCCCCAACCACCCCAAATTCACCCCCACCCAAGAAAAAGTAGAAAATGATCAGGAACCCCTAAAACGCCTAAAAACGAAGTTTGAGGCATATTTGAAATTTTTCATTTTTTGCTAATTACTCCGCCCCCTGGATAACGATTTTCAAAATGATAGGAACATTACCTACTACGACCCCACAGCATAACGCTGCCCAAATTTCATCACAATCCATGCAGCGGTTACTGAGATTACGAGGGTAGAAAAACGCGACAGACAGACAGACCGACAGACCGACAGACCGACAGACAGACCGACAGACCGACAGACAGACAGACCGACAGACCGACAGACCGACAGACCGACAGACCGACAGACCGACAGACCGACAGACCGACAGACCGACAGACCGACAGACCGACAGACCGACAGACCGACAGACCGACAGACCGACAGACCGACAGACCGACAGACCGACAGACCGACAGACCGACAGACCGACAGACCGACAGACCGACAGACCGACAGACCGACAGACCGACAGACCGACAGACCGACAGACCGACAGACCGACAGACCGACAGACCGACAGACCGACAGACCGACAGACCGACAGACCGACAGACCGACAGACCGACAGACCGACAGACCGACAGACCGACAGACCGACAGACCGACAGACAGACAGACCGACGGAAATGAGTGACGTAGATTTTCGTTATGTAGACATCATGAAACGCCCAAAAAGAGGATTATCTCAAAATCGAAAATTTTCGCGATCACAATACTCCCCTCACCTATCGGTGTGGGAAGTAAAAAGTAGATGGAATGAGTTGAGATTCATAGTGATGACACGTCGTCGTGGCTCCGCCGTTCTTATAGTAATAATAGATTATCAACAACTGAGGTGCCAAAAAATTCAAGCTTTCAGCACTCAAATATGAACTAATAGAAAAAGAAATGAAAAATCTGAACAGTGGCCTGAGAATATTCTAAACGTTTTCAAAAGCTGAAATCGCATTTCAGAAATTTAAGGTAGGGCAATGCCAAAAAAGGTGATTTATCTCGCTAGGTCTTCCCTCACATGTCACTAAACAGTCTATTATGAATACAACAAATTTTTCAGTTTTCCAACCCTTCACCCCCAAACGACCCCAATTTCACCCCCCACCCCAAAAAAAACGTAGAATATTAACAGGAACCTCTAAAACGCTTAGAAACAAAGTTTGAGCTGTTTTTATATTTTTTGTTTTTTTTATTATTTCTGCGCTGCGACTGGCACGATTTATAAAAACCGTACGCACTTTCTATCCTCGCCACGGTAGTGATACTGTGTCAAGATTTCATAAAAATAAATTCCACAGTTTCCTCGTTACACAATACGATCTGAAGAAATACTCGTCCATGCTAGGTACACCAGAAAAAATTCCTTTGGTTTCTGCAATGGGCAAAAGCACCGTACGCAAAAGGCAATGTTCGGATGGACCTACAAAAGTTATTTCTGTCGCTAGGCCTTCCTTCACAGTCAGTGGGCAGTATTTTATGAATGCAACATTTTTCAAATTTGTAACCCCCAACCACTCCAAATCTCACCCCACCAAAAAAAAGTTAGAAAATGATCAGGAACACCTAAAACCTCTAAAAACGAAGCTTGAGGAATATTTGATTGTTTTTGTTTTTTGCGAATTACTCCGCCGCCCATGTACCGATTTGCAAAATTAGCAGCATAAAACAATAACGACGAATAACAAAAGGGATAACGTAATAACAATGGTAACAAGAACTATTATAAAAAATACTGGGATTAAGCCAAGAACATGCACTCTGAAAGACAGGCTTCAGAGAACTAAATACATATATATTTAAAAATTAAAATACAGGAACCTATCTCATTTTGCGAACAAAAACTTCGTTTTCTTAGTCCCCTTATTGTAGCGGCATGTTACAAAGTCGCCACCGACACCGCCACGCTGCCACCGCCGCCTGCCGCACCACTTTGCAATTTTTTTATGATGACCAGACAACCCGTACCTACCGCCAGTCGCTAGCACGGTTAGCAATGTCCACGGCCGTCTCTAATATCTAAGCTAAGTGAAGGCGGCTGTGCAATGTCCCTAATGATTTGGCAACACCGCGTACGAATAACCATCTAGGTGTGAGAAATGGGCAGGATCAGTGTGGGGCGTGTCAGTAGGGATTTTTCAATAGTTTTCCGGTCTTTTCTCCCTTACTGTTTTGAGTATCGCTATCAAATTTTGTGGATGGGTAAAAGATTCATGATTACGTGATTTTACTTCAAAAAAATTGAAAAATAATGAGCAGTAATCCACCCAGCCAAATTTTTTTTTGGAAAAAATTGAGCTATGTAAAAAGTGTCACATTCTTGTCACAGATATAGTGCATCTGATTATAAGTGGTAAATTATAACCTTCTAGCATATATATATTTCCAGCAAACGCGGACACAATATCGGAGAAATACTACACAAAAAAGATTCAAAATTTCAAAAAAAATCAAAAATAACTGATCAAACACATCATATTGGTATGTCCGAATACATAAGAACATTATAAAGTAATTATTAAGCACAATATAGAGTGTTTCTAAAAGGTGACCAACCACCTTAAGTGTGTTGAAATTTCAGTTTTATTGAATTCCTATAGGTACTTACGCAAACCTCGCGACAAGCTTTTATGATCATATCAATTGTGTATAATGAGGCTATAAGTTGATAGTTTAACACTCTAAAGGAACATTTTATTTTCTTTTTTTTAGACCCTTTAAATATAAGCTTTTTTTAAAAAAGTTTTTTTGTTTTAATTTATTAGGCAATAATTCAAAAGTTATATTAAAATAAAAATTTATTTTTGAGTCTAGTACCGAAGACGCCGATAGCTCCCGAACGCGTGTGACGTCAGAATGTTGTGGAGTGTTGTCTTTTCACCAACGACGTCCTACGTCCGATACCTACTCGGATACCTATTACCAATAATTTTTATAGATTCTCAGCTAACCGTGAAAATGGTGTAACTAGTGTATATTTGTTGCACCATTGACGATGAATGTAGTTTGCAGCTCGAGACGAAGTCTACGATCAAAATAAGTATATCTTTGAATGTTTGAAATTAGATTACAAATTCCAGTAATAAATTACTTAATCAAATATATTTTGTTGAAGCAACTCTTTCGGCAGCACAGAAGTGGCGCAACGTTTTAGGGAGGAGGTAATTGGTTTTAACGCGTCGCGTAGGCTTTCCTATCGGACAATGACTGTGTTTGAGTGGGTATTGGTTCGAGCCCAGGCCTTGACAGCAATTTTTTTATTTTCTTTGTACCATAAAATTTATTGGTATGATTTTTGCACATGTTACACGCATTTTTTTCTACGATCGACATATTACCTGGCTAACCGTTCTGAAGCTACGGGGTATAGGTAAGAGGGGTATAGTTGTAAAAAACATGGCCGATTTCATTCGTAAAATAGCCATGGGCGTGCGAATTTTACGATTTTACGTGAATACTTCAGACTATGAAGCGTTTTTCTACTTCAGGGATATTTGGCTATGAAGCGTCGTTCATTTTTAAATAAGATAGTAACAATAATAACGATGAAAAACAGTGTACCTAACAAGCTGACAAGACAATAAACTCGACAAAACAGGTATTCAAAGAGTTTGGTACAATCTGTAGAAAGATTATAAACACGACATACAAAACGCCACAGGTATTTCGATATTTCCAGACAGAGAGAGAGAGAGACAGGAACATAAAGTTGGTGGCAGGGCGGCCAATAGCAAGATTTCTTCTCCATGTCAACGGCATAGTTGCAGATCCTCAACCAATAAGGTTCCCTGACAAGACGTTAGATGACAGGATTCGTGAGTTGTTGCCGATTCACCTGAAGTTGATGATATCCTCAGAAAATATGTACATTTTATGACAGGTAGATTAAGAAATATATTATAATATATAATTAATTTTGCTTTTTTTATAAATAAACTTGGCACCATCGAACATTTTTGTCCGCATTCCTTTTGTAGCTTCAGATCCGGTGGTCAGATAATAGATATATTTTTAAATCGTATTATGTTAGATATATTACTTGCACTAATGCAAAATAAGTACCAAATTATTTCTAAATATTTAAAATTTGAGTACAAAGTTATATAAAACATCTAAAAACTTATCTTGAAATATAAAATTATCTGAAGCATAATTCTCCATCCCCTAAAGCGTATACAGCAAAATATAATTCTAGAGTTAAGATAATAAAAAATACTATGTCTTGCATCTATAAGCGAACCTAGAAGCATGCGAAATAACACTTCAACACGCTCAAAATAGAAAAACCCGATTCAAGTGTATTTAAACCCACATAATAGTGCAAAATAACAGAACCTTTCCCTTTCGCTTACCTAAACATAAACAGCCTTTTGTCGGCGTTTACCTGATTTTCATCTATTTCAACCACACCTCAACGAACGTGCTCTGACGGTAGTTATAGTCCAAGTCAATTAGGAACACAATCAGAAGAGCAGTAGTACAAGGCATAAAAAGAAAAGCTTTCAGTGTCATTATCGTCGCCAGCCTGGACACAGACTTAAGACAATGTCAAAAGTGGAAATCAGTCGGAAGACCACATAAACTGTTATGGTACAAGCATATTGATTTTGTAGCAAAAAAGTTAAACTCTGTTTATTATGCAATTAGAAATCTAAAAATGTGGTAGAACGAAGCTATATACTTCAAGTGTATTATGCTCTAGCCTTCCCACATCTCACATACCTTACTCAGTATTGGAGTGTAGCTTCAGACTGGCAGCGCATTTTTATACTCCAGAAGCGATTAGTGAGAATAATTTTCGGACTAGGTCCACTAGAAACATGTCGCAATCATTTCAAAAGAAACAAGATCCTAACCTTCCCGCCTATTATTATAGTACAATCCGTTATGCTCGTTAAGGGTCTGGGGTATAGCGCGCAAAATTGAGAATCCAACAAAAGACGTTTTCCCGTGTTAGCGAGGAGGCGTGGCCACCTGCTCCCTTTCTCCAGTGTGTGTGTGTGTCTAAGATGAGGGCAGATAAGTCCGAAAGGTCCAAAGGTAAGGTCCAAAGGTCAGTATAAAAATGAATTTCGCATTTCCAAGCGCCTGAAGTTACCTTTAAACTTACAGTAATGAGTCAAAGAGCAAATTGAAGAAGAAAGCTTGCGCTTGTGCAACTATTTAGCCTTTTTTTTGATATCGTGTTTGGTTCTTAAATTCCAGGCATTTATAGAATGTATGATTTTGCGTTGCGAGTTTTTTTGCCCATTAAAAAACTTTTTTGAGAAAATCGAAAATAGTTGTCAGTCATTAAGGTCTTAACTATCGCCTTCTGAAATATTATACATGTACTTTGAAAATAGAGTGCGTTATGCGAGAAATTGTGAGTCCTTGTTTTACATGGCAAATACGTATGTATAAATGTGTGTATCCAGGCCCCTTAAGCAGAATATAGATGGTTTTACGTTGAATCGTAATATCCACCAAAACAACACTAGGAATTACAGCGCTATTCACATCCCACAATTCAACCTAACTACATATAAAAGAAGCCCACTTTACTTATGTAGTACCTTTTACAATAAATTACCTTCATCAATAAAACAGGTCCAAAGTATTTCAAAGTTCAAGAAAAAAGGTGAAAGATCTGTTGGTAGAAAAAAGTTATTATAGCATATCAGAGTTCTTATAAGCCCGACTTCCCTGTGTGGGGGCGGGTTAGAATAACTCCCATCGTATATCCTGCGTGTCGTAAAAAGCGACTAAAAGAAACTGCACTACTGTCGGTATAAGCAGTAACATCTTCTCAATCAACAGCTTTGGGTGGACGAGTTGACAAGAGTCGGGACACCTTCCTATCCTTGAGGTGAGAAATTGTCCTGAAGGCGGATGAATCAGTAGGTACCATCTGGTCAACGGCATGAGGATGCAGAAAACAAATGGGCAACTACTGCATTAAAGATCTTAAAGATATCCCAAGAGAAGCTCGTAAAATGAGTACATTTTACGAGTTCACAACATGTCTGTTAAGACATTGTGACTAGGATGGTGATGAGCCCCACTAATAACCCACAACTTAAATTTAATGTTAATTTTAACTTGTTTTAATTCTCTATATCTGTATTGTCTTGATTTTTCATATGCCTTGTAAATGGGCAGCATGAATAAAAGATACTCTACTCTACTCTATTTTGAACCGTCTTCAGGCCACCTGTCAAACATGTTCCTTTCATTGCCTTTTATTCTCGTCTAGATGACGTGTCATTGTTTTGTGGCTTGTTCTGATTGATCAGCTTCAGTATTCTGCAGAGTGCGTCAGTCTTTGATGACGTGTTGTTCTTCGCCACTTGTCTTGACCGGTCGCCGCGCCGTGGTGAACAGAACAAGAACAGAGAACAAGACAGAACAAGCCACGAAAGAACGTCACGTAGCACTTAGTTAATTTTGACTAAAAATATTACTGACAATGAAAAACATTCAAGTAAACGGTTACACTTTATAGTGGGCTCCCAATTTTTGTTCAGTAGTTACCAAAAAAACATAGAATTGTATAGAATTTAGCTCAAAAGCGTACTGGCTGACCAGCTGTTATCTATCAAATTAGTTAAGTCGTCTCAAGAAGCAAACGCGAGCGTCGATTTTGCGTCAATGGTGTCCACCTTAGACAAGGAAAGAGAGAGGACGGAACGCGCGACTGACATTTCTGTTACCAAATGGCACCAAAGCGCTAGTTCCAGTGCCGTAGCTAATGGGATTAACATTGTGGTTAAGCTATTTGGAGAAATAATCTATTTTCAAATAAAACTCATCAAAATATTGTTATTCACGAGTTCTGTATAGCCAATTTCACCATCTACAGTTCAAATTTAAGTAATTAACATTAGCTTGACTGTGAACTTCCATTTGACCGATATCTTGTCTTGCAAAATGTAAGCTATAACAGATACGTCACTGGAAAACTGATTGTATTTGAACCAAAAAATGCCTTAAAAAATATAATTTTTACACTTTATGATTCGCATGTTAGTGGTACATTTCAAATTATATTTCGGATACATATATATCTCTGAACTAGATATCAAGATATTTGCATAAATTTCGGATACACCAAAAAATATGAACATAAATTTACCAGTGAAAAGTGATTCCAGGCTCCTTCCTGCTGCTGTGGCTTCTACAACGGTTAGCTGCACACCCTACCATTACGCACACCACAATATTTCACAATCATTGGTCTTAAAAACGTCAAATATCGCAAAAGACACCACCTTGACACCACCGTCCGTTTTCCACCAAAATTTTGACAGCTATTCATTTTCGGTAACAGCTAATTCATATAGCATCAAATGGGCGTGCGGTATCCCCTCTCTTTCCTTATCTAAGGTGTCCTTTGACGTATATGCGTCTTTTGACAAATTCCAATCCAAAATGGCGGGATGAGCGAATGGTTGCCGCCAACCTGAGATATTCTGCAGAATGTTTGAGATGCTGTCATGAGTATGACTTGCCAAGGATCTCCGTACTTCTACCGGTATGTGTACATGTTAAAATCCGCTCTTAGAGCTTTAATATTGCATCAATAGGTTCTAAAACTTTATTCCGGAAATTACTATTTCCGCACTGAAAAAAACGTGGGTATTTTTACAAAATAATTACAAACACTGTTACAGCGATTTTCCGATGTCATATATTGTAAAATCCAGTAAAATCTAACAAAAATACTATGGTTTTATAGATCTACTAAATTATGTAAAGCTTGAGCGGTTTACGAAAAAATATGAATATTTTAGTTTTTCATAAAATATTTGTAAAATTACAAAGGTGTGTTGCATTTTTATGACACAAAATTACAAGATAATTGTCATTATACAAAATATTCGTTTTTTACAGTTTTCTTCCGTAAGTTTATAATTATTTTAGAAAAACACTTCAATAATCTTAGTAAAATAATTCATTTCTTGGGTTGGTATCAGTGATAATTTGACTAAAACGCTTATACGGCCATTTGCCTTTACTAAGGTGCACGCGTTGCCGATGAAATGTAGCACTGGTGGGCGACAAGAATCAGCTTGTGTGAACAGCGCTATTTTATGAATTTTGTTTCGGAAGTGCCGGTATTTAACTTGTAATCAAAATGAATACAAAGAGCATTTAAACAAGGTAAGACGACATCTTGGAATTTTGATTCGTCCCATTGACTTTTGCAAAGTATTAAATTAAAAAAATCTGAGACCTATTATTTCCCTAGAAATTAATCACGTTGATCGATAACGATATCAATATCTTGTACACCAAATTTATTTAGAGATTCATTCATTTTTATTTTTCTTCGATATGATGTGATTAATTAGTAATAAAAAATTCTACTAATAATACTTTACTTTAAAAAGAATATGTTCTTTAATTTCAGATAAAGAAGGAAACAAGAAAATGTCCATTTACAGTGAAAAAACCCAGCTCATCAACAGAAGTTTCTTTGAAGAAGCAATAGAATTACTATTTGTCATATATCTTAGTTTTAACCGAATATATCCAAAAAATGTTTCAGTAACTTTGGAAATAATCCAAAGATATTTTACTAAAGTGCATCTTGACTCTGGGACAAAATCAAGTCACACTTCCAGTAACAAAATAGTAATTTCTTGTATTAATAAACTGGCACGACAACTATCTGTTTGCCTGGCCAACAAGCTGATATATGCCTTTTGCCAGCCAATAGGACTGAAACAGTTGTTTTTTAATTCGTATTTATATAGAATTTTAATGTTATTTTCATACATAAAATAAAATCATGTTTATAATGACAGCCTCTTCTTAAACCTTATTATAATAGATTTTTTGTAAGACTGCAACGTAATTGTATGAAATGAAGTAAAACTGCAAAATAAATTATTAATCAATTTGTAATGAAACGTATAATTGTTTTACAATATAATCTAGTCATATCACAAGAAAATGATGTGAAATTACATATCTACAAAATAAATTTACAAAACACATATGAAAAACCAATGTGATATCCTTAAAATTGTGTAAAATTGCACAATAATTTTACAAGTTATAATGTTATAGCACCGACAAATGTTGTGAATACACAAAAATCTGTTTTTGCGAATTTACAATAGATATTAGAAGATTGATAACCAACGATTTTGTTAGTAATTTTACAAATCAGTTTTTAGAGTGCGTACACTAATATCCTCCGACTATATTTCCGCGTCCTAGCAGCACCTCAGCGAACGTGTCCAGGCGCTGTTTAGACCGATTTTGATCGAGTGGCCACCCTGACAGGCGTCACAATACGCCCTTCGTCGTTCGTTAATCTAGTGCACTTTGTCACCGGCCACGATTCGCCTGTACGAAAAATATTCCGTAATTGTTGCAGTTCTCACTGAATGTAAGATGCAACTGACACATATCCTTCGCAAATGGGATATGAGCGGTTTTTATGGCAGGGAACGTCACTCTTTCGTCAATGGAAGATGAAATGTTGAAGCGCTGCTTTGACGACTACACGTATGCATTTGCCTGTCAGAATAGATTTCAGAAATCAAACATACTTACGTTTTCAAATGACATTACGGTATAGTCAAAATGTGTTGCGACCCTGGTGACCTTTTTTCGCTTTATAATTGTTTTTGTCAATTTTGAACTATATCGCTTAAACCCCCTTTGCACTATGAGGTGGTGACGCCTTTGGTTGTCCATAAAGGGACATGCGCTGAGTGGCAACCTCCAAGGAGAACAACTCTCGCAAGAACTATCTCAAGATCTATGGCCAAAAACTCTCGACTCGCTACAAGTCGCGCTAACGCAGTTTGTTCCGCCATTTATATATCAATATACGCCTTTATATTCGCCGCGTCTCCGCTACCCTTGTGACCATCAGCAGAACCCTGCAGGGTCAGAAGAAGCAGCGCACCCAACCAACGCCACCAGATAATCAAGGTAACTAACCATTTTTTAGAGCCTCGCGCCATCATCCATTAATTTTCAAAGGCCGCCTATATTCGCCCCAAAAGGGCTACGCCACCGCCAGGCACATCACGTGTCCGCAACAAAATGTAATATACAATAAGCCGAATTACAAAAAATTAAGTCAGGTTGATCAACTCAGTACTCCTCATACATTGCGGTGACCATAGCAAGAAGCTATATTCTGAGATCCCTTGCAACCAATTCATCGCCCGCCCGCCCGCCCGCAAAAAAGTATTTTATGCCGCTAAGTTTTTCTTTCATAGATCAATTGATGGCCTATTATAAATACAAAAAAGTTTTTCAGTTTTACAACCCCCACTCCCTAACCAGCCCAATTTCACCCCCATCCAAAAAAGAAGAATATGGCCAGGGACCCCTAAACGCCTAAACGTATTTTGGATCTGAGCCACTCTGCTCTAATCTAATCATTTGCAAATCTAAAATGACAAACATAATCTCGAACATTTGATGTTCTAACTAGTGCCTTTTGATGAGTCTGCTGCTTCAAGTTTAGACATACATCAAAACCTTTCGAAACTAAATACTTTATTTATTAAACTATTTTCCTTATTGCGTCGTAGTGTCTTTACATAAAAATAAACATTTTATGAAAATATCCAGGTCTATATCAAGAAATATGTAGGCAGAGCTTGATGACGTGGACTCTGTCAGTGCGAAAAGCTCTAACTATTGCTTTCAAATTTGAAAACCGCTTCACAGCGGCACGCATGTGCATGTTTCGAGATTAGCGTCTTTTCTGTTCTATGGTCATACTACTGAGAAGAAACACAAAATGATTCTTCTACCGAAGAAAGTAAGAAATCTCTCTTGAGGCGTTTAGTCAAAAATTGGTTCAGGAATACATGGTTCCATCCAGGAAAACTAAACCATCCATAAATGCAAAAGTGTGCTGCTGGGAAATTATGGGTAAACGCTGTCTAAGCTTAATGATCAACCATGTCCAATGATTTGGAAATTGGGGAAAGCAAGGCATCTTTGCATAATTATCATAAGAGCAATGGAAAGGGCTGATGCCTTGTGCATTGTACAGTGTTGGAGCCAGATTTGTAATTAGCGCTCTCAAAATATTCAGAATACGATGTTTTGTCCTGATAGAAAGTCTAATAAAAGGCGTTTAGTAAAAGAGCTGTTTATGTTTTCAATTTTTTTCTATTGCTGCGCCGCCACTGACACGATCTCTAAAAACCAGGCGCGTTTTCTGTCCTCGCTATGGTAATAATACAGTGTCAAAGTTTCATTAAAATCAATTCAGTAGCAATACTCGTACTGTGTGGCTATCGTATATTGACCAGCGCGGCATGGGGAGCAGGAGGTGCCCTCAGGAAGCGATCGTCATTATCGATCGTCCAGTCTAAAAAGGGATAGAAAACACAAGTATAACAGGGACACTGAATATCGTCTGCTGCGATTATCCAAACCCGACGCTGGACCGCCTTTAAGGTGGGGGAATAAAATCTACTGTTGCCGGTTGTAGTTATAAGTTTTATGCAGTAGATAAATAGGATATTAAGTGAATATAAATTATTTGCCGTATCCTTTATATATCATATGAAGCAAGTCGTAAAAGAGGGAAATGGGATAGAATTATTAAGTGTTCTAGCAACGTTCTTACTTCTTTCACCGAATTTTATTCGTTGGTCACCCAGTAAGATACTGTGTCAAAACTGCAACAAAATCAATACAGCGATTTTCCCGTTACACAATACAGAACGATCTAAAGCTCGTGTGTGTTATACATCAAAAAATTCTAAGTCCCCTGGTTTCTATAACAGGCAAGGCAATGGTCCGATGGACCTAAAAAAATGTAATGAGAGGCCAATAATTCTGCTTTCTCTAACCAGCAAGGTGATGGACAAATGCATCAAACGTGATCTTTTGAAATGCCTGAAACTCGTCGATTCGTTTGGAAATTTCACGTCGCGTCGTTGCTCTTGATTTTTTAGAAATATTTCGGTCAGCTATGGCATGTGGCTCTCCTAAACAAACTTTTGGACTACGACATGTCCGTTAAACTTTGCAGTTGGTTAGCGGAGTTCCTCTCTAGTCGTAAAATCTCCACATACTTCTAAATATAACATTCACGCAGAAGTTTCGCAAGGATGGTGTTAATGGTACGTGCACATAAATCGGCATCGGACGGACGGTACGGATAGAACGGTCGGTACGGTACGGATTTTTTATTAGGGTATCGCACATATCTGATCGGAATCGTCAGAAGAATTTGAAATCAGTTGCAAAAATGCAAATGATCTGCAGGCAGTGTTGCCAGGCAGATCAGATTTAAATTCGCTACTGAGCCGCCTGGAACGTCGCTACGTTGTCGCCACACAAAAATAACGTATATTTCAGCCCGTGTATAACTTTATTCGTGGAAGGAAGGGCGGTAGGTGCAATTGATGTTAGGTATATGTATAATATAATATAACCTTTCATTCAAAAATAGTGGATTACCCAATACATAGTCTCGACACAGCATAGTAAGCAACCAGCAGAATATCTCTGAGGATTTCCTGTATAAAAATGGTTCAAACAGAATTTGACTTTCGGATAATTTTGCGGGTGTGAAATCTGGGTAGAGATGCGAAAATAAAAATATTGATACCGGTACCAATTTGATATTTTTTAGCCAAGTACAGAGCTGTACACGCCAATGGAGGTGCGTTTGGTTCGTAATTATTCTCGATACCGATACCGCTACAAAAGTAGCGATACCAGCTTAGAATCACTCAAAAAGTATCTAAGATAAAAATACTCGATGTTAGTGCAGTAGTAAAAGGGGAGATGCGCGTGTATTTGCCGCCAACCTGAGATATTGTGTTCATTCTTTACTATGCTGTGGTCTCTACATCAAAAGAAGACAGTCTGGGCAAAACCGAAAAGAAGAATAGACAAGCAGTATCAGTGGCGAAAAAAAGAAGTAACAGAATTTTTCAAAAAGTCACTACAAATCGGTTTATTTCCTTTAATCGCCGCTACGTCTCAACGTAATCAAAATGACGCTATTTTCGCGACAAGTTGCTATGAATGGCAGCACCGTCTGCAGGCGGTACAGGTAGAAACTTGGAAAATGCCGAAGGTGCCTCGGCAATCGCAGATCAGCATCGCACATACGTCGGTATCGGCACGCACGGCACGCATCGGCCGGCTTTATTCTAGTTGCTATATTTTCACCGGATTTTGAAAATCCGATGCCTACCGTCCCGACGTATGTGCGATGGTTCATTCAATTTAATAGAAAGTAACTTTTTCCGATCCGTACCGTCCGTCCGATGCCGATTTATGTGCGCGTACCCTAACTACGAATTCTATCTACAGTTTCGCGAATGACAGTACTTCGCTTGCGGACAACATGATCTCGGTGATCGAGCTGGAATGCAGAATGCTGGCAGCGGCCGCACCGCTTTGCTGCGCCACATCCAGTCCCTTTGTCACTGACATGTGGTTGGTGACCTCTCACCGGTATTTGAACAGAGCCTTATTCTTTAATCTAGACGCTCAAAGAGCCTGTTATATGCGCCCACAGCAAGATATCAGCTTCCGAACATCACGAAACTGCCTTTATTATACGTATGTACTTTATTAAACGTTTTCAAAACGGTTTGAGTTTTCAAATACATCGTGGAATTGGATGCGTTTACAAAACGTTTTCTGTTCAAGGTCGATTCGCTAAATTTTGGGATCGTATCGAGATACAAGTGACGTGGAAACACCAGCTGTCACTTTCAAAACGTTTTGAAATGAACTATCCACAATGCGTTGCTGTCTAATGTTATTATTGTCAATTTATTAAAGTTTATTCAAAATTTGAAATTAAAAATTTATGATAAACAATAAAATAGGTTTTAAAACTAGAAAATGCCATTTTCCAAGAGTGTCAATTGAAGACGTTTTGAATGCGTTATGAAAATTGTTTAGAAACCTATCGCGGAAACACCGACAATCCAAAATTGCAAAACGTATTGAGTATTTTTGTCATTCATACGTCTTGAGCGATTCCAAGTTGTTATCCATACCTTTGTAGGGGTATCGGTATCAAAAATAATCAGATACTGAGAAGTATAGTAAATTGCACAAAACCCTCTGCACGAACCAAAGGCGCCTTCATTGGCGTGTACAGCTCTATACTTGGCCAAAAAATTTGAAATTGGTACCGGTATCGATACTTTTTATTTGCGCATCCCTACACAGACTTTTAACCCATATTGGCACCGTCAAGGTCAAATTCTGTAGGAACCATTTTTGTATACGAAAGCCTCAGAGATACTGCTGCTCTGCTGTGTCAGCACATTTGGTATCGAACAGGAGACCTGGAAAAACATGGATTGGAGAAAATTGATCAGATTTTTCCTTGAAGCATATTCAACCATTAGAAATTATTTTAACAACTTGAGTTGTTTTAATCATATCTGAATAGTCATTGGTTGATAATGAAGATGGATTGAAGCGAATGCATATTTCTCATGTAAACCTAAAAAAGCAGCGCTATGCTACCCCAGCTCGAAGGGGATGATGTAAGCAAAATAACATGTTGACAGGAGCTTTGTTCCAATGAAATAACAATTGAAAGACTAATACGTAGGGCGGGAGACACTGGCCTTGGGGCACGGGCGTGGCGCTCGCAAAATGAACTCTTAGAGTTATCCACTCCACACGGATACATAGTGAGCCTGTTTCAATTATACAGAGTATATACTGGATATATTTCATTAGAAAGAAGTAAGAAATCAATCACGATATTTCGCAAAAATAAAAAACTAGGAAAGGAACGTGACCTCAATTTTAACCCTGGCCCATTAGCAGCTATGTCAAAAACAAATTTTCAAATTCAGTTGAAAACAATAATTTTTAATGACGAATTCTGAAAATTTGACTGATTGTGAACGCAGGCATCATGACCAATCTCTGTGGTCGAACTGGAACGTAAAACACTGGCAGCGGCTGCTTTGATGCTGTTACAATACCTGATGGAGATATTGATTGGGGACTCAACATTATGGTAAAATTAAATGCCTTCAACACCCAGTACTGGACACTATCGAATTTTTAATGGGGGGGGGGGGGGGGGGGGGGGTGCAGTATAAGTGTAAGTTAGGGGATGGTTTTGGATTTTCCAGAGGTCGGAAATTGAATCTTATCTTAATTAGACAATGCCGATGTAGTAGCATTTCCACTAAAAGCATGCAAATGCAAATAAGATATTTTCCGCAACAGCACAGATCGGTAGTAGGTAGCGGTTTGTTCCTATATTTTTTTAAACCAAATGCGTGAGTTTGGGCAGCTGCAGATAATAATTAAATGAGAAGATATTATTCTTTAAGGGAAACAAAAAATGTTACACGACTTTTTGATAATGTTCTGAAAGTCGCAAACCAACCCCTAACTTTGGCACACTGTAGGACAAAAACTATTGGTCGCACACGTAAAATGTACAGTTCAAAATATGCAGAATTTTGCTTTCTCCATAAATCATTTAAAACTTTATCGATATCTCTTACCAAAAATCGCTACTTTTCGAAAATCTTTGTGAAGCAGAGTTTCCACCCCCCACCCCTCTAGCGGACACCACCCGAGGTTGCAAACTTAAGTGTATGTTAAGAGGACCAATATCTACCATCACATAAATTTCATTTCGTTTCGACCTTTTGCTGTCAAAAACAGTGGCGGCTCGTGACAACTTAGAGAGGTAGTGCCAGAATGACAGCCAAAATTTCAAACCGATATAAAATTGACAAAAATACTACTAGCCAATAAGCCGAATTTAACTGAGTTTTTATGTTCGACTTACCAAGCGTCGATAAACTGAAAACATTATTCATATGCACCTCAGATTTGTCATGGGTCTTCATTTTCTCCTATATATGAATTAGATCATTCGTGCCTTTTTTCGCCCAAGTGTCATCGCCTACAAGTAGAACACACACAAAACAAAAGAATTTGTTAACTTCTTCACAGTCACTTCTCCAATTGTTTCTATCATAAATAGTTTTATTAAATTCACGACAACGCGATTTCTGTCCACTACCAATAAGTTTTTCAATTTATTTTTAAATCAGGTGCTAGACGTCCTAATTCCTTAATCTGCAGTTTTTTTTCCAGCGGAGGATTACTAAATGAGTTTATTAATGCGCTAATTTTATTCACTTTCGCTCCAATGATATATTTTAATTAAACACGCCCGAAAACACTCAAACTAATAAGATCTAAATTTCAAACCTAGTAACGAGAAAAGTCGACATCAGCATCAAATATAAACAAATCGAAACTGCTGAATCTACTTCGGATTTTCGTATTTAAAATCTATCCAAACGTCCAGCATAGCGTTATCTCTGTCACTCATATGCGCGTGTGATAAGATTTCTCTCACTCTGTTTGTGCCTTATAAGAAACGGCACGGTAGGCTGTTGTCATCCCGCCGTCGCGCCGCGTCGTCAGCTCTCATCGTGTGGGCTGCCACGATGCCACGTGTTGTCTGGTGCAAGCATCTATGCGCTGAGGCGCTATTGCCATTTCATATAAAACAGAAAAGGTCTTTGGAACCTAACACAGAATAAGAAAAGGTTAAGAGATAGATAAATATGTTTTTGTCGAAAACTAAGCTAGTGCTATGGCACTGTGGCACTACCTCACCAGCCGCCACTGGTTAAAAACCTTTTTCTATGACGGCGACGTAACGATTAGATAGAGTATGGTTTGTAGCTTGTTGAGTAGCGTTTTGCTAGCGTGTATCGTCTAAGGAAATGGTTTCTACTGCCTCATCCCTAATCTTCCGCCTACTTCATGCGAATTCCTTTCACTTTTCCTTCTCACACCGAGCATCGTGCGTGAAATCACCGAGCGAATTCGACCATGGACCCAATTCTCCAGCGTATTCGGCCCTCATTAAAATAAATTAAACACAGGCACGTTTCTAGTAATCTGGTCTGCCAACAAAAAGTTTTCAATTACCCGCTACCCCATCGACGACTATAAGGAGGGCGTGCGGAGAGCGAGCGAAGTCCGCGAACGAGATAACTCTCCCATAAAAATCAAAACATTGGATGGGAGAGAGGGCGGTGGTCCTGCGGGACACTGTTAGCTTCGAGTGGTCACGCTTTGTTCGGATGATACGCCGCGCCGACCGCAAGGAGAAAGTGCAACGGTGATTGAGTGATTGATATGAAGATGCTCCGAAATTTGTTGTATTCAGGGGCGCCGATTCCGTGGGTGCTCAGATGCTCCAGCACCCACGAGAGGTAAATAGTGGGTGCCGAGCACCCACGACTATGTATCTAAAATAATTTTCATTCTCAGCTTCTCTATCATAAAATTACTGATAGAAATTCTTGCTCGTACTGAAGCTTTGAATGCAGACATCTCTGTATCTGCAAAAAGCCGTTAATAATATTAATACAGTCAAGGAAGTTATACCGTCCCAAAGAACTGACGAAAATTTTGAAAACGTCTAGAAGTCTGCTGTAGATTTAGCTCGTACTTTGAATTGGATGAACCTAAAACTCCAAAAATACGGAGCATACCTAAAAAGATAGACGACTCTACAAGCGAACCGCACGAATTTTCTAATGCAGCTGACTCTTATCGAAAATGTGTTTTGAAGTGTTAGATAAAGTCGTAGGCTCTATTGAACAGCGTTTTACTAAAGATACAATGACACACTTGAGCAACATGAAACTATTTCTTACTCAGAAAAATAATGATACAAGCAATTATGTGAAAAACTTTTATGGAGATGACTTTGACATACGGATCGTTTGACTCTTCATCATATGCTACTGATATAAATAACTAAAAATATAGGTAGCTCTGTCATTAAAAAAGGCGAAGAACCCACGAGAATTTTCAAAACCCGCCGCCCCTGGTTGTATTGGCCTTGTCCATGAAGCAGTGGCGAATGTAAGGGGGTGCACAAGGTCCGGACCCCCCCTCCCCCTGAAGCTACCAAGGGATTTGGAAAGATATGTATACACACAGAAAAATCTGTCGTTCTGTCAAAGTCTTACGCTTGAATTCAATGGGACGTTGCACTCAGCATTCCTCAAACATAGCGATGTTTTATCCAATGGGAAGTGGTAACGAATTATATCGTATTGTCGATTCAACTACAAGATGTCATTGGATTCCAATGAATTATTCAATCGCAGCCTGTCGTTGAATCGAATCTGTGTGTTGGTAATTGATTCTAAACTAGGGATGGGCCATCGAAAGACAACATCGATGTTGGACATCGATATCAACATCGACGGTCTGCCATCGATAACTACGATATATCGTATTCAAAACATCGATGTTTGAACATCGCAATAACATCGATATATCCGGGTATTGGTGTTTTTCAATTTAAATGTTAGAAATAAATAATGATATGTATTTTACTAATAAGTATTTCAAATTCCACAACATAGTAAACAGGAAATAATAAACACCAGAAACTAGCTAAACTAACACATTTTATTAAATTTTAATAAAAAAAAGTTTTGGTTGACTATTTCCTTTTTCAAATTGCTTTGCAAGTTTAGCGAATTTGAGAAGATGAAATCAATCTCAAATCATTTTGAAATAGGATAAATAAAAAACAATTACCTAACATAGAAGACTACATTGTGAGGATGTGAACCGAGGTTTTTATCAACTTGCCAAATCTAGTAGCTTGAGATTATACCCCCCTCCCATAAATTCGTCGGTGTTGTTTTGGTACAGAATAGTAGTAACTAGTTCACTGAAAGGAAGTAGAATGCACACCTCTACAAAGGAACCCAAAGCGCCTCCAATTGGTATTTTAAGTCAAGGGGCAAAACCGAAGACCAGAAAACTGCAGACTCGCTAAGCTTACTTTTTTGTATATTTTCAATTTGTAATTGAGACTTTTAAGAAAACATCGATGCAAATTTTTAAAAACATCGATGTTTTCATCGATGGTTCAAGTTAACAACATCGATGGTAAAAACATCGATCATCGGACGTGAAACATCGATGTTTTCCAAATATCGATAATTATCGCCCACCCCTGTTCTAAACTACTTTCTTTTCCTTGGACCAACAGATTTTATTGCGAGGACAGCTGATCCATTCGTTAGGATGTTTAATTGTGTGATGTTGTATGAAGTTATAAGGAGCATGATATAAGAATTAGACATAAGCCTGCACCAGTTGTTGCATTTTACCTGCAATATAACTGTCTGACTAATCTAAATACCTACATTCAAATGTGGGTGTTAGCTTTTCTAAGCCCCAATGTCTCGGTAGGTCCTCCATTTAATATATAACTGGACACATTTAAATCATACAATTGCTGATGCAATACGCAAAACCATGAGATGACACAACACGGCTAACACCGAAACCACACAACGAAACAACCTCGTCCATGCTGGCGGGTTGGCATCGATAATAACACTGAGATGATTCCCCTGTTCTTTCTTTTTACGTTCATTGAATCGGGAATTTAGTCCCGCCAAATACTGATTATAGTTCAGCGAACAACAAGGGCAATTGAAACAAAATTAATTTTTATCAGATGAATTATCACTAACTGCTGTTGCAGTAATAATTTTGGTACATTGAATAGATTGTATGCTTTGCTTAAATGAAACATAGGGTAAATTTCGAAAACAAAAGAATGTTTTAATTACATTATATGCCAATACTGACATTAGAAGGATTATACATATCGTTAGAACGAATATAAGATTATTTTGAATTTATTGGCGTAACTGTGATCACTTCGAAAATAAGGATTGAATTCTTTCAATGACATGGATTTGAAACAACTGTAAATATATTTAAAGCGATGGAAAAACATCCAAATCCTAACGATTAATTGGAATTGGTATATTTCCATCTTCATCTTGCTTCAGCCTATGATTAAAAGGGTCGCCTAAACGGCAATGCTGCCTATTCAACAGAGTACACCAATAAGCAGCGGATGAGGTGTTGGACGAGATGGGAAAAAACCTCGCCGTTTAGTGTTTCTTTTTTAAAATCAATAACTTTAGATATTTTTACTTATATTCGAAATGGTCTTATTTTTTATGATTAGGCAGCATCGACTAGTAGGTCATTAGCTGCATGTTATTGTTGTTAAATCATCTGTCTTAAATTTTATAGTAGAACCCTGTAGTCCTGAGGAATGAGAGTATCTATTCGCAATGGATCGTTGAGATTTTGCGTCCAGTTGTCACTCATCTCGTAGCAATCACGAAGATTAGTCAGTGCCAGACAGGCACCAATAATGTGGGGTATTGCGCAAGAGATTAATGTGTGAGCATTATATTGCCCATCCTCAGATGATGTAGTTTTACGGCATCTCTTCTGCTAAAATCAAGAATTGGATCCCATGGAGTTACAGACGGTTTGGCTTGTTTTCGTGTTCAGTCCTATTCTCTTTGAATTGTTTATACAAGGCGACATGTGGACTTGTTCATCACAAGCTTTAACGGTTTGGACGTCTATGTTTTGAGAAAGCGTCGCAATTTTAGTCGCTTCGTCAGCCAGCTCATTTCCTCGAATTCCTATATGACTAGGTAGAGTAACTTTCTTACCAGCTTGCTTTAAATCTACTAGGGTCTGGAGGCACATCTCATCAGGCGGTCTGGCGAATACCTGTTACTGAGTGCTCTTAACGCAGACAGAAGAGTCAGTTACAATAACTATGATCCTATTGATTGCCGCTATTTGAGCTAACTTTAGTCCTTGCTAAATGACATATTGGTCTGATGCAAATACGGACGTGAGTGGAGTAAGACGAAATGGTCTTATTTATTTAAAATTTTGTTTTAAGTTTGATTTACATATTATGAAGTCATGTTTTGTTACGTAGGTCAAAAAACAACATATCTAAGCCTTAAATAAGGAAAGAGAGGGGATACCGCACGCCCGCTTGATGCTATATGAATTAGCTGTCATTAGCTGTTGCCGAAAATGAATAGCCACCAAAATATTGTGGTGTGCATAATGGTAGGGTGTGCAGCTTACAGTTGTAAGAGCCACAGCAGCAGGAAGGACCCAGGAATCACGTATCACAGGTAAATTTTGGTATATTTTTGGTGCCATTTGGTAACAGAAATGTCAGTCGTGCGTTCCGTCCTCTCTCTTTCCTTGTCTAAGTCGAGAGTTTTCGGGAATGACGGATGGGCATTCTAGAATGCCATCGAATTCTCTAGATGGTTCGATGAAGCGTATATAAGACGCCACGGGTGGCGGGGGAGTAGTTCAGTTGAGTTAAGGTTAGGAGATATTGTATTGAGTTGTGGAGTAAAACAGTGAAAGTTACGTCCAGTTTGATTCTTTGGTGAAGAAAAAGAGGGCGTCCTGACAATATATTAGGCTTTCTAATATTCAAGTATACTGGAATTAGGCAATCCAAGGACCTGTTAAATCAACAATTAATGAATGGCGGCTGATGGCAAAAAATCACAAAATATTAACAAACAACTATCCATGTGGCATACGACCATCAAATTTGTGTTAGGTTATTCCTCTTCTGTCGATTGCAAGTACTATACGGCATCATTTTTGGGCATTGGAAGGTCACGTGGTTTAGATTGTCTAATAGGCTGTCTTAGTTTGGACCCCCCGAACAAAATTTCCTGTCTACGCCACTGCCATGAAGTAAGAAACGCACTTCATGAATTGTCAAACGAGCAGTGGAGCGACTTTCTTGCGGGAATGCTTGACTCAAGGAAAGTAGAAAATGCTCAGAAACGGCAGATGGGAACCATAGATAACCCCCTCTTAATGGGAACAGCTTTCACATATCGACGGTCCTGCAGGTATTGCCTCACGACTGAGAAGAGGGTAGAGGTTTTTGCTGATATCATGAAAGATCAGTGGGTGAATTCTGTAACTCTAAACGAAGGGATAGCGACATTCTTCCAACGCTTTAGCTCGTTTCGGTATTCCATAAATGTTTTCGTTCCGACTCGGACATAGCGAACGCAGACGAACGGTATAAGCGATAGCGAAAGATTGTGCATCTCGTTTGTCAAGTGTTGACGTTATTATAGCTGTGTGTCAAAGTAACAATTTGCTTAAATTTATTTGTGTACTTAACTAACAATCAATGAATCGAAGAGAAAATCTAATCCTTTGCAGTCCCATCCAGAGATATTTAAGCCCACTCGTGAATGGTCGTGAGTCATCGAGCTCCATGCCGAAAGCGTAACAAAGCGTTAAACTTTGGTTCGAAGACATATTTGCAACTGCCTTCCAATTCTTCCGTCCGTAGATATGTGCGATACCCTAATGAAGAATCCGTACCGTACGCATTTATACATTCCGTACATGTATACGGCACCTAGCACAATCCCATTGGTCAGATTTGAATTTTGAACCAATCAAACGGCGAGTGCCGTACGTGTGTACGGAATGTAAATCAGTGCCATACGCAATTACGGAATGTAGTACTTAATGCAGCTGAAAATTTACAAAGAGGAAAGCGATTCAAGCGAAAATATTTTTTTAACTATATATTAAACTGCCGTAAACTTTATTACAAATTATGTTAGAGTATTTTTAAGAAATGTTAAATGTAATAATTGCAAAAATCTGGTATTAAATATTGAGTTCCAGTGGGCAAAGGAAACATACATTACTTACAAGGCATTAAAGAATATAACAAAACAAAAAAACATTATCCAGGAAATAGATGGTTGGGTTTAGGTCAAGAAAAAGAGGGAGTCTCTTTTACTGTTTTGCCGAAGTTTCGGCCTTTATTAGGCCATCTTCAGGGCACAATTTTTTTTATTATTAAACAAACAATTACACATTGCAGTTATAAAAGAATTGAATATATAACATGTCAATAAACAATAACAAATTAAAAATTATTATATTATATTATTATATTATTATATTATTATATTATTATAAAATCAATTTGTTATTGTTTATTGACGTTTTATATATTCAATTTTTTTTATAACTGTAATGTATAATTGTTTGTTTAATTATAAAAAAAACAAATTTTTAGTGCCTTGAAGATGGCCTAATAAAGGCCGAAACGTCGGGAAACCAGTAAAAGAGACTCTTTTTCTTGACCTAACCAGCCATCTGTTTCCTGAATATTATACAGTAGGTCACTAAACAATTGAGCCAAAAAAACGTTATATAAAATCAGTGGGATGAACCGTGTTTAATTGCATTGGGTTTATTTGTTGTAATATTTTGGGTAAGATTATGTTTTTTCTTTGGCCTTTTCTTGGCTGGTTCCCCAGTTGCTGGACGGCCGACGGACCTTTTTTTGCTTCCTCTTGTTACTCCAAGCTTTCTTCTATTTAACGCTGTAGGCTGAACTTTAATGGTGGACTTTTGCCTATAGCGCTGAGCACACGAACTTCCCGCAGTACATAAAAAACTTTCCCAAGCAGTGCTTGTCCTCACCTGCTTTAATCGATTTGTTCATATTATGCTCTATGCTATGCTCCGACTCTATAAGTTGCGTTTACTAGTACCATTGATTAACACATTTATACGTACTTTAATCAATGCTAGTACTTATGTCCATTGAATAACACATTAAATACTTTAATCAATGCTATGTCTAAAATACCTACCTACATATGAGCCTTGGTTAAATTCTTCCACCCATCGTCTAGCATCTGTCTCAGTCAATAGGTTTGATCTATATTTTCCAGGACTCAGTTCAAAATATTTATAATTAGGAGGTATAGTAAAGCCCAGAGATATACCATTTGTTTACAAAGTGAGGATCTCCGCAAAAAGTGCCGACAGAGGAAGGGAACGGGGTCGGGCTGGGCATTCGAATTCGTTGGAGTGGGCAACAACGAAAATGTTCATTCCATCCAATAAAGTACTCATACATCAGTTGGTTGAACAAGATGTTTGATACTTTATTATCTGTTGATAAATATAAGGTAGAGACTTTTCAATATAATCGTATAAACTATATTAAATTATTGCTTTCTACACCCAATTTTAACGGTAATAAAGGGAGGCAACTAATGTTGAAAAATGGAAGTTATATCAAAATTCCGTCACAATCCAGCTGGTAGTATCCAAGCTATATGGAATCAAAAAATCTAAGTTCTCAAGGTTACAGGCATAGAAAATATTCTATTGATTTTTCTTTAGGGGCATGTCACAAAATTATGAGGTCTTGAACTGTACTGTATTGTTATTGCAAAGTAAGTTTACTGTGTTGGTATATTTTTTACGTGAATCTTCAAATATATTATATATGTTTACCCTACCCCTTATCACTTGGTGAAGCCTGCAGAAGTTGCGGCCAATTGGATGCCACTTAAGATTGGAGGCACTGTGCTTGGAGTAGGTAACTGTGCGAGATTTTTTGGGTGAAAAAGTTTTAAATTAATTCTTCCTCACTTTTTCATCCTTTCCATACTTCTTTGGTACAAACAAATGCCTCCTCTTCCAGTTTTGCTTTATGTCCACGGTTGCTCGCGACATTTTCAGAGTACTGAGATAAATTATATTCTCATTGGTGGGGTTGTTGACGTGGATTATCGTTAACGACAAAAATATTTTTATTTTATTGCGTAGGTAGATGTCGTCATCCTGTCTTAGGTTATTTCAGTATTTGAAAATTTTTATGACTTCTAGAACATACCTTGGAGATGTATAGGAGACTCCTCAGATTACTTTGGTGTCTTGAAAATTGATTTTGTCGCCTTTAGTGATGTTATCTTCTGCGAGGGCAGAGCCTGTTGGATTACGGTATCTTCATGTACTCTTAAACGGGTTGTAACTGTTTCATCTGTTTGATCGATGTCAACCCTACCACACAAATGCATTATTTTTTAGACATCAACAGATGATGGAATAAACCATTGAGATGTCTGTCTGTATGTGTATCTTTCCTGTATAAGGAGTAACCTGGGTATGGAGAAGCTAGAGCGTCAAGGAAAAGAAGAGAGCAATATTTCCCGAAGCCATTATAAATTTCACTTTCTCATGGGCTGAGTAGAAATGCTTTAGATGAGTATCCAAGAAACATATGTTAGACGTCACCCTCATCGGTAGAGTCATCAAGATTTATTATAAATTCGCTTCCATGATTAACTAAAAATCGACCAATTTGTCTATATTCGTCCTCAATAACCCTTACTTTGTTGATGTTGCTAAACCAGTCTTCATTAGTCATCATGTCAATCTCAGATTTGATCAAGTCTATAACTTTTTTCAAATTCAATTCAATTCAAATTCATTATCAGTGTCCGTACTAGTCACTACTTTCACCACCGTAATGACAAACCGCCGACGTAGCTTCACTGCTGCAGGGTAATTCAGGCCGAAACATACTCTAGCTGTCACACTTCCGAAAAAAACGTTCGATTCAGACAGAAAAGTAACGGACAAAAGCAAAAGCAGATTGGCGTTGCTATCAATAACGGTAGCAATACCTGCCTAAACAATTTGACTAAGTCCGGTCCTCTTCATCGATCGAGTCGCTAATAATCCTGGAATGTGTCGGTCTTATCGTAGTTCAGTCAAAATATACATCGTGAACGTCATTCGACAGATTTACGTTCAAATACAACTTAGTGTTTCATTTTCACCATTCTAAAAGGTTACGTTTTGTTAAAAAATTGGTTAAAAGCACATTCCATGAATTGGTTACGAGTACGAAAGTAAAATGATGGTAACCATTGAATATTATCAAAACTGTATCTATTCCAAATGATGAACTGTACTAAGAGATGGTATGCAGTTTTTATATAGCGCAAAACGTACACAAATGGTATATCTCTGGGCTCTACTTTAACTTTGCCTCAGCATGCATGGCGAGTTCAAACATATTATAACTACCCTGTCGCGTGGCAATCACAAAAATTAAAACAAGAGTCTAGCGTCTAGCCATAGCCATACATTTGACATGAGCACAACTATATTACATTCCGTAAGTGCGTGTGGCACTGATTTACATTCCGTACACACGTACGGCACTCGCCGTTTGATTGGTTCAAAAGTCAAATCTGACCAATGGGATTGTGCTAGGTGCCGTATACAACATGTACGGAATGTATAAATGCGTACCGTACCGGCCGTTCCATCCAAATTAATTTATCGTTCTGCACCCATTTTTTCTACGGTTCAACGCACGAAAACGTTTAAAAATTCCAATGAGTTCGGATTATTTTCGGAAGTCGGAACTACACATGCGTTTACGTACGACCAATTTGCATCCAGCATCCGTGCTCCCACCGGACTGGAAACGTTGGGATCGTTCGTGCGTGTTTTTACGTATTGGCACGAGTGAAATTCATACGAAAACGCTTTCAAAGTGCGGGTGGCCTCACTCGTCAGATCGCAACACGATTTCTGACGTTCAGTTTGGGTTGTACGCCTAGCACCATACGTGGGAAACTCAGCCGTTTTATGTCAAAATTCATATACTCCAAAATGGTCATTCACCCTAACCCTAAAGCTACTTGACAGTCGACTTCCATAAGTTTGGTTATAAATAATTTATAAATTTGTAATTTTGTAAATACGTCACCTGGTAGGCAGAGTAGGGCCTCCAGTGCTCCCACAAAAACAGGGCTCTCCTTGCGCAACAAGAGTGCCTCATTGCCGCCACTAATTCTGTAATATATCACATTTGTGATGACACTTAATCAAAGTTTAAAAGTTTCAATTCACATAACTTAGGGTGGATTTATGATTGCCGAGGTGTCGCTGGATAATACTGGTTGGAAATTCGAAGCTTCGACAGAAAACCCCAACAGAAGTCAGAAATGCTTATCGAGTCTGTGACAGGCACGTTGCACTAGATGATAAAGAGGCAGATCGACCAATACACAAGAGACGAAGATCCAACATAAAAGTAAATGCAAATCCATCACTGTAGTTGCCTAATCAAGGTTAGATGTATTTCATATAATATATATAGCCCTTTTACACTTTTGACTATAATCATGTATCATCGTCACATGGGGTAGGTTGCCTGATACTGGTAGGCAAGTCTGGGCTCAGAAGAAAAATATAAGACTGATTTTTGGGTTAATTTTTAGGGTCATGCCAACAAAAATCCATAAAACATAAAATTGTAACAGCTAAATTGGTTTTAGATGTGAGCTTTTCAATTAACTGTGGTCTACTTTCCACCATTTCCATACATGCAGCATGTCTGGGGACATTCTGTAATGCACCTCATATTGCCTTACCAGTCATGTCGTCATTCATCTATTGCACTGTACAAATATGGAGATATTAGCTTCAACAAATCAGTTTTTTGTGACTGTATAATTGAACATTTATTATACTTTGAAGATCCTTTTGCTCAATGCCAAATGGTCACCTAAACATTGGGTTCTAATGTAGGAGTCATTCGCCATCATAATCATAGTTTTTCTTATGATTGGTATCGACATGGACATTTGAATGCCACACCTTCTGTATTGATTCTTATTATTATATTGGTTCATATGTAGCTGTACTGTACACCAGGATTACATTTGCAAATGTTTGCTTCCAGGTATGATGGAACAGGCTGGAATAGAATTGTTAATGTTCATTGACAAAACCTTTGACAGTCTCAAGGGATCAGCACTGAAACCGAAGGACAGAAAACTGCTACAAGCAGCAGTGACTGCCAAGAGTGTGCATCAGGAGTTATTATTATCATCATCCTTATTATTATTCAATTTACTGTTACTTATCGTTTTTATTTTCTTGTATCATGTTTTATTAGAAAATAATGAAGCTATGTGGACCTTACTGTTCTACTTCAATTTCATGGCTCCACCAGTATTGTGGTGGAATTGCTAACCTGTCTTTTTAATATTACAGTAAAGTTCTAACATTAGCTTAGGTCAGAATTTGCATTTTGTCAGACAAATAGAAACAATTATAATGTGCTGTTTTTAGCGCAGACATACTCCTAAAACCTATATCTAGCGCTGAAATAGTTCCTTTATGATGTTTGTGTGGCTGTCTGGCAAATTGTAAATTTTGACTTAGGCCGTGTTAGAACTTTACTATCACCACAAAATTTTCTATCTGAAATTTTCTAATCGCCCTCGTAGTCAGGTATTTCTCTTACGCCCCCGTATATCATTATTTCGTTGCTCCAAACGCGAGATGGCGCTGAAGGTCAGTTTCCCATCTATAACCTAACCCAACCCAAAATTTTTTTATCTATGCCTAGCACACATAGCTCGGAGTCGCAGGCCATCAGGCTGGTGGAGCATAAATAACCAGTGGATTCACCCAAAACAAAAGTACTAGTATCTGGATGTTTAAAAGGCTTTTGATAATGTGTGGCGTGAGGGTCTCCTCTATAAGTTAATTGAAAAGGATTTCCCAATTTGGGCTTCTACAACTTCCTTCCCCCTTCCTCTCCAAAAAAAAAAGGAAATTTAGAATACCTTTTTGACAGGTCCTTGGGGCTATCCTTTATTCATTTTTTATTCATGATGTCCCTTGCTCCCGCAACTGTGAACTCTTCTACCTTTTGATACCAAAAACTTGTTTACAAAGCGATTCAAACAGTCTCTACCAGAGTGGATAGCTTCCTTAATAAGACGCGCACAAGAATTCGTTGAACATGTAGGTACAGTATCAGTCACATATTCATCTGATTGACAAATTTCAACTAAATGGTTCTAATGTATATGATGTGAGTCTACATATGTATGTACTAATAGTTCATTTGACAACTTTCCACCACGGATTTATCACAATCCGCTGATTAAACGGAAAAACGCCAAGACACGTCAAAATATTTGTCCAGAGAGACAACTTTTTAACCAAAAACTATTTCATCCCATTGTACCCTCTAGCCCCTCATGGGAATCATTTCCAGTGTTTTTGCAAGTGTCCCTCATTGTTTTGCCAATAATGGGCACCATTTTGAACCCTTATTGCATGTTTCCTATACCGTGTCTAGATGCGACAGGCCAATCTTTCTACTCTTCTTCTTGTCTGTTTTCACTGTACCATGCACCGGTGTGTTTGACTACGTGCGGAACTGGCGCCGGCCTGCTCCTACCTGCCGAGGGAACTCGGCGATGGCCAACGCACTCCAACGCTCTCCAACGCTTCTAACTGCCGCTACTGTGCATGCCTACTAACTCCCACTCCTACTCCCACCGAAACCTTGTGCACTCTTTTGGGCGTCCAAAAACTGCTCTCAAACTACAAAATTCTTGTTGTTCGAACGCATAACGAATAGTTCCAAACTAAGGTTAGTGAGATTTATATTGCTTGAACATGATTTAATCATTCCGCACACTCTAACCTGTAACCTCTAACCATTAATTTCAAACCGTTGGAAATCTAATGCCAGAACACAACTGTAAACTCGACAATCAAAACCTATTGGAAGCACAGTATATCCAATATAACAGTAGCGCGACTCTCCAGAATTTTGGTGGTTCGCGCATAGCACCCCGCGCATCGTTCGCAGGATGTTTAGCACGGCAAGCGCCTGAGTCGTGTTCAGTCTATGAGAGTGAAGGTAGTGTGTTTGACAGAACCGGATTAAGGCATTTGGTAAGACGTTGATATGGATATCGGGACGCGTGGAGTCAAATGTTGCGCCGCTGTAGGCTGTATTAATAATTCCAAAAACTGTGACTAAATAAAGTTTTTTTTAAGTTTCCTCAAGATGCTGCCAGGTAAGCGATTCCTCCAATGTTTAATATGCTCCTTTATTACCTAATAATATTAATCCAGCTTATACAAATACAATCTCTGAGTCATGCGGATCACAAAAAGATCTTTCGGCCGAAGCCACAAATGCGCTGGCTGGCTCTTCTCGGTGCCTTCTGGCTTTGTTTTTTCCATCCTTGACTCCTCAGGTTACACCCGAAACCAAGTGTTATGTTATGTGACCTCATCTAGATGTGAGCACATGACATCCGTTTGGGCCTGATGAAGCCAATTAGCAGAAACATTTGTCGCTCGGGTTACCATCCTTCAGTTGTTCTGCTCCTCAACCTCTTTCTCTTTTGCGGTCACGCCCCATTATTTTCTAAGATCTTTGAGTTTTTACACAAAATTACTATCACGTCCCCTTCTTACCTCAAAGATAAATTTTAAGCGTGACATACAGCCACTTATTATTAGCTTTCCTAATAATTTCTCATTGTTTCCTTGTTAAGCAGGAAGTGAAGTCCATTTTAATGGATGCTCAAATAGAGAGTTCACAATAAAAAGAATCAACATGCTAGTTTCAAAAATCAGTTCCATTTTCCTCTATATGCCTATTCATATGTATACGTAATATACAAATACAGAAGAAAGGGTAGTCTTTGTAATCTAGGTAAAAAACAGTTTTGCAATTTTTTTATGAATAACGACCAGTTTAGTATATTTTATCGTGGTTATAAACCTATTGATCTTTATTTTTTTATGTACACCTAACAGGTCTTCATCGGTTTTGCTGTTTGCCACTTTTCTGTGCCTAAACGTTTCTCTACGATGATTGATGAAGATACATTTAAAGGTTGTGCGATAACTAGACATAAATGTTATTTTGGACGCTACGTCTTTACTTATAGCCATATTTGAATCATATAAGATATTATAAAGTTTTTATATTTATTTAAATGTTTAAGGTTAAGTAAGATAAGATAAAATAAAGTTGAATAAGTCTCGCATTTTTGTTGATTTACTTACAAACAATAAAGCCACCTATTTTCTCGGAGTTAACAATTTTCTTTCATACACCGACTATTTCTTGTTTTGCTTCTAAACAAAAATGTTTACACCCCATTTATATGCAAAGAATCCGTGATGAATTAGAAGAATCCGTACAAAACATTTTCACGTATGGACAATAAATTGCTAAGCCGACCCTGTGCTCAAGACGTAAACGGCAATACGCGCGGCTCGTGCTAAGGAGCCGGCGTGGGGATATGAGAGGCCTGTTTTTCGGAGACAAATTGTCTGCATGATTTCTAGGGAGTTGCGCTACTGTATTGGATATACTGTGTTGGAAGTCTGACAACCGGCAACGTCGATAGAGAAAACCTAAAAAAATCTACGAAGACCACCGACGATAGAAAAGCCGACCTTTCCTCTTCCTTTACCTGACATTTGCTTATTGCTTCTTGTGTAAATTGTGTATTTTAGATGCAGAGCACAGACATGACTGAAATAAACTGTTCATTTAACGTTTTGGAAATAAAATGTCAGAAGTGCGGCTTAGTTTGCTCTGTTTCTCCTGTAAGCGAAGAATCAGGTAAGACTAAATTTTAAGAGAGATAATAGATTATTTACTATTGACTTTCAGTCACTGTTTGTTGGTAAAATGGTGCCTTTGGTCCATAGTACAAAAAATACGTTTTCATGTGGTATTCAAATCGTATTTTGGGAATCGGATTGATTTGACAATGATTTTTTTATCTTTGCCATTTGAAAAATACATTCTGCCACGGCTTTTAGTATATTTGCTACATAGTAATGAATTTAATATAGGTAATGTGCATAAAGGAAACTGCGTGAAAACGGACCACAATTTATCAACAAAAATATATTAAAAAAACCATAAAAAATGTGTTTGCCTTATATTGACGGTCTATTTTTTGTCTTTTTTGTTTGAAATAATCATAACTTTTGAAGGATTGTACGCATCTCGTAGTAGATAATGGTGAAATAATTTTGAAAATCGGTGAATGCGCGGCGAAGTAATTAGCAAAAAACGAACAATTTTTCAATTTCAGTTTTTATACAAATATAAAAGGTACATTAAATGTTCAACTGAAATTTTTTATATCTAATAGGATACTGTCTTGCTGTGCTACTCTCCCGAGATTCAAGTAAATTATGTACACATATACATACATAGTTTCAGCAGCTACAAGCTAAATAAAAAATGATAAAAAATAACAGTGTATACTTATTTTCTAATTTAACATTTTTATCGTGGTCCTTAATTTTAAAATAAAATAAGATTATACGAGGTCTGTTCAAAAAGTATCGCGAATTTTATATTTTTTCAAAAAGTATTTATTTATTCATGAATATCTATTTTGCCCCCTTCAAAGTAACTCCCCTCGGATATAATACATTCATGCCAACGTCTTTTCCAATCCTCGAAGCACTTAAAAAAATCATTTTTTCTTATCTTGTTCAGATCCTCCTTCGATGCCGTCTTTAATTCCTCAATCGTGGCGTAGCGTCGTCCTTTCATGGGCCTCTTCAGTTTTGGAAACAGGAAAAAGTCACAAGGGGCCAGGTCTGGGGAATACGGTGGCTGCGGCACCATTACTGTGTTGTTTTTGGCCAAATATTCGCGCACAAGCAACGATATGTGAGCAGGGGCGCTATCATGGAATTTCGCGGCGACCCGACTCATGCCCAAATCATTGGTTAAAATCGAATGGCACGAGCCAATCGATATGTTTAGGTCCTCAGCAACTTCTCTAACGGTGATTCGACGATTGGCCAATACTATTTTCTTCACTTTATCAATGTTTTCGTCTGTTGTTGACGTGCTCGGGCGTCTGGCACGCTCTTCGTCGTTCACATCTTCTCGGCCCTCTGGGAACATTTTGTACCACCGATAAACGTTTCTTTGGTGCAAGGTAGCTTTCCCATATGCCACAGTCAACATTCAGGATGCGTCCGCGCACTTTATTTTGTTTTTCATACAAAATTTGTGACAGATTCTTTGATCCGTTTTTTGGAATAGGCAAAAATCGAAGACGAGCCAAAACACATCCAACCAAATCAAACAGCTGTCAAAATTTAACCAAACATTCAATATGGCCGATCTTGTCAGCATAAGTAAGGGACATGAGTACCAACATAACGCTATAAAAAGTCAAAAATCAACACATAGCCCGCGGAAATTCAAAATTCGCGATACTTTTTGAACAGACCTCGTACTTTATACCCGTATTTAAAGACAATATTCGAACAATTTTAAGATTTTTTCTAGGTACTAGAAATACACGTGATGTTGGATAGGGGAGGGGGCTAAATAAAAGACCACGTGATTAATGCACGGGCCCTTACATGATTTCCATATAGAATAGAACATTAATTTATAAGTTCATTGGAATGATTTATAAATATAGTCTTTCATTTCTTTTTTAAATCTGTTTATTGTGGGGATTAGTTTTAATTGTTTGGGAGTTTCGTTGTGTAACTTACTTACTTCCTAGAAAAAAGGGATCTTGGAGTGAGATTTTATGATGTCTACATAACGAAAATTCACGTCTCTCATTTTCCTCGGTCTGTTAGTCTGTCTGTCTGTTCGCGTTTTTCTACCTTCTACCTAACATACACATTTTCCATCCTTGCCACGGTAATAACCTAATAACACTGTTAAGTCACGTTTAAAACACCCTGTAATAAAGAAACATTCGGGCACGATGACAGTGAGTTGAGTCAGATTTTATTTATTTTAGTCAATCAACCATTAGAAGCACATTAAACACAATACTAATATAACCAACGAACCTAAACCAAGAGAGGTCCTTCGAGAAACACAAAAGTCAACTTGAGGTTTGCCTGCGCTTCATCAAAGGTAACCCAAGCCCAACAAACGCTATGTCGAAATTTTATTAAAATCAATTCCAGGTTACACAATACAGGACGATGTAAAGCAATACTCGTATGTATGCACCAGAAAATTCAGTCCCTTGGTTTCTCTAATAGGCAAGGCAAAATTCGGATGGACCTAAAAAGGTTATTTATGTCGTTAGGTCTTCCTTTCCAGGACAGTGGACAGTCTATTATGAATGCAACAAATCTTTCAATATTACAATACAAAAACTTTTTCAGTTTTACAACCCCCAACCACCCCAAATTCACCCCACCAAAAAAAAAACTAAAACCCCTAAAACGCCACAAAACTGCAGCTGTTTTTATATTTCTAGTTTTTACTTCCCACACCGATAGGTGAGGGGAGTATTGTGATCGCGAAAATTTTCGATTTTAAGATAATACGTTTTTTTGGGCGTTTTATGATGTCTACATAACGAAAATCCACGTCATTCATTTCCGTCGGTCTGTCTGTCTGTCTGTCTGTCTGTCGGTCGGTCTGTCTGTCTGTCGCTTTTTTCTAGCCTCGTAATCTCAGCAACCGCTACATGGATGGTGATGAAATTTGGGCATTTGGGGATATGCTGTGGGGTCGTAGTGGGTAATGTTCCTATAATTTTGAAAATCGGTGCAGGGGCGGCGGAGTAATTAGCAAAAAACAAAAAAAATTAAATATTGCTTAAACTTCGTTTTTAGACGTTTTAGGGGTTCCTGATCATTTTTTACTTTTTTTTTGGGTGGGGGTGAAATTGGGGTGGTTGAGGGTGGGCGGTTGTAAAATTGAAAAATTTGTTGCTTGCATAATAGACTGTCCACTGACCCATGAAGGAAGACCTAGCAACATAAATAACTTGTTTAGGTCTATCCGAACATTGCCTTGCCTATTACAGAAACCAAAGGACTTAGAATTTTTTCTGGTGTAAACATACGAGAGTATTGCTTTAGATCCTTCTATATTGTGTTACAAGGAAACTGCTGAATTGATGTTAATGAAATTTTGACACAGTATTACTACCGTGGCGAGGATGGAAAACGCGTATGGTTTTTATAAATCGTGCCAGTGGCGGCGCAGAAATAATAAAAAAAGTAAAAACATAAAAACAGCTCAAACCTCGTTTTCAAGCGTTTTAGAGGTTCCTGATCATTTTCTGCGTTTTTCTTTTGGGTGGGGTGAAATTGGGGTGGTTAGGGGGTGGGGGGTTGAAAAAGTGAAAAATTTCTTGTATTCATAATAGGCTGTCCACTAGCCTGTGAAGGAAGACCTAGCGGCATAAATCAACTTTTTAGGTCCATCCCTAGTCTATTACGGAAGTTAAGGGACGTAGAATTTTAGAGTATGTATTGCTTTAGATCATTTTGTATTTTGTAACGTGGACACTGCTAAATTGATTCTAATGAAATTTTGACACAGTATTACTGCCGTGGCGAGGATGGAAAACGCGTATGGTTTTTATAAATCGTGCCAGTGGCGGCGCAGAAATAATAAAAAAACTGAAAATATAAAGACAGCTCAAACTAGAGGGTCGAAAAACTGAGAAATTTCTTGAATTCATAATAGGCTGTACAATAACCTGTGAAGGAAGACCTAGCGACATAAATCAACTCTTTAGGTCCATTCGACGACATTGCCTAGCCTATTACGGAAACTGAGGGAATTTTCTGTATACATACGAGTATTTATTGCTTTAGATCTTTTTGTATTTTGTAACGTGGACACTATTAAATTGATTCTGATTAAATTTTGACATAGTATTATTACCGTGGTGAGGATGGAAAACGCGTATGTTTGTTAAAAATCGTGTCACTGGCAGCGTATATAGCAATAATCAAAAAACTAAAAGTATGAAAACAACTCAAACTTCTTTTTTAGATGTTTTAGGCTGTCCATTGACCTCTGATGGAAAGACCTAGCGGCATAAGACAATTTTGGGGGGGGGGGGGGGGGAGGCTGCCGATGATTTGGTTGCAAGGGGATCTCAGAGTAAATCTTCATGCTATGGGAAAATAAAAAACTGATATCACAGTAATGTGTGGGAAGTACTGAGTCAATCAACTCGACTCCATTTTTTTTTCCTTTCCACACCGATAGGTGTTTCCGTTTTCTTACCCTCCTAATATCAGTGACCGCTGCATGGATTGTGATGAAATTTGGGTATCGATATGATGTAGGGTTCTAGTAGGTAAGGCTGCTATAATTTTGAAAATCGGTGCATTGGCGGCGTGGTAATTAGCAAAAAACAAAGAAAAATATTCCTCAAACTTCGTTTTTAGGCGTGTTAGGAGTTCCTGACCATTTTCTACTTTTTTTTGGGTGGGGGTGAAATTGTGGTGGTTGGGAGTGGGGGCTTGTAAAAGTCAAAAATTTGTTGTATTCATAATATTCTGTCCATTGACCTGTGAAAGAAAAACCTACTGGCATAATACCCTTTTTTCGGTCGTCGGTCCGTCTAAACATTGCCTTAAGGTACGGTTTCCTAGAGGCGTCGGCCGGCCGAAACCGACCGCGACCGAAGTTCGCTGGAATGAGTTGTGTGTTTTTAAATGACAGTGGATTCCTAGAGTCGGTCGCCCTCCGCGGATAATTTCGGCGCCCGTTTGTCGGTTTCGGTCGTCGGTTCCATTCAGTCGCTGGTTGATTTCAACCGACAGCGGAGCGGAGAATCATATGTAATATAAATCTAATAAATTATATAATACATACCTCAATGTAACGCAAAGTTTCTTCTTAGGTGGTATAGGACAACGCTGCCTGTTGTATGGTTTTCTTTCAATATCACCTTCTATATAAGACAGGACTGTTGCAAAAAGTTCCTTGTTCACTCTAAAATATTCTCTAAATTTGTTATTATCGTCATTTCGTTTATTTTTCGTCTTTTTCTGCAGTGAACCAAATGTAGGGCATAATTTTCTTCTGCTTCTTCTTAGAGCAGCAGTAACGTATCCTCCATGGCCAACAAACTTCGACTAAACCGTATCACAAATTTTTGAAACTGCACGCTCTAGGGCTCCATCTCCGCGACCGAACACCGTCGACCGACATTCGGTTCCGCTCCGCTATCAGTTCCGTCGTCCGCCGCCGACAGTCCTAGGAAACCGTACCTTTACCTGTTACAGAAACCAAGGGACTTAGAATTTTCTGATGTATACATACGAATATTGCTTTATATGGTTCTGTATCGAGTAGCGTGTAAATTATGGAATTGATTTTGATGAAGCTTCGCCACAGCATTATTATTGTATTACGCATGGTTTTTTAGATACCGTGTCTGTGGCGGCGCAGCAGACAACAAAAAAATGGAGTTAAGTTGTTTGACTCAGTACCTCCCACACATAACGGTAGGAACCGTAGGAACTAGAGCGACACAATTTTCATTCTGCCAGCTTCAACTAGTTAAAAAGAAACGATCAGGAACCCACAAATTGCCTAAAAACAAATTTTGAGCTATTTTTATATTTTTAGTTTTTTTATTATTGCTGCACCGCCGCTGACACGACTTTTAAAAACCATATGCATTTTCCATCCTCGCCACGGTAATAATACTGCGTCGAAATTTTATTAAAATCAATTCCAGGTTACACAATACAGAACGATGTAAAGCAATATTCGTATATGTATGCATCAGAAACACCAATGTCCATTAGTTTCTTTAGTAAGCAAGGCAATGTTCCGATGGACCAAAAAAAGTGTGTTATGTCGCTAGGTGCTTTTTTCGCAGGTCAACGCCTCAATGGAGAGTATATTATCCATACAAAAACTTTTTCAGTTTTTCAACCCTCCACCCCCCCAATCACCCCAATTGCACCTCCACCCAAAAAAAAAAACAGAAAATGATCAGCCACCCCCAAAACGCCTAAAAACGGAGGTTGAGCAGTTTTTATACTTTTAGTTCTTTTAATGTTGCTACGCCGCCACTGACACGATTTCTAAAAACCATACGCGTTTTCCATCCATGGTAGTAATACTATGGCAAAGTTTCATCTAAATCAATTCCACAATTTCCATGTTACTCAATATAGATCGATCTAAAGCAATATTCGTATGTATGTAGGCAATGATCGGATGGACATAAAAAAGGATATGCCGCTAAGACTCTCTTTCACGGGCCAATGGACAGCCTATTATAAATACAACAAATCTTGTTACATCCCCCAACTAGCCTAATTTCACCCCCACCAAAAAAAGTAGAAAACTATCAGAAACTCCTAAAACGCTTATAAAAACAAAGTTTGAGGTATATTTATTTTTTTGTTGTTTTTGCTAATTGCTTCGCCGCCAATGCATCGATTTTCAAAGTTTTAGCAGCATTACCTACTTAGGACCCCACAGCATATCGGTATTCAAATTTTATCATAATCTGAGATTAGGAGAGTAGAAGAAACGCGATACACAACAGACATACCGACAGACAGACAAACCGACGGAAATGAGTGACGTCGATTTTCGTTATGTAGACATTATAAAACGCCCAAAATCGAAAAAAGTGTTTCATTCTACTAGGTGCTTCTTTTACAGGTCAATGGACAATATATCATAAATACAACAAATTTTTTAGTTTTACAAACCCCCACCCCCGAATCACCCCAATTTCTCCCCCAACCAAAAATTTTTTTAAAATGATCAGGAACCCCTAAAACGTCTAAAACGAAGTTTGAGGTGTTTTTTATATTTTTAGTTTTTTTATTATTGCCGCGCCGCCACTGAAATGATTTCTAAGAACCATACACGCTTTCCATACTCGTCGCGGTAATAAATCTGTGTCAAAATGTCATTAAAGTCAATTCAGAGGTTCCCACGTAACACAATATAAAACGATCCAAAGTAATACTCGTATATATTTTGTATGCATCAGAAAGTTCAAGTCCCTTGGTTTCTGTAATCGGCAAGGCAATATTCGGATGGACCTAAAAAAGTGTATTATACCGCTAGGTCTTTTTAAACAGCCTATTATGAGTATACAACAAATTTTTCAGCCTTAGAACCCCCCCAACCACCCCAATTTCACCCCACCCAAAAAAAAGTAGAAAATGATCAGGAACCCCTAAAGCGCCTAAAAACAAAATTTGAGCTGTTTTCATATTTTTAGTTTTTTTAATATTGCTGCGCCGCCACTGAGACGATTTCTAAAAATCAGACGCGTTTTCCATCCTCGCCAAAGTAGTAATACTGTGCTGAAATTTCATTAACATCAATTCAGTAATTTCAACATTATATAATACAGAACGATCTAGAGCAATACTCGAATGTATACATCGGAAAATTCTCTAAGTCCCTTGGTTCCTGTAATACACAAGGCAATGTTCGGATGGACCTAAAAAAGTGTATTATACCGCTAGGTCTTTTTCTCTCAGGTCAGTAGACAGCCTATTATGAGTACAACAAATTTTTCAGCTTTACAACCCCCCACCCCCCCCACCAACCCAAGTTCACCCCCACCCAAAAAAAAGTAAAAAATGATCAGGAACCCCTAAAATACCTAAAAACGAAGTTTGAGGCATATTTGAAATTTTTCGTTTTTTGCTAATTACTCCGCCGCCCATGCACCGATTTTCAAAATTGTAGCAACATTACCTAATACGACCATACATCATATCACTACCCAAATTTCATCAAAATCTATGCAGCGGTTACTGAGATTAGGAGGCTAGAAAAACGCCAACAGACAGACCGACAGACAGACAGACCGACAGACAGACCGACAGAAAGACCGACAGACAGACCGACGGAAATGAGTGACGTGGATTTTCGTTATGTAGGCATCATAAAACGCCCAAAAAGTATATTACCTCAAAATCGAAAATTTTCGCGATCACATACTCCCCTCACCTATCGGTGTGGGAAGTAAAATCGCTTTTGAAATAAATTTTCACCACATTGTATTATGAATTAAGAAATATTCCACATTTTCGACTTAAAATTAAGTAAGAATTCACCTTCTCCATTCCGTCCGAAAGGAAACCAAAGGGAATGATAAGAAATCATGAATTCTATTTTGGAAAACATGCACAGACTGCCTTGTAAGTACAGAATCACTTGATGCAATCTTTCATAGGTTCCTTCTATTGCGGTCGGTGTCGTCCTGACGGAGCTCCAAACCTTCGTTTTGAAGAAGCAGCTGAGAAGGTTTTATTCCCTTGTGCATTTGGGTGTGGAAATTTCAACGCCGGGGGTGAACAAACACTGAACCATGAGGTTCATTGTAGGAATAGAACTGTAGTATGTCCTTTCGGCAATTGTACTTCCACGAGCAATCTTCAAGATCTACGCAAACATATAGAAGCCTGCCATCGAGTATATGATAAAGAAACGCCTCGGTTTTATTTTAGTTCACAAACGTTGGGGATTATGTATTATATGACCTGCATTACATTTGATAAATTTGTATTTTTATTTTTTATTAAATTATATCGTGGAGCTGGCCTGGTCGGTTTCCAATACAATGTTTGCTTCGTATGGCCACAAAATTGTAACCGACAAGAACTTTACAATATGCAACTGAGATTAAAAATAGATGTTCCAAAATCAGATTTAACGATAACAAAATTGATTCAATGTCGAAATATAGACGATTATAATGACAGATCACATTGTGCTATTGTTTGTTTCAGCGTTGTAATAAAATTCGACATGAAAATAAATTCAATTTGCCCTTCCATAATGACATATTAGTTAATGTAAAGGATGGTTCTAGAGTAGATCTTCACTATACCGTTAAAGTACATAAGAACGAAAAAGTTTCTGGAAAAGTCCTAAATAGTCTGGAATGTCCTGTTTGCATGGACTATATGACGGACAAGATTTATTTTTGTGAACGTGGTCATTCGCTTTGTGACAAATGCAAGGGAGAACAGTCAGGTCAAAAATGCCCTGTCTGTAGAGGCCACATGCTAAACATACGAAATTACTCTATGGAAAAGTTAGCCAAACAGTTAAACGACATAAACGTACCATGATTCAAGCATTTTTAGTTTTTAGTTCAGTTTTCTTCAGAAAAGCCATTTTTAGAATTATCTTGTCAGGTATACCCCAAAAACTCTTCAACTCGCATCTTTATTCTTATAATATAACTTTCTAATTGTCGTAAAAATTCAACTTGTTATAGATTTAAGAGTGAGTTTTCGTTAATTTTGATTAAAGTGTTTTTAGTTTTTTAGTTTAGTTTTCTGCAGAACAGGCACCTAAAATCAATAATTTGACATCATGTTCAGTTTATACCGTTTTCAGAATTCTCTTTTCAATTATTATACCAAAAAGCAGCTGTTCAACTTACATCTTCATTCTTATAATATAGTAACATTCTATCATCAAAATTCAACCTATTATAGATTTATGATTAAGTTTTCATTATTTTAAGTTAATATTAACTCAAGCGTTTTTGGTTTTTAGTTTAGTTTTCTGCAGAAAAGCCACTTTTGGAATTATCTTTTCCATTATCATACTTGTTCAACACATCGTTACTATATTCTTATAATATAGTAACGATCTAATTGTCGTGAAAATTCACCCCTGTTATCGATTTATGAGTAAGTTTTTGTTATGCTGAGTTAATTTTGACTAAAGTGTTTTCAGTTTTTAGTTTAGCTTTCTGTAAAGAAAGTCGCTTCAAAAAGCCATTTCAAACCAATCATTTAATATTATTTTCAATTCATACCGTGTTTAGAATTCTTTTTTCAAATAACATACCAAAAAACAGCTGCTCAATTTACATCTTCATTGTTATAATATAATAACATTCCAACTGTCATCAAAATTCAACTTATTATAGATTTCTGAGTGAGTTTTCGTTATTTTAAGTTAATATTGACTCAAGCATTTTTAGTTTTTAGTTTAATTTTCTGGATTAAAGCCATTCTTAGAGTTATCTTTTCAATCATCATACCCAAAAGCTGTTCAATTCACGTCTCTATTCGTATTATATTTGTTTAATTTAAATATTCCTTTTCTGCAGAAAAGCCAGTCCAAACCAATCATTTGATATAAATCTTTTTCATATTATACTGTTTCTAAAGTTATCTCATTTTGTTGGATACTCCTCGTCTCGTACAAGATGCTTGGTTTGGCTGCTGACTACTAGCAGATGCGATGCACTGTTTGATCATCAACAATATTGAACATTCATGCATATATATCTGTAATATTTTGAAATATGTATTTGTATTAGATAGCTATTCATCTTATTCAATCATTCATGTATTTATATCTTCTACTACTGCTGTAGGTATACAGGGTGGCCAATCGGGTGACGATAATAATTTTTTTTTAGATAGCCCGTACCGAGACCTGTCCAAAACACCCCCATGTATGTGTACCGATTATTGATAGTTTTCGAGTTATGATTTTTTTTTTGAAAACTTAGAGATTTTCCAGTTTTTCCAAGAAATTGTCAAAAACAAAAACAAAAATGCTTTTTGGCTTTTATTTTTTTCAGCAATTATACTCAGTATTAAGCCTATTTTAATAATCAATAAGGAAAACCTGTACATCCGAACAATAATTAAGTACATTTTGGGCCCAAAGTTTGAAATCGCTGTTTTTAGTCAGGAGACCAAAACCTTCAAAATAAAATTAAAAATACTTATGCCTGGTACTGGAACTCCAATCTAATCTTAAAAACTCTGCAACATGTTGCACTTTCGAAATAATAATTAAAAATAGCACTTATGGGAACATTTTGCGCCGTACCTGACTGTTAAAGGTGAAAAGGTGATAATTCACTAATTTCCAGAATGATTTAAAAAACTATTATTTTACTTTATTATGACAAATTAAAGAAAAAAAAACTCATAACAACTAATAAACATGATAATCATTGATGTTTTAATCACTTTTAATAAAAAAAATTAATACCTGTGCTTTTTGCTGTGTACTATTGAACATCTGCCAAATTAAGTTGTATGGAAAGAATAATAAAACGACAATCTGACTTTTAATTCCATGGCGGAATTACCTGGGAAGCGTTATCGTAGCGTACGCCATCCCTTTTGCTTCCCACACCGATAGGTGAGGGGAAGATTGTGATCGTGAAAATTTTCGATTTTGAGATAATAGGTTTTTTGGGCGTTTTATAATGTCTACATAACAAAAATCTGCGTCACTCATTTCCGTCGTTCTGTCTGTCGGTCTGCCTGACGGTTTGTCTGTCGGTCTGTCTGTCTGTACGCGTTTTTCTAGCCTCGGTAATATCAGTAACCGCTAATGGACTGTGATGAAATTTGGGCAGCAATATGCTGTGGGGTCTTAGTAGGTAATGCTGCTATAATTTTGGAAATCGGTACATGGGCAGCGGAGTAATTAAAACAAAAATTTCAAATATTCCTCAAACTTCGGTTTTAGGCGTTTTAGAGGTTCTTGGCCATTTTCTGCGTTTTTTGGGTGGGGGTGGAATTTGGGTGTTTGAGGGGTGGGGGGGTACTTGTTGTATTCATTATGGGCTGTCTTCTGACCTGTCAAGGAAGACCTAGCGATATAAATCACCTTTTTAGGTCCATCCGAACATTGCCGTGCCTATTACCGAAAATTAATTAACACAACTGCGCTTCGCCTACATGAGCTCGCAAAAAGCTACCCTGAAAGAAAGGGATGGCGTGTGCTACGACATCGCTTCCCAGGTAATTCTGCCATGAAATTGGAAGTCAGATTATTGTTTATTATTCCTTTCCTTTGTTAACTTTCCATACAACTTAATTTAGCAGAAGTTCAAGCAGAAACACCTCAAAAATCACAATTTGGGTATTAGTTTTTTATTAAAAGTCACCAAAACATCAATGATTTTCTGGTTTATTAGTTGTTACGAGTTTTTTTTCTTTAATTTGTCATAATGAAGCAAAATAATAGTTTTTTAAATCATTTTGGAAATCCGTGAATTATCACCTTTTTACCTTTAACACTCACGTACGACGCAAAATGTCCCCATAAGTGCTACTTTTTCATTATTATTTCGAAAGTGCAATGTCTTGCAAAGTTTTTAAGATTAGTTTGAAGCTCCAGAACGAGGCATAAGTATTTTTAATCTTATTTTGAACGTTTTGGTCTCCTGACTAAAAACAGAGATTTCAAGCTTTGGCCCCAAAATGTACTTAATTATTGTTCGGACGTACAGCTTCTCTTTATTGGATATTAAAATAGGCTTAATGCTGAGTATAATTGCAGAAACAAATAAAAGCCAAAAAGCATTCTTGTTTTTGTTTTTGACGATTTCTTGGAAACACTGGAAAATCTCTAAGTTTCCAACAAAAAAATCATAACTCGAAAGCTATCAATAATCGGTACACATACATGGGGGTGTTTTGGATAGGTCTCGGTACGGGCTAACTAAAAAAAAATTATTATCGTCACCCGATTGGCCACCCTGTATCTTACGTTTCGAATGTATTAATAAAGTTTTCGTTATAAATTTTAAAATGCTCTTTTTATCATATATCCATAATGAGACAGCGATTTCTCGGACTGACGTACCTGTCTTTAATTACAAAGATACAAAAAATGTTCAAATAAATACAAAAGTTATATTAATATAGAGGGTGCTTGGCACAGGGTCAGCCCACTTCATGGGCATACAGATAAGCATATTTTGAATGTATTTTATTAATAGACCTGTACCCTATACATCCCTAATAGTGTTATATCATTGCTTTTTTAATATTTTTATGAATTTGAAAATGAACAATTTCACTTGTGTATTTATTTTTCGTTGTTTCTTAAACTCATTTTTTGGTCGTTTTTGATCTGTAGAGTATCCTTTTTTAAGTGAAGTAACAATAATTAGTCACAAATCTACCGAAATACCGAAATAATTATTTGTGAGCTGACATTGCTATCAAAAATTAGGGAGGTGAATTTTAACGTAAAACAATGCGAATCAAATTGATTAATAATAATATAATAATAATTTTATTTGCCATGGAAATTTCAGTACATAATACACAAATTATTCCAACCATAAATATGTAAATAAAGAAAACATACCAAAAACAGACCGCAAATAAAACAAATATTATACAAAGTTTCTTGGAAACTTGTAGTGTAATACAATATAAAACTGTTACAAAATTTTCACTCAATACTCTAAGCTGTAACCACAATTTAACCTTACATCTAAGTGAAATTAATAGTACATATATGATCAGCAACAGTACACTTACAAAACATCACATTATCTAAAACATATTTATTACGCTATTTTAGGTAAGTACTCAATTAAATAATTTATATTGTATTCTTATCTCATTAAATTATTCCCTATCTCTATTCGTTCTCCTCTATAGTTTATCAAATTGATATTCTCTATAAACATTTTTAAAACCTATTATTGCATGAATTTGTTTTCTTGAAATATTGTGTATAAACTTTTTAACAGTACTTCCCACACATTACAGTGATACCTACCAGCTTATTATTTTTTATTTAGGTCTTTCTATTTACAGGACAATGGACAGCCTATTATGGATACAACCAAACTTTCAGTTTTGCAAACACCCACCCAAAACAGTAGGAAATTACCAGGAACACATGAAATGTCTAAAAACGAAGTTTGAGGGTATTTGAAATTTTTTGTCTTTTGCTAATTACTCCGCCGATTTTCAAAATTATGGCAGCATTACCTACTACCACTTCATAGCATATCGTTACCCAAATTTTGTCATAATCCATGCAGTGGTTACTGAGATTACGTGGCTAAAATGCTCAAAAAGTATATTACCTCAAAATCGAAAATTTTCGCGATCTCAATTCTCCCCTCACCTATCGGTGTGGGAAGTGGAATGAATACAAACTAACGTGGAAGAATCTTTTCTGTCATCATGAGTTGAATTAGTTTTGGCACTCTAAGGTTAGACATGAAATGTGTTGAACAAACGTCGTTTTCATTAATGTTGAATCAGTTAAAACGCTTCATTAAAACCATGGCCGACTTTACTCGCTAGGCCGGAGCATTGAAATATGGCAACACTGAATCGGGAGCCGAGCTTGTGTCATTAGTGTAATTCTTCCAGAGTAAACAATAAGATTGGAAGGTGATTTTTAATGTGTTTCTAATTATTTACCTGCACAAACGAAACTATAAAGATAAAAAGATGCCTGCAAAGTGTGTAGTACCAAGTTGCAATAGCAATTGTGCTTCCAAACAAGGACCTACCAACATAACCTTCCAGAGTAACAACGAAGAGTGGAAAGTGATTTTTAATGTGTTTCTAATTATTTACCTGCACAAACGAAACTATAAAGATAAAAAGATGCCTGAAAAGTGTGTAGTACCAGGTTGCACTAGCAATTAGTGCTTCCAATGAAGGACATACACAGAAGTGGGTGAAAGGTATTCCTCATAAGGGCTGGTTATATTTATAGGAATAAAGACAATAATTTACAAACATTTCAAAGGATAAGACCTATTTTAAACCACAATGTGGTACCTACATTGTTTTCTGGACCTTCCAAATATCACAGAAAAATACAGTTAATAGAACTCATCTGGGCATGCCAACGAGGGCATGCATCTGGGCATACCTACGAAAAGATTGGTAGTGAAAGGGAATCAAGACCAGCAAGAATGGCTTCACAGTGACCTAATAGTGAATTTTTCTAGCTCAAGTGACAATTTACAAAGTAAATTGAGTGTTCATTTAAGTGGAAGTGGAAGTGGCAGCAGGAAACAGGTTGCGTTTATTTTTATTTTGTAGTGTCTGACTATGATGAACCAGACATCAGATGTAAGTGGTATTAGTAGTAGTAGTTCTGAAAAGTATTTTTCTTAATTTATTAACCCAGATGAACTCTAATACATATAAAATAATAATAATTATTCTGAAACTATAGACCCCCTATTTGACAGCTAAGCCACGTTGCCACATCTAAGGCTCCGGCCTAGTGTAGAGTCGGCCAAAACTGAACGAACAGTGAGAACGGACGTCACTTTCTTGGTGAATCAGTCAAACTGATTCAGCGAAACTGAATACTCAGAACCCGCCTTTAGGAACGACTTACTCTAGTCACAGCTCTTTAGGCTCTTAAGTCGACATTTTCCACGTTCAATCGGATACAGAATTTTCCGATAAATCAAGCACAAATATAATGTGATTAATATTTCTCTCCCTCTTATCCAATAATACAATATAATAAAATAGCCGTTTGGAAAAAACAACGTATGGCATTCGTGCGCGCAAAAATACCGACAAATCCAATAGAAACAGCAGTACAAAGAGATAATTATTCAAATCCTTGCAGGAGCAACTGGCAGGACTTTTAACGGCTAAGCCCCTCATTTTATCGAATTCCTGCTGGAAGCTGGTGGTTGTTTTGCATCGTGCGCTGCTGGGGTCTCTCGAAGGAGTAAATACAGGGAAGGAATCAGGCAGGGGATGAGAGATTTCGTATTGAGGTTCACGCTTCGATGATTTTACTTCCCACACCGGTAGGTGAGGAGAATATTGTGATCGCGAAAATTTTCGATTTTGAGACAATACACTTTTTGGGCGTTTCATGATTGGTACATAACGAAAATCAAAGTCACGCATTTCCGTTGGTCTGTCTGTTGGCGTTTTTCTGAAGTCGTAATCTCAGTAACCGCTGCATGGATTGTGATGAAATTTGAGTAGCGATATGTTGTGGGATCGTAGTAGGTAATGTTCCTATAATTTTGGAAATCGTTGGGGCGGAGTAATTGGCAAAAAACAAAAAAATTCAAATATTCCTCAAACTTCGTTTTTAGGCGTTTTAGGGGTCCCTGATCATTTTCTACTTTTTTTTGGGTGAGGGTGAATTTGGGGTGGTTAGGGGGTGGGGGGTTGTAAAACTAAAAATTTTGTTTTATTCATAATGGGCTGTCCATTGACCTGTAAATAAAAAACCTAGCGGCATAATACACTTTTTTAGGTCCATCCGAACACTGCCTTGCTTATTATAGAAACCAAAGGACTTATTAGAATTTGTGATGTATACCTACTAGTATTGTCTAGATCGTTCTATATTGCGTAACGCGAAAATTATTAAATTGATTTTAATGAAATTTTGACACAGTAGTGCTACCGGCGGCAAGGATGGAAAACGCGCATGTTTTGGAAAAATCGTGTCAGTGGCGGCGCAGCAATAAAGAGCTTTAACTTTAACGTCTTTAGACGGTTTGGAGGCTACTGATCGTTTAGCATCGTCCAGTTGAAGCATGTCATGTGGCGTCTTACCTTCTGAGGAGGGAGGCGCAAGAAACTATTTACGAGAATTTTTGTAATGGATGCTTTTTTGCGGGCGGGTGGGCGATGATTTGGTTGCAAGAGGAGTTCAGACTATAGCATCATGCAATGGGAAGATAATAAAATGGTATCATCATTATGTGTGAGAAGTACGGGGTCAATCAACTTGACTCCTTTTTTTTAATTACCACGTCAATAAGCGGAGGCACACTGACATTAGCGTAAAATTACACACAACTACATTACATTTTTCTGGAGCTACTACTACAGAAAATGACGTAAGGACTGCTTTAGACTATACAATTGTACTTCCCACACCGATAGGTGAGGAGAGTATTGTGATCGCGAAAATTATCGATTTTGAGATAACACGCTTCTACATAACGAAAATCCACGTCACTCATTTCTATCGGTCTGTCTGTCAGTTTGTCGGTGTGTCGGTCTGTCGGACTGTCGATTTGTCGGCGTGTCTGTCTGTCTGTCTGTCCGTCGGTCTGTTGGCGTTTTATAGCCTCGTAATCTCAGCAACCGCTGCATGCATTTTGATGAAATTTGGGCAGCAATATGCTATGGGGTCGCGCTGCTATAATTTTGGAAATCGGTGCATGGGCGGCGGAGTAATTAGCAAAAAAACGAAAAATTGCAAATATTTCCCAAACCTCGTTTTTTGGCGTTTTAGATGTTCCTGATCATTTTCTACTTTTTTTGGGTGGGGGTGAAATTTGGGGTAGTTGGGAGGTTGTAAAATTGAAAAATTTGTTGTATCCATATAGACTGTCTACTGACCTGTGAAGGCCTAGCGACATAAATAACTTTTTCAGGTCCATCCGAATATTGCCTTGCCTATTACAGAAACCAAAAGACAGAATTTTTCCTGATGTAAACATACGAGTATTGCTTTAGATAATTCTGTATTGTGTAACGGGGAAACTAATGAAGCCATGTTAATGAAATTTTGACACAGTATCACTACCATGGCGAGGATGGAAAACGCATATGATTTTAGAAAACCGTGTCAGTGGCGGTGCAGAAATAAAAAAAACTAAAAATATAAAAACAGCTTTCAGAGCTGTCGGTGATTTGATTGCAAGAAAATCTTAGATTATAGCTGCATGCTATGGAAAAATAATAAACTTGACTTCATTTTTTTCGTGTTATTGTGGTTAAAAGTTCTTGTCTTTTATTCATTCTTCCTAGTACCGTACTGTTTGTTACTCGCTCGGTCCATGATATCCTTAATATGCGTCTGTATAACCACATCTCAAAAGAATCCAAACGTGGCATGGTTCGTATTTTTAATACCTACCCTCAACTCCGTATGATAATGTGGACCGTAGATACGTCTCCATACTCAGACTCCGTCTGCGGAATTATTTTTCCAAGGTGACTAAACCAGTGATGCCAACTTAGGGAATTTTTCCCTAGTTCTAGGGAGTTTTTGGTGCAAAAGGGAAAAGGGGAATTTCACCCAATATCTAGGGAATTTTTAACTTTCTCAAGCTGTTAGGTTCAACTAATACAATTTTATCAAATTTTAATATTAAATGCCCCCAATGACAAAACTTATTGAACTTGTATCTTGGGTTAAGGTCAAGATGTTATTATCCTAACAAAAATATCTCTTAACGTGCTGACGTAACCTGTATCTAAGGTTTTCAATTCGTCTTTCTAATTGCACCACACATTTTTCACTAAATAAAAATCATTTTAGTCTAACGAAAAAGGAAAATCTTTATAAAAGAGGATTGTTGAAAGATGCATTGCTTTTTGGGCTCAGAATCTTTGGTTCTTGTTAACCACTTTTTTGACACTTAGTATTTAGATATGTATTTATTTTATCAGATTATATTATGATTACTATATATTTACGTTTTTCGTTTATGATAATAAACAAATATAACATATACGAGTCTGCTGTCTGCTCGCAAATATAACATATAATCCAAAAATACTGTATTTTTATTTTTTATTTTTGACACAGTTTTGACCTAGGGAATTCTAGGGAACTTTCCACATAAAAATTGGGAATTTTCGGCGAACTTGGTTGGCAACACTGGACTAAACCTTTAGTGAGGAGACTCTGTGATGCAGTAATAAGCAGGGTAGCCCGGTCCTGTCCATTAGAGAACCCATACGTCCGTGGATCGTCACGAAACGCATAAACGGGGTGATCATCGGGCGGATATAATTTGTATTGGCCAGATTTACGCCCCCAGGCAGTGTAATGAACACACAATTGTCAGCTTAAGTTTGATTGCACCCCTAAGGCGACTGCTACGGCGGGGCCACCCCCTATTCTTTCGTCAGCTCTATATTAAACGCTACGGCTGGCGAGGGCCTCGAAGGGGGTCGGCTGGATCACAGCGGGAGATCTGACAAGTGTCATCGATCGGATCTCCGATAGTTATATTAGCACGTCATTCAGAGGTAATACTTTCAAAAATAGCGTGAAATCATCATCACAGTCACAATGTCTTAACAGACATGTTGTGAACACGTAAAATGCATTAAATCGGAGCTAGAGTATTGCCGACACGAATATTATCAATAGTTTTGAGAACTGTAGCTCGCCATCGTTCGTGGCGATTTGCTGTCAGTTCAGTGATACTCATATCTAGCAACTGTTTCGTCGTATCTACCCAGCGTGTAGGGGAACGGCCACGGCGGCGCCCACTCGGGGCGGGACCCTGAACTACAAGTTCCTCCATATCATCGCTTCTGTGAATATGTCCGAAGAATGTAAGCATTCTCATCGACACAATGGAGGATAGTCTCTTTGGATTAGCGAGCTCATCCAGCATGGAAACATTAGTTCGATGGGCGGTATAAGGAATTCTCAGCATTCTCCTCCACGTCCACATTTCAAAAGCATCTATGCGAGCTCGATCTGCCTTTTTACGAAACCTGCCTGCGCCTGAGAAATTTGCCAGCCAATAAAACCCTCCAAACGAGACTGTAAAATATATAGTAGAACCTTGCTTGCATGAGAGGTTAATGAAAATAGGCGATAATTGTCTGGATTTGTTGGAGATCCTTTTTTATGAAGTGGAACAAAAATTGATGTGTACCATTCATCTGGCCAAACACCGGAGGACCAGACCCTCTTACAAATATTATACATATAAAAGAGAGATGCCATCTTCACCCAAGCATTTTAATGTTTCGGCAGAAATACGAGTAATTAAATAATGCACACCTTGCATTAAGGCGCGTCCACATTATGCCGAATCAGGCCGGTCGGCCTATGCCAGGCGGTTCGTTTGATTCGGCCCATTAGGATCGGCAGGACGTCCAGGTTGATTGTGCAGTGTAAACGTCCCGAATTTGCAAAGCCATTTCTTTACATTAAAAAATGACTGCAAATTTTTTATTATGCGTTCAATTTCCTGCGTTTCGACTCCAAATGAAACTGTGATTTCAATGAGACCATCATGTCTCCGGTTTTTATTTTTGTAGTTGACGTTTGAGCTGTCCCACAGGGAGGGACAGCCACAGAACATTTCGATGAGACTCTTGGTTTGTTCGTCTGTCCACTCCATGACATTCACAAAAATCAATTTCGATTAATGATGAACCACCTTCTAGTATGGACAACCACGAGACTACTTTATTTTTTGTTTCAAAGGAGCCGATTGGCTCGTCTACACTGCACAATTTGTACTAATTCGGTTCGGCTTTCTTTAATCTGTATCCGGCACAATTCTAGTCGGCTTTCGGTACGTCGCGTCGGGCAGGTCGAAAGAGTCATCCACACTAATTCGGCTTCTTCATTCGGTCTAAGCCGAACCATGCCGCTCGGTATAAGGTGGACGCGCCTTTAGAGTCCTGGACCTTTTGGCAACATTAATCCAAAATCCATCAATCACAAAATGCTAGTCGACAAAATGTACAGGTTGATACGAAATTACCAGCTCATAGAGGTACTGAGATCAGGACAGGAAATTCTACACGAAGTTCCAGGAACAGAGGACAGAGGAGTCGGTGCAGAAACCAGAAGTATGTCCTCCCCCATGAAGTCCCTTGATTTCTGTAATAATGTTCCGAAGGACCTAAAAAGGTGTATTAAGCCGCTAAGCCCTTCTTTCGTAGGTCAATGGAGAATCTATTATGAATACAAAAACTATTTCAGTTTTAAAATCCCCCACCCCCAACCACCTGAATTTCATCCCCATCCAAAAAAGCAGAAAAGGATCAGGTACCTCTAAAACGGATAAATGCGAAGTTTGAGATATGTTTAAATTTTTTTGTTTTTTGTTAATTACTCCGCCGCCCATGCACCGATTTCCAAAATTATATGAGCATCATCTACTATGACCCCACAGCATATCGCCCAAATTTCATCATAATCCATGCAGCGGTTACTGAGATTACGAGGCTAGAAGAATGACAACATACAGATAGACAGAACTACAGACAGACAGACCGACAGACACCTATATATCGACAAACGTGGATTGACGTTATGTAGATATCATAAAACGCCCAAAAATCGAAAATTTTCGCGATCACAATACTCTCCTCACCTGTCGGTGAGGGAAGTAAAAGAAACAGTATAATATAAAAGCCGCTCTAACTCTGTTTTTGGGTACGGTAGAGATCTCTGATCATTTTCTGATTTTTTTTTGGAGTGGATAAAATGAGCCGAGGTAGTATGGGGCCTCCGATACATAGGGTGGTTGGAACACCCCGGAACACTGGTAATATAATCTGTTTTTAAATATAGAAAAATCGTCATGCCACGTGATTAGGATATCAGTTTAAGACTTAGAAAAGAAACTGTGTCGTCCTAGTTCCACGGAGAGAGATGCAAGAAACTATTTACGAGAGTGTGTTGGAAGTTTCTTGTGGGCGATGGTTGTGGAAAAAGAATAAAATGATATCACTGTAATTTGTGTTAATATTTATTATTATTAAACGCCTTAAAGTTTATAATTTTTTAAATAATGACATAAACTCAGTTCATATACAACTTATTTAAGGAGAACATTATTTTTTTATAGAAACTAGCATGCCTAAAGGTGGTTTAAATTCAAACAAACCGAAACGTCGTAAACCAGACAATCAATGTATTATTTTTAATAATAATGAAAATAAATAGTCAGGGTGGTAGCAACAAGTTTTGATGGGCTATGCCAAAACTTGGCACAGCCCGCAATTATGCGAGAGGAACTTAGAAAGTCAGATAATAATAATAGTCTTTATTGAAGCATATACAGATATACCCTAAATGGCGGAGTTCACTACAACAGTGCTCTTCCACTCAACCATTCTTACCTAACCTAACCCTATTAACTACCAACTAAACAGACAGGATTTCATAACGTATTTTCCATGGTATTTCTAAAAACTGAATTATTCAACTGTAGCGCCTCAGTTACAGTGCATCTATTAAACACAATATTATGACCTCAACTATCTCTGATCGCATTTAAAGAACAATAATTCAAAAAATAAAATTGATTCAAAATGTTTAAATTTATTGACTGAAAAATCTGCCGAAATGTGACTAAATAAATAACTAAAATAACTAAATAAATCCGCTTCATGAAAGACCTACTCCCATAGCAAATTTTGCTAGAAAAATGTTATAAAAATATACATAATCGAAATAATATACATACTTATTAATAATTATTATTTAAGATAGTTATTAATAATACTATACATAAATTACATAAGATAATAGCAATATACATAATTATTCAAGAAATGGCATTTTCAACTATAAATGTTCGGACACGACTTTTAAAGGTTTCGACTGAAAATCTCTTAAATTCTGAGGGCAGCATATTATATAAATTGTATATACAATATGAGAATGATCTTTCGAAAAAAGAAGTATTATGCTGGGATGGACTTATCAACTCCTTTCCCCGTATGTTGACATTGTGTAAATCTGACCTGAATACTACTTTATTATAAAGATAAGAGGGTGCCTTTTCAAGGGTTATCTTATGGAAAAGTACAAGACAGTAATGTATGCGTCTCTGTGACATACGGAGCCAGCCAATTTCTTTGATTTTATGAGAAATTGGATGCCCTCTTCTTACACCACACACTAACCTAGCACATGAATTCTGTATAAATTGAATTCTGTTAGAGTCAAATTTTGTTAAGCATGGGTGATATAAGACATCGCTATAATTGAAAGCAGATAAAACCAAGGAATCGCAGAGAGTTTTTTCAATAGATATTGAAGTACCTTAATTGGGAATATATTAATTTTAATTTGGGAAAGGATTGCCTTATTTTATTTGATACGTGCCCCTGAAATCTCAAATCTGCATCAACTTGAACTTCTAGATTTATCGCACTATCCACTAAAGGTACTGGCACTGCATCTATATTCAATCTAATAGAGTTTGCTTTATCATTTCTAATTTCTTTTTCTAACAAATAAAATAGCTTTTGACTTTTGCGGATTCAGTTCGAGACAATGATTTTTTGAAACTGTGTTTAAAGCTTGTGAATCTTCGTTTATGCTGTCAACAGCTGGCAATACATCTTCAGCTTTAAAAAAAACATACATTTGCGTATCATCCGCATACAAATGGGCACGTTTTTAGACAGGTTAATAACTGTGATGTATAGATTGTATATAAAAGAGGTCCCAATACGGATCCCTGTGGAACGCCACACACATACATTTCTAGATGTTGAAGTTACGCCATTAACGGTGACCATGTAACTACGATCTGAGAGATAACTTTGGACGAGCTTAGATGATTCACTACTGAAACCTAGATGGCTAAGTATGGAAAGGAAAAGATTGTGATCTATCTTGTCAAACGCTTTGCTATAATCGAGTAATATTGAAAGAGAAACCAAGAAAAGCCATGCACATTGCCGGTCAGAAGGTTTTTTAATGTATCTGAGAAGATCTGAGTAAGCTCCTGGGTCTCGAATCCCTAGTTGTTTGGGATGTAATTAAAGACCTGTAAAGTTTTCCAGGATCTGGTAAAATGTGGTCACTTCTGATTTTCAACAAAAAAAAAAAATAAACTGAAAACTCATGTCTGTTTCAGCAGCACTCGTCTACTCAGCGCAACTGTCTTGGCTGTTCAAAGGACAGGCATGCAGCAGTGACAATCCGGGACACACATAGGGGATGAAAATCTGACTAGATTGGAATATTCTAATATCGGCTGGTGGATGTTTGCCAAGAGAGGAAGAGGGAGATAGAAAGCGGGTGGTGAAATATTAAAAGTTCCAGCCGGAAGCCAAATGCCCTCGTCGGCATCGTCTGAGCTCCCTTATATCGTCTCCTAGAGTCTGGAGCAGACCCGCCTGCTCATCTGGTGGCATTTCCCGACTCCATGCTTGCCAAATCGGGTTCTTTAGGGACGTTTTTCAGCAATTATATTTTGTTGTAAAATAATTATTTTATTTTGCTAATAGTCCGGGATCCCAAGCCCATTTTCACTACTTACTACTAACAAGCTAATTTTGCGTGAGTAGCTTCATTTTGATGAGACGCCCAACTTTTTCCTTTACCAAAATTCTAGATTGTGGTAGCTAACAGGGGTTGCAGGGATGAATTATGTCAATTTGGCGAGTATCAAAAATTAATTACTAACTAACAGTTTTTCAACTAAATCTTAAGAATGAGATCAACCTTATTAGAAAAAATGTTTGTCCTACAAAATCTAGGGAGATGAAGACGATAGTGAATTCAGTAGCGGAGATGAAGATTTGTCAGATGAGTCTGATGCTGCTTAAATTAATTTTTGCATACATTAAAATAAAATTTTGTACTTAATACAGTAGATAATGAAGTTATTTCTTATAGATTTCGGCAAAAATTACACCTTATAATTATAATACAAGTAGAAAAATGACAATTCTTGTCGGTCTAACGGTACATACCTGTTTTCTTCTGGGACATTATTTTCTTTGGACAGAGAACATAGTTAACCTATTATGTGATATTTTGTCTTACAGTTAGTAATGAAAAAATGCGGTATTGACAACTTCTGAGCGTAGGACCGGGATAACATACCACGTGATTTATAGGACAGTGTCGCTGTCAAATCTTATAAATATCAACGAAGCAATAGTGAAAAAATCAGGCTGTTAGTAATAAATTTGTATGACCTTGTTGTTGATACATGTTGGATAGAGGGGGACAATGTGATCAAACCATAGATTTTGTAGGACAACTATTTTTTCTAATAATGTCGATTTCATTCTTAAAATTTAATTAAAAAACTAACAGTTAGTAATTAATTTTTGAAGCTCGTGAAATTGACATATTTTATCCCAGCTACCCCTGTTAGCTACCATAATCTAGAATTTTGGTAAAGGAAAAAGTTGGGTGCCTCATCTAAAGGAAGCTACTCACGCAAAATTAGCTAAGTAGTAGTAGTTATTTATTGTAGATTTCGGCAAAGATTACATTTTATAATACAAGTAGAAAAATGAGAATTCTTGTCGGACTAATGATACATACCTGTTTTCTTGTAGGACATTATTTCGTTTGGTCAGAGAACACAGTAACCTATTATGTGATATTTTGTCCTACAGTTAGTAATGAAAAAAATGGTCTTGTGGTATTAACAACTTCTGGTCGTAGGACCGGGATGACATACCACGTGATTTGTAGGACAATGCTGCTGTCAAATTGTATAAATATTAACGAAGCAATAGTGAAAAAATCAGACTGTTAGTAATAAATTTGTATGACCTTGTTATTGGTACATGTTGGATGGAGGGGCACAATGTGATCAAACCATAGATTTTGTAGGACAAACATTTTTTATAATAAGGTTGATCACATTCTTAAGATTTAGTTGAAAAACGAACTGTTAGTAATTAATTTTTGAGACTCTACCACACTCGAGAATTTTTGTAGAGAAGAAAGTGTTGGGCGTCTCATAAAAATGAAGCTACTCACGCAAAATTAGCTTGTTAGTAGCAAGTAGTGAAAATGGGCCTGCGATCCCGGACTATAAGTATTAGCAGTCTAGGGTATAGCGCGAAATTGAGAATCTAAGAAAATACGTATTTCCGTGTTAGCGAGGAGGCGTGGCCGCCTTTTCCCTTTCTCCAGTATGTGTGTCTAAGATGAGGGGAGATAAATCCAAAAATCCAAAGGTAAGGTTCAAAGGTCGCCATGAAGATGAATTTCGCATTTCCAAGCTCCTGACGTTACCTTTAAACTTACAGTAATGATCGAAAAACAAATTGAAGAAGAAAACTTGCGCTATGTCACATCGGGGGTTTTGCATTGATTTCGTGTCTAGTTCTTAAATTATAGACATTTAGAGAATGTATGATTTTGCATTGCGAGTTTTTTTGCACACTAAAAACTTTTTTGAAAAAATTGCTTTGAGATGTCATTCATTAAGGTCTTAACTATCACCTTCTGAAATACTATGTATATAGTTTGAAAAACAAGTGAATTGTGCGTTTACTACCCTGGCTCCAATAGATAAAAGAAATACATTACAAAAATGCTACGAAACGGAAAGACCGTGAGTGGGTTGAATCATGGATTAGTCGTCGAAATACTTTGGGTACTTCTGCACAACTTCATACGAGAACTCTCAGAAGAAGATCCTGCAAGCAACAAGAAACTTCTTAGAATGACAAAACACCATTTCCAAATTCTTTTTGGATTGTGTGATGCTTTAAGACCTCAATTAAAACTAGAAGTAATATGATGATTTTTTCCAACTGGAGGTTATTTCACTTCATTGCAATATGTATACCGTGTCCTGAAGGTACATTTTAAAGTTCATCCCTGACATTTCTGAAGCCATTTCTGATGCATCTTAAAGAGTACAACAAAGTGGAAATGTATTAAAAAAATGTCTCCTGACATGGCTGACTTTACTCACTAGGCTGGAGCATTGAAATATGGCAACACTGAATCGGGGACCGAGCTTTTATTTGTTGTTAAGTCATTAGTGTAATCTTCCAGAGCAAAAAAGGAGATTGGAAGGTGATTTTTAATATGTTTTTAATTATTTACCTGCACAAACGAAACTATAAAGATAAAAAGATGCCTGCAAAGTGTGTAGTACCAGGTTGCACTAGCAATTGTGCTTCCAATAAAGGACATACCAACCATAACCTTCCAGAGTAAACAAGAAGAGTGGAAGGTGATTTTTAATTTGTTTCTAATTATTTACCTGCACAAACGAAACTATAAAGATAAAAAGATGCCCGCGAAGTGTGTAGTACCAGGTTGCACTAGCAATTGTGCTTCCAATAAAGGACATAAACAAGTGGGTGAACGGTATTCCTCGTAAGGGCTGGTTATATTTATAAGGATAAAGACAATACTTTACAACATTTCAAAGGATAAGACCTACTTTAAAGCACAATGTGGTACCTACAATGTTTTCTGGACCTCCCAAATATCACAGAAAAATACAGTTAATAGAAATCATCTGGGCATGCATCTGGGCATACCTACGAAAAGATTTGATAGTGAAAGGGAATCAAGACCAGGCAGAATGGCTTCAAAGTGATCTAATAGTGAATTTTTCTAGCTCAAGTGAAAATTTACAAAGTAAATTGAGTGTTCATTTAAGTGGAAGTGGAAGTGGCAGCAGGAAACAGGTTGCGTTTATTTTTATGTTGTAGTGTTTGACTACGATGAACCAGACATCAGATGTAAGTGGTATTATAGTAGTGGTAGTTCTAAAAAGTATTTTTACACATTACATTACATTATTTAGTATACATCAGTTCATGCATTGATTAAAGTATTTAGGGGAAGATGGGCCACCACACAGTAAAATCGCGCGCTCGCAGTCTATCTCACTCACTCTAGTTCTATCTCACTCACTCTTTCATCCTTTAGCGACCACCGTCACCTGGCGCCCTCTGAAATAAATTTCGCAAATTCTTGAATCCTTTATAAATATGCCCAATAGATGGAGCAATGGAGCATCCAGCTATAAAAATACGACCTTGAAGTGCCAATGACCTAACTACCGACAATAAAAAATACGTTTCGTCGGTGGACCTAACATTCGAAATATGTTTTGTGTTCGGAACTTTGGAATGAAATGATCAGCGATCAGCTGACAGCGGTTGTTGACATTGTTGTCCGTATTGTATTTGTTTTTTACAATTTCTTGGGCATTTTCACCATAATTGTTGTTGTGATGTGTTTTTTAAGGAACCTTTTTTGTCAGGTAAGCACATCTGTCAATTAAAATGATGTAATTCATGAGATAATGCATGATGAAAACTTGAATGCATATGGAAAACAGCAAAGAAAAAAAAAACGTTTATTCGCCAATTACAGTTATCCCATGAGTTATCACATTCACTAGAGCGATAGTTGTTATAGTCATACTGCCTTTTTGTCACTTGATACTCCAAAATAATGCATTTCTTACTTGAAATTTTATCTGTGAAGTATATAGAAGTAATGAAGTTGTAGTGGCCAACCTTTGGTGGATTATGTTAAAGTAGCAAAAACATCCATCCGTAGGTAATAATTGCGAGTTGTATACCTATGTATATATAGGCAAGTTCAAAAAATGGATCATTTAATACATTCATCTTTTGACATAACCTAAAAGTTGAGTTTCTGGATTAAGAATATTAATTATGTAAATATGCACCAAAAAAAATAGGTACATTATGACTATTCACTTCTCTATTCGAATAATTTACGCACTATTTCAAAATGCTTCCTTTTTGTCATTATAGGTGTGGAAAAAATTCTCCTGCTTCCCAAGCATTCGAGACAGAAGAGGCACACCGATACCAGGAGGCGAAGAGTGTGCTGACTTTATTCCACATACTGTGTACACTAACAGCACCAATAAATGCTCATGTTATCTATCCATATATTTTTTAATAAATGGTGGAGTTAAAATGAATTATTTATTATTATAGGGTATGCTTCTCACATAATCAAAATGAAAATATTTCATATCATTAGCTTATACCCACATTCATACTTTTTTTCCAAATATGTAACATGAAATGGTGTCTAGCTACAGAGAGGTGAAAATATGTATTTCAAATGGCACTTTGCTTATCATAGTGTGATTAATTTGTATCTTATCAATCAGGGTGACTATCTAAAAAACACTCATTGGATGATTGTTAAGTTGCACACACCAGAAGCTAAAGGATTATTGAATAAAAAACTATTAGTGATATTTACCTATGTATTTATTATATATATATATTTCTTCGATGTATTAAGGCTTGTTCCGAACAGTATATAATTCAGTGTATCGAAGGGCAATGAGTGAAACACCATTCAGTGATGTCAAAATCCCCATATAATTTACATAAGAGTAATTGTCTGTGCACATATTTTAGTTATGTTTATTCAAAACAAATTTCATGTCTGATGTTGCTAACAAATTTGATTTTAAATGATGTTCTTAATAATCACATTACTTCATAATTTTAAACGTTATTATTATAATTAACCGTAAACGTATCGATGAGGTAATGAAACAGGATACATTTCAAAAATTTTATTATTCTAAATGATAAACAGTTGAATCTTTCTTTACAATTTTTGTTTCATTTTTAACAAACACAGATAATACAATACATCTCGGGACTGACATGCTGAGTTCATCATTTGCCTTAAAAGCTGTCTGCCAGTTGTTATTTCATTGAAGTGTCATTAAAAGCCTGTGTCCTTCATGTGACACCATAATTATGTCACCTTGTTTTCGCCCATTTATTTTGAGCATGTCTCACTCACTCTCAAAATTAATATTGAAGTGCAAACTGATTTCAACATGGATTATATGAACAAATTACACTCAGACCTTAATTTTTGTACAGAAAAAATAGAAAACCTACAAAAAAGATTGAATGTTGTGGACATCTCTGAGGAATCATTCAAAGAAAATGATTCAAAAGCTTTGTATGTTACTGGATTTCCAAAATCATTTATGTTGTTTCGAATATTCGATATTGTAAGGCCTCATTTATCTACAAAAAGTTTGTTATGTCCTTTCAAACAATTTCTATTGACACTGATGAGATTGCGTCTTAATCTGCCATTCAAATATCTATCTTATAGATTTTGTGTTTCACCAGCAACAGCTTCAGATACTTTTTACAAATGCATTGATATATTGTATCAAAAATTTAAAAAGCTAGTCATCTGGCCAGACAGAGAGATATAATTTTGGTAATCGTCTAGCAGTGACAATAGATTGTTTTGAAATTTTCACAGAAAAACCATCTGGTTTAGTTAATATGGCTTGTTGCTGGTCTAACTACAAACATCATCAAACTGTGAAATTTTTGATTGGAATCACACCACAAGGTACCGTAAATTACATTTCCGATGGTTATGGTGGAAGGACAAGTGACAAGCATCTAACAGAAAATTGTGGCTTTTTAAATTTAATTATACCTGGTGACATAATATTAGCAGATAGAGGTTTTTTAATTAGAGACTCAGTTGAAGTTCTAGGAGGTCACTTACATATTCCAGCATTTACAAAAGGTAAGACGCAACTTCACCCAGTAGAGATAGAAAGCACTCGTAGTATTGCTAGAGTTAGAATTCATGTAGAACGGGTTATTGGTTTTCTTAAGAAGAAATACAAAATACTTCAAGGTCCGATACCTATTAGCATGTTGTCTGTGTTTACTGATGATAAATGTGCTCTTGACAAAGTTTTAGTTGTATGCAGTGCTTTAATAAATTTATGTCCATCTCAAATTCCACTTGATTGGTCTCAATATTTTTTGCACAACTGTACATCATATTCAAATGCATTTATATTGTTCACATAAGTTTATACTAGATATATGTAAATTATATCCTCACAATTACTAGGAATTCTGTGAAACTAACAATGCCTAAACAAAAATGCAGTTTTTGATAGATGATTCTCATATAATGTAGCTAAATCACACAATACCATCCCTAATTATGTTAGAAGTAGCTATATACTATAACAATGTTTTTAATGTCTCAGAAATTATTGTCATTTTGTTATGTATAATAATATAATACTTCAACTCTGTGTATGCCAACTTTTTTTTAGAATACGTATATATAGCTTTCTTGTTGGCAGACACTTTTAGGACATTCTTTAAGGAAGAAAAGAACTGCTGCTATGTGGCTGCAAACTTCACTTAATCCTGCCATACAAGTGCAATGAGCACATGATATAGCACCATCTGACAGTACGATAATCGATACCTATAGTGGTTTATCATTTCTTCTTTGTGAGTGCATAACCTGTAACAAAATAGGGGCTGGTTTAGTAGGTATAGTTTGCTTTTATGGGCGAAAACAGGATGGATGGTTCTTTCTAATCTCTAAAACTATTCTTTTTTTGATAGATTAAAATATTTTAAGCAATATTCTGTACATGATAGCTTTCAACTCTCCTCAACATAGTGATGATGAAACCAAATCTTGTGAACATGTATTTCAGCAGGTAGGTATATAAAAAAATAATCAACATGCTAATCATCTCACATACACTAGAATCTACAGTGAATTTTACAGCAGTTAGTACACGTGAAAGAAACAGTTAAATATGCAAACTAGCTTACCTTGCCCATGACAACATAGCAGTTTGTGTTCATCATGTTTGCCATCGTTTGTTGGACATACCCTCATAATATTGGAAAGCCTGCAAAGATTTGTATGCCTTCATCTGCTGTCCAGTATAAAAACAATGCGTTAGCACCAAGTAATTCATCAGATCCACGATTTTCACTGCTGGTAAAAAGCTAACATCTTCCGAAAGTTCATCAATCCTCAGAGCATAGGGATCAACAACATCCGTTAATTTCATTTTTTCATCACAACGAAGTTTGATGTCGCCACTAAGCGATGAATAATACTCACTACGAGACATTATCACCAGAAATTAAAAGAAAATAGCTCAAAAATCACTTTACAAGTACAACGTGCAACGAAATCGTATGCAAAACAGGTAATAAACAAAAGCCTGTTTGCCCCTCAGGCTAAACATAACAGCCGCTCTGTCAAAACCACGTGACACGAAACGAATGGCGACACCTGTAGGAAATTTTAGCAAGTAGCGTTTATAGATGGTGGATTAAATAGTAGCAAGTAGGGTACTTTGTAGACTTAAAAGTCGATCTATCAAAGTTGTATTGGTAGAGGTACATTTGTGCTCATATAGATGGCCGCAGTCCAGGAGAAACAAAAGCCGTGCCGTGCCTTTTTTCAATGGGGTTGTCCATCTTCCCCTAAATGTGTTAATCAATGGTTCATGTAATCAACCCCAAACTGAAACGCTGCTTGAATTAATGCTGCCTGTTTTAGCAAATATTTTTATTAATAATTACACAAAAACAGTTCAAGATAAAATACAGACTGACAAAAATAAAAGGAGCAAGTCTAAGGGAAATGAGAAATGTCCAACAGAAAGTAAAATCTCTAAATTAATCTCCTAGTCTCAATACATATGTTACATTTTTGTACTGATATCACTGGCCTTTTTCACCATTCTTATTTTTTCAAAAAGTATTTTTCTTAATTTATCAACCGAAATGAACACATAATACATGAATAAAATGTAATAATTATTCTGAAACTATGAAACAATTTAAATTTTCCGCGGAATGCACGCCGTTCGGCCCACGGTAACCGGCCCCCTATTTGACAGCTAAGCGACGTTGCCACATCGAAGGCTCCGGCCTAGTGAGTAGAGTCGGCCATGCTCCTGATCTATTTGGATATGATTTAGTGTTTGACCGAGTATAGTTCAAAAAGCTTAAAAAGTAGTTTTCTTCATTTCTTCTACTGTCGCCGTCTCCTTTCGAAGGTTGGCAATCCAAATAGCTAACGTAGTTCTAGATACAGCCATGTGGAAAATGTCAAGCTATGAGCATGAGCAACCAAATGTCTTCGAAAGTTTTTCAATCAAGAATTTTAGCGTCTGCCGACAGACCTTTTACCTTGGACTTTTTCTTCAAAAACCAGTTGCAGAAGTTCGTCTTTTTCTTCTATCATGGTAGACCTATATAACTTTTTCTTTCCTTGATGGTAAGCATGAGTTGTTTCTGTTTCTTCATGCGATTAAGGAGTTCCTCGTTCATTATTCCTTGAGCCCATGGTATTCTTTGTATACGACGGTAAATATAGATGCATTTCATACGCGTTTAATTTCTTTTCCTGTGATGATATGCGAATTCGAAGTTTTAGGCTCAGGTATTGCGTTATAAACAATCTTCTCATACTTAAAATGCCTTTCTGGTCTGTTCAATACCTGCATCTGACCTCTTTCTTCGGGTCACATTCCTCATTTAAAATACTCCCCAGATATTTGTATGGCGACACTTTTTCCACTGTACTATACCGTTTATAATCAGATGAGCTTGTACGTCAGGTGTCTTGGCAAATGCAATGACCCTAGTTTTTGCCGTGCTTATGAGGAGGTTAAAGTTTTCAGTATATCAAACTATATGATCCATTGGCCTTTGCAAGTCCTGCGCATTATTGACTAATGTGACGGTGTCGTCTGCATACCTGATGTTACATACATATTGAATAAGAGCGGTGATAACACGCAGCCCTGTCTTACACCTCTTTTAACCATTATCGCTTCGGATGTTGTTTCCTCAATTTTTACTATTGCGTTTTGCTTCCAGTAGAGATTTGCAATTAACTGAATTTGTTCTCTGTCTATTCCAGTCGTTTTGAGGACTTCTATGAGCTTTTGGTGTTTGACTCAATCAAAGGCTTTTTTATAGTCTATAAAGCAAGTGACCACAGTGACGTTCATGTCTTTGCATAGCTGTCTGAGAACGTTTAGTTCAAATAGCGCCTCACGTGTACCTAGACTACTGCGAAATCCAAATTGGTATTCACACTTCTCATATATTCTGGTGTGGAATATTCTGAGGAATATCTTGGGATGGCTTATCATGCAGTAATCATCACCATTTGAAGCATAGATCTTCTTTAAAATCGATCTCATCCAATCTGTTGGGGGATCTCCTGTTTGGTAGATAGTTAACAATTGCTAACCTTTTTCTTCTTCTTCTTCTTCTTCTTCTTCTTCATCGGCTCTGAGTTTTATGGCTTCGACATGAATGTTATCTGGGCTTGTTGCTTTTGCATCCAATTATTTGTAAAAGTTAAAAAAATGGAGTCAAGTTGATTGACTCAGTACTTCCCACATATAATGATCATACCATTTTATTATTTCCCATCGCATGAAGCTATAGTCTGAAATCCCCTTGCAACTAAATTATCGCCTACCCGCCCGCAAAAACAACATCCAACACAAAAACACTCGTAAATAGTTTCTTGCGTCTCCCTCATTAGGAACTAGGACCCACAGTTTTCCTCTGCATGCTTGAACTGGACGATGCGAAACGATCAAGAGCCTCCGACCCGTCTAAAAACGAAGTTTGAGCTGATTCTATATTTTTGGTTTTTTATTATTGCTGCGCTGCCACTGACACGGTTTTTCAAAAACCATTCTCGCCGTGGTAATAAATTCTGTGTCAAAATTTCACTAAAATCAATTCAATAATCTTCGCTTTACGCAATATACATAGAACGAAAAAGCAAAACTCGTATGTATACATCAAAAAATGGGTTTCTACAAGCCAATGTTCAGATGGATCTAAAAAGGTGTAATATGCCGCTAGGTATATCTTCTACAGGTCAATGGACAGACTATAAGGAAAATAACAAATTTTTCAGTTTTACAACCCCCCACCCCCCAACCGCCCCGATTTCACCCCACCCAAAAAAAATTGAAAATGATCAGGAACCGCCAAAACGCCTAAAAACAAAGTTTGAGCTGTTTTTATATTTTTAATTTTTTATTATTGCTGCGCCGTCATTGACACTATTTTTCCAAAACATAGCGTTTTCCTCGCCGCGGTAGTAATTAATACTGTGTCAAAATTTCATTAAAATCAATTCAATAATTTTCGCGTTACGCAATATAGTCCCTTGGTTTTTATAATGAGCAAGCCAATGTTCGGACGTATACGTAAAAAGTGTATTATGCGGCTAGGCTCTTCATTCAAAGATCAATGGACAGCCCATTACGAATACAACAAATTTTTCAGTTTTACAACCCCCCCACCCCCCAAATTCACCCCCATCCAAGAAAAAGTAGAAAGTGATCAGTCACCCCTAAAACACCTAAAAACGAAGTTTGAGGAATATTTGAAATTTTTGTTTTTTTGCTAATTACTCCGCCTCCCGTATAAAGATTTCCAAAACTATAAGAACATTACCTACTACGACCCCACAGCATGTCGCTGCCCAAATTTCGTCACAATCCATGTAGCGGTTACTGAGATTACGTGGCTAGAAAAACGCGTACAGACAGACAGACCGACAGACAGACCGACAGACCGACGAACATGAGTGACGTGGATTTTCGTTATGTAGACATCATAAAACGCCCAAAAAGCGTATTATCTCAAAATCTAAAATTTTCGCGATCACAATACTCCATTCACCTATCGGTGTGGGAAGTAAAATTATGAAAAATTCTAAGCTTATGCCAGAAGATAAACATTTCCATCATCTCTTATGAATTCTATGCCACTGACTAGGGGTACAGAGTGTAGGCGAAACGTAGCTTGAATGAGAAAATTGATTTCCCGGGTCGCATGACACCTCGCATGTTCTAGATCATTAATTTATCCGGACACTTAACCTCTACACATAAGGCACCGTAACAGCCGCTGCATAATTAATGACATAATTTGATAAAATATCGCGTTTTCCTCGTACATGCGGGGGTGGCGGCGTTACGCTTAAACGTATCGAGGAAATAGTATTTTTCCCTTAATCTAAAATACGCGAGTTCGTGCATATTTCATGTACGGAACATATGGAAGGTTTCAGCGAATCTGATAAAGAGGTGCTTGGTCTATGGACATCGATAAACTGTGGGTGGAATATGTTAACAGATGGGTGCCGGCTTTTTCTTTTTTTTATCGTGAAATTACACGTACGCTTTTGGGCTGATTGTTTTGAGATAAAGGTAGTGACCTGGAATCATTAGTCACCCCTGTTAGTTGCAACAAATATAAATCCGTGGAATATCTGTTATGGTATATGGATTTTATATATCTCAAATCACGTAGATGTACTGTTGTTCTATTAAAATTTATTAAAAAATACCACGAGAAAGTGAGTGTTGGAAAATCGTGATGATGAAATTACTGATTCTAGTCAAGTCTAAACATCTTAAATCTTGGATCTGGGGTTTAGGGATCATATTAGAACATAAGAGGTGCTATGATACTTTGAAGCTATGTACTATATTCACCTGAACGTATCTGCCGATAGAGAAGTTGTGCGATACTTTACCGCTCTCAGGTTTTATATATCTAAAATTCAGAAGAGCAATCATTGGGTCCAATGTGCGCCCTAAGTACACGAAGGAACCTAAGGGTGATCAACTTCTGTATTCTGGTGGCTAAGATGTGCGCTGCCGCACGGAGCACCGGCATTTTGTGCAGTACAGAGATCAACGTATTCGTCATTCCACATAGAGATCTAATAATGACCATAACCAGCAGGCTTAAAGTACAGTCTAGCCAGAGCCTACGAAGTTGTCCGAGCAACTCCTGATATTTGGTCCGCTCTTCCTCCTCCTTAGAGGCGATGTTCACCTCGGCAGGAGCCGAAAACTCTATAACAGAAAACTCAGACAACAACACTCACAAAGAAGACCCACGTTGGCTTACCAACTGTGGAAATAGAGGGTCACCCCATAGTCGAGCCACCTTCCGTCAAGCTTTTAGATATCAATCTCAACAATACCATGTCCTGGCACGACCACGTCGTCAGTATTGCTAAAACGGCATCCCAGAAGCTTGGAGCTTTGTTCCGCTCTAGGAAGCTCTGTACACCAGAGCAACTACTGTTGCTCGACAAGGCACATATCCGACCATCGCTGGAGTAGTGCTCCCATGTGTGGGGACGCACTCCGAAGCACTCTCTAAAGCTTCTGGGCACTATCTAGAAGAGAGCAATTAGACTAATTGATATGCTTAACCTAACAAAGGACCTCCACAGCCTGGAACACCGAAGAAAGGTGGCTGACCTGTCCCTGTTTTACAGATTCTATCACGGAATATGTTCGAGTGGGCTCTCCCAGATAATAGCACCAAAGGCCATCCGAATGAGCAACACTAAAGAGGCTCTGCGAGCTCATCCTTACTAGGTCGAGGCCCCGACTCCTCGAACCAGTCTCCTCCAGCATCCCTCTTTTTGGAGAACTTCGACGCTGTGGAATGAGCTGCCGGGGAATTTGTTTCCCGGCGGCTACAACCTGCAGCGTTTCAAATCTAACGCGCACTGACACTTATCCTCCCGCGGCGATTCTACAGAGCCATAGGCTTTGAGCCTTTGCAGGAGGCTGGCCATAAAAAAATGAACTTCGCCTTCTGTTGGCGGTCGAGGAGGACTATGTCGAGCTTATTTGCTTGTTATATAACCTCGAGCGTGGAAAACAAGTAGTTTCAGCAAATTCGGCACCTCTCGTTCTCCATCCTGGACTGTATGGCAGCACCAGTGTCTCATCTATACCGTATGAGTGCCTTAAATGGTAGTATAGCACACGTAGAGCCGCGTTTATGCTGATGGACGTACCTAGTATCAGCGTACACCTTACACGTCGACAAGAGGTGAGTAATGGTCTTTGCCGTCTGTAAGCAAGATCTTCGGTAGATGTCGGGCACATCCAAGCCCATAATTCTGCTATCATATACTAAGATGTTAAAGTCACCGTTTTGGCCGTCCATTATAGAGCTCTCAGTCTTCGACTTCAACCCACTAGACCTAAGGAAGGAGAAAGTCAACTGCTCAGACAAACTATGCTCCTCTAGACGCTTTTGAAAGATTCGGTGCATTGACTTATCTTTGTGAAGTCCTAACTTCAGAGTCTCTAAGGGGGGGTTTTAGTTGTACGAGAGCAAGTTCTGTTATGGACTGCTGACACCTCCGCGTGAAGTCGAGCGTGAGGCTGAGTTCCTCGGCTGCCCGTTTTGCTGCTCTGAAAATAAAGGCTTCTTTATCTGCATTCTCGTGCCCTCGCACAAAGCGTATCTGGGGGTCGGTGCTCCTCGTAACTTAGCAGACAGTTGCCAGTATCTACTACTCTGTTGTGCAGACGCTCCTGACTCAATAGTTCATGCCCTCTCAGGTGTCGTGGAAGTTGTATTCGAGGGACAGAGGACCTAGGATGCAGACTTCCTCCCATATTTATTCTTTTGCGGGTCTTTATGTCGATTTGTCGCAGCTCTTCCGCTGTCCAATGGATGGCATCAAAGGTATGTAGTAACAATGGGACTGCAAGCATGTTTGCATCTGCCGGAGTTGATGCAAGTACTTGCAGCGGAGACACTCTTTGACCAATTTTGTTAGGTAAGGTAAGTATGAATAGCTTACAGTGTAGCTTACTTTTATAAAAGTTGCATTTGAGCCACTTACAGTTGCTGTTATCCTGTTAACTCAAAATGGTTTCGGTAGCTTTTCACAGTTTTAGCTCTCACTGTCACTGAAAAGAGCTTATGCAGAGCCAGTGTCTGTCCGTCCGTCCGTCTGTCTGTCCGTATATAAAAGATATTCAAAACCACAGGTGCAAGAGGAAAACTAAATACAGATTCGGAATCAGCATGAAAATACTAGTCCGGGAAAAATCCGGTTTTGTCAATATCACTTTCGGTTAAAAAAACTTTTTTTTATACCAAGAAATTGCACAGTGAGAGCGCCGTTTGAATTTCCTCAAGTAAATTCTGTCCTACCTTCTTATGTTCTATCAAATACGTAAAAATTGTTATTTTCCTGTCCTACAACAAAAAGCCACGTCATCATAATAATTGCATCCTACCAATAAACTAAAAAGCCAAGACGCAAGATGTGTCAACAGTCCAACGTGACATCTCGGTCAATGGGGTTTCCGATATATAAGTTTTTAGCACAAAAACACTCAATCATCTGGCATTGATAAAACACATAGAAGGCTGTGACGCGTGGGATGTGGAGTGGCTGATGCCCCATTATTATGAATGGGTTTACTTTTGGATGCTTCCAATATCTTGATTCAAAGTATTTTCAGTTGCTTTCCACAGTCTTTTATGCTGTCAGTTACCTGTATTTTATGACTATAAGTTGCTCAAAAAATGCTATTTTCCTCGTCTGCAATCATCAACCCATCATCATAGTTGCTCCCCAGCAATAAACTAAAAAGCCAAGACGCAAGATGTGTCAACAGTCCAACTTGACATCTCGGTCAATGGGGTTTCCGATATATAAGTTTTTAGCACAAAAACACTCGATCATCTGGCATTGATAAAACACACAGAAGGCTGTGACGCGTGGGATGTGGAATGGCCAATGCCCCATTATCATGAATGAGGTAATTTTCGGATGCTACCAATATGTTGATTCAAAGTATTTTTAGTTGCTTTCCACAGTTTTTTATGCTCTCACTTACCTGTATTTTATGGCTATAAGTTGCTCAAAAAATGCTATTTTTCTGGTCTACAGTCATCAACTCATCATAATAGGGTACTTGCAGAAAAAAATATTATGTCATTTACGCATTCCTTAGAGCCTAGTAAACATGACAAAATCACTTGTTTGGTTTTTTGGAATCGGCTGTGAGAGATATTCCAAAAATTATTTCAAATGCCGGAAAATCCCGCGCAAACAACCTCTGACGTCAGTGATATCCTATAGTGATGGGATGTAAAGTATTGATGTTCGATATCGATAGCCAGTGCTAACCTAACATTTTGACATTGATCATTATAACCACAAAACACAGTCACACACAAAAGTACAAAAGTCAAAAGAATAAAAGTTAGGCTAGATTACTAATTCACTTTGTAGGGATGGGCTTGAATTAGAGTCTATCTTCGGATTCATTCATAATGGGATGCGCCGAAATAAAATTATGGCTTCGATTAGTTGCAAATCTCGGTCACAAACAGGATGAACTGTGACACCTATCAGATAACAAAAATGTATTGCAACGAAAATGCTAGTGGGTATTAGTTACCTGTATTTTGTGGCTATAAGTTGCTCAAAAAATGATATTTTCCTCGTCTACAGTCATCAACTCATCATCATAATTGCACCCCAGCAATAAACTAAAAAGCCAAGATGCAAGGTGTTTCAACAGTCCAACGTGGCATCTCGGTCAATGGGGTGTCCGATATATAAGTTTTTAGCACAAAAACACTCAATCATCTGGCATTGATAAAACACATAGAAGGCTGTGACGCGTGGGATGTGGAGTGGCTGATGCCCCATTATTATGAATGGGGTTACTTTTGGATGCTTCCAATATCTTGATTCAAAGTATTTTTAGTTGCTTTCCACAGTCTTTTATGCTCTCACTTACCGGTATTTTATGGCTATAAGTTGCTCAAAAAATGCTATTTCCCTGGTCTACAGTCATCAACTCATCATCATAATTGCACCCCAGCAATAAACTAAAAAGCCAAGACGCAAGGTGTGTCAACAGTCCAACGTGACATCTCGGTCAATGGGGTTTCCGATATGTAAGTTTTTAGCACAAAAACACTCGATCATCTGGCATTGATAAAACACATAGAAGGCTGTGACGCGTGGGATGTGGAGTGGCCGATGCCCCATTACCATGAATGAGGTTACTTTTGTATGCTTCCAATGTCTTGATTCAAAGTATTTTCAGTTGCTTTCCATAGTCTTTTATGTTCTCAGTTACTTGTGTTTTATGGCTATAAGTTGCTCAAAAAAATGCTATTTTCCTCGTCTGCAGTCATCAACTCATCATCATAATTGCACCCTACCAATAAACTAAAAAGCCAAGACGCAAGGTGTGTCAACAATCCAACGTGACATTTCGGTCAATGGGGTTTCCGATATATAAGTTTTTAGCACAAAAATACTCGATCATCTGGCATTGATAAAACACATAGAAGGCTGTGACGCGTGGGATGTGGAGTGGCCGATGTCCCATTACCATGGATGGAGTTACTTTCGGATGCTTCCAATATCTTGACGCAAAGTATTTTTATTTGCTTTCCACAGTTTTTTATGCTCTCACTTACCTGTATTTTATGGCTATAAGTTGCTCAAAAAATGCTATTTTCCTCGTCTGCAGTCATCAACTCATCATCATAATTGCACCCCAGCAATAAACTAAAAAGCCAAGACGCAAGGTGTGTCAACAGTCCAACGTGACATCTCGGTCAATGGGGTTTCCGATATATAAGTTTTTAGCACAAAAACACTCGATCATCTGGCATTGATAAAACACACAGAAGGCTGTGACGCGTGGGATGTGGAGTGGCCGATGCCCCATCATCATGAATGGGGTTACTTTTGGATGCTTCCAATATCTTGATTCAAAGTATTTTCAGTTGCTTTCCATAGTCTTTTACGCTCTCAGTAACCTGTATTTTATGGCTATAAGTTGCTCAAAAAATGCTATTTCCCTGGTCTACAGTCATCAACTCATCATCATAATTGCACCCCAGCAATAAACTAAAAAGCCAAGACGCAAGGTGTGTCAACAGTCCAACGTGACATCTCGGTCAATGGGGTTTCCGATATATAAGTTTTTAGCACAAAAACACTCGATCATCTGGCATTGATAAAACACATAGAAGGCTGTGACGCGTGGGATGTGGAGTGGCCGATGCCCCATTATCATGAATGGGGCCGCTTGAGGCTCCGTCTTTTGTTCCCGACAGTTATTGAACCGCCGCGCACTGTATAGTAAACCGCTTATTGCGTTTTTGTTCCGCCAGACCTGTACTCTTCGCTCTTCGAGGATTACAGATCGCTTATTTAATGGAGAGAGCAAAAAGGAACGAGTATATTGATGAAAGGGGATTCGTTTTATGAGGTTGTCAGCGTACTAGGAGGTATTAATATTAGCATGAGCTAGTAGTCCTTTGAGGAGTTTTAGCTTTCGTTGTCGGATTTTACATAATTCTTTAGCGATACACTGTGATTTTGTTTTGTAAAGATAGGGCTGTCTTAGCAGATATGTTGTATTCAAAAATTAATAAAGTACCGTAAACATGGGCTACTTTGGCCCTAAAGTCCTTCTTTGGCCCAAATGAAAACAAAACAAAATTGTACTCTATAAACGTATTTGTGACTGTATTTAAAATACCTTCCGGCTCATTTCGCTAGGTAGCCGCACTATACAGGCTGTCTGATAAGTCCAGTGGTTCCTTTGCTGTCTAGTGGAAAGCAGCACCTATAGTTGTTTGACTAGTGAAACCACGTGCAAACTTTACCTCCCAAACTTCCATTTACAAAAAAGCGTATTTCTTGTTGATCAAATTTGGTAAGTGCCTCCTATTAAACACTTTTCCTTTCTTTAAGCCGTACTGTAGTTACAACACTGTTAGACTCAACAAGTTTTTTATTTTCATGTTTTTTTAAATCAGACCCGATAATCTATAAAAAACGTCCTACTTTAGCCCAACCTTTTTTTGGGCCAAAACCCATAATATTAAGTTATGAATTGCTATAAAATTTTATTTTCGTATTTATATTGCATATTCTCGTTATCAGCTTGTTCAGGATGCTGTAAAATACTTCCTGAAGGCCCAATATACACTGGCTATAGCAACGAACAATTTCAAACTTACCTAGAAGCAATCAGATCTGGAGACATGGCGCAAAGGCAGGCAGGTTTAACAACATACCCCTATAAAAAAAAGTTCACCAGGCCATCCAACAGTTTTTTCGCAAGAAGAAGAACTAGCATTATCGATGAACTAGATTTAAGATTCATCATAAAACCTTATTTGACTAGGCAATGGAAGACTGTGCAGTGTTTTTGCAACTATGTTCCAGGACGTGATTGGGTCAAATCGTTTCTAAAGAGACACCCTCAACTATGACTGTCAAGTTTTCGTCGAACATCAAAAGAAATCGTACTCGGATTCATGAACAAATCATATATTGAAAATCTGAAAGAGGTGGTCAAAGATGTTTCACCTGATAACATTCATAATTATGATAACATTTGATAATATAATCTTCGTTGAAGAACCTGTTCTAGTCAATATCCAAGTCCTTCTTTAACGCCAAAAATTGACTTGGGCCAAAGTAACCCTAACCGCAGAATAACATTGGCCCAAAATTAAAAAAAATATATTAATTCAAAAAACGTTTTGTAAGTAAAAAAAGGATTACTAATTAAAATATTATAGTTGTAAAAAGGATTACCAGAACTTCTGGGCAGTGAAAACAACAGTTTCTAGAGAAAAGTACATACAACAATTACTGAAAAGTGGGCCAAAGTAGCCCGCGTTTACGATACGCATCTCGTTTGCAGATCCTATAAAAAAATGGGATTTATCCTTGGTTGAAGGCTCAGGCTTCGTGATTACATAGAGGATATTCAGCGCTTAAACCTTAAACTGCTGTATCCCCACAGGAAATTTCTAGATTTAAACACAAAAAGAATGCTGTATGAAAATTTCCTTTGGTTACAGTTTTCTTATGGTGTTCCAGTTTACTCAACATGTATAGATGTGGATACAGAAATGCGTATCTGAAAGGTACAGAATTCATGTGTTGGAACCCGAAAGTATGATAGCGTGTAACTTAATTTGACTTTGACTTTGTATGAAAAATTTTAGCAAATTTTTATTGCCATGTTTCTATCACAATATCCTGATTGCAAAGCTTCCTAGCTATTTTTTTATGGTCGGCCTCTCGCAAAGGCTGAAAGCCTATGGCGCTGTAGAAGCGCTGCAAGAGGATAAGTATCGGTTCACGTTAGATTTGAAACGCTGCAGGTTGTAGCCGTCGGGAAACAAATACCCTCGCAGCTGATTCCACAGCGTCGAAGTCCTCCAAAAGAAGGAATGCTGGAGGAGACTACTTCGGGGAGTAAGGACCTCGACCTGGTAAGGATGAGCTCGCAGAGCTTCTCTAGTGTTCCTAGTTCGGAGGGCCTGTGATGTTATTATCTGAGAGAGCTCACTCGAACATCTTCCGTGATAGAATCTGTAAAACAGGGATAGGTCAGCCACCCTCCTTCGATGTTCCAGGCTGTGGAGGTCCTTTGTGAGGTTAGGCGTATCGATTAGTCTAATCACTCTTTTCTGGATAGTGTCCAGAAGCTTTAGAGAGTGCTTCGGAGCACATCCCCACACATGGGAGCAATACTCCAGCGCTGGTCGGATCTGTGCCTTGTAGAGCAGCAGCAGTTGCTCTGGTGTATACAACTTCCTACAGCGGAACAAAACTCCAAGCTTCTGGGATGCCGTTTTAGCAATACTGACGACGTGGTCGTGCCAGGACATGTTATTGTTGATGTTGATTCCCAAAAGCTTGACGGAAGGTAATTCGACTATGGGGTGACCCTCCATTTCCACGGTTGGTAAGCCATCGTGAGACTTCTTTGTAAGTGTTGTTGCCTGAGTTTTTTGTACGTTGAACTGTACTTTATTTGCTAATCCCCACTCGACAATTGTTTTGATATCTGCGTTGATCTGTGAGGCATGCTGCTGTCGCCGACGTACCGTCTCCTGGGATGATAGTGGCTTGCCTGATTCCATGCACGACACTAATGTACTGTCATCTGCGAAGCTGTAGATTGGATTGGATGTTATTTCCAGCAGCTCGTTGATGTACAGCTGAAACAGTGTAGGGGATAGGACAGATGCCTGAGGAACACCGGCGTTTATTGAAAATACGTCTGATGGGCAGCCCTCGACTACGACAAACAGAGATCGGTCGTTCAAAAAGCTACTCAGCCACTGGCGCAGGCCAGGTGGTAGTCCATAAGCAGCAAGCTTCACCAGAAGTCCGTCATGCAATACTCTGTCGAAAGCTTTCGATATATCAAGTGCAACAGCATGGGATTCGTCATGATTGTCTATTGCTCTGTTCCACAAGTGAGTGACGTAGGCAAGGAGGTCACCTGTAGACCTGTGCTTACGGAAGCCGTACTGGCGATAATTTATGATGTTATTGTTGTCCAGGTATTTCAGGAGCTGTGTGTTAACGACAGTCTCCATAACCTTAGACATGATGCTGAGAAGAGCCACAGGTCTATAATTGGCGGGATCAGTTTTTTTGCCTTTCTTAGGGATGGGTTGTACGCAGCCAATCTTCCACGAAGCGGGAAACACGCCTCGTTGATACGAAAGTTTGAAGAGCTTGCAAAGAATAGGTGCAAGCTCAGCGGCACAGCGTTTAAAGACAATGGCTGGAATTTGTTCAGGACCAGTAGCTTTATTGGTGTTCAGTTTTTGGAGGATGCTTTTTACATCTCGATGTTGAAATTTGACCTCTGCCATTCTCGAGTTCACGCTTATGGTGGTGGTCGGAGTGCTTCCTTGAAAGTCTACAGTAGAAATGGCTGCGAAGAGCTTTCCCAAGATGTCTGTTTTTCTTTAGGAGCAGAAGCGATGGATTTGTCCTCTCTGGTCAAGGGTGGTATTGACGAATAGGAAAAGTTCTGACTAACAGCCTTACCTACAGACCAGAATGTTCTGGACGAGCTAGGATATGAGAGGAGCTTGTTCTTAATTTTTTGGTTGTGTTCCTCCTTGCTGCTGTCAATCACGCGTTTACAGTGATTTCTGGCGTCGATAAAACTGCGGTGGGTCTCAGCATTTGGATTTTTCCTCCATTCTCTCTAATGTTGGTTTTTAGAGGTAACTGCATCTCTGCAACGCTGATTGAACCATGGCTTGTTTTTGGAGGGATGCTTGACGACATGAGGAATATAGGCTTCCATGCCGGATATTAATACCTCTGTTATTTCTTGGGCGCAAGCTGATGGGTCTCGTGACTTGAAGCAGACGTCGTTCCAGGGAAAGGACTGGTAGGTCGTCCCACTTTGCTGATCCGTAATGCCAAACCCGACGAGGCTTTGCATGATAGAGATCTGGAGAATGCATTCTGCATAGCGTCGAAACGGTGTTGTGGTCAGACGATCCCAGTGGGGCGGTTACCTTCACTGTATAGACCGTCGGAGTAGTTGTGAGATATAGGTCCAACAGACTAGCAAAATCTCCGTGGCGGCTGGGAATCCTTGTTGGTTCTTTGACTATCTGCTCCAAGTCGCAGCTAATTGCGAAGGCTTCAGCTTCACGTCCCTCGGTACATTAGCTAACACTCGTTCGAGGCACAACATTCCCATTCCTACCCGTAGAACTGTCGCCCTATTTGAAGTTTCGGATACAATGCAGATAAGCTCTACAACACCATCCCCACATAGCTTATATATTTTGCAGGTTTGAGATTGGTTGAACACAATGTAAATGAAATAGCACCTTTGTGTGAACTCTCCCTTGAGGTTAGTGGACTAAATGTCGCTCTCCCGGGTGAGGCCCATTCCAGAAGAGAAGCGACTTATACAGGGTGGGCCAATAGTGCGTGGACGGAGGATTGTGGGGCTACTAAAAAATATTTCAAAAATCTGTCACTTGATCATAGTAGGGACCCTTGAGGGCTATAACGCAAAAATATTTTCACTTAAATTTTGAAGTTTATACAGGGTGATTTATATCAAACTTACATTTTTTTGAATGGAACCCCCTATATATTATTGCATATTTGAATTCCTTGGTCAATTCTAATGTAACTTTATGTACCACACATGGAACTTTAAACGAATCGTTTAGGTGCTAATCACCATTTTTGATATAAGTAGGTATATCAGAAAAAAATTGAATATCGCAGCGATTATAAAACATAGAAGGCCGTGACCTTTGCGCTACGACTAAGCATGAAATGCTTGGAGAAATTTACTCCGAAGTTGACCCAACGTGCTCCGAAGGATTTGCGACTTTACTGTCAGGTTTTGTTGAGGCTTTCTCCTCATGGGCCGACCGACTAAGGCAAGCCCCCCGGTCTCTTACCCCTCACTCCCTTACCCAACCAACCACGCCCTGCTGAAGTCGCTGAAGTGTGGGGCGCAATAAGTGTGTGATAGAAGGACAGGCGCTCAGCCCTCTGTGGCATATTGCCCCGGATTTGCCAAACCCCTATCTGACCGCAGTCGAGATAGCTTGGGGAAAGGAGCTTGGTGCTAGGTAGGATAAGTAAGATCTACCGAGCACCCAGCTTCCTAGGTGTGCTAGCCTTAGTTGAAGTGACCTTTTCGCCACAAACCCTGCTGGTATCGTAGCCCTGCGGTGGCATTAAAGCCCACCATGAGCCATCCACCGATGTAGTTCGCCTTTCAAAAAGTCACTTGCTAAGCCCACAAACGAACGTCAACGTTATAGCACCCAATGGGGGTCATTCATATTAATATTTTTTGTATTTTTCATTATTAACTTGATTTTCCAAGTTTATCTCGCATGACTGCGGTAGCAACAGATGTTGACGGGCTGTGCCAAGTAAACACCTGAACTATTATTGATCGGAGTTTAGGAAGGATCTTACAATATTGCAGGTCTTCAGGATTACAGACTTTTGAAATATTTTGAGCAACCTTTCGTCCAGGCCTAACTGTTGTAGGTGTGGTGTAAAATTGTTTGGTGTAAGGCCTGACACAGACATAATGAGGGGGACAATTGTGACTTTGTTTTGTTTCCAAAGTCGTTTTATTTCCATGGCAAGGTACGTGTATTTGGATATCTTCCCAGCGTAGGTGTTTTGGATATTCACATCGTTTGGAATGGCAATATCTATCATTATTAATATTTTTTATATTTTTATTATTATCCGACTTTCTAAGTTCCTCTCGCATAATTGCAGTAGCGACAAGTGTTTACGGACTGTGCCAAGTCAACACCCTGACTATTGATCGGAATTTAGGAAGGATAGTACAATATTGCAGGTCTTTAGGATTACAGACTTTTGGAATACTTTGTGTGACTTTTCGTCCAGGCCTAACTGTTGAAGGTGTTGTGTGAACGTGTCTGGTGTAAGGCCTGAGACCGACATAATGAGGGGGACAATAGTGACTGACTTTGTTTTGTTTCCAAAGTCGTTTTATTTCCATAGCAAGGTCCGTGTATTTAGCGTAGGTGTTTTGGATATTCACATCATTGGGAATGGCTATATCTATCAAATAGGTAATGTTGTCGGCCTTTGACTGGAAAACTATATCTGGTCTATTGGCTGGGATAGTCTTGCCTGTATGTATTTCAACGTCCCAGTATAGTTTGTATCGATCGTTCTCGAGTACTGATATCGGAGTGTAATTGTAATATGGATCTGTGTTTTCTATTAGTTTGTTTGTTGTGGCTAGTGCTTGGTGTATCACCTTGGCCGCAGAGTTATGTCTGGCTGTGTATTCGGTGCCGGCAAGAGTTTTGCATCCGCTTGTTATGTGATCTATTGTTTCTCTTTGTTGGTGATATTTTCTGCAATTATCGTCTGTTATGGATGGATCTTTAATTACGTATTTTTTGTAGTTTCGTGTTGCAATCACTTGGTCTTGGATGGCAAGCATGAAACCATCCGTTTCTGGGAACAGCTAGCCGTCCTGTAACCAGGTGTATGACTGTTTTTCGTTAATGTGGTCTTGTGTGACGCGGTATCTATGTTTGCCGTGGAGTGCTTTCTGCGACCAGGTGTTTATTTTTTCTTGTTGTGATTGGATGTGATTGTATGTATGTGCTACGTGATCTGGACAAGAGAGGTTAAGTGGTGTATAGTTTTTGTCTGCTTTTACTATTGCTCCATGTAAGTTTGTTTGTTTGCTTTGGAAGAAATGTCTGAGTGTTTTTATTTGCCTTGTGTGAAGAGACTGTATGTCTGTAATTCCTCTGCCCCCTTGTTTTCTGTCTACGGTCAGCCTTTCCTTGCACGCATTGGGATGTGACATTCTGTGTCTCGTGAGTTCTGTTCGCATGAGTATATGTATATTTTCTATGTCAGTGTGCGACCATTTGATGATGCCAAAGGAATACGTGAGGATTGGTATTGCAAATGTGTTAATTGCTTTTGTGAGGTTTTTAGAATTCAATTTCGTTTTCAGTAGCCTAATGAGGCGGTCTCTAAACTCTTGTTTGAGTTGCGCCTTGACTTGGATGTGGTCTATTCTAACGTTCTGATTATATTTTTATGTTTTAAACAAAAAAGTGCAGCCCGGGCTCCGACACACCGAGCTGCTGTTCCATTACCCAATGACTACTCCTCACACCGTGAGGTGAGCAATCACTGGGTCCGCGAATCGTGCGCCCTAAGTAGACGAAGGGACCCAAGGATGACTGCCTTCTGCATTCTGGCGGCTAAGATGTGCGCCGCCGCACGGCACACCGGTATTTTGCGCAGTGCAGAGAGCAGCGTATTCCTCATTCCACCTAGGGATCCAATGACCATAACCAGCAGACTTACAGTGTAGTCTGGCCAGAGCCTGCGAAGTTGACCGAGCAACTCCTGATATTTGGTCCGCTTTTCCTCCTCCTTAGAGACGATGTTCACCTCGGCAGGCGCCGAAAACTCAATAACGAACATCGTCTTCTGTTGGTGGTCGAGAAGGACTATGTCGGGCTTGTTTGCCTGTACAAGCTCGAGCGTGGGGAACGAGTAGTTCCAGTAAATCCGGCATCTCTCGTTCTCCACAACGGACTCTATATCCCCTGGAGCGTATGGCAGCACCGGTGTCTCATCGATACCGTATGAGTGCCTTAAATGATAATAGAGCACTCGTAGAGCCGCGTTGTGCCGATGGACGTAAGCCGTCCCAGCGTACGTCTTACACGCCGACAAGAGATGCATAAGCGTCTCTGGCGCCTGTCGGCAAGCTCTACAATGGGTGTCGGGTACATCTACACCCATAACCCTTCTACGGTACACCAAGGTGTTGAAGACACCGTCTTGGCAAGTCTCCGACTTCAACCCACTAGACCTTAGGAAAGAGAAGGTCAACTGCTCAGACAAGCCATGCTCTTCCAGATGTTTGTAGAAGATTCCATGCATTGGCTTATCTTTATGAAGTCTTAAAAGGAAGTCGACTTCGGCAGTTTTGATGTGGGATTTTAATTCTGCGGGAGCGAGTTCCGTAATGGACTGCTGACACCTCCGCTTGAAGTCGAGTGTGAGGCTGAGCTCCTCAGCTGCTCGTTTCGCTGCGCTAAAAAGAAAGGCTCCTTTACCCGCATTCTCGTGCTCTCGCACAAAGCGGATCAGGGGATCGGTGCTGTTCGTTACACAGCAGGCAGTGGCCAATACTACCCTGTTGTGCAGACGCTCCAAATTCAATAGTCCACGCCCTCCCAGGTGTCGCGGGAGGTATATTCGCGGGACAGAGGACTTAGGATGCAGACTCCATATTCATCCTTTTGCGGGTCTTCGTGTCGATTTCCTTCAGCTCGTTCACTTTCCAGTGTATAGCACCAAAGGTGTATAATAACAATGGGACCGCAAGCATGTTTGTGGCAGCGACTTTGTTCTTGCCGGACAGTTCTGATGACCAGATCTGCCGGAGTCTGTGCAAATACTTGCGGCGGAGACACTCTTTGACCAATTCTGCCTCTTGGACCTGGCGCTGCGCCACTCCAAGGTAGGTATAGGTATCTCCGGCATGCAGTTGTCGCAAGATGCTCCCATCAACTTCGCTGTTCCTCATCTCCACTATCTCCGCTTCGTCCTTTCTTGAAATGAACCAATGCACATTTGTCTGTCCCGAACTCCATTCCGATAGCTGACTGTACTCCTGCACCACCCTCAGCGATTGTTGTAGTTCGCGTTGGCCGGAGGCATAAAGTTTTAGGTCATCCATATAAAACAGATGGGTGACCTTGTGCCTCCGGTTATTGGGCGTGCCACAGCTGTATCCTTTAGTATTTCTCAACGCTATGGACAGAGGCAAAAGTGAGATGCAAAAGAGCAAGGGACTCAAGGAGTCTTCTTGGAAGACACCTCTTTTCAATGACACCAACTCTGTCTGAACCCGAGTTTCACCTGATGTTATAGTGAACCGGGTCTTCCAGAGTGGCATCAGTTGTTTGATGCATCCCACTATTTGATCATCTACCGAAAGACATTCCAAAAGCCGCACAATGAGCTCATGAGACGTGCTGTCGAATGCCTTGCGATAGTCAATCCAGGCCATAGAAAGGTTTCGCTTGTACTGCACGGAGTCTTGCGTGACACATCGGTCAATCAACAAGTTCTCCTTGCAGCCAGCTACTCCTTTCTTTGACCCTCTCTGTTCATACACGTCGAGAAATACAGGATTCACAGCTTGAAGGAGACGCATGTACAAGATTCTGGTGAAGAGCTTGTAACATGCGTTCAGACATGTTATTGGCCTGTAGTTTTTGGGATCAGACAAATCTCCGGTCTTCGGGAGAAGCACGGTTCGACCCTCGACAAACCAAGCCGGAATTGGCTGCTCCTGATTTAGCCACGAGTTAAAAACTCTAGCTAAATGCCGGTGGCAACTGGGGAATTTTTTCCACCAGTAGGTGTTTATGCCATCTGGGCCAGGAGCTGCGAAATTCTTTGCGCCTCGTAAGGCGTCAAGAATTTCTTCCGTGCTTATCGGATGACGCAGTACATTCAAGTTAGGAGTCCTCCTACAAACGGACTCGAACTGCGCCAAGGCCGGAGTGTCTGCTGGGAGAGGTTTGGGTTGTTCGTAAATGTCCCTCCACGTCGTCTGTGACTCCTTTATAGATTAATTCTTCCAGAATAATATCCGATTGACAGGTAAATATATATGTTCCTCCCTTGTGCTTTGCCGTTACGCTATTGGATGAACCACTTTTCCGCGCCTATTTTGTTCTCTAGCCTGACTGGACTATATCTGGTTCTCATAGGCAGACGCGACCAGGAGGCAACACCGTCTTGAATATTCAGGGTTGCCAACGAGAGAAGAATTATTACTCAGGGTTGCCAATATATGAGAAGTTGATAAATATGACTATTGCGTTATTTGTAAAAGTTAACCTTGCAAAGTTGTTAGTTTCATTCTGTTGGTGCATTTTTCGTTCCCTATTATGAGTTTATTTCTTTAATAATAGTAATTCTGTCCCGAGTTGCAATTAAGACTATAGTTACTTTGAGGTTGGGTTGGTAGTACTAGATTGCTGTGGCAACACTGCCCTACCTTTGGATAGTGAAAGTAAGAGGGGGTAGTCTCTGAGTGAGAGGGACAGTTTCTATTGCAAAGTTGTGAACAGATATGTTATTTTTTGTGACTTCCGATGTAAGTTTATAAATTAGCTCGCTGACGACTTCAGAACCTCTCTTTCGTCTGCATCTTTCTACAGCAGCAACAGGTCAGGTGTATGGTGTTGGTGGCGTGTCGGCATTCCGCCGACCGCCATCTTTAACCTAGGTCTGTCTTTTGGCCTTTCGCCGTGTCCATGAAATAGATTCTCTTTATTTGTCGTGGAGGTTAACTTTGAAGTTTATTTACTCTCTTTTCGCGAGATTTTTATTTGAAGTACCTAACACGGCAATTATTTGTGGAATTCAGCTATTTCGACATTTTGTTTGACTGCCATTGTTTCGTAGTGATTTCGTATTTTGCTAGCATACCGTTGATATCGAACCTTTAGTATCTAGAATCGATATCATCGATTTAGTTTCGTTTTCTAGTTAGGTTGTGAACGCCATACTGTGTTATATGTGTTTTCAGCTCAAGTGTGTGCATCTGCTTCCCGAAGGAACAGACCTGGTGCTGATGTCAATCTAAGGGAATACAAGCCCCTTTTCCACCTGCTTCTGAGACCCTGGGAGGATTCACGGGAGAGTGACTACAAGCTGTTCCTGCTACTTTGGATATAGAAGGTACGTAAAAATTGCTTATTTCAAAATTTGATCGCCATTTTGGCAGCTACCGAGCTATTTTACGTACTTTCGCATCTAGAGTTTGTAGTCACCTCCAAGTGTGACCTTCATTCCGCTTTTCCTTTTTTTTGTTGCTCATTTGTACTTTTTTGAGAGAGAGAGAGAGAGTCTGTGTAAAAATTGCTTAGTTTATTGTTTCCGCCATTTTGGGCAGCTAATGAGCACTTTTGCATAGGTGTCTAACCTTCTTCAGTTTTCTTTGTACCTCGTACAATTTTAGAGAGAGAGAGAGGCACCTTTCTTTATTTTGGTATAATTTTGATAGTTTTTGAGTGTGCTGACACACACATTTTGCAAATTTTGAGCTGTAATTTTGCTGTACGAATTTGACAAATTTTTCCATCTTTACAACCGATACAGCCTACCGAAGTACATCTGTGTGAGACTGAACGTACTCATAGATTTTTGTTTTTTTCTGAGCTATAGTTTTAGCAGTGAGGGTATTTGTTGAAGTATAGTTGCTCGTACCTTGCAACTACTGTTCATATAGTTTCAATTTTCTGGATTATTTGTGATATTTGATTTTGAGACATTTTAGTAAATATTTGTGGGCTTGATAATTTTTTTTGTGATTGCATTACCTTTCAAGATTCTGAATTTTCTGGAGCACTACAGCCAGCAACAACTTAATAGAATCATAGCCTTGATTTCTTCTTAAATCAATTAAACTGCTTTGAACTTAAGTGGACTATAGCCTTGCTCACTTCAAGACTCATATTTTTAAAATTTTATCTTCAGTATTAGACTTGAAAGGCCTATCAAGTATCTAGGTTAGGTGATACTTTGTTGATACGATATTGGTACTTTATTTTAAAATTATATTCCTTTTTTATATATGCAGATTCAATTGTGAACCATTGTGGGGAGATATCTGCTATAGCTTTGTGTTTAACTTTTAAGAAATTTTAGTATAGAATTTAAGCAATTTGTAAGGGATCTTTGTTAAGTTTAAGTAGATATTGTTTCAACTAAATTGTTGGGGAGGGGGCTTTTAATTGTTCAATTCAAAGCCAAGTAGTACGCCTGAGCTTGCATAACCTTCTACATCCTGGGGTTTTGCCATAGAGGGTCCAGACACTAATCCTTCTTTTTTCTATACTTTGCATGACGGCGGCCGGAAGTGGTAGCCGAGCCAGACCTAGATACCCCTCAGCCTAAAAAGGGGGAAGTCAAACAGCAGTGGTCAGGCCTAGGGAACCTGAAGAGGCTGCCAGTCATAAAAGAGGACCCTCTGAAGGAGCTGTTAGAGGGAGCCCACAAGCCGACCCAGGAGGAGAAGACAACCTCGTTTAAGCAAGCCAGGTTGTATCGCTCACTTAAGCCAGCAGTCCCCTTTTACAACTGTAAAATAAGTCACAACTTACTATTTATTTAATTATATTTTAGAAACCAATATACTTGTTACTGTTTAATTCTCTTTTGAATTTTTTCTACACCCATCCCTTCAGTGTTTCTGGAGAGGTTGGGCAATTTCACTAACTTCCTTGGAGTTTGGAGGTGAAAACTCCTGGCGCCCTTTTTCTTGAAGTTTTTGAACCTTAGAGTAATCTCGCGTTAAAAGTTAGTGATTTTGCCTGACATCTCTTATAAGAGGAAAAGAATAAGTTGCCAAGGATCCACAACCCACCGTAAGTAAACTGAGCAGCCCAAAGGCACCCCAGTTCTGCCAGCTTGAAGGTCTCAACTTAGTTGGGACTTTCAATCTAGCTTTACAAGGTCTTTCGTAGAACATTCTGTTCTGCTCCAGACCTCTCGCCCGCGCCACCAACGATCGCTTAGCAGCGATTAGCATCCGTATCCTGTCAAGACAGTGTTGCTTGACAACAACCAGTACTGCTTGACTGAGTGTGTGATGGTCGCGCCTCAACCCGTAGGCTATCTGGCGCACTCGGCGCGTAAAAGGCTTCCCAGCCGCTCTATATTCCATCACACACTGGATACGGGATGCTTCCTGGCGAGCCAACTGGATTTTCGCTTCCATTTGGCGCACCCGTCTCTGTGCTCTCTCAACAGGAGAGTCTCTCACTCTCCTCTGTCTAGCTAGCCTCAGAGCCGCAGCGTAAATTTCGCAATTGATGCTCCAAATGTCAGAGGCCTCCGATAGACATTCACCCACAACCTCATCCTCTCTCTTCAACTCTGCCAGCTTCAAGGACCTTCCGTTGTTATGCAAGGCCCTTCGGTCCCTGAAATCCCCAGGTGAGACGACTTGGTCGATTTCCCTCTCAGCGGGCCTTACCGGCGAACTTTCAGCCTGGTTAACAGGCCTTCCGTCTGCCGAAGGGGCAGGCTGAGCTGGAGCACGAACGTATCCCTGCCTCCGGAGGTACGATACATAATCTCGCAAATTCTGAGAGGTAAGCGTGCTATGCTCTGGGTGCATTTCACACCACCTCTCATACATGCGGGACATGTATCCCCTACGGCGCGGGCTACTGCTCTCGTAGCAGCACAGCAGGTCATCCCTGAGCTCCGTCGTCCACCTAAAACGGACCATGTCATTGCGGGGGTCGTCATCAGAGCAATTCGAAGCACCGCCACCTTGCCCACCGCCGGCACCGAAACCGGCTCGGTGTGGGTGCTTTTTCTTCGAGGTGGTCGAACCCGAAGATAGGACCCGTCAGATGGTTAGCCTTAGGGCCCGCAGCCGACATTTCCGGAGGCAGTCGTCCAAATTGCCTCCAGAGGATGGACCTGTGAAGGTTGCCGACCGACTTACATCCTTTGGCTTCGGTATACCCCTCGGTGTCGCCGCGCACCGAATAGCCTCTTGATGTTGGGCGGCTTCCTGGGGGTTTATGAAAACAGCCGCTTCTAACATGAAGAATAGACGCTGTCGGAGTACCGCTCCTCACATGGAGATCCGTCGTGTCCTATTAATTGTGGAATAGCCGATCCTCTGGATGCAGACGCTATTCCACTGTGCTAGTTTTGGTCCGCCCCGGGTATTTCATTTCCCCGGTACCACCCATATCTGGGAGGCATTCCCCTATCCGCCACCTTGGGGAGGCGCCACTGAGAGGATCTAGCAACCCCTCGCGGCTATATATTTTTATTATTGTCTTTATTAATAATATTTAATGTTAAGAAAAACTTTGTTTTAAGCTGACTGGCCTTCGTGTTACGAACTACTAATTAAACCAGACGATTACACAATTCTCCCCATATTCCCATTAATGATCTTGGTAATAAATGAAACGCTAATTAGGTATTCCAAATTACCATCCGCAAACATTCGAGATATTTTGACGTAGTCCCTATATTACAGACTCCGGTTATCACCAGCGTTGTTTAAACTGCACCGGCATCCAAAGTCGTTAGCGTATCATTGTTAAACAAAGAGAATCTTGGTTCAACTTGTGCAAACAATAAGTCTCTTTGTCGGCTGGCGTATTGACGAATTTTCTCGGTACTGTAATTAAAAACGTATTTTCCGAGATGGTTATTCGAAAGCATGTTGAGGCAATGGAATGTTCAGGAGAGTATTGCCAATTTGCCTACTTAACTATTGTACATTAGTTATGACCACAAAATAAACAACCAGATAAGTCACTCGTCCAATTATCTTGATATAATTTTGAAATGTTTTGACGTGTAAGAGTGCTGTGACGCACAGTAGGATTACACCGAAAATTATAGCGAAAATTATAAAGAAAATAACGTTAGCTGTATGCTGTATGATATGTGAAAGAATTATTACCCAATTTTTCATGAAAACAATCGCCGGAAATCAATGGGTTCTATATTTAGATTAGAAATTGAATCCTCCTGGGATGCCTTTAGACAGGCTAGGATAAAGTACAAAGAAGAGCATGACAGCAACAGAAGAGCGAGCTGACGGAACTACTGAGGAGGGTTGTAGTTTCTTTCAGAATCCGCCAGACTAATGAAATTGCTCAGCTGCCAGAAGAGACTAGCCATTAGTTGATTCAAGAAAGGGGACGGTACATGGACTACATCGTATCGGTGGAGGAATCTCTCCAAGTCGCACTTCCCGGGAGAGTCTGTCGGACTGTTACCAGAAGTTCGCTCTCAATAGGGAACGAGAGGAGCTGGCGGAAATACTGTGGAGAGTTGGAGTTTCTTTCAGAATCTGCCAGACTAATGAAATTCCTCAGCTGCGAGAAGGGACCAACCATTAGTTCATTTAAGAAAGAAGATGGTACATGAACTATATCGGTGGAGGATCTCTGCAACACCTTCTTGACTCCCACTGTCAGGAGAGTCCGACGGACTGTTTCGAGAAGTTGAGTGGGAGCTCTCAATAGGGGACGAGAGGAGCTGGCGGAACTACTGTGGAAAGTTGGAGTTTCTTTCAGAATCCGCCAGGCTAATGAAATTTGCTCAGCTGCGAGAAGAAATCAACCATTAGTTCGTTTAAGAAAGAGGATGGTACATGAACTAAGTCGGTGGAGGTATCTCTCCAACACCTCCTCGACTCACACTTCCCGGGTGAGTCTGACTGTTTCCAGAAGTTGAGTCGGCGCTCTCAATAGGGGACGCCGGTGTGGCTGAAAGGATGATAACCGACTCATCAGTCTTCGGGCTATAAACAAGTTTAGTCTATTTAAATCAGCCGGATCTGATGACCTATATTCCCCGCGCTGCTACAAAGAGGTTTGGGAGATTTGCTGCCGCATATTGTGGCAGCCTTCCGGAGCTCCATAGCGCTAGGATACGTAGCGTCGTCCTGGAAAGCAGCAAGAGTAGTTATCCCTATATCAGGGAAGATCTACTACTCTTTAGCAAAGTCTTATAGACCAATTAGTCTCACTTCTTTTCTCATGAGGGCATTGGAGAAGATCGTGGACAAATACTTGGTGGAGAACATCCTCACTACTCCTCTTACCCCATCCTCGATAATCAGCCTATAGAGGCTCCACGGAGACGGCTCTGCATGCTAATAGTAGGAAAAGTGGAAAAAGTCCTCTGACACAAAGAGGTGGCTCTGGGAGTATTCTTCGATGTACAAAAAAGAGCTACAGCAGCAAAAGACCGGAACTACTTTCAATAAAGCACGAACAGCTAACATGTGGGCCGCCCTTCAGGCCAGTGGTATATTCCACACTCTCGGGTCTGCTGGGTAAGTTCAGCACTTAGGAATCGCAAGGCTAGTGCAACACTAGGCGAGGCTCAGTTGGAGGTTGGAGTGAACGGGCAGCTGCCTCTCTCTCTCCGCCCCTGGTGCATTGTTATGTATTGCCTCCTCGAAAAACTTAGCCCATCCGGCTTTTAGATGCAAGCCTACGCTGATGATGGCCTTGTGTTAGACTCCGTTAGACTCCTGGGCGTCGTCTACGATAGGATGTAGACAGTCTGCAATATTTTGGACAGGTGGTGTGGCGAATCAATCAACTCAATGAATGAGCTGGTCCTATTTAATCACAGGAAGAAAGTAGATTATTTCAAAGCCCCTACTCTCCATGATATACCGCTGGCCCTAACACTGGAGGTTAAGTTCCCGGGGCGTATTAATCGATAGTAGACTCACATGGGCACAACATATCGACTATGTGTAGAAAAAGTCTGTATCTACCATGAGGCACCTGCGTCAGGTAGTTGGTAGAACCTGGGGCCTCCAGCACTTGGACCTAGATCCTAAACTGACTGTACATGGAAGTAGATAGAAGTAGGATTCAATATGACTGCTCAGTCTGCTGGCCGAGCTTAGAGAAGGCCTTATGCTCAATCTTGTTAAGGTTCTGAGGCTTGCAGCAATAACGGGTGCCATGAAGACAACACCCACTGCTGCCCTGGAAAGGTTCTCTTGGGTTTGCTAACTCTGCACCTCTGGATAAAAGGAGAGGCGATGTCGGCGTGGCTGAGAATGCGTGACGGGGAACGTGGACAGCACGAGAACCACTTGTTGGCCATACCGGAATAGAGCGATTCGTGGAGAATACTATCCTGATATCATCATTCAGGGTGGAAAGAACCAACGATACCTTAAGCCTTGATACAAGATTCTCACTAATAATCCCAAAAAGGGACGACTGGTGGAGCGGAAAAGGCAAACTTTCGCCCCATAGTCCAGTGTTCTTCAGTGACAGATAACGCTCAAAGGAGCCAGGATCCGGAGAAGCAGGCCTCTGCCTGGAGGGAAAAGGAGTGCAGCGAAGCTTTGCGCCGGGGATCTGCACGACTGTCTTCCAGGCAGTGATGTACGTCCCGAAACGATGCGCCAGACCAGTGTTGTCCTGGACGACTGGGCTTACAAGGAGCTGCAAAAGCCTGATGAGAGAGAGAGAGATGGAGGCAAGCTAAAATACTTATAACGGACGCTGGCAACGGCCGTATGCTATGGCTTGTGAATAAAGACAGAGAGACGCTTAGCCTTCTGGTGGGAGTTCTCATAGGCCACTACCGGCTGGACAGACATTTGTCACTCATGGGAGTTATAGGGAGCCCCATCTGCTCCAGATGCTGGGTGGAGACGAAATAACGTTCCACTACATGGACAGCTGAGATGTGAATCGCAACCTCAGGGTTCAGATTTTCGGCACCACGGAGATCGGCGAAGAGTAACTACATATATTTAGTGAGATGTCATGTCAAAATTTATTGTATGAAATATCGCATAAATGCATTTATATATGAGAAGAAGACTCGTGGAAAGCTGTAGATGCATCATTTTTAGTCCAGAATGCCAGAAGAAATAAGAAGAGGAAGGACGAAATCATCTCCAAAACTGAGCCACCATAATTCACTCATGGGATGCAAGCAACAGGTTAAATAAATTATAGTGCCTCTATCTTCCTATACCTCATACAAGGAATTGCCTTCGAGGTGGAAATATTTATTTGTAGTTCATTGTAGTTCATTGATACAAATAAATTGAATTGAGATGGTCGGACGTATTGACTTTCATCAAGAGGTGTGGTACATTCGACAGTAGTAGGTTTTTAGTGTTTTCATTGTTGGTTCCGTAAGGTTGATAAAAAAGGGCCAAAGCCCCTACTTGCCTGGCTTCTTTCTCCTATCACTACTACTGCTACAGCCTACAGCTATGACCAAGTAAGTCAAAGATTAATGATAGGTCTTTTTAGAGTATTTCATGTACACATATTGTACCAACGGTACCATCTATACCTTGTTCAGCTGTAGTTTCAAAAGCATCAAATTACATTTCTAACTCGTCACTTGTAAATTCAATCTGTCAGGTGTAATTTATACCTGTCAGTCTGAATTTACAATTGGCGCATTAGAAATTTAATTTGACCCTTTTGAGAATCTTAACAGTTCTAAAACGGAATGAATCTGTATCACATGCTTGAAGTTAGTCGAAAAAAACAAATCATCCACGCTTGAGTCAATCTGAAGACCATGAGAAAATGACGCTAGAAATACCAATCGGAGTTAATTGTTAACTCAATCAATTTTTTTAATTCGTTAATTATGTCAATTTCTTCAGAATCCACCAGAATAAAAATGAAATTAACTCGATTAAAAAGAAATCATTTGGTGCAGAATTTGTAATTTTGGTTACTAGTTAAAAAACTAAACTGAAAAGTATTCAGCCGGTGTTTGGACGTTCTAATGAAATGTAAAAAGTCGCTAATTCTTTTCCGTCCCTAACGAACCGGGATGATTGGATCTTCCGCCACTTCGTCACTTGGAAAATTAAAATTGCGACGATCATCGGTGTGTATTTTCACTGCTTGCCAGGCATAAATGGCCTTCAAATGGAAGACTATAAAACACCATTTTGAAGGAGGTAGGTATTGAAAAATCTTTGACATACCACCAGAATTTAATTTAATTATTTTATTGTTTATTTTATACTACAGACGTTTGTTTTAAACTTTCTATTGTAATCGGTTTTTGATGAAATTGTATTATAATTATACTACTCGCGAGTGAACATCTATAGAAAAAAAGGGATATTCGCATTTATTTACTTAATCATGTCTAAGCTTGATTTATTAGTTTTATATATTTTTATAATTTAATCTTATTTTTTAGCTTTTTTTATTTATAATTTTAGAGGAAGAAAAAAACAGATATGTGACGATCACTGTACTGCTGTGTCGATCCCTTCCCATAGGTCCTGGATTGTGCAAGGGGTTTTCAAGGATGGGCTAGATAGGAGATGCTCCATCGTCTGGTTCTCTCCGTAGGCACCTAAACCGTCCTCACCTCAGCGTACCCCCATCTCACTAGGTTAGCCCCAGACCTGCCCATTTGGTATCTAATCCTGTTGAGACTTTTCCAGGTCCTCCATTACAGTTGTAATCCGGCAGGGAAGCTTTCAGTTGGGTTCCAAGTTGGTATGTGGTTCTCTGTTAGCCATTTCTTCCACAGTAGCTCTTCGGTTACTGATTTGGCTCTCAGTGGGTTTGAGGGCATAATGAAATTCTTCTGGGATGCTGGGTGCTTGTGCCCATATAGACTACCCTAATGACTATCTAATTTGCTCTGTCATACATGAGACTTCTGACCTGATTTGAGGAGGCTAACATGTATAGGTCGTCCTGGTTGGTAGGCTTTGAACAGCCCGTGTCCCGTCTATCACGACAGAGATTTTTCGACCTGAGAGGAAGTCTGCATGTTAATCGCAAAGCCTAACACGGAGGCCGTAGGCCGGAGGCTTGTTTAGGAGAGCTGCATGCTACAGTTGTTCGAATCCCTTTGAAATATCGAGAGCAATAACGTAAGCGTCATCAAACGACTGGATGGGTTTGCTTCACATATGTGTGACGTAAGGCAGATCTTCAGTTGATCTTTGATGTCAGAATCTATATTGTCTATAATTGATTAAGTGATGGAGCTCAAGGTATTTCATGAGCTCTTGGTTGGCGCATTTCTCCATCACTTTACTAGTCACAGAGAGCAGAGCTATAGGACTGTAGTTGGTTAGATCAACTTTGGATCCCCTTTCAGGCACCGGCTGGATGCAAGCGGTTTTTCAGTCTTTTGGGAGGATGCTGGAATCGTAAGGTATCTAAAAGAGGCGGGTAAGCATGGGAGCTAAGGTGCGCGCTTCTTCACAACAATAGAGGGGATCATGTCGGGCGCCTCCGCCTTACAAATGTCAAGAGACCTTCCGGACTATCTTTGTTCTGAACGTTATTTCACTCATAGCTTCTTCGTCTCGTAGCTTCTCCTCATATTGCAAGAGTGGCGATGAGGTTCCTATAGGAAGCTGAGGTCATGTTGCTCCCCTGGTCTTCACGATCAACCGATTTATCTTCAATTGAAACAACATCTGATTGGATGAGTCGCTATATTTGCTATTTACTCAATCCTCCGACCATGCTGGAAGAACTGCAGCATTTTGTGAGGACAGCTTGAGAGATTGTACGTCTAATTTATTAACAACCAGATTACGATCATGCCACGTAGGCTAGCATTCATCGACATGAAGGGCCCATCGATTGTTATTGACCTGTTGTATTTTTTATAAACTAATTATGGCAAATGTTTTCATCTATTATTGTCTTTAGTCCTGCCGCATTTCATGAACCGCATCCCTTTTTTCATTCATTCATCAATTAGGTTATGTAATTTATTTTATATGTAGCATGAAATGTCTATATTATATTTGTTAGTAGACTGACGTATTCTATGTTTTATAAAACAAAAACAATGAATATACAGGGTACTCTAAAAGTTGGGACTTTCCTCTTTAGAAGCAACGGCCCTTGAAGCGTCAAAGCTAATGGATGATGAACCAGCAGCAAGACAGTAAAAAAAATTTCAAGCAAGTACTCACTATTTGGTTGCTATGAAGTTGTAAGTGCGGTCCTATCGCAGGCGCCTTACAGGTAAAAGTACGATTTACGATGTCTTCTTCAATTCGGACCATAAGAGGTTGTCTAGGTCTTCCAGCGTATCCACCACGATGTGGATTCAGACATCCTGTGTCTCTAGCTCTTTGCACGAGCGAGACAAATCGACGAGGTGCAGGGTGAGTACGGTTAGAGAAACGATCGGCATATACTCGCGAAGCCGCAGCGGTATTTTGACCACACTTACCATACATTGAAATCATGTCCACTAGTTCATTATTTTCATAAGCGTGCGCCATTGTTGTTGTTTTTGAAGTTCAATCGTCATATTGTAGCAAGTCAAGCACTCTCGTACACTATGCCACAGCAACGCGACGTATGATGAACCGCCTGTTTTAGTGTTTTCTCACCGGCATCGGTACCGCTAGCGCTGCCTTGTTTGTTGTAGTGCCCAGGGACGGACTTAGAATTGGGAATTTCTTTAATGGTCAGTATCTTATTTTCTCTAAATATTTCGTTTATATGTTACTGGGAAAAACACTCATTTTGGCTTGTACTATCCGCTGTATGAAAAAAGCCCCAACTTATGAAACACCCTGTATGAATTAAGAACAAACAATCATACAACATGCTACATCTTAGGGGGCTGTACTTCAATCCATTCAAACAAATGAAATTGATTCAGCACAAATGAAAGAAATACCGATCAAATTATCCGCCGACAAAAAGGCTCTGGCTTCTGAATGCTGACAAACAAACAAACAATTCCTCAACATCCGTGCATATTTTTATAGGCCACTGCTATACGAAGCAGTAAATGAGTACGTGTTTGTAAACATAGAGCGTGCTGGCGTTCTCAACGTCAATGTTTGCCGAATTACTGAAAATTCCTCGTCTATATCCTTCGCAAAGAGGAAACTCACTCACCTGCTCTATCAATCAGTCAATTTCGATTGTGTTTGTCTTTCTGATTTCGAGGTGCAATTCAATATTCCTCCGCGTATACAGGGTGCTCTGCTGCTCTTTGACTCGTTCTGCAGTCATCATCATAGCCACAATGTCTTGACAGACATGTTGTGAACTCGTATAATGCATTAAGTCGGAGCTAGAGTATTGCCGACGACACGAATGAAATAGTTTTGAGAACTGTAGCTCGCCATCGTTCGCGATTTACTGTCAGTTCAGTGGCGCTCTTGATACTCATATCCCAGCAACTGTTTCGTCGTATCCACCCAGCGTGTAGGGGAACGGCCACGGCTCCGCCCACTCGGGGCATGACCCTGAACTACATGTTTCTCCATATTACCGCTTCTGTGAATATGTCCGAAGAATGTAAGCATTCTCGTCGACAATGGAGGATAAGTCTTTTTGGATTACCGAACTCATTCCGTATGGAAACGCTAGTTCGATGGGCGGTATAAGCATTCTCCTCCACGTCCACATTTCAAAAGCTTCTATGCGACCTCGATCTGCCTTTTTAACAGTCAAGGTTTCCGAGGCGTACAAAAATATGGAGAACACAAAAAACTGAACCAGCGACATTTTGGTAGCTTTAGTGATGTTATGGTCACGCCATACCTTAGTTGTTAATAAACTCTAGAGATACATCCTCCCAAGTTGTACCCACAGCATCTTCCGGTTTGTCCAACATGGTCGGAGAATTAGGTAAGTCGTGAATATAGCAACCTATCTAATCCCATACTTTTTCATTTGGCGATAAATTGGGTGATCGTGGGGGCCAGGGGAGCACCCTAACCTCAGCTTCCTGTAGTAACCTCATCGACACCCTTGAAATATGAGGACGAGCAAGATCTTTCTGGGAGAGATGCTCTTGGAGGCCTCGTACATTTGGAACGGCCACTGGTTCTAACTCTTCATTCAAACAATACTGGGCAATCACTGTACTGTAAATCACAAGTACTTGTTATTAATGCAATGGCACCTCAAACCATCAAATCAACACGACGGTGTACATGGCGCTCAACAGCAAAAATTTGAGAAAAACAGGGTATTGTCCATTCCCAAGGGTGGTTCCAAGGGGGGGGGGGGGGTAAAGGGCGTAGTTACCTCGTCATCAGCCAGCGGTATTTGGTTATATTTTGTTTTAATATTGTTATTATGTTATGGCAGAAATGTTTTTTGAAAGCGCACTGTTTTTATTTATTTTTCTATCTACTATATTTGTAATCACAGTAAGTTAATTAATTAAAAAAATGCAAAATTGATGTGAAGTCTTGCATTTTAGCTTTCCGGATTGACTGGATTGCCCGGGTGGGGCGGGTTAGAATATTTCCCATCGTATATCCTGCGTGACGTAAAAGGCGACTAAAAGGAACCGAACTACTGTCGGTGTAAGCAGTAACCTCTTCTCAACCAACAGCTTTGGGTGGATGAGTTGAAAAGAGTCACAACACCTTCTTGTCCTTGGGATGAGCAATTGCCCCTAAAGGCGGATGAACCAGTAGATACAATCTGGTCAACGGCATGAGGATGCAGAAAGCAAATGGGAAACTACTGCATTAAAGATCTTAAAGATATCCCAAGAGAAACTCGTAAAATGATTAAATGCATTTTACGAGTTCACAACATATCTGTTAAGACATTGTGACTATGATGATGAGCTTTCCGGATGACATGTTCAGCACTCACCGTGTGAGAGTGTCTCATCGTAATATTTGAAATATTCATGTTCAATAGGTACAACTGAATGCTGTCTTTTGTTCTGGATAGATGTTACATAGTTTAAATTAGCGACCCAAAAAAACTTAACCCCCTTTAGAAATATTTACCCTCCCCCTAAAAAAAATAGCTATGCCCCTCTGTACCGCTATATTTCTCACTAGGTTAATACCCTTCCCCTAGACAACCTTTATGGAAGCGCCACTGCCCTTTTCATCGTATTCCATTTCGCTGATGCAGTCCCGCTAGTCTATAATCTTATTCAATGGGGTTTTTTATGGTCAGCCTTCCGCAAAGGCTGAAAGCCTATGGCGTTGTAGAAACGATAGGTTTGAAACGCTGCAGGTTATAGCCGTCGCGAAACCAATTCCCCAGAAGCTCAATCAACAGGGTCGAAGTTCTCCAAAAGAAGCAATGCTGGAGGAGACTGGTTCTGGGAGTAGGGACCTCGACCTGGTAAGAATAAGCTCGCAGAGCCTCTCTAGTGTTCCTCGTTCGGATGGCCTTTGGTTTTATTATCTGGGAGAGCTCACTCGAACACCTTCCGTAATAGAATTTGTAAAACCGGGACAGGTCAGCCACCCTTCTTCGATGTTCCAGGCTGAGGAGGTTCTTTGTGAGGTTAGGCGTATCGATTAGTCTAATTGCTCTCTTTTGAATAGTGTCCTGAAGCTTTAGAGAGTGCTTTGGAGCGCATCCCCACAGATCGGAGCAATACTCCAGCGATGGTCGGATCTGTGCCTTGTAGAGCAGCAGTAGTTGCACTGATGTATGCAGCTTCCTACAGCGAAACAAAACTCCAAGCTTCTGGGGTGCCGTTTTAGCAATACCGATGACCGTGGTCGCGCTAGGACATGTTATTGTTGATGTTGATTGCCAAAAGCTTGACGGAGGGTGACTCGACTATTGTGTGACCCTCCATTTCCACAGTTGGTATTTCACAAATATGAAGATACAAAATAAAATCTGGAAGTACAAGTCTACTGATGCACCCTGTACAGAGTTGCAGGTGGACTTTTGCAGTTGTACCTCGTGAGCCGCGGGGCTGGCGTCAGAAATGAAATTATACCCGTTTTTCCAATCTCACAGATCGATAATTTCAGTAATTAATAGTAGAGTTGCTCTGCTAGGGTAAAGTTTACACACCAGAAACGCAAAAACAATTATTTTTTGCGCGTACCAGTATTTCGATGCACTTTATGCTGCGCAGTGTAAATGTCAGGTTTTGCAGTTTTGGAAATGTAAAGTGAGTGGGATCGCCAACGGAAAGGGCAGTTGCAGGCAATAACTACTTCCTGTTATTTGTTTGAAAATGGCTGTAAAACTGAATCATTCAGCTGGAACCAAATTGGAATACTTTGTTAATTCATACAGGGCGAGTCCATTGTTAAAACTTTTTTTATCTGTGTAAACACCTTTTTCAAATAACTTTTTTCAGAAAACTGAAAAGTAAGTGTGATACAGAATAAAAAATGTATATCTGGGCATGTGTATCAAGACGTACCTACCTAGGCTGTTTATGTTTAGTTTTTTGCTTGGATTTTTATCAAATCGATTAGGCATTGTATCTGCCAGATATAACTGTAGCACCGTACATTAACAAAGTACGGTGGCTGTAGTCACTTTTTGTTTATGGTTGCAAATTTTAAATTGCTAAATCCTAAAAGTGGCACATTATTATGATACAACTTTCAGGATCTACAGATTTAAAATTAACCATGATAAACTGAAAGTGACTAGTGCACTAATTGACAGAACAATGCCTGATCGATAAGATAAAAATCCGAGCGAAAAACTAAACACAAACCGACTAGGTACGTCTTGATACACAAGCGCAGATTTACTTTTTTTGATTCTGTATCTAGCTTATTTTTCAATTTTCGAAAAAATATTATTTGGAAAAGTTGTTTATATTAACGACTTCTATACACAGCGTAAAAAACTATCAACTTAGGACTTACCCTGTAATTCACGGGCAGAAGGTTTACATCTGCTCTGACAGGTGGCACTGAAAGCCATCTACGGGTCCAGAACCAGCATTTGTTCAGAAGTGAGCAGGGAGACTGCAAGTCTGGAAAGTCTGGAAGAGCTGTCGAGGATCAAGGAAGCTTGATATAGGTCCCAGGTGATTCGGGGGTACCTGGTAATGAGGAAGCCGATAGGCTGGCCAGACTCGGCACGGGATGACAGTTTGTTGGCCCCGAGTCCGCTATAGGATCAAGTAGGCAGGTAACGTCAACCCTCAAAAAGTGGGTGAACGATACCATAAACAGTGGAGGTAAGTTAACTTATTGGGAAAAATACTTTTATTGTTTTTGAGGTTTTAGTGTATATGTTATACTATCTTTAACACACATCAAATCACTCGTGCGTTTTGGCAAGTGGCATCCATCATTTTTCAATAAAAAAATGAAAAGTCAGTGTTAGGTTCGTTTTGTATATTTGTTGTTTAAGTTAATTTGTTTATAGCTTGCACCATCAGTTGTTTTAGTTGCCTGAGGATGACTTAATATAAGTCGAAACTCGCATATGGAAAAATAAGGAGTTTTTGTTTGAATGACCTTATCCTACAAAAAATAACTGAAGTGGAGGCAAAGTGAGGAATGCATACAAGCCAAGAATCTCATAGCCAGGCTCAAAACATCTAGATCAGCATGGTTGCGGAACCAAGGCCTATATGGGCAATCAGAAACCTCGTGGGTGTTCTGTACTTCAACTCTTAAAAATTACGCCAACTTTTTTTCCAAATAGCACCCAATGGTTTTTCCTACAAAAATTAAGTCATTATTTTATTTGAAATCTTGTAGTACCTTTGATTTTATACACAATCCTATTTTTTCGTAAAGTCATAATCATAAGCATAAGATAAATAGAATAAGGATTTGTTTGACGCGTAATATTTTCGTAAAAAAAATAGACGAAATAGGAAATGGGCCTTTAAAGGGTACTGAATGATCTATCATATCATGTTTTCGAAACATTTTTTGTACCTCAACCCCTATCTCTCACCCCAACTATTTTTTTAATAGTCCCGCAGTTTTTCCTACATAAATGAGGTCATTATTCTATTTAAAATCTTGTAGTGCTTTTGATTTCATACATAAACCATTTTTTTTTTCGTGAACTCATAAACATAAATAAAATAAGGATTTGTTTGAGGAGTAACATTTTCGTAATTATGGTCCTCAGACAATAGTTTCATGCAATGCGTAAATAATAAAATGATATTATAGTTACGTGTGGGAAGTGCTGAGTCAATCCACTTAACTCCATTTTTTTTATTAACACGTGTAAAAAAAAATTGGAAGAAATTAATCCTTAACGGCTCTGTAATGTTGAAGCAATTTTGGCATGGCTGAAAATCTGGGGGAGTTATGTATTCTAAGAATTCCTGATATTTTATCTGTCACTTTATAGATATAAGGTAAGAAGGCAAACCGAGTCAGCGAACAGTATACTGTTTTTATTATTTATATTATAATAAATTTTAGTAACGTAGTCACCATAAAATATACTACTCGTAAATGAAATTCAAACACTGAGGAAAAAAAGGGTTGCGGTTGATAAAATGCAGTAGGACGTCGTTGGGTAGAACTAAATAAATTGTAAATGAACTCATTTGCTATAATTAGTTTATAAAAAAATACAACAGATTCATAATGCGTTTGGATGGGCTCTACATGTTGACGAATGCACGTCTAAACACTAGAGGTACAGCCTCCCAAGCTGCCCTCATACCATGTTCCAGTTCGACCAGCGTGGTCGGAGGATTGGGTAAATCGCCTATGTATCGACCCATCCAATTCCATACTTTTTCAATTGGCGATACATCGGGTGATTGTGGAGGCGAGGGAAGTATCCTGACCTCAGCTACCTGTAGGAACCTCATCGATACCCTTGCAATATGAGGAAGTGCATTATCTTGCTGGAAGTAACCCTCTTCAAGGGCTCGCAGTTGGTTCTAACACCTCATTCACATAATGTTGCGCAGTCATTGGGCCACGAATCACAAGTAAAGGTGACTTGTTGCCTCAAACCATCAAACCAATAGGATGCTGTACATGGCGCTCAACAGCAAACTGGAGATCACGTCGTTCACTCCGTCGTCGTCTTACGCGTTGGCGTCCGTCATGTACCCCAAACAAAACCTGGAGAAGGCCGTGTGGTGCCACTCAGCATGCCATTGGCTGTGCTTTTGGCACCAATCTACCCGTTGGCGACGATAATTTGCAGTTATGATAAACTCTAGAGGTACAGTCTCCCAAGCGTGGTCGGAGGATTGGGTAAATCGCCTATGTATCGACCCATCCAATCCCATACTTTTCCAATTGGCGATAACTCGGGTAATTGTGGAGGCCAGGGGAGTACCCTGACCTTAGCCTCCTGCAGCAACCTCATCAATACCTTTGCAACATGAGGACATGCATTATCTTGCTGGAAGAAACCCTCTTCGAGGCCTCGGACATAAATGGAACGGCAATTGATTCTAACACCTCATTCACATAACGTTGCGCAGTCATTGCGCCTCGAACCACAAGTAAAGGTGACTTGCTGTTGAATGCAATGGCACCCTAACCCATCAAACCAATAGGACGCTGTACATGACGCTCAACAGTAAACTGGAGATCACGTTGTTCCCTCGGTTGTCGTCTTACGCGTTGGCGTCCGTCATGTACCCCAAACAAAATCTGAACTCGTCGGAGAAGGCCGTCTGATGCCACTCAGCATGCCATTGTCGGTGTTTTTGGCACCAATATAACCGTTGCGTTGTCAACGATGATTTGCAGTGAGTAGAAGCACTATATGCGGACGATATGATCCTAAGCCCATTTCACTCAATCTATGGTACACCATGCGGATTCGACTGGGCCTCCCTATAGCTGCATACCAAGCGTCAGTAACAGCTCGAGTAGATCGTATTCCTTCTTGAAAGGCCAGTAGTGGTAAATGACGATCTTGCTGGTCTGTAATTCTTCTACGTGCTCCAGAACCTCTAGCTCGCTGCATTCGCCCTTCTGCGATCCATGCGCGCCACGCTGCTAGAACTGTAGCCACGCTACGCCCATCAATGGTTACAGCAATTGAATCGGTGAGTCCAAGAACAGTACAAGTCCAAAAAATGGCCAAAACGTTTAAAATACGAAGATCCAACGGTTGCGCTTAAAAAGCAAAATATAAGAATAACCCCATTATTCGCACCATCTGTTTACGGCGTTGCGAGGAAAAACATTACAAGTGTACGGCGTTGCGGATGAAAAACATTACAAGTCCCAGGACATGTACTGATTTTAACGTCATTGGTCAACTCATTGTTGGCTGTCAGCGCCACGGTTAGCGATGTCGTTAATAATAATAAAACGATTTTTACATACTTAGCACCCTCTATTGACGTTGTCATAACCTTATCATACGCTCAAAGTAAAAAAAAATACAAAAAAGTCTGTAAAAAGAAGACTGAGTCCAAGAACAGTACAAAGGCATCAAATTTTTTTAATAGCTTGGAGGAGAGTGAGACTTTTGGATCTATTATGTTGGATTCTCATTAGTCTAAGGAATTACAACAACTTTTATATGATGGCGAACACAGTAACCTTACTCGTTTTGGAGTGATGTTTTTTTCATTAATCTCAAAACTATCTTTTTAGACTTGTACTGTTCTTGGACTCACCGATTCAATTGGTCTGGAGGAAGCACCACGTTCTCGTTGACTTAACTGCGTAAACTTTGGCTGTCGTCTTCTAGGGGGCATCTTTACACAACCAATTCATCTCTTTTACACATTCTCGCCACATTTGCAACATTTGCTTTGCTTTTATACGTCTCGAGCTTTTTAGAGGTGCCATGTACACCTAGGTAAATAGCGTCTGAATTCTGAATGAACAAAAAGTGTTACATGTGTACTAGAGATGGTACTGCCAAAGTTTACGGAATACATATAAGTTGGATCACTCCGCAAAAATATCAAAATGGCCTGCCCATTGCCCCGTCTCCCCGGTACACCGGTAGCAGTGTACCGACGTCAGTCGGGAGATACGGGGCGACGCAAAGTAGAGGTTGAACGTGTTTAACGCGAAGTCTATTTAGTGTCTCAAAAATATCGGATTTTGTTATCTCGGATTTGTTTGCAGGAAATGGATAATATTTTTAGAAGTTTGAGAGTAATCAATTTCGCGGGAAAAGATATTACCAATCAATTTAAATTTATTAACGGATGGAGAATGACAATCAGATTCATCCTTATTTTGTGGTAAACCTTGAAATGTAAGGGATATAAATACAGGGTATCCCACGACGATTAAGACAAGAAATATGTCGGGACTTGGCAGTAGTAGAGAATTATAATTTTGGGCATGTAAATTAGAGCAGACGTTGTGTATTTTTTTGTCATTGTACTACCCAATGAGGTATGTAGTTTTGGTCACGTTACATTCGATTCAAAATTATCAATGGGACACCCTGTATATCTGTGCCTGTGCTCCTCCCGATAAAACAATTCCAACAAACTAGCACACTTGGGGTCTCAAGTTCAAGAGCTACAGGTACTGAAAGGATTGTATCACGCTAAAAGCGTATAGTAAGACAAAATATTCATCGGTGTTCTTACCATATCTCCCAGGGACGTTGTAAATTATATTTCAGAGCTCGAAAATATTTTTATTGATAACTTTAATAATTTAGTTTCTACAGTAGCAATTGGAATGACAGTGGAAAGCAAAATGTCAGAGATAACTTATTCACATCCATGTGAAGCATTTCCACATTATTATCTTTTGAAATTGTACATACGAGTTCATATATAGGGTTGGGATAAAGTATGGAACCAAGCAAATAACTTTGGAACGGAAAGAGTGATATTGCTGAAAATTTGCAGGCAAGTGTAGTGACGTCTAGTGCATCCGAAGACATTATGTTAGCTATTAATGTACTTCCGGTTTAACCGGAAGGACCGTCAACTTTTTTAATTTAAATGGGACACCCTGTATATTTTTGCAGATTTTAATTCATCTTTTTTTCCGAATACGTCCATAGTGGGTTTAGTATTTGTTTCTTAAAAAATTTGTCTCGCAAATTTGTCCGTGGCGGTCTGCGGTCTTCCCGTTTGAGGTAATCTTTTGTATTTTTTTTTTTTAGTCACCGTCAAACGTGTCATGGGACTCCTGTCGGGACGTAAATCATTAAAAGTTGACACACTTCTTTGTGAGTTCTCACGCGATCGCCAAAACCGACTTTGAATGACCGGCATTTTAAACGCCTGAAATGATAAAGAAGCTTTATCTTTCCCGTTTTTACAGAAACTAATGCTAAACCCACTACGGACGTATTCGGAAAAAAGATGAATTAAAATCTGCGAAAATATACAGGGTGTCCCATTTAAATTAAAAAAGTTGACGGTACTTCCGGTTAAACCGGAAGTACATTAATAGCTAAGATAATGTCTCCGGATGCATTAGACGTCACTACACTTGCCTGCAGATTTTCAGCAATATCACTCTTTCCGTTCAAAAGTTATTTGCTTGGTTCCATACTTTATCCCCACACTGTATACTATACCATAAAATTTATAAACAGTGAATCAAAAATAAGCCAAATAAACAGAACATCAAGGTAAAAATACTGCAGCACCTTTGAACCATCAGTTTTTACTTATCTACAAAATATAGATACAATATGTGAAATCATTTGAGATTCATTAGTAATAGTTTTACTAGGCTTTATTTTTAATATCCATGTATGTAAGTTAGTGCATTAGCAAAATAAACGTTATATTTGTATTTGTATGTCTAAATCGGCCGTCAATACATAGTTTTTCAATGACCCTCGTATGTACGTACAACCCAGGCATTAGCAAGTCCCCGCTAAAAGACCCTCGTACTTGAGCAAAAACCAACGCAAAAACTAACCGGCGCGTGCGGCCGCGGCATCGCTTTGATGTGAGTTCATCAAAGTGCCGACGGAGAGTGATCCAACTTATATGTATTCCGTAAACTTTGGTACTGCCAAGCTGTGTTCAAATTTCCAATGCAAATATCCCTTTTTTTTCTAGGTGTTTGGATTTCACTTGCGAGTACTATATACTATATTTGAAAGAAGTTGCGCTCGTAAAGGTGAAAGTTAAGCTTCAGTATTTTCCTGAAAGTCGCAAAGCTAATCCCGCTAAACGCACAAATATAAATAGTTATTAATTAGTCGCGTCAATAAATGAGAGTCGACCAATTTTTACAATACATGTCAGTGTTTATTTGAGGTGTAAACATGTTTCAATCCTCTGTACATAATAGGTTGAAAACAACAGTAAATATTTTTTTGGCTCAAACATTTTATTTGACTTCCAATATTACATATTATACGAACACCGTTTTACCTGTGGATGTTGATGTTTGCATTAAAAAAATAATAGATATGAAGGTGTAAGTAAACATTTCTTGTTGCCGGAAAATATGCGTTTTGTGTACTGTACATCAGAATGATGATGGAAACTGTTTATCATTAGTATTGCATGGAACGATTTCGCAATGTCCCGTCTATATTATGCGCTTACATGCGTATATGAGGTTTTCGTATCTATGAGTGTAGAGATAACAATGTCAACATATCACTGAATTTATTTAAGCCGAGAAAAATTGCAATAAAAATGCAAGGTATCTAAACTAAAATTTGTTCGATAATCCTCTCCATGTTGAGATTTACATTACAGATAAATTCAAGTTCAAGATCAGATACAAGGTTGCTTCAATTAGATTTCTAGCCATATTTGCACTGTTATGGGGTCTCGTAATGCTATTAATAATCCAAGAGCCCATGAGAACTAGACCTTCGGAATTTTATAAAGCTCAAAGTTCAACGTGGAGCCCAGGCCCGTAGCCAGGATTTCACGTGGGGGAGGGGGGGGGGGGGCTCACTAACTTAATCTTCTGACCTGCGGGGAGGGGTGGGTAGAAATCCGGAACAGAAGGTATCACCATTAACATCCTACTGAAGGACGTCTTGGGTATCAGCAGTAGGACATCGTTGGGTATCACCATTTTTGGCGAGCAAAAATGGTTTCCGTTTCTCAAACATCCTGGAGGAGCAGTAAAGAAGTATCACCACTAGAACAATAAAAGGTTTTGGCTCTTACCCACTATGAAAAAACCGAACAGGTGACAACCCTATCTAGGGGTACCTGTAGAGTATTCGAAATAGCTAAAGTCTGTTTTTATCTACATACCTCTTCCCCCCAAGCACCTGGGGGGCTTGAGCTCGATATATTTTTTGCTGGCTATTATCCATTCTTTTCTGTCAAAAAATAAACTATGTCAAATATAGAGTAATCAAACGTTATGAATATAATGTTGCATGTTCTAATGGTGTTTATATTTTACATTATCAAGGAACTAAACTAAAATATATTCTTTCATTCTCTGAGCAGAAACATAATACTCTCATGTGCACACAAATTTAAGTGTTCTTATTTTCATCAACACCAAAACAAGGAAATTTGGCATAAACTGCAAATTGGTACATCTAGCTTTTCAACCATGTATCACTAGTTAGTAGAAATAACTGTTAGTATTGTTTATTTATCAATTGTTTGATAAGCAACACTTAGAACTTAGTGGATACCTAGAAACCCTAAAATTTTTGTTTGAATTTGTTTCGATTGGTTGAGCGATTCCCACTTATGAAATCTGGGCTTTGGTAGGTAACAGGTAGCAACGGTATACAGAATCCCATTTTAGATTTTTTAAAGTATAAAGCTGAATATTTTCACATTTTATTCGTAACAATATAAAAAACTTGCGTTACTCATTGCCAGACACTTGGCATTGTTTCAACCATCTGCCAGGCTCCCCAAAACGATAAAGATTTATACTTATTATACTTTCGTTATATTGTAAAATCTAAATTTTATGTTTTTTTTTGGGAACTCGTCAAACGATGTTTCCCTAGTAGCCAGAAAGTTTCGAAGGGTTCTCTCATCCTGCCAGATGCATTGTCTGCAAGTCTGCATCAGGGTATTTATATGAGTGCAAGGAGTATACAGGGTTATTGGTAATTCTATACATATATTTGGGGAGATGATAGTAGAGGTGGTAAGCTATTAAATTGAACATATTGTCCAATTCCTAATAGTTTCCGAGATAAATATAATTTTAGAGATTTTCATTAAAATGCAGACCTCTAAACGAGAATCCTAATAAAGCAAAATTTTATTGCCGGATTTGGGAATTTTTGGGATTACTCCTTGACGAATATACGTCATTATCGACTAAAAGATATTGATCATGTGTGAAACACTTGGTGAAAAGATATTGATCATGTGTGAAACACTTGGTGTTAAAAAGTGATTTGAAGAAGCTTTGCGGAAAAATGAATTTATCTTAAAAAATGTGGTAAACACAGGCAATACGATTGCATTTAAGCTCTAAGAGCATAATGGATCTACGAGAGTATAAAGTTTCAATAGACCGTTTGGCAAAAACTTTTCATCGGATTTCTAATTTTTATTATGGACACTAGATTTTCGCTAATGTACAAATGAGAGGTCGTAAATCATCCAGAACGAAGTAGGTCTAAAATTAGGCGTGATATCTCTTACGAACACGCTATGGATCGATCATAAACGTACGTACGCTAAAGCTTAAACTGTAGATGTTGTGCTGTAGATAGACAATAATGAACGTACGCTTGCGGAAGTTAAGATCCAGTGGGCTGTGACAACTGCGTCTCTACTTTTATAACGGATAACGCCATCGGTGCCTACGCGTGCACGGAAATCATCTACAGTTTCAGGATAAGTGTACGTACGTTCATCGTCGATCTACAGTGTGTTTATTAGTGGTCATTATGTTTGCAAATGAAGAGAGAATATGCAGACATTGTCTTTATATACGGTTTTTGCAGTGGAAGTGTGGCAGCTGCTCGCGCGGAATATAGACGACGATACCCTAATCGCAGGCAGCCTAGCCAGAGCTTTTTCTCAGACTTTTCGACGTCTGCGCAAGACAGAATACTGGTAGGCCCTATCTATATGATCCCGAAGATGAGGGCCGAGTTCTTCGAAACGGTTAACAAAATCCTACAGCATCCACCTACACTGTTGCAAAATGCCTCAATATGGTATTTCGCAGTGGAAGATGTGGTTTACTGCGCACACGACTGGTCTGTATCCGTACCATTAGTTGCAAGTACATATTTTTGAAGACAGACGATCCTGGTCAGAAGTATGGATTTTTGTTGATGTATGCTTCATGTGGACGCCGAACATGAACCTTTTTTTAAGTAAGAATCTTTAGGTCGGATGAGTCCATACATAACTGAAAATCTATGGATACAAGATATTTTAGAACGTGGCCTGCATGTTTTGCTTGCTTGCCTAGCAACTTTTTAAGACGAATCCATTTTTAATTACAACTTGAAGTTTTCTTCTAAAATTATACAGTTTTGAGACCCTATGCCACAGTTTTGGCTAATCGATCACTTTTTATGACTAATCATGATGCAAAAGCACAATACTGAAGTATCCATAACAAAAAATAGAAATCCAATGACAAGTTTTCGCCAAACGGTCTGTTGAAATTTTGCCCTCTCGAAGATCCATTATGCTTTTAGAGCTTAAGGGACCTGGATACACACATTCATACATACGTAGTTGCCATGTAAAACACGGACTCACAATTTCTCGCATAACTCACTCTATTTTCAAACTACATATATAATATTTCAGAAGGCGATAGTTAAGACCTTAATGAATGGCAACTAATAAAATCATACATTCTATAAATGCCTGTAATTTAACAACCAAACAAGATACCAAAAAAAGGCTGAATAGTTGCACAAGCGCAAGCTTTCTTCTTAAATTTGCTCTTTGAGTCATTACTGTAAGCTTAAAGGTAACGTCAGGAGCTTGGAAATGCGAAATTCATTTTTATGGTGACCTTTGAACCTTACTTTTGGGCCTTTTGACCTTAACTTTGGATTGTTGGACTTATCTCCCCTCATCTTAGATATACACACTGGAGAAAGGGAACAGGCGGCCACGCCTCCTCGCTAACATGGAAATACTTCTTTTCTTGGATTCTCAATTTCGCGTGCTATACCCTAGACCCTTAAATACCTTATTGTCTGTATTTACCACATATACAACAAGTTTATGGTAACAATAGATAACTAGCAGGATGGGGATGTTTCCACCGAAAAGTTGACGGTTTTTAAGACAAATTCATTTTGTGTAACGCTTCTTCAAGTCACTTTTCAACACATGCTGATTTTGACACTTTCTCGCGAAGTGTTTGATACATGATCACTTTCTTTTAATTGATGATGTCGTAATAGCATCGCTAAGGAGTAATACCAAAAATTCCAAAATCCGACAATAGGTTTTATTAGGGTTTTCGTTTGGAGGTATGCATTTTAATGAAAATCTCTAGAATTCAATTTATTTCGGAAACTATTAGTACTAGGAATTGGACATGGTGTTACATGATTAACTTTATAGCTTATCCCCTCTACTATCACCTTTCCAAACATCCGTTTCGAATTACCAATAACCCTGTATGTATGCATTAATCAGTGTGACTTAAATAGAGTTCCTTTGCGCTTAGTCAATTATAGGTTACTGCTGAGGCCGAAACAAAAAAAAATACTAACAAAAGTTGTATGTTTTATTTAGGTAAATCATTGATGCGAAAACGAGCAGGTGGCGGAAGTTTTCCAACAATGACGATCCTCATCTCCATATTACATCTTCGAATTCATCGAACGTTACCTTTACCTCTGCTCGTACCTACCCATAAAATGTTTGTACACACAGAAGAAACACGTCGCAGTATTTGTTCATACCTTACATCACAAATCCATTAATTTCGAATGACTGTATTGGTTACACGACGACCAAATTAAGCGTATAACCTTTCAAGTTTACCGAGAGTGGAGAAGAAGAGGGAATGTCACCGGTCACCGGGCGGGCTAGCATTTGGGTTTCCGTGCAGTCAAGTAGGTCCACTTAACTTAATGGACGACGGCTCGCATCGCCTTGTCTTATTTTTTAATGTATGGGAGGATATATCATGGTAATTTCGGTTACGTCACGCTTTTATGGATTCATTACACACACTCGTATGCGTGAGTACTTGTATGGATATAATTATGCATATACCGTTATTGAGCAACAAACTGGTACTGGTAGGACTTTTCTCGCTTGTCTTTTGACGCTGTATGTCACAATACAAATTTCCATCGTAAATACTGACAGTTGAATATTAAATGTTATTTCCAATAGTCAATTTATTGTTAATCACAAAGCGCCAATTGGGGGCTGCATTTTATTCAACGTTGGTAATGAGATTCTAAGATACGAGACTATGGGCCAGTTCCACCCCCTATATCGGTACCTATCGAGTAGGTAGATAACCTAACCGTAAATTTTTGTCACTTTTTTACCAATGTCAAGTGACAAAGACAAAATGTACATAAGCTATCTGACAGGAAGTAGTGGAACTGGCCCTAAGGGCTTCAACCTTATCCTAACGACAGTACAAAAAAATTAAGGGCTAGTTTCTCATCTCCCGATAAGTGTCAGATAGCCTCAACGTAAGTTTCTGTAACTTTCGCCTATGTCATGTGACAAAGACAAAATATGTAGTTAAGTTATTTGACACTTATCAGGAGGTAGTAAAGCTGATCCTAAGGGTTTCAACCTTCTCCTAACGACTGTATTCAAAAATTAAGGGCTAGTTTCTCCATCTCCTGATAAGTGTCAGATAGCCTCAACGTAAGTTTTTATCACTTTCACATATGTCAAGTGACAAAGACAAAATATGTAGATAAGTTATCTGACACTTACCAGGAGGTAGTGAAACTGGCCCTAAGGGTTTTAGCCTTGCCCTGAGAGCTGTATTCAAAAATTAAGGGCTAGTTTCTCCATCTCCCGATAAGTGTCAGATAGCCTCAACGTAAGTTACTGTCACTTTCGCCTATGTCATATGACAAAGACAAAATATGTAGATAAGTTATCTGACACTTATCAGGAGGTAGTGATACTGGCCCTAAGGGTTTTAGCGTTATCCTAACGGCTGTATAAAAAAAATTAAGGGCTAGTTTCTCCATCTCCTGATAAGTGACAGATAGCCTCAATGTAAGTTTTTGTCAATTTCACCTGTCAAGTGACAAAGACAAAATACGTAGATAAGTTATTTGACACTTATCAGGAGGTAGTGAAACTGGCCCTAAGGGATTTAGCCTTACCCTGACGGCTATATCAAAAAATTAAGGGCTAGTTTCTCCATCTCCCGATAAGTGTCAGATAGCCTCAACGTAAGTTTCTGCCACTTTCGCCTATGTCAACTGACAAAGACAAAATATGTAGATAAGTTATCTGACACGTATCAGGAGGTAGTAAAGCTGGCCCTACGGGTTTCAACCTTCTCCTAACGGCTGTATTAAAAAATTAAGGGCTAGTTTCTCCATCTCCCGATAAGTGTTAGATAGCCTCAACGTAAGTTTCTGCCACTTTCGCCTATGTCAACTGACAAAGACAAAATATGTAGATAAGTTATCTGACACTTATCAGGAGGTAGTAAAGCTGGTCCTACGGGTTTAAACCTTCTCCTAACGGCTGTATTCAAGAATTAAGGGCTAGTTTCTCCATCTCCTGATAAGTGTCAGATATCCTCAACGTAAGTTTTTGTCACTTTAACATATGTCAAGTGACAAAAACAAAGTATGTAGATAAGTTATCTGACACTTATCAGGAGGTAGTGGAACTGGCCCTAAGGGTTTTAGCCTTACCCTGACGGCTGTATTAAAAAATTAAGGGCTAGTTTCTCCATCTCCCGATAAGTGTCAGATAGCCTCAACGTAAGTTTCTGTCACTTTCGCCTATGTCATGTGACAAAGACAAAATATGTAGATAAGTTATCTGACACTTATCAGGAGGTAGTAAAGCTGGTCCTAAGGGTTTCAACCTTCTCCTAACGACTGTATTCAAAAATTAAGGGCTAGTTTCTCCATCTCCTGATAAGTGTCAGATAGCCTCAACGTAAGTTTTTATCACTTTCACATATGTCAAGTGACAAAGACAAAATATGTAGATAAGTTATCTGACACTTACCAGGAGGTAGTGAAACTGGCCCTAAGGGTTTTAGCCTTACCCTGAGAGCTGTATTCAAAAACTAAGGGCTAGTTTCTCCATCTCCCGATAAGTGTCAGATAGCCTCAACGTAAGTTACTGTCACTTTCGCCTATGTCAACTGACAAAGACAAAATATGTAGATAAGTTATCTGACACGTATCAGGAGGTAGTAAAGCTGGCCCTACGGGTTTCAACCTTCTCCTAACGGCTGTATTAAAAAATTAAGGGCTAGTTTCTCCATCTCCCGATAAGTGTTAGATAGCCTCAACGTAAGTTTCTGCCACTTTCGCCTATGTCAACTGACAAAGACAAAATATGTAGATAAGTTATCTGACACTTATCAGGAGGTAGTAAAGCTGGCCCTACGGGTTTAAACCTTCTCCTAACGGCTGTATTCAAGAATTAAGGGCTAGTTTCTCCATCTCCTGATAAGTGTCAGATATCCTCAACGTAAGTTTTTGTCACTTTAACATATGTCAAGTGACAAAAACAAAGTATGTAGATAAGTTATCTGACACTTATCAGGAGGTAGTGGAACTGGCCCTAAGGGTTTTAGCCTTACCCTGACGGCTGTATTAAAAAATTAAGGGCTAGTTTCTCCATCTCCCTATAAGTGTCAGATAGCCTCAACGTAAGTTTTTGTCACTTTCGCCTATGTCATGTGACAAAGACAAAATATGTAGATAAGTTATCTGACACTTATCAGGAGGTAGTAAAGCTGGTCCTAAGGGTTTCAACCTTCTCCTAACGACAGTATTAAAAAATTAAGGGATAGTTTCTCCATCTCCCGATAAGTGTCAGATAGCCTCAACGTAAGTTTCTGCCACTTTCGCCTATGTCAACTGACAAAGACAAAATATGTAAATAAGTTAACTGACACTTATCAGGAGGTAGTAAAGCTGGCCCTACGGGTTTCAACCTTCTCCTAACGGCTGTAATAAAAAATTAAGGGCTAGTTTCTCCATCTCCTGATAAGTGTCAGATAGCCTCATTGTAAGTTTTTATCACTTTCACATATGTCAAGTGACAAAGACAAAATATGCAGATAAGTTATCTGACACTTATCAGGAGGTAGTGAAATTGGCCCTAAGGGTTTTAGCCTTACCCTGACGGCTGTATTAAAAAATTAAGGGCTCGTTTCTCCATCTCCTGATAAGCGTCAGATAGCCTCAACGTAAGTTTCTGCCACTTTCACCTATGTCAAGTGACAAAGACAAAAAAAGTAGATAAGTTATTTGACACTTATCGGGAGGTAGTGAAACTGGCCCTAAGGGTTTTAGCCTTACCCTGACGGCTGTACAAAAAATTAAGGGCTAGTTTCACCACCTCCTGATATCCTGATAAGTTTACAAAATTATTACATGCTTTTAACATTAAGTTTGTAGGCGATAAACTAAATTGGTTTATATAAAAACTTTCAAAATTAATTACTCTTAGTCCAGCCTTAGGTACTTTGCAGTTTATAAAGCCTAAAAAATCACATCTTCTATATTAATTTGATATAGTTCAATATAATTATTATATATGAATATCACAGCCTGCCTATTTCTTCTATCAACTAAGCTTGCCATTTTGAAACTATCTAACATTGAACTATACAGTGCCTTTCTTTAATGTCCCCCCCCCCTTTTATTTTTTGAACGGGTCAACTCAAGAAATTGAAACTCGGAACAATGAAATTGATTCATGAATACTATATTTTGGAGTGAAATTGACAGATGAAACTTGCAAGATGGCGGCTCGGCGCCATCTTGAAAAAAAAAATTAAATAGAAAGTGGGGTCTTGTGACACATCTTTTTGAAGCCCCTAACGAACCCTTAACAACCCTAGAATATGAAGTTAATATCTTAATCTCCTTCAAAATGGCGGAACATTAAATAATTACCTGAGACAAGCACGTTAATATCGATACTTACCTTTTATCTTTTCAACGGGTCAACAAAAAAATTTGAAACTTGGGATAATGAAATTGATGCATGAATAAGATATTTTGGAGTAAGATTGACAGATAAAACTTGCAAAATGGCTGCTCGACGCCATCTTGAAAAAAAATTAAATATAAAGGGGAGTCTTGTGACGCATCTTTTTGAAGCTCCTAACGGATCCTTCACAACACTTGAATATGAAATCAATATCTTAAGCTCCTACAAAATGGCGGAACATTCAATAATTACCTGAGGTGGCGGTTCGGTGCCATCTTAAAAAAAATTCAATTGTCCTATTACGAAATATTTAATGATTGCCTGAATACATTGTTACAAAAACATCATTGTATTATAAACATGTTTCTTATCTAAATTAAAATAAAATTGAATCCTTAACATAATAATTGCCTGAATACATCACATAAAAGAATGAATCCTTAACATAAACTTTACATTCTGTTCTAAATTTTACCTTTATAATTGGAGGAAAGAAGATGATTTCAGTTCAGAAGATGTTCGAAATGGTTCCCTTGAACTGCTTGACATAAGAACAGCCTATCCGATATTTCTCGTCTTACATTTTCGAACACAGTGACGTCGATATTTCTACAAATATCTATTATTCTCTGCCTTATCTCCAGTATTGAAGCAGGTTCAGTTTCGTACACCTTTTGCTTCAAATAACCCCATAAAAAAAAGTCTAAAGGTGTCAAATCTGGCGAGCGAGCTGGCCATTCTGTAGGACCTCGACGGCCAATCCATCGACCGGGGAAAGTATTGTCCAAATAACTTCTTACCTCTCTGGAGTAATGTGGTGGTGCTCCGTCTTGTTGGAATACAATCTCCATATCGAATTCGTTAGAATTTGCTTCGATTATTTCGGTTATGAGAGGCTGAACAGTGGTTTCCAGCATATTCAAATACAGTTCACCTGTTAGGTTTTCTTCTATGAATAAAGGTCCTACAATATGGTTTCCTAATATTCCTGCCCAGACGTTAATTTTTTGGGGATATTGCGTATGAGTTTCTCTAAAAACGTGAGGATTGATGTCACTCCAATAACGGCAATTGTTTCTGTGAACATTGCCGTTGAGGAAAAATGTACATTCGTCACTGAAACAAATATTGTGGAGATAAGAAGGATGTCTTGCAATGGTTTCCGTCATGATTTCGCAGAATTCTGTTCTTCGATCTGGGTCATCTTCACTTAGCTGGTGTACCATTTTTATTTTGTAGGGATGATACTTGTTTCTCTTCAAAAGTCTCCACACAGTAGAAGGAGATACCTCACACACATTCGCGACGGAGGAGGTAGACTGTTCAGGATTTGCTATCACCTCACCAATTATCTGAACTTTCTTTTCTTCCGGAATGGATGGATGACCTGAGGGCTTCTTATTCTGGACACTACCAGTAGTTGTAAATTTGGATACAAGTTCCCTTAGATATTTTCTACTTATAGGACGATTCGGGAAACGATCATTGAAAATTCTATCGGTTTCATGAAAGTTACGCGTGGCACCGTAAATAAAAATCGCTTCAATTTTTTCTTCCAATGGACGAGGGTTGACCATGTTAGAAATAGTTGTCGTGGCCAAGTCTATTCAAAACTTTAATCGACACAGTTTCGCGTTCACTTATCTTAATCGTGATCTTTCAGTACACAATTAACTGCTTACTGTTTCGGAAAATCTGTGCAATCCTCGCGGACGCAAAATAAAATAATTGCTATTGGTAATCCCTGAAAACTCGCATTGGCAGAGCGGCTATAAAATTCGCTAGTGTGCCTCAAGAAGGAACCAATTAGGATACGGGTACAGCGGTCAAAGGCCAATAGAAAAAAGGACGGAAATCCCTGTAAATTTCCTGGAACGCTTACACTCGGAGTGGATTGAATTTATAATCTCTAATCTAATCTCTAAAAAGGACCGAAATCCCTGTGGATTTCCTGGAATGCTTACACTTGAAGTGGATTGAATTTATAATCTCTAATCCCATCAAAGGCCGAGCCACTGTGTTGCTTAGACTTTTGAATAAACTTTTCATGTTTTTAGGAATAAAATCTAAAACTTGATGACAATATTTAAGCTGAATAATGACGTCAGTTGTGATACTGACATTTTTGTCGCCTTATCGGCGGATTCCTAATTGACAAGCAAGGAGAACAAAATATTTCTAGATGTATCGATATTAACGTGTTTTTCTCTGGTAATTATTAAATGTTCCGCCATTTTATAGGGCATGAAGATATTGACTTCACATTAAAGGTTTGTGAAGGATTCGTCAGGAGCTTTACAAAGATGTATCACAGGACCTCCCTCTCAATTTGATTCTATTTTTCAAGATGGCGCCGGGCAGCCATCTTTCAAGTTTCATCTGTCAATTTTACTCCAGGGTATAGTATTCATGAATCAATTTTCTTTATCCCAAGTTTCAATGTTTTGAGTTGACCCGTTCAAAAAATAAAAGGTAATTATCGATACTAACGTGCTTGTCTCATGTAATTACTTAATGTTCCGCCATTTTGAAGGAGATGAAGATATTGACTTCATATTCTAGGGTTGTGAAGGGTTCATTAGGAGCTTCAAAAGGATGTGTTACAAGACCCCCCTTTTTGTTTAATTTTTTTTCAAGATGGCGCCGGGTCGCCATCTTGCAAGCTTCAACTGTCAATTTCACTCAAAAATGTAGTACTCATGAATCAATTTCATTATCCCAAGTTTCAATGTTTTGAGTTGACCCGTTCAAAAAATAAAAGGTAAGTATCGATATTACCGTGCTTGTCTCAAGTAATTATTTAATGTTCCGCCATTTTTAAGTAGATGAAGATATTGACTTCATATTTTAGGGTTGTGAAGGGTTCGTTAGGGGCTTCAAAAAGATGTGTCACAAGACCCCACTTTCTATTTAATTTTTTTTTTCAAGATGGCGCCAAGCCGCCATCTTGCAAGTCTCATCTGTCAATTTCACTTCAGAATATAGTATTCATGAATCAATTTCATTGTTCCAAGTTTCAATTTCTTGAGTTGACCCGTTCAAAAAATAAAAGGGGGGGGACATTAAAGAAAGGCACTGTATGAAATTTTGTAAGGGCAAAGATTATACTTCTTAACATAGAGATACCTCAAGAGTCGTTTTTGATCCCTTTCGATCAAATAAATACTGGTCGCTGCTGTAGGAATCTATATTTGCGAAGCATATTCCAGATGTGGCCTCAAGAATCGTTTTTGATCCCTTTCGATCAGATAAATACTGGTCGCTGCTGTAGGAATCCATATTTGCTAAGCATATTTCAGATGTGGCCTCAAGAATCGTTTTTGATCCCTTTCTATCTGATAAATACTGGTCGCTGCTGTAGGAATCCATATTTGCTAAGCATATTCCAGATGTGGCCTCAAGAATCGTTTTTGATCCCTTTCGATCAGATAAATACTGGTCGCTGCTGTAGGAATCCATATTTGCTAAGCATATTCCAGATGTGGCCTCAAGAATCGTTTTTGATCCCTCTCGATCAGATAAATACTGGTCGCTGCTGTAGGAATCCATATTTGTGAAGCATATTCCAGACGTGGCCTCAAGAATCGTTTTTGATCCCTTTCTATCTGATAAATACTGGTCGCTGCTGTAGGAATCCATATTTGCTAAGCATATTCCAGATGTGGCCTCAAGAATCGTTTTTGATCCCTTTCGATCAGATAAATACTGGTCGCTGCTGTAGGAATCCATATTTGCTAAGCATATTCCAGATGTGGCCTCAAGAATCGTTTTTGATCCCTTTCTATCTGATAAATACTGGTCGCTGCTGTAGGAATCCATATTTGCTAAGCATATTCCAGATGTGGCCTCAAGAATCGTTTTTGATCCCTTTCTATCTGATAAATACTGGTCGCTGCTGTAGGAATCCATATTTGCTAAGCATATTCCAGATGTGGCCTCAAGAATCGTTTTTGATCCCTTTCTATCTGACAAATACTGGTCGCTGCTGTAGGAATCCATATTTGCTAAGCATATTCCAGATGTGGCCTCAAGAATCGTTTTTGATCCCTTTCTATCAGATAAATACTGGTCGCTGCTGTAGGAATCCATATTTGCTAAGCATATTCCAGATGTGGCATCAAGAATCGTTTTTGATCCCTTTCTATCTGAGAAATACTGGTCGCTGCTGTAGGAATCCATATTTGCTAAGCATATTCCAGACGTGGCCTCAAGAATCGTTTTTGATCCCTTTCGATCAGATAAATACTGGTCGCTGCTGTAGGAATCCATATTTGCTAAGCATATTCCAGATGTGGCCTCAAGAATCGTTTTTGATCCCTTTCTATCTGATGAGTACTGGTCGCTGCTGTAGGAATCCATATTTGCTAAGCATATTCCAGATGTGGCCTCAAGAATCGTTTTTGATCCCTTTCTATCTGATAAATACTGGTCGCTGCTGTAGGAATCCATATTTGCTAAGCATATTCCAGATGTGGCCCCAAGAATCGTTTTTGATCCCTTTCGATCAGATAAATACTGGTCGCTGCTGTAGGAATCCATATTTGCTAAGCATATTCCAGATGTGGCCTCAAGAATCGTTTTTGATCCCTTTCGATCAGATAAATACTGGTCGCTGCTGTAGGAATCCATATTTGCTAAGCATATTCCAGATGTGGCCTCAAGAATCGTTTTTGATCCCTTTCTATCAGATAAATACTGGTCGCTGCTGTAGGAATCCATATTTGCTAAGCATATTCCAGATGTGGCCTCAAGAATCGTTTTTGATCCCTTTCTATCTGATAAATACTGGTCGCTGCTGTAGGAATCCATATTTGCTAAGCATATTCCAGATGTGGCCTCAAGAATCGTTTTTGATCCCTTTCGATCAGATAAATACTGGTCGCTGCTGTAGCTAAGCATATTCCAGATGTGGCCTCAAGAATCGTTTTAGATCCCTTTCTATCAGATAAATACTGGTCGCTGCTGTAGGAATCCATATTTGCTAAGCATATTCCAGATGTGGCCTCAAGAATCGTTTTTGATCCCTTTCTATCTGATAAATACTGGTCGCTGCTGTAGGAATCCATATTTGCGAAGCATATTCCAGATGTGGCCTCAAGAATCGTTTTTGATCCCTTTCGATCAGATAAATACTGGTCGCTGCTGTAGGAATCCATATTTGCTAAGCATATTCCAGATGTGGCCTCAAGAATCGTTTTTGATCCCTTTCTATCTGATGAATACTGGTCGCTGCTGTAGGAATCCATATTTGCTAAGCATATTCCAGATGTGGCCTCAAGAATCGTTTTTGATCCCTTTCTATCTGATAAATACTGGTCGCTGCTGTAGGAATCCATATTTGCTAAGCATATTCCAGATGTGGCCCCAAGAATCGTTTTTGATCCCTTTCGATCAGATAAATACTGGTCGCTGCTGTAGGAATCCATATTTGCTAAGCATATTCCAGATGTGGCCTCAAGAATCGTTTTTGATCCCTTTCGATCAGATAAATACTGGTCGCTGCTGTAGGAATCCATATTTGCTAAGCATATTCCAGATGTGGCCTCAAGAATCGTTTTTGATCCCTTTCTATCAGATAAATACTGGTCGCTGCTGTAGGAATCCATATTTGCTAAGCATATTCCAGATGTGGCCTCAAGAATCGTTCTTGATCCCTTTCTATCTGATAAATACTGGTCGCTGCTGTAGGAATCCATATTTGCTAAGCATATTCCAGATGTGGCCTCAAGAATCGTTTTTGATCCCTTTCGATCAGATAAATACTGGTCGCTGCTGTAGCTAAGCATATTCCAGATGTGGCCTCAAGAATCGTTTTAGATCCCTTTCTATCAGATAAATACTGGTCGCTGCTGTAGGAATCCATATTTGCGAAGCATATTCCAGATGTGGCCTCAAGAATCGTTTTAGATCCCTTTCTATCAGATAAATACTGGTCGCTGCTGTAGGAATCCATATTTGCGAAGCATATTCCAGATGTGGCCTCAAGAATCGTTTTTGATCCCTTTCTATCAGATAAATACTGGTCGCTGCTGTAGGAATCCATATTTGCTAAGCATATTCCAGATGTGGCCTCAAGAATCGTTTTAGATCCCTTTCTATCAGATAAATACTGGTCGCTGCTGTAGGAATCCATATTTGCGAAGCATATTCCAGATGTGGCCTCAAGAATCGTTTTTGATCCCTTTCGATCAGATAAATACTGGTCGCTGCTGTAGGAATCCATATTTGCTAAGCATATTCCAGATGTGGCCTCAAGAATCGTATTTGATTCCTTACTATCTGATAAATACTGGTCGCTGCTGTAGGAATCCATATTTGCTAAGCATATTCCAGATGTGGCCTCAAGAATCGTTTTTGATCCCTTTCTATCTGATAAATACTGGTCGCTGCTGTAGGAATCCATATTTGCCAAGCATATTCCAGATGTGGCCTCAAGAATCGTTTTTGATCCCTTTCTATCTGATAAATACTGGTCGCTGCTGTAGGAATCCATATTTGCTAAGCATATTCCAGATGTGGCCTCAAGAATCGTTTTTGATCCCTTTCGATCAGATAAATACTGGTCGCTGCTGTAGGAATCCATATTTGCTAAGCATATTCCAGATGTGGCCTCAAGAAGTGTTTTTGATCCCTTTCGATCAGATAAATACTGGTCGCTGCTGTAGGAATCCATATTTGCTAAGCATATTCCAGATGTGGCCTCAAGAATCGTTTTTGATCCCTTTCTATCTGATAAATACTGGTCGCTGCTGTAGGAATCCATATTTGCCAAGCATATTCCAGATGTGGCCTCAAGAATCGTTTTTGATCCCTTTCTATCTGATAAATACTGGTCGCTGCTGTAGGAATCCATATTTGCTAAGCATATTCCAGATGTGGCCTCAAGAATCGTTTTTGATCCCTTTCGATCAGATAAATACTGGTCGCTGCTGTAGGAATCCATATTTGCTAAGCATATTCCAGATGTGGCCTCAAGAATCGTTTTTGATCCCTTTCGATCAGATAAATACTGGTCGCTGCTGTAGGAATCCATATTTGCTAAGCATATTCCAGATGTGGCCTCAAGAATCGTTTTTGATCCCTTTCTATCAGATAAATACTGGTCGCTGCTGTAGGAATCCATATTTGCTAAGCATATTCCAGATGTGGCCTCAAGAATCGTTTTTGATCCCTTTCTATCTGATAAATACTGGTCGCTGCTGTAGGAATCCATATTTGCTAAGCATATTCCAGATGTGGCCTCAAGAATCGTTTTTGATCCCTTTCGATCAGATAAATACTGGTCGCTGCTGTAGGAATCCATATTTGCTAAGCATATTCCAGATGTGGCCTCAAGAATCGTTTTTGACCCCTTTCGATCAGATAAATACTGGTCGCTGCTGTAGGAATCCATATTTGCTAAGCATATTCCAGATGTGGCCTCAAGAATCGTTTTTGATCCCTTTCGATCAGATAAATACTGGTCGCTGCTGTAGGAATCCATATTTGCCAAGCATATTCCAGATGTGGCCTCAAGAATCGTTTTTGATCCCTTTCTATCTGATAAATACTGGTCGCTGCTGTAGGAATCCATATTTGCTAAGCATATTCCAGATGTGGCCTCAAGAATCGTTTTTGATCCCTTTCGATCAGATAAATACTGGTCGCTGCTGTAGGAATCCATATTTGCTAAGCATATTCCAGATGTGGCCTCAAGAATCGTTTTTGATCCCTTTCGATCAGATAAATACTGGTCGCTGCTGTAGGAATCCATATTTGCTAAGCATATTCCAGATGTGGCCTCAAGAATCGTTTTTGATCCCTTTCTATCTGATAAATACTGGTCGCTGCTGTAGGAATCCATATTTGCCAAGCATATTCCAGATGTGGCCTCAAGAATCGTTTTTGATCCCTTTCTATCTGATAAATACTGGTCGCTGCTGTAGGAATCCATATTTGCTAAGCATATTCCAGATGTGGCCTCAAGAATCGTTTTTGATCCCTTTCGATCAGATAAATACTGGTCGCTGCTGTAGGAATCCATATTTGCCAAGCATATTCCAGATGTGGCCTCAAGAATCGTTTTTGATCCCTTTCTATCTGATAAATACTGGTCGCTGCTGTAGGAATCCATATTTGCTAAGCATATTCCAGATGTGGCCTCAAGAATCGTTTTTGATCCCTTTCGATCAGATAAACACTGGTCGCTGCTGTAGGAATCCATATTTGCTAAGCATATTCCAGATGTGGCCTCAAGAATCGTTTTTGATCCCTTTCTATCAGATAAATACTGGTCGCTGCTGTAGGAATCCATATTTGCTAAGCATATTCCAGATGTGGCCTCAAGAATCGTTTTTGATCCCTTTCTATCTGATAAATACTGGTCGCTGCTGTAGGAATCCATATTTGCTAAGCATATTCCAGATGTGGCCTCAAGAATCGTTTTTGATCCCTTTCTATCTGATAAATACTGGTCGCTGCTGTAGGAATCCATATTTGCTAAGCATATTCCAGATGTGGCCTCAAGAATCGTTTTTGATCCCTTTCGATCAGATAAATACTGGTCGCTGCTGTAGGAATCCATATTTGCCAAGCATATTCCAGATGTGGCCTCAAGAATCGTTTTTGATCCCTTTCTATCTGATAAATACTGGTCGCTGCTGTAGGAATCCATATTTGCTAAGCATATTCCAGATGTGGCCTCAAGAATCGTTTTTGATCCCTTTCGATCAGATAAATACTGGTCGCTGCTGTAGGAATCCATATTTGCTAAGCATATTCCAGATGTGGCCTCAAGAATCGTTTTTGATCCCTTTCTATCTGATAAATACTGGTCGCTGCTGTAGGAATCCATATTTGCGAAGCATATTCCAGATGTGGCCTCAAGAATCGTTTTTGATCCCTTTCGATCAGATAAATACTGGTCGCTGCTGTAGGAATCCATATTTGCTAAGCATATTCCAGATGTGGCCTCAAGAATCGTTTTTGATCCCTTTCTATCTGATAAATACTGGTCGCTGCTGTAGGAATCCATATTTGCTAAGCATATTCCAGATGTGGCCTCAAGAATCGTTTTTGATCCCTTTCGATCAGATAAATACTGGTCGCTGCTGTAGGAATCCATATTTGCTAAGCATATTCCAGATGTGGCCTCAAGAATCGTTTTTGATCCCTTTCTATCTGATAAATACTGGTCGCTGCTGTAGGAATCCATATTTGCTAAGCATATTCCAGATGTGGCCTCAAGAATCGTTTTTGATCCCTTTCTATCTGATAAATACTGGTCGCTGCTGTAGGAATCCATATTTGCTAAGCATATTCCAGATGTGGCCTCAAGAATCGTTTTTGATCCCTTTCGATCAGATAAATACTGGTCGCTGCTGTAGCTAAGCATATTCCAGATGTGGCCTCAAGAATCGTTTTAGATCCCTTTCTATCAGATAAATACTGGTCGCTGCTGTAGGAATCCATATTTGCTAAGCATATTCCAGATGTGGCCTCAAGAATCGTTTTTGATCCCTTTCTATGTGATAAATACTGGTCGCTGCTGTAGGAATCCATATTTGCGAAGCATATTCCAGATGTGGCCTCAAGAATCGTTTTTGATCCCTTTCGATCAGATAAATACTGGTCGCTGCTGTAGGAATCCATATTTGCTAAGCATATTCCAGATGTGGCCTCAAGAATCGTATTTGATTCCTTACTATCTGATAAATACTGGTCGCTGCTGTAGGAATCCATATTTGCTAAGCATATTCCAGATGTGGCCTCAAGAATCGTTTTTGATCCCTTTCTATCTGATAAATACTGGTCGCTGCTGTAGGAATCCATATTTGCCAAGCATATTCCAGATGTGGCCTCAAGAATCGTTTTTGATCCCTTTCTATCTGATAAATACTGGTCGCTGCTGTAGGAATCCATATTTGCTAAGCATATTCCAGATGTGGCCTCAAGAATCGTTTTTGATCCCTTTCGATCAGATAAATACTGGTCGCTGCTGTAGGAATCCATATTTGCTAAGCATATTCCAGATGTGGCCTCAAGAATCGTTTTTGATCCCTTTCGATCAGATAAATACTGGTCGCTGCTGTAGGAATCCATATTTGCTAAGCATATTCCAGATGTGGCCTCAAGAATCGTTTTTGATCCCTTTCTATCTGATAAATACTGGTCGCTGCTGTAGGAATCCATATTTGCCAAGCATATTCCAGATGTGGCCTCAAGAATCGTTTTTGATCCCTTTCTATCTGATAAATACTGGTCGCTGCTGTAGGAATCCATATTTGCTAAGCATATTCCAGATGTGGCCTCAAGAATCGTTTTTGATCCCTTTCGATCAGATAAATACTGGTCGCTGCTGTAGGAATCCATATTTGCTAAGCATATTCCAGATGTGGCCTCAAGAATCGTTTTTGATCCCTTTCGATCAGATAAATACTGGTCGCTGCTGTAGGAATCCATATTTGCTAAGCATATTCCAGATGTGGCCTCAAGAATCGTTTTTGATCCCTTTCTATCAGATAAATACTGGTCGCTGCTGTAGGAATCCATATTTGCTAAGCATATTCCAGATGTGGCCTCAAGAATCGTTTTTGATCCCTTTCTATCTGATAAATACTGGTCGCTGCTGTAGGAATCCATATTTGCTAAGCATATTCCAGATGTGGCATCAAGAATCGTTTTTGACCCCTTTCGATCAGATAAATACTGGTCGCTGCTGTAGGAATCCATATTTGCTAAGCATATTCCAGATGTGGCCTCAAGAATCGTTTTTGATCCCTTTCGATCAGATAAATACTGGTCGCTGCTGTAAGAATCCATATTTGCCAAGCATATTCCAGATGTGGCCTCAAGAATCGTTTTTGATCCCTTTCTATCTGATAAATACTGGTCGCTGCTGTAGGAATCCATATTTGCTAAGCATATTCCAGATGTGGCCTCAAGAATCGTTTTTGATCCCTTTCGATCAGATAAATACTGGTCGCTGCTGTAGGAATCCATATTTGCCAAGCATATTCCAGATGTGGCCTCAAGAATCGTTTTTGATCCCTTTCTATCTGATAAATACTGGTCGCTGCTGTAGGAATCCATATTTGCTAAGCATATTCCAGATGTGGCCTCAAGAATCGTTTTTGATCCCTTTCTATCTGATAAATACTGGTCGCTGCTGTAGGAATCCATATTTGCTAAGCATATTCCAGATGTGGCATCAAGAATCGTTTTTGACCCCTTTCGATCAGATAAATACTGGTCGCTGCTGTAGGAATCCATATTTGCTAAGCATATTCCAGATGTGGCCTCAAGAATCGTTTTTGATCCCTTTCGATCAGATAAATACTGGTCGCTGCTGTAAGAATCCATATTTGCCAAGCATATTCCAGATGTGGCCTCAAGAATCGTTTTTGATCCCTTTCTATCTGATAAATACTGGTCGCTGCTGTAGGAATCCATATTTGCTAAGCATATTCCAGATGTGGCCTCAAGAATCGTTTTTGATCCCTTTCGATCAGATAAATACTGGTCGCTGCTGTAGGAATCCATATTTGCCAAGCATATTCCAGATGTGGCCTCAAGAATCGTTTTTGATCCCTTTCTATCTGATAAATACTGGTCGCTGCTGTAGGAATCCATATTTGCTAAGCATATTCCAGATGTGGCCTCAAGAATCGTTTTTGATCCCTTTCGATCAGATAAATACTGGTCGCTGCTGTAGGAATCCATATTTGCTAAGCATATTCCAGATGTGGCCTCAAGAATCGTTTTTGATCCCTTTCGATCAGATAAATACTGGTCGCTGCTGTAGGAATCCATATTTGCTAAGCATATTCCAGATGTGGCCTCAAGAATCGTTTTTGATCCCTTTCTATCAGATAAATACTGGTCGCTGCTGTAGGAATCCATATTTGCTAAGCATATTCCAGATGTGGCCTCAAGAATCGTTTTTGATCCCTTTCTATCTGATAAATACTGGTCGCTGCTGTAGGAATCCATATTTGCTAAGCATATTCCAGATGTGGCCTCAAGAATCGTTTTTGATCCCTTTCGATCAGATAAATACTGGTCGCTGCTGTAGGAATCCATATTTGCCAAGCATATTCCAGATGTGGCCTCAAGAATCGTTTTTGATCCCTTTCTATCTGATAAATACTGGTCGCTGCTGTAGGAATCCATATTTGCTAAGCATATTCCAGATGTGGCCTCAAGAATCGTTTTTGATCCCTTTCGATCAGATAAATACTGGTCGCTGCTGTAGGAATCCATATTTGCTAAGCATATTCCAGATGTGGCCTCAAGAATCGTTTTTGATCCCTTTCTATCTGATAAATACTGGTCGCTGCTGTAGGAATCCATATTTGCGAAGCATATTCCAGATGTGGCCTCAAGAATCGTTTTTGATCCCTTTCGATCAGATAAATACTGGTCGCTGCTGTAGGAATCCATATTTGCTAAGCATATTCCAGATGTGGCCTCAAGAATCGTTTTTGATCCCTTTCTATCTGATAAATACTGGTCGCTGCTGTAGGAATCCATATTTGCTAAGCATATTCCAGATGTGGCCTCAAGAATCGTTTTTGATCCCTTTCGATCAGATAAATACTGGTCGCTGCTGTAGGAATCCATATTTGCTAAGCATATTCCAGATGTGGCCTCAAGAATCGTTTTTGACCCCTTTCGATCAGATAAATACTGGTCGCTGCTGTAGGAATCCATATTTGCTAAGCATATTCCAGATGTGGCCTCAAGAATCGTTTTTGATCCCTTTCTATCAGATAAATACTGGTCGCTGCTGTAGGAATCCATATTTGCTAAGTATATTCCAGATGTGGCCTCAAGAATCGTTTTTGATCCCTTTCTATCTGATAAATACTGGTCGCTGCTGTAGGAATCCATATTTGCGAAGCATATTCCAGATGTGGCCTCAAGAATCGTTTTTGATCCCTTTCGATCAGATAAATACTGGTCGCTGCTGTAGGAATCCATATTTGCTAAGCATATTCCAGATGTGGCCTCAAGAATCGTTTTTGATCCCTTTCTATCAGATAAATACTGGTCGCTGCTGTAGGAATCCATATTTGCTAAGCATATTCCAGATGTGGCCTCAAGAATCGTTTTTGATCCCTTTCTATCTGATAAATACTGGTCGCTGCTGTAGGAATCCATATTTGCTAAGCATATTCCAGATGTGGCCTCAAGAATCGTTTTTGATCCCTTTCGATCAGATAAATACTGGTCGCTGCTGTAGGAATCCATATTTGCTAAGCATATTCCAGATGTGGCCTCAAGAATCGTTTTTGATCCCTTTCGATCAGATAAATACTGGTCGCTGCTGTAGGAATCCATATTTGCTAAGCATATTCCAGATGTGGCCTCAAGAATCGTTTTTGATCCCTTTCTATCTGATAAATACTGGTCGCTGCTGTAGGAATCCATATTTGCTAAGCATATTCCAGATGTGGCCTCAAGAATCGTTTTTGATCCCTTTCTATCAGATAAATACTGGTCGCTGCTGTAGGAATCCATATTTGCTAAGCATATTCCAGATGTGGCCTCAAGAATCGTTTTTGATCCCTTTCTATCTGATAAATACTGGTCGCTGCTGTAGGAATCCATATTTGCTAAGCATATTCCAGATGTGGCCTCAAGAATCGTTTTTGATCCCTTTCTATCAGATAAATACTGGTCGCTGCTGTAGGAATCCATATTTGCTAAGCATATTCCAGATGTGGCCTCAAGAATCGTTTTTGATCCCTTTCTATCAGATAAATACTGGTCGCTGCTGTAGGAATCCATATTTGCTAAGCATATTCCAGATGTGGCCTCAAGAATCGTTTTTGATCCCTTTCTATCTGATAAATACTGGTCGCTGCTGTAGGAATCCATATTTGCTAAGCATATTCCAGATGTGGCCTTACTAAGACATTATAAAGTTTAATAGTTGTGGAAGTTTTGAACCCTCTACTATTTCTGATAACAAAGCCCAAGCACTTATTACTTATACGCTTTCTTGACAATGATGTCATAATGTTGTACCTGTTTTTCTAGTTTGTTTTATTTATCGTATTCAATTCATTATAACTGACGACTGCAAAACACAAAAAATATGTCTCTGCCATCATGTTTCAACATGAAGCAACATGCAGCTACCTGCGATTCATTGTTGCATGGTATTTTAGCCCTCTTTGAAAATAATGTAGGCTCCGCCACTGCGAGAGCGTTACTATCACGAGTGGCGTCATTAAAAATTCAACAATAAAGATTGATTTTACATCAAGCTCGTACTTCGGACACAACAGTCACGTGACACAAGATGGCAGCCTGATTCATGATCAGCCACGGCTCTGAGCAAACATCATTATCGTTATTTTGTCTGTTCACGTGAAGTCCGAAGTTACAACTGATAGGACATGGTAATCTCTCCTAAATAGGTTGTTTGCCAGTAAAGGCGGAAACGCATTGTTTTAAATAAAAGCGAACAAATCGAATCCGAATGTGGCTTTTTTGAAAAGATCATGGAACAATAAGCTATTACGACTATATCCTATATCGAACCAAAGTAAAGTTATTTTTCTCATGAGAGATCGAAACAATGAATGAATCAACGAAAGAAGGAGATAGGCTTCCCGGTTATCAGAAAGACCAGTGCATAGGCCTCCAAGCGGACCCTTTGGGTCCTGCCCATCATGTCTTCAGCTTCACGAAGTCTTGAACTTAGTGCCTACTGCCTCTGATACCCAAGGGCTTCACAGCGACATTGAATCTGTGCCGAGGACTCTTCCTCCACCAGAGGTCCTAAAATAGGTTCTCTAGCTTGACGGAGATGTCCAGAGATACCTCTCCACGTCATAAGATGTTGATTCTGCAACCACATCTCTGTTTCCCTTCTAATGATACCTGCTGCCAGCTCCACAGCCAGCTTAGGACCCAGGAAATTATTCGTGGACCCTTGTCTTACCGCAAACTGCAGCGTGGTTTGGCACCCACATAAGTGACACCTGATTTCTTGCCGAAATGGCATCAGAGACTTTTACATTGCAGAACGAGCCTTGCTGAAAATCTACAAACACTCAATGCTTTTAACGCTATATCTGGCTGTCAGAGCAGATAGTAGTCTGCCTCCTAAGCCCTTAAATTTCGTGAATACGAGAGGCAAAAGCTAAAATCGCGTATATATTATTGCTTGGAATACCGTGCTGTATCCCCCAAGAGAGAGGAAGAGTTTTGTTTTTGGCCTGCAGACCGCAGCGTCGGAGCCTTTGTCGGTAAGTTAGTCGCCTGTGTACCAGAGTGGCCCTTCCACCTCAAAAGGCCGCCTGAAGGTTGACCCCCACTCTTCCCTTGTAGGATACTTCACCGTAATTTTGCAGTCGAAGCAATATGTAGGAGAAATTAACCACTCCTCATAAGTATGTAGGATAGGGTCATTCCTTCTCAAATCCGAGAGGATAACAAAAGTGTCCCTTGCAAGGAATCACAAAAGGGCAACATTCCTGACTCCACAGTCGGAACGCAGACGTCCTTGCCTCCCCTTGAACTACCAAATCAAGCTGAGTGCTTCTAGCGCGCTCAATGGAGTCATGCGTACTGCACTTGTTATACTAACACAAGATATGCGTTGAATTTTATTTAGCTTTACTTTTGATTTAGCTCATTTCCATCGTTACACATGGCCACCACACTAGTGATCCATATAATAAGGACGGCCTTACACACAGAAAAATATGTCGTTTTGTCAAAGACTTACGCTTGGATTCAATGGGACGTTACACTCAGCATTCCTCAAATACAGCGACGTTTTATCCAATGGAAACTGTGTATTTGGTAACGAATTGTATCGTATTGTCGATTAAGCTACAAGATGTCATTGGATTCCAATGAATGATTCAATGGCAGCCTGTCGTTGAATCGAATCTGTGTTTGGTAATTGATTCTAAACTACTTTCTTTTCCTTGGACTAACAGATTTTATTGCGAGGATGTTTAATGGTGTGATTTTGTACCAAGTTATTAGGAGCATGATATAAGAATTAGACATAAGCCTGCACCAGTTGTTGCATTTTTACCTGAAATATAACTGTCTGACTAATCTAAATACCTACATTCAAATGTGGGTGTTAGCTCTTCTGAGCCCCAATTTCTCAGTAATTTAATGGACACCTTTAAATCACACAAGATGATCCCCTGTTCTTTATTTTTACGTTCATTGGATTGGGACATCAGTCAAGCCGAATACTGATTATAGTTCAGCAAACAACAAGGGCCATTAAATTCAATATATGATTTTGTTACGAATACTACTTACCAATTTCTTTAACAGCATAGGCAATGTTTTGAAAGCACGGGTTATTGTTCGCGTAATAGTTACCTTTTGAAACAAAATTAATTTTTGAATAGATGAATTATCACGAACTGCTGTTGCAGTAATAATTTTTGTACATTGAATAGATCGTATGCTTTGCTTAAAAGAAACATAGGGTAAATTTCGAAAACAAAAGGATGGTTTGATTACATTATATGTCAATACTGGTATTAGAAGGATTATACGTATCGTTATAAGGAATATAAAATTATTTTGGATTTATTGGCGTACCTGGGTTTACTTCGAATATAAGGATTAAATTTTTTTAATGACATGGACTTAAAACAACTGTAAATATATTTAAAGCAATGGAAAAACATCCAACTCCTACAACCCTTCTACATGCCTATAACGAATTACTTGTCTTATTGACTATGTTCTACATGTTGTCCAATCCAGCTTCGAATCTAGAATTACGTCCAGATATTGCAATGATTGGGAAAGCTCAGGTGATGTTCCAGAGCAATGAAGGATTTTAAAGTCCGTGTATTTTTTGTGCCTCTGCTTTCAAATACGATTTCTTATCTCATGTGGGGATCCTATTAGCTTACATCATAATTTTCTGCTAAGTCAATCTACCTGACGCCAACAACTGGTCAGTAATAAGTGAAACGGGATATTGTTCAACGAGCGAGAATGACGATAACAACTCACGCTTGTGAGGTTTGCAGAGAGAGCCGAATATTCAGCTCTCCCAAAACCGTAGAGGCCGTTTTCATTACAAAAATATACAGAGATGTAATATACATCTCATATAATTACACCTAATGATGGTTTAACTATAGTAATCCAAAACGTCATGAATAAAAGTGTAGTCTCAATTATTGACCGAAATTCACAATTAACGGTAATAATGGGGGGTTTTAGACCACCAGAAATAACGAAATTCGTAGCTTTAGTTATTTTAAGCATGCGCATTAATAAGGGAATAGATGAATGCTCCCCAATAACGATTACGAAGGTCCGGTATTTACGGCGAATAATGGAAACACCTTTTGCCATTATTTTTCACATGGAACAAAAAATATTTTGCACAAAACAGAGAATCCAAGAAAAGACGTATTCCCGTGTTAGCGAGGAGGCGTGGCCGCATTCTCTTTCTCCAGTGTGTGTGTGTGTCTAAGATGAGGGGAGATAAGTCCAAAAATCCAAATGTAAGGTCAAAAGGTTCAAAGTTAAGGTCCGAACGTCACCATAAAAATGAATTTCGCATTTCCAAGCTCCTGACGTTACATTTAAACTTACAGAAATATGGCTCAAAAAGCAAATTGAAGAAGAAAGCTTGTGCTTTGTCACCTATTTGGCCTTTTTTGATATCGTGTTTGGTTGTTAAATTACAGACATTTGAAGAATGTATGATTTTGTATTGCGAGTTTTTTGGCACATTAATAAACTTTTTTGAGAAAATTGCAAATAGCTGTCATTCATTAAGGTCTTAACTATCACCTTCTTATGTAGTTTGAAAAACAAGTGAGTTCTTTTCGAAATGGGAATCCGTGTTTTAACATGGCAAATACATAATATGTACCAATGTATATACTCAGGCCCCTTAAATTTTGTATGGTACTATAGTAGTCAATCTTTTTGTAGAAGAAGAAAAACGAATGGGTGATCTCGTCCAATGATATTTTGAAATATTTCATCCATAATCAATAAGATAATGAGAATAATTTAACGCTTTAAAGGTTATACATGAACACAACGATTAAAACATCAAATAACGAAAAATGCTGTCATTTTTACTGGTCCAAAACGTAATTCTTCTCTAGCAGTATAGTTATAGTTAGCTTTATCGTGAATGATGCTAACGAAGATTTTCGTCATTTTCGACATTATTTTAAGTGGTCTGAAAACTTGTCGAATAAGGATTACGCTTTATGCTATTGTTTTTGACATGGAATAGAAAATGTTTAGCACAAGCCAGAGGATTAATTGTACAATCCTATGCTAAGTTCTACCTACCATGCTTCTACCAATCTTTAACCTCAAATGTTGCATGGTAATCAATATTCTTGTGGAAAAGGAAAAACCAATGGGTCACCTCTTTCTGTCAAAAAATTCAATTTGTTCTCGCGGTCACTAGAAAAATAACTATACAGGGTGTTTCTTAATTGAATTTCAATATTTAGGGGGGCGATTTTTGGGTCCATTTTAAGAAGAAAACTTCATATGAACGTCCCAAACGTCTTACCTTTTGAGAATCAGGGTGGTATGAAGTTTTCAAAAATAAATAATTTATTATTAATATCTACAATACCATTTCAGATATATTAATGAAATTCATTATACATGTATGATGAATCAAGAGGCATTTTTTAATGTATCACTTTCGTACGTAACTTCACCTGCCGATTTTGGCAGACATTAACGGTACGGCACTGATTTATCCTAAAATAAAGATTATTTTTGATATCCCCACTCATTTCTAACCAAAGTTGGTTAGACTTGATTTTTTTTCAGTCCGATGCACGCGTTTAAAAAAATAAAAACCATTTCTCTGCATGATCGCAACAATATCGTTGATATGACAATATCACCATGCAGAGACATACGTAGATTTTATTTTTTTAGATGAAACTCTTGCGTTGGACTAAAAAAATTCAAGAGACAAATCTGCTCATAATTAAATACACATTTAAAAAGTACACTTCAGAGTTTACTTACTTGGCATTTCGGAAGTTTTTCAATAAAACATTGAAAAAAATCACATGAGTTGTAACGAAATTTTTGTTAATTTCGTTACACGCCGTCTGTGACTCCTTTTATAGATCAATTCTTCTAGAATAATGTTCGGTTGACAGGTAAATATATGTTCCTCCCTTACGCTTTGCTTTTATGCTAATCAACAAACCGCTTTTCCTTGCCTATAGATATTCATAATGATAATACTTAATGTATGTATGTGTAATTTTGCTGTACGAATTTGACAATTTTTCCACCTTTTAAAACCGATACAGCCTAACGAAGTACATTTCTGTGAGACTGAACGTACTCATAGATTTTGTTTCTTTTGGAGTTATTGTTTCAACATTGAGAGTATTTATTGAGGTATAGTTGCTCGTACCTTGCAACTGCTGTTCATATAATTTCAATTTTCTGGATTATTTGTGATATTTGACTTTTTTTGTCATTTTTATGAAGCATTAGTGGGCTTGATAGAATTTTTTTTTGATTGCATTACCTTTCAAGATTCTAAATTTCTGGAGCACTAGAGCCAGCAGCAACTTGATAGAATCATAGCCTTGATTTTTCTTTTTTTTTAAATCAATTAAACTGCTTTGAACTTAAGTGAACTATAGCCTTGCTCACTTCAAGACCTTTTTTTTAGTTTTATTTTAAGTATTAGACTTGAAAGGCCTATCAAGTATCTAGGTTAGGTGATACTTCGTTTATACGTTATTGGTACTTTATTTTAAAATTATATTCCTTTTTACATATGCAGATTCAATTGTGAACCGTTGTGGGGAATTATCTGCTATAGCTTTTGTGCTAAACTTTTAAGAAATTTTTAGTATAGAATTTAAGCATTTTATAAGGGGTCTTTTGTTAAATTTAAATAGATATTGTTTCAACTAAGTTGTTGGGGGCTTTTGACTGTCCAATTCAAAGCCAAGTAGTACACCTGAGCTTGCGTAACGTCTTACATCCTGGGGTTTCGCCATAGAGGGTCCACATACTAATCCTTCTTTTCTTCAATACTTTGCATGACGGCGGCCTGAAGTAGTGGCCGAGCCAGACCCAGAGACCCTTCAGCCTGAAAAGGGAGAGCTCAAGCAGGAGTGGTCTGGCCTAGAGAACCTGAAGAGGCTGCCAGTCGTCAAAGAGGACCCTCTGAAGGAGCTGTCAGAAGGAGCCCGCAAGCCGACCTAGGAGTATCAACCTCAGCCGAGCAAGCCAGGTTGTATCGTTCTTCTAAGCCAGCAGCCACCCCTTTGTAAAACTGTACATATATATCACAACTCACTATTTATTATATTTTAAGATCAATATACTTGTTACTGTTTAATTCTCTTTTAAATTTTCTGCACCTATCCCTTCAGTGTTTCTGGAGAGGTTGGGTAATTTCACTAACTTCCTTGGAGTTTGGAGGTAAAAACTCCTGGCGCCCTTTTCTTGAAGTTTTTTGAACCTTTAGAGTAACCTCGCGTTAAAAGTTAGTGATTTTGCCTGACATCGCTTACAAGAAGAAAAGAGTAAGTTGCCAAGGATTCACGACCCGTCGTAAGTAAACTGAGCAGCCCAAAGGCACCCCAGTTTTTGCCAGCTTGAAGGTCTCCACTTAGTTGGGACTTTCAATCTAGCATTACAAAGTAAGAAAAAATTATTAATTATCGTAGTAGGCTTGTGCAATATGTTTTTGCGATTAAGACACTTTCTGAATTCTGTTGTCAAGGCGATTGTCATTATTTTGTTTGAGAGTTCGCCAGTCTTTAAATTCAGTTCTTCGCAATTTATCAGTTTGGTGTTTTCTACCTTAAGTAGTACCTACGAATTGTATTATGTACGAGCAGTGTTATTTTGAAAAAGAATGGTCCCAAAACTCGCCCCCATAAATATTGACATTCAATTAGGAAACACCCAGTATACAGTATATGTTGCGCATTTTATATCCTCAGGTGACACCCATATCTCAACGTAAGTGGTATACTGCTACTGATGCAAATGATTTTTTTCTGTGCGCTCTATAATGAGAGTGGACCACGAAAACCTGTGGTAACTGTCATTCAGTCACCCCAAACGTCAGTCGAAGAGCCGAACCGTTTAAGCGACGTTTTATTTCAGCGAACATTAGTGCTATTTAGTGCCATATGTTTGAATCGCACGGTCGTCGGGTCATGTCGGTGTGGGGCGCGCAAGGCCACTGCGACCAGATTGATTGTATCTTTATCTTGTAAGGGGTGGATTTGCGATCTACCCCCTCCGGCTATTAGCACTATTGTGTTGCGTTCGAACTGTAACTGCTGTCGTTGGTTTAAGCCGAACCATATCCACACCGTTTTAAATAAGCGCCTAATTGTCTTTCCTTTCTCAACATATTTCACCCCAATAAGTAATTAAACGGGGTGGTACAGGTGGAAAGATATAAACACGTTTAAAATGACAAATTTACTGTATGAAGGATATGTGATATATTCGGTATGTCAAACTCAATATTTGTAATTTCTGAAATTTATCATGTGGGTGGTTGTCTCTCCGATTCATGAATTACAATCACAATTCGAATTATTTTTTATATTCATCAATTACCCACGTCTTGATTAAATGAGATCTTACTCAGTACTCCTCAAGTACAGCATTGTTTTATAAAATTGAAAGGATATATTTGGTAAGTAACTATACTCTGTTGCCGATTCTACGACAAGGTATAACTGAAGCCAGAAATATAAGAATTATTTACATTTTTTGCGCTCCTACCGGGTGGCGACACTTCATGGTAGCCCAATACACAGTTAAACATAGGTATGTATTTGCCATGTTAAAACACGGAACCCCATTTCGAACAGAACTCACTTGTTTTTTAAACTACATACACAGGATTTCAGAAGGTGATACTTAAAACCTTAATGAATGCCAACTACTTGCGATTTTCTCAAAAATGTTTTTTAGTGTGCAAAAGAACTCACAATGCAAAATCATACATTCTTCAAATGTCTGTAATTTAACAACCAAACAGAATATCAAAAAAAAGGTCAAATAGGTGACAAAGTGCAGGCTTTCTTCTTCAATTTGCTTTTTGAATCATTACTGTAAGTTTAAAGGTAACGTCAGGAGCTTGGAAATGCGAAATTCGTTTTTATGGCGACCTTTGGACCTTAGCTTTGGACCTTTTCACCTTACCTTTGGATTTTTGGACTTTTCTCCCCTCATCTTAGACACACACACTGGAGAAAGGGAACAGGCGGCCACGCCTCCTCACTAACACGGGAATACGTCTTCTTTTGGATTCTCAATTTCGCGCCCTATACCCTAGAACCTTAAGGTGAGTTTAGATTTGGGCACGCACGCACGGAGCATACGCGCACGGCATTCGTTCATGCTCGCCGGTACTGTTTAATCTGAAATTTCTTTTCTGGCGAATGGGCTGATCCATTTGTTCGCAAACGGTGCAGTTGTCATCAATAAAACAGCTACGAACAAAAAAAAAATACAATTTATTCAACAAGAACTGTCGAAAACGTCGTCGTTGGCGGCAAACGCAAATTTTTAGAAAACGACATAATTTACTAAACATTCCAGTCTCGGAATGTGGCTATGATCATCAGATCAAAAATTTTACTGGACGCCCGACAAGACCGACGACGGTAAACCCTTTCAACATTTTTTTGCTGGGCTGGCGCGATCATTAGTGTAGTCAAAATAATGTGTATATTGCCCATGCACAATCAGTAATCAGTTGTCAATATATAAATAGATCAATTTATTTTGTCTTTATCTGTTGCAAATATTGGTATTTGCGATTATTTTGATCTCCTTTCTGAATTACTATATTATATATCTTGTATAGATAATTATGTTTTTATCAATACTCAGGTCTACATAATAACGTAACTGCACTATAGAAGTGTCGGCACTGATTGAAACCTCAAATAAATGTAAACAAATCTTGTATTTCTGACTTCAATTATACTATTGAATTTCAATTACAACCTTTCATTGAGTCTTACCAATGTCTTATAGTTTATTCCAAAATACTTTCGTTTCCTTTATATGAAGAAGCACAGTTTTGTAAGGATAGAATATGAAGGTATTTAGATGCCTCATCTGCTTGAATCTATTGTGCTTGTAATTACAGTAATAACATCTGCACTAAAATTAACCGTAATACATAATTGTTAAAATAATAAACACTTGTTGTGCATATGCTATAATTCCGTAATCGAAATATTTTTGAAAGTAGTCACCACAAATTGAAATAGAGATATCACCATAACAGTAACTAGTAACCTTAAAACATGTTGCGGTGCATATTGCAATAACATGTGACAGTGACGAGATGGAAACAGTGCGAGCGATAAAGTGAAAAGACGCACAACATAACATTGCAACATGCCAGAATGGAAACGCACCTTTAATAATCCATGGAACAATAATCATATTATTTGACAGATGGCTCCAAAACAAGGGAAGGCGCTGGATGTGGTGTATACTCCAGATCTCTAAACCTAAGAACAAAGTGAGCTATGGATAAACACGCCAGTATCGTTCAAACAGAACTGGCTGGCATATCGATAGCCGCAAATGAACTATCCAGGAGAGATGTATCTGGCAAGACTGTAAGAATCTGCACTGACAGCAGACAAGCCCATCTAACCCTGAAAAGACCTTGTATCACATCAGGGCTAGCAATGAAATGCCACAAATCTTTGGTCCATGCTTCGTACAAAAACAATATTTTCCTGAGGTAAGTTAAAGGGCACAACAACAACAAAGGCAACCGTATAGCGGACGGTCTAGGCAGGAAGGCCGCTGACCAAAGAGTTTTAGGACCATGTGACCTTTCTGGAATGTCGACAACCACAATTGCGGAAATAGCCAAAAAACACTCCCATGCCCAAACGGTAAAACGATGGGAGAAACTACAAAGATGCCGATTTGCCAAGGAAACCCTTGCAGGTTTTGACATGGCAATATCCAAAAAGTACTTGGCGATGACCAGACCAAACCTACGTCTCGTAGTAGGATTCCTGACTGCCCATTGTCAACTGAGGAAACATGTAGAATGTGTGAAAGCGAAGACGAAACTGTGGCACACGTCATATGTGAATACCCAGAGTTATCTTCTATAGAGCACTTCCATGATGACGCGGGGTGCTGTCATGATCAGCTGATATTGGGCAAACATGGCTTGTTTACCGTATACCGCCATGCAAAATTGAGGACCTTTATTTGTGTTTTTTTACAGTTTTTCGGACATTTTCACCATAATTGTTGTTGTGTTGTGTTTTTCAAGGAACCTTTTTTGTCAGGTAAGCACATCCGTCAATTAAAATGATGCAATTTATGAGATAATGCACGATGAAAACTTGAATGCATATTGAAAACAGCAAAGAAAAGAAAACGCTTATTCGTAAATTACAGTTATCACATCCACTAGGGCGACAGTTGTTATAGTCCAAGGGTCACTTGATACCCGAAAGTAATGCATTACTTGAAATTTTCTTTGTGAAGTAGAAGTAGTGTAGTTCACTGGTGTAGTTCATTGCAGTGGCCTTCAACCTTTGGTGCATTATGTTAAAGTAGCAAAAAGGTCGATTCGTAGGTAATAATTGTTAGTTTCATATGTAGGCAAAGCAAGGAATGGATCAATTAAAACATTCATCTTTTGACATAACCTAAAAGTTGAGTTTCTGGAACAAGAGATATATGTAAATATGCACCAAAAAAATAGGTACATATATTATGATTCACTTCTCTATTAAAATAATTTGTGCACTACTTCAAAATGCTTCCTTTTTGTCATTATAGGTGTGGAACAATTTCTTCAGTTTCCAAAGTATTCGAGACAGAAGAGGCAGACCGATACCAGGAGGCGAAGAATATGATGACTTTCTAGAAAGTAGATCCTGGTATATTCCACATACTGTGTATACTAACAGCACCAATAAATGCTCATGTCATCTATATATTTTTAAATGGTGGAGAAAAATGAATTATTTATTATTATAGGGTATGCTTCTCACATAATCAAATTGAAAATATTTCATAATATCATTGGTTTATACCCACATTCATACTTTTTTTTTCCAAATATGTAACATGAAATGGTGTCTAGCTACAGCAAGGTGAAAATATGTATTTTAAATGACACTTTGCTTAACATAGCCTAATTAATTTGTAACTTATCAAACAGGGTGACTATCTGAAAAGCACTCATTGGGTGATTGTAAAGTTGCACACACCAGAAGCTAAAAGATTATTACTTGAAAAAAAACACTATTAGTTATATTTTTCTATGTATTTATATATTTTTTTCCTTCGATGTATTAGGGCTTGTTCCGAACAGTATATAATTCAGTGTATCGAAGGGCGATGAGTGAAACACCATTCAGTGATGTGCTGCTGCAGTCCTCGGTCACACAGTATGGGCCAATAATATTGATACTATTGAGTTTATGCCTTTAAACATAAAGATGCTTCAGGTTTTGCTCAGTTCCTTAAAGTAGTTATTCACTTCCATCTGACATCCTGAAATAAATCATATTTTTAACAAAAATGGACAATAGAAGATAGCTAACTGATGAGTGATGAAAATGCATTGAACATAGTACAGTACAAGTAAGAACTTTCATTTCTAATATTTTCAATAATGATTACTACTGTGGCAGCTATTCATACATCTATTATTATGCACCTTGTTAAATACAAAATAATTGTCACAGCTCGATTGATTTTCTGGATATGGTAAAGATTGGGTGACAAAGATGCAGTATGACTATAACAACTGTCGCCCTATTGAATGAGATAACTGTGATTTGAGAATAAACGTTCTTTTCTTTGCTGTTTTCAATATGCATTCAAGTTTTCATCATGCATTATCTCAAAAATTAATCATTTTAATTGACATAGCTGCTTACCTGCTAAAAAAGGTTCCTTGAAAAACACAACACAACAACAATTATGGTAAAATTGTCCAAAAAACTGTAAGAAAACACAAATATAAGTCCCTAATTTTACATAGCGGTATATGGTAAACAAGCCATGTTTGCCCATTATCAGCTGATCAAAACGATTGAGGCTATGGTCCTGGAATTGCTCTATTAGAGAATGTGCGTTCGGCGAGTCTTGGCCTACACCTGTCCACATAAGGGAGATGTCCCCTAACGACATGTTCACCTTCCTACAATTGGCAGGATGGACTATGACCTGAGGAAACAACTTCCTGGGAGGATGCACAATGGACCAATTCTGACCTAAGTGCAGTTGGGCCACTCACCCTGTCCGCTCTATAGATACATAGATACAGATTATCATATTTTATTACTGGTATTTAAGGAGGGACTATTGAATTAAATGATACAACACCAAATATAAATTTCATATACTTATAGCTGATCTTCAACCTCAAAAAGAACAATTGTGTCTGTTGTTGTGAATGTTATAAACTAATATTATTATTTTTAATATAAAATTTCAATGTATCCAAAGTTGTTGATCTTTAATTCTAAATTCAATATTATGCAGACGATACTCAATTACTGCATTGCTCTAACCCAGATGTGATTAATCGAAGTATAATGTTACAAAAGGATATACGAGTAAATCAGTTGACGTAATTCTCTTAATGATAACTTGGAATATAAATGCAGGAAAGTCCGAAATTACGTTGTTTTGTATTGAGCGAAAGAAAAATTACCTTACTTCAATTCATATCAGTATTGCTTAATATAATTAAAATTCAATGTTAATAGAACTGACTAGGTAACAAATTACGTTTGCTAGTCATCGAAGACGATGAAAAAATCAGTAATAATAATGATAATAACTAGCTTTACTACCATAATAAAGTAATAACAGAGAATTCGTTACCGTCGCATAATCTGTTTGTGGAGCTGTACTGCAGTAAAGATAAGGGCGTTATCAGTTGTTTATCTACCTGGCGGTGATGATGACGCAACCACCCGGCCATAAAAACATACCACACGAACCGAACCGACGCAACCGCGTTTCCAACATCCTTTGCTCTTCTAGGTAAAATATTGAATAAATATTTGATTATGGCCTTCTTATGCCATGAGAAATATTATGAGCTGCGAAACTTTCCGGCGGAGAAGATATATTGCTGCACTGTTGCTAGGCGCACATATTTTTGATAAAATGGACTAGTATCACGAGATTGTAAACAATATCTTCTCTGGAGTCATACAAAAAGCAGTTTGGCTACGGAATTTCCCACGCATTTCCCAAATAGGCCTTACATTCATCAACGCGTATAGTGTTTCAATCTTAGTTGAAACTGGATAAAAATAACATGCGACACTAACATCAAAGAAAAACCTGCAATGGGCGTCACTTTGTAGTTTATACACATAAGGTTGAATATTAAAATTACCTTTCTGATGGACAATAATTATAATAATAATTAGGTATATTTAATAAAAGTTTGGAAATATACGAAATATACAGCATATATCTACAGTGCCGTAGATAGGAATTTTGTTCGGAGGGGGTCCAAACTGAGACAGCCTATTAGGCAATCCAAACCATGTGACTGTCTAATATGATAATATGAAAACAGATGCGAGATGCCGTATTGTCAGTGTCATGCAGTCGACAGAAAAGGAACAACCTAACACAAATTTGTTTGTATTTTGTGAATTTTTGCCCCTACCACCGCGACTTCGCCCCCTCTAAAAAAGAAAAATGTAAAAGGATCAGGAACCCCTGAAACGCCTAAAACCGAAGTTTGGCGGGGTTCTGATAATTTTATGTTTTTACTTACTACCCACTTTAATTTTTACTACCTACTTTAATTATATCAGCGTTACCTACTACGGTCCCACAGCATATCACTACCCAAATTTCATCACAGTCCAAACAGACCGACAGACAGACAGACCGACGGAAATAAATGGCGTGGATTTTCGTTATGTACATATCATAAAACGCGCATAAAGCGTATTATCTCAAAATCGAAAATTTTCGTGATCATAATACTCCCCTATCCCTTATCGGGATGGGAATTAAAATATGGAGAAAGACCAGGAACCTCCAAATCGCCTAAAAATGAAATTTGACCTGTTTTTATATATTTAGTTTTCTGATTATTGCTACGCCACCTAACTCGAATTCTAAAGACCATATGCATTTTCTATAGGTATACATCAAAAAATTCACTTGGTTTCTGTAATAGGCAAGGCCAGATAGACCTAAAAAAGTGCATTATGTTGGTAGGTCTCTCTTTCACAGTTCATGGGACAACCTATTATAAATACAACGAACTTTTCAGTTTTACAGCCCACTACCCCCAACAACCCCAATTTCACTCCAACCCCAAAAAGTAGAAAATGATCGAGAACCCCTAAAACGCCTAAACACGAATCATATCGCTACCAAAATTTCATCACAATCCATACAGCGGTTACTGAGATTACGTGGCTAGAAAAACGCCAACAGAGAAACCGACGGAGATGAGTGACGTGGGACGTGGACTTTCGTTACAATTACCATTACCATAAAACGCCCAAATATCATATTGTCTCAAAACCTCATCTATGGGTGAAGGAAGTAAAAAGATTGTAGATTATGTTTTTCCAAGAACCATTAACAAGAATCTTGACAAAAACCCAGACATTTTTTCAGTGATATAGCCTGAAATCCTACAGATTTCGTGTACTAACCCAGACGCTTGCGTTTTTTAGTACTATGTTGTCTCATACGAAATCTAAAGTGTCATTCTCATACGAAATCTAAAGTGTCATTTTGTTAACACGATTAGCAGAAAGGTAAAAAGTCCATTAGATAGCGTGTCCATTCGTGGGCAAAATCGCGGGCATGTCCGGAAATTCAGAGCTTAATTTTGTGTCCCGGCGGAATCACAAAAGTCATTATAACGTCCGGAATTTGAGCCCTATTCTCAAACATAATTTTCACAATAACCAGAAAAATAACTCCAATCATTTGGTTCACAGAAAAATCGGAAAAATGAAGGGTGCCGGCTGGATTCGAACCAGCGTCTCCGCTACTCTAGGCCAGCGCCCTACCAACTGTGCTACGGTGCCCCGCACCACAGCCGATATACAGTGCCTATGACCCTGTGTCGACTCCACCGACACCCACCACTCCCCCGTATCTCTCTGCGAACCATGCATTTCACTCATCAAGAGACATCTAGTCGGCAGTTGCGGAGTAAGCAAGCACCTTTCATTCCAGTAAAATAACCTCAAACAATTAACGGATCCACAAAAAATTGTCACTACCGCCCCCCGGTAAAATCCGTCGATTTGTTCACCCTAGGATTACCTAGGTGTTTTTACAGAAATTAAAGGGGAAATTTCCGTAAATGTACTATACATTTTTGTCCAATTAAATTTAAAGAAAAAATGTGCTACAAATACCTTTTTCTTCAGGAAGATGTGAGGCTGTTAAATAACAAAAGGTGTGTTACATCTTTACTACCTTACATGACTTACATCCCAACAATCAACTTACCTATGACACTGAAACCTTCCCTGTAAAATAAATTGGAATGTGAACTCTACTACCCACAACTCCCTCCAAATTCTACCCTGGACCACCCCTGCCTTAGATTATGCATGCTCTGTATACCGCTGCAATACATCCGTATAAACTGAACAGATAATCACAACAGCAAGCAGAAAACCTGACAATAAATCACCACGCCATCGAATAGCTCTAGCTATTTGCTGTTTGCAGCCAAATATTTGACGGATCAAACAAAGTTGTTTGTACATCAACAACTCGATCACTCTGTATATACCTATCCAATACAAGAACCACAAAGCACATAGAACGTTAACATAAATAGCAGGTACTTTATTCAGTATGTTTACCAAGTACTTATTTAATGTTTATGCTTGGTAAAAGTTTATTCACGTATTTATCTACTTAATTAGGTATTAATTATATTGGTTACAATAGGTTTTATCATTTACGAAATTTATTTGTATTTGTTTGTTCTATAATAAAGGATTTATTTGCTGTCACGTTATTCGTTATTTGTTCTGTTTTTGGCGGGTCCATTTGTTAAGATTGAGATTATCCACTTGCTTACTACAATTCGCAAAGTAAATTGTTTCAGATTTTGTCAAGTATGTTTGTCGTGTGTCTACAGCTACTTGTGTTAGAATGAGGACTGTCAGTATAACGTTATTCTCACGCCAATACAGGGATGAAGCATTAATACTGCAAAAAATTTAAAATTTAATTTTAGGACTTTCCTTTTCAGAAACAACTAGCTTTGAAATGAGTTAATGTACGATCAATCAGCAGTAGGAGAATATAAAAAGAATGATAAGAAAATACTTCCTATTCGTTCACTGCTGAGTTTTAAGTGCGATTCTGTCACATGAGTCTTTTACATATGGCTCAAAGTTAGTGCCGCGAAACGGAAAAGTATTTCTTCTCAATCCTCAAATATCCTGTGTCTTCAGCTCTTTGCACGTGATAGACAAATCGACGGGGGGCAGGGTGAATATGGTCAGGGAAATGATCAATATACACTCGCGACGTCTGAAAGATATTTTGACCACACTCACTTACTCTAAAATGATATCCACCGGTTCATTATTAGTTAATCAGGTTGCACAACTTTTGTTGTTGCTCGGTGTAAACTGAGTTTTTTTGTTTCTTGCCTCTGTTTTCATCTAATCTCGCACAGGGACGGAATTAGAAATGAGGATTTCATTATACAATACAATAATACAATACAAAAATGTATTTATTCAATATAAGCAAATGACTAGTAATTCTTTTTTTATACTCATAAATACATTGGAGAGCCACATAAGGGTGGAAAAAACATGACCATGACAGAAAAAAATATAAAAAAGGAAAATTTCTATACAGCACCACCGAACCCATATTCACTATAAACATACCATACATTCATACCGTACATTCAATATATACAACCCCATAAACAAAACATATAAAGAAACATACTCATATTGATCCCATCAGGAACATTCCAGTGCTAGACTAAAAGCATTGCCTGTTTTTGTTAACACCATAAAGTAATTAGTGACAAAACCAATATGAGACTGCTAACTCATATAATAATTAATACGAAAATTATAATAAGCTGAACCAACGAACATAAGCTCATTACCTAATATTACAAATCGCACAGTATACAATACTTACAACAGTATATGGCTAATGACCAAGTAGTCGATACCTTAAGTGAAACAAAAAAAAGCTGAATATTATTCCACTATTCAAGCAGCGGACATGGTGAAGATGGTGTTAATACCTAAGAACCTGTGTATTTCCTTCCTCGATTTTGATCTTATCCATTTTTTGAGCTACTTCTATACATTGATTTTGAATTCAATTGTTTAATTTCATCTGGCAGGAGATTATACAGTCTAGGCCCTAGAAAGTAATAACTTCGCTGGGTTACTGCTTTTTTTACTCTGGGTGTCTCATATTTTAAGGGATTAGGAGTGGAATAGTAGTGGTCAATGCTGATGAGCTCCGATCTATTACAGTGCTGACTCACTGAGTGGCAGAATAATTGACGAATATCAAATACCTCACACTCCTCATATAAGGCTTCTGTAGGATATGTGGAATCTCTGCAAAGCATAATTTTTAATATCCACCTTTAGTCAATCGGTCAATTCGGTCAATATCTGTATATGCTTAAATATTTCGGTTATATGTTACTGGGAAAATCACTCCTTTTTGCGAGTACTATTATATGCCCTTTGAAGAAAATTCCCAACTTAGGAGAATCCCTGTATAGACAATCCTATTTTAAATCTTTTCATATTATCTACATCAAGAAACAACATACACGTTTTCGTCTGTTTAGTAATCCTTGGACCTTATTCTATTACTCCGAAGGTAATGATCTGAGTCTGTAGTTGTGGCTCCTATGATCTCCCCGCTTAAAATTGTTGTTGGTTAGCCTATTTCACTACTGGCCGCAAAACATCTGCCGTGGTAACTGGCTTCTCCTTTTCCTTCCATGGCATTTTGGAATTAACGCTGGAGTTCTGCAGGGATCGGTGTCTCAGCTGTCAAATAGTGTCATTCAAAATTAATTAATTGTCGGATTTTATACTTTGATGAATGCCATAATTGCATTTTTATTAGAGGGTCAATGAAACACTATTGAACCTTGTCCTAGTTAGGATATGTGGCAAATGTTGGGGTATTAGTTCTAAACTGATATACTTGATACATCAGGTGGTTATAGAACCAATACTATTGCTATGTGGTGTTTTCTGCTGGCAGAAATGTTTGCAACGGACATCTAGAACTAAACTGGCGACTGTGCAACGCATCGCCTGCTTGGCAATTATTAGAGCCATATCTACTACACCAACAGTGGCCATAGATACCCTCCTAAACTTAACCAGAATGGTCGCCTACAGACTGCTATCAACTGGCAGACAGGACAAAAAGGAACAAGGACTAGGCACAACGGATATTCTGAGTGAAATTATAAACTACCATATACTCGGAATGGTCTCGGACTCTATGGTTTCCCAAGCGCACACGAAAAGATCCTACAACTTCTTTCTCCGAGGAAGAGACGATTGGAGAAGGAGTGTCAGTTTCATAACATCCTCCGATCTTGTGGATGGCTCCACCAAGTCAGAACTGGGGACAGCAGCGGGAATACCTGGTACTAATCCAAGAGTTGAAATCTCAGTATACCTGTGGTGGTATACCACAATCATTCAAGCAAATATTTTTTCATATTAATACTATCAGGTAAAGCCTGTGCTTCTTCTAAATATGTTTTTTCTACTTCTTCATCAATTGATATTTCTAAGATGATTCTCAAATATATTCTGGATTATATATATATATATATATATATATATATATATATATATATTTTTGGCCCGTGGTACAAGTGAGGCTAACCCGTGCAAAATCTGCATAACAAGTGAGGACCGCGACCAAGTGAGGACCAATATACGGACCTCACAAGGACTTCGCCTGAAATTTTTGTGGTGAGTTGCGGATATGGTCTTGAGTCAAATTTGAAAATTTCAGCTGGTCCTCATTTTTTTCGTTTTATGGTAAATGTATACATTTTAGTTCACCGCTTTGACACCAGATGGTTTCTCGAGTTTGTATACCGCCACCCCATATACGTTACATACCAGTGCATGCAACAAGTGAGGTCCTGAAATTCGGCAACGATGAAATACCGGCAGACTAATGCCTCTCACATTATTTCGCCTTCTCTTTGTGTACTTGATTGTTTAGCTTCCCATATTACACGTTGCTGTCTTTGAGAAAAAAATTAGGTGTTGCGAGTCGTGATTTTGTTCACAAGTGCCCCATCATGAGGAACTTTTGGAATGAGATCTAGGCGGCTTTTATGGCAGAAAAGTTTTAGATTGCAGGTCATCGCTCTATGCATGAAAGGTTTAATTCTTGAAAGGAGAAGGATCTTCTGTATAGCGATTACTAGACAGTTTTGAAATCTTATGCGAAAGAACTAGCAGGTGTTTCAATTAGTTTAATATCGAGTGATACAATTTTCGTTTGGAATCTAAGATGGTCAATTCAACTGACGTTTTAGATACCGTGTGATATGCCTTTTGAAATTGTTAAAGCTCATTTTGGTACAACTGTGAAGCATATTTTAGACTTAGGTAAAAAATGAGAGAGAGTGTCTGAGAGAGTAGAGTGCTATCCGAGTCAAATCATTCCGAGTTCGTCAGATTTTAGCTGCTCCGATAAGCATCGTAAGAGTTTTTGGTCTGGCTTGACCCGATATTACTCGTTTCATGTCAATCCAGCTTCAGCTTTAAAAATGCGATAACTTATAAAATACTTTTCTTTTCGAACATTCCAACAAAATATGTGAATTCCCCTCAGAGTACATATTATTATGCGATAGATGCAATACAGGGTGGGCCAATAGTGAGTAGACGGAGGATTGTTGACGAAGGATATTTCCAAAATCTGTTACTTGATCATGGTAGGGTTCATGAAGGCTATAACGTTAAACTATTTTCACTCAAACTTTAACGTTTATATAGGCTGATTATCAAACTAACATTGTTTTAATAGAGCCGCCTATATATTATTGCATATTTGAATTGCTTAGTGAATTCTAGTGTGACTTCATGTATCTTATATGGAACTTTAAACAGACCGTTTAGGCGCAAATCACTTTTTTTTGGTATAAGTAGGTAAATCAATGGTAGGTATAAGAAAAAAATTGAATATCGCAGTGATCATAAAACTTAGAAGGCCGTGACTTTGCGGTGTGACTAAGCATGAAATGTGTCATCTTAGTTCATACGATCAAATTTGAATTCTTTTTGTACTTGGAGAAATCAGTAGAATAATTAAGGAGATTTCAATCACAGGCACCTTGATTATTTCAAATGGGAATGCCTAATTTTTCTTATACCATAGAATCTAAAACCTGATAACCTTTTCAACAATGTAGGATTATTGGAATCAATCCTTTTTAGTTTTCATTTTATTTCAAATTTTAAGTCAAATCGGTGTTTTACACATTCCTAACTTATAAACAATCTAGCAGTTCATGAAAAATAAACAAAAACCTGTCCAGATGGAAGAAACCAACTAACTTGGCATAAAAACGCAAATAAACTAGATTAATGAGGCAAAATTATAAAAATTTCTTACAAGATATCAGCTCTAACCAGAAACGGCAGAGGCAACAAGAAGCCTTACCTTTCACAGCCTATTAGCTATACCCAAATACCCAAAATCAGTAAAAAAATTAAATAAAAGACAAAATACCAGCGATTGTTACTGGCAGGAGAGTATCTATATTATCAGAATAAATTTTCACATTTAGTTCCATAGAATAGCCGTAAGTCAAAAGTGATGATGCCTTTGACTGGAGCCCTTCAAATTCTTCACTGGTACTTCTACTTATTAGCAAAATCGCAAAAAATGAAAACTGAATTGCAGTATGTTATATGATAAAACATTATTTACTTGGTAGGAACATACATGGAATAAACACAGTTACAACATGGAGTAATAAAAAAATCTAACAATCACATCAATAGATGCTCAGAGTGCTCCAGTTAGAGATATCTTTACTTTTGACTTAACAGAAATGACTACTTTTCTATCCCATTAAATGTGAAATTTCATTCTGACGATGCTAAACTGTCAGCAACAATCATTGGTAGTTTTTTTTGTTTCAATATTTTTAATCGTTTTTTGTTATCAAGCTTGTTACGGGTCAAAAGTATCTTACCTTGTGTTTACCTATCTTGACTCATCTTATGCTTAATTTACCTCGGCTTATGTGTGACGGAGGCTACTTCTTACTATATCTAGCAGAATAAAGGGCGTACTAAAGGTTCTGTATTCCTCTTTATTCAGGTCAGAAGCTGACATAGTGTGCCTAGGGCTATGGTACAAATCACAGTTTCAACTATTTTGGTGGTTTGGTCCTGTTCAGCCACTGGTGCCCCATGGCCACTGTAGTACCTGAAATTATATGGGAAATTAGTACATTTTGTAGTTGATTCCGATGAGTTATCAGACCTCAATCTTGTTCGAAAGTAATACATTCGCAGCGTTTTGTTTACATATCAAAAGTGTGGTTAGAGGTTGACATTCGCTTGACGGTCAGCACAGAATAGGTGTGAACAGAAGTGTGGTTGACACTTTGACGTTTGTGATGGGACGACTGACGATGGAAGTCGGTAGAAATTTCTGATTCTGGAAGAACAGAATTTATCTGAGCAGAAGTGTGGTTGACACTTTGACGTTTTTGATGTGACGACTGACGTTGGACGTCGTTGGAAGTTTCTGGGAGAACCGCGCATTTGGCCAGTTTTCTTTAAGGTGAAAGGTTACCTGGCGAACTTGTGGAAACCACGCTGAAGCGGATTTAAAGGTTCGTCACAACCAGGTTCCCAATTGTCCGATTCGGGTTCACTAGCCGCGAAGGGATCCAGGATCACGAATTCTGGGCATTGGCAACTCACCTTCACTTGAGAGGCACCCTCCATCAAGGTACGTAACCTGTACGTCCACGTGCTTCGTGGCCGACCGCGTAGTCTTTGTGCCCTTTTTAAGTACTAAGGCCTATGTTTTGTTTCTTTGCAGGCCTCTTTACATCTTTACATCTTTACACCGTATCTTTACATCGTATCATCTTCTTACCGTCTTATCATCTTCCATCCACCTATATCTGGCACGCTCATCGCTCTTCCTACATCTTTAGTGTCAAGAATATTTAGACAGCCCTTAGTGTATTGTACTAGGATGTCGAGCCCTTTGTACCGGATGGGCATTACAACACCCTCACCGCCTGGAGCTGGTATACTTGTGGTACTGTGGGTACTGCATTTACGGAGTATCAGGTGGGAGCTTAGCTTTTAAGACGCCTTCCAGGACGTAGTCTTCATGATGGCCCTAGAAGAGATAATTTTATTAGTTCATTTTTAATTAAGTTTAATATCGTATCATTTACCTACCCTGTTCAGGAGTGTATCCACCTTTGGAGCACATTAGGCCTTATATAGTAGCAAACTATCACTCTTACTTTATTTCACCATATCATTTATAGCACGAGCATACATTCCACATTTTGTACCATATAGAACTATGATAGATGCTCCATGAAGTTGTACCACTATTCTTAACTTCAAATAACTCACAGTTGTAAATCTTAATTCTGGTGGGCCCCCCATGAGTAAAGATAACACAGGTACTTCAAAGTGCGACAAGTACAATCACAGGTGTGACTATATTGTGTGATATTCTTGGTACTTTAGTTTACTTTTAGGTACTTCTAGGTGTAAAAAGTACAGTCTCGGGTTTGACTATATTATGTGTATACTATGTGATATTTTTGGTACGATATTATACTTTGAGATAAAACCTAGCATTTCCATTTAAATGTCCCAACACCCAACATAAGAGACAAGTTACCGTCCCACCCCCACGCTAACAAATTGGCACCCTACGTGTCATGTTACAAATTGGCGCCCAACGTGGATAGGTTATGGTGGAATTTCATTTTCTGATGTGATAAAATTTATTTACTTCTTACTATTTGACGTTAAATTTGTTCACTGTTAGTCAATCACCATACCTGTTAGAACCAGTGATATTTATTGCTAATGTTGGGACATTCCATTTTTCTTTCATTGTAGCTAAATCACCATATTGGTTACGAATTAATAGTGATGTAGCGCTAGAGATGGGACATTACATTTTTGTTCTTTGTGGTTGAATTAACATACCTATTACAGATAGTGATGGGCGTTGTATGATATTTGGAACATATTGGTTTAGGTACCGTATTCTAGGTACTTTAGGTATTTAACCGTTCTAGTTGTAGAGGAAAAAAACCCTGTGTTTTTTTTTTTGCGTTTTCCGATTGCGTTGCGGCACGTGCAGGAAGTTTTGGACTTTTAAGAAGTTTTCATTGTTTGTCTTTTGGGACAGATTGTTGGTCTGCAAGTAGGCAAGTTCTGCGTATGTAGATACATTTTTTTTGCGGCATTGAGTTTTTTTTTTGCTTTCCTCACAGGTTTCTCTCTTTGGTGGGGGAGGAGTTTGGACTTTTTTTTTTTTCAGGATTCACCTATAGACAGGGATACCAAAAATGGAGGTAAATCGTCTATTGGCGGAGGAATTGATTTATGAATTAAAAGTTAGAGGTTTAACTGCTCAGAAGAACATGGATGAAAACCGTGCTCTTTTGAGAGGAGCGATTAGGGGTGAACAAGATGGCTTAATGTCATTGGTCAATGAGACTCTAGATTTAGACATTGATGATGAAATTAACATTTGTACAGCGAAATTAGGTAAACTTGAGAATGATGTACAGAATTTTGATAACGGTAATAGGGTTAACGAATACAAACGAATCACTTCAAGGTTATCACATATTCAAGGACGTTTGCGAAGACTACCACTTGGTAACGATCAGCAGAATGAGGCCAAACAATCGCTTCTTTGTAAAGTGGTGCAGCTGTTCGATTCTGTCAGTTCTATGTATGATGTTGGCACACAGGGTGGCACAAAGCATACTACTTGTATCTTTGATGAACCAAATGTTGTAGAGGGTTCCCTTATGGATGATCCTAACCCTTTGATTCCTGAAGCAATTACAGGGGAGGTTCGTGCTGAATCCTCGCGTACAGGGGGTGGAAGATTTGTTGGTGACTTAGCTGGGGAAGCACCCGCAGGCAGCTTACCGACAGACAGCAGTCGTATAGCTACGCAAACAAGACAGTCTGCAGTCTTGGACGACCTTGGGCTGGGTGGATTGACTTTGGGTGATCCTGTTAGTCGAGTTAGGAGTTCAGATTCGGTGAAGGCTGTTGATGGCAGCAGATATGTTGGTCATCCAGGGATTTATCCTTATTGCTTAGATCATTTCGGTGGACGTGGAGATTCATTTTCTCAAGGTGGTGATGTTTCGCGGTGGAGAATTCAATTTGATGGTCATACCAGTGTTACCAATTTTTTGGAAAGAATTGAAGAGTTACGAGTATCCAGGAGAGTTTCGAAGGAACACCTGTTGAGATCGGCTACCGAGTTGTTTACCAAAGATGCATTATATTGGTTACGGACTCAAAATTTCAGTACGTGGGATGAACTTGCTTTGAAATTGAAACAGGACTTTCTTCCATATGGCTATGAGGTTGATCTCTGGGAGGAGATTAGGAAACGAACACAAGGTTCTCTAGAGAGGGTTGTTATGTTTGTGGCAGCGATGGAAAACTTGTTCAACAAGTTGGGACCTAACAAGCCCAATGAGGCTACAAGGGTTCAAATGATTCGGCGGAATCTACTTCCTCATATTCAGTCTCACTTGGCTCTGCATACGATTCGCAGTATCTCAGAACTTACTCAGCTAGCACGTGCAGTTGAGGAAACGACGACAAGGGTGCAAGGGTTTACACCACCTCCAACAAACTATAGGTCGCTTCTTGAACCTGATCTTGCTTACCACAAACCCCGAATCGAGACTGGTCGTTTATCCGTCATTAAGGAAAGTCCTTCAGCTGTTGCTTATTGCATATCTCCAGAGGTAAACTCACTGTCCACGACCAATGTCAATAACGCTCAGGGCCCTAGGTGTTGGAATTGTAAACAGACGGGACATAGATTCAAGAGCTGCAAGGAAGAGAAACGCTTGTTTTGTTTCAAGTGTGGGAATGACAACGTCACAGCAGCAAATTGTCCAAATTGCAGGGCAAAAAACGCGAATGCGGCGAGACAGTAGGCCAACTGTCTGACACGCCAGATTCTTTAGACACCGAGGCCACTTGTGACTTTGAAAGTAGAATATTGCTGAATTATATCCTGGCGCATGCCAAGGGTGATGAGCGCCCGTACCTTTCGGTAGAGATATTTGGTATGACATTTCTAGGTTTATTAGACAGTGGAGCTTCAAAAACTGTTTTAGGCGGTCCTGGTTGGGAGGGACTCAGCACGATATGCAAACTCGAAACCACCGGAAGTAGACATTGCACAGTAGCCAACGGGCAAATGTGTGAAATTATTGGTGAAGTTTCATTACCTGTCAAGCTTCGAGACAAGGTAAAGATTATTAAAGTAGCGGTGATACCAACCCTACCTCACTCGTTAATTCTTGGTATTGATTTCTGGAAAGAGATGGAAATTATTCCTGACCTGTTCAATGGAGAATGGTCTTTCCGTACAGAAGACTCTGTTCAAACTCTGTATGTTAGTGGGATTCAAGATTGCCATACATTAACACAAGAGCAATTACAACTTTTGAATTCAGTAGTTGACGAGGCTTTTGGTAAAATGGGAGATAAGCTAGGATGCACTAACCTAGTCGAGCATAAGATCCGCACGACATCTGCTCCTATAAAGCAGAGGTATTACCCTTTGTCCCCTGCGATGCAGAAGATTGTCAACACAGAGCTAGATCAAATGCTGAAGAAAGGCATAGTCGAGGAATCGAACTCGCCATGGAGTAGTCCCTTAGTTATGGTCCAAAAACGAGATGGAACTTGGAGATTCTGTGTAAATTATAAGCGTTTGAACTCCGTATCCACTCCGGATGCCTACCCAATACCCTATGTTAGCGCAATACTTGATAAATTACGAGACGCTCGATATATCACCAGTTTGGATATTAAGAGTGCTTATTGGCAAGTGCCATTATCAGCTGATTCCAAGCCACTCACGGCATTCACTGTACCAAATCGTGGTTTATTTCAATTCACCAGGTTACCTTTTGGTTTGCACTCGGCACCAGCAACCTGGCAGAGGCTTATTGATCGAGTCCTCGGACCTGGATTAGACGGGCACACCTTTGTCTATCTTGATGACATAATCGTATGTACTTCAGATTTTCAACAGCATGTCGATGTTCTACGAGAAGTTTTAAAACGCATCACTGATGCGGGATTAACCTTGAATCGTGAAAAGAGTCAATTCTGTAGGTCAGAATTGAAATATCTTGGATATGTTGTAAATAGTTCTGGATTGTTAGTCGATCCTGAGAAAGTCGAGGCTATTCTTAAAATCAAAGCGCCCCGAAATGTGACGGAAGTCCGAAGGATCGTAGGCTTAGCTTCCTGGTATCGGAGATTTGTACCATCTTTTTCTACTTTGGTTGCCCCCTTGACAAGATTAACTCAAAAGAGTCAACCGTTTGTGTGGGATGAAAACTGCGAAGATGCGTTACGGAAGCTAAAACAGACTTTAGTTTCGGCACCCATTCTCACTTGTCCAGATTTTAGTAAACCTTTTTATGTCGAGACGGACGCGTCAGAATATGGATTGGGCGCGGTACTCGTCCAGAAAATTGACGGAGAGGACAAAGTTGTCTGTTATCTCAGCAGATCTTTGACAAAGGCCGAACGGAAATACACCGTTACGGAGAAGGAGTGCTTAGCGGTCATATTTGCCGTAGAGAAACTCCGGCCCTATTTGGAAGGATCTCATTTTACCGTTATCACTGACCACTATAGCCTTAAGTGGCTACATAGTATAAAGGACCCCGTAGGTAGAATCGCAAGATGGGCTTTGCGACTTCAAGCCTATGACTTTGAGATAGTACATAGGAAAGGGAAACAGCACGTTGTACCCGATGCGTTGTCAAGAACTGTACCAGTTCTGGGTCTACTAGATAGTGATAGTGAAGCACCATCAAATTTACCATCCACGGATCGTTGGTATAAGTCCATGTGCGATAGGGTTACTGAACAACCGCAGAACTATCCTCTGTGGCGAATAGAGAATAAAACCTTGTATAAGCGAGTCACGCCTCGTTACCCAAACTTGGCAGACGAGCAGGAATTTTGGCGAGAAGTCGTACCAAAAGAGGCTAGATCAACTATTATAAGTGAACACCATGACCCTCCGCATTGTGCACACTTAGGAGTTTACAAGACGTATGCTCGTATTGCGTCCAAGTACTATTGGCCCAAGATGGAAGCAGATGTAGCTCGATACGTAAATCGATGCGCTACCTGTCTTCGCACGAAACCGGAGCAGCGACCTCCAAAAGGTCAGATGCTTAGTGTAGCACCGACGACTACCAGGCCTTGGCAAGTGTTAAGTTTGGATTTGGTTGGACCACTACCTCGATCGAGCAGTGGCTATAACTACATTCTCTCGGTGATGGACATCTTCTCCAAATTTGTGTTATTGCATCCGTTGCGTTCCGCTAGTGGAAAGAACATATGCAAGTACTTAGAGGAACAAGTTTTTCTTGTATTCGGGGTTCCTATGAAGTTAATCACCGACAATGGAAGCAACGTCGTTGGAAGAGAGATGACTTCACTCTTGGAAAAGTATAAAGTCATTCATCAACGAACTGCTAACTACCATGCGCAAGCAAATCCGGTAGAGAGAGCCCATCGAGTCATAAAGACTGCTCTCACAGCTTATGTAGGAGTCACTCATCGTAGTTGGGAAACATATTTGCCTCAAGTAGCTGCCGCCCTTCGCTCAGCTAAACATGAGACAACACAGTTAACACCCAATTTTGTAATATTTGGACGTGAAGTGTTATTATCTGGCAAAGATCACCGTTTGTCGAATAATCTCGATTTTCAGCCTGAGATACGACAAGAGGAGCTTAAGCGAGTATTTGATGATGTTCAGAAACGATTGAAGCAAGCCTATGAACGGTCTAGTCATCGATACAACCTACGTCGACGACCGGAAACCTTTCGTCTTCACCAGAAGGTGTGGAAGAGGAATTTCACTCTATCTGATGCTGCTAAGGGCATTGCTGCTAAATTCGCTCCTAAATATGACGGACCATTTACGGTCACAAAAATAGTGTCACCATGGACTTATGAATTGACCGATGAAGTCGGCAGGAATAAAGGGGTTTGGTCGGCTCATGATTTAAAGGCCCACCCTCCTGATGATGTACCGGACAGCAGAGACATCTAATCATGATGTACCTATGTATGAAAGATGACGCTTTCCTGTCCACAAGTTTCGTGATGTGTTTTGTTGTATTTTGCTTTTGGGTGAAACTTCAATGGTTCAGGGGTTCATTGAACCGTTGGGATGTCATATTTCTGGTTAAATTATATGGAAAGGAACAACATTATTTTTTTTTTGTTTTGTTTGTTTCTGGATGCATTCTTTTAGGTTGAATGTTTTGGAAAGATTTTCCTGCAGTTTTTTTTTTTATTTCGTTAAAGTTTTTCTTTCGAGAAAGTTTTCTCTTCACGTAAAACTTTCCCGGGAAAAGGGGGGGTTGTTACGGGTCAAAAGTATCTTACCTTGTGTTTACCTATCTTGACTCATCTTATGCTTAATTTACCTCGGCTTATGTGTGACGGAGGCTACTTCTTACTATATCTAGCAGAATAAAGGGCGTACTAAAGGTTCTGTATTCCTCTTTATTCAGGTCAGAAGCTGACATAGTGTGCCTAGGGCTATGGTACAAATCACAGTTTCAACTATTTTGGTGGTTTGGTCCTGTTCAGCCACTGGTGCCCCATGGCCACTGTAGTACCTGAAATTATATGGGAAATTAGTACATTTTGTAGTTGATTCCGATGAGTTATCAGACCTCAATCTTGTTCGAAAGTAATACATTCGCAGCGTTTTGTTTACATATCAAAAGTGTGGTTAGAGGTTGACATTCGCTTGACGGTCAGCACAGAATAGGTGTGAACAGAAGTGTGGTTGACACTTTGACGTTTGTGATGGGACGACTGACGATGGAAGTCGGTAGAAATTTCTGATTCTGGAAGAACAGAATTTATCTGAGCAGAAGTGTGGTTGACACTTTGACGTTTTTGATGTGACGACTGACGTTGGACGTCGTTGGAAGTTTCTGGGAGAACCGCGCATTTGGCCAGTTTTCTTTAAGGTGAAAGGTTACCTGGCGAACTTGTGGAAACCACGCTGAAGCGGATTTAAAGGTTCGTCACAACCAGGTTCCCAATTGTCCGATTCGGGTTCACTAGCCGCGAAGGGATCCAGGATCACGAATTCTGGGCATTGGCAACTCACCTTCACTTGAGAGGCACCCTCCATCAAGGTACGTAACCTGTACGTCCACGTGCTTCGTGGCCGACCGCGTAGTCTTTGTGCCCTTTTTAAGTACTAAGGCCTATGTTTTGTTTCTTTGCAGGCCTCTTTACATCTTTACATCTTTACACCGTATCTTTACATCGTATCATCTTCTTACCGTCTTATCATCTTCCATCCACCTATATCTGGCACGCTCATCGCTCTTCCTACATCTTTAGTGTCAAGAATATTTAGACAGCCCTTAGTGTATTGTACTAGGATGTCGAGCCCTTTGTACCGGATGGGCATTACAACACCCTCACCGCCTGGAGCTGGTATACTTGTGGTACTGTGGGTACTGCATTTACGGAGTATCAGGTGGGAGCTTAGCTTTTAAGACGCCTTCCAGGACGTAGTCTTCATGATGGCCCTAGAAGAGATAATTTTATTAGTTCATTTTTAATTAAGTTTAATATCGTATCATTTACCTACCCTGTTCAGGAGTGTATCCACCTTTGGAGCACATTAGGCCTTATATAGTAGCAAACTATCACTCTTACTTTATTTCACCATATCATTTATAGCACGAGCATACATTCCACATTTTGTACCATATAGAACTATGATAGATGCTCCATGAAGTTGTACCACTATTCTTAACTTCAAATAACTCACAGTTGTAAATCTTAATTCTGGTGGGCCCCCCATGAGTAAAGATAACACAGGTACTTCAAAGTGCGACAAGTACAATCACAGGTGTGACTATATTGTGTGATATTCTTGGTACTTTAGTTTACTTTTAGGTACTTCTAGGTGTAAAAAGTACAGTCTCGGGTTTGACTATATTATGTGTATACTATGTGATATTTTTGGTACGATATTATACTTTGAGATAAAACCTAGCATTTCCATTTAAATGTCCCAACACCCAACATAAGAGACAAGTTACCGTCCCACCCCCACGCTAACAAATTGGCACCCTACGTGTCATGTTACAAGCTCTAGTAGATCTCAATAGCTGGTAGGCTGTGGAAAAATAACACTTCTGTCATACGCCAGCTGTTCATTGTCATTAGATTTATTACCGCTGTTGTTAGAGATTATGTGTTGTAAGGAATTTTCGTAATCAGCCCCCGTTGCTCTAGTTTGTTTGTGTCTTTCTACTAAGTTAGTTGGCTTCTTCCATCTTAACGGGCTTTTGTTTGTTTTTCATGACTTGCTAGATTTCTTATAAATAGGAAAACTGAAAAACACTGATTTGACTGAAAATTTTAAATAAAATGGAAACTAAAAAGATTGAGATCGAGGTAATCAAATTCTGCATTTGATTCTGTAAACAAAAATGGGTATTCTTATTTGAACAAATCAAGTTCTCTGTGACTGAAGTTTCCTCAATTAATCTACTGATTTCAAGTACAACAAAAATCAAATTTAACCGTCTGACCTATGGTGACGCATCTCATGCTTAGTCGTACCGCAATGTCACGGCCTTCTAAGATTTATAATCACTGCGATATTTAAATTTTTTCTGATACCTACTTATACCAATAATGCTGATTTGTGCCTAAACGGTTCGTTAAAGTTCCATATAAGATACATTGACTCACACTAGAATTCACCAAGGAATTCAAATATGCAATAATGTATAGGGAGTCGCCTTCAAAAAAATGTAAGTTTGATATGAACCACCCTGTATAAACATCAAAATTTAAGTGAAAATATTTAACGTTATATCACTCAAAGGTCCCTACCATGACCAAGTGACAGATTTTTGAAATATGTTTTAGTAAGTCAACAATCCTCCGTCTGCTCACTATTGGCCCACCCTGTATGTGAATGAACGTATCAAATGTCTCCTGGGTCAGTAACCGAATAAGTTGAAAAAGTATAATAATTTCATATTTTTAGGCCAATGGTATTTTATGTTTACAACAAATTTTCAAGGTTTCCCCCCTCCCCACCTTCCCAATTTCAGCCCCTCCCTAAAATGGTAGATGATCAACTCATAAAACGCTCAAAACGAAGTCTGATGGGATTTGCCTTTTACTACGCCAACGCACAGCTTTTCATGAAATGAAGCTTTACCTATTACTACCTAGCAGCATGCCGCTTTTCAAATTTCATCCACTTAAAAAAATGAAGTCAAGTTGATTGACTCAGTACTTCCCACACATTACGCTGATACCAGTTTATTATTTTCCCATAGCATGAAGCTTTAGTCTAAGATCCCTTGCAACCAAATAATTGCCAACCCCCCTAAAATTGTCTTATGCCGCTAGGTCTTTCCTTCACAGGTCAATGGACAGCCTATTATCGATACTACAAACTTCTCAGTTTTACAACCCCCACCCCCCAACCATCTCACTTTCACCCCCACCCAAAAAACTGGTAGGAAATGATCAGGAACCCCTAAAACATCTAAAAACCGAATCTGAGCTGCTTTCATACTTGTCGCGTTCTTTGATTATTACTACGCTGCCACTGGCAAGATTTTTAACAAACATACGCGTTTTCCATTCTCACCACGGTAACAATATACTGTGTCAAAATTTCATTAGAATCAATTTAATAGTGTCCACGTTACAAAATACAAAACGATTTAGACCAATAAATTCTCGTATAGTATACAGAAAATTCCCTTAGTCCCTTAGTTTCCGTAATAGGCTAGGCAATGTTCGGATGCACCTAAAAAGGTGATTTGTGTCGCTAGATCTTCCTTCACAGGTTAGTGGACAGCCTATTGTGAGTACAACAATTTTTTTAATTTTTCAACCCCAACCCCCCAACCACCCCAATTTCACCCCCTTCCAAACAAAAACGCAGAAAATGATCAGGAACCTCTAAAACGCTTAAAAACGAAGTTTGAGCTGTTTTTATATTTTTAGTTTTTTTATTATTTCTGCGCCGCCACTGGCACGATTTATCAAAACCATACGCGTTTTCCATCTTCGCCATGATAGTAATGCCGTTTCAAAATTTCATTAAAATCAATTCAACAGTTTCCTCGTTACAACGATCTGACGCAATACTCTCGTAGTTTCACATCAAAAAAATTCTAAGTCCTTTGCTTTCTGTAATAGGCAAAGACAATGTTCGGATGGACCCAAATAAGTTATTTATGTCGCCAGGTCTGCCTTCACAGGTTAGTGGACAGTCTATTATGAAAGCAACAAATTTTTCAATTTTACAACCCCCCACCCCCCAACCACCCCAATTTCACCCCCACCCAAAAAAGTAGAAAATGATCAGGGACCCCTAAAACGCCTAAAAACGAAGTTTCAGCAATATTTAATTTTTTTCGTTTTTTGCTAATTACTCCGCCGCCTATGCACCGATTTTCAAAATTATAGGAACATTACCTACTACGACCCCACAGCATACCGCTGCCCAAATTTCATCACAATCCATGCAGCAGTTACTGAGATTACGAGGGTAGAAAAACGCGACAGACAGACAGACCGACAGACCGACAGACCGACAGACCGACAGACCGACAGACCGACAGACCGACAGACCGACAGACCGACAGACAGACCGACAGACAGACCGACGGAAATGAGTGACGTGGATTTTCGTTATGTACACATCATAAAACGCCCAAAAAACGTATTATCTCAAAATCGAAACTTTTCGCGATCACAATACTCCCCTCACCTATCGGTGTGGGAAGTAAAACGCAACTTAGGCACACCTAAACGATATGACCAACTCTGTTTAATTAAAATGAACTATTATTTTAGATCGATAAAAAAATACTTGGGTGGTCCTCACTTTGTCGTGTATATCACCCGGACCTCGTTTATCAGTTCTAATAGTATGAACAGGTATACACTGCACACATGACGTGAAAAAGTATAGGGTGTCTCATTTAAAGAAATGCATTGTTTGCATCACCACGTAGGTATGGATCACCCTGTATAAATCTAAATATTTTCAGAGCAAGCAGCATATCCGTGGCTATAACTTTTATATACAACTTTTCTCGCTATCTTCTACAGTAGTGGAGTTATCGACCGAGCCGGTACTAATAACTCACCCTGTATATTCGAAGATCTGAGTTCTCGCACAGGCATCTTCTCAAAAGACTGGAAAACAGCTCGCAATCATATTAGATGCACCCGCACGCCTGCTGCATCTCATCCTAAGGCGAGCGTTCTTCACACATCAAGAGTACGTTGGTACAATTATTTCCAGGATGTCCAAGGCTTGGAATGGACTGCCAGGAGATGAATTTATTGGGCCTGCGGGTGTTGGCCTATTCAAGTACTGCGTTAATAAACTTCCCCTAACATGACCTTTTCACAGTAGCCGCGGTACTCTGGTAGTTTGGTATTTAGGCTCTGCTTACGCGATCTGCTCAGTGGAGAAAAACAGGTCTTTTCTCTAAGGGTAAGTATTCAGATATGCAGATTGCGTCTATCGCTTCCAGCAGTCAGTTTTTTCACAGTACTGATAATAATAATCTGGTGGTGTTTCACCTTACTTTATATGAAAGTTTGTGAAAAAAGTTTGAGTCCTTTACGGCCGCCACTAGCCCTCGCTTATTCCTCCTACTCGTATAAAGATACATATGTATTCTTATGTGCAGAGTGCAGCTGCGGCCTCAATAATCTCTGGTAGGATCTTTGTGTATTTTTTATTTAAACTTTTGTGCGCCCCCTTTCAAAAATTCAGGAACCGCTGCTGTTCCACAGTTTAAAAACATTCTCTGTCCACCTTTAAAGCTGAACTTCAGTAGTATTTAGTTGTTACATCGATTTTGCTAGTAGAAGCGGCAGTTCTACGTGAACAGCAGATGTGTAGTCACCGAGGTATCAAGCCTTCAGATTACGTTACTGAGGACAAATTTTCATTTGATTCTATTTGTCAAGGAATAGGTAGGCACAGAAAAGGTCTCAAAGTAACAGATTTATTTGGAACTTGTCGGCAGATGTTTTGTAATATCTGTTTCGGATGTCATTGCCTATACATTTCAATTCACATGAACTGCCCCTGAAGGTAATTGAAGACAGCGAATCAATCGACACATCATGATACTTGAAAATCTTATAGTAAATAGAAGTCTATAATCGACCTTATGGATCGATTTACCTGGAGACACGTTTTAGAACGCTGTGCAGATAAATAACAAAGTTCATTGACCGCAGCGGTAGTATTTCATCTAGACTAATCGAACAGGAGGACCAATGAATGGTAGCTTAGACAGAATAAGCAATCAGCAAGTATATCTCTGTACTAATAGGAGAGAACAAGTGATCACCCGTACAAAACGATCTGACCATCTTAGTATTTAAAAAATAGTTGCACTTTTTCCACATTCTCTGTATATCTCTACGATTAGAACATATATGCGAGGACCGGTAATGTATAAGGCAATAACCGAGGTCCACATGCATATTAATTAATCGATACTACCCTACCACCTGAAATGCCTTTCGCGCCTTTTTATGACCTCTGCTTCTTTTTAGTTAATTTTATTTCCCACACCTATAGGAAATTGTGATAGGTATTGTGATCGCGAAAATTTTCGATTTTGAGATAATACGCCTTTTTGGGCGCTTTATGATGTCTATATAACGTCGGTTTGTCTGTCTTTGCGTGTTTTTCTAGGCTAGTCATATCAGTAGCCATGGATTGTGATAAAATTTGGGTGCCGGTATCCTACGTGGTCCTAGTAGGTATTGCTCCTATAATGTTAAAAATCGGTGCATTGGCAGCGGAGTAATTTGCAAAAAACAAGAAGAATTGAATATTCCTCAAACCTCGTTTTTGAGCGTTTTAGGATTTCCTGATATAATTTTCTACTTTTTTTGGGTGAGAATGTGATTGGGGTCGTTGGGGGGGGGGGGGGTGGCGGAGGGTTGTAAAACTCAAAAATTTGTTGTATTCATTATAGAGATTTTCATTAAAATGCAGGCCTCCAAACTAAAACCCTAATAAAACAAAATTGTATTGTCGGATTACGAAATTTTTGGTATTAGTCCTTAGAAAATATGCTATCACGTCATTATCAACTAAAAAAAAGGGATCATGTATAACACTCGTGATAGTGTCAAGATTAGCATGTTTTGAAAAGTGACTTCAAAGACGTTACAAAAAGAGGAATGTATAAAATATCACCAAATAATTAACCGTGCACTTTAAGGTAAACACATGCCTTTCTAGTTATCCATTGGTACCATAAGCTTGTTGTAAATGTGGTAAACATATGCAGTAAGAGATTTAAACTCTAACGGCATATTGGATCGCTAAGAGTGCAAAATTTCAACAGACGGTTTGGCAAAAGCTTATCATCAGATTTTTAATTTTTGTTATGGTTACTTGAATAATGTGCTATCACATCACGATTAGTCATAAAAAGTGATGAGTTGACCAAAACTTCGGTATATGGTCTCAAAACTGTATAATTTTAGATAAATTCAAGTTGCGATTTAAAATAGATTCGTCTTAAGACGTTAGGTAAGCAAACAGAACATGCAGACCACGTTATAAAGTGTCTTGTAACCGTAGATTTTCAGTTATGTATGAATTCATCCGTCCAAAGAATCCTACTTAAAGTTGCATCTTCGGCATCCACATGAAGCATAAGTCGAGAAAAATCCATTCTTCTGTCAGGACCGCCTTCCTCCAAAATGTGTACTGGCATGTAATAGTACGGATGTACGGATACAGACCAGTTGTTTGCGCAGTGAACCACATCTTCCGCTGCGAAATACCACCAACAGCGTAGGTGGAGCTGTAGGATGATTTCCGTGTATGCGTGAACACCAACACCGTTGCCCGTTCTAAAAGTAGAGACGCAGCTGTCACAACCCACTGTATCTTAATTTGCGCAGGCGTGCGTTCATTACTGTCGATCCATAGCACAAAATCTACAGTTTCAGCTTTAGCGTATGTATGTTCATGACAAATCCATAATACGAGGTTGTTCGCTAAAGATATCATGCATAATTTTAGCCCTGCTTCATTCTGGATTATTTACAACCTCTCATTTATACACCAGTGAAAATCTATGGATACACGATACTTTATAACGTGGCTTGCATGTTCTGCTTGATTATATAGCATCTTTTAAGAAATTCCCTTGTGACTTTTTAAGACGATTCGATTTTAAGTTACAACTTGAAGTTTTCTTCTAATTTCATACAATTTGTAGACCCTATACTGAAGTTTTAGTTGATAGATCTCTTTTTATGACTAATTAGGATGTAGTAGAACATTATTCAAGTACACAAAAATTAAAAATCCGATGACACGTTTTTGCATACGGTTGTTGAAATTTTGCGGTCCCCGAGATCCAATATACTTCTAGAGCTTAAATGCAATTTTGTTGCCTATGTTTGCCACATTTATAAGAAGTTCGTGGTACCAATGAATAACTAGAAAGATGGGCATATGTTTACCGTAAAGTACGTGGTTAACTATTTGGCGATCTTTAAAGATAAATTCCTTTTTTGTAATGTTTCTTGATGGCACTTTTCAAAACATGCTGATTTTGATACTATCTCGAGTTTGAGTGTTAGATACATGATCACTTTCTTTTAGTAAATAATGACGTGACATCGTCTTTTCTAATCACTTATACTAAAAATTCCAAAATCCGACGATAAAATTTTGTTTTATTATGGTTTTCGTTTGGAGGTCTGCATTTCAATGAAAATCAATTTAGGTATCTCTGAAACAGTTGAAAATCGGACCCTACTTTATATGACTTTTTTTGTTGAAAATAAGCTATACAGCCTTCTCCTAAAGTATTTTCCATTCGTCCATTGACCTATGAAAGAGTGCTAGCGGCGCGGCTGCCCTTTAGGTCCATCCGATCATTGTCTTGCCTACTACAGAAACCAATGGACTTGGAATTTTCGATATATACATACATACGAAAATTGTTTTAGATCGCTAATGAAACTTTGCCACAGTATTATTGCCGTGCCAAGCATGGAAAATGGGTATGCTTTTTATAAATCGTGCCGTCACTACGGCGCAGTGACAATAAAAAAGCTTAAGAAATAAAAACAACTCAAACCAGATTTTAGGCCTTTTGGGGGTTCCTGATCATTTTCTGTTTTTTGAGTGGGGGTGAAATTGAGGTGGTTGGGTTGGGAGGTGGAGGGTTGCAAAACTAATAAAGTTTTTGTATGCATAATACGCTCTCCGTTGACCTACAAAAAAAGGACCTAGCGACATAATACACTTTTTAGGTCTACCAGAACGTTGCCTTGATTGTTACAGAAACTGAGGGATTTTTTCTGACGATTTTAATTACATTTCGACACAGTAGTATTACCGTGGCGAGGATGGAAAATGCGTGTCAGTGACGGCGTAGTGATAATAAAAGAACTAAAAATATAAAAATTCTCAAACTTCGTTTTTAGGCGATTTGGGTGTTCCTGGTCGTTTCGTTTCATCCAGTTAAAGCTCGCAGAATAAAACCAGTGTCCATCTAGTTCCTACGGAGAGGAGTATCAAGAAAGTAATTACTAGAGTTTTTGTGTTGGATGTTTTTTGAGGGCAGGAGGGTGATGATTTGGTTGCAAGGGGATCTCAGACTAGCTTACTGCAAAGGGAAAATAATAAACTGATATCACTTTAATGCGTGGGAAGTACTAAGTCAGTCAATTATCGTTGATATTGATGGAACCTCATATATAACTGTACAGTACAAATTCCCGAATTCATAAATGTTGTACCCCTGTCAAGCATATCTACCCTTATCTAACAGTATATTCTCGTTACAGATTTGTTGCCTTTCTAGCTAACTTTATTGTATCACGGACATAGACACGTTTTATGACGCCAAATGCCAATCGAAAGTGCAGTCAACTGATTCACGCGTTAAATTAAATCAATTTTCAAATTACGCGTCTACAAATATTGAATAATTCCCAAAACATGGCCAGACATTGAAAAAATAGAAGTCAAGTTTATTGATTCAGTTATTCTCAGGAATACTTGTTTTTCATAACGAAGGGCGATACCATCTTCAACATCAGCGATTTAGCAATTATGACTGTGAAGCAGAGTGAGTCATGTCCTATTTCAGTTGGTCCGATTAAAAAAGTCTTGCTCCTGTAGTCGCAGTGCCTATGAGTTTGAGAACCCCTAGACTAGTCAATAGACGTTCAAAATAGATCCGTTGAACTAAGTTACCTGAATTCGCCGTTATTGACATGTTCAGATAATTAGCAAAATTTAGGTAATTAGAGGGGTCGTATTTTTCGCTATATGTGCCACGCGGTATCTACATCCCTATAATAGTCGAATTTTAACAGAGGTCTTATCTAAGAAACCAAATTACCTACATCCCTGAAAAGGTTAATTTTACATTTAGTTGCATTTGTTTTCACTTAGCTGAAATCCGTAGTAGCACATGTTAATGAATATTATTTTACTGCATGAAAGCTGAATTAGTATATCTCTATACGAATAGGTGGAATAAGTGAGGACCGCTGGCGGTGGTGAATCACTCGTACATATTAGTATTGTTAAGCTAATTTCGACTTTTCTGCATGTAATGTTTACAGTGTTTACGTGTTTATGCTATTAGAACTGATAAACGAGCACCGGCTGGTGTACACGACAAACTGAGAACCACCTGAGTATTTTTTGTAAACGTCTTTCCTGCTCTTCTCATGTAAACGACAACTGCATTAAAACCAAATCGGCCGCACAACGAATACATCACATGAAAGTCACCTGTGCGCATGCCGAAAGTTGCGTTTTTAAGAGGACGATATTTTTATACATAGCATCATGGTGCTGGGTAGTAATAGGTAAAAATGGAGTCAAGTTGAATGACTCAGTACTTCCCACACATAATGATGATACCATTTTATTATTTCCTATTGCATGCAACTAAATTATCGCCCATCCGCCTCCAAAAACAACATCCAACACAAATACCCTCGTAAATAGTTTCTTGCATCTCCCTTCTTAGGAACTAGGGCGCCACAGTTTTTTCTACTTGCTTGAACTGGTCAATGCGAAACGATCAAGAGCCTCCAACCCATCTAAAAACGAAGTTTGAGCTGATTTTATGTTTTTGGTTTTTTGATTATTGCTGCGCCGCCTCTGACATGGTTTTTCAAAAACAGAGTCGTTTTCCATTCTCGCAGCGGTAATAAATTCTGTGTCAAAATTTTATTAAAATCAATTCAATAATTTTCGCTTTACGCGATATACATAGAACGAAATAAAGCAAAACTCGTATGTGCAGATCACAAAATTGGTTTCTGTAATAGGCAAGCCAATGTTCGGATGGACCTAAAAAAGTGCAATATGCCGCTAGGTATTTCTTCTACAGGTCAATAGGCGGACTATTATGAATACAACAAATTTTTCAGTTTTACTACCCCCCACCTCCCAACCGCCTCGATTTCACGCCACCCAAAAAGAAAATTGAAAATGATCAGGAACCCGTAAAACGTCTAAAAACAAAGTTTGAGCTGTTTTCATATTTTTAGTTTTTTATGCACGCCGCCACTGACACTATTTTTCCAAAACATACGCGTTTTTCATCCTCGCCTTGGGAGTAATACTATGTCAAAATTTCATTAAAATCAATTGAATAATTTTCGCGTTACGCGATACCGAACGATCTAAAACAATACTCATAAATTCTGATGAACATCAATTCAGTAATTTCAACATTATAAAATACAGAACGATCTAATATGTATACATGGGAAAATTCTCAGTCTCGTGGTTTCTATAATAAGCATGCAACGTTCGGATGGACCCAAAAAAGTGTATCATGCCGCTAGGTTTTCCATTCACATATCAATGGACAGCCCATTACGAATACAACAAATTTTTCAGTATTACAACCCCCCACCCCCCAGCCACACCAAATTCACCCCCACCCAAGAAAAAGTGGAAAATGATCAGGAACCCCTAAAACGCCTAAATACGAAGTTTGAGGCATATTTGACATTTTTCGTTTTTTTCTAATTACTCCGCCCCCCGTATAACGATTTTCAAAATTATAGGAACATTACCTACTACGACCTCACAGCATAACGCTGCCCAAATTTCATCACAATCCATGAAGCGGTTATTGAGATTACGAGGGTAGAAAAACGCGACAGACAGACAGACAGACCGACCGACCGACAAACCGACAGTCAGACAGACCGACGGAAATGAGTGACGTGGATTTTCGTTATGTACACATCATAAAACGCCCAAAAAGCGTATTATCTCAAAATCGAAAATTTTCGCGATCACAATACTCCCCTCACATATCGATGTGGGAAGTAAAAGTTCATTTAAAAGCTTCGCGTTGGTGTAGTGAGAGACAGAAACCCCCAGACTTATTTTTATAACTTACCAATCATCTACCGTTTTTGGGAGGGGATGAAATTGGGAAGGTGGGGATGTGGGAGTCGAAATCTCGAAAATTTGTTGTAAACATAAAATACCCTCGATTGCCCTAAAAAATATGAAATTCTAGACTTTTCAGACTTATCCGAATACTGACCTAGAAGACATTTGATACGTTTATTTACCTATACAGGGTGGGCCAACACCGGACGGACGGAGGATTGTTGACTTACTAAAACATACTTAAAAAGTCTGTCACTTGGTGGGGGGTGGGGACCCTTGACTGCTATAACGTTAAAATACTTTCACTTAAAGTTTTAAGTTTATACAGGGTGATTCATAATAAAATTACATTTTTTAAATGAATGGAATATATTATTGCATATTTGGATTGCTTGGTAAATTCTAGATTGACACTATGTATTTTATATGGAACCTTAAACGAACTGTTTAGCCGCAAATCACCATTCTTTATATAAGTAGGTATCAGAAAAACATTGAGTATCACAGTGATTACTAATCTTAGAAGGCCATGACTTTTCGGTACGGCTAAGCATAAGGTGCGTCAGACGGTTAAATTTGAAATCTTTTTGAACTTAAAAAAATCAGTAGATTGATTAAAGAAACCTCAGTCACAGATAATTTGATTTTTTCCCTATAATGGTCAAATTTTAACAGAGTTCTTATCTAAGAAACCAAATTACCTACATCCCTGCAAAGGTTAATTTTACATTCCGTTGATTTTATTTTCACTCAACTGAAATCCGTAGTAGCACATATTAATGAATGTTATTTTACTGCATGAACGTTGAATTAGTATACCTCTATACGAATAGGTGGAATAAGTGAGGACCGGTAGGCGATGGTGAATCACTCGGAGATGTTAGTATTGTTAAGCAAATTTCGCCTTTTCTACATGTCATGTATAATATACAGTGTTTACGTGTTTATACTATTAGAAGTGATAAACGAGGACCACCTGAGTATTTTTTGTAAGCGTCTTTCTTGCCCTTTTACTATTATTGTTCTTCAGGTAGGTATATTTTCGGATCAATCTGAAATTCATGTAACCGTCAACTGCACTGAACCCGAATCGGCCGCAAAACGCATATACAGGGTGAGTCAAGCTCAACGCCTCGGACTCTTGTGACCAAACGATACCACTTTTCGAAAAATCGACTTTGCGAGTGTATGTAGGTCGAGTTGGACTACATTTTAAAAATAATGACTTTTATGCAGGGTGTCTAATAAAAGCGTGACATATCAAAGCCGTCTTTTTAAATGAAATACCCTGTACATTATTGCATATTTAGATCCCAGTGCATTTTAGTGTGACTTTATGTATCACACATGGGACTTTAAGCGAACCGTTTAGGTACAAATCACAATTTTGGGTATAGGTAGATGTCAGAAAAAATTGAATATCGCAGCTATTTTAAATCTTCGAGGGCTGTGACTTTGCCGTGTTACTAAGCATGAAATGTGTCAGCTTACGTTAGACGGTCGAGTTCGAATTACATTTGTACTTGGAGAAATCGGTAGATCAATTAAGTAAACTCCAATCAAAGGTAACTTGATTTTTTCAAATGGGAATGCATAATTTTTTTTATACCACCAAATGTGCAATTTGATAAGCCTTCTAATGATATGCGGTTGTAAATATCAATCTCTGGTAGTTTTGATTTAATTTCAAATTTTCAGCAAAACCGGTGTTTTTCAATTTTCCTACCTATAAGCAACATAGCAGGCCATGAAATATAAACAAAAAACTGTTCAGATAGAACAAAACAACTAACTTAGCAGATAGTTACGGACGAACTAAAGTAAAGGGACAAAGTTATAAAAATGACTTACAGCAAATCAATTCTAACCAGAAATAGCAGACATAACACATCTCAGGTCAAAAAGCAGCTGGAGTACGAAAGAAATGGGTATTTTTTACAGCATACCGGCTACTACAATATTCTAATGATTGACGATTCACAAAACCATTGTGAATTTTGAAATGAAAGGAAATCTACCACGTAATGTTGCTGACAGCTTAATAGCTTCAGAATAAAATTTCACATTCCATGATTTAAAAAAATAGTAACCGATACCTCTGACTGGAGTTCTGCCAGTTTTTCAATACTCATAAGCAAGATCGCCGAAAATGAAGAATAAATTAAAAATCTGCTCAAATTATTAAACATAATTTACCTGGCCGAAAATTAAAATATGATTTGTCAGTATTCCTTCTTTTGTGATCTTGCTAATAGATACTGAAAAATTCAAAGGACGACAGTCAGAGGTATCATTACTTTTGACTTTGACGGAAATGACTACTGTTTTATGCCATTAAATGTGAAATTGCGTTCTGAAGATAGACTGACGGCAACGATCGTTGAAAGTTTTGCTTTCATTTCAAAGTGTTTAGTGATTTTGGAAATTTTTAATCTCTAGTACATTGCAGTCGCTAGTAGGCTGTGAAAATTATCCATTTCTGTCGTACTCCAGCTTCTCTTTAACCTTCGACATGTTACCGCCGTTGTTTCTGGTTAGAGATGATTTGTTGTAGGGAATTTTTATAATCTTGTTCTTTTACTCTAGTTCTGCTGGATCTTTTTGCTAAGTTAGTTGTTTTCTTCCATCTGAATACGATTTTGTTTATATTTCATGGCCTGCTAGTTTGTTTATAGGTAGGGAAATTGAAAGACACTGATTTGATTGAAATCTCGAAATTTAATAAAAACTACCATGGACCTGATATAATTAGAAAGCCTATCAAATTGCACATTTGATCGTATAAAAAAATTATGCATTCCCTTTGAAAAAATCAAGTTACCTTTGATTGAAGTTTCCTTAATTGATCTATCGATTTGTCCAAGTACAAATGTAATTCGAACTCGACCGTCTAACGTAAGCTGATACATTTCATGCTTAGTAACACGGCAAAGTCACAGCCCTCTAAGATTTATAATAGCTGCGATATTCAATTTTTTTCTGACATGTACCTATACCCAAAATTGTGATTTGCACCTAAACGGTTCGCTTAAAAAGTGTGATACATAAAGTCACACTAACATTCACCCAGGAATCTAAATATGCAATAGTATACAGAGTGTTCCATTTAAAAAACATAACTTTGATATGCCACGCTTATAGTAGACACCCTGTATAAAAGTCACTGTTTTTAAAATGTAGCCCAACTCGACCTTCATACATTTGCAAAATCGATTTTTCGAAAAGTAGTATCGTTTGGTCACAAGAGTCCGAGGCGTTGAGCTTGACTCACCCTGTATAACCTTAAAATGACCTGTGCGCATGCTGAAAGTTGGAAATAATATAAAAACGAAATGAGTTCTCGATCTAAAAGAATAGTGAAAATTTTAATTAAACAGAGTTGGTCATATAGCTTACATAGGTGCACCTACGTTGCATTTTGCATTTTTTAAATGGATGAAATTTGGATAGCAGTATGTTGCTGGGTAGTAGTAGGTAAAGCTGCACTTTATGAAAAGCTGGACGTAGGCGCAGTGAAAGATAAAACCCCTCGGCCTTTGTTTCAAGCTTTTTATGAGTATTCAATTATTATCTATTATTTTTTAGAAGGGGATGAAATTGGGAAGGTGGGGAGAGAGGGAGATGAAATCTCGAAAAATTGTTGTTAACATAAAGTGCCCCCATTGCCCTAAAAAATATTAAATTCTATGCTTTTCAGACCTACATGAAGGGCTGGTTTCACCGCTCTCTGATAGTTTCGGATAGCGTATCTGTCACATAGGCGCAATCATTTATATGACAGATAGGCTTTCGGTCTGTCGGTTTATCTGTCTGTTACACTTAGAACCGGTTTCACCGGTCTCTGATAAGTTTCGGATAGCGTATCTGTCAGATAGGCCCATAATATTTATATGGCATTATTGGACAGATAGGCTATCGGTCTGTCGGTTTATCTGCCTGTTTGCGTTTTTCTACCCTCGTAATCTCAGTAAACTTTGCACGGAGCGATATACTGCGGGATCGTAATAGGTAGTATGCTGCTATAATTTTGAAAATCCGTGCATGGGCGGTGAAGGAATTAGCAAAAAACAAAAAAAATCAAATATGCCTCAAACTTCGTTTTTAGGATTTTTGGGGGTTCCTAATCATTTTGTACTACAGGATGGATGGTGGAGGGCTATGAATAGAGACGGGCATATCGGGTCATTTTTAAGATGCGGATCAGCGGATCTAGGGCACCTCAAAGATCCGGAACAGTGATCCGGTTCACGGGTCAGTCGGATCCCGACTAGCGAATGCAATCGTTCACCTTCGATCTTGACCGAAGCACGAGGGAACCGCCCAATCTGGGTACTCGGTGCAGACAGAAATGAGCCAGTACAGTACAGTACACTTCGTGTATAATTTATTAATTTGTTTTATCTTTATATCAGACGATATTTATTTTTTTATAAATATGTACCTAGAAGATGTATATGTATTAATACTATTCTTTATAACTTTCGATTTGAGTAAATAATTATTCAGTTTTGGGTTTCTCGTATTTGTTAAAATACACTCCTGGCACGTAAAAGGAATTTTTTGTCTCTACTATAAACAGCCACAACTCATCATACAAGAAAAATATTCATTTATTATTCGCCCTAAAATATCTATCTAAATATTCCTTTAAATTCAGATCCCAGAACATTGAGCATTATGGCTATCATGTAGCTTCAGCAGAACACTGAACCGAAAACTGAACATCGCCAATCGTCAGATCGACTGACCGACATATATCGCTGTGGCACGCACCATCCTGCTTTGGGATTCTGAATGAATAAGCGAACAAGCTGCCGGATTTGTGACCCGACTGACCCATTGAGATTAAATTTAGGATTCGGTTCAGTTAGGTCACCTTAAAGATCCGGATCAATGAATCGGATTAGAACTGTTCTACACATCTCTAGCTATGAAAATGAAAAAATTGTTGTATTCATAATAGGCTGTCTAAAGCTTATCAAAAAATGGTCAAATATATGAAATTGTCAATCTAGGGTTAATTCCGCATACTGATGTAACATTTAATAATTTAATGTAAAATCTAATTCTAAAAGTAAAACCATTACACACACACATACAGACCTACACGCAAACACACTGACCTGTGAGAGAAAGACCTAGCGGCATAACACACATGTTTAGGTCCATCCTAACATCCTAACAGTGTTTGATTTTAATGAAATTTTGACATAGTATTATTACTGTGTCGAGAAGGAAATGCCTATGGTTTTTAGAAATCGTATCAGTGGCGACGCACAATAATGAAAAAAAACTAAAAATATAAAAACATCTCAAACATCGTTTTTAGGCGTTTGAGACGTGACTGATCATTTTCTACTTTTTTTGGTAAGGGAGAAATTGGGATCGTGGGGGATGAGGGGTTGTAAAACTGAAAAGCTTATTGTATTCATAATAGGCTGTCCATTGACCTGTGACACTTTTATAGATCCATCCGAACATTGTCTAGCCTATTGCAGAAACCAAGAATTTTCTGGTGTATACATACGTAATAATGGCATTGCTCTAGATCGTTCTGTATTCTATAGCGTGGAAAATATTGAACTGATATTGATGAAACCTCGACACAGTATTAGTAGCAAATACTATTAGCTAAGCGAGGAGGGTGAACGCGTTTGGCTTTTAATTGAAAACCCCAGTTTTCTGTTGTATACATAAGGGTATTGCTTTAGACAGTTCTGTACTATATAACACAGTGTTATTCCCGTTGCAAGGTTGGAAAGCGCGTAAGGTTTTTAGAAATCGTGTCAGTAGCGGTACAGCGTGTATTTGGTTACAAAAGGATCTCAGATTATAGCTTCACGGTATGGGAAAACAATAAACTGGTATCACCGCAATGTGTGGGAAGTACTAACTTACTCAACTTGACTTAATTGTTTGTTCATAAATCCGCCATCACAAAGATGATATTTCAAAAGCATGCACATTGTTCGACCCCACCCTGGTAATAATAATCTGTCAAAGCTTTATTGCTAATGTTAGATACACACGTTAGATAAAAACCTTGAGTCCTCAAACTATGTAAAGGCAAGCCAAGTACAGAACATTACAACGACCAAGTTTATTCAGTATCACGGAAAGTCCATCACCCAAACTTTAGCACCTTACTGAAAGAAAAAATATGAATCAGATATTCTTAAAATTCACACAAAAATAACAAAAGCAAAGTCTATTCGCCTATAAATGGAAAAACAATGTAGTTACAAAGATCTATATAGCACTGATTCTAAATCAATTATTTGGATGATTCATGACCATACGTCTATGGGAGCAGAACATGATGTCAAAACATTTGTAAATTCGCACATCATTGAAGTCCATCAGGTAACACGTTACAACAACAGTGTAGTGTAGTGTAATTTAAAAAACACCTATTCAGTAAAAGTCGTAGAACGGCTTATATTGCGGTGTCATTTTGGCAACACAGCTATGACCTCGCTTGGTGCGTTGTATACCGATTTCGGACCTCCGTTGTTCTCTGGGATAAAAAGCGGGTATATCGTGGCTCACTTGATTCTTTCATTGAAAGGTCCTCACTTGTCTCGATATACACGTATCAATTTTCTCATCGGTAAAATAGCTTTCATGTGTATATTTGAATGTTTCTTATCAAATGGCACATCTGCGTAATATCTATCATAAAATTAAGCCATTATCTCGTTGTCCTCACTTGGTCACTGATATGTATTGTCCTCACTTGGTGCGCCAGCCAAGTATATATATATATAGACAAAACCAAAACAAAAAAGGTGCAACCCGGGCTCCGACACACCGGGCTGCTGTTCCATTCCCCAGCGACTACTCCTCACACCGTGAGGTGAGCAATCACTGGGTCCGCGTATCGTGCGTCCTAAGCAGACGAAGGGACCCATGGATGACTGCCTTCTGCATTCTGGCGGCTAAGATGTGCGCCGCCGCACGGCACACCGGCATTTTGCGCAGTGCAGAGAGCAGCGTATCCCTCATACCACCTAGGGATCCAATGACCATTACTAGCAGACTCACAGTGTAGTCCGGCCAGAGCCTGCGAAGTTGTCCGAGGAGCTCCTGATACTTGGTCCGCTTTTCCTCCTCCTTAGAGACGATGTTCCCCTCGGCAGGTGCCGAGAACTCGATAACGAACATCGTCTTTTGTTGGTAGTCGAGGAGGACTATGTCGGGCTTATTTGCATGTATAAGCTCGAGCGTGGAGAATGAGTAGTTCCAGTAAATTCGGCACCTCTCGTTCTCCACAACGGACTCAATGTCCCCTGGAGCGTATGGCAGCACCGGTGTCTCATCTATACCGTATGAGTGCCTTAAATGGTAGTATAGCACTCGTAGAGCCGCGTTGTGCCGATAGACGTAGGCTGTGCCAGCGTACACCTTACACGCCGACAACAGGTGCGTAAGGGTCTCTGGCGCCTGCAGGCAGGCTCTACAGCGGATATCGGGCACATCCATACCCATAATCCGGCTACGGTATACTAAGGTGTTGAAGACACCGTCTTGGCAAGCCATTATAGAGCTCTCAGTCTCCGACTTCAACCCATTAGACCTTAGGAAGGAGAAGGTCAACTGCTCAGATAAACCATGGTCTTCTAGATGTTTGTAGAAGATTCCGTGCATTGGTTATATATATATATATAGTTGATAATAATCTTCTGTAGCAGGATTATCATGATATATTTGTTTTCTTTGAGTTGACACTCAGAGAGCTGAGCAAAGGATCCCTGACAAACTATAAAAATCTTTTCAGATAGCTAGGCTACTCTGGATGTACTTAGCTCCAAACTGGTTGACTCAAGACTCGTATGGAACTGCATACATATCAATGGAACAATGAATAAAGTATCTTTGCTTTGGGTTCCAGGTCATAGCAGAGTGGAGGCAATGTATTGGCCGATACACCCACAAGAAGAGGAACCGAATCTGTGTTCATAGGACCAGAACCATTTACGAGGATTGCGAAAAGCACTGCCAAGAAAACCATCTGAAAGTGGATAGATATGAAAGCACTTCTGCACTGGCGAGATACACCAAAGCTACTACACTCGAAGGCGTTCATACCATAACCCCTCTAGTAATTACCTATAGAATGGTGAAGGATGATCTGCTCATGCTGTGGACGAAACAGCGGAGCACATATTGTTCTCCTGTCCTTTACTGGAAAGAGCTAGGTTTCAGACTTTTGGATTCACCCAACTCAAACCTACTCTGGCTTCAAGGAAGTTTAACCCAACTTGACCGTCGCCTTCGTCAAGATGTGTGGATTGTACGGTGAACCCTAAATAGGTGTGAGCCACAATACCCACAATAGGGCCGCAGTGGAAGGAGTTATAATCGTCCCGATCACTTTCAACCTAACCTAACCTAGTCCATTATTTTACTTTTAAAAACACAATTTTATGTAAGCAGCTAATATTGGAGAACAACTAAAACCTTTCTAATGTTTTGAAACGATTGTCAAGTCTTGATTGCTCCAGCGATGCTACGTAAATTGTTGTCCATAATTGCAATTGATTGGTGTTAGCTTGGTTTTCGCGCCTGCCTAATCAGAAATGATTGCTAATTGATACGATGCCCATAATTATCAATCGTCATATTTGCAAAAACCGCGATGCATATATATACACATATTGCCAACTGTGTATTCATTGTAAATAATTCTAACACTATGTACAAATAAACAGTGGAGTTTCATTCATTTGTTCTTTGTATATATGTATATATTTTTAAAATGTTTGCTGACAAAATATTTACTATAAACTACAAAATCCGAGTATGTGTTCATTACGTTTCGCTTTGTTTGAGAAAATTGTTAAATGCCGGTAAAAATAATCATAGGTAATATTTACCGTTAATCGAGTATTTGTACTGGAGTAGCTATGATGTGTGTAATCAAGATATTGTTCTATAACAAACCTGATGTGTAACTTGCGATTAGACATAAATAAACGCCTGCAATAGCACCTGACAATCAACATAATCAACAATAATTATGTTCTGAAGCATTTGCGATATAACACTATTATTTGCTATTAAAGTATAGCAAGGGTTCCTTTAAGGCGGAGATGCACATGCCTGTAGCTGGCACACTGGCATGACAGCTTCTTGCATGTGCCACCTACTGTCATGTGTATACGCTATCTGGCATGTCTCTATCTGGCATGCAAGTAGATAGCACAACATTTGATTTACTGGCATGTACGCTGAAAGAGGGGTGCGGGGGGCTGTAAAGGTAGAGATACACATGCCTGTAAAACTGAATAGTAGCTTGCATGCAAGTTAAAGGCATGTGCAAGTAACTAGCACAGTGTGGATACACTTGCAAGTCAAACTTGCATGCAATTTGCGCTCTTGCATGCTAGTTTCTCCAAGACGTATACATATGCCAGTTCACAAAACAGACAGTGCGTATCAGTTGCTTTTGCTTTCCTGCAATGGAAGATATCCGAGGTGAATTAAATACTATCATATTGCATCTAGGTGTAAAATGTGTGGCTAAGTTAATAAGACAAAAAAAGAAAAGAAGAAGACAGATTTGGGTGAAAAATTGGATTAGTAGAAGGGAAAATTTTGGAGCAGGTCTTCTTACAGACATGCGACAAGAAGATGAAGGTGGTCACAGAAAACATTTAAGAATGCTTCCAGAAAAATTGACGAATTATTATCAAAAATTGTCGACAACATTAAAAAAATGATACCCATATGCGAAATGCAGCTACTGGCATGCCTTTAGCTGTCGCGTACGTTCACACGTGCCGGTTTTACAGCCCCCCGCACCCCTCTTTCAGCGTGCATGCCAGTAAATCAAATGTTGTGCTATCTACTTCCATGCCAGATAGAGGCATGCCAGTTAGCGTATACACATGACAGTAGGTGACACATGCAAGGAGCTGTTATGCCAGTGTGCCAGCTACAGGCATGTGTATCTCCGCCTTAAAACCGGCACATGTGAACGTGCGCGACAGCTAAAGGCATGCCAGTAGCTGCATTTCGCATATGGGTATCATTTTATTTAATGTTGTCGACACTTTTTGATAATAATTCGTCAATTTTTTCTGGAAGCAATCTTAAATGGTTTCTGTAACCATCTTCTTGTCACATTTCTGTAAGAAGACAGCTACTTGCTCCAAAATTTTCCCTTCTACTAATCCAATTTTTCACCCAAATCTGTCTTCTTCTTTTCTTTTTTTATCTTATTAACATAGCCACACATTTTACACATAGATGCAATATGATAGTATTCAATTCACCTCGGATATCTTCCATTGCAGAAAAGCAAAAGCAACTGACACGCACTGTCTGTTTTGTGAACTAGCATATGTATACGTCTTGGAGAAACTAGCATGTAAGCGCGCAAATTGCATGCAAGTTTGACTTGCAAATGTATCCACACTGTGCTAGTTACTTGCACATGCCTGTAACTTGCATGCAAGCTACTATTCCGTTTTACAGGCATGTGTATCTCTGCCTTTATACAGGTTCTTTCTGCTTAGCTTCTACTAAGCCATTTCCACCAGACTATTGAATACTCTTGTCATATCAAAGTAAGTAGCACAGAAGAAACCTCCAGTAATATACATACTACAAACTTAGAACCCACTTGCAAGCAAGGGTGTATGTTAATATGAGCCTTGGGGGGAGGGCGGGTAGCAGGGCATGAGGTTTGTGTATGGCTTTCACCATTTTTTGTAATACCTTCGTTGAGGTGGTTGAGGCAGCGGAGAATAATATGAGAATAGTATTGGAATAAGGAAGGAGAAGATATGCAGAAGCTGAAACAGTGGAGTCTTTGACATTTAAGGAAGATGATGAAAATAATGATTGATGTGATAAATAATAATCAATTTTAATTAAATACAAAAAAAATTACTACGAATTAGCGTAAACATTTTATTAGAACAGCACAAAAAAACCAAATGATCAAAAACACTAAGCATTCAGGTTGCCTGGACATTTTAACTTAAATATTAAAAAATAATATTTATATATATGAAACAAGAAAGTTAATCAATTCTTTTAGTTCGACTTTCGTTATGGGAGTTCGGAAATCGTACAAGAAAATGGAGTTGATTTTAAGTTATCACAAGGTTTGCGGAATTTTGTTTTGACTCCAATGTTACCTGACTCATATTATTTATTTAAAAAATCAGAGTTGTTCAAAAATACGAGGAAAACTAAAATTAGTAAACAAAATATGCTTAAATAGAAATACATTATGCAGTATGCATTTAACTGTTATTTTTGTTTGAAACGCAGAGTATATCAGTAGGTACCTACCGTATTTCTAGCAATCCGTTTTTATTAAAATTATGTAACTCAAATTAGGTAAATGAACCATTATTCCTTGGAAAAAACTATAAAATACATTCTTGGATAAAAATCTTAGGGGGGGGTTAATCACACCTGTTATCCCCCCCACTTGTATAGGCCTGTGCTTTCAAGACATTTGAAGCTATAGATACTATTTTAGGTATTCTTACTTCAACTTGAAATGTTGTGGAATTGCGAACTATTTCCTTAAACCCTTGTTTTCTATCCAACATTTCGAGAATGTCAGTGACCCATTGATTCTGGCACCTTTTTGTAAGATTTGGTACTCCTCCTCCTTTTTGAAACCTTTCGTGGCTTAAGAGACTTCAAAAGCCTATACATTTAGTGCGTAATTCTTCGATATCTCTCAAGGTATACCGGGTAGAAAAAAATGTTAAATACAAAAGTTATTTGGTTTCTTAAGGCGCATATCACAAAAATATTTTGAAATATACAGGGCGTTTCAGGAAAGCAGGATAGTGAATAATATCATTTTTTTTATATGAAACTATAACTTTTCTAATTCTTCTAGTTTCCATCATTGATTTCTATTTAACCCTAAAATATTTCTGGGATTTGTTGCGACACTGCCAAGTTATAATTTATTTTCTATTAATTTCTGGATTTGTAAGGTCGCAAGCCATGCGTCCAAGTTGATATATTCCTTTAACTTTTCTCGATAATATTATACAGCAAATTATTCGAATATTAAATTAATATTATTTTGGATGTTACTAACTAGGTGCATATACAGGGTGGTTTCGGAAGAATTTTGAATTATGGTAATTTGAAAGTCGTTTTACTTAATTTTTTAAAATGTAACACCCTGTATGTATTATTTAAATCGAAGTATCTACTAATACTCTATCTCCCCTTTTAGTATTTCTTTTCTCGTTTACGACGTTGCTAAATTATAAATTATTTTTCCAAAATTGCAAATAAACATCCCCGATTTTTATTAATAGAACGCACTGTATATTTTATTTAACATAGAAGAACTCCCTAGTAATGGTTTACGGCGTGAACAAGTTTTAACTGGTGTCCCTAAAATAATAAAATTGTTTTCCATGCTCATATGCTATGTATTTCGAATACCGGGTCAGTAAAAGGTATAAGAATGCTTAAATATCTTCAAAACTTACACTACAGAAATAAGGGAAGTTAACCTAAAAACCGTTCCAAGGTTCATAAAATGCCTAAAAATATCTTAAACGTTCAGTAAAGTCTGACCATAATAGATCCTCGCTCTCGTAATGTTCAAGAGTTCAAGAATAGGGGTACCCCAGGGTACAGTTTTAAGCCCTATTCTTTTCTTAATTTATATTAATGGTATCGCTAAAATGAATAATTTTTTAGGTCAGATAATATGCTATGCAGATAATACTGCTATTATTTTTAGAGGACCTTCTTGGGAAATTGTGAAATCAACTGCTGAATCTGATATGAAAAAAATTTATACTTGGCTGTAGCATAATAGAAAAAACTGAATCATTTAGATATTTAGGAGTTATGATTGATTAACATTTAAAATGGGAAGATCATATTATCTATGCCTCTAAACGTTTGAGAAGTCTAATGCACAAGTTTTATGAATTACGTGACATTCTATTATGAAAAAAAATTAATAATTCTGTATACAGTCTTTGTTGAATCTATTATCAGATACTACATTCCTGTTTGGGGTGCAGCCTTCAAATCAACCATTTTATCGCTACAAGTTGTTCAAAATATACTAAAAATAATCTTGAAAAAACAAACTTTACCCAACTAAGCAACTTTTCAATGAATCTAGATTACTAAATGTACATTTTTTTATATATTTACAGCTTTTAAATAGAATGTTTCGTGATCAAAATAAATTTACCGTCAGCTATGTAAGAGATACCCGGTCGAAAATTAACCTTGATTTTAAAACAGAACTTACTCATAAAATTGTTACACAACACTGCTTCACATATTACGGGCCCAAATTATTCAATAAGCTTCCAATAAATTTAAAATTGATATCGAAATTTCGCTTATTTAAAAAAAGAGACTAAAACATTTATCCAAAACAATGAAGAAAATTTCAACATTTAACTTTATACCAATTCCTGTATATTTTCTGAAACACTACTCCTGGCCGTTTCGTTCACTACTTCCTTAAAGGTTAGTAAATATAGTTACATATATTAGTAATTTTTCACTTTATTTATTTTTTCTGCAAATATCTTCATGTATTTAGCCCTAACAAACTCATACTCTATATATACAGCATAACTTGGATACTCCTTTAAAAAGTATTTAGCACGTCTTTTTTGGAGATAACTACAAACGCTTTCCATCTGCCCTTCCATTTTGTGTGAATTTTCAATACTTCACGGGAGCCGAAGTGATTAACTTCCCCCTTTCCGGACTTGTAATTCCTTAGAATTGTCCATTCCAGGGCATGGATACGATTCAGCGAGTTAGATATGGGGACTGGCAGCAGTGACTGGATTGGAGTATTGACGCAGTGCAGAGCGCATGCGCCAACAAAACCCGGAGCTGGTATATCGCCGGTGCGGGAGCGACACTCTTGTTGGCTTTATTTCTTCCGTTATCGGTCAGGGGCGTCGTTGTTCCTAATCACTGGAGCACAATCACTGAATTGGAGTAAAAATATGGCTTGACCCAGCACATTTCCGGTAATGACAAAAACTAGGCCGTTACTTTTTTGTTTGAGTTTTGGGAAAAATATACTATTCAAAGTCGGTGAGTTGTTTTATCACTGCATGAACCTTACTACCTGAGAGAAGAAAGTCTTAGCATTTGGCGCCTAACTAAAGACTTACGGTGTGAGTAGGGATTCATCAAGCCAAGTAGCTTGAGTTTTTTCTTAAATACTTGACTTGACTTGAAAGCTCAAGCTTTTGAAAATTTGATTTTTGACTTGACTTGATTTTCCATCTGAACTACTTGACTTGATATCAAGTAAAATCAAACTACTTGATATTAATTGATGTCGATTTGTAAAATGCGAATCGAAGCGTTAAAATAGGGGAATCACCGAGGTCACGACAGCAAGCAGGCACCCAATGACCTTGAAACTTTAAAGCCAACCGACACAGAATGGTCGTTAATTGAACGAATTTGCCAGTACCTTAATGTTTTTAAGAGTATTTCCATCATTTTTGCATTAATATGCTGCTCGATAGACTAGATTCGTGGGCTATGCAACTTGACAATAAACCTGATCGAGATGAAACCGCTGAACAGATTATAAATAGTATTCAAGCGGCAAGAGACAGTACTGAAGATATTTTAGAATGGTGGAAAAGACACGAATGTATTTTTCCGCAATGCCCAAAGATTTTTTGGCAATGCCAGCTTCTTCAGCTCCAGTTGAAAGGCAGTTTTCTAGAGCTGCCTTAACTTTTACCAAAACAAGAAATCGATTAGGTGATAACTCCGTTAGAAGTCTTATGTGTCTCAAATCATGGATGGCAAATGAGGATATTAATTTTTTTTTACTTCTGTGTCATGGGCATCAATTGCTCTGGTCATTAGCCTCGTGTTCTGTGTAGGCTTTGTTACTGTTTCCTGGCGCCACTCTAGGAACAGCACTGTTATTCAGAAGCCAACAGTGAAGGCTCAGGTGAGGATTCTTCGCTGAGCTTTTTTTATGGATATTTATTTTTGATTGGAAAAACCAGAAATAAATTTCCGCCTCCAACGAGAATCGAGCCCGTGACCTTCCGGTCACGAGCCCTCCACTCTAACCACTGAGCCAACCCAACTCCATTCGAGTTTGTTGTTTTTCTATGTATTATTGTCAGAATTCAGAATATTTCTTATTTTTATTTCATATTCATCCAAGATGGCGGAATAGTTATTTTGAATGCACTTCTACAATATGGGTATCCAATGAAAGGGCTTATTCAGAGTAACTCGAAAAATAATGTGACGTCATTCTAAATCAAGTATGGCGGACCATCCGACATGACGGAATAGTTATTTTGTATGCACTTCTGCAATATGGGTATGAAATAAAAGGGCTTGCCGAGAATAAGTAAAAAAATATTTTGATATAGGTAATTGCAAGTTGATAACTAAAAAGGAAAGAATAAATTAAAACAAAAAACTTAAAAAAAGCAGTTAAGATGTTGATTGCGATACTTTCAGATCTGTAGCTATGTATAATTTCTTTATCTACAGCTATGTTAAAAATATATAGACGTAGCACAGTCAGTACGTTTGAATTTCTGAAATGCTCTCTGCAAGATGTTGACTGGGATAATTTCAGAGTTTGTATTATTTTCTGGCTAGTTGAAACATCGGTCGAATCAAAACACAATGATGCTGTGCACATAAGCATAGTCAATCATTTTCATAAGACTACAAATTATTCTCCAAAACTATAAATAAGTTTGGAAGTGGCATGAGTCGGAAAAAAAGTGATGCAAGGTTTCAGGTTTCAATGTGGTTTGTTGAATTAAGAAGCCTTATCGTACATCAATGCATCATATCCAGACTTATCTAATATTTTATTATTAATGACAGTGTGTGCAGGTATGAAGGTTAAATAGGGATGGTGGGGAGGACTTGTGGAAGTAAATAGTCAAATATCCATCACACCCCTTCATTCTATGCGAATATATGCAAGAAAATTGTCTCTTTCACTTTTTGTTTGAAAAAAAATCCGCAACTTGTGGAAGGATTTCAAGTTTCATACGAATCCATTCAGTGGTCGAAAAATAAAGGGGGACGATTTCATGTTCTCAGAGCGCTCAACATAAGCCCAAGATATGGCTCAGATACGTGGACGATACGTTTGTCATTTGGAATCACGGAAGAGAAAAGCTCGAAGAATTTCTAGAACATCTGAACAGCGTGCATGTAAACATCAAGTTCATCATGAAGGTAGAAGAAATCAAAAATCTCACCTTCCTTGATGTTCTTCTAACAAGAAAAGGAGTTAGATTAGGGCACAAGGTATATAGAAAGCCAACTCATACTGACCGGTACTTACATAAAGAATCAAACCACCACCCATCACAGAAGTACGGAATTATTACAACTTTGACGGAACGAGCTAGAAAAGTGTGCGAACCAGAAGAACTCGACACCGAACTGGAACATCTAAAGAATGCTCTTAAGGCAAATGGTTACACAGGAAAGGAAATAACAAGAACAATGAGAAGAAACAGGGCAAAACCAGAACCTGAACCCATAGCAAAAGCTTTTCTACCCTATGTGCCTGCAATAACAGACAGAATAGGAAAAATCTTACGAAAGGAAAACGTCAAGACTATCTACAAGCCTACAAGAGAGATACAGGAATATTTGAGAACGGTGAAGGATAAAAGAAACCCACTCACAACACCGGGGGTATATCGTATACCATGCACATGTGGGAGTGTATACATAGGAACAACGAAGCGATCTATAAACACAAGAATTGCAGAACATAAATCTAGCTGTCGACTAGGCCATACGGACAAATCAGCGGTAGCCGAACATGCGATTAAGGAGGGAAGTCACAGGATCAAGTTTGAAGAAACTCAGGTTGTTGCCACAACGTCTTCATACCATGCCAGATTTCAAAGAGAAGCCATCGAAATACAAAAACATTATAATAATTTCAATAGGAAAGAAGAAACACAGAAAGTCAACCGGACATGGATACCCATACTACAGCACCTGAAGACACTACCATATCGCGAAGGGGCGGGGCTACCAACGCTACCTGGTTGGGCCACGTCACCATTAGCAGGTATAAATACAGGTGCAGATCTACCAGCCGTCAGTATTTTGGAAGTCGCCGAAGTGAAATAGCTTCTGAAGATGCCATCCACTCGTGGTGGCGAAACGTCAAGCTTTAACGCTAAACGACGCCGGCCTAAAAACCCAAGAACCACAAATTCATTGGACGATGGCCGCGAAAGCCTTACACAGTACATAGCAGAGATAAATGCTCCAAAGGAACATTACAGGACAGGACAGGACATTACTTTAAGCTCTCGACGAGTTCAGCATTGCATTGCCATCTAGCATTTGTGAAGGCAATATTTTAGTGAACTGGTTGACAGAAAAGGTTGCAGAGATTAAAATCTTCTTGCACGAGCCTTTCTGTGTCATACCCTCTAGAGCTATGACAAGACTGTTAAGAGAGCACACACATAGCGTTCAAGGCCGCGTGGGATGATACCGTCAAGTGGGGTTACTAAAGACAGGGGTCTAACATGGGACGATTTGTCAAATAATTTCCAAAAAATCACTGTGGCAATACTGGTAGATCTATATGCTCTGGCATAGCAGGGGATGGTTCTCAATAGACAAACAGATGTCTTCAGACATAAATAATTGATGTATCTGACAGAGTAAGTACTTTGTTATTATATTATGTTTAAAACAAAAAAGTGCAGCCCGGGCTCCGACACACCGGGCTGCTGTTCCATTACCCAATGACTACTCCTCACACCGTGAGGTGAGCAATCACTGGGTCCGCGAATCGTGCGCCCTAAGTAGACGAAGGGACCCAAGGATGACTGCCTTCTGCATTCTGGCGGCTAAGATGTGCACCGCCGCACGGCACACCGGTATTTTGCGCAGTGCAGAGAGCAGCGTATTCCTCATTCCACCTAGGGATCCAATGACCATAACCAGCAGACTTACAGTGTAGTCTGGCCAGAGCCTGCGAAGTTGTCCGAGCAACTCCTGATATTTGGTCCGCTTTTCCTCCTCCTTAGAGACGATGTTCACCTCGGCAGGCGCCGAAAACTCAATAACGAACATCGTCTTCTGTTGGTGGCCGAGAAGGACTATGTCGGGCTTGTTTGCCTGTACAAGCTCGAGCGTGGGGAACGAGTAGTTCCAGTAAATCCGGCATCTCTCGTTCTCCACAACGGACTCTATATCCCCTGGAGCGTATGGCAGCACCGGTGTCTCATCGATACCGTATGAGTGCCTCAAATGATAGTAGAGCACTCGTAGAGCCGCGTTGTGCCGATGGACGTAAGCCGTCCCAGCGTACGTCTTACACGCCGACAAGAGATGCATAAGCGTCTCTGGCGCCTGTCGGCAAGCTCTACAAAGGGTGTCGGGTACATCTAGACCCATAACCCTTTTACGGTACACCAAGGTGTTGAAGACACCGTCTTGGCAAGCCATTATAAAGCCCTCAGTATCCGACTTCAACCCACTAGACCTTAGGAAAGAGAAGGTCAACTGCTCAGACAAGCCATGCTCTTCCAGATGTTTGTAGAAGATTCCATGCATTGGCTTATCTTTATGAAGTCTTAAAAGGAAGTCGACTTCGGCAGTTTTAAGGTGGGATTTTAATTCTGCGGGAGTAAGTTCCGTAATGGACTGCTGACACCTCCGCTTGAAGTCGAGTGTGAGGCTGAGCTCCTCGGCTGCTCGTTTCGCTGCGCTAAAAAGAAAGGCTCCTTTTCCCGCATTCTCGTGCTCTCGCACAAAGCGGATCAGGGGTCGGTGCTGTTCGTTACATAGCAGGCAGTGGCCAGTACTACTCTGTTGTGCAGACGCTCCAAACTCAATAGTCCACGCCCTCCCAGGTGTCGCGGGAGGTATATTCGCGGGACAGAGGACTTAGGATGCAGGCTTCTCTCCATATTCATCCTTTTGCGGGTCTTCGTGTCGATTTCCTTCAGCTCGTTCACTTTCCAGTGTATAGCACCAAAGGTGTATAATAACAATGGGACCGCAAGCATGTTTGTGGCAGCGACTTTGTTCTTGCCGGACAGTTCTGACGACCAGATCTGTCGGAGTCGGTGCAAATACTTGCGGCGGAGACACTCTTTAACCAATGCTGCCTCTTGGACATGACGCTGCGCCACTCCAAGGTAGGTATAAGTGTCTCCGGCATGCAGTTGTCGCAAGATGCTCCCATCAACGAGCTGTTCCTCGTCTCCACTATCTCCGCTTCGTCCTTTCTTGAGATGAACCAATGCACATTTGTCTGTCCCGAACTCCATTCCGATAGCATGACTGTACTCCTGCACCACCCTCAGCGATTGTTGTAGTTCGCGTTGGCCGGAGGCATAAAGTTTTAGGTCATCCATATAAAACAGATGGGTGACCTTGTGCCTCCGGTTATTGGGCGTGCCACAGCTGTATCCTTTAGTATTTCTCAGCGCTATGGACAGAGGCAAAAGTGAGATGCAAAAGAGCAAGGGACTCAAGGAGTCTCCTTGGAAGACACCTCTTTTCAATGACACCAACTCTGTCTGAACCCGAGTTTCACCTGATGTTATAGTGAACCGGGTCTTCCAGAGTGGCATCAGTTGTTTGATGCATCCCACTATCTGATTATCCACCGAAAGGCATTCCAACAGCCGCACAATGAGCTCATGAGACGTGCTGTCGAATGCCTTGCGATAGTCAATCCAGGCCATAGAAAGGTTTCGCTTGTACTGCACGGAGTCCTGCGTGACACACCGGTCAATCAACAAGTTCTCCTTGCAGCCAGCTACTCCTTTCTTTGACCCTCTCTGTTCATACACGTCGAGAAATACAGGATTCACCGCTTGAAGGAGACGCATGTACAAGATTCTGGTGAAGAGCTTGTAACATGCGTTCAGACATGTTATTGGCCTGTAGTTTTTGGGATCAGACAAATCTCCGGTCTTCGGGAGAAGCACGGTTCGACCCTCGACAAACCAAGCCGGAATTGGCTGCTCCTGATTTAGCCACGAGTTAAAAACTCTAACTAAATGCCGGTGGCAACTGGGGAATTTTTTCCACCAGTAGGTGTTTATGCCATCCGGGCCAGGAGCTGCGAAATTCTTCGCGCCTCGTAAGGCGTCAAGAATTTCTTCCGTGTTTATCGGGTGACGCAGTACATTCAAGTTAGGAGTCCTCCTACAAACGGACTCGAACTGCGCCAAGGCCGGAGTGTCTGCTGAGAGAGGTTTGGGCTGTTCGTAAATGTCCCTCCAAAAGGCCTCCACGCGATCAGCAGTTGGCGGCTGCTCTATGGCTGGAGGCGGCTGTTGGAAAAGGCGAGAAGGTCTTTCGTAGAACATTCTGTTCTGTTCCAGACCTCTCGCCCGCGCCACCAACGATCGCTTAGCAGCGATTAGCATCCGTATCCTGTCAAGACAGTGTTGCTTGACAACAACCAGTACCGCTTGACTGAGTGTATGATGGTCGCGCCTCAACCCGTAGGCTATCCGGCGCACTCGGCGCGTAAATGGCTTCCCAGCTGCTCTATATTCCATCACACACTGGATATGGGATGCTTCCTGGCGAGCCAACTGGATTTTCGCTTCCATTTGACGCACCCGTCTCTGTGCTCTCTCAACAGGAGAGTCTCTCACTCTCCCCTGTCTAGCTAGCCTCAGAGCCGCAGCGTAGATTTCGCAATTGATGCTCCAAATGTCAGAGGCCTCCGATAGACGTTCACCAACAACCTCATCCTCTCTCTTTAAATCTGCCAGCTTCAAGGACCTTCCGTTGTTATGCAAGGCCCTTCGGTCTCTGAAATCCCCAGGTGAGACGACTTGGTCGATTTCCCTCTCAGCGGGCCTTACCGGCGAACTTTCAGCCTGGTTAACAGGCCTTCCGTCCGCCGAAGGGGCAGGCTGAGCTGGAGCACGAACATATCCCTGCCTCCGGAGGTACGATACATAATCTCGCAAATTCTGAGAGGTAAGCGTGCTATGCTCTGGGCGCATTTCACACCACCTCTCATACATGCGGGACATGTATCCCCTACGGCGCGGGCTACTGCTCTCGTAGCAGCTCAGCAGGTCATCCTTGAGCTCCGTCGTCCACCTAAAACGGTCCATGTCATTGCGGGGTCGTCATCAGGGCAAATCGAAGCACCGCCACCTTGCCCAACGCCGGCTTCCGAAACCGGCTCGGTGTGGGTGCTTTTCCTTCGAGGTGGTCGAACCCGAAGATAGGGCCCGTCAGGTGGTTAGCCTTAGGGCCCGCAGCCGACATTTCCGGAGGCAGCCGTCCAAATTGCCTCCAGAGGATGGACCTGTGAAGGTTGCCGACCGACTTACATCCTTTGGCTTCGGTATACCCCTCGGTGTCGCCACGCACCGAATAGCCTGTTAGAATGAATTGATATTGTATAATTTCTGTTGCACAAACCATAGATATCTGTTGACAAGCCCACATTCCCATTGCGTTATAACATAACATCATTGTTGTGTTATTCAACTAGTGATTTTATGCTTAGTTCTCAAGTCTTCTAAAATGTGACATATTTCAAAACTGGCCACGCTTCGTGGGGAAACTTGGGACGCCTACATGGAGGATACTTCTTCGACAATTAATTTGTGTTTTTGGGATTCAGAGTTTTCCATCCTAGGGGAACTCTAGCCTTTCATGGCCTGATTAAGGTGAATCCCTCTGAGCTGTATCACCACATTTCTCACTAAATTGTAATCCCTGCGCAGCTAGTTTTTTAGGGATCCTTGAGAGGAACTCAGTTGGGCCTGAGTGCTGTGATTTTGGCAGATACTCTCCTGCTAAGTCAGAATATAGAAGTCAGCAACGGTATAAAAACTGTAACTGACCTATAATAAGTTGGACAAATTTTGCTGAATGGCCCTCGAATAACAAGTCAAAAGAATAAAAACCTACCTAACGAAATCTGGTATTCATTCTTTTGGCAATGGCGTCTAATTGTAGGCATAATCGATCCCAATAAAGGGATAAACTCCCTATCACACTAATTTTATCTCGTAATAATGTCGGTTCGTTAGATTAAACCTGTTAGTTTTTATCTGGCATGCTGGCTGGCCGTATGGGCCAGTGGCGCAACAGATGGAAACTCCGTAAGGAATATTGTAACCTCAGTAATGAAGTTCGCAAACCAACGTTACGAAATTCAAAAATACAAGTGATTTTAATGTTACTGATTTTGGAGAGTCACACACTTCGAGCGGAGACTGATGGAATAATTCCCCCGATTTTCTTTGCTGAGAAAAGCTGCTAAAATATTTGATATATAAGAGACTTAGTCAAAGACAAAGTCTCACGATAGCTTACCAACCGTGGAAATGGAGGGTTACCCCATAGTCGAATCACCTTCCGTCAAGCTTTTGGGAATCAACATCAACAATTACATATCCTGGCACGACCATGTCGTCAGTATTGCTAAAACGGCATCCCAGAAGCTTGAAGTTTTGTTCCGCTGTAGGAAGCTGTATACACCAGAGCAACTACTGCTGCTCTACAAAGCACAGATCCGACCATCGTTGGAGTATTACTCCCATGTATGGGGATGCGCCTCGAAGCACTCTCTAAAGCTTCTGGACACTATCCTGAAGAGAGCAATTAGACTAATTGATACGCCTAGCCTCATAAAGGATCTCCAGCCTGGAACATCGAAGAAGGGTGGCTGACCTGTCCCTGTTTTACAGATTCTATCACGGAAGACGTTCTAGTGAGCTCACCCAGGTAATAACACTAAAATCCGTCCGAACGAGGAACAGTAGAGAGGATCTGTGAGCTCATACTTACCAGGTCAAGTGTGATCAGATTTTATTTAGGAAATCTACCAGATTTGTTGGTGAAATCTTCCAAAATCTACGCAAAAGGTGATATGATGTTGTGAAGAGGCAAAAAAACTCAAAGGTGCTATGATTTTCTGAAGAGCAAAAAAACCTTCACAACCGCACAGTTTTTGATTTTTGCATTATCAATCCATTACTTACAAGGTATCTTTTGAGCACAGCTAAAGCGAGTCAATAATTCTTTAAAAGAGACATTTTTTTGAAAAATTATGCAATAACAATACAAAGAAAACTATCAAAAATCTATCAAGAAATTCTTCCTACCAAGATTTCGTATCAAATTCTCAAAAACTTCCAAAAAAGTAGAAATCTACCATATCTGGTCACGCTGGGTCGAGGTCCCTACTCCCCGAACCAGTCTCCTCTAGCATTCCTTCTTTTGGAGAACTTCGACACCGTGGAATGAGCTGCCGGAGAATTTAGTTCCCGATGGCTGGATCCTACAGCATTTCAAATCTAACATGCACAGGCACTTATCCTCTCGCAGCGCTTCTACAGCGCCATAGGCTTTTAGCTTTTGCGGTAGGCTGACCATAAAAAAAGTACTAGATCCCCTAGCTCAACAATCCGAGTGCCGAGGTCCTATCATCTCCTTAAATCACTAGCTCCAAGGAAGGGAGACTTTGCAGCTCAACTGACGTTTACAACAATAATATATTATTCCTCTGCCCTCTGCCATTATTATGTAGAAGGCAGAGGATACAAGGGGGAAGTAGTTTTTGGTTAAAAAGTTGTCCTCCTTGACAGCTCTTTTGACGGATCTCGGCGTTTTTTTCTTTTAATCAGTAGTTTTCGATAAATCCGTACTGGAAAGTTTTCAAATGAAACCCTGTAAATGGATCATCCGGAGGAATACCGTCATAACTCAAAAAGTGCAGATTTTACAGTAGAGCAGTTTGAACTTTTTCAGTTACATTTCAGTACGATATTCCTGATCCTAATCATTTTGTGTTTGCAATGATCTTTTTTCAGGTAAAATGGGCTTGTATTGAATGCTCGGATTTATAGAATTAACTTTATATCACCTTGAATAATAAAAAAAATGATGCTTAAACTAATAAAATGCATAAAAGTGTCGCTTTTCTTCCAAAATATTGCACAAAAGTACTGATAAACGTATTACGTTTCAATTTCAATGAATCGCAACAGTAGGTACTATATTAAAACAAGTATACATTATGGTTCTAGTTTCACTAAGAACGATAAAATTAACAGAATTATTATTCCCTTAAGTAGATGAAAAGCCATTTATCAAAAATATATCAAGAAGTAAGACTTTGACACTCTGCATTAACATCCCTAAGGATTTTTTTGGTGTATCAAATAAATGACAATAAAATTAATTACACTTAACTTACATCTTAAACATTTTTATAGTAATCCAAGTGAAGCATTGGTTTCCTTCTGTAGTAGCTTCGTTTGGTTGTTCAACCTGCAAAACTGGTGTCTCGCTGCTTGTTCTAACATGTCCCTTGACTTAATGGATTGAGGCTTCAAGGTTTTCGTTTTCGTGTGTAGTGAGTTCGTCTAGTCTTCAACCTACAAAACCGGTATTTGGGTGCTTGTTCCAACCTGTTCATTGAATTGACGAATAGAGATCTCGCGGTTTTCGTTTTCGACAGGCGTTTGGAAAAGTACTGGATTTAACTGTTCTGAATACTGTTTATTATACTTTGTTTCTGTGGAGGAATCCCTTCTATAATCTTTGTTGTTCGACTCCGATGTAAAAAAATTATCTATAAATTTATGAATTTTTAAAACAGTTCACAACTTGAAACAATACTATCTAAAAGAAAACATTCATTGGAAAATTGGCACTTTTCGAAATGATATAAAAAAGCTAATAGGTTGCTTGTTTTATTATAAAGTGTCACAACTTAAAATATTACAACATGAAACTTGAGTTATCCGGTAGAAAACTGCCACATATTGAAATATGACAATGCTGAATTGAAATAATTACCACTAAATCACTTACCTCGCTTCTGAAAAAAGACACAATACAAAATAATACAGCTTTCTCGCAAAAAAACATTCACACTGGCTGTAACTTGAAATGTGACGTTTTTCTGTTATTTGGCATATGCTTCACCTTCGATCGCTGAAACAAAACTGAGAAGTGTCACTTTAAATCCAAAGCGTCGCTAACTTTGGCTCTGTGGAAAATCGACACACTGCCATCTCGCTCAATGTATAGAGCAAGTTCAGATGAATCGTTTTTACAGTAGAAAATTTAGTATATCAGGAATCTCTTTCCGTGAAAAAGTATATTTTAATTTTTTCAGTTGTGACGCTTTTCCTCTGAATGAGCGGTATATACTTTCTAGCTTTGGATAGTTTTTTGCAATAAGCTATTGCAACTGACTAGCTGTTTTCGTGAAAAAGTATGTAAGTGATGACTGAGTCAAACAGAACATAGAATGACCTAGTAGGAGTTAGGGGTTGCAAATTCAACGTATAAAAAGTACGAAGAAAATTGTTTCACACTGGATTCCAATAAGAAGCTTCCGTGACAGCAAAAATAAGATGCTGTTCAATGTCGATAATACTGAAAATCTCATCAACAAAAATCGACCACATCATCTCAGGTAAGGAATCATGGTATCATGATACATCAGTACGTGGTTCATAATGTGATTTGTATTGTTCATCGAAATAATGTTATCAGTTATCTGATAAGAACGATTTATACGACGGGATACATTTTTATCTCGTATTTTCCTGAACAATAGTCATCTCTGAGTAAACACTATAATGATGGGTGCTTATCTTAATGTTTCAAGATGAATAGACAGACTCTGGGTTGGTTCAAAAAACGTAACGATATTCACATTACAAGAAAATAATTCTATTTACATAGCTTAATAGTCATTTTTATCACAAAGAAACCTGAATAAAGAATCAGATACAAAATTCATATAAAACAATAAATCAAGCAACTGACGTTCATATACAACTATTTCATTGATACCAACTTAATAATTAAATATTCTGTAGCGGGTATTTCCCCATACTTCTCCACCCCTCTTATCGTTTTTATTTGAAGAGAAAAACGTTTTCATATGGAGGTTTTGCAGTATTCAATTCAACACGAACAAAAAGAAAAAATAATAAACAATTTTGTTTTCGTAAAAAGTTATATTTTTTTAAATGGGTATATTATATGACATAAAGAGAGATATTTTTCTCTAATTTTCAAAAACGTTGGGTTCATTTAATTTGTTTTGGACTGTTTTTAAAATATTTAGCTTCAAAGTTTCTAAAATGAGGAGGTAAACCTCAATCCACTATAACCATAGCGGCCGAAAAACAGTATTGAATGTTTTGTGTTATTATATAACGAAAATAAAACTTAGATTATACGATTATTTTATAAAAATAAAAACAACATATTTCAAGCAAGAAAATAATACAGGGAAATCTTTTGCGACGTTGTGCTTTCAAAAAGTTCGTTCAAATATATAGAAAACAAATTCAGAGAATGAATTCCAAAAACAACAAGTCTAAATAAATTATAATTACTAGAATAATGCAGACAAAGGTATCCTTATAAATGTTCATTTGTATCCGCCATTTATTTATTTAGCGTATGGCTACATGGATTAATTGGTAATAAGTCTTAAACAATATAACAAAATACAAATATTAAATTTAAAACAAACAAAAATAAATCGTTTTTAGATTTTAAAATTAAGACCATTTATCCAGTCAACTACAGACTTCGAGGCTTCGAAGAAATCCGACTGTTGTCCAGCATATGCGGTAATCGGGCATTCGGTGACAATATGCTGAACAGTCTGCCGGGCCTCTCCACAGTCACAGGACGGTGATTCAGATATCCCCCATTTAAAGAACGAGTCACGACAGATGCCATGCGACGTTCTGACTCGATTAAGGGTTTTCCATGTATGGCGAGGCAATTCCATTCCTGGCAGGGTTAAAGTGGGGTCCATAGTCGGTGGAGCCTGTACCGGCTTCTGGACTTCCCAATCCCTCCTCCAGTGCTCATCAACTTGGAAGCCATCCCGCAAGAGCCGTTCTGCAAATGGTAATGGGGGATTTCTAGATTTCAACCTCCGAAGATCTGCATCATCTAGGTCAGTATGCAGTGGAAGTTGGGGGTTGGATAGTATTTTGTTGTATTCCTTCACCAGTTTATCCTGTCTACGAATATGAGGAGGAGTGATATGGCACAGAACGGGCAGCCACGGTAGGGGGGTAGTTTTTAGACAGCCACTAATTATTCTCATTGTCTCATTCAATTTGGTGTCAATCATTTTTGCATAAGGGCTATTTAACCATACTGGGGCGCAGTATTCAGCAGTAGAATAAACAAGACTGAGGGTAGATATTCTGAGGGTGGTTGCGTTTGCCCCCCAAGTGGTACCGCACAATTTATGAATAATATTGTTTCTGGTGCTAAGCTTTGCTGCTGTGTTTTCTAGATGTTTTCTAAATGATAATGTTCGGTCCATTGTTATCCCCAAGTATTTTGGGTGAGGATTGTAGCACACTAAGTTGTCATGGAAGTATACCTGAGGTTCAGTTCTAGCTTGCTTGTTATTGAGGTGAAAGCATAACACTTCAGTTTTCATCATATTTGGAATCAGCCTCCAGTCTGCAAAATATCTTCCCATCACACTAAGGTCTTCCGATAAGATACTACTGCCCTCCTCTATTGTATTACTACGAGCGGCTAGAGCAATATCGTCGGCATACATGAACTTCTTTGAAATGGTGTTGGGTATATCAGAAATGTATAGGTTGAATAAGACTGGAGCAAGAACTGAGCCCTGGGGTAAACCATTATTTGGGTGCCTCATTTTACTTCTGCTGTCACCCGTTATTACGTGGAAGGGCCTATCGCAAAGTATGTTGTTTAATAGCGACGTTATTCGGCCACACGGTACTACTTTCAGGAGTTTGAAAAGAAGGCCTTCCCTCCAAACTGTGTCGTATGCTGAAGTCAAGTCGACGTACACTACTGTAGTTTTCAGCCGTTTCTGAAACCCAGCCTCAATGTGGGTTGTTAGGCTGAGTACCTGATCCGTGCAGCTACGGTGTGGCCTAAAGCCAGCCTGTTCAATGGGAATATGTTCCAGTATTGTTGGACCTATCCGATTTAGTATCATCCTTTCAAGAAGTTTATAACATGAACTCAGTAGGGATATAGGCCGATAGCTCTCAGGTAGATTCTTTGGTTTGTATGGTTTCAGCACTGCAATAACTTTTGATTTTTTAAGCTTCGTTGGTATGTTTCCTGTTTGTAAGATGTCACTGAAAAATTTGCTCAGCCACATTCTGGTATGTTTCCCAGAGTTTTTGAGAAACTCAGGGTGAATCCCATCAAATCCAGGGGCTTTGCCAGGCTTAGTGTTTTCCAAGGCGTTATTTACTTCTTCAACGGTGAATGGTGTGGAGTATACAGGGTGAGCTAATGTTGCTTGACGACGTTCTTTCAGTTGTTTCTTAACATCTTTACAGTGCTGTCTATTAGTTGGGACCTTAGAGAGCGCTACAACTCGTGCTGCGATTTGGTCAGCCGATATTTCATTATTTTGGCGTGTGGGTGGGTTAGAGCTCCCTAGTTTCCTAAAAAGGCTCCAAGCTTTCCTACTTGACTTTTTGAAGTTCATGTTACTGGCTGCTTGTTCCCATTTTTTTGCAGCGTTCTGCATCTAGAGAGTGAAGGAGTTCATCAGCTATTTCAGAATCTCCGCTGTTCTTAAACTCTTGATAAAGCCTCTCTATGTCATCGTTCCATCCCGGAACATATTCTCTTCGGAAACCTCGGGGGATGCACCTTTTAGCTGTTGTTATAACAGCTTTAATGAATCTGTCGTAGCTGCTACTTTTTGGGGGGATCCATCGAACGGCTGAGTCCAGCTGCGCAGCAAACTTGTCCCATTGGGCTTTTCCAAAATTCCACCTCGGTCTTGGTGTAGAGCGGACGATTGGAATTTGGGTTCCAACTTCGAGGATAATCGAACGATGTTGACTGTGTGGAAAATCGTCCAGAACTTTCCTTGAAACCGGTATTTGACGATTTTGAGAGTCAACTGATGCGAAGCACAGGTCTGGATTAGACTCGGTGTTCCATGCAGCTGATCTAAAGGTTTTACGCTCTTTGGCGTCAAAAATTAAGTTGAAATTATTGGAATCAGCCCAGTCTAACAGGTGTTCTCCATTTTCGTCTGTGCTCCGGTATTTCCAGGTAGTGTGGTGACTATTGAAATCACCGGCGTATACCACAGGGTGTTGATGTACCTCTAGTGCATTATCAGGCCAAGATTGCTGCGGTGGCTTATACACATTGACTATGGTGATGTCTCCTATTTTTGTTGTTATCTGTTCGATGTTTGAAGTTGTGCAGGAAACGAGTTTAGCGTTGTCAATGTCATTCCGGACATAGGTTGCAAGACCGTACGAACGATGATAGGTGGCTCCAAGTAGATCATATCCATGAATTTTGCCTCTTTGACGTTGTTGCTCCTCGTTTTCTATGTGAGTTTCCTGGATAATGGCCAAGTCTATATTATTGTCTAGCAAGAGCTTTGATATGTAATCACACTTAGCTCTGCTAAGACCTTCAGCGTTAAGTTGAAAAATTTTAACAATCTCTCCGAGATTTTTTGTTAATGGGTCCTGAGAAGGACCGTTTCGAGAATCCATGTAAAGTAAAGCCAGGAGATCTAACGATATAATCTGGCTGCCAAAGATCGCTCTTATTTTCAATACACTTTTGATAATCGCTGGGAATTTTGTTAATGATATTTACTAAGTATTGAGGGTTTAGAAAGTGTATTGATTGTAAAATATTTTGCACTAAATCATCCAAATTTCGATTTTTCATTGCGTACAGACTTGTTCTTTAAGATGTCTCTGTAAAAAGATCCAGGGGAGTCAAAGCTGGACTATTTGGTGGCCACAAAACTGGTCCGTGTCGCCCAATCCATGTTTGATATCGGTCATTAAGATAATTGGTCACAGGCTCAACACTATGCGGGGGAGCTCCGTCTTGCTACCCAATGACGGTGTTAAATTTAACATTTAAGGAGATATCTTCTAGAAAATTCTGAAAATAAATTATTTATTTTTCCCTTGTAAGTCTACCTCGAAAAATAATTGGCCCAATTAATTGGCTATTAAGGATGCCACACCAAACATGAGTCACTTGTTGGCCCTGCTTTTTTTTAATTTCTGCCAATCCCCGAGGATTCTGAGTTGCCCCAGAGATGACTATTATGCCTGTTAAATATCCCACCAAATGTACAAGTCGCCTTATCAGTCCACGAGATCTTTTTGAAAATATCAGGATCTTCTTCAAACCTTCGTAAAATCGCACCCTCTTGATCTTATGCTCGTCGTTCCAGGATTTTCTATAAATTAATAAAAAACCTAAAATTGTTAAAACAAATAATTATAACAATTCTAAATCTTCAATCTTTTCATTTTCCTCGACTGGAACTATTCATAGTTTTCTTTTTAAATACTTTCTTTCCCTAAAGTTGTTCTCTGTATATCCGTGCTTCTTGACTGCCAAATAATGCCCTGTACTATCTTCTTGCTTGAGATATATTGTTATTATTTTTTATAAAATAAACGTATAAAGTCTAGTTTCTGATGTTCATTATAATATTTCAACGGCATTTTTTACAATAAAACTGGAAGTTATTTGACTTGTAAACAAAGCTCGGCAAAACGTCGGAATGACACAAAACATAACACGGCATTCAACTGCCGCCATGGCTATTATGGACTGAAGTTTACTTCCACATTTTAGAAACTTTGAGGCTATATATTTCAAAACCCTTCACAACCCACATAACAAAAGTAGATGCAATGAATATCGAATATATGGATATGTATATCCACAAATGGAGCAAGAATGTCCAATGAATATCAAACAGACATCAAAAAACATATATATGTTTCATGTACGTTTGTCGCAAACTTTCACATCCGTGGCATAGCCATTAACATTACAGTCATGTGCTTTTAATGCACATGCATAGGGTATAAAAGTTCAATGTAGAGGCACAAAGATAAACAAACTTTATACTTTCATTATGTGTTGTTATTAATTCAATTTCTAGTTACAATAATAATACTTGGCAAAATCCATTACTGTAATTGTCATCTCTTTCCTGTTGAATAAAATCACAAAAAAATCGAGGGATAGTTCGCTCGGACCTCTCTGGCGCACGTATTCACTGGCAGCATTATTTTGATCTTTAAAATTCGACAACCGGAATTCCAGACTGATTTTTTGCAGACAACCCTATATCGACGTGTTTGTAATAAAATTATCTTTATTTTGATATAAGTTTCATGCATTAACCACACCGGTGCAAATGAGTATTATTGATGTACCTGTTTATACCTGCCTACCCTATAGTTGGGGCGGGAAAAACGTAGCCAACCTAACGTTTGCATATTCTATGGGCTTCATACTTTCGAATGATCTATTAACCAAAACCAGTGAAATGTTTAAAAAAAAATTAATTTTTCAATATTTAATTAATCTTACCCTGGACTGAAATTTTTCAGCCAACCCACTCGCGATATGTTTCTTAACATATTAAATTTAATGTAAAATGCTTTTCATCCATTAACCAGTTCGGTGAAGGTCGTCTTATATTCGGGTCTTCTACTATATGCCCTTAGTTAAAAGTAAGAGCCTCACAATCGGCCGCCTTTTGAATATCAGTCGTCTAAATGCAAAACCCGACAAGTCCACGGTAACAAATTTTACAGAAATCAAGAAAAACAGATCAGAGTCTTATTATGAGCGAAAATAATACTAAATCGAGAGTATGATAATATACGATGTTTTAGGATGTTAAGTCTTAACGCCCCAAAATCTAGGACATTGGATCAAAATAAATGAAACACTTATCAATTTGGATTATTTTACTGAATATAAAGGAATCTAATCAAACACTGTGCTCAACGACAGAAACTATAAACATAAAGCTAGACATTAGAAAGGATACATTTCAAGGGTTACAAGGTTTAAACGTCAAATTCTAAATTTTCTGACAAACAAAATTCTGCAGAACTAGCAAATTCATTTTCACAATTAGCTTCGATCCTCTGCATTAATGTGGACCTAGCTTCTGTTGAAGTAGGCTCTCCAAAATCCGCATCCAAACCATTTTTCAAAAAACGGTTATTTTTATCAATAATTTATCAATACAGCATAAATTAATCTCATTCTCTCAGTAAACTGAAAAACACATGAATTCACAACAACGTATTTTCAGCGACTGGATAAAACAAAAACACACAACGGTCAGAATACCTCGTCTGATCGACATGTGACTTTCTCCCGTTCTCCGTATTGGCTCCTGTGGACATGTCGGTGTTTGAAATAAAACACCGCTTGGACTTGTCGGTGTTTGCACCTAAGTCTAGTTTTCTTAGCCAAATATCTCATGTCTAGTGTCGGGTTTTGTAAGCGAAAAATATATAAAATGGTAGCGCTTCAAATAATGAACAAAATGGTATATAAAACTCTATTTTGAAAAATTTGTGACTTGTCGGGTTTTGCATTTAGACGACTGATATATCTCTTCCACCCTCGCACCACCGAGAGTATTATCGATCCGATGAGCATGCAGCCATCAAGCTGGCTGAGCCTACGCCGCAAACAACACATCTTCATCATCGTTGGACAGCGTTGACAGACGATATGTCAGTGTTTACCCCCGACCCCCGACACACCCCCGCTTCCACAGTGCAAGGGTCGCTGGTCAACTAATCCGACCAGAGTGGGATACGGACACGGTCAGGACCAAGCAAGGAGAGCGGCAATTTCCACCCACCTAACTTTGCAATCGATACTTCTTACGTACATAAGTACGATAGTGCAGACATAAATTGATTCCCAGAACATTAAAAACCACTTCATAACTAGTCCATAGAAAAAATGGAGTCAAGTCGATTGACTCAGTACTTCCCACACATAACAGTTGCAACAAATCATCGCCCACCTGTCGTCAAAAAACATCCAACACAAAAACTAGTAAATAGTTTCCTAAATCTCTCCGTAGGAACTAAAACGACACAATTCAGCTTCAACTGGACGAAACGAAACAATCAGGAACCCCCAGATTGCTTAAAAACGAAGTTTGAGCTATTTTTAGATTTTTATTATTGCTGCGCCGCCACTGACACGATTTTTGAAAACCATACGCATTTTTCATCCTTGCCGCGGTAATAATACTGTGTCTAAATTTCATTAAAACTAATTCCATAATTTCCATGTTAACTAAATTCAGAACGACCTGAATCAATACCTACCCCTACCAATACCAAATCCCTTGATTTCTGTAATAGCCAAGGCAATGTTCGGATGGACCTAACAAACGTCTATTATGCCGCTAGGTCTTTCTTTCACAGATCAATGGACACTATTATAAATGGCATAAAATTTTGAGTTTTACAACCCCCCACCCCCTAACCACCCCAATTTCACCCCCACCCAAAAAAAAGTAAAAAATGATCAGAAACCTCTAAAACGCTTAAAAACGAAGTTTGAGCTATTTTTACATTTTTAGTTTTTTTATTATTGCCGCGCCGCCACTGACACGATTTTTTCAAAACATGCGCGCTTTCCATCCTCGCCGTGGCAGTAATACTGTGTCAAAATTTCATTAAAATCCATTCGATAATTTTGGCGTTACGCAATAAAGAACGATCTAAAACTAAAACAACACTCGGATGTATACATCACAAGTCCCTTGGTTTCTATTATAAGCAAGGCAATGTTCGGATGGAGCTAAAAAATTGTATTATGGCGCTAGGTCTTTCATTCACAGGTCATTAGAGAGCCTATTATGAATACAACAAATTTTTCAGTATTACAACCCCCCACCCCCCAACCACCCCAAATTCACCCCCACCCAAAAAAAGTAGAAAATGATCAGGAACCTCTAAAACGCCTAAAAACGAAGTTTGAGGCGTATTTGAAATTTTTCGTTTTTTGCTAATTACTCCGCCCCCCGTATAACGATTTTCAAAATTATAGGAACATTACCTACTACGACCCCACAGCATAACGCTGCCCAAATTTCATCACAATCCATGTAGCGGTTACTGAGATTACGAGGGTAGAAAAACGCGACAGACAGACAGACAGACAGACAGACAGACAGACAGACAGACAGACAGACAGACAGACAGACAGACAGACAGACAGACAGACAGACAGACAGACAGACCGACAGACCGACAGACAGACCGACGGAAATGAGTGACGTGGATTTTCGTTATGTACACATCATAAAACGCCCAAAAAACGTATTATCTCAAAATCGAAAATTTTCGCGATCACAATACTCCCCTCACCTATCGGTGTGGGAAGTAAAAGTGGAGCTATGAAATGAAGCGGTTTTTATTTATTTGTTCCAAAACAAAATGAGATACGAGAGAAAAAAATGAGTTTTTATCGGTTTGATCTGAAAAAGAGCATTTAATTTTTTCAAGGTCATTGTGGCGGTAGATCTTTTCATTAATATTTTCTAATGCAGTGGAAAATAGTGACAAATTAAAAAAACGGCTCATTAATGTTTAAGACATTGATAAAAAATCATTTTACTTCCAATCTTCGACAACCTGTATCTTGAAATCCAGAATTTTCAAGATACATATTTATTCATCGTTTATTCAGGGTGACCTCACATTATTATATGGTCATTGAAATAGGATTCTATGCTTAATTTTTAAGATTTTAAGATTCAGGGTGTCAAAGTTTCAGTTTTATTTTGGTTTTTTCTCAATTATTCCGCAATAAAATGGCACAATGATCTAAAATTACGCATCGTGTTTTTTTTAAGGCAAGAAATCCAAATTCAACCAAGGTTTTGCTAACATGAATAGAGGGCACCACCTACAGCACATCGAACTCTTTTAAATGTACAAAACTTTTTTCCGCTTTGGTGCATCAACGTGAATATTACAAAAATCGTTTCCTCAATATGTGTTACGTAAGAAAGGTATACCTTGTTTGAGTCCCTAGAGGTAACGGTTTTCGAGATAACCTTTACTAAAATTTCCTGAGCACCCCAATTACTTGTAAGATGTGATCAAAGTAATTATAGGTTTTCTTGCACGAATTAATATTAGGTAGATGAAAAATAATGTTTTTTAAATAGGTATGGTGTTGAAGTTTGAGAATACTTCGTAAATGCACCAAAACGGAAAAGGATTTTGATAATTTAAATGAATTAAATGTGCCTTGGGTCGCGCCCTCTATTCATGATAGCAAAACTGTGGCTGAATCTAGATTTCTCACCTCAATATCCCTCAATACGTAATTTTAGATCATTGTGTCATTTTATTGCGAAATAATTAAGAAAAAACGAAAACAGAAGTAAAACTTTGACACCCTGTATCTTGAAAATTAAACATTTAAGGCTAAGGATGTTCCTATCTCGATGTTTATAAAAATGTGAGGTCTATCACCTGTCAGGCGTTATTGGTCGATTATCCGGACTCCCTGTATGGGCTTTTCTATTTGAATTTGAGTCATAAAAATATTGGTTTAGTCATTTTTTGTTTTGTCTTTATTGATGGATGTAGTTATAGATAATTTTAGTTTTATCCGGCAACATAGCGCTTATATTCGGAAAAACTTATATTTTTCGTTCATTTTTCGGTAGTTACCTGACGAAGTTAGTTGGCAAAGATCGGTCGGTCGGGTCGTACTACCTTTCTCATAGAATAACGCAAAAAACTACCGAAGATCACAAAGAACTACTGCAGCTGCAAGTAATTATTTCTCGTTCCTTACATTGCCTGCTCCAAATCCTAAGTCCTGTATTTTCCCGAGCAATGAAAATATACAGTCCACTTATCACCATCATTGCCTGATGCCATATTTGGTAAGAAAAAAAAACCTGTTATATTTCTGGGCAGGCTGTTTTATCAAGAGGGTAAAATATTCTCAGGAATCGGCTAAACAAATATGCCTTTGAAATTACAATCTATCATTAATTAACACCCTGTATACGTATTCGTCATTATTTCCACGATGCACATTTGACAGCATTTGACAGGCTCGAAATTTCCAGATGATTCTTCGTAGTCGTTAAGTTTTCTCACATTTTTCTAAATTTTCTAATATTCTGTATAATTTTCCTTAGATTTCTTCCCGCAAGAACCTTCTACGAAGTAACAAAACAAAAAAAAAAAAACAAATAAAAAGAAGATGGATGAAATTGGTGAAGTCGTTCTCATGTGATGCCGTGACCAAAGGAAAAAATGTAGTCAAGTTGATTGACTCAGTACTTCCCACATATTCCGATGATACCAGTTTTATTATTTTCCCATAGCATGAAGCTATAGTCTAGATGCCCTTGCAACCAAATCACCCGACCGCAAAAAAGTGTCTTAGGGCCGGCTTCTCAATGTCTAGTTAAATATTTATCTGGAAGTTAACGGGCAACTGTCAGATAAATTGTTTAAACAATTGAAGATTAAGTTTACGAATTCACATAAATCTTATCTGACAGTTGTATCCATAGAAACGCTAGCTGGCAGCTACCTATCTGACACTTTTAACTGGACATTGAGAAATCGGCCCTCATTCTACTAGGTGTACTTCTTTCACAGGTCAATGGACAATCTGTCATTGATACAACAAATTGTTTAGTTTTACAACCCCCCGCCCCCGAACCACCCCAACTTCACCCCCACCCAAAAAAAAGTAGAAAATGATCAGGAACCCCTAAAACGCCTAAAAACGAAGTTTGAGCTGTTTTCATATATTTAGTGTTTTTAATATTGCTGCGCCGCCACTGAGACGATTTCTAAAAATCGGACGCACCTTCCATCCTCGCCAAAGTAGTAATACTGAGCCGGAATTTCATGAACATCAATTCAGTAGTTTCCACATTATAAAATACCGAACGATCTAGAGCAATACTCGTATGTATACATCGGAAAATTCTGTCCCTTGGTTCCTGTAATAGACAAGGCAATGTTCGGATGGACCTAAAAAAGTGTATTATACCGCTAGGTCTTTTTCTCTCAGGTCAGTAGACAGCCTATTATGAGTACAACAAAGTTTTCAGCTTTACAATCCCCACGCCCCAAATCACCCCAATTTCACTCCCACTCAAAAAAAAGTAGAAAATGATCAGGAACCCCTAAAACGCGTAAAAACGAAGTTTGAGGAATAATTGAAATTTTTCGTTTTTTGCTAATTACTCCGCCGCCTATACACCGATTTTCAAAATTATAGGAACATTACCTACTACGACCCCACAGCATACCGCTGCCCAAATTTCATCACAATCCATGCAGCGGTTGCTGAGATTACGAGGCTAGAAGAAAGCGACAGACAGACAGACAGACCGATCGACGGAAATGAGTGACGTGGATTTCCGTTATGTAGACATCATAAAACGCCCAAAAAGCATGTTATCTCAAAATGGAAAATTTTCGCGATCACAATACTCCCCTCACCTATCGGTGTGGGAAGTAAAAGGGATTAATTTTTATATATAGAGTGTAGCACATTTCACATAACAGATCTTAGATGACTGCAGATAGACAATTTGTTTAGGTATAGTTCTTTGAATTCGGTGTATAGAGTATTAGAAACATCAGCACCTACTTACCTTAAAAACAAATTGAGCTTACGGTCAACAGCACGTAATATGCATGAAAGGGAGAAGTAATGTTTCCAAATGCCAGAACATCAATCTGACTTATTCAGTAGAAGCTGTCAAATGTCTTAATTATTTGTCATGAATTCATGAAACATATTTTTTTCTTTCATAAAATTCAAACAGCAAGTGAATTATACTTTACTGCGTACCCAAATTAAAGCACTAAATTAATTTTGTCCTCCTCAATCCAGAGAGCTGTCAATTTTAATAAGCATATGTACCTTGTTTAGCATAACCACTCGCTTTGTTTGTGCAGAAAATCTATAAATTTAAAATTTAAAAAATAATATTTTTTTTTGCTTCCGTCTCATCATCATCGTTCTGTGATTTTTGGTTCTATTTTTTGAGAACCTTTTTCCTCCAGCAATCTATTGTTTCCTTACCATAGCATAAATCATAGTGCTAAAAACTAAGATCTCAGCCAAACTTTTTCTTGGATACTATAGGGGTTTTAAAAAAATATCTGATGTTTAACTATCAAACGTTCACTTATGAAAATTACTGTTTCGCAAGAGTATTGACTTCAATTAATTGCAGCTGATAAAATTCAAGCACATGCATATTTGAACAAAGCACATGGTTCAGGTCTTTGAGCTTATTTTTGTCTATATTTTATATCAGATTAGACCTTCTTGCTTCGGATTTAATCGTACATCAGAAGATACTGATTTATTTCAATTAAATTCAAAACTCCAGACTTGCGATTCTGATAAAAGATATGTGATTGAGCCACATGTTTACCGTCTAGTGCGAGATGTAAACGATAAACATGTAAAGTATGGATATCAATAACCTGAATTTGCCTTTTATGCCATGAACTCTCCATATTGTTAGAAGCTTGCACCTATTCTTTGCAAGCTCTTCAAACTCTCGTATCAGAGGGTCATGTTTCCCGCTGTATGGAAGATTGGCTGTGTACTACCCATTCCTAACAAATGCAAATAAACTGAACCCATCAATTATAGACCTATGGCTCTTCTCAGCATCATGTCTAAGGTTATGGAGACTGCCATTAACTTACAGTTCCTGAAATACCTGGACAACAATAACATCATAAATGATCGCCGGTATGGCTTCCGTAAGCAAAGATTCTGGCCTACGTCACTCACTTGTAGAACAGAGCAACTGAAAATCATTGCGAATCCCGTGTTGTTGCACTTGACCGTATTGAAAGCTTCCGATAGAGTGTGGCTTGAGAGACTTCTTGTCAAGCTTGCTGCTTATGAACTACCACCTGTCCTGCGCCAGTGGCTGAATAACATTTTGGACGACCGATCTCTGTCCGTTGTATTCGAAGGGTCTTCTTTAGATGTATTTTCAATAAGCGCCGGTATTCCTCAGGGATCTGTCCTATCTCCTACACTGTTTCTGCTGTACATCAACGAGCTGCTGGAAATAGCATCTAACCCATTCTACAGCTTCGCACAATAATATCGTGCATGGAACCAGGCAAGCCACTATCATTCCAGGAGACGGTATGTCGGCGATAGCAACATGCTTCACAGATCAATGTAGATACAGGCACGTATCCAGGATTTAGTTTCGGAGGGGGCCCAGATTTAATTTTACTTGACTAGGACTTGTTCAGTAGAACAAAATGTTCCTTGGTAGGGAGGGTTCAGATTAGGGCTATCCCTTGAAACTTTGCTTGATCGTTAGACGTGTGCATTTTTGTGACTCATTACATTTTAGCGCCATTATATAACATTTTATGGGAGGGGGGGTCCGGACCCCCTGGACCCACCTAAATACGTACCTGTGTGGATAGGAGGGTAGGGATAGAGGGGGCAAGTGCATCACCTGTGGTGTACGGCTGAACATCGCCCATTCGTCATCTTCATTATTTTTATTTGATTTTACCCAATAGTCGAGCCACCTTCTGTCAAGCGGCAAAACAGCATCCCAGAAGCTTGGAGTTTTGTTCCACTGAATGAAGCCGTATACACCAGAATAACTACTGCTGCTCTACAAGGCACAGATATGACTATCGTTGAAGTATTGCTGCCATGTATGAGGATGCTGTCCGAAGCAGTCTCTAAAGCTTTTGGACACTATCCAGAAGTGAGCAATTAGACTAATCGATACGCCTAACCTCTCAAAGACCCAGACAGCCTGGAACATTGAGGAAGGGTGGCTGACCTGTCCCTGTTTTACAAATTCAGTCACGGAAGATGTTCGAGTGATCTCTCCAAGATAATAACACCGAAGGTTGTCCGAACGAGATACACTAAAGAGGCTCTGCGAGCTCATCCTTATCAGGTCGAGGTACCTACTCCCCTAACCGGTCTCCTCCAGCATTCCTTCCTTTGGAGAACTTCGACGCTGTGAAATGAGCTGCCGGGAAACTTGTTTCCCGACAGCTACAACCTGCAGCGTTTCAAATCTATCCTGCACGGGCACTTATCCTCTCGTCGCAATTCTACAGCGCCATAGGCATAAAAATATATTTTTATTTTGTATAACTCTTCCCTGTAACGGCGAGGTAAATAACCATATCCCCGACTCCACTTAATTTTTTTATTTGTTCATATATTTATATTTATTTGCAGCATCAACTACGGGGTTATTATCTGCTTCGTCATTTATATCCTCCAATATAATTTGCTTGTTTTCAAGAAAATCGATAGCCTGTAGGTTGCAGTACTGTCCACCATACATATTGAAGTGATACTGAGCGGTTACAGCTTGTCCCTATATGCTCATCATTTCGGCATTCGAAGAGTACATTGGTCTGTTGTTAAAGCTCAATCACGTATGTCACAAGAGGGTGGTGGGTTACCCACTAAAAGGTAGGAAGAAGTAAGATGCTTATGGCCTATGTCTTATTCGTGTCAAACAAACCTGTTCCCTTGTTTTAAGACCTTTATGGTGTGGGTCTATTATGATGCCAGTCTTGTTGCCATTTTTGTCCACACGTTGTAATCTGAATATGCAATAATAGATAGATCGTTTGATCACGAGAGTGCGAGGCGTTAAGCCTGACTCACCCTGTATAGAACCTTTGCATTTCATTACAAAAGTGGTGTAAAAAATACATTGTTTTGTCATGAATTATTTATTATAGATTTTTTTATAGATAAACAAATTTTTAACGATTTTTATAACAGAAAATTAATTTTATAGTCTAACAGAGTATGACTATAGTTATAGCTCTTCAGTTTAATACAGTATTACCCAAAAAAAGGTCGCCCTCGCTTGTTCACGTTTTATCTCGAAAATATTCGGTCTTACGCAAAAATGTATGTAGGTACATAATTTTGAAGGAGATGCTATTTTACGTAAGTTTTGTTATAAATTCTTGCGAGATAGGATATACCAGAAGCGATATTTTTGCGAAAAATCGATTTTCATGATACCTTAGATATTTTAAGACGCACAAGGGTACGCATATGAGATTCTTATGTTCTTCATTTGAACATCAAAACGGGTCTCTAAAAGATTCAGCTTACTCGGTCTCATTCCTCAGCTGGCCCTGTTTCTTACTTTATTTCACAACAACAACTGGGATACCTTATAAAGCGTCTCAAAGATAAGTCTATTATCTCTCTTATCCCGTCTTTGGCGTCTAAATCATCCGAAAATAAATACTGTATTTCAATCGAGCAGACGGCCGAGCAAATAAATATCACTGATACTAATACGGTATTGTTTAATTTCAATTAAAAACAATTTATATCCGTATCCGCAAATTTGTGTGTTTATAATCAGCTTTTCGCCTTCCGCGTTTCACAATAACGGCTAAGTCGCCAGATAATTGTGGCTTACGGAGCTAACGAAGCCGTGAAAACGCTTTTGGGGCTCTAACCGCATCTGAGGCTATTGGGAATAATGAACTTGGTTATTTTAAGTCATTGAGATTTAATAGGCGCGAATCCCCTTGAATTTAAAACCAGTGAGAAAGTGAACCAACGCCTCCATTCTACAAGAACTACAAATCAAAAGGCGCCTACTAAATCAAATCAATAAGGCATACCTCAGTCATTTTGGGCACATAGCAAGAAGAAGAGGTGAGATGGAAAGCCTCATGATAGAAGGGAAAGTTGAGGGGAAAAGACCTAGAGGAAGGTCCCCAATGAGATGGACCGATAGACTCAAAGATATGACCGGCCACTCAATATACGAGGCAATACATTTAGCACAAGACAGAAGCGCATGGAAGCAGGAAATCCAAATACATACCTAAATAGTATCACTACACCCTCCCGAAGGTAAAAGGACGGAGAAGAAGAGAAAGTGGAAGCAACCCGCATAGCATTTGATAATTACTGTAAAGTCCCAGGCTATCCTTAAAGGGATATGCAAGATGTCCCAGGGAAAGCCATATCCTGGACGACCTGGTATGGGACAGCCTATAAATATCCCGATGGGACTTTATTAGACCACCATGGGTGAGCCTGTAGGGAAATCCTCTGGTTGGCCCAAAATATTATCATTTAGTTTGCCGTAGGTTAGCCCATGGTAGGTTGTAGTCTTAGGTTGTCCTGAAAGATAGCAGCACAGATCGCCAAGGGTTAGCTCTTAGCGAAACATTTAAGTTACTCGAAATCAACGAGATTCTTTTTTTAGAACTGTTTTCATATACTCCTCTGGTTTACATACCGGGTTATTCACCTGGAGTGTTATTGTCTGGGCACAGATTAGCTAATGTGGCACATTTTTCTAAAGATCCTATAATATGTTGATTTGGACTGCAAGGGGATTTTTCTATAAACTTTAGGCATATTATATTATAATGGCTTAGACAATTTTTCCTTGCAAAATTAAACAGGTTGCGAAGGATTATCTGACTTGTAATTTGTGGTTTGTACTTGGGGGGCCCTTGGCGTGTCGGATGGTATAGATCACAGGTACAGATGGTAAAGATATTGAATGATACGATAAACAGCGAAAAACGATCCAGGAACCAGGACTACTGCAATCTGCTAGCTTCCTGCTAGTCACCTACACCGTTCACCTCTTTCCTTTTTCCTCTTTCTAATGTCAACACTGTCAAATGTCAGATTTTGTACACAGAAGGGTATGGTCTTGAAAGGATGTCCCGTGAATGGCCTCAAAGTATACAAGCTGAGGATTTCCAGAACCATCAAACATAGAATCTTACAGTAATAAGGATCCAAAGTATGTCCATGCCTCCTGCCACAGAATATTCCAAACAGGTTATCCTAGGGCTAACTTAGGATAACCTAGGATAGCCTACAGATAACCTGCAGATATCATTCTTGTCTTATCTCAAATTTAGGCGATACGGCTTTCTTTAGTGTGCTCTAGGGATACCTGGTGCTGTGTAAGAATTCTCCTAGATCCTGTTGACTTCACGTATTTGTTATTGCGTCTTTAGAACTTCTTAAAAATGGTACACACTTGCTATACCAGTTTCTGGCATATATTTTTAACAGCTTCCTGAGAGACGGAGAGGTCCACGCAGATTGGAAAACAGCTTACATATCCAGCATATTTTCAAGGTGATAGTAGGGTGTTCTATCTAACTACAGATTATTGAGTGTAACCAACTCTATATCTTGCCTATATGCTAAAATAGTTGATAATAGAATAGAGCATGCAATGGAAGATTTATTTTTTGTTATTTATTCATTTGTACTGAGTCCATACAAATCTAACCACCTCAAACCACCCCTTGTATTGTATTGGTATTGGTATCAAAGATAAAACGTTACATTACAATTTATTCAACTTATCATGCTGATCTTGTTGTGCCTGTCATTTATATGTTTTCTAGCTGCTTCCTCTCTCCTTGCGTTTACAGCAGCGATTGTCTAAATCATTAGGTACTTATTCTTTTCGTATGGTCATGGTTAAGTTACTGTTGGTACTAGGTTTAATTTTCATTCCTTTTCCCCATACATGAATCCGCCGAAGTTTGGAAGATGCAATATAATTTTAACGCTCTATACTCGAAATTTTGATGAGAGTTATATTCAGATATCTTCAGTAGGATAAAAATATTCTCGAAGGTATCTCATTCAGGTCCGGTCACCAAAGGACTTCGTCAATATTGACCTATAGCGCCTACCTTGTTCAAGATATATTTGAACCCTGCGCTTGAACATGGCGACATACTTGTCGGGCATGGACATTTACATCGGAGATAGGAGGCTTTACACATTGCACTTTGCAGATGATCAGGTTGTTATAGCAGAAGATCGGGATTACATAAGTACATTGAATTACATGGTGATAAAGCTTGATGAAGAATATGAATCACAATTAATACAGAGTATGTCGTTTTTGGGAATGCTGAATAAGGTTTGAGTATAGCAATATAGCACGAGTGATTACAACTATAAACTTGTATAAGTAGCTGGGTGTGACAGTTACGAAGCAATAAGGAATCGCATCGAACAATGAAAATATGTCACTAACAACTAAATAGCCTATTGTGGAAAACACAAATAAAGCTGACATAAAAATTAAGATGTACAAGATAACATCGCCACCTATGGAGCTGAAGTTTGGGAAACAACAGAGGCAATGAAAAAAATACTTCTAGCGATAAAAATGGAATACTAGAGGAGCACCAGCATCATTGACACAGTCGATGCGAAAAGGAAGTGGTATGGACATGCATAAAGGAAAAAGAGACGAAAACCTAGGAAAACTTGGAGACAAGATGTTAAAGAAGCCATGAGGTAGAAAAATCTGTATGATGGCGACTGCAGAGACCATCAGTAATAAAAAAATAGGGAAGAGCAAACTTCTGCGGACCTATTGCTCGATAACTCAAAGAATGTACCTAGTATTTTTTGGGATGAAGGGCTGATAAGAGTCAAGTACATTTATCTATAGAAACTGTAATGTAGCTTACAGTAATGCCTATATTATTTTCGTTTATACAGACTGTAGAAATACCTCTTATTATACCAGTACTAGCCAACTGTTTGATATTGTACTAGTTACAATCATAGTGAAACACTATATCTCCATTTGACCTTGCTATGTGAGTTGGAATGAAGTACGTATACTTTAATACTTATTTAACTTGACTTTGTTAGTTTCGAAAATGTTATCGCAAAATTTGCTACCTATAAGTTGGATTATTTTAGGCTTAGACAGGGAGACTTTATCATTGCAGTAAACTTCTGTGTACTCAACATATAATAAGCGCATTATGCTTATAATAATATATCATACTATTTCCTACCGTGCCCAAAACCTTGTTTTTTTTCGTATACATAATGCTTTTTAAATTAAAAACTGTTTAAATTTTTTGTTTAGTTAGATCTAAATAAACTATAAAATGGGCGATCTAATTTGAGCCCATAAAACTTCTAATAGCCTCAAAATTACATTTATGATTTTCAGCAAAACATAGTTTTTAAAAAACCGCATTTACCCTGGTATACCAGAGTATCGTCTTATCTGTCACTTAAAATTCGAATACTATGTATGCCCAGTAAGTATTACATTACTGTTGCATATACTTTAGAATATAGGAAGGCTAAAGAAACACAAAGATTACTTTGAAATTGGAACATTTATTTATGACAAAAAAGTCAATATACAGACATCATATACATCTTTCTCTCTATGATTCTCAATAATATTTACAGATTTTGGTTCATCAGTTGCACATTTCCTCGATACCTAAGTACCATTTTGCGAGTACTATCATATGTATAATTAGACCTGTTGATGTTGGAGTATACACATATAAAAACGAAATCAGCTTGAATTAACTGATATAGCTTTATAAAAATTGTCTCTATTTTAGATATACTAAGTTCTTTCATTGCCAACAGTGCTTTACATAGCTCAAAAGTATTTTTGTGTAAAAGTCCCATTGGAGAATGGCTTTTTCCATTCTCCTATTTTCAAATATGACCTACATTGAAATCCTTTGAATTACTAAAAATATTAGTTTAATATTTTCATCATGTATGGAAGCAGTTGAAAAATTAAAGTCATTTTATTGTGAACGCACCAACATCTCGAAATTTCATTTTAAAATACATACTGGAAACATCACAAGTTGCTGATATCTTTTATACAAATATATATATAGTAATTACACTTAGTACATGAATGTATTTATACAATTTTTACAGAGTTATATATAAAAAGAAACTTAAAAATGATACAAGCTCTTATATGTAAGCGTTTAAAGACCCTTATGAAGGATTTAGGTATTCACAAATAATGGTTATAAAAACATATTAAACTTATCAAAAAATTGCAGATCAAGAAACAAGATTTTTGAGATTTCTTTCAAGCTGTGTCATAATTCGTCTATAAAAGAATATATTATCGAGGGCGTCATGTAATATACAGGGTGCTCTATGAAGAGTGGAAGATACTTTATGACAAGCCTGTAACGCTCATTTTTAATAAAAAAAAGTCATATAAAGTTATGATCCGATTTTCAACTGTTTCAGAGGTGTTTAATTTTCTTTCATGTTTAATTTTCATTCATAACATTTGTCATCAAATGGTGCCTTCATAGCACTGTAGAGCCATCTGAGAATCTTATTTCAAGAGTTTGAACTGACGATGACGAATGAATGCCTCTGGTTTGTTTGTGTCTGATATTTTTTGTGAGTGTATGTCCGTAACTTTAAAGCCAAATAGTTCACCAAAATAAATAAAAAAGTAAAGCGTATTCAGTCCTAAGAAACAGAATTGTAAAATTTTATTTACTTTTTAATTATATGGATACTTGAAAAAGAAGAAAATTAACTCTCGTTTGCTGAATCGTTTTCATAAAAACATAGTTGACATGTGTCATGTATGGCATGGTTATGATTAATTGTAATGACATATTTATGTTGTTTGCTGTGATCAGGCTAAACAATTGTAAGTGGTATAATTTATTGAAGGAGAGGAACACTGTACCCCAGTTATCAATAAGAAGCGCTTCTTGAAAATAAATAAATAAACCGTTGAAAATCGAACCCTACTTTATTTGACCTTTTTTGTTGGAAATGACCTTTACAGCCTTCTCCTAAAGTTATCTTCCACTCGTCGTGTAATTCGAATGGATATTTTGCAAAAAGCTGTAGTGACAATCCAAAAGATTGTATGATTGTATGGAAACAAATAATATAATTACACAGTGGAAGTCCTTTCGTAAAATTTTGAAGTTCAAAAAATATAAAAAACGAATTAGCTCAGAGAACGGCTTCGACTGGTTTAGTAAGGCTTATTGAAATGATCAGTGTTTTAGTTCTTTCTTATATATGACTGTAAGCGAACTTGTTGCAGCAGTTATGACAAGCAGCTGTGTACAAGTGATTAAGAAAGTATAATTATATGAAGCACTTTACAGTTTATGGTCCTTTGCGGCCAACGAACTGTGAAAAAAACTTCAAGAAGCTATATTATAGTATTTAGATTAAGAGCTTTGTGAGGTTGGTGATATCAGGAACAATGTTAAACTTATTTTTTTCAATATCTTCATCAACAAATTAGTACCTACAAAAAAGTGTTGACCAATATATTATTTACTTCCACCAAATCTTCTCTGCTGAGTCAAATATCCAAATATAGATAACCAGATTATCACATGACATCCTGTATTTTTACAGAATTCAATTTTAACTAATTTTGGTGAAATCTACCTTCAATAATAAAATATTACCGGGAAACATCTAGCGGGTTTGAGTGATTCAAATTTCTCGATACGACAAAAAAAAAAACAGTCATAATAAGATACCTTAATGTAGGATATCACCGTCAGATAAGCCTCTTATTAGATAAAATAAACGAAAATCATCGACTTATATTTCATGATTCGATGATTGAAATGCTGTAGTCGAGACAAAGTAAATACAAATTTCCTGTGGATGTATTAATACCCTAATTCTATGATGATGATACAAGGATTGCACAAAGTGATGTCAGTTTTATCAAAAGAAATATTAAGTCACTACTCATAAGTCGGTAGAACTTACTTCTAGTTCTTTTTTAAATTTGTGGTGGGATGTAAGCTTGATCTTTGTATTCATCTATATGGGTAATGCATGTATATCAAATTTTCCAAAGATTATTCATCTTGTACAAATTACTATATTATTTGTGAGTATGTTAGTAGCAGATTTGAAATTATAACATTGAAGAAAGATTTATTAGGATTGAGGCAAGACCAAAAGCTGTCACAAAACTGATTTATTAATTTTTTATAGGTACACAGTTTAAATTTAAACAAATTTAATTGAACATATTTGCTTTATTGTCTAACTGTAACCGTTTTAACCAGAAAAAAGTGCGTTTGAGGAATTGGGTTTTTGAATTTAAAAAATTATTGTTTTGTGATAAATGGAAATATCATATACAAGTTTTATAATAAAATAATGTTTTTCCCTTTTTTTGGCAATAATTCAATTCGAGCCCAGAGCTTGATAATTTTTTTCAAAAATATTTATTGACATGCTTTTTTGTACATGCTACAGAATTTTTTTCTACGATCGAAATAAATATATTTTTTTTGAATCACATTTTACATATTAAACATTTTCTTGTAAAAACAAGTACAACAAAAATTACCAATAATTTTACTTTTTTGGATGATGTTTGATTTTGATATCAGAGTAATAACGACTGATATGGAAGGACAAAGTTCATTTCGATTGATTTTTTCAATTCTACTTTCTGTGCACTGTGCCTCCAGTACTTAATAATCCATAATTATTTTTTCTCTGCTTTCTCTATCTCTTATTTGCAAAGGTTAATGATTTGGTATGTGTAATTTATTAGAAGCACACGCAATTTTGTAAAACTGACTTCGCTACGTGCAATAGTAATAAATTCTCGAATAAATTAATTTTCAATTTGGTAACAATGATTCAATTGCACGTTAAGGTGCACAAACTCCTTATCGAATGACAACTCGCCTCACTGCAGTTATTCACAATTCTGCTTATTTTTTAGGAAAAACAAGTAGACCAGCACTTGTCAGAACAATTTTCCATTATTATACAATTATACATAACTCAATCCATCATCACATTTTCGTCTAAATTAATTCAACAAATATACAAATAGACTATTTACAAAACATTCTCCCATTTCTCGATATCTGATATACCATATTTTAAGATTAGTACGACAAATTATTAGGTACAGTCACTCACATAACATTTGGTGTAAACGGTGTAAACTATCATATACCAAAATTATATAAATTTATTAATGGTCAAATTCGTCTAGACTTTGAAGTGTTACAATGATACTATCAAAAGCTCAAAGCTTAAAAACAAATACTTTTTCGAATACAGGAGCTTATAGTTGTGAGAAAGCTACACTGCAGGAAACATCTGTAATAGCAAAACTCTCGAGTTTCTGAAGGTCATATTCCGAGTTAGTCAAAAGTAGCGAAACGATTAAATATGTCCAAAACTGCCAAAACAGCAACGATAAAATGCAATACCTCAATATCTGGGTGTTTTTGAAAATGCAGAATTCGAAAATGCTAATAGCAGTGTTGTCAGATATTTACCACTTTCACGCAATACGTCATAAATCTGGCATTCCATTTAAAATAACAAAATTACAACGTGTAACGTAAAATTGGTTAATCTGGCAACAATTTTGAATTCTGCCATTGTCAAAAACCCCTAGATATTGGAGAATTTCCTTGTTCCAAATATGGCAGTTTTGGAGATATTTAAGCGTTCCGGTACTTTTTACTAACCTAATACGTTTCTAATTATTAAATAGGTGGGATGAGAAATTCCTGCTCATTCATTATTTTATGTAACATATAATTATTCAATACCGTTGAATGATATGCTCAAAGAGATAACTTTTAATCCAAAATTAAGTACAGATTAATTTGGTTATACTTAATTGCATCTTCCGGCTCGAGAATAGAAATCTGGTTTCAAAGAACTTGTGATATTGACCATTCATTTGTTGTTACATAAGATATCGATAAATGGGCGATAGGGGCAGTGGCGTAGTGTTTTATATAGCAAGAAGCAAAGCGAAACCCAGTATTTTAGCAAACGTTATTTATGTACTGATACATCTTTTTTTGAGGGGCAATACAGCTCAAGCAATGTCGAATCACTTTTAAGGGATGTAATTACAGACTTTAAACTAGCTCGCCAGCTAGTTAGCAGAACATCAGTCATCGCTGTCAGAAATAGCAGATTTACGTAAGTGAACGGAATAACGTTGAAGTATTGGCATGTTCCGTCTTCTCTGAACCATAGAACAACACGCAATATTTCAAACTATGCATACATCCATACAGTGATGTCAGATTATTGTAATTTCTGAAATTTATCTTGTGATTGTCCCTCTGTTTTATCGAGCTTTATTGGCCCATCTCTCCCTGTGGGGGCGGGTTAGAACATCTCCCATCGTATATCCTGCGTGTCGTAAAGGGCAACTAAAAGGAACCGAACTATTGTCGGTATAAGCAGTAACCTCTTCTCAACCAACGGCTTTGGGTGGACGAGTTGAGAATAGTCGGGACACCTTCTTGTCCTGGAGAAATTACCCCTAAAGGCGGATGAACCGGTAGATACCATCTGGTCAACAGCATGAAGGTGCAGAAAGCAAATGGGCTCGCAAATGGGAAACTACAGCATTAAAGATCTTAAAGATATCCCAAGAGAAACTCGTAAAATGAGTAAATGCATTTTACGAGTTCACAACATGTCTGTTAAGACATTGTGACTATGATGATGATTGGCCCATCATTAGAAGTACATATGTTGAATGATAAACTCTTTACTGACCGTTCAACTGTCTCTGTAACTTTCATCTAAGTACCTACGTATTTACAAAATATTTGATAAAAATTCAATTTGAAATAAGTGAATTGATTGCCAGCTGAGCCAGAAAGCAGCTTTAGTATTCTAACTTCCTAACGAAGTTTTTGAAATCTTGATGTGGTTCATTTGCGCAGTTGTTACATCCAAAATGAGAGCTATTACTATAAAGAAATTTGTGAAAAACGTATGGCCCGTTCTTTGGTTTGAAAAACATTGACCAGATTTTTTCCTGAATCACATTCAACCATACAAATTTGATACAGTTTAGACTAAAGTGTATACAGGCAGATTGCTTTGGTTATTTTTTTGTAGCCAAATAGTGGGGCATACGCTTTTTGCAGGTTTTCTCTAATATGCAATTTTTTCCTTATTTTTACTATGACCGTGTTCTGTGACTAAATTGCACACAACATGCAAATCATGTTTTGTATTGTGGTCCTAAATTTTCTGTATGTGGTTCTGTAGCAAACGGTCTCCAAAACGCTCTTTTTCTAATTAATGATAATTAATAAGGATAACCTATACCAGCATAAATTGCAAGGCGGAGGGTTCTGAGTATCATAAATCGAGTTTGTCGATAGTCAGGTTTCAGATGTCAAAATTGTCAATGTGGTCAACTGCAATATTAATATTCTATGATGCACAAAACAGGTGTTAAAATGTCAACAAAAAAAAACAACTGTTTTTGAGATGGTTGTTGTGTTAAAGAAGAGAAACATTGGCAGCTATGACAGACACAATACATGCCTTTAACACATCATCTGTGCTATTTGAGACATTAGTAAGCAGTAGAGCAGCAATATTTGCATGCCTATCCCTATTTTGTGGTTCATCCGTGACTCATGTTTGTGTTGTGTGGATTTTTCAAATGTGGTTACAACCACTGTAGGTAATAAGGCCATTACCAAATTGGCATTTTCACCATTTTTAGACAATGCTTAACGAATTTACACGGAAATTTGTTTAATCTAATATTACAGAATCGAAATTTTTGTGTAAATAAATAATTTTTATCCTCCAAGTTTCAAAAGAATTGATTTGTTTAAAAATATAGAAATTACTGATATGGTAATATCTCTATTTCATTTTGTGGTGACTGCTTTGAAAAATATGTCGATTACGTTATTATAGCATACGCCCAATAACTCCTTATTATTCTGGCAATAATGTATTACAGTTAGTTGGAGTGCAGATAAATAGTACGTGTTCTATTAGGTTGAATTTACGCTTTTGAAATCAACTTCTGTTTGATAATGTGAAAATGAGATTCGACGGCGAATTCAACAGGCACGTGTGGCTATGACAAAGCTTACTAAAATATGACGTGACCATAACATCAGTAAAGCTACCAAAATGTCGCTGGTTCAGTCTCTTGTGTTCTCCATAGATGGAGCTCGCATAGATGCTTTTGAAATGTGGACGCGAAGCAGAATACTCTGAGAGTCCCTTATACCGCCCATGGAACTAATGTTTCCATACTGGATGAGTTCGGCAATCCAAAGAGAGTATCCTCCATTGTGTCGACGAGAATGCTTACTTTCTTCGGACATATATACAGAAGCGATATTATGGAGAAACTTGTAGTTCAGGGTCATGCCCCTAGTGGGCGACGCCGTGGCCGTTCCCCTACACGCTGGGTCGATACGACGAAATAGTTGCTGGTATGAGTATCAAGAACGCCACTGAACTGCCAGTAAATCGCGAACGATGGCGAGATACAGTAACTATTGATAATATTTGTGTCGGCAATACTCTAGCTCCGACTTAATGCATTTTATGAGTTCACAACATGTCTGTAAGACATTGTGACTATGATGATGGTCTGTATGATACTAGCCAATTTATGTCGTTCAAGAGGTTGAGCTGAATCTTGTACATGCCAAACCAACAGCTACGCTATCCCCGAACTGACCAAAGAGGTGACGTAACAAAAAGCAGCTACAAAAGGATCGGTCTCTCAATGTCCAGCTAAAAGTGTCAGTTAGGTAGCTGCCGGTTGGCGTTGGATAATATGGATATCAACTGTCGGATAGCAACTGTCAGATAAGATTTACGTGAATACGTTCAGGTTTAACCTTCAAATGTTTAAACAATTTTACTAACAATTAACCGTTAACTTCCAGATAAATATTTAACTGGACATTGAGAAACCGGTCCTAAGTCAATGAGCGCCCTTACGGTATATGTCATCTTTGCACATGCAAGTTTTAGACATAACTACTTCATAGTAGTAGTAAATTGAAGCTTGACTTCGTAGGTATTTAATTGCACCGTCAAAGATAGCTACTTGACAATTTTTATATCTTCATCCGATGAAATAACATAATAATATATTGTGAGGAGGCATGTATTGTGTAGAACAGGCATTTTTGCATAATCACATGAACTCTTCAACAACACGTTTATGCAACTGTCATATTTGTCTGATTTGAACATAACTATATATGTCTGACGTAACAGCAATCATATTAGCTATTAATTCATATCGGTGTTTACAATGTTTGTGTTTAGTTCATTTGGCACGAATCATTTTGTTGATGCGTATGTATGTATAATTGGTACGATTAAATATAAGAGCAGAAACTGGATAATCAATGATTATAGATCGTTTTCTAGATATGAATTGCACAGTATTATTGTCAGATGGCTGGATGAAGACAAAGTGCGGTGAAAAATCCTTTTAGCAATATATCCCTTGAAACTTATCTTTGTCACCGACGTGATACAAAATTGTTTGGCAAGAAATGTACTACTCGCAAGTGAAATCCGAACACCTAAAAAAAAAACGAATATTTGCATTGAAAATTTGTACACAGCTTGGCAGAACCATCTCTAGTACACATGTAACACTTTTTGTTCATTGAGGCGCCATTCACCTATGTATAAAAATCCCAAGACGTGAAAAAATAAACTATGGCTTTTGTCGATTCAAAAATGATGATATCTGTTACAAATGTGGCGAGAGACCAGTTGGTAAAGATGCGTCCTAGAAGACGACATCCCCAGTTTAGCCTCTTTGGACGCGGTTAGATTGTAGGCCAACGAGAACGTGGTGCTTCTTTCAGAGCAGTTGCTGTAACCATGGGGCGTGGCATGGCTACAGTTGTAGCAGCACGGATCGCTGAAGGGCGAATGCAGCGAGCTAGAGGTTCTGAAGCACGCAGAAGAACTACAGACCGGTAAGATCGTCATCTACGACTACTGATCCTTTGAGAAAGGCGATTCACTCGAGCTGTTGCTGACGCTTGGTATGCAGCTATAGGAAGGCCCATTCGAATCCGCACGGTGTACCACAGGTCGTGTACAATAGGCTTAGGATATCGTCCGCACTTTCAGGCGCTTTCACTCACTGCAACTCATTGTCGCCAATGATTAGATTGGTGCCAAGATCACCGACAGTGGTATGCTGAGTGGCATCAGACGGCCTTCTCCGATGAGTCCAGGTTTTGTCTGGTGGCACATGACGGACGCCAACGCGTAAGACGACGACGGGGTGAACGACGTGATCTCCAGTTTGCAGTTGAGTCCTATTGATTTGGTGGTTTGGGGTATACCATTGCATTCAACAGTAAGTCACCTTTACTTGTGATTCGTGGCACAATGACTGAGCAACGTTATGCGAATGAGGTGTCAGAAGCAGTTGCCGGTCCATATGTCCGAGGCCTCGAAGAGGGTTATTTCCAGCAAGATAATGCACATCCTCATATTGCAAGGATAGCGATGAGGTTCCTATAGGAAGCTTGAGATCAGGGTACTTCCCTAGTCCCCTAGCCTTCACGATCACCCGATTTATCCCCAATTGAAGAAGTATGGGATTGGATAGGCCGATACATAGGAATTTAGCCAATCCTCTGACCACGCTGGACGAACTGGAACATGCTGTGAGGGCAGCTTAGGAGGTTGTACCTCTATAGAGCTTATCAACAACCAGATTACGCGTAGGCTAGAGGACTGCATTCATCAACATGGAGGGCCCACCCCTTATTGATCTGTTGTATTTTTTTATAAACTAATTATGGCAAAAATGAGTTCGTTTATTATTGTATTTACTCCTACCGCATTTCATCAATCTCAACCCTTTTCTTCTGTGTTCGGATCTCACTTGCGAGTCCGAGTAGTATAATTTGGAATAGATAGAGTGGAAATATTCTATAAGGTCTCCTTCCAGAAAGAAACGAATAAAATAGCAGTGACAGTTTCATATCACCCCCCGAGCTTCCGCTATTCACGGACAGCTCCAAGTCAGAACTAGGTGCAGGAGCGGGAGTAGCTGGTACTAATCAAAGAGTTGAAATCTCAGTAAGATAGGTATAAGATATATCTCGGAATATACATAGCTATACAAAATGCTGTTATAGTTTTAGTTTTTGTCTAAGTTATTATTGTCAAAAATAAATGTATATCTAAGGAGCGTAACTTTCATGATGCTGCATTCTATTTCTTTTTGGAGCCGCTTTAGGATTGAAAAATAGATAAAATAGACAACTAACTCGATATACATGGTGCAGTAGATCAAAATCGATGATTAAAATTCTAGCAAGGTGCACGTAAGTACGTTTTGATAACATGTGAATGATCATTCATATCAGATGGTATATTATTTGTGGATTGATGATGCCCTTCGTTACAACTAGAAAAAAGATTTGTAACCCCCAAATTGAATAGAAAAGCACCAATAATGTAGATGACAACTTGATTTCATTAAAAATATCTATATCTGCCAACTGTGAAATGAAACATGATCGTTTACCGTCCTAAAATTTGGACTTTTTTCAGAATAATGTGTTTGTGTCACCAACAACTCAAATGACATCAAATATAGTGAGTTTACATTGTACCTAATTACAGATGAAATATGATGTTTTTTCATTGTTTTGCATAACAATCGCAGATGATCAAGTATGTAAATCGTATCTCTTATTTATATATATTCCAAACAGAACGCATCTCAGTTCATTTTACAAGGTTGGTAGACTAATTTTCAAAAGTTCCGTAAAGAAAGTTAGTTTACCCCAGTGGCAGTGATATATGTTAGGGTTTCCAATTTTAGGGCTCGCAATCCCGTCTCGAGAACCTGAGATAAAAATCTAGATACTGTGATAAAATGCAAAAGTACGTTTTTATTGAAAAACACAAAAGAATTACTTTCGAAAAGTAAATATCAAACCAAATCAAATTTGGTTATAATCAAAATTAGGAACAGGGACTAAACACAAAAATAGAATGAAGGGTTCCATTTAAATATGGAATAACCATCCGTGATCTTAGTCATAGTGAAAATGAAAGATGAAAGAAAAACCAAAGAGTCTAGGGTCGAGTCAAAAGTTGTTCGCAAAGAAATCTCCGGGGAAAACGCTGAAGAGAGAGATATACTCGCGCAGGAGCTTTTTTTTGATTGCGAAATTTTACCCCACTGTAGGGGGGCACGAAAAATTTCTTGCGATTGTTGAGGGAGCAGACTGAAATTTCATCGTTTAAAAAATCGAGATTATCAGGATCCCGTCTTATTAACCCCGAGATTTTCGGGACCAAAAAATTTCTGGGATCCTGAGTTTTCGGGATCCGAATTGGAAATCCTAGTCTATGTGGTATGGTTTGAGTCAATCGTATGTTTTTATTCACTCCAAGTAAATCTATGTAGGCAAATTAAAATCGAGGACGAAACAATAACTTGTAACTGTTTGTAATAGAAAATTTGTAAATTGCGGCAGTGTGTCAGAGTTTGGAAAACCACACTTTTCATAATTGCTATGAATTCTAAAATATAAAAATAATCAATCAATTTAAAATATTATAGTTTAATATTTCTGTTTGGTAGATCTCTATTATAATTATGTCCAGTCTTTCAATAAGAATACCATTTTATATCAGAGTCGCCACTAAGGTTTCCAATTTTCGGGATTAGGATCCCGTTTAGAGATCCCGCCATAAAATCTAGATCCCAGAATCCCGGGATTAACCTCGAGAGTAACCCCCATAATTTTTTTAACTCTAACACTAGGTACAGCAACAACAAAAAATCAAAAATATTGTAAGCAAATGTGCGTTTTTAAAAAAAGATGAACATATGTTTTCTTTGAAATGTAAATATCAAACGAAAATGATGACATAGAAGTAAAAAAAAACATACAATTGGAAACAGGAACTAAAAACATAAATAGAAAGAAAAATTGCATTTAAATGTGCTTCTCAGTAATAATAAAATATGATTTTAGAAAAGCCAAAGCAAAATCTAGAGTCGAGTCTTTTAAGCGCGATCTAAGTTTGTTCACAAATGACACCGCTAAAGAAAAGGGTCTGTCAGCTTTCATATCCACGTAGGTAGATATGCAGTTTTTTTTATTATCGGGATACAGTTTTATTAATACCGGGATCTTCGGAACCAAAAAATCTCCAGGATTTTGTGATGCCGAATTGGAAACCCTAGTTGCCACCTCATGTATGATAGCATAGCCTTCCAGCGGCACATGCAAATTACTTAAAAACCTGAAAAATAACAGTGCTGTAAGCTTCAGAATTTGAGAAAGAAAATATACGTGTTATTCAGTTCCATTTGTATGATTTAAAATTCTGAGTTAGCTGCACACCCTTTCTGCTCAAATTTATAATGTCTTAGATTACTTGCCTCTGATATAAGCTAGACAAATCATTTTGCCACTTTACCACTCTGAAAGGATAACTTTGCTTCTTGCTATTATAAGAAACCTTGTCACTGCTCTTGCACACAATATTTATTATACAAATCAGGCTTCATGAGAAACTATATACAGTATCCGCGTAAATATTCGAGAAAACTGTCCCTTTACGCTAACGGGTACTGTCACAACGACGTCGTACCCGAAGACCCGTGGTAGAGAGACGGACTATTGTAATAATCGTTCGCTAGCGTCGTATGGGAATGTATAGAGTTCTGTAAGGGACTCAACGTGTTGTACCCGTACTGCATATCAGCGTACATTTTGATGTCGGACTTACTTTCGTTAGGTAGCAACCTGGTGATGGAGAACGGATGGTTCGAGGGCGTGTACCCAGCCGTGGGTTCCTGCTTCAGATGATGGTTCACGGAACCGTGGTGCAACATCGCTTGGTGCTCGCTGGACAACGCCAAGTGGTTGTTCCTGGTGATCATCGCCGACAGCTCTTCGTGGGTCATGTTCTGAGACTGATGGTGTTGCATGTGGAGGTCGTTCGCGTTCAGCAGGTTCATCTGGTCCACGTCCAACTTCGTGGGGTGGATCAACATCGAGCCTATGTTGTTGTCGTTCGCTTTGTCCAGGTGGTGTGGAGTCTTCTCCTCGCTGTGTTGCAGAGGCGTCTTCTTGCCGGAGCTGTTGCTGTTGTCCACGCTATTCGAGGGACTTTTATGCGCGGCTCTCATCAACTCCTTCTTCTCGTCTTTGAACCGTTTTTGCCGTCGGAGGTAACAACCGTTTTCGAACATGTTTCCAGAGTCCGGGTGCAAACTCCAAAACGAGCCTTTGCCAGGCTTGTCAGGCGTGCGAGGTACTTTTATAAAGCAGTCGTTGAACGACAAAGAATGCCTTATAGAGTTCTGCCAACGTTGCTGATTTTGTCGATAGAACGGAAACAGATCCATAATGAACTGGTAGATCTCTGAAAGCGTCAGCATTTTCTGCGGACTGTTCTGAATCGCCATCGTGATCAAAGATATATAAGAATACGGCGGTTTGGCATGGGTGTAAGACCTCCTATACGTCTTATCGGCTCTAGCTCGTTGCAACGCAGAATTAGGAGACGTATCACCACCACTCAAATCACCACGACCGATCGTAGCACTGTAATTGTTGATTCCAGGCATGGCAGCCCCCATACAAGCATTCATATTCGATATGGGCGACCCTATGGTGGTATACCCCAGCTGCGAGGTCTCGTTCATCTGCTGACCGTCCATCCTGGCGCTGAGTCTGTTCATGGGCATGCTGGAGGTCATCCCGGAATTGAGCATGCTGGTGCCGAACATGGGAGTCTGCGGGGAGCAGTTCATCTGGTGCATGGCTGCCATGGAGTTCATCGAGTAGGTCGGCGTCATGGGGGCCATGGCGTTCGTCGACGTCGGCATAGAGTTCACCTCCGGATAGAGCTTTTGCGTTAACATCGCACCGTCGTGATGGTATTCTTCACTATTCCGCACAACCGCAAACAAACTGATCAATCGTCGATCCTTCCGGGTTTGTGTTTTATTGTTTACATCACGATCCGCGCTTCACAAACAAGTTAACACTTTGAGTATGCCAAACCTAACACTGATTGGAAAAACAAATACTCCTCGCTACGGTGTTTACACAGACACTAGACGGCCGATGTGAAGTACCAAGAGCTTTGGGTAGTCAAATACGGGAGGGAGGTGGGTGGGCCGTTACCCTGACGACGCGCCGACCAATGCGCGTCGTGGAACGGCGGTTTCCATGGCGACCGTAGGGCCAAGCGAGGAGCGGATTGGAGGACGGCGGCGATAAGATATGGAAATCCGGTTTGGGTTCCGTGGGGAAGGAGGGGAGACACTCCCACGTCGCCGCGCTACGCCACTGGTGAGGGAAATCGGAACTACGCGGGACGCGCTAAGGTCGGAAAGCTGCGATTGCAGTTTTGCGTCGGGTGATTTCTTAGAAAATTGTTGTTTTATTATGCAGCTTTGGCGATTGGATTTACAAAGTCATATAGCTAAAGTAGTCGAATCGAAAAAGGTGATTAGGTATCAAAGTCCCCCAGCTACGGATGAAATATGGATATCAATTAATTCGTCTAAGTGGAACTATAAGTGAAAGATCAAGTAGGTAATTTTAAGGTAATTATGAGCTAGTGAACATTTTTCTGTTTTCATGTGGTGCTATTTAACTTTCGTTCACGATACCACAGCCACACAATAATTTTTTATCTAAAAAGCATGTTTTGTCTTGGTTGTATTCGCCTTCTGTCAGGTTTTTCCCGTCGCATTCCGTCCAGTCTTTTTTTTCTTTAAGCTAGTTGTTAACTTATTAGGCCATGTATATTTTTTCTGTTCCATGTGTGGTTCCTTTATTATATTTTTCTAGGTAGGTAGGTATACGTCTCTGGTCTGTTCTAAATGAGCTCTAGGTACCTACTCTTACCATCTATTTTTTGGTTGCTGTTCCACATTTTCATTTCTGAGTAAGAGGAAATTCTACTTCAACTTTTTTTCCAACATAGCTTCATCTACGTTCATCAGCTTTGTAGGTATCATGTAGGTACCTAATTGTTCAAATAAATGACTATTATTTCCTCACTGGAAACGTCAGTATATTTGGTATATTATTCCGAACGCTGCTGAATATAGGTAGGTACAGCCTATCTAACTGTAAAATTACCTAGTCGTTAACTGTTGTCCATTGAATTTTTTTCACCAAGTAGACAGGGCCGTTCCTGGGGTCATACGCGCCCTGGTGCAAGCTAAAAATTGCTGCCCTTTGCATAGCGGGAGATAAAATGGGGTATAAATGGATTAGATCTAAAATCGGTAAAATCGATATACCTACTTGTATAGTATATTCCAGGTTACTTACGTTATTCGAACGGGGCATTATGGCTAAAGTATTTGATTAAAAAGAAAATAGTAATCTTGCATGGACAGGGGCCCATTAAGGCTACATTTTAAAAATATTTTCATGTTATACAGGGTGTTCACAAAACACGAAACGTATCAAAGTTACAGTTTTTTAAATAAAACACCCTGTATATTATTAGATTATTACATATTCGAATTCCTTAGTAAATTCTAGTGTGACTTGTATCACACCTGAGCCAGCGAACTGTTTAGGTGTAAATCACCATTTTCGGTACAAGTAGATGTCTGAAAAAAATTAAACATAGCAGAAATTATAAAATTTAGAAGGCTGTAACTTTGCCGGATTACTAAGCATGAAACTTAGGTTAGACGATCAATTTGTATTGTGTTTGTGCTTGGAGAAATCGGTCGATTAGTTAAGGAGACTTCAATCAGAGATAAACTTGATTTTTTCAAACGGGAATGCCTAATTTTTTTATACGATTGAATGTAAAATTTGATAGCCTTTCTGATGCTATAAGGGAGTGAATGTCAGTCTCTGGTAGTTTGCATTTATTTTCAAATTTTCAATCAAATGGTGTTTTTTATTGTTTCTACCTATAATGAACCTAGCAAATCGTGAAATATAAACAAAACCATGTTCATATGAGAGAAAATAGTTAACTTAGAAGAAACCACGGCGGTAACATATTTAAGGTCAAAGAGAATCTGGAGTATGACAGAAACAGATATTTTTCACAGCCTACTGGCTACTGTAATGCACTAGAAGTTAAAAATTTTCAAAACAATTAAAAATCCTGAAATGAAAGAAAAACTGCCAGCGATTGTTGCTCCAGCATGCAATTATCAATAACATGTAATGGTGTAAAAAAGTAGTAATTTGCGTTAAAGTAAAGATACCTCTGACTGCAAAAATCAGCAAGATCGCAAAGAAGGAATACTGACAAATCAGATTTAAATTTTCTCTGTTCTAAAAGGTTTTGCGCCCCATAACGTCCAGCGCCCTGGTGCCTTGCACCACTTGCACCACCGGGTAGGCACGGCCCTGCAAGTAGATATAGGGATTGAACATATCTCTTTCACGAATCTTTTTTTGAATAAATATCCCAAATACCAATTATTTATTCGCGATACATTTTGAATAAAATGTGTAATATACAAATTGATATAGATACTTGCATTCCGAAAGGCAGATAGGTAGGTATCCATCAAGCCATCGACCATGGAGATATACAAAACAGATAGACAGATAGGTACCTATAGGTAGGTATAGTATGGTTACTTGATTTATGTAATTGAATTGCTGAAACTTATCCTGAACGACCAATCTCTGTTTGTTGAGTCGAAGGTTGTTTATTAGACGTATTTTCAATAAACGCCGATATTCCTCAGGGATCTGTCTTATCCCTTACACTATCTCTGTTGTATACAACGAGTTGCTGGAAATAACATTCAATCCATCCCAGGAGACTGTATACTTACGTTGGCGACCGCAGCATGCCTCACAGATCAACGTAAATATCAAAACAAATATCAAGTATGGGGATTAGTAAATAGATTATCTACAGATCAACGTACAGAAAACTCAGGCAACAACACTTACAAAGAAGTCTCACGTTGGCTTACCAACTGTGGAAATGAAGCAGGGTCACTCCATAGTCGAGTCACCTTCCGTCAAGCTTTTGGGGATCCAAATCAACAATAACATGTCCTGACATAACCACGTCGTCAGTATTGGTAAAACGGTATGCCAGAAGCTTGGAGTTTTGTTCCGCTGTAGGAAGCTGTATACACCAGAGCAACTACTGCTGCTCTACAAGGCACAGATACGACTATTGCTGAAGTATTGTTCCCATGTGTGGAGAACCACCCTCTAAAGCGCTGGACACTATCCAGAAGAGAGCAATTAGACTAATCGATATGCCTAACCTCTTAAAGGCCCTCCACAGCCTGGAAAATCGAAGAAGGGTGGTTGACTTGTCCCTATTTTATACATTCTATCACGGAAGATGTTCGAGTGAGCTCTCCCAGATAATAACACCAAAAGCCGTCTGGACGAGCAATACTAGAGAGGCAGGGTTTCAAATCTAACGTGCACCATTACTTATCCTCTCTCAGCGCTGCTACAGCGCCATAGCCTTCAACCTTTGCGAAAGGCTGATCATAAAAAATAGTTAGTAGGTAAATTTCCCAACATGACATGAGGCAATAATGATTCGCAGAAGGCTGCATGCTGCTGCATGTTGAGACATGTTTATACGTGCATAGCCGCACCAAGTTGATGAACTCAAAGTGTTCATGTTCATTAGCAGTGAGAGTGAAAAAAATACTTGCGATGTCATCGTGGTCATGAAAGGGCTGATTTGCGTTACCACTTTGTGCGTGGTTTAAATACAGACCAGCTTAGAGGAGATTACTTGAGCTTGAGCACTAGGCGATGCAAGTGACCCGACGTGTACACGCTGTGGCGAGGAGGAAGATTCCTCGGCAGATATTCTATGTCTAGAGATGTGTAGAACGATTCTGATGCGATCCGGTTCATTGATCCGGATCTTTAAGGTGATCTAACTGAACCGAATCCTAAATTTAAACTCAACGGATCAGTCGGGTCACAAATCCGGCGGCTTGTTCATTCAGAATCACAAAGCAGGATGGTGCGTGCCACGGCGATATATGTCGGTCAGTCGATCTGACGATTGGCGATGTGTTCAGTTTTTGGTTCAGTGTTCTGCTGAAGCTAAATGATAGCCATAATGCTGAATGTTCTGGGATCTGAATTTAAAGGAATATTTAGATAGATATTTTAGGGCGAATAATAAATTAATATTTTTCGTGTATGATGAGTTGTGGCTGTTTATAGTACAGACAAAAAATTACTTTTACGTGCCAGGAGTGTATTTTAACAAATACGAGAAACTCAAAACTGAATAACTATTTAAATCTAAACGTTTTATAAGGAGTAGTATTAATACATATGCATCTTCTAGGTACATATTTATAAAGAAAATAAATCATCTGATATAAAAATAAAACAAATTATACATGAAGTGCATACTGTACTGGGTCATTTCTGTCTGCACCGAGTACCCAGATTGGGCGGTTCCCTCGTGCTTCGATCAAGATCGAAGGTGAACGATTGCATTCGCTAGTCGGGTAGTCGGCATCCGACTGACCCGTGAACCGGATCACTGTTCCGGATCTTTGAGGTGTTCTAGATCCGCTGATCCGCATCTTAAAAATGACCCGATATGCCCGTCTCTATCTACGTCGCTTTGAAGCCTTTGGGTATCTCAGGCAGACCATACTATGTTGAAGGGTTCTTGAACCTGGGGATATAAGATGGGCAGGACCCAAGGCCATCCTTACCTTTGGTATGGGGGCTGGACCTGCTTCAATATGCTGGTTCAGTTTACTATCTGTTCTACAAAGGGTAACTTCGTCTATTTTATGAGTGTATTCAATGTTACTTGTTTCAATTATTAGAAGACAGATATTAAGATAGAGTTTGTTGAGTGTACACCATGGATAGACGAGATTTAGATTAGCTTGAAAACAGTAGCATTCATAATGTTCTGTAGGTACATCTGAAAGTATCTTTAAGTCATCTGCGTAAAGCAGGCTATTACAATTTAGTGGCCGAGGCAAATGATTGACGAAGATCTGAAACAGAAGCGGGCCTACATTAGAGCCTTATGAAACTCCGATGACGCAATAAGCTCATCAGATTTAATTAATCATAGTAGACATATTGCAACGTACTTATTGAACAATTTTATGATGCTGTCAATACAGCCAAAGCTAGATAATTTATCCAAAGGATGGTACGATCTATCTTGTCGAAGGCTTTAGAGAAGTCTGCATAAAGAAATCCCATCCACCTGACTCTGCTTAATAATAGTTGGAGACATACTGCATAAAAATCGCCAGGCTTGAAACTAACCCTATTCCGACTAACTACAGACCTATAGCTCTGCTTTCTGTAATCAGTAAAGTGATGGAGGGATGCGTCAACCAAGAGCTCATTAAATATCTAGAGCTCCATCACTTAATCAACGACAGACAATATGGATTCCGACACCAAAGATCAACTGGAGACCTCCTGGCTTACGTCACACATGTGCGGAGCAAACTCATCCAGTCATTTGGCATTCGATCAACTGTGGTATGCAGCTCTCCTAAACAAACTCCCGTCTTATGGGCTCCCCGTTAAGCTCTGCGGTTGACTCGCAGACTTCCTCTCAGGTCGGAGAATCTCTGTCGTGGTAGACGGCTTTTCCTCTTCTTTCCGTAGCATCAATGCCGGGGTTCCGCAGGGATCGGTATTGGCTCCGACATTGTTTCTGCTTCATATTAATGATCTACTCTCTAGCACTACAAACCCAATCCACAGTTTTGCGGATGACAGTACGCTGCATGCAGGCATCATGAGCAATAGACCGATCTCTGTGGTCGAGCTGGAACGCAGAAGACTGGCAATGGCAGCTTCACTTTCAAAGGATCTCGATACCATTACCGCTTGGGGGCTTAAGAATATGGTTAAATTTAATGCCTCCAAGACCCAGTATTGTACGCTATCAAACAAGAAGTGCCCAAGCCAACACCAGGTTCTAATGAACAACCAGGCTCTGCCAAGGAATCACTCATTCAAGCTGTTAGGAGTCAACATTACAGAAAATCTGATCTGGCACGAACACGTTGCGTCAGTTGCAACAGCTGCTGGTAAAAAGCTTGGGTACCTATTTAGAGCCAGAAAGTATTTCTCACCATGTAACCTCCTCACGCTATATAAAGCCCAGATAAGACCTTGCCTGGAGTATTGTTCTCATGTCTGGGGAGCTGCTGCCCCTACTACCCTGGCTATAGTAGATGCCGTCCAGAGAAGGGCAATTCGACTAATTGGCGATCCGGCCTTTACGCGCCACCTTTTGTCACGTTGTGTTATTGGTGACCTCTCACTCTTCTACCGATATTCCAACGGAATCTGCTCCTCTGAGCTATCCTCTATCGTTCCGCCGCTCACTGCTCCTATCAGATGTACCCGTGCGACTGCTGCAAGTGCTGCATCTCATCCTAAGACGATCGTTCTTCATACATCAAGAACTGAGCGGGTGTCCAAGGCTTGGAATGGACTGCCAGAAGATGTATTTATTGGGCCTGCGGGTACTGGCCCATTCAAATCCCGCGTTAACAAACTTCCCCAAACATAACCCTTTCACAGCAGCCGCGGTTCTCTGGTATTAGTTGGTATTAGGCTCTGCCTGCGCGGTCTGCTCAGTTTAAAAAAAACCGTGTTGATTAATAGCCAGCAGACATGTATCCAGGATTTAGTTTTTTTTTGGGGGGGGGGGTGCATGTTAGGCTTGCGAAAAATCTTTAGTCAGACGTGTGCATTTTTTGTGGATTACTTAACGTTTCAGGGAGGGGGGGGGCAGACCCCCTGGACCCCCTCCCCTAAATACTTACGTGCCTGATAGGAAACTGATTATTATCAATGAGTGGGTAGATGTGATCGTATAGAGGGCTTTCAAAAGCCTTCTAAAATTAGATAATATGGGTCTGTAATTAGTACGAGTAATTTGGGATCTATCTCCATTTTTTAGAATGGGACAGATTTACGTTTTCTTTAAGAGCAGGAAATGCGAGCAGCGTCTTGCAATAAGGCAATCAAAGGAACTACAAAAACTTCAGCACGATAGTTTACCAAAAATGGGGGGATATCGTCAGGTCCCGATGTACATTCATCCTTAAACATCCTTTAATACTGTAAAGTAGTAAGATCTATGAAATATCTTTACCTTTATCTAAGAAAGACCTCATAACATCGCAGTGAACTTCGGGTGTCTGTATGGCCGACATCATCGAGGAGCTCGATATACATTTAAATCGTTTGCGTTCTAATCCTCAGTCAATGTAGATGTTCGCATAAAAAGCAAATATTGTTGTTTGTCAAACAATCGCTGATTATGCACAGACTTAATAAATAATTTTACTCTCTCCCTCTCCTTCCCTCCTGCTCGTTGCGTTGGCCGTTTCCGTATACGCCGACGGACTGGGGAACATCGCGTGTAGGAACAGCATATACATGTACCAGTAGCGCAACGCTACACGATTGGCAGAGGTAGATCCTAAATTATTATAAGCCGAGCGGAGAGCCCGTAAAAATAAAAAATGCGTATGGCAGTAAGAAAGCAGTTGTTTTGACATTACAACAGCGGCTTAAGTGTTGATCTAATTCATCAGCATTATCCTAAAAACGAAATAAAAAACTGATTAACTAAAAAATAATAATAATTCCCAAAAATATAAAATAAATAATATCCCCATAAAATAAAAATCAAATAAATATATAATAAATAGTTTTAATAATTGTTCAAACATATGACCTGGCTGGGTTTCGTAATATGAGAGCTGGTCATAAAACTCCGTCCTAACATTCGACAATACTTCTGGTGTTATGGAGTTATATAGTGCCGTTGAATATTTTGGCTCTTAACTCTTCTAAATTAGCAGGTCTCTCATGTGGATATCTGTAAATTAGTGGCAATACAAAAAAACTTTGAGAGGGATTAAATCCAGTGACCTTGCCGGCCATGGTATACCTCCAGCACAATGAGCCTTTCAAGAAAAGTTGTTCTTAAAAATCCCTGAACTGCCCATGTATTATGCGCGGAGTAACCATCTTCCTGAAACCAAATTTCAATCTTTCCCCATTTATGTTGCCATTAATAACAAAAGGTGAGGTCATACAAGGTTATCGCCTTAAAATCCGGCCCAAATATTTATGTTTTGAGTATTCTTAATGACACACTCAAATATTTATTTATATGATTTTCTCTGTCATTATTTTACAGAACTCCATCCTCTGATACAACCATCTGGGAACATTTCCTGGGCTGTTTTTAATTTGTAGGATTATAGGCTCATTTTTTGCCATAAAGACACATACATTTACATCTCTCTAGATTATTTCTTCAGGGATTCCTCGTTATACCATTTAACACATTCGTTAATGCATCCCAATTATTCAAACTGATAAAAATTATTCAAAATTGTTTGAATACTCGGAACTTGTTGACCCACATATGCAGAAAATCGCCCCATAACTTCTTTAGCACCTTCAGCTTTTAAATACCACTTGAATGAATTAATGAAAGAGGAGATAGGCTTTGTGTGACCAGAACCACGAGTGCATAGGCCTACAAGCGGACGCTTATGCACCTCTCATGACCCTAGTTCCCAAGTCCAGCCCTCATCGCAAAGGTGAGGATAACTTTGGGTCCTGCCCATCTATATCCTCGGGTTTAAGAACCCTTGAACCTAATATGGTCTGTTTGTGACACCCAAGGGCTACACAGCGACACAGAATGTATGCCAAGGACTCTTCCTCCTCGCCACAGCGTGTACACGTCGGATAACTTGCCACCCCCATTACATACAAGTGACGTTTGAAGGTGTTATGGCCAGACAGCAGGCTGACAAGTAACCGTAACAGGCTTCTGTCGAGTGAGAGACAGGACTACCCCACCTTGGCTAAAAGTCCTTAAAACAAGTTCCCTAGCTTAACGAAATGTCTAGAGATTCCTCTCTATCTCATAATATGCTGATTTTGCAACCACACTTCTGTTTTCCTTCTAGTGCCTTCTACCTGCTGCCAACCCCACAGCCGGCTCAGGAGCCAGGAAATTGTCTGAATGTCTCGATTTTTCTAGATGGTTCGATGAAGTATATAAGGCGCCACGAGTAGCGTGGCAGTAGTTCAGTTGAGTTGTAGCTGAGATAAGGTTAAGAGATATTGTATTGAGTTGTGCAGTGAAACAGTAAAAGTTACGTCCACTTTGATTCCTTTGGTGAAGAAAAAGAGGCCGTCGAGACAATATTACCCGTGTCAGGTATACTGTTAGCGGCCTTGCACATTTGGGCAATTGGCGCTTTACACATTAAACTTGTGTATGATCTCTTTGACATAATAAAGGAACTGTGGTGTGATCTTGGCAGATTCGCCCTTCCATTACATAATACGAAATACATCGATCAAGATCCTCTGCATCATAATAACAATGGGCGTACCCTTATAATTGTAGAGAGTAGCACTGCTGGCTTATGAATATGCTGTGGTGTAGATACTATCGATTCCACTCCAGGCCTCCGTGCGTGTGTATACGGCAGAGCAAACTCCGGCCTCAATTAGACTGTCATTGAGGAGGCTCTTATCCTTTCGGTATCATGCTGTATACCAAAACGCCAAGTGGCTCCACTCAGTAATAGCAACAGTTTTGCAGTTTACAGATTCGCTAGAAACATGCAGATCGGTATTTTGTGGAGAGAGCATTTTTCCAAAAAGTTGTATTCCAGATTGTTTATTGATGATTAATTTGCCATAACCAACTCCTCTCAATTTTTTTCATATCTGTGATACTAATAATACAGTGCTTAATTTCATCACAATATCGCAACCATTTGAACCATTAGCCAGCGAAGATAAAAGGAGTACCGCGAGGTGGACCTCCTACTAAACAAATCAATTGCGGCAAAATATGTCACAGTGGCTGTCGAGGTAAGACATATAGTTTTACTAATCCTAATTGAAACCAACCAAACTACCGGGTCAGTTCGATAAATAGTAACAGCCTATGTAAATTAGTGCAAAGCAAGCGTTTATCAATTAAGGACCTAAAGCCTCAACTGACGGTCACTCCAGAGGAGAGATGAATGGACTTGGGTAAGACCACTTGGCAATTAGTTGTTAAAGCGTTAAATAATAATTACCAAGATTGTGATTTGGTATTGTAAAAGTAAAAAAATGTAAGTAAAAATATGAGAAGGCACCGTAGCTCCCTTTCCTAGGTTCTATAGCGTGGTGGCGTCAAGCAGAATATAATCCTAGCGAGAGGTTGCGGCCGGAGTTGGGGGCCTCCTGATGCACTCCGTGGTCTCCTAGGTTCAGGACAAGGGACCGTTGATTGGAATATAAGTGCAACTTGCACAATTAGCAGCGGCGAGACTGATATAGATCTTAGCGGAAGCGATATGTGTAAGATGCAGGTTGTAGCCGTTGGGAAACAAATTCCTCGACAGTCATTCCACAGAGTCGAAGTTCTCCAGAAGAAGGAATGCAGGAGGAGAGTAGGGACCTTGACCTGGTAAAGATAAGCTCGCAGAACCTCTCTCCTCGTTCGAATGCCCTTTGATGCTATCATCTAGTAGAGCTCACTCGAACATCTTCCGTGATAGAATTTGTAAAACCACCCTTCTTCGATGTTCCAGGCTATGGGGGTCCTTTGTGAGGTTAGGTGTATCGATTAGTCTAATTAAAATTTCTCTTCTGGATAGTGTCCAGAAGCTTTAGAGAGTGTTTCGGAGCGCATCCCCACACAATGGGAGTAATACTCCAACGATGATCGGATCTGTGCCTTGTAGAGCAGCAGTAGTTGCTCTGGTGTATACAGCTTCCTACAGCGGAACACCACTCCAAGCTTTTGAAATGCCGTTTTAGCAATACTGACGACGTGGTCATGCCAGGACATGTTATTGTTGATGTTGATCCCCAAAAGCTTGACGGAAGGTGGCTCGACTATTGGGTGGCCCTCCATTTCCACACGTGGGACTTCTTTGTCAGTGTGGTTGACTGAGTTAACTGTACGTTGAATAATTCAACAATACAATAATTATTGTACTTTATTTACTAATACGCACTCGACATCTGTTTTGATATCTACGTTGATCTGTGAGGCATGTTGCTGATGAGAGCGTTGAAATGGTCCTATACTAATTTTGATGTATTCTCACCGAAGTGGATCTCAACAGCTGTAAGTTTCTTCAATAATATTACCTTGAGCACAGGCTAATCAGGATTATTCAAGTTTGACACATTTTTGCACTTCTGTAGGTCATAACACCCCCACCCACAAAATAAGTCCTACTGGGCATTTCGGTTTTGCCAATTTTGACATTCACAACCCCGAACTGGCGATTTCTATCCATTCATGCCACAGATTGGCGACTTCTGGTGATTTTTATGCCAAAAGCTGGCTACATACATATTGATAACCGGACGACATGTTATACTGGTTCTACTGAAACTGCTTTCTTAACGCGAATGGCAGTGAATGTTGTGGGTATGAAGGATGTATGAGGGGTTATGTTTTTGATGATTTTGCCCGTATATACCTTCTTTCTTAGATGAATTGGACAGTATACAGACAGTGGCGTGCCGAAAGGGCCCGCGGGGCCCACGGTGCGGGGGGTCCCGGACATCCGGGGGGCCCCCGCTCAGCCTCGACCTCGACTACCTCGAGCAAGCTTTGTACATAGTAATAGCTATAATACATAATATACTTAATTTTATAGCGATGGAATAATAAGTTTCCAAAATCAAATTAAATATATTGTGCCATATTTTGCCTTTTCAGGACTTATTTTATGGCAAAATTTGACAACACGACAACGTAGTCGAACGTAGAATCCAAAACGGCAAGAGTAAGTGCAACGTTACACTGATGCGACGCGTATCTGTGTCAACGAATTCGAATAGGCTATAGAACAACGCTCTAACAGGCATGTGTGTGTTCCCAAGACCCTGTTGTTATTATTTACTGTGTGCACAAACACGATGTCATTTTTCACAGAAATCTGCAATATTTAAATCTTGTGGAATTGTTTAAAATAGTCTTTTAACTTTTGTACTGTTAACACCCAAAATTTACTGAAAACTATAACAACAAACCCGAAACGATCAACCAAAACAAGATTGCTATTTATATTATTCCACTAATCATGCCATTATTTTTAGAGTTTTTTACCTGCTATCTCGAAAAGGGTGTAGAAACAAAGGGTATACGGGTTTATCAGCGGTCAGTATGTTATAAATACCATTATCAAGCTGTTACTATGGATTGTTTACTTCTTCTAACCTATTCGAATTCGTTGGTGTCGACAAGTTATTTCTGGGAATCCCAGACAGTCGATGCCGATGCGTTGGCGCTTACGTACGGCTCAAGCAGAACGATCATTTTCAAAACTAAAACTAATAAAAAGTTTCCCAAAATCGACACTGGGTGAATCGTGCTTAAGTCCTTTGGCATCAATTTCTATAGAAAATGAACGGGCAGAAGGCATAGGTTTAGACCAAATAGTTGATACATTCGTTGCTTTACATACAAAAAATAGTTTTTTTCTTTACATGAAATGCAAGTCAAATCATAATAATAACATTTTTAGAGTTAAGGAGAGTGTTGTGTCGTGTTAGTAATCTTCTTTAACTAAGCATAATTATATCTCAAATTCTGTAGTTTTCTAAACCTAAAACTCATAGTGGCCTTATAATATAGATGGAGTTTGTTACATTAATGTGATTAATCGAAAGAAAAAAATAAACATATAAAGCTGAGGTCACACCAAATGTTTTCTATCTATAAACCGATTTGAAATATTATTTTTTTATATAGAGGGGGGCCCCGTGAAAGAAATTGCGGGGGGGCCCCACATCTGACACCATGTATGATTCGGAAAACGAATTATAAAAACGGCAACTGGCTTGCTTAATAGTTTATTCAACAGTAACGACAATACAAAATACTCCGTTCATTTTCTTGTATCTGTCCTCTGACATGGTGCTTGACACCCCAATCATATATGACAATCAATTGCATATAACGTACGTATCATACATCTTCCCCCTTATAAATCTAACCTTGAGGGTTTTTTAACAACTCGACCTGACCTAGTTCTTACACTGCTGGGAGCATTTCTGGGTTCAACTTCAAACACTGTTGTACCAGAATTTGGTGTAGAAGCATTAGCTTGTGACGTATTATCACTGTGTATATCACCTTTAAAACTACAGTGAACAACATCGTCACAATCAGATATGCTTCCAGGCTTATATAGATTTGTTGATGGTTTTATGTCAATTCTATTTCTTCTCACTAAATTTCCTGAAGCATCTTTAACAATGTAAGATCTGGGTGTTTCATGCTTATCAACTACTTGGCCCTGCTCCCAAGTTTTACTCTTATGATTATATAGAGTTACATTATCATATTTGGTTGTAGTTCATTCAGATCTTTTGCATGTTGATTATAACGTTTAACATTTTGCGCTTGCCTCACTTTAAATTTCTCATCAACATTAGTACACAACTTAGGAGATAATAAATCAGCTGAGATAGGGATCTTAGTTTTGCATACTCTACTCATCAACAGTTGTGATGGGGAATATTCAATGAATTTTAATGGTGAATTCCGATACTGCAACAGATATTCATATATATCCTTACCCTCCTCAATTAATTTTTTTACCATGCCTTTGGCAATTCCCACAGCCCTTTCAACTAATGCATTAGATTGTGGATAGTTTGGACTCCTAGTTTGTATTTTAAAATTCCATTCCTTAGAAAAATCTTTCATACTAAAACTACTGAAGGGTATTTTGTCACAAATTAAAATATCAGGGCAGCCAAATTTGGAAAATATAGATTTTAATTTAAGTATTACCTCCTTAGCTGATTTATCTTTCAGACTTACAATCTCTAACCACTTAGAGTAACTATCCACAACAACTAAATATGATTTATTACCCAACGAAAATATATCACTACTTATTCTTTCCCAGGGCCTGTGTGGTATATCAAGTGGTTTCAAAGTTTCTTTTTGATTTTTTCTCGCATAACGTTCACACATTTTACAATTTTTTACAGACGATGTGTCGTTACATAATAGTTATATCTCATCGAAAAACTAACCACTTCCCCCGGTGGAGAGGGCACTAAGTAAGTAGGCTGATCTCCGTATAGAGCAAATCTACCGGACGTATTCTTCCCGTCGCGTTATCTTCCGCATTCACTTCTTGCGGCCGGCGTGGCGGCGGCTTCTTGCATATTCATGACCCCGGACCGTGCCTCGACTACCTCGCTCCACCGATACATCATCCCTGATGATGGCCGTTCCCATTAAACCGCCGTTTAGACGGTATCTGTTCCAGCCAGGCATGCCCGCCGCCACCGTCCCGTCCCACCGACAATCTGCCAACTCGGCTGAAAATCACGAACGACCTCGACGCTCGCTCTATGCCTCCCCCGCTCACCCCCGATGCATTTCGTCTTTTATATTTTGGTTTTGTGGGCACTTTGTTGCATCGATACGTTAAAACTTTTCTTTTTTTTGGAAAATGATGCACTGAACGAACACAAAAGTTCCTATGGGTATACACTTAGACAAGGAAAGAGAGAGGACGGAACGCGCGACTGACATTTCTGTTACCAAAAAGTACCAAAAATGTACCAAAAGCGCTAGTAATTTACCTGTGATAAGTGATTCCTGGCTGCTTCCTGCTGCTGTACCTTTACAATCGTAACCATTATGCACACCATAATCTTTTACAATGATTGGTCTTAAAAACGCTAAATATCATAAAAAATATTTTGGTGACTATTCATTTTCGGTAACAGCTAATGACAGCTAATTCATATACCATCAAACGGGCGTGCGGTATCCCCTCTCTTTCCTTATCTAAGGGTATACACGATTGGCAAGGTTCGATCCGGAGTGCGAAATCTCCCATGCAACTAACAGAGAAGGTACATATACAGCAAAGCCATCAGTTAAAAGCAAGAAAGCAAGGAAAAACACAACCAAAAAGTCAAGAACAAGCTCCTCTCATGTGCTAGCTAGTCCAGAACATTCTGGTCTGTACCTAAGGCTGTTAGTCAAAACTTTTGCGGTTTGTCAATACCACCGTTGACCAGATAAGACAATAGGACAAGTCCATCGCTTCTACTCCTAAAACCCATTCTACTGTAGACTTCCAAGGAAGTTCTCTGGCCATCACCATAAACGTGAACTCGAGAATGGCAGAGGTAAAATTTCAACATCGAGATGTAAAAAGCATCCTCCAAAAACTAAACACGAAGAAAGCTAATGGTCCTGACCAAATTCCAGCCATTGTCCTTCAACGCTGTTCCACTGAGCTTGCACCTATTCTTTGCAAGTTCTTCAAACTATCGTATGCGCGAAGCTGTTTCCCACTGCATGGAAGATATGCTGCGTGTAACCCATTCCTAAGAAAGGCAAAAAAATCGATCATATCAATAATTATAGACCTGTGGCTCTTCTCAGCATCATTGCTAAGGTTATGGAGAGCTCCTGAAATACCTGGATAACAAGAACATCATAAATGATCGCCAGTATGGCTTCTGTAAGCATAGTTCTACGGGTGATCTCCTGGCCTACGTCACCCACTTGTGGAATTGCAAATCATGAAGCCTCCCGTGTTGTTGCATTTGACATATCGAAAGCCTTCGATGAGTGTGGCATGAGCGAATTCCGGTCAAGCTTGCTGCTTATAGACTACCACCTGGCCTGCGCCAGTGGCTGAACAACTTTTTGAACGACTGATATCTGTTGTAGTCGAAGACTGTTCATCTGACGCATTTTCAATAAACGGCAGTGATCCTCAGAGATTTGTCCTATCCCCTGTCTCTCCTGTATGTACTTCCAATCCAATCTGCAGCTTCGCAGACGACAGTACATTATATCATGCATGGAACTATAAATAGGCAAGCCCCTATCATTCCAGGAGACGCTACGTCGCGTCGAAGACAGCAACATGCCACACAGATCAACGCAGTTATCAAATTAACAATTCTCGAGTGGGGATTAGTAAACAAAGTACAGTTTAACATACAGAAAACTCAGGCAACAACACTGACAGCGAAGCATCACGTTGGCTCACCAACTGTGAAAATAGAGGGTCACCAATTGGTCGAGTCACCTTTCGTCAAGCTTTTGGGAATCAAAATCAACAATAACATGTCCTGGCACTGCCACGTAGTCAGTATTGCTAAAACGGCATCCTAGAGACTTGCAGTTTTGTTTCGCTATAGAAAGCTGTATACACCAGAGCAACTACTGCCGCTCTACAAGGCACAGATCCGACCACCGTTGGAGTATTACTCCCTTATGAGGGGATGTGCTCCGAAGCACTCTCTAAAGCTTCTGGACACTGTCCAGAAGAGTGCAATTGGACTAGTCGATACGCTTGACCTCACAAAGGACCTCCGTAGCCTGGCACATCAAAGAAGGGTGGCTGACCTGTCCCTGTTTTACATATTCTATCACGGAAGATGTTCGAGTGAGCTGTCCCAGATAATAACACCGAAGGTAGTCCGAACGAGGAACAGTAGAAAGGATCTCCGAGCTCATCCTCAGCAGGTCAAGGTCCCTACTCCTCGAACCAGCCTCCTCCAGTATTCCTTCTTTTGGAGAACTTGACGTCGCCTGGGAGTTTGTTTCCAGACGACTACAACCTACATCGTATATCCTGCGTGTCGTAAAACCGTAAAAGGCGACTAGAAGGAACCGAACTACTGTCGGTATAAGCAGTAACGTCTTCTCAACCAACAGCTTAGGGTGGACGAGTTGAGAAGAGTCAGGACACCTTCTTATCCTTGGGGTGAGAAATTGCCCCTAAAGGCGGATGAACCAGTAGATACTATCTGGTCAACGGCATGAGGATGCAGAAAGCAAATGGGAAACTACTGCATTAAAGATCTTAAAGATATCTCAAGAGAAACTCGTAAAATGACTAAATGCATTTTACGAGTTCACAACAAATCTGTAAAGACATTGTGACTATGATGATGACAACCTACACGACGACTGATGAAAACAAGACAAAAACATATAAACTTGATTTGACTACATAAGTGGCATATTATATGATTGGTCCCTTTTTATAATTTCTCAAAACTTTTATGAATGATGTGCATCTCATGTGTTTGTTTTTGTTTAAACGTTTCTTTAACAACAACAGCAACAGCAAACAACTTTAAAAAACTTTTTCTTTCTCATAGAGAATGAAAATACATGTTTCGAAACTTCGGCAAATTTGAACTAAAGTTTATGTCATTTTAACCCTATCACCAAAGAAAAACAAAATAACTACATAAAATAGCTTTTAAAAAGAAGTGCCGTAAAATCATTAACTTTACATTTAAACTTCATACGAGTATATTATTTTATCCTTATCTCGGATGCGAAAATTGGAGTTGGCAACTCGTACGCTTCTTATTCTTCATCATATGATCCGAAGCAAGTGATAAACATCCTTTGGGGGTATCCTGTGTAGACGTCCTTCTGGTATCCGCTTGAACAAATATTATTCCAATACATTCGCTTGCAAAATTATTTATGAAAACTTTTACTTGTTTCAGCGGCAACATCAGCCGCGTCTGTTTATGAAAGCATTCCTGATCTATCAGTCGTTGTGTGGTAGTTGATGCATACGTGAGCCAAGAGCCGGACGATGACTGGACAGATCCATTGATGGGCAACCTTCGGAATGGGAGTAAATTAGCACTCATAACACTCGAGGTGCGGAGTGCCTGCTTAGATGAGACAATCGCGGCTCGAAGACGTAGACGGAGACTCTCCAGCATCGCACAGATCGAAGAACTGGTTAATGGACCACACACGACCGGCTCTCTTGACACTCTCGGCTAGTAATGACCGATGGCTCACGCGGTGTTGTCATTTCTCCACAATTGGCTTTGTGAAACAGGATTTTTATTCGAAACTTTGTAATTACTCATGACCGACTTTACTCACTAGGCCGGAGCATTGAAATATGGCAACATTGAATCGGGGGCCGAGCTTTTATTTGTTGCTAAGTCATTAGTGTAATCTTCCAGAGCAAAAAATAAGATTGGAAGGTGATTGTTAATGTGTTTCTAATTATTTACCTGCACAAACGAAACTATACAGATAAAAAGATGCCTACAAAGTGTGTAGTACCAGGTTGCAATAGCAATTGTGCTTCAAATATAGGACATACCAAACCATGGCCGAACATAACCTTCCATAAAAAGAACATTGCAAGGTGATTTTTAATGTGTTTCTAATTATTTACCTGCACAAATGAAACTATAAAGATAAAACATGCCTGCAAAGTGTGTAGTACCAGGTTGCACTAGCAATTGTGCTTCCGATAAAGGACATAAACAGAAGTGGGTGAACGGTATTCCTCGTAAGGGCTGGTTATATTTATAAGAATAAAGACAATAATTTACAAACATTTCAAAGGATAAGACCTATCTTAAAGCACAATGTGGTACCTACAATGTTTTCTGGACCTCCCAAATATCACAGAAAAATACAGTTAATAGAACTCATCTGGGCATGCATCTGGGTACACCTACGAAACGATTTGATAGTGAAAGGGAATCAAGACCAGCAAGAATGGCTTCACAGTGACCTAATAGTGAATTTTTCTAGCTCAAGTGACAATTTACAAAGTGAATTGAGTGTTCATTTAAGTGGAAGTGGAAGTGGCAGCAGGAAACAGGTTGCGTTTATTTTTATTTTGTAGTGTTTGATTACGATGAACCAGACATCAGATGTAAGTGGTATTAGTAGTAGTAGTTCTAAAAAGTATTTTTCTTAATTTATTAACCGAGATGAAATCTAAAACATATAAAATGTAATAATTATTCTGAAACTATAGGCCCACTATTTGACAGCTAAGCCACGTTGCCACACCTAAGGCTCCAGCCTAGTGTAGAGTCGGCCATGAATTACTAGATTGAAAGTCCAACTAGGTCGGGACCTTCAAGCTTGGTAGATAAATAAATAGATAGTTTATTGATGCGTCAAAATAGTCGTAATGTCACATCTAAATTATGGGTATACAACAATAATATTGAAAGAGGAAGCCTGCTGCAGGTCGTGGTAAATTTATTAAATATCAGGAAGGATGTGTACCAATACTGGGAGAAACATAACAGTAAAATATTGTAAAACCCTTATACAAGGCCTGATGGCCTGAGGTGACGATATTTACATACATATATTGTATCCCAATACAATGAACAATGAATCAATAGCTTATCATTCTTGTACATAATTTATATTTACAGTCACAAATCAATAAATCAGATCATGTAGTCTAACACGAAATAAATTCCTGTACAGTGTGAAAACTATGAGTTAACAAGAAGTGGTAAGATAAGATAATTATATAATTTAGAAATCCAGCTATGGTCTTCCTCCCACAAAGGCTGAAAGCATATGGCGCCGTTGAAGCACTGCGAGTTGATAAGTATCGGTGCACGTTAGATTTTAAACGCTGCAGGTTGTAGACATCGGGAAACAAGTTCCCCGGCAGCTCATTCCATAGCGTCTAAGGTCTCCAAAAGAAGGAATGATGGAGGAGACTGGTTCGGGGTGTAGGCACTTCAACCTGGTGAAAATGAGCTCGCAGAGACCCCCTAGTGTTCCTCATTCGGATGGCCATTGGTGTTATTATCTGGAAGAGCTCACTTCAACATATTCCGTGACAGAATCTGTAAAACAGGGACAGGTCGGCCACCCTTCCTTGATGTTCCAGGCTGTGCAGGTCCTTTGTGAGGTTAGACGTATCATTGCTCTATCCTGCTGCTGTGTTGCTTGCCGACTCTGGCAATCAGTGACTTTTTACACAAGGTATAGTATAGATAATAATAAGCTACGAGCGGCTAATGGCCTTTGTAGTCGATGCCGTATGCCTCCAACAAAAAATTTGTAATGCATAAATATGATACTACATACACAGCTTAATTTATTTATTACAATATCGCTATTGTTTATCAGTCCCTAACTATACATATCAGTCCCTAATCAGAGATGTCAGTCCCTAGATGTCTAAATTTACAAAAGTCCAAATATCTCCTAAAATAATGCATAAAGTGACTGGCCGTTTTATACAAGACACAATTGATTGATCACCTATCATGTACACTATCAGGGAATCCAATAGCAAATAAAATATATTTGGGACAAATTACTTCCGAAAGTGGCCTGATTTTTGTGAAAGCACCCAGTATATTTGTTGCAACATAGAAGCTGAATGAATTTGCAGCTCAAGACGAAGTCTGCGATCAAAACCCATCTCTTTTTGAATGTTTGAAATTAGATTACATCATCATAGTCACAATGTTTTAACAGACATGTTGTGAACTCGTAAAATGCATTAGGTCGAAGCTAGCGAGTATTGCCGACATGAATATTATCAGTAGTTTTAAGAACTGTAGCTCGCCTTAGTTCGCGATTTACTGTCAGTTCAGTGGCGCTCTTAATACTCATATCCAGCAACTGTTTCGTCGTACCACCCAGCGTGTAGGGGAACAGGTACTGCGCCGCCCACTCGGGGCATGACCCTGAACTACAAGTTTCTCCATATTATCGCTTCTGTGTATATGTTCGAAAAATGTAAGCATGCTCGTCGACACAATGGAGGATAGTCTCTTTGGATTACCTAGCTCATCCAGTATGGAAACGTTAGTTTGATGGGCGGTATAAGGAACTCTCAGCATTCTTCTTCACGTCCACATTTCAAAAGCATCTATGCGAGCTCGATCTGCCTTTTTAACAGTCCAAGTTTCCGAGGCATACAAAAATATGGAGAACACAAGAGACTGAACCAGCAACATTTTTGTAGCTTTTATGAAATTATGATCACGTCATATTTTAGTAAGCTTTGTCATGGCCACACGTGGCTGTTGAATGCGCCGTCGAATCTCATTTTCACAGCTAAGCTACTTGAACTACTTCACAAGGGCCTATTGACTTTATTTCTCGATAATTATCATTCTCTCTATCTACGATCATAACCTTGGTCTTATTGTAGTTCATACCAAGACCATACGCTGCACTATGTTGTTCTAAGATGTTTAATAGAGCTACTAGTTCTTCCTGAGAAGCGGCAATAAGGGTTGTATGTTCAGCAAATCTTAAGTTGAATATTTTGCTTCAGCCAATAGATATACCTCCATTCCAGTTGTCTAATCATCATCTTACAAAAAAAATAAGCTACGACAAATAATGGACGCCTGGAGTTTTCACCACTAGACACTGAAGGGAAATGGTTCAAGAAAGTAGTCAAGATATCTCACAACAGGTTTTGCAACTGTCCATCAAGAATTTAAACAACGCCTATATCATTGTTTGGGCAATAACGTGCTACACTTTTGTAAGCAAAAGGGGATATTTTCGTGTGCTTTTGTTTTCTATTTCAACAAATTAAGATACATAAATATTTTTCTAATTTTCTCGAAAACAAATCGATCGATTTTAAAAAAATAAACGTCAAAATAAAGGACTTCGACATACTTTTGAAACAAGATGTTACTCGGTATCCCATGCCATTTAAAACTTTTAAGAAGATGACCCTGGGGAGGCAGAGTACCACTTGGGTGGAGTGGTTTTTGATTAAAAATTTGCCCCCCTTGACAAATGTTTTGACTTGTCTCGGTGTTTTTTCTTTTAATCAGTGGTTGTCGGTAAATCTGTGGTGGGAAGTTTTCAAATAAACAGTCTGTATACCTCCATGATAGTGTAAAAGTGTTGTAAAGATTTCTCTAGATGGGTGTGAGGTGTGAATTCTATTTTTAATATGTACTAGTTGATCTGGCAACACTGTAAACAGTACTCCATTGTGTTTATTGTCAGGCTGCAGATTAAAGGGTGGTGTGTTTGTTTATTCAATTTGTATGTTTATTTATATTGTGAAACCTGTCTTGTTCGTAATAAATCATTAATATGAAATGATAAAAAATATTCTCTTAGCTATGCTACTGTATTTCATAAACTATTTGTTCAGATATTTTCTTGGTGACTGCTTAAGCTGCAAACTTTAATTTTCTTTAAAAATACCAATTATTAGATTCCTTGGCTGTTTAATGAACTGAGATAAATGTTATACATAAACAAAATTGAAGAGAAATGTATCTACAATAAAAAGAATAATTATTAATATCTACGGATGTCCATAGAAAATATACAGCTCATCACAGCTAAAACTTTCCACCCACCTTATCTCTGAAATGATTGAAAACGAAATCGCCATGTCACACCGATTTGTATTTCAAGGGGGAACTTTTCCACCGAACACTTTACCATTGTGCCAACAACCACCTCACCCCCAGCAACCCCTACTTCAAAATCTTCAATGAAACAACCATAGTCATAGTTGTGATACATTATTCTGAAGTGAATTGGTTCACAATTACAACAGTGTAATCGAATTGAAGATTGATTAACTATTATGGAAGCTAATAAAAAATATGGTTGTGATCAAAATGAAGTATTATTTTCATTACCTGAAATATTATCGTAAGAAAGGTTTCAAATGTGAGCCATTTTATTTCATACTGGAGTAAGGGCGATATTCAAAATGTCTTCGCATACTTCTCAGCAATGACCTACACTTAAGTTATGGTCGTTTTCAAGTAGGTGGATGATTGTGGGGTATACGGTTATTTCGAGATGATCAAGATACTTTTGCTGTTGCAACAAAATTTATTGCCGACATTGAAAAACATAAATTACGGTTCTCACATGTTGAAGCTATTGAGGAATATGTACTGATAGTAACAATTTCCGGTTCCCAAATCAATCTCAAGCGAGTACAGTGTAGAAAAGCAGTACGCCCTGAAAAACAATAGTTTTCATAGAGAAACTTTTACCCAGGTAGGTATGCATATTTTTGGTTAAAATATAGTTCACTTTATTCCTCCTTGTGATGAAAACAGTTAAAAATGGCTTATACTGTTCAGGAGAGAATATCAATGGTAGCTATATATTTTGAAAATGGACGAACCGCTAGAGCTAAGGCAATGATAGACATCCTAAAACAATCACATTAGTATGCGACACATCTAATCCATAACTTCATGGAAACAGGATCGGTACAAAATAAAAAACATGAACGAGCAAAGCCTGTTAGAGATGAAGAGGTCGCCGTTGCAGTTATAGGACATGGACGGCACTCAGTTTTTGAGACAATTTGAGATGACTGCGGGAGTTTCTAGCAACAGCATACATCGAGTCCAAAAAAATGTAGTCAAGTTTATTGACTCAGTACTTCTCACTCATTCCGATGATACCAGTTTAATTATTTTCCCATAGCACTAAGCTATAGTCTAGATGCCCTATCATCGCTCGCAAAAAAAGTGTTTTATTCCACTAGACACTTCTTTCACAGGTCAATGGACAATCTATCATGAATACAACAAATTTTTGAGTTTTACAACCCCCTACCCCCGAACCACCCTAACTTCACCCCCACCCAAAAAAAAGTAGAAAATGATCAGGAACCCCTAAAATGCCTAAAAACGAAGTTTGAGGTTTGGGCGTAATGATGTGGCGACCCCATCGCCCAGAGGTGATGGTACACCTTGCACCGACGACGGTGCATCATGTACTATTATCTCTGCAATCAGCCACAGGGGAGAGAAGTGCATTCACTTAGCTTCGCCCGCGGTGCGATCACCCCCACATCGGGGGGAAACTAGAAATAGGTTTCCGGAAATAGGCGGCGCCAAATGGCCTCACGGTTCATGTTCCGTCGCTGGGCTGATGTTCTCGGTTTCTCATAAGTGACAATTTGGATTAATTAAAAGTAAAAAAATGCTCAATGGCTCTTCCAGGATCAAAAGATTCTGGAGGTAAAATACCGGGCCGTTCGGATCTCCGGGTGCCAGGTGGTCCGGGGGGAACATTAAGCGAAGTTTCTTTAAAGAATTGTGCTGCCACTCCTCGTCAGGCTAACAACAGAAGCCGTCCTTCGCAGCAATTTCGCACTGACAACAGGCCCGAAGACCAGAGAAACTTGTTCAGAGCCGACTCTACAAATATACGAGGTCTTGCCTCCAACATAAACTCTGTCCATCAACACCTTCAGGCAGAGAAGCCACACATTCTGGCTCTTACGGAAACTCAAGTCGGCTCTTCAACAATGGATAACTGCTTTAGATATCCTGGATATGACTTATACACCCGATTTAGACGTAGGCTTGGCGTATGCGTGTACGTTAAATCTGGGCTTTCTTGTCATCGAGAAGAAGAGCTCGAACTGGAAGGATTTGACATCATATGGCTGAAAATATCCTTCCAAAATCATTCCAAATATATGTATATGCTGCATTTATAAGCCACCAAGCAGTAACAACTACAAAGAGCTCTTCGAGAAGCTTTCAGCCACTGTGAACGCGCTGGAATCAGATCACCCTCATTCAGAGATAGTCTTTCTGGGTGACTTCAACGTTCACAAGTCATACTGGCTAAAACACTCAAACAAAACGGACGACGAGGGACGTGAAGCTGAAGCCTTCGCTATCAGCTGCGGCTTGGGGCAGATAGCCAAAGAACCAACAAGGATTCCCAGCCGCCACGGAGATTTTGCTAGTCTGTTGGAATTATATCTCACAACTACTCCAACGGTCTACACAGTGAAGGTAACCGCCCCACTGGGATCGCCTGACCACAACACCGTCTCGACGCTATGCAGAATGCATTCTCCAGATCTCTACCATGCAAAGCCTCGTCGGGTCTGGCATTACGGATCAGCAAAGTGGGACGATCTAAGGGAATACTACCAGTCCTTTCCCTGGAACGACGTCTGCTTCAAGTCACGAGACCCATCAGCTTGCGCCCAAGAAATAACAGAGGGATTAATATCCGGCATGGAAGCCTATATTCCTCATGTCGTCAAGCATCCCTCCAAAAACAAGCCATGGTTCAATCAGCGTTGCAGAGATGCAGTTACCTCTAAAAACCAACATTACAGAGAATGGAGGAAAAATCCAAATGCTGAGAGCCACCGCAGTTTTATCGACGCCAGAAATCATTGTAACCGCGTGATTGACAGCAGCAAGGAGGAACACAACCAAAAAATTAAGAACAAGCTCCTCTCATGTCCTAGTTCGTCCAGAACATTCTGGTCTGTAGCTAAGGCTGTTAGTCAGAACTTTTCCTATTCGTCAATACCACCCTTGACCAGAGAGGACAAATCCATCGCTTCTGCTCCTAAAGAAAAAGCAGACATCTTGGGGAAGCTCTTCACCGTCAATTCTACTGTAGACTTTCAAGGAAGTACTCCGACCACCACCATAAGCGTGAACTCGAGAATGGCAGAGTTCAAATTTCAACATCGAGATGTAAAAAGCATCCTCCAAAAACTGAACACCAATAAAGCTACTGGTCCTGACCAAATTCCAGCCATTGTCCTTAAACGCTGTGCCGCTGAGCTTGCACCTATTTTTTGCAAGCTGTTCAAACTTTCGTATCAACGAGGCGTGTTTCCCGCTTCGTGGAAGATCGGCTGCGTACAACCCATCCCTAAGAAAGGCAAAAAAACTGATCCCACCAATTATAGACCTGTGGCTCTTCTCAGCATCATGTCTAAGGTTATAGAGACTGTCATTAACACACAGCTCCTGAAATACCTGGACAACAATAACATCATAAATGATCGCCAGTATGACTTCAGTAAACATAGATATGCGGATGACCTACTGGCCTACGTCACCCACTTGTGGAACAGTCCAATTGAAAATCATGGCCCATGTACCCATGTTGTTGCACTTGACAGAAGCCTTCGACAGAGTATGGCATGAGGGACTTCTGGTCAAGCTTGCTGCTTATGGACTACCACCTGGGCTGCGCCAGTGGTTGAATAGCTTTTTGAACGACCGATCTCTGTTTGTTGTATCGAGGGCTGTTCATCAGACGTATTTTCAATAAACGCCGGTGTTCTTCAGGGATCTGTCCTATCCCCTACACTGTTTCTGCTGTACATCAACGAGCTGCTGGAAATAACATCCAATCCAATCTACAGCTTCGCAGATGACAGTACATTAGTGGCGTGCATGGAACCAGGCAGGCCGCTCTCATCCCAGGAGACGGTACGTCGGCGACAGCAGCATGCCTCACAGATCAACGCAGATATCAAAACAATTGTCGACTGGGGATTAGCAAATAAAGTACAGTTCAACGTACAAAAAACTCAGGCAACAACACTTACAAAGAAGTCTCACGATGGTTTACCAACTATGGAAATGCAGGGTTACCCCATAGTCGAATCACCTTCCGTCAAGCTCTTGGGAATCAACATCAACAATAACATGTCCTGGTACGACCACGTCGTCGGTATTGCTAAAACGGCTTCCCAGAAGCTTGGAGTTTTGTTCCGCTGTAGGAAGTTGTATACACCAGAGCAACTGCTGCTGCTCTACAAGGCACAGATCCGACCATCGCTGGAGTATTGCTCCCATGTATGGGGATGCGCTCCAAAGCACTCTCTACAGCTTCTGGACACTATCCAGAAAAGAGCGATTAGACTAATCGATACGCCTAACCTCACAAAGGACCTCCACAGCCTGGAACATCGAAGGAGGGTGGCTGACCTATCCCTGTTTTACAGATTCTATCACGGAAGATGTTCGAGTGAGCTCTCTCAGATAATAACACCACAGGCCGTCCGAACCAGAAACACTAGAGAAGCTCTGCGAGCTCATCCTTACCAGGTCGAGGGCCTTACTCCCCGAACTAGTCTCCTCCAGCATTCCTTCTTTTGGAGAACTTCGACGCTGTGGAATCTGCTGCCGGGGAATTTGTTTTCCGACGGCTACAACTCAAATCTAACGTGAACCGGTACTTATCCTCTCGCAGCGCTTCTACAGCGCCATAGGCTTTTAGCCTTTGCGGGAGGCCGACCATTAAAAAAATTGAAATTTTTCGTTTTTTGCTAATTACTCCGCCGCCGATGCACCGATTTTCAAAAATGTAGCAACATTACCTACTACGACACCACACCATATCGCTACCCTAATTTCATCAAAATCCATGCAGCGGTTACTGTGATTAGAAGGCTAGAAAAACGCCAACACACAGACAGACCGACAGTCAGACAGACCGACAGACAGACCGACGGAAATGAGTGACGTAGATTTTCGCTATGTAGGCACCATAAAACGCCCAAAAAAGTATGTTATGCCAAAGTCGAAAGTTTTCGCGATCACAATACTCCCCTATCCTATCGGTGTGGGAAGTAAAATATATATATATAATAATTATATTTTTAGTTTTTTTATTAGTTCTGCGCTGCCACTGGCACGATTTATAAGAACCATACGCTTTTTCATCCTAGCCACGGTAGTAATACTGTGTCAAAATTTCATTGAAATCAATTCAACAGTTTCCACGTTACACAATACAGAACGATCTAAAGCAATACTCGTATGTTTATATTAGAATAAATTCTAAGTCCCTTGGTTTTTCTCTAATAGGCAAGGCAATGTTCGGATGGACTTAAAAAAGCTATTTATGTCGCTAGGTCTTCCTTCACAGGTCAGTGGACAGTTTATTATAAATACAACAAATTTTTCAATTTTACAACCCCCCACCCCCCAACCATCCCAAATTTCACGCCCACCAAGGAAAAGTGGAAAATGATCAGGAACACCTAAAACGCCCAAAAACGAAGTTTCATGAATATTTAATTTTTTTTGTTTTTTGCTAATTACTCCGCCGCTTCTGCACCAATTTTCAAAATTATAGCAGGATCACCTACTACGGCCCCACGGCATATCGGTACACAAATTTCATCGCAATCCATGCAGCGGTTACTGAGATTACGAGGGTAGAAAAACGCGAACAGACAGACAGACAGACCGACAGACAGACCGACGGAAATGAGTGACGTGGATTTTCGTTATGTAGACATCATAAAACGCCCAAATAGCGTATTACCTATCTCAAACTCGAAAATTTTCGCGATCACAATACTCCCCTCACCTATCGGTGTGGGAAGTAAAAAGACGATAGTTTCCGTGGAGATCAGCTTATTACTTTTCAACAAATTTTAGCTCATCCACATTCTGTCGTACCGATATGTCAATTTTTAACTGGCAATTTTCCAGCATAATGGATTGGAAGATCACATGACGTATCCCCACTAGATTTTTTTTGGGACATATCCAAAGTTTATATTACGCAGCCCGAACAATGATACAAATGATTGGACCACTATCACTGAAAATATGGCGAATTTCGAAAACAAATGTCGCAGAACCTGCAATCGCTAAATTGCCCGGACAAACGCTCTATTTGGGACCTGTTCCCAGTGATATTAAAAAACTGCTTTTTTACTGGAAATAATTTGGCAACATGGAATTATGGTATTCCTTATTGCACTGAGGCCAATATCTGGATTATTAATATCCTTGAGATATGTTGTTTTTTCCAGAAACCCTTCATATCTTTCACGCCAAGCTTTAGACTAAAACAAGGTGGTCTTATAGTGCAGCTTATAAAGGTGCGTTTTATAGCCGCAATAACTACCACTACCGCTCCTTTAATAAATGTCTATTAATCTACCTGTGGGTAACCTCTTAACCCTCGATAAGGGCGCCAAAGGGCTGCCCGCCCGCCAGCCGCATCGTCGGTCGCCGTCCAATTTTGCGTCCAATTATGATCGCCACTCCGCTCCCCCTCCCTACCGCCACTACCGGCGTCCTTGGTCGCTCCTGTGGGAAACAATAGCCTCGCAATAATTACGGGAATTGGCGGTGGATTGTCGCGAGGACGAGACGCACTTCCGGTCCGTCCGACGCCTACGCACCGGAAGTCGCCGGACGTGCACGTGACGTAGGCACACGTCAGGTAATTCTATATATACTATTCTATATCGGGACACACATTAGCGTTTTTTGTTTTTCTATAGGAGGGAAAAGATCAGAATCCTTGAATACGTGTATTTACTTAATCGTATTTAAGCTTTAATTATTTGGGTCATTCTCATTAAAATACGAAAATGTATGTCACCCAGTGGCGTAACTTCGAATTCGGGCCCCCCCCGCGAGATACTAAGGCTTCTCTTTTCATAATAATATATCATGTATGTATACAGGGTGAGTCCTAAATTGAATCTTTTTTAAACTGCGTATAGAAGTGGTTAAAATAAATATTTTTTTCAAATAACTTTTTTCCGAAAACTGACAAATAATCGAGACACAGAGTAACACACAGAGTTTGCACTTGTATATTAAGACGTATCTAGTCTATGTTTAGTTTTTTTTAGAATTCCTGTCAGGCTTGTACCTGTCAATTTTAGCGCACTAGTCACTTTCAGTTTATCGTAGTTAATTTTAAATTGGTAAATCCTAAGAGTTAAGTTTATAATAATGTGCCGCTTTTAGGATTTACCAATGTAAAATAACAAAGATAAGCAGAAAGTGACTACTGCACTATCTGACAGGTTATTTTTCAGTTTTCTGAAAAAAGTTATTTGAAAAAGTAGTTTATTTGAACCACTATACTATACACAGTTGAAAAAAGTATCAACTTAGGACTCACCCTGTATATATTAATGAGAAAATCTTGGGGTTGTGGCCAAAATTCTGAAATTAAACACTGGTCACTGCATAAAGGAGTGTGTTAACTGCTTTCGGCAATGTTTATTGCCATCTTCAGGGCTTTAACGGTGAGGTTTGCTCTCAAAAGACAGCAATGTGTACTGGAGTCGCAGATTTTCAAATGCAGTTCTCAAAAAACGTCAACATTTTTTTGGATAATTTAATTCGGTGTCTTCCACAACACAGCTCACACAAACAGCCAACACATAGGTGTAGAATACAAACTAAACAATGACTTTCACATGTTTAAATCACCAGAAAAATTACAAAATGCGTAGTTTGAAAACACCCATTTTTCGATTTAAATTTTTTTAGAAGGTCGTTGTTTAGTTTGTTTAGTTTGTATTTTACACCGATGTGTTGGTTGTTTCTAAATTAGCCAAGAATATTTGCCGTATGCTGTCTCTCCGTAGTTTCCCATTTAATGCGAATACTGCGCCGATTTTAGTTTGGTTTAAAATGCAACACTGTCCCACTTTTTTAATGATAAGTATGTAACATGGGATTCATAGGTTGAAGTATTATTTGTAAAACATACTAACATACAAGGAAAGCGACCTTTTAATTTAGTGCTTTTTTGTTGCACACACGATGGCGCTTGAAGACTCTGGGCCTCCAAGACTACGGGGCCCCCAAAATCACGGGGCTCCCGCAGCTGCGAGTCCTGCGGGCCCTTAGTTACGCCGCTGATGTCACCCCGAGTTATATACAAGAAAAACTAAAACTCAAGTATTATTGATAGTGATTCCTGGAGTTTTTAGCCTTTTGAATGTTTCCGATAAGCTAAAAGTTACACGGAAGGAAACAAAATGGGAAAAATCAATGAGGGGAGTATAGAATCTCCCCTCCGTTAGCTGTCCCCCACCTGTTGAAGAAGCTTCATGTTATACCCTTAGTATTGAATTATTGTCTAAGGATTGCTATATTACTGATAAAACTTGGAATTACTTTTGTCTTCTCCGTTAACGCATTTAATAAATTAATAAATTTGCTTATAACCGCAGCGCCATCTGTTGCAACCAACTAAAGTTAAACTGCCATCCATGTAAATGAGCTCGTGCGATTACTTTGCCATGGATGTGAAAGTTCGTGACAAACTTACTTGAAATGTATATTTTTTTGATGTCTATTTAATATCCATTGGACATTCTTGCTCCATTTGTGAATATACATGTCCATTGATTCGATATCCACTGTATATACAATGTATATACATTTGTCATGTGTGGTACCATGTCGTATAAACAATCATTTCTACAAAAACTGGCAACGTTGCATCGACTAGCCTGCGATAAGGAATTCAAGCAGATTAATGACAAGTGTAAATGTCTATGCTCATCGGCCCTTGAATGAATGAATGAAAGATCTATAGAGAGGCTTTCTGGTGACCAGTACCACCAGTGCATAGGCCTACAAACGGGCGCTTATGCACATCTCATTACCCTGGTTCCCAACTCCAGCCCTCACCTAAAAGGTGAGAATGGCCCATCTTATGTCTTCCGGTTCAAGGACTCTTGAATCTGTTATAGTCTGCCTGTGGGCTTCACAGCGACATAAAATGTATGCCAAGACTGTCAAGGACTCTTCCTCGGGTCGCTTGCTACCTCCATTATATACAAGTGACGCCTGAAGGTGGTATGGCCAGATAGCAAGCCCACGAGTAACCTTAGCCAGCTTCTGTCCAGTGAGAGACAGAACCGCACACCATGGTCCTCAAAAATTAGTTGTCTAGCTTATCGGAGATGTCCAGAGATTCCTCTTCATCCCATAAAATGTTGATTTTGCAATCACACGTCTGTTTTTCTTCTAAGTGCGCAAACACAGTGGGGCATTTTAGTGTGCGTGCAAACGTGAGAAGGCGTGCAGGTACCGCATGCAAGCTAACCTGCTCAACTGTGTTTTCGACCGCTTACCAGCGTCGGAAGCCCGTTTGAACGCCTTTATAGTAACAGAAATTTAGTTTGCTACCTGGTTTCGTCTGTGCCGGTCGAAGATGAGTATCGATAAAGAGTTACTTATAGCTTCAGTGTTTGCGAAAATCCCTATTTGGGATAAAAGACACAAGCTGCACTATAACCGCACTGCGATAGAAAAATATTGGAAGGAAATAAGTGCGGTTATGAAAGTAGACGGTTAGTTTATATACAATATTTATTTGGATATATTATTCATAAGCTTGGAACTGAGGTAATACATCAAGAAATTTGTTATAAATGTGGTAGTGATAAATAAGATAAGAGGTGTTCAGCACAACATTTAACAAAGGTATCTCGAATTGTTTTGGCCTCATTTGGAGGTATTTACTGGTAATTACGCCTAATCCTAATCCATTTTCTAGCCCGAGATAATGGGGTATTAGGCATTCCTGTTCAAACTGTATATATTCTTCTGTACATACTTTAACTATGTTTGACATTCGATATGTTGGTTTGTTTCGATATTAGATATTACAGAGTGGGCTGTTTAACGATAACCAGTTTTAGTAATAAACGTTATTAAAAATATAGTATAAATATGGTAAACTTAGGGTTGAATATGATAAAGCAATGATATCAATATGATCTGACACAGATATAGTATAAATCTGATGTAAATATGTTAAAGGAATGATACAAAACATGAAATAAATGAGGTAACAAAATGAGCATTTAATAATGTTATAATTATCTTATAACTGGCGGGCCAGCCCAAAGGATCTGTCCGACACGGAATTCCCACTGAACCCAGGTCATCCCTGCTGTGTTGCCAAGTGCAGGAGCCTCCTTATGTAGCGCGTCCAATGTTAATGTTGTTCCCAATGCCCACAAAACATATTATCTCAAAATCAATAATTAAAATAACAATATACCCGACCAATGATATTACGAGACCAAAATATATAACGTTAGGCAATTGTATTTACTACGTACTATCACTTAGTATCATAGATATTTATACAAATGAGCATAACACATTTATACACAACCACAACAGTAGATATAGGCTAGGTGCCACAATAATTCCCAAACCAAACAAATCAGTCATGCGGCGGTTATATCTCAATCTAACGCCAAAATGATACAACACTTCTACCTTTTGATATCAAAAACTTGTTTACAAAGCGATTCAAACAGTCTTTACCAGAGTAGATAGCTTCCTTGAAAAGACGCGCACAAGAATTCGTTGAACATGTACAGTATCAGTCACATATTCATCTGATGGACAAATTTCAACTAAATGGTTCTAATGTATATGATGTGAATCTACATGTGTATGTACTAATAGTTCATTGGACAACTTCCCACCACGGATTTCTCACAAACCGCTGATTAAACGAAAAAACGCCAAGACACGTCAAAATATTTGTCCAGAGAGACAACCTCTTAACCAAAAACTATTTCACACCATTGTACCCTCTAGCCCCTCAGGGGAATCATTTCCAGTGTTTTTGCCCTCATTGTTTTGCCAATAATGGGCATCATTTTGAACCCTTATTGCATGTTTCCTATACCGTGTCTAGATGCGACTGGCCAATCTGCGTACTCTTTTTCTTGTCTGTTTTCACTGTACCATGCATTGGTGTGCTTGACTGCGTGCGGAACCGGCGTCGGCCTGCTTCTACCTGCCGAGGGGACTCGGCGCTGGCCAACGCATTCCAAAGCTTCTAACTGCCGCTACTGTGCATGCCTACTAATTGTACCTGCTGCCAGCCCCACAGCCGGCTAAGGACCCAGGAAATTGTTCCTCGCCCCTTGCCTTGTCGTCCCCCGTTTCATTACAGCATCGGCCCTTTGTAGAGCTAGCGCTGCACGTCTATGTTCATCGATAACAACTAACGATGCCGCAATAAGGTAATTGCCGTAAGGGTGCAGGTCATCGCGATATTTCCATTCGAACTGTGAGAAAAACTCAGGGTCTGATGGGGTTACTGAATAATTGATTCAGAGTGGGCACGTGGATGGAACTATTTAGTCATCTATTTATTGGTCATTAATTTGTTATTGAAACGCGAACCTGTACATTCTGTTAAAAGTGATGTAATTGAGGTTCAAGTGCGCGTGTCATGTACTTCACGTGCTGGACTCAAATCTCAAATTTGTTGAGTTGGATCATCCACATATGTTTTACAAATCGATAGGTTTTGACCTGGATAAGTGATCTTTCTTCGTCAAACCTTTGCAAACATTTCTAAAACCGTGTTATGGATTCATGCGAATATAATCATAATGAATTCTACAGACTACCGTATTTTAACTAGCGATGCCAAAAAGCTCCCTCTATATCAAATTTTGCACAAAAAGGAAGCCTCATTTGAAATGGATACTACCTCTATCGGAACATATTTACAAAAACAAAATACATCCCTGCTATGTTCTAGACCACTCGACGTACAACGCTCTACCAAAAATAGTTTATACATCTTATGTCAGTGAAGATCCGACAACAGAGAAGAAGTTTAGAGAGGATCTAGCAGATCAATGGAACGACTGGGAACAGATATTTACTGACGGCTCCAAAAAAGATGAATCAAAAGGTTTTCCATTGCAATAAGAACTATTGTAAGCTGTTCCGACTTCCTCCAGAATGTTCAGTATTTACCTCGGAACTAGTGGCAATTAAAAAAGCCTTGGAGTACTGTCTAAGTTATACAACAAATAACAAATTTGTCATATTCACAGATTGCAAAAGTGCTGCACAAAAACTAGAAAAACTAAGTCCATCACCAAATATTAATTATCTGCTAATCATCGATCTCATTAAAAATGCCAGGACTTAAATGAGCAGATAAAAGTTATATGGATCAGAGGCCATTCAAATATAATTGAGAATGAAACTGTGGATCAATTAGCAAAAAAAAGCTTTAACTGATGGAAAGTTTATAGCAAATTTCAAAATCTCTAGCTCAGACATAAATGCCCTTATTAAGAAAAAGCAGAGAAGGGAGTGGCAAGAATACTATACAAGTTGTCCTAAAGGAAGCTTTTACAAATCGATACAACCATACATTAGAACAAGTTCTTGGTTTGAGAAGGAAATAAGAAGTTATATTAGAACAATAATATGTCATCTCAGAAGTGGTCACACCTTGGTCCCACAACATAAATCAAGAATAGGATTGGGGGCAGATGCGGTGAGGTCGGCACATTAGAACATTGTCTTCTGGAGTGTCTAAATACAACAGAAGAAACCACTCAAATGTATTTCAATCTCTCTACTCATCTTGCGCTTCCAACTAGTATAATTCTAGTTCTGGGCTGCGAAAACCAGCAAATATGTGAACTAGTTCATAATTATTGTACTGTAAAACTAAAACTTTTAATTTAGATAGAAAATTAAATAAGAACAAATTGTATATAACATAGTTCAACTCAACAGTTGTAGTATATTAAGAGGCAGGAAAAGATTTAAAATTAAATAAAAAAAGTAATAATAGCTAAACAAAAACAAAAATTAATAAAAAAAACATACAAAAAAAGAAAAAAAAGTACAAGAAAACATAAAATGAAATACTAACTACTGTTCCATAGCTATAATTTATGTTCCACTGTCCTATATTTAATACAGTTTAAAATTTCCCTTCCTTCTGTAAGGTTGGGGCAAAATGATCTGGCTTGTTGGTCTCTGACCAGAGTCATTATAATAGCCAAAAAAATCACACAACCTTCAAATTCATGGTCGAGCTCAAAAGGCCACATTTATTTAGTCAGGAAAAATTTCGGAATTTTGAATGTAGTTTTTTTCTCAAAGTCTTAGATTACGGTCTTTGCAAAAAAACCTCACTTTTATTCTATAACAAATTTTATTGAGATTTCATTTTTAATACTAATAGGTTCGGAATTCAATACAAAAAAACCAACTTGAAAATTTATTGAAGAGTTATAAGGCCACAACAACTTCCACAAGCAGTCATTTTATATTCTGTATTGAAAGAAGGGTGGTCTGCCGAGGTCACAGCACTTACGCCACATTAAGCTCCTGGTACAACCTCCCAAGAATTCCTCAAAACCCAGTGTTCAGCTATCTCAACTAGTGAGAAAGGTGTTGATGCAGCCTAACTGGATTCCCCTTAACCTGGCTATGAAAAGACACCGTTCCTTCAGAATGGATTCTCTAGAGATGTTTCCTTAACTGACAAGAGGGCTTTAAGGAAACTATTATTTATTTATTCATTTTAAAAGCTACATGAATAAATGAAGGTCATTCACAGAAGGCACTGCCTTGTGCCATCCCCCCGGTATAGAATAACTAGAATTTAAGTTCATATGCTCTTACTATGACCGAATTAACCCGATCACCAGGATCACTGATCTTTACGTTCAGAAAGGATTCTAGGATCATTCATTATGATGTCCGGAGCGTGATGACATTAATGCACCACACTGAAAAAAAGTTTAAATAATTTAAACAATAACGATGATATCAAAAATCAAAACCATGGTAGAAAAATGGATTTCTCGCCTTAAAAGAACCCCGATACGTAATTTTAGATAGTTGTACAATATTATTGCGGAATAATTGAGAAAAAACGAAAATAAAAGTAAAACTTCCACACTCTGTATCTTGAAAATTAAGCATTTTAAGTCTTTCATATTCCTATCTCAATGTTCAGAAAAATGTGTATCACTTGTCAAGCGTTAGCGGTCAAATATCCGGACACACTGTATATATACAGGGTGGTCCAATAAGTGCGCGGTGCTCTCTAGCGGCCATACCGTTTAAATTAGACGAAAATGTTTTAAATAAAAAACGTTTCTTTTGAAATGCCGGATATAGCGGAAGTAGGCATCAATTTCCTTATTTTAAATAGAATACCCTGTATATTATTATGTTTTTGAATCCAGGTCCAGTTTATTAACCATTATTTATGCCTACGATGCCTATTTTCGGAGTTATTCAGCAATTTTACAAAATTTGACGTTTGTTTACAAGAAAAATTAATATCTCGGAAACTAAACGCGACAGAAAGATGCGGTTGTCGGTTTTGAAACAAGCAAGAAACATACTTGTGTTTCAGTAAGAACATTGTTTCAAAGAATAGACTAGCAATTTTCAAATTTGAAAAACTTAAAACGTCAAACACTTTTTTTCAAATGGGATGGTATGATAAGTTTCACATCGGAGGATGCGAAATTAAATTCTCTTTCACTTTTATATCTGAGCACGTGTGATCAATTGATCCATCTGTTCGGAAACAAAACAAGATCCAACTACCAATACTGATCGAACTGATCGTGGATGTTTACGCGAAGGACTCTTGTAGGTATATCAAAACAAAATGCGGAGTACATCAAGATTAGTCACATGGAACTAAAAACTGACAAATAATGCTGCGGGCTCTCGAAAATACGAGTTTAAAATGAATATAAACTAATAATATTGGATTTTGAAGTTAAAGTTTTAGGTGATGCGATATTTTTGAACGGTATACTGTATACTACACATAAAATCTGTTTTCAGAACGTTTTGTGATTTTAGAGTGTCGGCTTCGATAGGTTTCGGAACGATTTTTGAAACGCTTTCAATGTTTTCCACTGACACTCTTGACAAATGCAATTTCCTAGTTTTATAAACTATTTTGTTGTTTATCATAAATCTTCAAATCGAATTTTGAACGAACCTCAAAAAACTGAAAACGGTGACATTAGACAGCAACATACTGCAACGCTTTGAAAGGGACAGCTAGGAGTGACAGCTAATATCATCATAGTCACAATGCATTAACAGACATGTTGTGAACTTGTAAAATGCATTAAGTCGAAACTAGAGTATTGCCGACACGCATATTATCAATAGTTTTGAGAACTGTAGCTCGCCATCGTTCGCGATTTACTGTCAGTTCAGTAGCGCTCTTGATACTCATAATCCGCCACTGTTGCGTCGTATCCACCCAGCGTGTTGGGGAACGGCCACGGCGCCGCCCACTCGGGTCGCGACCCTATACTACAAGTTTCTCCATATTATCGCTTCTGTGGATATGTCCGAAGAATGTAAGCATTCTCGTCGACACAATGGAGGACAGTCTCTTTGGATTACCGAGCTCACCCAGTATGGAAACATTAGTTCGGTGGGCGGTAAAAGGAACTCTCAGCATTCTCCTCCACGTCCACATTTCAAAAGCATCTATGCGAGATCGATCTGCCTTTTTAACAGTCCAAGTTTCCGAGGCATACAAAAATATGGAGAACACAAGAGACTGAACCTGCGACATTTTTGTAGCTTTAGTGATGTTATGGTCACGCCATATTTTAGTAAGCTTTGTCATGGCCACACGTGCCTGTTGAATGCGCCGTCGAATCTCATTTTCACAGCTACCAAAATAGTCGATCAAAAAACCGGAGTACACAAAACTTTGAACTATTTCACAACGGCCTATAGACTTTATTTCTCGATGATGATCATGCAGATAGGTGCCGATTCTGATCCTCCCTGAAGGTCATTTTGTAACGTTGTGTTTTCAAATGTGATCGTATCTGAAGGGCTTGTTTCAGTGGGGTGTTGGGTAACCTTGAGTTTTTTTTTGTGTTAGTGTATAGCTGCTTATTTTGAACGTCCTTGAATGTGACTATTGACTGGATAACCAAGTGAGCAGGATGCGTACAAATGTCAATCTTTATCTACGAAACTATATTTGGTAATTATATGTTGAGGTAAATATTCCTCTATTGCATACAAAAATGGTTTGAGTTCATTACTAATCATTCCATCACATAGTTGATCGATGGTACATTCTTCACGTAAATATTGTCTGCATAACTTTTCCCCTTCTTCATATTTCCTGATTAGCATCCTCTTCCGTTCGACCTCTTCATCATCCCAGCAGATACTCAAGTCATAGACCGTGGAATGTTCCTCATCGAAAATCAAATCTACCAATTGACATGCAATTCTCTGGATGGCTGTACGTAGATCTTTTGCTTCAGGCCACCCCATTGCTGAATACTGCATCCACATTGTATAATGGGAATGAAAAGTTAGTCTGCTTCTGAAACAAACAGAACGTCTAATACCAACTAGGTGCAAATAAATTTCTACATATCGCGGGTCCAATACATGGGGGTAACCATTATATTATTTATACCCAACACAATCTGTACTACCTCATCATCAAATATATTATTGTTGAATATAATCAAATTTCATCAAACATTTGGAGCGCGCGCCTGGTGTTTTAGGTGAACTTTGACCAATATATGTTAGTGAATATTTATTTTGAGATTCATTTATCTCTTTAATCACTGCTTCAGACATATGCTCCGATACTCTTTTAGGTAACCATACTTTGAACTCATTAGCATCATCTTCTAATAGTGTTGCTACTAGACATTCGCCAAATTTTGATTTGACGGGTGACAGATTCTTAATTGTATGGGCTTTGTTTACAGTTAGTGAAGATAAAGTTCTGAACAGTATTTTGTTATCGAGTTCACAGTTGATTTTATTGTTAATTTCATGCAATTCAGAGGTAGCGACAGACATTGTTTAAAGAAAAAACAAATAATGTTACTGTTGGATAAATAATATAAAAAGGGTGCTCACCAAGTTATATCTGTACACAATATACTTCGGGACTATACTCTGATCGTCTCTCGACTTTTACTGATCACTAGCCCGTTATTACACTATTTATACAGATACCTTCAAGGTCAAAATACACCGTGCATTCTTCTCAAAACCATCAAGCCTCGTACGAAAATCATACAACTGATCTCAAGGCTATCCACACCCTATCTGAGTGACCTTCAGGGAGGATTGCAATTGGCCCCACGTCAAATCTCGAGGTTATCCACCACGTCAAATCTCAAGGTTATCCAGTCAATAGTCACATTCAAGGACGTTCAAAATAAGCAGCTATACACTAACACAAAAAAAACTCAAGGTTACACAAACAACCAATTCAAACACTAACAACAAATATTTCAAAATCGTTATCTATAGGCACATTGTAAACCGAAAAAACTCAAGGTTACCCAACACCCCACTGAAACAAGCCCTTCAGATCACATTTGAAAACACAACGTTACAAAATGACCTTCAGGGAGGATCAGAATCGGCACCTATAAGAAAAGCCCACGTCACATCTCAAGGTTATCCACACCCCATTTAAATGACCTTCAAATGACCTCGGGAGGATCAGAATCGGCATATCTATACTACTGGTAAGGGACTCCCATAGAGATAAGGATTTCCCACAGTTTAGGCCATTTTACGTTATCAAACACCTTAGAATAGTCCACAAAGCAGATAAAAACTGAAAAATAATGCTCTCTGGCTTTTTCAGCTAATATATATAAATCGAAATTCCTCATCCTATCTTTCATTAAGAACAATCGCATCCATTATCATACAGCTTGCACCTCAGTTATAAAATAATATTCATATGGGTACCACTTGAGGGCCTCTTAAAATGTTCCCAACATAATAAAAAACGGTTTCAACATTCTCTTGGACACTTCACTTCCAGTCCAGTCTGAATGAAATAAAAGCTGACGTCATAAAATCACCTCTGGCTGCCCACGCATCTCGCCGTGGATTTTATAATTTTATAACGAGTGGTTTTTTATAGGCGGGGTGCCGCGAACAGTAGCTCTCATTGTTGAAAGGTGTGAATTGATCAAGAATTGTAGTTGACGTTTTAGAGCCTTCTCCGATCCCAGCACACCTGATGATGAGAAACCCAGGAGCCGGTGCTGCGGTGGGTACTGTTTGCTCCATCATTGCTTTACAACGCTGAGTGTTTGTTCGAGACGGTTTTCGGTGTATACACAGGATAAGATTCTGTGTATATATTTTGATATGCTGTAATACAACAACGGTTCAATGGGATTCGCTCTGTTCATTCGTTTCTTGATTCAATGGAGTGCAAAAGAGATTTGGCTCAATTAGCATCGTACAGCAAACCGTTTCTAAAGCGGCGATTGAATCAAAAGTTGAAATATAATTTTTGTCATTGGATCATGGGGCGTTTTGCCCTTCCAAGGTCTTACCAATTGAACAGCATGACAACCGCACAACCGTGATGCAACATTCTCTAGCATTAACGGTTACTACGTTTCCACGGGCTATCAAAACTGTTTGCAAAATGTTTTGTGATTTTGGATTGTCGGTGTTTCCACGATAGGTTTCAAAACGACACTCTTGACAAACGTCATTTCCTAGTGTTTTAACCTCTATTTTGTTGTTTATTATAATTTATAAAGTATTAATTATAAATGTTCAGTTTCGAATTTGAATAAATTCAATAATCTAATAATAGCGACATTAGCCAGCAACGCATAGTGCATAGTTCATTTCAAAACATTTTGAAAGTGACAGCTGGTATTTCCACGACATCTGGATCTCGATACCATCCCAAAAATTTGCGAATCGACCTTGAACAGAAAACGTTTTGAAAACGCATCCAATTGACGTTTCCACGATATATTTAAAAACTCAAAACGTTTCGAACACGTTTCGAAAGCCCGTGGAAACGTAGTACATGAAACAAAGATGTACCTACATGCAAACGCAATATTTCTCCCCAATATTTCTTAGCAATTAGGGAATAATAAATATTGCAAAAGCCACAATATAGAAACTCAAAAATAGCTGTTTTGTTTATTGACATTTTACCATGCACATATTTTGTGAACATAAACCTATACGATGCGGTTGTAGACACTGACATTTCTCACAACTGTACTTAAGTGGTGAAAAACAAATCTTGTTCCAGAAATAGTCCAGTCTAATGAACCTATATGCGGCTAGTTTTCTGGAGCACTAATCTTTATTCATTACATTTTATCGAAATGCTTCGAATACATCTTCCCTGGACGCCGCAGTTTTCCAGGAATTTGCCCTTCTTCAAAATGACTGCATATTTTTAACATTAGTTTCATAGGCGATCAACTAAATTTGTAAAGCTTGATTGAAAGTTCAACTAAGTTAAGACCTCCAATCTAGCTAAACTGGGGTGCCTTTGGGCTGCTCAGTTTACTTACGGTGGGTTGTGGATCCTTGGCAACTTATTCTTTTCCTCTTATAAGGGATGTCAGGCAAAATCACTAACTTTTATCGCGAGATTACTCTAAGGTTCAACAAAAACTCAAGAAAAAGGGCGCCAGGAGTTTTCACCTCCAAACTCCAAGGAAGTTAGTGAAATTGCCCAACCTCTCCAGAAACACTGAAGGGATGGGTTCAGAAAAAATATTCAAAAGAGAATTAAACAATAACAAGTATATTGGTGGTTAAAATATAAACTATTTGAATGGTGAATAGTGAGTGATGACTTATTTACAATAATAAACAGGGACTGCTGGCTTAAGTGAGCGATACAACCTGGCTTGCTCAACGAGGTTGTCTTCTCCTCCTGGGTCGGCTTGTGGGCTCCTTCTAACCGCTCCTTCAGAGGGTCCCCTCTGATGACTGGCAGCCTCTTCAGGTTCCTTTGGCCCTGACCCCTACTCTTAGACTTCCCCCTTTTAGGCTGAGGGATATCTGGGTCTGGCTCGGCCACCACTTCCGGCCGCCGTCATGCAAAGTATAGAAAAAAGAAGGATTAGAGTCTGGACCCTCTATGGCAAAACCCCAGGATGTAGGAGGTTATGCAAGCTCAGGCGTACTACTTGGCTTTGAATAGAACAATTAAAAGCCCCCTCCTCAACAATTTAGTTGAAACAATATCTGTTTAAATTTAACAATTTAGCTGAAACTATATCTGCTTAAATTTAATAAAAAGATCCCTTACAAACTACGAGGGTTGCTCTATACCTCCGTCAATCCACCAGTACGCAGACAGCTGTTTCACGCTTATTAGCGATCATCAGTGCGCCATAGGTCGATTGACGAAAGTAGAGAGCATCAATTTTTCCATGTTTAATAAACATGTGAAAGATGTACGAGTAAGACAGAAGGAATTCTGCCGGTGCGCCATCTAGTACCCGAAGGTGACGGCAACCAAAGAGAGAAACGCCACTAGAAGCAGTTTACCTACCGGCAGAATTCCTTCTGTCTTACTCCCTTACAAACTGCTTAAATTCTATACTAAAATTTCTTAAAAGTTATACACCAAGTTATAGCAGATATCTCCCCACAATGGTTCACAATTAAATCTGCATATATAATTAAAATATAATCTTAAAATAAAGGACCAATATCGTAACCACAAAGTATCACCTAACCTAGATACTTGATAGGCCTTTCAAGTCTAACACTTAAAACGAAACTTAAAAATATGAGTCTTGAAGTGAGCAAGGCTATAGTTCACTTAAGTTCAAAGCAGTTTAATTGATTTAAGAGGAAATCAAGGCTATGATTCTATTAAGCTACTGCTGGCTCTAGTGCTCCAGAAAGTTAGAATCTTGAAAGGTAGTATAACCACAAAAAAAAATTATCAAGCCCACAACTGTTTACTAAAATGTCTCAAAATCAAATATCACAAGTAATCCAGAAAATTGAAACTATATGCACAGTAGTTGCAAGGTGCGAGCAACTATACTTCAATAAATACTCTCAATATTAAAATTATAGCTCCAAAGGAAACAAAAATCTATGAGTACGTTCAGTCTCACATAGATGTACTTCGGTAGGCTGTATCGGTTGTAAATATGGAAAATTGTCAAAATCGTACAGCAAAACTACAGCTCAAAATTTGCAAAATGTGTGTGTCAGCACACTCAAAACTATCAAAATTATACCAAAATAAAGACAGGTGCTTTTCTCTCTCTAAAAAAATTGTACGAGGTACAAAGAAAACTGAAGAAGGTTAGACACCTATGCAAAAGTGCTCGCATTAGCTGCCCAAAATGGCGGAAACAATAACGAAGCAATTTTTACACAGACTCTACCAAATAAAAAAAGAGGTGTGCTCTCTCTCTCTCTCTCTCTCAAAAAGTACAAATGAGCAACAACATAAAAAAAACAAAGAAAAAGCGGACTGAAGGTCACACTTGGAGGTGACTACAAACTCTAGATACGAAAGTACGTAAAATAGCTCGACAACTGCCTTAATATCGTTCAAATTGAAATAAGCAATATTTACGTACCCTCTATATCCAAAGTAGCGGGAACAGCTTGCAGTCACGCTCTGTGTGTCCTTCCAAGGTCTCAGAAGCAGGTGGAAAAAGGGGCTTGTATTCCCTTAGATCGACATCAGTACGAGGTGGGCTTCTTCGGGAAGCAGATGCACTCACTTGAGCTGAAAACACATATATACCACAGTATGGCGTTCACAACCTAACTCGAAAATGAACTCAATCAAATCAACAATATCGATTTTAGATACTAAAGGTTCGATATCAACGGTAAAATGCTAGCAAAATACGAAATCACTACGAAACAATCGCTGATTGTTACAGCACACTACGCAGTTAAACAAAATGTCGAAATGGCAGAATTTTCACAAATAATTGCCCGTGTTATTGGGTTAGGTACTTCAAATAGAACTCTCGCGAAAGGAGAGTGAATAAACTTCAAAGACAACCCCACGGCAATGAAATCGTAACTAATTCATGAAAGTACCGAAAAGATGGCGGAAGGCCAAGAAGACACACAAACCTCGCCTGTTGCAGCTGCAGAGAGACAAGAAGCAGCCGCAGAAACTAACGTACAAGAGACGCCGTAGAGCTAGAGAGACGCCAAAGAGAGGAACACCTCTATTTATGATTTTTCGTCGGAAACCACGGAGGCTTCTCGAGAGTTCACGAATTTTAATAGCCAACTGACCAATCACAGCAGGCCCCTGGATAGGCAGTGCCGCCAACGGCTCACTACCGACCCAACCTCAAAGTAACTATAGTCTTAGTTGCAACTCAGGACAGAATTACTATTATTAACAAAATAAACTCATAATAGGGAACGAAAAATGCACTAAAAGAATGAAACTAATAACTTTGCAAGGCTAAATTCTATAAATAACAAGTTAGTACCTTAATCCAACCTGCCCGCAGGTAGGCAACCCACATTGCACACACATCTCACAATCCACGACAAGGTGACGCCTCCTGGTCGCGTCTGCGCATTAGAACCAGATATAGTCCAGTCAGGCTAGAGAACAAAAAATAGGCGCGGAAAAGTGGTTCTTTTAATAGCGTAACGGCAAGGCACAAGCGTGGAACACATATCTACCTGTCACTAGGATATCATTCTGTAAGAATTGATCTATAAAAGGAGTCACAGACGACGTGTAACGAAATTAACAAAAATTTCGTTACAAATTGATTTATAAAGAAAATTTCAAAACTAATTACCTTAGGCACTTTGAAGTTTATGAAGTCTATAAAATCACATCGTCCATACTTGAAATAGTTCAATATATGAATATCACAGCCTGTCTGTTTCTTCTATCAATAAGCTTGGCATTTTGAAACTATCTAACATTGATTTATATGAAATTTTGCAAGGGTACAGATTATTTTCCTCAACATAGAGATACCTCAAGAATTTTTTTTGAATCCTTTCTATCTCATCAATACTAGTCACTGCTGTAGGCATCCATATATATTTGCGAAGCATATTCCAGATACAGGCACTATAAAGTTTAATATTTGTGGAAGTGCTGTGTGTGAGATGTTTGTAATAACTTCTAATCCAATATGAAGCTTATTTACGTAGATTGTAGAAAACATTTTTATCTGTCCATAGCTTATACAGGGTGTCCCACGACGATTAAGACAAGCAATATATCGGAACTAGGCAGTAGTAGCGAATTATAATTTTGGGGGTGTAAATTAGAGCAAATATAGTATATTTTCTTATTATTGCGTTACTCAATGAGGTATTTGTTTTTGATCATGTGACGTCCGATTCAAAATTTTTAATGGGATACTCTGTATATTTGTGTCCTTTTGCGTTCCTCCCGATGAAACAGTTCCAACAAACTAGCACACTTGTGGTCTAAAGCGATTAATTCAAGAGCTACAGGTACTTAAAGGACTGTATCACTACCATTATGAAACACTACCAAAGTAATTTAACTGTAGGGGTACATGTTATGATCAATGGTAGTGGTACCATCCTTTAAGTACGAGTAGATCTTGAATTAATCACTTTAGACCCCAAGTGTACTAGTTTGTTGAAATTGTTTTATCGGGAGGAACACAAAAAGTTACAAATATACAGGGCGTCCCATTAAAAATGTTGAGTCGTACATCACGTGATCAGAACAAATACCTCATTGGGTGACACAATAATAAGAAAAGATACTACATTTACTCTAGTTTAAACCCCCAAAATTATAATTCGCTACTACTGCCCAGTTTCGATATATTGCTTGTGTTAATCGTCGTGGGACACCCTGTATATTCTACCCTAGGAATATGAATGAACTTCAATACTTCGAAACTCCATTTCAGATTTGAAATATCATTATTCTTGACTTATAGTAGTTTTTGGGCTTATTTGTTACAAGAATAATCTTTTATATTGGAATCTGAGTTTTGCTTGTAGGCGATGTAAAAGCTTTACTGATTTAGGAATTAAAGCAAAGAATGAGAGAAAAAGATTAAAACAATTAATAAAAATTAATAAATCATGCTCTAACTCTGTTTTTACTTGTTAGATGCCATAATGTTAAAAAAAATTGAGAGGGGGCACAACTGAAACATGATGACACTAAGGAATTGGGAATTAAAATTAAATATTGTAATACAGTATCTATTTATAGTCATTGCTCTATGAACAACTGATTTGGTGGTATCTTGTAGTTGAAGTTTCTAATCTAATTTTGCTTCATCTTGAGCCATTTTTAGAAATGAGAAATACTGGGAAGAGTGGGAAGTAGGTGGGTACTTACGGATAGGTAGTAATAGTCTTAGCATTGCATAGTTGCCGCATTCGGATTCCTTTACATAAATTCTAAAATGTATTAATGTACAGCATACTAAATCATATATTTCATTTTTTCTATATAGGTACCTACACAACATTTTTTTAGGGCTCAAACTAGAATGCAAATTATTTACGTAAGTATCTTGAAAATGCGTGGACAGTACCATATACTTGGACGCCATTTTTTGCTTTTTTGCACTTTGGAAAGATGTCTACCTCTCCAGCTTTTCGTTGGCCTAAGAGACCTTGTCGCTGTTGTTCCTGAACTGAGCTGATATGTTGTGAGGAATTTGTATGATATTGACTTGTTACTCTAGTTCTTGCATCTATCTGCTAAGTTAGTTGATTTCTTCCATTTGAGCAGGCTTTTGTTTATTTTCCATGGCATGCTAGGTTGCTTTTAGGTAGCAAAAATGAAAAACACTGATTTGACTGAAAATTTGGAAAAAGGAAAAACTAAGGGAGACTGATTAACAATCCGATATTGTTAAAAAGGCTATCAAATTTTACATTTGGTCGTATAAAAAATAGTCATACCTATTTGAAAAAATCAAGTTTCCTTAATCAATCTATCGATTCCTTCCACTTCAAACAAAATTCAAATCTACCGCTGACGCATTTCATGCTTAATTATGCTGCAAAATAATAGCCTTCTAAGTTTTATAATCGTTGCGATATTCAACTTTTTTGGCATCTACTTATACCAAACATGGTGTTTTGCGCTTAAACGGTTGGTTTTAATTCCCATTTGTGATACATAAAGTCACACTAGAATTGACTGGAGAATCTAACTATGCAGTAATATACAGGGGGACCTATTTAAAAAAATGTAGTTTGTAGCCTTCAAGGCTCCGTATTATGACCACCCTGTATACACACCCTGATACATCCTTGTATACACTTCATAACCCCCTGATTTTACTAGCTCAGTATCCCGAAACTCTTGTGTTCTTTGCGAATAATCCTGTCACTAAAAATTGTTATGATGCCACTGTCGAATGTATTTACAATTAAATAAAACAATTCTCAGTGAACTAAGAAGTCCATCGTACATCAAACCACCGTATGCAGATAACATTTTTGATTATTTACTACAGATAGTGTCGGCACAAAATCTCTTGTCATTCCTGAGAATGTGTGGAAAATACTGATTCAATCAACTTGACGAAATGTTTTACTAGCAGAATACTCTTTAAAAATTATTGTGATGAGGTATAGGTACAAGGTTTATGTAAAGGACGTGAAAGAATTTGGATAAATAAAATATTCGTTAGTCTTCGACCTGAAGTGATCGAGCCTATGATCAAAGGACATCCGACACCGCACTATACCTCATCATTTTTGGACAGGACAAACATGCTTAGGGCAAGAGCGCGACCCATCCTTGTTAAAAGGACATTGTTTTTGGTACACTGGCCGATGTACCAGGGCGGCACACCACACGGGTACCACCTCGAGTGCCCAGGTGAAATTAAAATTGTAAATATTTACCCACCCTGCAGCGGGCCACCCACCGAGATGGAGTGCTAACTGGTGAGGAGACAACGGCGCCGTTGACACTTCCATAGGGCAATATACTAGGTCTGGTAGGTAGATAGTCGCTGAATAAGGAAACATTTGTCGACGATGTATACGATGAGTCTATAGTCTATATTAAGGGTCTAAGGTATAGCGCGCGAAATTGAGAATCCAAGAAAAGACGTATTCCCGTGTTAGCGAGGAGGCGTGGTTGCCTGTTCCCTTTCTCCAGTGTATGTGTGTCTAAGATGAGGGGAGATAAGTCCAAAAATCCAAAAGTAAGGTCAAAAGGTTCAAAGGCAAGGTCCAAAGGTCACCATAAAAATGAATTTCTCATTTCCAAGCTCCTGACGTTACCTTTAAACTTACAGTAATGACTCAAAGTGCAGATTGAAGAAGAAAGCTTGCGCTTGTGCAACTATTTAGCCTTTTTTTGATATCGTGTTTGGTTGTTAAATTGCAGGCATTTATAGAATGTATGATTTTGCATTGCGAGTTTTTGTGCACATTAAAAAACTTTTTTGAGAAAATCGAAAATAGTTGTCATTCATTAAGGTGTTGACTATCGCCTTCTGAAATATTATATATGTAGTTTGAAAATAGAGTGAGTTATGCGAGAAATTGTGAGTCCGTGTTTTACATGGCAAATACGTATGTATAAATGTGTGTATCCAGGCCCCTTAAAGTTCATTATTTCATTAGGCTGGATAGTTACGAAAAAAAAAATACATACCTACAGTAGCGCATAACTTAAGGGGATTCTCAATTTCGCGCGCTATACCCTAGACCCTTAACCTTCTGTCTTTGACATACATCACTGGCTATGGAATGATACTCCGCAAGTCCATTTTTGCCAATTATTATTTTTTTTAATTATAGGTTTTATTTATGAATACGAAAGGAGGCTGTTTTAAATTATATTCATTTTAAAGAGGAAGTCAAGTTGATTGACTCTTAGTATTTCCCACATATTACTATGATACTAGTTTATTATTTTCCCAGAGCATGAAGCTATAGTCTGAGATCCCCTTGTAATCAAATCATCGCCCGCCCGACCAAAACAAAAGTGTGTTATACCGGTAGATCTTTCTTTCACAGGTCAATGGATATGATTACAAAATTTTTCTGAGTTTTATGACTCCCCACCCTCTAACTACCCCAATTTCACCTCCACACAGAAAAGTAGAAAAAAATCAGGAATCCCTAAAACGCTTCAAAACGAAGTTTAAGCTGTTTTTATGTTTTTTGGTTTTTTATTATTGCCGCGCCATCACTGACATGACTTCTAAAAACCCTAAATGTATTCCATCCCCGCCATGGTAATAATACTGTGTAAAATGTAATTAAAATCAATTCCATACTTTCCACGTTACACAATACAGAACGATCTAAAGCAATATTCGTATGTATACATCAGACAACTTTAAGTCCCTTGGCTTCTGTAATAGGCAAGACAATGTTTGGATGGACCAAAAATAGTGTATTATAGGTCTGTTTTTACAGAGAATCACAAACCAGTCAGAGCCAATCAGTATTCCCCATTGGAGTTGTCAAACTATTTCTGACTAGTACTGGCCAATCAAATTGACGCTGACTAGTTTGTGATTGCTGTAAAAACAGACCTAATACTATGACGCTAGATCTTCCTTTCACAGGTCAATGGATAGTCTATTATGAATACAACAAACTTTTGAGTTTTACGACCCCCCACCCCCATTCACCCCAATTTCACCCCCACCCAAAAAAGTAGAAAATGATCATGAACGTCTAAAACGCCGAAAAACGAAGTTTGAGCTGTTTTTATATTTTCAGTTTTTTTTTTATTATTGCTGCGCCGCCAGACAAAGATCATACACGTTTTCCATCCTCGCCACGGTAATAATACTGTGTAAAAATGTAATTAAAATCAATTCAATACTTTCCACGTTACACAATACAGAACAATCTAAAGCAATATTTGTATTTATACATCAGAAAATAAGTCCCTTGGCTTCTGTAATACCTAAAATAGTGTATTACGACACTAGGTCTTTCTTTCACAGGTCAATGGGTAGCCTGCTATGAATACAACAAATTTTCCAGTTTTACAACTTCCCACCCCTCAACAAATCGACCGATTTTAAAAAAAACAACGTCCAAAAAAGGACTTCGACATACAAGGGGGGAAAGTAGTTTTTGGTTAAAAAGCTATCCCCCTCAACTAACGTTTGAGGTGTCTCGGCGTGTTTCCTTTTCATTAGTAGTTTTCGACAAATCGGTGGTGGGAAGTTTTCAAATGAATGAAAATTTTGGACTACGGCCGTTTTTACAAGAAACCCCTCAATTATTTATGTTAAGAAGCAGATGGGTAAATTATTCCCCTAAAAGTCCTAAAGACTAATTTACGCCACTAAATATTATGATGTCTACAGTCAGCGTCCAATGACTAAACTATCAAGATAATAATACGTACAAGTTCGTCATATGTACATGTAGATGTTTTAATAGACCTTTTATTGTTTTAGTATTATTATTTTCAGCACGCCAATGACCTGAAGACGTAGTTCACGACGCAAAGTCTCACCCAAAGGCTACGCTGTAGTCACCAAGAGGGGAAAAAAGTATATTTCTGTGCATTAACACATTTTTATTATTGCGGTTGTCGGAAATGTACTAATTGGAGGTTTATTACCTGATGGCATTAATCGCTGTAGTCGGAACAAAGTGGTACCTACGCTGGAGCTTCGGACTTCTCATGAGGCGAACGATTCCACTCTCTCTCACTTTAGGACATGTGGAATTTTTCGTTGTCGAAATTATTTAAATTTGATTATACTGTATACTTCCATATAAATATTAGGTACGTAAAAATGTTAGTCTGGAAAACCAGAGCAAAATGCTGGCACAGTTCGAAGTGGAGTCTCAATTGCGCAGCTTTTGGTGTAAGGACTCAGAATAAACGTGGACAAAACCAAATATATGCACACCAGTAGGACGTAGAGATAGAGTAGACCAAAACGTCACCATGGGGGAATACAATTTCGAGAGAGTCGCAACTTTTAAGTATTTGGGAGCCACAGTTGCTCAGGATAATAACCTAACGGAAGAAATTAAGGTCCGAATTCAAAGTGGAAACAAATGTCTCTATGCACTAAGACCAGTTTTAGGATCGAAAAACATCTCGCGAAGAACAAAAATTACAATTTACAAAACCGTCATACGACCAACTGTTATGTACGCTAGCGAAACCTGGACTCTGACCAAGGATAATGAACGAAAACTAAAAGTCTTTGAGAGAAAAGTTCTACGCAGGATTTTTGTGCCGCTGCGAGACCCAGTAACACAATAACATCGAATAAGAACTAACCAAAAGATATCAGAGTTATACAAAGATCCAGATATTGTGCAGGAGATAAAGGCAAGAAGGCTACAATGGGCAGGGCATGTGAACCTATCGGTGTGGGAAGTAAAAACATAGGGATCGAAATGCTAACCACATTCAGCTCTTCATTCACAGTACTTACATAAAAATCTTTCTGATACATTAATCTCAGATATTAGATTTTCCGCCGATCTCTACGGCAAAATTTCCACAATATTTGTCGAACAATCCTATTCCTAATACAAAAATAACACATTGAGACCACACTTTGGGGAAGCGGAATTCGATCATATAGGTGAGAGCATCCATTAAGTCTTGTAGCTGCAAGGTTGTACTGACATTGAAACAACCAGTGAGTCAGATCATCTAAGCTTCCATTGCAGCTGCACTCTCCAGTGTCATCTAACCCTATGCGCAACAGATGTGATTTGAAATGACCATGTCCACAAAGGAATCGGAAATATGTGGAATGTATGATTCTGTCAGGGTGACTCCTCCTTTGAATCGTACGTTAGGTAAGGATGGAAGAATCTTACAGTATTGGTTTTTGCTACTGCTGCACTACTTAACCCATTCTGCCTCCCACCTCGCCATAAATTCTCTCCCACAAAAAGAAAGAATATCTCTTCTAGGAATGCTTGAGATTTCTTGGCCACACAATACAGCTTCCTTAGCTAACTTGTCAGCTTTCTCATTTCCTTGAATATTCGTATGTCCTTTGACCCATACGAACGTAACGTTTTTATTCTGATCTTCCAGATGAACCAGCTTCTCCAAGATGGGGACTATTAGCCTGTCATTCTAGATTCTAGCCGCATGGTTCTTCATTGAAGCAAATGAATATGATTACTACACATTTTTCAGATTTACATCCACCTTCCTCCATCACCAGTAGTTTTTGATTATTGCTGTGCCGCCACTGGCACGACTGCAAAAACCATAGGTGTTTTCCGTCCTCGCTATGATACTGTATCAAAATTTCATTAAAATCAATCAATAGTTTCCACGTTACACAATGCAGACGATCTAAAGCAATACTCGTATGTATAGATCAGAAAATTCTAAGTCACCTGGTTTCTGTAATAAGACAGGCAATGTTCGGATGGATCTAAAAAAGTGTGTTATGCCGCTGGTCTTTCTTTCACAAGTCAATATATAGTCTATTATGAATACAACAAATTTTTCGATTTTACAACCTCCACCCTACAACCGCCTGAAATCTCACCCCCACCAAAACTAATTAGAAAATTATCAACATCTCTAAAAAGCCTAAAAAAAGTTTTGAGGAAAATTTGATATCTTTGTTTTCTACTAATTACTCCGCCGCCCATGCGCTAATTTTCTAAATTTTCTAAATTATAGCAATTACCCATAGTATACCGCTACCCAAATTTCATCACAATCCATGCAGCGGTTACTGAGATTATGTGGCTAGAAAAACGCCAACAGACAGACAGACAGACGTGGATTTTCGTTATTTAGATATCATAAAACTATATTTTGTCAAAGGAAAAACGATATTACTCTTGCGTGTGAAGGGCGTACCGAGCCAATCAACTTAATTTCATTTTTTTTTTTGTAAAGTAACCCCTATTTTATTGGTACTTTCTATATATTCTACGTAGATACTTCTTTTCGCCCTAAGATTGGTCGTGGCAATTCTTCACCTATTCTATTGCACAAATGAAAGAACATAATTTTTTACTTCTAGCCTGGACAAATTCATTAGAACTTGAACAGTGAGGGACATGATGAATAAAGTGTAAAGATACTGAAGCAAATAAAATAAAAACGCTAGTGGATGTCAAATTGAATTTTAAATTCCGCATTTTTTCAGATTATACAATTTTGATCAAATTTGTTTATAACATGAAAATAATCAAATCAATGTCGACGGTCAAATCAATAAAAAACTAAAGTAGATAATTTAGATATTTTATTGTCATATTGGTAACATATAAATTACTATATATTCCAGTACAATAGTAATTTGTTGATAAACGTGATTTTTGCAACCTTATTTCATTACCTAGTCTATAATATATTCATGAAGGGAGCTTGGAATAAAAACTATGATTATAAGCATAAATTAGTCACTCATAGATAAATCTTGACAGTACTGTCATTATTTTTAATTCAATAAATTTGTGTTTTACATCCTTTTGGAACCTATTTAAGGATTCATCAAGTCAAGTAGCTTGAGTTTTTTCTTAAGTACTTGACCTGACTTGAAAGCTCATGCTTTTGAAAATTTGATATTTGACTTGACTTGATTTTCGTTCTGAACTACTCGACTTGTTATCAAGTAAAATCGAACTACTTGATATTACTTGATATCGATCTGTAAAAAGCGAATCGAAGCGTTAAAATAGGTTACGACAGCAAGCAGGCACCCGATGACTTTAAAACTTTAAAGCTAACCGACACAGAATGGTCGTTAATTGAACGAATTTGCCAGTACCTTAATGTTTTTAAGAGTATTTCCATCAGTTTTGTATACTGCTCGATAGAATAGATTCCTGGGCAATGGAGCTTGACAATAAACCTGATCGAGATGAAACCGATGAGCAGATTATAAATAGATTTCAAGCGGTAAGGGACAGTACTGAAGATATTTTCGAATGGTGGAAAAGATACGAATGTATTTTTCCAGACCTTTCCGCAATGGCCAAAGACCTTTTGGCAACGCCAGCTTCTTCAGCTCCTGTTGAAAGGCAGTTTTCTAGAGCTGCCTTAACTCTTACCAAAACAAGAAATCGATTAGGTGATAACTCCGTTAGAAGTCTTATGTGTCTCAAATCATGGATGGCAAATGAGGATATTAATTTTTTTTTTACTTCTGTGTCATCGGCATCGACTGCTCTGGTCATTAGCCTCGTGTTCTGTTCTGTTTCCCGGCGCCACTCTATGAACAGCACTGTTAATTAGAAGCCAACAGTGAAGGCTCAGGTGTGGATTCTTCGCTGAGCTTTTTTTATGGATATTTATTTTTGATTGAAGAAACCAGAAATAAATTTCCGCCTCTAAAAGGGGTGATACACGTACGAGCAAGTACGCGTACTTATGGCTCGACGACCTTTCTCGCCTGTGTCACCGTAAGTACGCGTACTTTAAAACCGTCGCGCAAACCGCCGGAGATCCAACTGGTTTGAAATCTTGCTCGTAGCCTGTCTCGGAAAGCTGCGAGCAGGGAGCCTCCACTTTGTTTCGGCAGGCCATCGATGCGCAACGCTTGTTGTGGTTGGCGTTTGTTAAAAGTTTTGTTTATTTAGGAAAATTATCAAAATGAGTGATTTCAGCTTCACGTGGGTCACCGACGTCGAGCCGAGTAAGTTCGCGAAGTTAAAAACCGCGTACTTAAAGTTCGTACGTGTGTCACCCCTTTAACGAGAATCGAACCCAGGACCTTCCGGTCACCAGCCCTCGACTCTAACCACTGAATCAACCCACCCCATTTGAGTTTGTTGTTTATCTATGTATTATTGTCATTATTTCGTATTTTTATTTCATATTATTACATTCATTATTCAACTAAGTTTGTTGGAGTTTTCGTTTTTGAATTTTTTTGAATAAAAAATTACATCTTTATATACATAGATTTTTATTGCTATTGCGTTTTGGCAGTTATATCAAGAACTATTTAAATCAAGTTAAAATCAAGTAGTTAGCTTGAAAAACTTGATTTTCACGTTGCTTGATGTATAACTACCTTACTTGATCTTGACTTGATATCAAGTCAAGTCAAGTAGCTTGAAAATCAAGTCAAGTCGTGTATCTCTGCCTATTCCACAGATTAAGGCTTTTATTAGTAACCTAAATACTCTTTCAGCACGGTTGAGTGTTGCTATGCCATTATTGCATAACAGGCTATGGACTGAAAAGGTCCGTGAAAAGTATGAAGAAGTATTGTAAAAGGGATAAGCTTTTTAAGATTTCACAAAGAGCAAGCTTTGTTGCAGTATGATCGACGTGGTTTTGGAAAGATAAGAGTGGGATCTAGAGATAAATCCTTGTAAATTTAACTTTAAGGTGTATTTTCAAGATAGTACTACAGTATAGTAAAGAATCAGCACAATATCTCAGGTTGGCGGCAATTACACGCGCATCCCCCCTTTTGGATGATTATTTGTAGGGATGCTAACGATGCTTTGATACTTGAAATGTATCGATACTTCTGCACTAATATCGAGTATTTTTATCTTAGATACTTTTTTAGCGATTCCAAGCTGGTATCGCTACTTTTGTAGCGGTATAGGTATCAAAAATAACTAAGAACCAAACGCGCCCTCATTGGCGTGCACAGCTCTATACTTGACTAAAAAATATCGAAGTGGTACCGGTATCGATATTTTTATTTTCGCATCTCTACCCAGACTTCACACGCGTAAAATCATCCAAAGGTCAAATTCACTCATGACTCAGAGTTACTCTGCTGGTTGTTCACCCTGCTGTGGTCTCAGAACAAATCTGTTTGGTTTTATGTGTGTTCAATATTAAATTGTTGGCATTGAATCATTTTTGTATTTTCTTTCTTAAACCCCTACGTTGACGCTTTTCATAATAAGTTTATAAAAAAGTATATATAAGAAAATTCATTTTTCATCGATATGGTAAGATAGTAGCACTATAATAGCGAGCAATCGATGACAGCACGTGTATACGTCAAAATACCCCCGTGCAATAATAATAGAGTCATCGCTTGTCGTCCCATTTAATCTTCCACGAATTAAAATTGAATAAAACATCGACCAGTGAAGTGTGACTGCCCCGTGATGCGAATTTCTAATGTACAGGGTATGTCACGGCTAAGGATTACACTGTACTTTGAACGTACACCTCACCCTCTCTCTTGGCTAATTTTAGGTTGTGCCTCTCGCATTAATGAAATTCAGGAGCCTAAGAGGTGGATTATTTGCTGTGACAGCCAGGCAGCATTGAAAGTATTAAGCGCATTAGGTCTACATCAAGGCTCGCGCTGCAATATAGAAATGTCATGGATCCTTGAATAACATTCCGGCAACACATCAGTGGGTGAATTCTGCAACTTTAAGGGTCTAGGGTATAGCTCGCGAAATCTCTGAGAATCCAAAAAAGACGTATTCCCGTGTTAGCGAGGAGGCGTGGCCGCCTGTTCCCTTTCTCCAGTGTGTGTGTGTCTAGGATGAGGGGAGATAAGTCCAAAAATCCAAAGGTAAGGTCAAGAGGTCCAAAGGTGTAGTGAGCAACTGGTCACTGTCAAAACCGATACCAAATTTAGAAATAGCCAAAGTGATCAAGTCGTCTAGTGGTGGAATTTAGAACCCAATGTTGTATGTGTGCCCATGGTAACCAGATTCTTTTAGCATGCATGTGTACCAACTCAGAGAGAATGAAATCAAACACAGAAATGTTATGATGATATGGTTTTTTTTATTACTTGCTAAAGATCAGAGAAATTGATTTAGAATCTGTCAAAAACCTAATGAGGAACATTAAGAGAAATTTGCGAGCCGTGGAAGTTCATGGCCCATTAGCAGTACTTTAATATAATTTTTATATTAAGAAACATTGTTATTTTTTGTAGTTCTTGTTACGGTTCAAATATATTATTGTGACATATTTTTTTTAATTTTTTTGAAAACTTATTTCGCTTATGATGTCCATAAGATTAAGAGAACCCAACGCTGCCTAGAAAACATAATCATCTACTGTTGAGTAGATTCATTTTATGAAGTTTAGGGAAACATAGAAATTATGCTGCTGCTACATTTTTGTGCAAGTTATTTAATGGACGTATTGATTGTCCCTTAGAAAAAATTCGTTTACACACCCCTTTTATTATTTAGCGTATGGCTATAGAACACATAAAAAGAGTCATAAAAAAAGTAAAACAGTTTATTCGGTTTTTTAATTTTCATTTTCCGTTTTATATCTCTTTTTTCGTTTTATTTATTTTTTTGCGATCTAAATAGTAACTAGGCTATAGGGTAATATCGACCCTGGATCAGGTACATATTGGTGGATTGGCAGTGAGGGATTTTGTTTTTGATTTTGCTATATTCTTTTAGACCACCACCATAAGCGTGAACTCGAGAATGGCAGAGGTCAAATTTCAACATCGAGATGTAAAAGGCATCCCCCAAAAACTGAACACCAATAAAGCTACTGGTCCTGACCAAATTCCAGCCATTGTCCTTAAACACTGTGCCGCTGAGCTTGCACCTATTCTTTGCAAGCTCTTCAAACTTTCGTATCAACGAGGCGTGTTTCCCGCTTCGTGGAAGATTGGCTGCGTACAACCCATCCCTAAGAAAGGCAAAAAAACTGATCCCACCAATTATAGACCTGTGGCAGAGCTGAGAAGAGTCTCAGCATCGTGTCTAAGGTTATGGAGACTGTCATTAACACACAGCTCCTGAAATACCTGGACAACAATAACATCATAAATGATCGCCAGTATGGCTTCCGTAAGCACAGGTCTACAGGTGACCTCCTTGCCTACGTCACTCACTTGTGGAACAGAGCAATAGACAATCATGGCGAATCCCGTGTTGTTGCACTTGATATATCGAAAGCTTTCGACAGAGTATGGCATGACGGACTTCTGGCCAAGCTTGCTGCTTATGGACTACCACCTGGCCTGCGCCAGTGACTGAATAGCTTTTTGAACGACCGATCTCTGTTGTAGTCGAGGGCTGTTCATCAGACGTATTTTTAATAAACGCCGGTGTTCCTCAGGGATCTGTCCTATCCCCTACACTGTATCTGCTTTACATCAACGAGCTGCTGGAAATAACATCCAATCCAATCTACAGCTTCGCGGATAGTACGTTAGTGTCATGCATGGAACCAGGCAAGCCACTATCATCCCAGGAGACGGTACGTCAGCGACAGCAGCATGCCTCACAGATCAACGCTGATATCCTAGAAGCTTGGAGTTCTGTTCCGCTGTAGGAATTTGTATACACCAGAGCAACTGCTGCTGCTGTACAAGGCACAGATCCGACCATCGCTGGAGTATTGCTCCCTTGTGTGGGGATGCGCTCCGAAGCACTCTCTAAAGCTTCTGGACACTATCCAGAAAAGAGCGATTAGACTAATCGATACGCCAAACCTCACAAAGGACCTCCACAGCCTGGAACATCGAAGGAGGGTGGCTGACCTATCCCTGTTTTACAGATTCTATCACGGAAGATGTTCGAGTGAGCTCTCTCAGATAATAACACCACAGGCCGTCCGAACCAGGAAAACTAGAGAAGCTCTGCGAGCTCATCCTTACCAGGTCGAGGTCCTTACTCCCCGAACTAGTCTCCTCCAGCATTCCTTCTTTTGGAGAACTTCGACGCTGTGGAATCAGCTGCCGGGGAATTTGTTTCCCGACGGCTACAACCTGCAGCGTTTCAAATCTAACGTGAACTGATACTTATCCTCTTGCAGCGCTTCTTCAGCGCCATAGGCTTTAAGCCTTTGCGGGAGGCCGACCATAAAAAAAAGAAGGGCATTTTCTCGGCGGATGGGTGGTGGAGGTATTTGGCTGAGTGTTGGTAGCCAGTAGGTTGGGGTTGATTTGATGGATCCCTTAATAGCTCCCATAGAAGTGTTTAACTGGGCGTCTATCAGTCTAGTATGTGAGCTCTTTAGCCACACTGGCGAGCAAAATTGAGCCGCAGAGAAATAGAGGCTCAGGGCCGAAGTACGGAGTGTAGAAGCGGAGACGCCCCAAGAGCTTCTACATAATTTTTGCAGGATGTCATTTCTGCTGTTTACTGCGATGGGCTGAATATGTTTTTTAAACGATGGTGTCCTATCCAGTGTGACACCTAGGTACTTCGGTGTGGGATTATACAGTAGCAAGTTGCCGGTATGGTAAATCTTTAGCTCTCTTTTTGCCATTTTATTGTTAAAGTGAAAACACAATGTTATTGTTTTGCTTATAGTTGGTATAGTTGCTTTTTGTACAGTAACATAAGAATATCGAAGGACCGTACAAAGAGGCAGATGGAGTATTATGGAAAGGTAAGACAGGAACTGCAAGATCGACACAGAGCTGGCGATACGAATTGCCGTATTAGGTTCTTCAATGATCTTCCCAAAATCGTCCCGGTAAACTAAGCAAGCCCAGCAGTTACCAACATAGTTCGGTTCAGTTGTATTTTCAAAATGTCAGGGGACTAAACAGCAAGGTGAATGAGTTTTACTCTCGCATAAGTGACGGTGAGTTCAACATTGTTGCTCTTGTGGAAACATGGCTTAAACCTGAGGTGAACTCTCATGAACTGTTTCCTGCTAACTATGACGTTCACCGAAAAGATCGGAAATATAACTGTCTGGAACTATCAACTGGTGGCGGTGCTTTACTGGCATTCGATCATGATCTCAAATCGGAAGTTGTTGATACGAGTGAATTCGATAATAACTTTCCCCAAATTGACTTTCTGTTGTGTAAATGCTTTGTGTCTGTTTATTCAGTTTATGTGGCAGTAGTGTACTTTCCTCCTAATACACCCTTAGAAGACTTAGAAAATTTTTTTGATATGTTGGCTAGCCTCGAAATTATTTACTCGAAACGAATCGTGATTGTGGGCGATTTCAATTGTTCAGGTTTTGTAGAGAACTCAGATGATAGGAAATCGCGCATAATTTCGAATTGGATCACATGTATACATATGAAACAATATAACATTGTACGCAACAGCTTTGACAAAATTTTGGATTTGGTTGTAAGCAGAATAGACTGTTCGGTGACTCATGATCCTGCGCCATTGGTTAAGGAAGATACATATCATCCTGCATTGCATATTATATTACATGATCTTTATATTAAACAAGAAAGGTTTGGTGCAAACAGTCTTTGTACGTATAAAAAATATAATTTTAGAAAAGCTGATTTTCCTTCATTATATGACGAATTATTAAGCACTAATTGGGATATCCCTGTTGAGCATCTAAATTCGGATATCAATGTAGTACTTGAGATATTTTATAATAAACTGTATGGGGTAATAGATAAACACGTACCGATTACCAGACATTTTAGACACAAATATCCAGTCTGGTACAACAACGAAATTATAAATCTCATAAAATCTAAAGCTAAGATGCACAAAAAATACAAAAGGACGAGAGACGCTAATATGTATTGCGAATTCAGTAGAATGAGAGTAACTTTGAAACAGAAGATCAAAGATGCTTATAGAAAATATATGCTGGATGTTCAAGCTCATCTTCAGGGAGATCCCAAGTATTTTTGGAGTTTTATTCACTGCAAAAATAATTCGTCTAGAATTCCTGCTAGGATGGTCTATGAGGATATAACTTACACTGATCCTACAGATATTGTCAACGCTTTTGCTAAGTTTTTTCGGAGTGTGTATTCTGCGCCTGACAATTTAATAGAAGATAATGGCGATCTTGACCAACACTACAATAACGTTATTGATGTCAGTTGTGAGCCCATTACAGAAAGAGAAATAATAGAAGCTAGCAAGAAATTAAAAAACAAGCTCACTGCAGGTCCAGATCAAATACCATCTTTTATGGTTAAAGATTGTTTGAGAGCTCTTTTAAAACCGCTACAACTGATTTTCAATATAATCTTAAGGTCATCAACTTTTCCTTTTAAATGGAAAGTTGCTAAGATTTGTCCATTGTATAAATCCTCTGAAAGAAACTGCATATCAAACTACAGATCAGTAACTATCTTAAACAACTTTGCAAAGCTTTTGGAGATAGTCCTGTATAACCGCATCTACACATCTATAAGTAATCATATCTCAATTGATCAGCATGGATTCATGAAGTCAAGATCAACCGTAAGCAATCTAGCAGTATTCAGTCAATATTTGTGCGATAACTTAGATGACAGAGGACAGGTAGATGCGGTATATACAGATTTCTCCAAGGCTTTTGATAGGGTTAGTCATAAAAAACTGATTTGTAAGCTCAGAATACTAGGATTCAGTGAAAACTATGTTTCATTGTTACAATCATACTTGGACCAAAGAGAACAATTTGTCTGCTATAATGGTTATCAATCGCTCACATACACTGCTACTAGTGGGGTGCCACAAGGTTCAAACCTTGGACCTCTACTATTTCTTATATTTGTTAACGACTTATGTAGCGAGTTGAAGTGCAAAAAATTGATGTTCGCCGATGACCTAAAGCTTTATGCAAGTATTTCTAGTATATATGACTGTATCATCCTACAAGACCAATTACACATTTTACAAACCTGGTGCAATAATAACAATCTACCACTCAACATCTCAAAATGTAAAGTTATGACATTCTGTCGCAAAAATACTTTTATAATATACCCTTATCAAATTTGTAACTCTGCTTTGGAACGTATGGATGTAGTTAAGGATTTAGGTGTATATTTCGACCACCAACTCACTTTCAATAAGCATATAATGCAACTCACTGCTTCCGCTTATAATACTTATGGCTTCATCATTAGGAATTGTAAAAATTTTAACCATTCTACGCTTTTGACATTATATATTTCTTTAATTAGGTCTAAGTTAGATTATGCCTCCATAATTTGGAACCCGATTTATAATATATACAGTGCTACTGTCGAAAGAGTACAAAGAAAGCTTTTGAAATTTTTGTGTTATAAAATTGATGGTGTCTATCCTGCCAGAGGTTGTGATTATGTTGAACTACTAGTGAGGTTTGGTTTGCGATCTTTGAGTAGTATTAGGAATCAGGCATCTGTAGTGTTCCTATATAAAATTCTAAACGGATCTGTTGATTGTCCAGTATTACTGTCACAGATAAATTTGTTAACCCCAAGAATTGCTTCAAGGCATAACAACACATTTTTCTGTGGCAGAGCTCAGACAAATTTATTATTGAAAGCGCCAATACATTTCATGTGTACAAATGCAAACAAATTGTCGGAGGTCTGCGACATATTCTGTTGTAGTATCTCTGAGCTGAAAGATAAATCCAGCATTCATCTTTGAACGTTCATGTGTAGTAAATTAATTTAAAATTGTATTCCGATTATTTGTTTTGATTAATACATTATCATCATTGTTTTTGACACTACAATTGTAAGCATTTAAAATTTATTTTGTTAACATTTTGCTCTATAAATGGTTATACTGTTGGGCAAATAAAGCTTATTATTATGTGAAAAACAAAAAAGTGCAGCTCGGGCTCCGACACACCGAGCTGCTGTTCCATTACCCAATGACTACTCCTCACACCGTGAGGTGAGCAATCACTGGGTCCGCGAATCGTGCGCCCTAAGTAGACGAAGGGACCCAAGGATGACTGCCTTCTGCATTCTGGCGGCTAAGATGTGCGCCGCCGCACGGCACACCGGTATTTTGCGCAGTGCAGAGAGCAGCGTATTCCTCATTCCACCTAGGGATCCAATGACCATAACCAGCAGACTTACAGTGTAGTCTGGCCAGAGCCTGCGAAGTTGTCCGAGCAACTCCTGATATTTGGTCCGCTTTTCCTCCTCCTTAGAGACGATGTTCACCTCGGCAGGCGCCGAAAACTCAATAACGAACATCGTCTTCTGTTGGTGGTCGAGAAGGACTATGTCGGGCTTGTTTGCCTGTACAAGCTCGAGCGTGGGGAACGAGTAGTTCCAGTAAATCCGGCATCTCTCGTTCTCCACAACGGACTCTATATCCCCTGGAGCGTATGGCAGCACCGGTGTCTCATCGATACCGTAAGAGTGCCTCAAATGATAGTAGAGCACTCGTAGAGCCGCGTTGTGCCGATGGACGTAAGCCGTCCCAGCGTACGTCTTACACGCCGACAAGAGATGCATAAGCGTCTCTGGCGCCTGTCGGCAAGCTCTACAAAGGGTGTCGGGTACATCTACACCCATAACCCTTTTACGGTACACCAAGGTGTTGAAGACACCGTCTTGGCAAGCCATTATAAAGCCCTCAGTCTCCGACTTCAACCCACTAGACCTTAGGAAAGAGAAGGTCAACTGCTCAGACAAGCCATGCTCTTCCAGATGTTTGTAGAAGATTCCATGCATTGGCTTATCTTTATGAAGTCTTAAAAGGAAGTCGACTTCGGCAGTTTTAAGGTGGGATTTTAATTCTGCGGGAGCAAGTTCCGTAATGGACTGCTGACACCTCCGCTTGAAGTCGAGTGTGAGGCTGAGCTCCTCGGCTGCTCGTTTCGCTGCGCTAAAAAGAAAGGCTCCTTTTCCCGCATTCTCGTGCTCTCGCACAAAGCGGATCAGGGGATCGGTGCTGTTCGTTACATAGCAGGCAGTGGCCAGTACTACTCTGTTGTGCAGACGCTCCAAACTCAATAGTCCACGCCCTCCCAGGTGTCGCGGGAGGTATATTCGCGGGACAGAGGACTTAGGATGCAGGCTTCTCTCCATATTCATCCTTTTGCGGGTCTTCGTGTCGATTTCCTTCAGCTCGTTCACTTTCCAGTGTATAGCACCAAAGGTGTATAATAACAATGGGACCGCAAGCATGTTAGTGGCAGCGACTTTGTTCTTGCCGGACAGTTCTGACGACCAGATCTGCCGGAGTCGGTGCAAATACTTGCGGCGGAGACACTCTTTAACCAATGCTGCCTCTTGGACATGACGTTGCGCCACTCCAAGGTAGGCATAAGTATCTCCGGCATGCAGCTGTCGCAAGATGCTCCCATCAACGAGCTGTTCCTCATCTCCACTATCTCCGCTTCGTCCTTTCTTGAGATGAACCAATGCACATTTGTCTGTCCCGAACTCCATTCCGATAGCATGACTGTACTCCTGCACCACCTTCAGCGATTGTTGTAGTTCGCGTTGGCCGGAGGCATAAAGTTTTAGGTCATCCATATAAAACAGATGGGTGACCTTGTGCCTCCGGTTATTGGGCGTGCCACAGCTGTATCCTTTAGTATTTCTCAGCGCTATGGACAGAGGCAAAAGTGAGATGCAAAAGAGCAAGGGACTCAAGGAGTCTCCTTGGAAGACACCTCTTTTCAATGACACCAACTCTGTCTGAACCCGAGTTTCACCTGATGTTATAGTGAACCGGGTCTTCCAGAGTGGCATCAGTTGTTTGATGCATCCCACTATCTGATTATCCACCGAAAGGCATTCCAACAGCCGCACAATGAGCTCATGAGACGTGCTGTCGAATGCCTTGCGATAGTCAATCCAGGCCATAGAAAGGTTTCGCTTGTACTGCACGGAGTCCTGCGTGACACATCGGTCAATCAACAAGTTCTCCTTGCAGCCAGCTACTCCTTTCTTTGACCCTCTCTGTTCATACACGTCGAGAAATACAGGATTCACAGCTTGAAGGAGACGCATGTACAAGATTCTGGTGAAGAGCTTGTAACATGCGTTCAGACATGTTATTGGCCTGTAGGCCTTATTATTATTATTATTATTATTATTATTATTTAGCTTCCACCTGCTGAAGTATGATTCCAGGATTGAAATATCGGCAGTTAGTGTGGACTCTAGAGTGTCAAAGTTGGTATTTCTGTACGCCAGAGCTAGGTTATCATCATCATAGTCACAATGTCCTAACAGACATGCTGTGAACTCGTAAAATGCATTAAGTTGGAGCTGGAATATTGCCGACACGAATATTATCAATAGTTCGCGATTTACTGTGAGTTCAGTGGCGCTCTTGATACTCATATCCAGCAATTGTTTCGTTGTACCCACCCAGCGTGTAGGGGAACGGCCACGGCGCCGCGCACTCGGGGCGTGACCCTGAACTACAAGTTTCTCCATATTATCGCTTCTGTGAATATGTCCGAAGAATGTAAGCATTCTCGTCGACACAATGGAGGATAGTCTCTTTGGATTGCCGAGGTCATCCAGTATGGAAACATTAGTTCGATGGGAGGTATAAGGAATTCTCAGCATTCTCCTCCATGTCCACATTTCAAAAGCATCTATGCGAGCTCGATCTGCCTTCTTAACAGTCCAAGTTTCCGAGACATACAAAAATATGGAGAACACAAGAGACTGAACCAGCGACATTTTGGTAGCCTTAGTGACGTTATGGTCCCGCCATATTTTAGTAAGCTTTATCATGACCGTGTCTGATGAATGCGCCGCCGAATCTCATTCTCACAGCTACCCGAACTGTCGATCAAAGGACCGAGGTACACAAAACTTTGAACTACCTCACAACAGCCTATTGACTTTATTTCTCGATGATTGTCATGCTCTCTATCTATGATCACAACCTTGGTCTTATTATAGTTAATACCAAGACCATACGCCGCACTGTGTTGTTCAAAATATTTAAAAGAGCTACTAGTTCTTCCTAAGAGCAGCAATCAGGGTTGTATCGTTAGCAAATCGTAAGTTAGATATTTTGCTTCCGCCAATAGTTATACCGCCATTCCAGTTGTCCAATACCTGTCTCATCACAAATTCAGAGTAAATATTAAATAACATCGGAGATAATACACATCCCTGACGAACTCCTTTTCTGGTTGCTGTTTGACCAGACAGGTTACCATCAATTCTTACACGAGCCGAGCTAGACTCATAGAGTTGCTGTATGACAAAAAACTAAGTGGTAAGGGACTCCCATAGAGATAAGGATTCCCCACAGTTTAGGCCACTTTACGTTATAACAAAAACGTTATCAAATGCCTTAGAATAGTCCACAAAGCAGACAGAAACTGGAAAATAATGCTCTCTGGCTTTTTCAATAATCTGTCTTAAGTTTAAGACCTGTTCACTTGTACCGCGTCCTTTTATGAAACCTAAAAAAACCGGTAGGATAACACTATGTAATGTGCAATGTCTTTGAATGTGCAAGTGCAACTGCAAGCATTTTCTGTTGTAACAATGAAACAATCTTGGAACATGTATAAATGAGAACAACGATAGCTGAAATAAGAATACGCATAGAGAAAGCCAGAAATACATTCACGAAAATGAAAAAAGTGCGGAATACTCGGGATCTAAGCCTGGAATTGAAAATGCGGCTTGTGAGATGCTACGTATTTTCCTTATTGTACCATGGGTTGGACACGTGGGCAATGAAAAAAATAGATACCCAACGCCTCGAAAGTTTTGGAATATGGATACCTATATCGTCGAATTCTGAGAATATCATGGGTAGACAAATTCAGAAACGAAACAGTATTAATAAGAATGGAAAAATAAAGACAAGTATTGCTAACCATAAATAAAAGAAAATTGCAGTCCCTAGGACACATTATGAGAGGGGAGACATATCATCTACTTCAGGTAATAATAGAACTAAAATCGCAGGAAAAAGAACGATTGGAAAGAGAAGTCATTCGTGGCTGAAAAATCTGAGGGATCGGTATGATTGCTCCAATAACCAGCTATTTGGAGCGACGGTTTCCAAAGTTCGAATTGTCTTGATGATTGCCAACCTACAGAATGGGGATGGCACCTAAAGAAGAATGAAACTCTTAGAAGGGATTTTTTAACCGTTGGTTGAGTGTTAGACTGTTAGTGTCTCAGTTTATTTTGTATAAACCTTTGCTAATTTCCAGGCAGTGTATAGGTTATGAATCAGTAAAATAAAATAAATAAATAAATTAATTAACGATCATTCTCAGGGGTAGGCAAAACCTTTTCACAGTGCTTAGAATATTTTATGTAGGACTTCAAAAGCTGTCATATTCGTCCTGCGTATTATAATGCAAATAATAATTCCGGTACACCCTATATTCAATCGCTCCCTCGCAGCTAGCGTCAATAAGCTACCAGGTGTGCGCACGTCAATAAATGTGGACCGGTAATTGGTAAATTGGTGGATGACTTGACAGAATCCGCGGTGGCACTGGGGCTACGTTATCAGTCTGACGTACGCTATTCGGTTGTGGCTGTCAAAGATTACAGGCAGATGAGCCGTGTATGCGCTGCTCGCCGCGATAAGGGGTGCCACCACCGTCATATCGAAGGGGTGGACGAACTTGTATTGTGCGGTGCGGGGTGCACGATGCGTTTATGTACAATGGGAATATTTTTTTTAAACGAGCAGGCCGCGAATCGAACCTCAAAATTAACCCTTTTGGTTAAACCCCAAAATTACCGAACTCAAATCGACTATGTCATATACCCTCCAACCGAAACACTTCCTCCTCTTTGCTCTTCTCCTTCCTTCCTCTTCTTTGTTCTTCCCTTACTTCTCTATGACTGGGTAACCAGACCTGACAGGCCGATCAACCGACCCGACCGAAACTAAGAGCAAAGGTCCACCGGACCGCTCTGACTAGCAATGACCAATTGTAATTGTAACTCGCGATACTCGCTTTGAGTACCTAATACATGAATGCGCTCTCCACCGATCAGCTGACTTACTGCGCCTGGCTGCAAATGTAGTGGGAATGTAGGATGTATGAGGGGTTAGGAGTCTCTTCTTAACTTATGACCGAGCTTATGACTTTGCCTGCATGTACCTTCTCTTTTAGTTGCCTTGCGTATTCCAGATTTAGCTTTGCCCATCATTTATACGATAACAGTTGCGACTCGTTGTTTCCAGGTATAGATGAAGTCAGAAATATATGAGTTGTTTACATTTCTTTCAGGTCTCAATCAGTGCCGACACTTCTATAGTGCAGTTACGTTATTATGTAGACCTGAGTAATGACAAAACCGTAAATATCCATACAAAATATATATTATAATCATTGAGAAAGTCGTAGGAGATCAAAATAATCGCAAATACCAATTTGCAATAGATAAAAACAAAACAAATTGATCTATTTATTGTATATTGATATCTGATTATACAAAGACAATAATATACAGTTTCGACTGCACTAATACCGCGATGGTCAACTAGCCAGCCTAGCAAAAAGTGCCGAAAGGGAATTACGGACTCTACGGGCGTCTTGGGAAGACATACTTTGTAGTGTCGGCACTCGGTAGGAGCACAAAAAATGTAAACAACTCATATATTTCTGACTTCAACTATACCGATAGTTGGTGGAACCACAGGGAACACGCGCTACGCCGCTCGTTTGTGATCACTTCCACGTTTCGCGCATTGCAGCGCGGCGCGTTTGGTATGGATGCACCTTTTGATGTTTTTTTTATATAACTGAGCAGACTTCGTAGGCAAAGCCTAAATACCAGAGTACCGCGGCTGCTGTGAAAAGGTTATGTAGGGGGAAATTTGTTGATGCAGAACTTGGAATAGGCCAATACTCGGACGCTCAAGAAATACATCTCCTGGTAGTCTATATTCCAAGCTCTGGATACCGTGGGAACAAACGTGCAATCGTATACCGCTCGGTTCTTGATGTATGAAGAAACAACCTTGGGATGAGATGCAGCGGCAAAACAATAACCAGATTTGTAATTAGTGCCCTCAAATTATGCCCATTACGATGTTTTGTCCTGAAAGACGGTCTAATAAATGTTTTGATTTTTCGAACGAACCTTAAGATCCGGGGATCGGAAAATTTATTACTTAAATCAAACCAGACTTAAACTCAAAACAATGGCCGGATTTGTAATTAGCGCCGTCAAATTATTCAGAATATGATGTTTTGTCTTGATAGCAGGTTTAGTAAGCGTTTTCGATTTTTTGAACGGACCTTAAGATCCAGGGATTGGAAAACTTTTGACTTTTGTCAAACCAGACTTAAACTCAAAACAATGGCCGGATTTGTAATTAGCGCCCTCAAATTATTCAGTATATGATGTTTTGTCTTGATAGCAGGTTTAATGGGCGTTTTCGATTTTTTGAGTGGACCTTAAGGTCCAGGGATTGGAAAACTTTTGACTTTTGTCAAACCAGACTTAAACTCAAAATAATGGCCAGATTTGTAATTAGCGCCCTCAAATTATTCAGAATATGATGTTCTGTCTTGATAGCAGGTTTAATGAGCGTTTTCGATCTTTTGAACGGACCTTAAGATCCAGGTATTGGAAAACTGTTGACTTTTGTCAAACCAGACTTAAACTCAAAACAATGGCCGGATTTGTAATTAGCGCCCTCAAATTATCCCGATTATGATGTTTTGTTCTGAAAGAAGGCTTAATAAAGGTTTTCGATTTTTTTGATAAACCCGAGGATGAACCTTATGGTTCGGTGATGGGAAAATTTTGGACTTTCGGCAAATGAGGCTTAAACTCAAAACAATAGCCAGATTTGTAATTAGTGCCCTCAAATTACTCAGAATACGATGCTTGGTGCTGATAGAAGGTCTAATAAAGGTTTTCGATTTTTTGAACGAACCTTAAGATCCGAGGACTCGAAATTTTTTGATTTTCATGTCAAACCAGACTTAAACTCAAAACAGTGGCCGGATTTGGAATTAGCGCCCTCAAATTATTCAGAATATGATGTTTTGTCTTGATAGCAGGTTTAATAAGCGTTTTCGATTTTTTGAACGGACCTTAAGACCCAGGGATTGGAACACTTTTGACTTTTGTCAAACCAAACTTAAGCTCAAAACAATTGCCGGATTTGTAATTAGCGCCCACAAATTTTCCAGAATATGATGTTTTGTCTTGATAGCAGTTTTAATAAGCGTTTTCGATTTTTTGAACGGACCTTAAGATCCGGAGATTCGAAAATTTTTGACTTTCGTCAAACCAGACTTAAACTCAAAACAATGGTCGGATTTGTATTTAGCGCCCTCAAATTATCCCCATTACTATGTTTTGTCCTGAAAGAAGGTTTAATAAAGGTTTTCGATTTTTTGAATAAACACGAGGATGAACCTTATGGTTCGGTGACGGAAAATTTTTGACTTTCGTCAAACGAGGCTTAAACTCAAAACAATAGCCAGATTTGTAATTAGTGCCCTAAAGTTATCCAGAATACAATGCTTTGTGCTGATAGAAGGTCTAATAAAGGTTTTCGATTTTTTGGACAAACCTCAAGATCCGAGGATTCGAAATTTTTTGATTTTCATGTCAAACCAGACTTAAACTCAAAACAATGGCCGGATTTGGAATTAGCGCCCTTATTCAGAATATGATGTTTTGTCCTGATAGCAGGTTTAATGAGCGTTTTCGATTTTTTGAACGGACCTTAAGATCCAGGGATTGGAAAACTTTTGACTTTTGTCAAACCAGACTTAAACTCAAAACAATGGCCGGATTTGTAATTAGCGCCCTCAAATTATCCCGATTACTATGTTTTGTCCTGAAAGAAGGTTTAACAAATTTTTTCGATTTTTTTGATAAACCCGAGGATGAACCTTATGGTTCAGTGATGGAAAATTTTGGACTTTCGTCAAACGAGGCTTAAACTCAAAACAAAGGCCAGTTTTGTAATTAGTGCCCTCAAGTTATTCAAAATACGATCCTTTGTGCTGATAGAAGGTCTAATAAAGGTTTTTGCATTTTTTGGATGAACCTTAAGATCCAGGGATGGGAAAATTTTTGACTTTCGTCAAACGAGACTTAAACTCAAAACAATGGCCAGATTTGTAATTAGCGCCCTAAAGTTATTCGGAGTACGATGCTTTGTGCTGATAGAAGGTCTAATAAAGGTTTTCGATTTTTTGGACGAACCTTAAGAGGACTCGAAATTTTTTGATTTTCCTGTCAAACCCGACTTAAACTCAAAAAAATGACCGGATTTGTAATTAACGCCCTCAAATTTTTCAGAATATGATGTTTTGTCTTGATAGCAGCAATAAGCGTTTGCGATTTTTTGAACGGACCTTAAGATCCAGGGATTGGAAAACTGTTGACTTTTGTCAAACCAGACTTCAAAGTCTCGATTTTTTGCTTAGATAAGGAAAGAGAGGGGATACCGCACGCCCGTTTGATGCTATATGAATTAGCTGTCATTAGCTGTTAGCGAAAATTAATAGCCACCAAAATATGTTTTTATGATACTTAGCGTTTTTAAGACTAATCATTGTAAAATATTGTGGTGTGCATAATGGTAGGGTGTGCAGCTTATGGTTTTAAAAGCCAACGCAGCAGGAAGGAGCCAGAAATCACTTATCAAGGGTAAATTTAGGTAGTTTTTTTGGTGCCATTTGGTAACAGAAATGGCAGTCGCGTGTTCCGTCCTCTCTGTTTTTTGGATAAACCCGAGGATGAACCTTATGCTTCGGTTATGGAAAATTTTGGACTTTTGTCAAACGAGGCTTAAACTCAACTCAAGTTATTCAAAATACGATGCTTTGTGCTGATAGAAGGTCTAATAAAGGTTTTCCATTTTTTGGATGAACCTTAAGATCCAGGGATTGGAAAATTTTTGACTTTCGTCAAACCAGACTTAAACTCAAAACAATGGCCAGATTTGTAATGAACGCCCTCAAATTATTCAGAATACGATGTTTTGTCCTGATAGAAGGACTTAATAGATAGGAAGAAGAAGAAATAAAAAGTGGTCCGATCGAACAAGTATGGAACCATTACTATGTACAGTATTGAAGAAATAGTTGCGGAAAAAGGAACGTATATAAACTATGTATGACAGACAAGTAAATAATATAGAAATAATTTTCAAAACGGGTGAACCGTTACAATAACAGTTCAAAGACAATATTTTAGCGGACCTCCTCCACCTCCAAAAATAAAATTTAACGTTGCTGAAAAAGACAAGATCCCAGCGGAAAAATAAATTTGGAGACATTTTAGGAGCCCGCTATATAACCAGTAGGTATTATTCTCCAAAATATTTCTCCACTCCAAACCAGAAAAATGACTTTTAGAAAAATGGTGAATTCGCTTACATTATATTTAATGTGCACTTGAAAACATGGTGGAAGTGCTGCCTTATTTTGAAGATATAAGGAAACTACACAAATCTTTCTGTGATTTGTGTTGCCAATGGTTTGTTAGCCAACAGACCCATGTTAAGTTTCTCTATTGTAGTCTGATGGATCCATCTCTCATCTACGGTAACGAAATGACGCAAAAACATATTTATTTACAAAAATCCTTGGTCGGAACTGGGAGCACTGTTGGGCGAATACAATGTACAATATTCTTTGTACAGTTGAAATACTACCAAATTCTCCAAAAATCTCAACAGATTGACAACCTTTCTGAATCCACGCTCAATGCAAATGGACATACATTCACATTCTATTTACATCTGGAATAAGATTCACTTTTCATTGGCTGTTTCCTTAGGCGAGAAGTTCAACGCGCCTCTAAGAGTCCTGTACTATCATTTAAGGCACTCATACGGTATCGATGAGACGCCGCTGCTGCCATGCGCTCCAGGAGATATAGAGTCCGTTGTGGAGAACGAGAGATGCCGGATTTACTGGAACTACTCGATCCCCACGTTCGAGCTTCTACAGGCAAACAAGCACTATATAGTCCTGCTCGACCACCAACAGAAGACGACGTTCGTTATAGAGTTTTCGACATCTGCCGTGGTGGACATTGTCTCTAAGGAGGAGGAAAAGCGGAACAAATATCAGCTCGAACTTGCAGACTCTTCTTCTTCTTCGTGTGCCCTGTGCAATTCCGCACGTCGTCGATCCCTCGTAATCTTCTCATCATTTGGTGCCATTTTCTGCCTGTCTGAATATTGTGGCGGCATCTCTTATTCCGCACCAATCTCTTATATTTCGAAGCCAAGAGTGCTATTTCCTCCCCGGACCTTGTCGGCCCTCTATCTTACCTTGCAGTATCAATTTGGGTATCGAGTATCTGGCACCTCTAAGGATATGACCAAGGTAAGATATTTTTCGATGTTTGACAATATCAAGAAGTTCTCTGTTTACGCCAGCGATTCTCAATACTCCTTCGTTGGTTTTATATGCAGTCCAGGAAATGCGGAGGAGTTTTCGGAGTGTCCACATTTCCAGTGCTTCTATGCAGTTCAATGTTCGTACTTTAAGAGGCCACGTTTCTGCTCCGTAAAGTAATATGGGCCAAACATAGCACTTCACTACCCGAAGCTGCAGAGCCAACGGAAGACTTCGTGCTAGAAGAAAGTTCTTTAGTTTAAGGAATGTAGTTTTCGCATATCCAACCCGTGCTCTTATTCTTCATCGCAGTCCCACTTACTGTTCAGTGTGGATCCTAAATACTTAAAACGTGTTACCTGTTCTATCTGTTCTCCGTTGACGTTAATTGTGATATTGATGTTCTGCCGAACTATTCTCATATCCTTCGTTTTCTTGGTATTAATTTGTAGGCCAAAATGTTTACCCAGCAGATTGATTCTATCTACATTGTGTTGAAGATCCTCAGGAGTATTAGCCAAGATGGCAGTGTCGTCTGCGTATCTTAGGTTATTGATTGGAAAACCACTCTGGCACTCATTGGATCCCTAGGTGGAATGAGGTATACGCTGCTCCCTACACTTCGCAAAATGCCGGTGTGCCGTGCGGCGGCGCACATCTTAGCCGCCAGAATGCAGAAGGCAGTCATCCTTGGGTCCCTTCGTCTACTTAGGGCGCACGATTCGCGGACCCAGTGATTCCTCACCTCACAGTGGAGAAGTAGTCACTGGGTAATAGAACAGTAGCTTGGCGGAGCTCAGGCTGTACCTTTTTGTTTGTGGAAATTATAAGGCACAGCCCGTTAACATTTGTTGCTATTGCAATCATACGAGAGGAACTCAGGAGGAAATCAGGATAATAATAATAACGACTTTATTGTACTATAATTGTTATACATACATACATATAAAACTATAGCACAACGGGATTCTACTTAACCGCTCACTTTAAGGGCTCGATTTTCAAACTATACTTTTGCCCACGTGTACCGAAAAAAACGTTTAACAAATTATTACCAGTCACGTGCGAACAATCAATTTCAACGATTAAACACGCAACATTAAGAGGAGGTTATAGTACGTACATGAGAGCTGTTCGCAATAGTTCAGCTGTAACCATTTTTGGACTACTTATTAATTTTGAGATTTCTGAACTGAAAAAAATATGAGCATGATGAAAAGGACGGTTCTAGAGAAATGTCGACGTATTTTTTGAAATTTCCTAATAGACACGTATTAAAAAACTTCCAAAATTGATGTTTTTTTGACTAAATTCACGATCACGTTAATCACCCTATATAAACTTATTGTAAAATCTGGATCGACATTTCTCTAGATTTAAGTTTTAAGAAAACGCAAATCAGGTTTTTGTGCCAAAAATTATTAACATACAGGGTCAAAGATGGTTACAGCTAGAGCCTTGCATTGAACGATCGCGCGCCTATTGGGACACTGATAAAGGCGCCACCAATACAAAAGTATGTAAATTTCACTTTATGTATGAGCTGAAGTTCATTCATTTCTGGAATGAGAGAGATATTGTTTTGGGCATCAATTAATTTGTAGTTGGTGGGTTTGGGTGACTTATTGATATACACTGCAGATCAAAAGTTAGGAACTACTAAAATTTAAACAAATCGCGGTAATTGGTTTAATTCGCGGTTATTGGTTTTGAGCAGTTATCATTTTCAGGATTACTGCGAAATATTACAATTTTCAACCAGATTTGTAAGTAATTAAAATTTAAATTGCTGGCAGGCCCAAGTCTAGAGTCTTGGGCACACACTTTTTTGCGTCACGAATAGAAATTACATTTTTTACTTTGTAACATAAACTGGTAAAAACCTTGTATCTTCATTAACATTTATTGATTCCAGAAGTCATGTTGCTTTGCTAAGTTCTCCACTTTCACGATTTTTTGTGTTCAGACATTTTTTTATTAATGGCATAGGTGCATAGGTATATCTGTGTTGGAGGTGTTATAGATTTCACAAAGTTCTTGAAATGCGTCCTGTTTTGGAATAAATCATCGAAATAGCGAATTTGGCGGCTGTAATTCAGAATGCAGGTAGATATAGTTTCACTATGGGGGATATATTTTTGCAGGCCTACCGGTGGGGGGAGGGGGGGGCAGGCATAATTTGGTTTATTTTTCTGGAGTTTGTTGTGAATCCAACAATAATTTTGCTCGCGCCTTCTGGGGGTGCTATAGGCAAAACGTATGAGACATGATAGTTTTTTTTATTTATAGTTCCTTGGGAGGGAACACGTCTCCCCTATCCCCCGTATTTACGCCAATTCTGTAATAATAATAATGTCTTTATTCTCCCAAGAACATAATTGTAATAAACATGTCTAAAGAACTGCTCAATGTAAAGTGAACTTCACTGAATTTAGCTGCTTTACAAATAACATATACACGCATTATTATGCTATTATTATTATTGTCGCTGGTACTTCTTGTTCATTTTTCATATTTTCAGTCTTATTTTCGCTCTTGTACAAAGGATAAATTCATTTTTTGTGTGATAACTCAGTTGCACTTATAAACAACTCTTTATACTCATATTGTATTTATTATTACGTATATGCCTGGAATACACAGAAAAGGGATCAACTGTGATGCCAGGTATAAATTATACAATGTCTATTTCTCAACGACGGCAACGGACGATCAAAAAAGGTTTGTATACTTTTTGCAGTCTAGGGTCAGCGGGAGCCGGTTCGGCATCAGCATCACAGACTCCTGGGTATTTAAACAAAAAAGTGCGGCGCCTACAAATACTTTTTATAACTTGGCGGTATATCCTTGTAGTAGGAATAGTAAATAGGCCACGCCCCCTCTTACTCGACTTCTTACCTCTGCCCTTACCCCGCAAAAGTGTTATCCTCAAGCAGTTTACTATAACCTCCACTTTTAACAAGTTGTAAAATACTGCATTCCATAATACAACCTCCTTGATACGCATAAGTCCGCCCCTGATAATTGGAGGAATATTGGGATACGGTGTGTCAAGGGAAATTTCCGAGGGGGTGGCCACCCCAGCAGCTCGACAAGTACAGTGACTAAGCTTAGATAAACACAGTGTAAAGATAGATTCACAACACTTATGTCACGCGCTAAAATAATACCCAACGAACGTACTGCAGTATTAACAAAAGGGGGTGGCACGCGAATTTGTAATGACAAAATACTCTTCAAGCTACTAGCAATTAAATGATATTGTATAAGCTTTTGGTACTTTGAAGATTTCGGTCGTATTGTTAAAGAAACAACGTTGTTGAAAGATGGTTTTTGGAACGTGCTGGTATAGAACGGGAAAAATAAGAGATCAATTGGTATTTTGCAAATTTTAAAGCAAGTTACAAAGGATGCTGGGGAAGTTTTACAGCTTTATTTGTTTTTCTCAAACCATTTTTACTTTGGCGCGGTGAGCTGAAGCATTATCGTCGAGAAAGAGAAGTTTGGCCACAGGTCTTTCATAGATCCCATGAGTGGTAAGACTTCATTTCAGCGGAAACCGAAATGGGGGTCGAGAGTGGTGTCAAACGACGCGGTTTGACGTCCTGAATCGAACGAGACCACTCCCAGACCGAGGAAACGTTCTGGTGAAGAACTACGGCGTTTTGAAGTTTCGTTACCTAACCTAACTTATCCAAAAAGTTTACTTGTTGAGCTCAAAATGGGTGTTAATCGACGTGGCTGGACATCGTAACTCGAACTTGACCACTTCCAGAGTGAGGAAACATTCCGGTGAAAATCTACGCCACTTTAAAACTTGGCAATTTTAATACCTTACCTGGTATAACCTAACTAATACGGTCGGGCTGAACAGGGGTGTCAGTCGACTCGGTTTGATGTCCTGACTCGAATTGTATCAATTAATGACTGAAAAAACGTTTATTTTGATTCTCAGTTTAGGAAATTAAGCCAAAAAAAGGTCTTCGAGAGTCTGCGCCTGGGACCTATTCCGGCCACCGACTATTCCAGCACACTGAAAAAACTGAACAGGTGACCTATCCTACCTACCTGGGAGTATTTTCCATAGAGTATTCAAAATTTACAAAACTAGTAACGTCTGGGGGGCCAGGCCCCCCTATCTATGCAAGTAAACAAACCTAATTCAATTTAAACCCACCTAATTTCTAGGAACATTAAGAATTCAAAGTATCATAACTTTTTTATTTTCCATTTCTTGGTGTTGCTTCTGGTGTCGTTGTACCCTACTCGTCAAGTACTTTCGAATTTACCATATATTTTGTGGAAAAAATATCGAAATTTTGAAGTCGTTTTTAGGTTAGGTTGGAAACTTCAAAGAGGCGTAATTTTTATCGGGCCGTTTTCTTAGTCTGGGTATGGTCTAATCCCGCTCAAGGCGTCAAACCGAGTCAATTAACACTCCTTCAAACCCCATTTAACCCATTTTGACCTCAACAATTTGACCGGTTGGGTTAAGTTAGGTTAGGTACTGAAACTTTAAACTGCCGTAGTTTTTCACCGGAGCGTTTCCTCGGTCTGGGAATGGTCTCGTTTATCTCAGGACGTCAAACCGAGTCGATTGACACAACTTTTAACCCCCATTTCGGTTTCCGCTAAAACGAAGTCTAGCCCCATGGGTTTAGGCAGACACTGTTCAGTATTCCACATAGCTCTGACTGTCTTCTGCACTGTCTTCTGCGCGTCAAAATTGATGGCGATTTTATGACATTTACGGGTGTACCCTTATCCTCACAGGCACAAACTTTGTTGTGAGCCTTGGTCGGCACATCATAGTATACAGCAAAGTTCGTCACCTGTCACGATGTTCACATACCGAGATTATCCCTTACCAAATTTATTTTAGCATCTCTCAGCACAAAGTCACACGTTGTATTCTGCTCTTCAATTAGTTAATGCGGCACACAGAGAGAATGGTTCGGACATGTCCACAGAATGAACAACAAAAGACTAGCGAACCTCGTATGGGAGGAGGTATCAGCTGGAAAGAGACCACCAGGATGCCCGCGAATGCGCTGGAAGGATAATATCTGGGCGGACTTCTCAACAATGAATGTACCACTCGATCACAACCTAACAGAAGACCGAAGGACATGGATGCAAGTTGTGCAGTCAGCCAAGACCCACCCGGGGTTGTAGAGCTATGTGATGATGATGATGATGATGACAGAGAGAATACAGATTCTTCGTGTGCAAATGATCATGTAGAACAGAATAACGAATTGCTGATGCATTTGGGCCTAAATTACTCTCTATGTGTGTTGGTAGGTCACTCGCCTGTCCTCGTCAAGCATTTACCTCACAGCGTCATTTTTATATAGTCAGCTTTCCACAAATGCTGAAAGCCTATGGCACTGTAGAAGCGCTGCGAAAGGATAAGTGTCTGTGCACGTTGGATTTGAAACGCTGCAGGTTGTAGCTGTCGAGAGACAAAGTCCCCGCAGCTCATACCACAGCGTCAAAGTTCTCCAAAAGAAGAAATGCTTGAGGAGCCTAGTTCGGGATCTCGACCTGGTATAAGGATGAGCTCGCAGAGCCTCTCTAGTGTTCCTCGTTCGGACGGCCTTTGGTTTTATTATCTGGGAGAGCTCACTCGAACACCTTCCGTAATATCTGTAAAACAGGGACAGGTCAGCCACCCTTCTTCGATGTTCCAGGTTTTAGAGGTCCTTTTGTGAGGTTAGGCGTATCGATTAACCTAACTGCTTTCTTCTGGATAGTGTCGAGAAACTTTAGAGAGTGCTTTGGAGCGCATTCCCACACATGGGAGTAATACTCCAACGATGGTCGGATCTGTACCTTGTACAGCAGCAAAATAGTTACTCTGATGTATACAGCTTCATACAGTGGAACAAAACCTTAGTTTCTGGGATACTTTTTTAGCAATACTTACGTCATAGTTGTGCCAGGACGTGTTGTTGTTGATGTTTGTCCTCAAAAGCTTGACGGAAGGTGATTAGACTATTAGGTGACCCTCCATATCCAACGTGAGACTTCTTTGTCAGTGTTGTTGCCTGAGATTTCTGTACGCTAAACTGTACTTTATTTACTTATCCCCACTTGACAACTAGAGATATCTACGTTGATCTGTGAGGCGCATGTTTATGTCGCCGAAGTACCGTCTCCTGGGATGACAGTGATGGCTTACCTGGTTCCATGCACGATATTAAAGTACTGTCCGTGCGAAGCTGTAGATTAGGATGGATGTTATTTCCAGCAGCTCGTAGATGTACAGCAGAAACAGTGTAGGGTATAGGACAGATCCTTGAGGAACACCGGCGTTTATTGAAATTACTTCTGATGAACAGCCTTCGACTACAACAGAGATCGGTCGTTCAAAATGCTGTTCGGGCACTGGCGCGGGCCAGGTGGTAGTCCATAAGTAGCAAGCTTGACCAGAAGTCCTCATGCCACACTCTGTCGAAGGCTTTCGATGTGTCAAGTGCAACAACATGGGATTCGCCATGATTTTCAATTCCTTTGCCACGAGCTCACCCGTAGACCTACGCTTACGGAAGCCATACTGGCGATCATTTATGATGTTATTGTTGTCCAGGTATTTCAGCAGCTGCGTGCTAATGACAGTTTCCATAACTTTAGACATGCTGTTCGGAAGAGCCACAGGTCTATAATTGATGGGGCCTTTCTTAGGAATGGGTTGTACGCAGCCAATTTTCCATGCAGCGGGAAACGCCTCGCTGATACGATAGTTTGAAGAGCTTCCAAAGAATAGACCAGCGGCATAGCGTTTAAGGACAATGACTGGAAATCAGTAACGGTCTCCTCCGTCATAGACATTAGTGGAGTACCCGGCCTCTCAGTATACTCCAGAGTGAAATTTCCTCTTTGGAGTTTCCTCTACTATCTAAATATCGCTGTATGATATGACCAAGTATCACATAGTGCACAACTCCTATCTTTTCAGCACTGTCCTTATCTCATTTTGTCACTACGATGCCACTGCAAGTAGTTTACACTATCATTAGGTTCTAATGAGTAACTGAGTTGCTTCAACATATGCAGCTTGCTGCGATTAAATGTTGCGTCATGTTGCAAAACTTTCCTAGTGCCATTTGCAAGGCAAGACAACAAAAGGAACCACTGTTATTACAAAATGCAGCTCTCAGCCAAATATAAAAAAGAGCTTAGTGTCAATTTCTAATATATATTATTAAACCTTCTTTCGAGAAGTTTTGCTCTACAAAACATGCGCAAGAGAAGTCATTAATAAGTATAAATCTTCTTTGTAATCTAACATACACACAATATTTTATTACGTCAGAATGTTTGTTTCCACCCCTTAGGTTGAGAATCGCTGCTCTACGTTCATTAGTGGATGTCACCTCAAAACCGCAGTTCAAAACAATTAGGACGCCATATTGAGATCGAACAATTTTCAAATCCATGACAACATTATAGAGCAAAAAGCCACGCAAATTGTATAAGAGGCAAGTCTATATCATCAGAATACTCATCATCAGAAGTTACATTGTCTTCAAACTTCACATGCACATATCCCCAATAATAGAGTAATAGCAGACTTTCCCGTAAACTATCAGTAATTGATCCATATTTTGTCAACTGTGCCAGTTCTCATTAGAAGTGTGTTGTCTGAAGGGATATACACAAGAAAACAAGCCAACGAAATGTTATAAAAATATATTTGTATTTCGTCAACAATCTAGATGCTACACCATTAAACGTCGAGCAAATATTTGCAGTAAAATAGAGGCGGTTGTTTGCCAATAATCTAGTCCAGGGAGCGTGGTAATATTTATTGGTAATATTCTCGAAAAACCTCTAAACCTCTGCTCCTTTCTAGTGCAAACTGAAGAATAAAAAAGAAGGCACACTGCTAATGTACTCATATACAACTTGTCTACCTAATGAACTTGCAGATATACAGGGTGTCCCACGACGATTAAGACAAGCAATATATCGGAACTGGGCAGTATAGTAGCGAATTATAATTTTGGGGGTGTAAATTAGAGCAAATATAGTATCTTTTATTATTATTGTGTCACTCAATGAGGTATTTGTTTTTGGTCGCGTGACGTCCGATTCAAAATTTTTTAATGGGACACCCTGTATATTTGTGACTTTTGTGTTTCTCCCGATAAAACAATTCCAACAAACTAGCATACTTGGGGTCTAAAGTCATTATATCAAGAGCTACAGGTACTTAAAGGACTGTACCACTACCATTATGAAACACTACCAAAATAATTTAACTGTAGGGGTACGTGTTATAATCAAGCATAGTGGTACCATCCTTTTAAGTACCTGTAGCTCTTGAATGAATCACATTAGACACCAAGTGCGCTAGTTTGTTGGAATTATTTTATCGGGAGGAACACAAAAAGTCACAAATATACAGGATGTCCCATTAAAAATTTTGAATCGGACGTCACGTGACCAAAAACAAATACCTCATTGGGTGACACAATAATAAGAAAAGATACTATATTTGCTCTAATTTCCACCCCCAAAATTATAATTCGCTGCTACTGCCCAGTTCCAATATATTGCTTGTCTTAATCGTCGTGGGACACCCTGTATAAAAGATGATAGAACAATCTAAAGGAAACCGATTTAGCAGTAATTTCCGTCAACGCTTGTAACTTGAATTATACATCAGGCCAAATCCAATGTTGAAGAAAGGCGTTATCATAAAGGTGGATACTTTGGTGCCCTCTTCAATACTATTAAAAAAAATAGTTTTTGCTTTCTAATTGACCCCTCAAAAAAAATCCACATTTAGTTTGAGATGTCAGGAGAGAGTGACCTAAAAATAAGTTCGCCAAGAGTTTCAAAGGTTTCATTTATACAAAAAAAGTCCATTCTAAAAATATGCTTAGTGGTAAAAAAAGTATTCCCTAGTCCAATATGAACAAGTTCTTTTCAAATTTTCAAAAATGCCTTTTGAGCTTTTCCAGACAATCCTAGAAAGCATTTAATTTTTTTGTCAAAATGGCGCTGGAAAAAACTACCTTTAGATGTTTACATATCCCGTTGATGTTCGTAGCTGATAATTTCGATTTTTGACAAAGAGACTTTGAGCAGCGTTTAGTTAATATCGACATGATTGTTGCAGGACTTTCGTGGCGTGGAAAAAAGCGCTTCTATTATTTATTGTAAAATGCGTAATGGAGTTTTTCTCCTAACCCGAATTAGTCGAAAAGGACTTTGATTTTGCTTGGCTCTTTTTAACCACATTTGTAACTGTCTGATATAACGTCATCGTAAAGTTAAAGAACAAAATATAGTATGTGTGAAGGTCAATTCTAGCTCATCGGATCTTAGACCAAAGGTATTTTTCGTTTTGTAAAGGTAAAGACTGTATTATCGAAAAAAATTCTGCAATATAGAATGGGAGCCAGCACTTCCTACATTAAAAAAAATCCATTATTATTTATTTATTATTATTGTTATTGTATCAGGCATCAGGTAACCAAAAAAGTTCGTGCGGTTTTGAAGGTTAAGAAATAGTTACACAAAAAATGGGTTAAACTTAGATTTATTAAAAATAATCACCTTCAGCAAGTACTACCCTTTTCCATCTAGACACAAGACTGTATATTCCATTTTTATAAAAATATTGCTTTTGAGAACTAACTAAAGAAGTGTGTCGCCGATTCCGCATGTGGTTGTCCAAGGCAAAAAACAGATGGTAGTCACTCGGGGCAAGGTCTGGTGAGTATAGAGGGTGAGGTAGAATTTCCCAGTGGAGTTGCGCTATAGTTTCCATGATAATTCTTGCTGAATGTAGTCTTGCATTATCCTGATGGAAGACCACACTTATTCTGTTCGCCAAAGCAGGCGGTTTTTGATTTAGGGCGCCCGCAACTCTATTAAGCTATGCTGAGTAGATTTCAACAGTGATGGTTCGTCCACTTGGCAGAAGCGCATAGAGAACCTATATCTGCTGTAGTCCACCATACACATAACAGAACCTTTTCTTGATGAATGCTTTGGCGAACAAAAAAGGTGTTGTCTTCAATCAGGATAATGCAAGACCACATATACAGCAAGAATCACACAGGAAACTATAGCGCGACACCCTCCTTACCCGCCAGACCTTGCCCCAAGTGGCTACCATCTGTTTTTGGCCTTGGACAACCACATGCGGAATCAGCGATTTGAAAATAGAGAGGCTTTGGAAAACAAGATGACACTTCAACTTCAGTTCCCAAAAGCAAGATTTTTATAAAAATGAAATTACAGTCTTGTGTCTAGATGGCAAAGGGTAATACTTGCTGAGGGTGATTATTTTTTTGAATAAATCTAAGTTTAACCCATTTTTTGTGTTACTATTTCTCTACCTTCAAAACCGCACGAACTTTTTGTTTGCCTAATATTTTTACAGTTCAGACAAAAATATCAGCTAAGCTACTATCAGTATGACACTACTGCATGGCAATTTATTTGTATATACATCAGAATGATAATCGTCTTTCACATACATAAAAACATACAACAAAGATAATATCCCGCCATTATTAGGATATTTTTAACCTCCGATCCCTGGACTATTGGCTCTATTTCATATTACCACGGATACCTTACAATGTATTATAATGTTGAATGTTACATAATCGATTACATATTATTGGAAAATAAAATGATTAGGAGAATATCATTAAGCCTATTCCTGGATTAGAATAATTATTATAATACCTGAAATGAGAGGAAAATAAGAATTCTGTATAATGAATGATGATACAAAAATATACGATTCAAAAATCACAACAGATGATATGGGAATGTCACAATAACTTTCGATTAAAGTCGGAAATTCAAATCAGGTATTCGATTACTTAACAGTGATCCCTCTAGATCTTTTAAATCCAGATCAAAGCTCTTTGCATCTTAATACACATAAGAGAGGTTTTGTATATTAGTGCAGTTCTCAAATTTTCACTTTAAATACACAGAAATCACTTTATTCGGGTAAACATAAGCCTTTATTCGAATTTACCCGCATTTGGTAGTTCTTTGCCTTTTACAGCAGTATCTATAGAATTTTTTTTGATCTGTAATCGATTCCGCTCGATAGATTCAAGATTTGAATACAGCACATTTTGAATTATATTGCACTAGAATGTGATCAATGGCATTTTTTTGGAATATTTTTCGATTTACTCTAAATCTGAGGCCAACTAAGTTAAATTCTGGAAAAGAACAACCACATGTTTTTATGTTAAGAGTCCCTATATTGTCGAAAAGTGATAAAACAAAACATTGGGGAGACATCAAGGGCGCCAATTCTTTTTCAGTACAGTATTTTTGGAAGTGGCTGTCGAATAATGAGTCGCATAACTAAGATCACAGTTGAATAAGATTAACTGATACGTGAAGGGGGACCCTGTTATAGGATAACGCCTTGATTTGAATTTCCATGTATCTATACAAATATTATGATTAGTTGAGAAGGCACTACATACACTGTCAGCAAATGTCTATGAGACTCATAAATGGACGGATTTTTGTTTAGATTACTTGAAAATAGTCTACGGTTATGTGTACAAAAAAAAAACTGCCAGAATATCTGAAATAATACATATGTTCTTACCATAGTCCATAGTGCAGTAACATACAAAATCTAAACTAAAATAAAAATCACCGTAGTAATCGTCATCCACAAAACCAAAAGGTTAAAAAACTATGTAGGCACCAATTAGTTATCAACAGCTCCTTGAAATTTACATGTATAATATCTGATTTTGATCTGTTTGGTAAACACACGGCAAAAATTTAAAGGGCAATTTTTTGAAGCATTTCAAGAATACTTTGTTCCTTGATGATTTTTGAAAACGCGCTTCATTGCAAACATATAAGGTGAAAAAAATTGCGACCACCTACTGTTTACAGTTTGACATAAAATTATTAATGTAAATAAAAAGATGGCGCACGGAAACGGGTTTAGGAAGACGTGCAATGTGGTTTATGCACGACTGTGTTATTAACAGCAACATACGAAGATCACTGAATTGATCTAGGACAACACGCATGGCTTGCGTGATCGCTGAGCTCTTATTGGTTCCCATCCGGTGACATCACGACCTGGGCGGGAATTGTATGGATTCAAAAAATTCAATATTTAGAGCAATTTTATTTAGTGATAAATACGATAAAAAATGTGTAAAATTATTTAGATGTCTTATGGGGTTATCTAAAGTCACTAGTTTACGCTACTCTAGTCGAAAATATGGACGACTTGCGAAATCGTGGAAGTCGTTTTGGACATTCAAGATGTAGCTGTCGCAAATCTTTTTTATCCTGTATCTTTGAAATGAAACGGCTTTTCAAATATCATCAAAGAATAAAATATTATTAAAATAGTTCAAAGAATAAACCTTTAAATTTTTGGCGCATATTTCCGAACGCACTATAGAATTTCTGGATCTGCATATCTTTGTTACAAGGTAATAATCGGTGTTTAGTTAGAGGATATCTTTCAGATTTTTAAATAGCAATGAGTTTGACTGGAGCAAGAGAGCTGCCGACTATATGAACATTGTCATACACTATAATAAGCATTTATCCTAGCTTTGATATGGACCGAAGTCAAATATGTATTAAATATAAAAAAAACTGATATACTTTGCTACTACAAAAAACAAGAAAATTAAAAAACGACTAAAATTTGTAGCATAAAAAAACACTACAATAGCATGTCTTTTACTAAAACTACTGATAAATATGGCCATTTTAATTTCTACTATAATATTTCGCTATAATAGTTTACTAAAGTAAATGTAATAATGCTCACCAACCAATTTCTTTACTTACATTAGTGTCTTTTTCGAATAAAAATTACAGTTTACATCACTTGCTGCTATGAAGGCAGCATCTCAAAACCGCGATACTATGCCACTATCACAAATAAAAGCAACCATGCATAAATCGCTGAATATTAAATCAATGCTTCATTTAGAAAGTAGTGGCATTGCATCAAATTGCACTGAGAATCATATTACTTTGGACATCGGTTATTTGAATTTATAAAAATTTTCTTGCCAGAAAATTTATTTTTGGGAGTGAACTTGAAGGCCATGAGCCATAGCAACAGCCTTTTCAAGATTCCTGGTTTGAGTTTGACTCAGTGAATTCCACGACAAATACCAGGTTTTTTTGTTTCCCCAACATCATAATCATGCATGAGAAAATCGAGACAATACAATACTATTTTTTCTTTATAGGCTCAATTTAAAAGCCGCTTGCTGTAACATCAGTTTTAAACATTTTACCTTTTCGTTACAAAAACAGTTAGTGTAGAAACATTTAAATCAGAATAAAAAAAGTATAATAATGAATATTATAATAAAATGAGCACAATAAGCGAAGCACCATTAGAAATTGTTTTACTTTTGTATAACGCTTCTTATCACGCATTCCCAATAGATTACGGATATCTTTCATAAATACACTAGTTTCAGCAGTAATATTTAAAGTTCAAAAAACCTGCTCGTAAGTATATTATAAATAGCCTAAGATTCCAAGTAAGGTCGACCTCCAGTGAAGTGCTTACTGAATAAAAATTGTATTTTATCTATTAAAATATGCTTGCAAACTCCCACCAACCGTTGGATGAAAAAAATGTATGATTATGATTATAATAAATAATTATTTTACGGCATAAAAATTAACGGCACGATATTGAACAACATACGTTATGCAGACGACACGGTTATTATTGCGGACAGTCCAGAGGGCCTTCAACGCCTAATCAACAAAGTTGTAGAGGTAGGAGATCAACTAGGCATGAAAATTAATGTCACAAAGCTAATGTAATGGCGATAACAAGATCTCCAAACCCACAACTGGATTTGAACATATATGACACCGCAATAGAAAAAGTTGAAAAATCCAAATGTCATGGCAGCTGCATAACGACAAATGTAGACCCTGACGTTGAAGTAAGATCACGCATAGAACAAGCCAGAGTCACGTTCCTAAAGATGAAAAACCTATTATGTAACCCAACCCTAAATTTAAACCTAAGATGTCGTTTTGTAAAGGCATACGTGCAATCAGATCTCTTGTATGGAGCAGAAACTTGGGAGATTAAAAGTGGATACCATGGACAGGCTCGAAGCTTTTGAAATGTGGACCTTCCGTAGGTTAATAAAAATATAATGGACTTAACACATATCTAACGATGAAGTGCTTAGACGTATGAGAAGGGAAAAAGAGTTACTTACTATAATAAAATGAAGACCGCTTATCTGGGCCACATATACCGGATCAACAAGTATAATATACTAAAACTAATAATAGAAGGAAAAATCGAAGGTAAACGTTCTCCTGGTCGCAGACAGCATTGATGGTTAAAAAACATACGCGATTGGACTGGTAAGAACACATCACCTTTAATTCGTACCACTCAAGACCGAAATAAGTACGCCGAAATTGTCGCCAACCTTCATTAAATGGAGATGGTACTTGAAGAAGAAGAAGAATTATTTTACAAAAATTCATTGACGTGCCAAGCATTTAAGTTAAAAAATTGGAGCTAGCAAGCTGTATAGCGGATAGAGAAAGACATAATTTGGAGCGAATAGTCGGCTTAGTAAATACGTTATTATGGCGTTGTCTACTATGAAAAGAATTTATAAAATAATGAAAAACAAGCGCTTTTTATGCGAACTAAAAGATTCTGTAAATGAGATTACTTTTCCTAGTATTTCATATGAAAATATTTCATAAAGAAGTTTGTATAAAAACTTGTACCTAAAAATAGAAATATAGTTTTCACACTAAAAGTGTATTGATTAATTTTGTTTCGAAGAATTTTGCTTCCTTTTTTTTAAGGTTTTTTCGAAGATTTGATTGTATATTAACTTGTTCAGAAGTTTTTTCATTAAAATCCATATTATGATCTATCCTAAACAGTGTTTTTTAATGCCCCCCTTTTTATATTTTGAATGGTTCAACACAGAAAAATGAAACTTGGGATGATAAAATTAATGCATGAATGCTATATTTTGAAGTAAAATTGACAGATAATAATAAAATTAATACACTAATACCATATTTTCGAGTAAAATTGACAGATGAAACTTTCAAGATGGCGACTGGACGGAGATATTGACTTCTAGGGTTATGAAGTATTCGTCAGGAGCTTTAAAAAGATGTGTCACAAGACCCCCCTTTCAATTTTTCTTCGAAGATGCCGCAGGTAAAAATAAACTACTGAATTTGCAATATAACTGTCTGCATTTTAATAATTTAGTAGGCACGTCAGTGAATTTTAATGAAAAATAATTTTTCTATAATTTTAATTAATTATGCCTATGACTATGAGCGTCCTTTTGCCAACTGTGGGAGTTTAAAAACATATTTTAATTGATAAAATATCATTTTTATTAACCTTGCTTGGGTTCTCTACTTAAATATTCAATGGAAAATGGAACAATACTATCAAAAAATCTTTGTATTGTTACCGTTAATTACATCTAGTGGAATATTTTATATAGAATAAAATTATTGCCTGTTGTTGCTTGAACTGTATTCCTACTGAGCATAGAGTAAGACGGTCTCACAACTGACATTTCATTTCAATAACAGATGGAAGCAATGCATGTACATAAAAATAAAAATAAATATATTTTTATAAGTTGGTAAATTATATCTGCTACCAATCTCAACTTGAGTAGCATTCTGATTACCTAGCCTGAAACTGTTCCAACTGTCAAAATCCATTAGCATTACTGGTTAAACCAAACCACAGAAAAAATAGAATACTTTTTGTATATTGCAGATTTAAATATGAGCACCAGAGGGCTTCACATATTTTTAATATTGTTTAAGTATCATGCGAATTGGGGATCTCATGATATTAATATAAAACCATCAGAAACAATTCTAATAAAAAAAACTTCTAAATATGATGACAACACAAACACATTAATCATGCTAATATTGGATCAAAAATGCTAAGGTGACTTCAGAATACAAGGAACTTTTGAGCAAAACAATCAATTGAAAATATTCAACTTTGAAGCTAAGTTTGATAATGATGTGTATATGTAAATATATTTAGGCTGCATGTTTAGGCACTTTTTACTTTGAATGGCACCTTACAGATCAGTAACTGGGCCTGTTAGAATAACTTTAGGAGGTGGTCCACTTTGAACCAAAGAGGAAGTGGAAGTGGCAGCTGTAATCACACTCAGACTTTCTATTGAGGAGGCAGTTCTGACATCATCTTCAGATGCACTAGCAGCTTCGTTGCGACGGAGAAGTGTGGCCAGCTTCTTGTCTAACCTGAAATAGTACCTTTATAATGATTTCACCAAACGAGAAATACTAAGTGAAGAAACTTAAGATAAATTACTCTACAAAACTTTCCTCAAAAGCTTTTCAATATACCGGGTGTCCCAGAATTTCCTTGACACGTGATATTTTCGTAACGAAAAACGGTTCAAGCAAGAACTGAGTGGTACTTTTGAAGGTACTATAGGGTCTATCATACCATGCAATCAAAACATTTTTTTTGTACGTCAACCCCTAAAACTCACCCCCAACCTTTTTTTTCAAATAGCACCCCATAGGTTTTCCTACATAAATGATATCTCCATTTTATTTAAAATCTTGTGTTACCTTTAATTTTATATGCAAACTTATTTTTTTCCGTAAAATCATAAGCATAAGACAAATGAAATGATAATTTGTTTGACGCCTGATATTTTTGTAACAAAAACGGATAACAAAGAAACGATAAAATTGTAATAGGTACACAAAGGTGAGGTACTATGACGTTTTAATTAACGTAAGAAATTCATTTTTCCGATAAAAATTGTGGATTAATAGCTTGAAAATAAATAGGGGTGGGTGTTCCGGTTGGAGTGATTTTTTTTGTAAGCGCAATATGATAGGTAATTCAGTACATTTAAAAACCCGCTTATTTTCTTTTTTATTATTTTTTTGTTACGAAAATATTTGGCGTCAAACAAATCCTAATTTTATTTACTTTATGCTGATGACTTTACGGAAAAAATTGGTTTTTGTACGAAATCAAAGGCATTACAGGATTTTAAATAAAATAAGGACTTAATTTATGTAGGAAAAGCTATAGGGTGCTATTTGGAAAAAAAAGTTGGGGGTGAGTTTAAGGGGTTGACGTACAAAAAAAATGTTTTGAATATATGGTATGATAGACCCTATAGTACCTTCAAAAGTACCACTCAGTTCTTGCTTGAACCGTTTTGCGTTACGAAAATATCACGTGTCAAGGAAATTCTGGGACACCCGGTATAAGTTGCTCAGCTATGTCTATCAAAGAATCCTAATTTTTTGCTTAATCAACATTATAAGCCCCCCCCAAAGACCAGTAAACAAACAGTACTGTTATTTCTTCCATTAAATGCTGTTTTATGATTGAATAGATACTGTGCAAGTAATCATAACTGATTCAAGAGACAGAGGCCTTAAGCCATCAATAATGAGAAGATATTTACTGTGAGATTTTCTTATCAGATTCTTCTTTCTTTGCTCTGGCATCCTGTAGTTCTCTTCTGAGTTCTAGTGCTTCTCTTTCTAATTCCAGGACTTGTCTTGCTGAGCCATTAATAGATTCTTCAACAGCACTGGTATTGTTGCTGCCAGTATCTTCAGACCTACAAGTTATTTTCTTATAATCAATCTATTTAGTATTATAATATATACTGATAAATGAAAATAAGAATGATTCACTGTGTTGCAATATACAGGATGGGCCAACAGTGAGTGGACGGAAGATTGTGGGCTTACTAAAATATATTTTAGAAATCTGTCACTTGATCATGGTAGAGAAGCTTGAGGGCTATAACGCAAAATATGTTCTCTTAAATTTTGACGTTTATACAGGGTGATTCATATCAAACTTACATTTTCTTGAATGGAATCCCCTATATATTATTGAATATTTGGATTCCTTGGTGGTAGTGTGACTTTATGTATCATACATGGAACTTTAAACGAACTGCTTAGACGCAAATCACCATTTTTGGTTTAAGTAGAAACCAGAAAATAATTGAATAGTGCAGGGACTGTAAAACCTAGAAGGCTGTGACTTTGCGGTATGACCAAGCATGAAACGCGCCACCTTAGATCAGACGGTTAAACTCGAATTCTTTTTGTATCAGTAATCAGCAGATTAATTGAGGAAACCTCAATCGCAGATAAGTCGATTTTTTCAAATGGGAATGCCTATTTTGGTTTATAAAATCAAATGTAAAATTTGATTCCCTTTCTAACAATATAGGATTCTTAATATAAGTAAATGGATATCATTTTATTTCAGATTTTCAGTCAAATCGGTGTTTTTCAATTTTCCTGCGTGTAAGCAACCTAGCAGGCCATGAAAAATAAACAAAAGCCCGTTAATTTGGAAGAATCCAACTAACTTAATAGAAAGATGCAAACGAACCAGAGTAGCGAGGCAAGATAATGAAATTTCCTTACAACACATCAGATACAACAGTGGCTAGATATCTGATGTCAATGAGAAGCTGGGGTATGACAGAAGTGTCTGTTTTTCACAGCCTTCTAGCTACTGAGGTCTACTAGAGCTTGACAACTTTCCAAAACGATTAAAAATTTTGAAACAAAAGGAAAACTACCAGCAATTTTTGTTCACAGTCTAACGTCTTTATAATGAAATTTCACATTTAATGGGATAGAAAAATTAGTAATTTCCATTCAATTTCCCCCATATTAATTAATATGTTCATGTGTAAGTTCAGAAACCACTGGCAAAAAATGGTTAGTAGGTGACAAAATATGGTGCTATTTGACTGTATTTTATAGTTCTAGTGATAATACTAATATATAACAATTTTTCATTTTTAGTTAAATGTAATCTACTCCAACATACACAAGAAATAATAATTGTTTTTATTGCATATTTCACATAAGCATATAATATAAAAGAAAGTAAAAGTAACTCAGACACTCAGGGTACACAGCTCAGTTATATGCGGTACATACAACTTAGTCATGCTCTTCCTTAAAATAATAATTGTTGTTCTATGCTTCTTGAATAATAAGTAATATTAGGTTTAGGTAGTATCATGCATTAGTAAACATTAACTTTATAAGTAATGTATGTTGATTATTTATTATATTAATCACCACACAACATAATACTTACCTTTGATTACTAATGTTAAGGCTCTTCATCTGGTCTTCTAACTTAGATATCCTTTCATTGTTGTTACTTTTGTGATTAACCATCTGAAAGTAATATTATAGCATTAAAGGTGCACAACCTGTGAGCAATTGAGGTTTTGAATAAAGAAAAAAATATATTTTTTTTGTGATAAATCGAAAGATCATATATAAGTTTCATAACAAAACCGTTTTTGTTTTCTTTTCTTTCGCAATAATTCAAAAGTTATATCAAAATAAAAATGGGTTTTTGAATCGAGTACCGAAAACACGCCGACGGCTCCCGAACCCGTGTGACGTAATGATGGCGGTTAAGATGCTCCTTTGACCAACGACATCCTACATCGATACTAGATTCTAGATTCCCAGCCAAAAGTGAAAATACTTGCTAGTAACTAGTGTATATTTGTTGCAATATAGCCGATGAATGAAGTTTGCAGCTCAGGACGACCTCTACGATCGAAATAAATATCTTTTTGAATGTTTGAAATCAGATTACAGATTCCAGTAAGTAAGTAAGTACCTAATCAAATATGTCTTATTGAAACTATCTGGTGCATGTTCGGCTGACCTAGCGGTTAGAGTGTTGGCTAATGGATCCGTTGGTCTGGGTTCAAAGCTCAGCCTGTCCAATTTTTTTTTATTTTTTTTTTATCAAATAATTCATTCATGTGCTTTTGGCACTTGTTATGTACATTTTTTTCTACGATCAACATAAATATGTTTTTGAAACAAATTCTATCAGACATATTACTTGCACTGCATAGTGCAAAAACTAAGTACAGGACGCGGTGGACAATTCAAAAAATCAGTTCAAATGGTGTTTGTCCTTCGTTGCTCAAAGTTAAATAAATAAAAATACCAAGTGATAAACAGAAGACTGTTGTGATTACGAGTTTTATTTTATGTTTATATTAAAAACTTAAAAAATGAATGGATTTTGTTTTATTAACCAACTATTACATTTAAAAAAAATATTGGCGGTTGATATTGACGGACAAACACCATTTAAACTGATTTTTTGAATTGTCCACCGCGTCCTGTACTTAGTTTTTGCACTATGCAGTGCAAGTAATATGTCTGATAGAATTTGTTTCAAAAACATATTTATGTTGATCGTAGAAAAAAATGTACATAATAAGTGCCAAAAGCACATGAATGAATTATTTGATAAAAAAAAAAAATAAAAAAAAATCGGACAGGCTGAGCTTTGAACCCGGACCAACGGATCCATTAGCCAACACAATAACCGCTAGGTCAGCCGAACATGCACCAGATAGTTTCAATAAGACATATTTGATTAGGTACTTACTTATTGGAATCTGTAATCTGATTTCAAACATTCAAAAAGATATTTATTTCGATCGTAGAGGTCGTCCTGAGCTGCAAACTTCATTCATCGGCTATATTGCAACAAATATACACTAGTTACTAGCAAGTATTTTCACGTTTGGTTGGGAATCTAGAATCTAGTATCAATGTAGGATGTCGTTGGTCAAAGGAGCATCTTAACCGCCATCATTACGTCACACGGGTTCGGGAGCCGTCGGCGTGTTTTCGGTACTCGATTCAAAAACCCATTTTTATTTTGATATAACTTTTGAATTATTGCGAAAAAAAAGAAAACAAAAACAGTTGAGGCAGATGTTTATTGTAGTTCTTTTTTAGAACACATTGATGAGAAATATTTGTAATTTGCTTCTCAAAAGTATTACTTTTGCTAAACTGTGGAATATATCTTTACCAAGAGGCCCAGATATGCAGTACCCCTTCTCTAGCCTTACTTCATTTACCCTAGATTCTATAAAAGTTTACCATAACCATAGAGCCATAATAGCCAGCATATAAGCAACTGATAATGTCAGACAAAATAGCAAAAGGAAAAGGCACCCTTCATTGGTCAATTTGGAATGGATCAATTATGTTGCCAACAACTACTAGAGTAATATCAGATTTGCATTCAGATATTGACATCTTATGCTTCATTCATACTTGGTTTAATTTTGGTTTAGTGGTTTCATAGTTATTATTTATTTGATTGTGTACCAAATTGTCAGTATTTAGTTATTGCTATGAATTAAATCAGATAAGAGCATCTACAATCTATGAGATGCTGGAATCTTGAAACCATTGTAGTGTGGCTAAAATATGATTGCTTTAATGTGCCTCAACTAACTTTTGCTTGGATGGATAATATGTACTCTAAATTACATCATGTACTTCCATTTCATTACAAATTAGTCTTGATCACATTGATTTCAGATAACATATTGATAATATCCTGTACATACATCCCCATATTGCAAGTTTAGCCTGTCCTTTCTTAACATCATCTAAATTACAAATAGTTTTTGCAAACCTATCTCACAAGTCTAATATTACTTCACATTTAGCATTGAAAAGTATCTAAATATAGTAATCCACAACAAATAACTGGTCTTTATAATGTATACACTCTAAAAATATGAGTGAGTCATTCTAAAAATAAATTAGAGATGTATCTGACATAACAATGTTAACAGGTAAACATAAATTGTTTAGAAAAAGGAGATTAATATGAAATAACCTATGAACTGAGACTATTTCGTTGAAACTGTCAGATTACCACTTTGAATACAGTAGAAAGTAGAACCCTGATAAACTGTCACCTTCTGGACTATGGGCGGAACATAACAAAGGTTGGATTATCCAAATAGCCTATATTTATTGCATGAACATGTTTTATATTGCAATAAGTGATGTACAAAGTTTGTAAACATTGTTTTAAGCTCAAAAAAAATAAATTATTTAATAACAACATCTGTCAAATATTCTTGTTTAACACATGAAATTCCAGACTTAGCTGCAGTGTCTCTCTATTTCTCCACAAAATGTGACTAAAGCAGGACTAAAACAAGGCAGACTAACTAGAGCGTTAGACCAGCCAAGGGTGGATTATAGGGGTTCTACTGTATTATGTTTGAGAAATTCGACGGATGGTCCTGTATAGTTAAGATAAAGTAATCAACAAGTCACTTACCAAGCTTAATTGCTTTTCCTCAATCAAATGCTTCACTCTAGCTAAAAGAGCATCTTCCCTAACCCTAGCTGCATCCCTAACTTCCCTAATGATATCAGCAACCATACCAGGTTCATAATCCCTATCATAGTGTCTGTAGCTCTGCTGTTGTTTTAACATGTTCACCTCTACTTTTAACTCCATCACCTCCTTGGTTAACTTCTTATTGCTCTCCTTCAAATAGTTCACTTGATGGGTCAGCTTTTGCAAAATGCAGTCGTCAAATGAGGACCCAGAGTCACTTTCATCAGGCAGGCCAGGATCAGAGAAGCTTCTTTTGCATGTGTCGTCTGTGGGATCTACGTTCACTACAGGTAGACTCAGATATTCGTTGTCTCCATTTGCATGTGTGAAGTTAGGCATTGTCATGTGTTTAGAACTCCCTTTCATCCAGTTGACATGATGAGGAGCACAGTTATATTTGGGATGGCAGTTCAGGGGATACACAGGCAGGGAAATGGGTTCAGTAGGATTGGTGTAGTTCAAACAAGAAGCATAGTGAGTTGACATGTCAGGCACTGTGAGATATGCAGTAGAGTTAAAGGGGAAATTATTGCAGTTGGAAAAACTGAGGTCAAAGCTGTTCAAATTAGAAAGCGCTTGCTTATCCCGGTTTTTCTTACGTTTAGTGGCAGTTGGAGGGATTCCGTTCGTTTCACTCGACATTTTTCTATGAACTATTGCAGGAAATGCATCACGACTTTCACAAAACACAATTACTAGTTTTATCAGACGGACACGAAAGCTTGCATCCTAAAATGGTTATTAGTGGGAATAAATTAACATTTTTAAATAATAAACACTTTAACTACATACTAGTTCTATCACACAAAAAACAAATTGAAATCAAGCTTTGAACTGTCAAATGCATATGACACAAACAAAAAACCAAATTTTGACATGGAACACTTCAACACCAAGGATAGAAGAAGAAGAAAGTAAGGTAAGGTACGTGGAATAGCCACGCCACAACAGTCGCCATATTATTTTGAATTATGCCGATAAGACAGATTACTTCCTGAATACTTGAATATACAGGGTGTTCCAGAAGTCAACGTCAAGCCGCCACGGGGCGACAGGATTGGTTGTAACTATTATGAGAAAAATCAGAAAAAAAATCTATCCCATGTAGTTTGAAAATTATGGGCATTTAAAGAAAACCTAGAAATTTGGTCAAATTACAACAATTTTTCGATTATTGTGGTTAACTTTTATTACTTTTGTTCATTTAAACTTTGAAACCGTAACCCTAAATAACATTTCTAGAAGCACAGTCAAAAATAATGACACAATTGCGCCAACTGTTCTAGAATGAAGACTATTTATTAAACTATCAATTTAAAATTTTTAAAGTTTGCCGACTTTGAAAGACCCTCCTTTAAAAAAATGTACTAAAGTGCCTTGGCAAGTGCCATTAAAAGTTGGCGCATTTAACCAGGATTGTAAAATGGTACAACACTTGTTAGTTTCATACTAAAAAAAGACGAGTAAAAAAAGGAAAACCTCAAGTAACCCGATTTTTGCTAACCCATTTCACTCAGGTCAGATGATCTTTATTCGCACAAGCTTCTGGTAGGTTCTTAATTTTACGGCAAAATGATGAGAGAGGTGGATAGTGGATATGTTTGCCATGAGTGAGCAAGACAGATAGTGACGCCACTTTTAACAAAGTCAACAAAAATAAGTAAAATTAGTAAAATAATGAAAAATCTTGACCTAGCTTAGTTTAGTGGATTAGAAGTCAGATAGGGAAATAACATGTTTTATTACAATAAAAGTTCAAATTGTGTACCATCAGCCTCAATACACGCCCTACATTTTCCAGATTTAAATCCCCTGGAATTTTGTTATCGGGGTGTTCTAAAAGAAAAAGTTTATTCAAAGACCATTGAGAGCGAAGCCGAGCTGCGTAAACGAATTTCTCAAGCTGCTGAGGACATCAACCTCGAGGATATGCCTGGCTAATAAGTAGATCTTTTTTGAGAAGATGTAGGGCATGTATTGAGGCTGATGGTAAACAATTTGAATATTTATTGCCTGACTTTTATTTCAATAAACCTAAACTAAACTAGGTCAACATCTTTCGTTATTTTATTAATTTTACTTATTTTTGTTGACTTTGCTAAAAGTGGCGTCACTATCTGTGTCGCTCACTCATAGCAAATATGTTCATTATCCATCTCTCAGATCATTTTGCCGTAAAATAAAGAACCTACCAGAAGCTTGTGCGAATAAAGAGCATCTGACCTGAGTGAAATGGGTTAGCAAAAATCGGGTTACTTGAGGATTTCTTTTTCTTACTCGTCTTTTTTTAGTATGAAACTAACAAGTATTGTATTATTTTACAATCCTGGTTAAATGCGCCAACTTTTAATGGCACTTGCCAAGGCACTTTAGTACATTTTTTTTAAAAGAGGGCCTTTCAGTCAGCAAACTTTGAAAATTTTAAATCCATAGTTTAATAGTCTTCATTCTAGAAAACTTGGGGCAATTGTGTCATTATTTTTGACTGTGCTTCTAGAAATGTTATTTGGGGTTACGGTTCCAAAGTTTAAATGAACAAAAATATTAAAAGTTAACCACAATAACCGAAAAATTGTTATAATTTGACCAAATTTCTAGGTTTTCTTTAAACGCCCATAATTTTCAAACCACATGGGATAGACTTTTTTCTGATTTTTCTCATGATAGTTACAACCAATCCTGTCACCCCGTTGCGGCTTGACGTTGACTTCTGGGACACCCTGTATATTATAATTAACGCAGATGAGAATTTAAATCAAAATCAAAGGAAAGCCCATTGTAGCCTAGAATACCACTACATTCGTGGGCAAGGGCTGTCAAATAGGCTTAACGTCACATCCAAATTTTAAATTTAAAATGATGAAATCACCGTTAAATATTAAAGAAGATCCAACGACAAAGACAGCAGTATTTCGTGGACAGCAGTTCAAAGAGTAGCAACAGTGAAGTTAGGTTAGCTAAATTTCAATGTATATTTACAACATGCCAATGCCAATAGTCGAAGTCTTCGAGGTAGCAGTGTTTATTGTGTATGGTATAAATACATAAAATCACTCGATAAATATATCAAATATAAATATATTAAATTGAAGACCGGAGAAATACATCAATTCCAAGATTTTTTTGCATTAAAATAATAAGAAATTATGACAAAGATAACATGATGTAAAGCCTTGAAGGATTCCTTATACTTATAGCTCCATTCGTTATTATTTTGTTGTGTCATTTTTGAAATGTAATATTATTTCCACATAAACACAAAGTAAATAATGTCTGTTATATGAATATCTTGTAAACGTTGAATAATTTTGTTACCAGGATCAGGTTGTGAGATGATAAGAGACACAAAATAGGTATGGTAAGATATCTGAGATATCTCTGCTGCCAGTATTGTTGAAAGCACAAAATGGTACGGTTAGTTCACAGCACCATCTCTTCACACTTATCCGCACCAAATTGAAAGGGCTAGACGTTATCCTGCATGTTCGCTATCTGTTCTTCTTTGCTCGCTGTAATTATCTGTTCTGTGCTCCCAGAAATCCAGTGACATTTGTGACCGATGACCATTGACGACTGACAAAGTGACAAATGATTACAGATTGTTGTGATTGTGGTAATTATTATCGTGTGTTGAATTGAAGTGAAAAACGACTTAGTTTGTGTTTAATTTGTGCAAAAATTTAGCTGTATTTCCTTAGCAGTGCCTAAGAAATACAGCCCTGCCAAAATGGACTCTAAACCAAAGGCTCCGAAGGAAAAAAGACGGTGAGTGCGTAGCTTAAGGAAGTCGGGAATGGGGGACGACCATTTCACATGTCCAAGGCCCTTCAGCGATATAACTAATCAGAGCAACCCGTCTATCGTTAAAACTAATTGCTTTGCTGTTAATTGTTGTTGGTCTGGATGGCGCTACGGTGTCACTCACCTCGTGTGATATTCAAGGGAAAATAGGTCATACTTGTCTTAGATCCTTGATTTATTTATTTTGAATTCCATCCATATAGTTAAAATGTTATGTGCCCTTGATCCTATCCTATCTTGTTTACGATTACGACGGACTTACTGATTTAAAAATACACTTTAGAGCGAAATTCCTTTAGTTTACAGTAATCTTATTTTGAGCTAAGGACTCACTATAATGATAAGAAATACTTTCTAAATAATGACCAATAATGAATTGGCATGAGCTGTTTTCTGTAGAAAAATACCTATGTTTATTTGTCAATTACTGTGAGGTGTTTATTTGATTTGCAGAAGAAAAAAATATATTTAAAATTCATTATTTTATTCATGAGAGTAACCCGAGAAATAACCCAAATTCACCTAATTGAATTTGTCATAAGGTGATAAAATTGCACCCTGAGATTTATTCATATTTTTGTCAGCAAAAACCACAATGGCAAATTAGTTTTAACATTGGTTGTAATGCCTATCAGATGTGTGACTTATCATTTATCCTCCAATTGTCCAATTGATGTGGTTTGATCAGCAATATATTCAGGCAACACATAATTTACCTTTGAAAACTTATCCAATCACTGTCTTTTTGATTGGTCCTACATCACTGGCCTATAAAAAAAAACATCTGGAATGATAACTACCCACTAATGTTTTGGCAGCCCATGCAGCCTTTCGCAAAGTAGAACATGGCATCAAATATCTTGACCCAGTACTTCCCACACATTATAGGTGCTAACAAAACATTTTGAGTTTGTCTGTCCCTATATGATTCTCATAAAAAAACTAGACAATGATCAGAGACCTTTGATATATCTTAAAACAAAGTTGTTGGTCTTTGTTGATTTCTTCCCTGCCACTGATAAGAGTGTCCACAATATTCATGACAATAGTTGTAGTTTCCAAGTTATACATCGGAGTATAATACCAAATAATTATTCCACAGGATATAAAATTCCTCGTAAAACTCAAAGGCAACATTCAGCTAATAAATTTTTTCAACACAATGTAGAGTATTTTAAAAATACAACAAATTTTTGAGTTTTCAAACCCCCCATACCTTCCCAAAAACAATTGGAAAATGGTCAGGAACTCCTAAAATGTCTAAAAAACGAAATATGGAGGGGTTTTGATGATTTTTTGTTTTTTATCAATTCATCCGCTGTACAGCATATCCCTAACCAAATTTCATTACAATCCATGTAGCGGTTACTAAGACTCGAAATAGACAGATAGGCAGAACAACAGAAATCGGTGACATGGATTTTCATTCTGTAGATATCATAATATGCCCAAAAAGTATATTATCTCAAAATCAATCACAATCCTCCTCTCACCTGGGGGTGTGGGAAGTAAAATGTGTGACACACCACATAATTTCAAATAATTTAATATTAATTATTCATTGATTAGCTACTATAGGATAGTGATGGGCAAATTTCCAGTATATTGAAATTTGCATTTGGGTTTTATCTGAGGTTTTACCCCTTACTATTACCTAGCAGTACTGGTTAGGTATCTGATGCAGTGTCAAAGAGTAGGTAACTAACTAAAGAGGAGACAGTCAGACAGAGCGAATAAAATTAGACAGAGATAAAGCTACACCCAAATTTAAAGGGCCTCGAATTCACCTGAGCTAGTTCGGTATCAAGTGTTGCCACATTGAGATCTGTATTCGCATTTCCTGCGACGTCATTATTTGGGAGATTGATAGAAATTAGAAACACTTCTTCGCAATATTGATAATTTAGATATATTTTAACTCTTTTTTTATTGACCAAAATAAGTAGGTACCTATCTAGATTTCCTTTCATTCATAATATTCAAAGATGCGTTTGCTGATGGTTAATATTTTATTATGTAATTATACCACGTCAATATCATAACTTTATGGCAGAAAAAAGATTTGAAGCTAATGACCAAAGCAGTTGATGCCGATGACACAGAATTTAAAAAAAAGAAAAAAGATTTCGTTTCACCATTGGAACATACCACATTACAATATTGTTTTTATTTTAATATTCGGTAAGATCCGTTTTCTTTCGGTGATATATTAATACAAAAATTTACTGGTACCTTTACTTAATATCATATCTGCAAATTTTCCTGAAGTAAATATAATCAAAAATACACAATGTAATGGATCTAGACATTTTTACGGTAGACATACAAGAATTGGCAACGGCGCATCGATTCCACATTCCACGCCAAACCAAGACCAACCGCCGTCCACCATTGCGTTTGATTTCGTATTGTGTTTTGTTTGTGATTTCGATTTGTATCATTGTGTTTTTAAAAACTTTTGTTTTATTAATTTGTTCTGCTTGTTTGTTAAGATGTGCTATCACCTCCTTAATATGTGTTTTAATTCCTTGTTGCCTTTTATTGCAACAAACTGGTCCATACATTGAATAACATGCGTAAAACATAAGCAAACTGTGCTCTGACAGCTAATAGACAAACATTTAAAATAGATTGTCAGAGATAGGTATTATAATTTATAGTTTGATAAACGTCACAGACGTCGCGAAAACGTCAGTAAACAGTAATAAACAGTTTTTTTTTTGTTGTTTGATGCATTTGGTTCAACTTATGGGCCAGCTTTTGGAAATAATTTGGAAGAGACAAATCACAGGATAAGTTTCTGGACCCATATTCCTTTTCACTAAAATATTCATGACCCAAAAAAATTTGGTATTTTAACTCCAAATTTTCCTAGTTTGGCACTTTTTGACGATCAGATCTTTAAAAATCACAACTGTTGTGCAATCGTTCATATAGAGTAATGAAACAGAATTTACTTAAATTATTTATTTATTTTCAATCCCTTCAGGATACATTCCGTTTAAGCCATATTAAAAGTAAGGGTATTACTGAAAAACGGAAATGGCAACATTGCTTTTTCCAACTAATTCAGGTATTGCGAGACATCTGGCAACTACTGCACACCCAAATTTAAAGGCCCGAGGTCAATGGGAGCGGATTGCAAACATAAAAGGAATTCCGCCGGGTGTCTCCTCTTGTTAGTTACATACTCTTTGGCAGTGTAATACAGCCTACAAACATCCTAATTCACAGATCTATAGATATAACTACTCTACTACCTACATATTATATGGTTATATTATTAATGTGAAAAACAGGTTCTTCTAAAATAGGGATCATAAAAGTGAAAGGTTATTATAGGAAGGGTCACAAATAAAACTGGTATTTGTCTAACCATCTTGACCCAAAGAAAAAGCATTGGTTTCAACCAAAGAATAGATATAAGAAACCTTTTCAGCTGCTTAGCTATAAAAAAAGATTTGACTATAGGGTTGTGTTCTGAGGGGTCTCACAAAAAATTGATTTTGCAAGAAATATCACATTTTGTGGACAGTATCTCCTTGGTGGAGTTCCATATTTATTTGATTTTCAGAAAGCTTTTAATTTTTTCCCAAAATTAATGGATTTCTAAAAAATTGTGGTAGTAGAATCAATTTCAGGATTCACAAAGGCAAAAAAATAGATTGAAAGAGAGAAATAGCAGGAAATAAGAGTTTCAAAAAAAGCTATAAGCTTAAAAAAACTGGAAGATAATAGAGTACCTCTGGTGGTACATTGCTTTTTTAGTGGGTCAAAATACTCTTTGTACCATGAAGCATAATAAACTGAATAATAACTATCTTGCAATATATTTTGTTTCATTTTCAGTATCTAAACAGTGAACAGAATTTAATTTTTATAAAATTGCAACTTGTCAAACAATGGTAATTTGCAAAAATTTTGGTTAAACATTACAACCTTCAACGAATTCTTCAGCAGCTTTAATTTTTTTGCCAGAGCAACCCTGCCTAGCTTCGTAGTTTGGTTTCAATCTACCATTGTCATTGACAATTTTGAATACAACTTTCAATATATTTTCCAGTAAACGCGAGAGTAAACAAGTATTAATATGGTTTGTTATTAATACATAGTTGATTAATAAGGAAGTATTTATCAAACCGAAATTGTAATTATGAGTATACCAGGGCAGTTTCTGATTCATAGTATAATTAAAGAATTGGGGTCAAACTACATTCTTATATGTTTCTAAGAGTTCTGCTCATTTTAGCATGTATGGAAGGCATTTTAGTGGGTTCAGACATTAAAAATTATCTCTTTATTTATTAACATATCTTAAGGTTCTGATCAAAAATGTTGTTAATTTTTAAAAACTGATGTACATTTCAAAATTTATTTTTCTGATTTTTGAACCTGACCCTTTTTGGTGCATTCAAGTAATTTCAAGGGATTAATAAAAACGAAGACATTTATTCAAGGCTAAACTCCAGATGTTCAATTCCCAAGGCCATTGTTGAATTTAGCTTTGTTTTATTATTTATATCAGACTTCCCATGATGATAGAAAATTTAGGCAATTTCTGAACATTGTATGTTAAAGTTTCATTGTATAGTCAGGGATTCACGTAAATATGCAGGATTTACCAAGTCAATATTCTTGTCCCCATTTTCTTGTGCGTGCACACACTATATGTGATCACAATTTCTAAAGAATCCATTTCACCTGTTTTCATGTTTATGCGATGGTCGGTCTGTTCCTGTTTTCAACCCTGTAATGTCAGTAACCGATGTACTGATTTTGATGACTTTTGGGGAACCATATGTTCTATTTACCACCGATTAAAAAGAACATCACTTGAAAGTCATTAGTGTTTACAACCAGGGTGTTAATTTGACAGCCTCCAACCACGGATTTATCGAGAATGGCTGATTAAAAGGAAAAACGCCGAGACACGTCGAAATATTTGTCAAGGGGACAACTTTTTAACCAAAAACTACTTCACCCTGATGTACCCTCTGCCCTAGGCACGTATCCAGGATTTCGTTTCGGTGGTCCAGACACCTTTTAATTGTTTTTGCTTGAATGGCACGTCATCAGCTAAACAAAATAGTCGTCACCGTTGTTAGACGTGTGAATTGCATTTTTAGTAGCTGTATATAAAATTTCAGGGGGGGTCCAGACCCCCTGGACTCTAAATATGTGCCTGCTCTGCCCCCCAGGATCATCCCTTGCGGGCGGGCGGGCAACGCGACGATCTGTTTGCAAGGGGGATCTCGGACTATGCATAGCTTCATGCATTGGCAAAATAAATGGACTATTATCACGAGGTTAAGAACAATGATTTAATTGTTATAACAGCTTAGTGCATACAAAAATAAACGTACTGCTGCATTTCTTACTTTCTACATCATTTTGTGTTTTAGTAATTCCATTCTAAAGTTTAAAGAAAGGAATTCAAATTCAGCCAATCAGTGCCAACCGCGCGAATCATCAGCACTGCATTGTTGCCAAGAACAGCTCCGACTCGCAGACGGGAACAGAAGACAAGATAGATGAGCCAGCCCGTGTACAGCTCCGGCATTTCGCGCGCCATCAGAATGTGGCAACACAGCACACATATCTGTATTTTGATTGGCTGTTCGGCTTTAGGGCAGTGACGTCACTGCCCCAGGAGAATTCAAATATTTTCCTTATTTTCACGGCTTTTCTGTGCCCAAAAAAATCGTATGACGTACCTACTCTATCATATGCAACCAAAAAAAAAATTCATGATACTAGTCCATTGGTATCACTGTAATGCTCGCTGTAATGTGTGGGAACTACTGACTTTATTTTTTATGAACGACGCAGCACCCTCGTATAAAAGTATTCTTGAAACAATCACTATATGATGTCAGCAAACCTTAGCTGTCTTTGGTGTCGTATACATTTTCAATAACGAGTGCATAAATAATGTCTATAAAAGTAGTGAATTTCGCCTTGGCAGCTCTGCACGTTCACACAAATGATACCGGTAGTTCTAATTAATATAATATCATTGTAATCAGAATGCCTGGCGGCGGTGCTAGTTAGTCGTCTCATAAACGCAACCGAACAAACGCAGGCATTAAATATACAGGGTGTCCCCTAATCAATGGTACATACATAGCAAAACTGCAGATTCTTCGGCTGAAAATATTGAGGATTTAACCAAACGTACCCCAGTGCAAAAATACAACCGTAATACAAAGTTGTAATTGTCATTTCGTTTTTGATTTTCGTCGGCAGGATTATGTAACGACACGAAATTAGTAACTCGGCGTTTTTTGTTGTAGAGGGCGCCACTTACTATACATTAAGCCTCTTTAAAATGATGTAACTATTTTATGTCACGGTATATTAGTGAATTAGTGTAAATGTTGAAGATACTATTTCATAGAAAAGGTTCTTCGGATTTTGGGATAAAAAATGCAGAGGTTTTTTACTCAAAACGCCGACGTTTCGGCGTTTATTTTACGCCTTCTTCAGGGCTATCGAGCACATCCCTAAAGCATCAAAGGATAACATATCCCTTTTTGTCAAAAAACAAAATACATTCTTGAAAATGGTTAAAAATAATAAAGAATGCCAGTTTCGTACACTAGAGTGTACACTAGTGTACAGCAGCGAAATCAGGTGTTGACAACTGGCATTCCATATTTTTAACCATCTTCTAGAATGTATTTTGTTTTTTGACCCAAAGGGAAATGTTATCCTTTGGTGCTATAGGGGTGTGTTCGATAGCCCCGAAGATCATCATAGTCACAATGTCTTAACAGACATGTTGTGAACTCGTAAAATGCATTAAGTCGGAGCTAGAGTATTGCCGACACGAATATTATCAATAGTTTTGAGAACTGTAGCTCGCCATCGTTCGCGATTTACTGTCAGTTCAGTGATGCTCTTGATACTCATATCCAGCAACTGTTTCGTCGTATCCATGCACCGTGTAGGGGAACGGCCACGGCGCCGCCCACTCGGGGCATGACCCTGAAGTACAAGTTTCGCCATATTATCGCTTCTGTGAATATGTCCGAAGAATGTAAGCATTCTCGTCTACACAATGGAGGAGCTCCGAAGAAGGCGTAAAATAAACATCGGCTTTTGAGTAAAAAAACCTCCGCATTTTTTATCCCAAAATCAAAAGAACCTTTTCTACGAAATAGTATTCATAAACTGGGATAGGATTGGCTTTCTACTGTATTAAGAATGTTGAAGATGATTTTTTTTCAAACATTTTTACGTGAAAAACGTATACTTTGCAAATGTTGCTCCGAGTAACCGATTTCCAGTCATCTGCTTATCATTTAGTCAGTATGGAGTCAAATTTATCATGGAAATAGGCTGTGATTGAATCAGATGTTAGTTGCAGAACAAACTGTTGGATGGATAGCATTGCTGGTTCATAATTTGATTTTATTTGATTATCGGGAAAATCTAGAATACCCAGGAGAAAACCTTAAATTAAACTTTGTATACCCCGCCACTGCTATCCCGACTAGGGATCTAGGGTGGTATTCATAGTCGATACTTAAGGGGCCTGGATACACACATATTTATGTATACGTATTTGCGGACACGGACTCGCCATTTCTCGCATAAACTCACTCTATTTTCAACTTTACATATAATATTTCAGAAGGCGATAGTTAAGACCTTAATGAATGACAACTATTTTCGATTTTCTCAAAAAAGTTTTTTAATATGCAAAAAAACTCGCAATGCAAAATCATACATTCTATAAATGCCTGTAATTTAACAACCAAACACGATATCAAAAAAAGGCTAAATAGTTGCACAAGCGCAAGCTTTCTTCTTCAATTTGCTCTTTGAGTCATTACTGTAAGTTTAAAGCTAACGTCAGGAGCTTGGAAATGCGAAATTCATGTTTATGGTGACCTTTTGACCTTATCTTTGGATTTTTCGACTCATCTCCCCTCATCTTAGACACACACACACACACTGGAGAAAGGGAACAGGCGGCCACGCCTCCTCGCTAACACGTGAATACGTCTTTTCTTTGATTCTCAATTTCGCGCGCTATACCCTAGACCCTTAAGGGTTCCTTAATACTTGTGGGACCACTTTTGTGTTTCGACAGCTACTTGAGGATCTCTTACGTAACGCTCACTTGAGTACTATTTAAGTAACGAAATGTCAACATAACATTTCGTTGCAGTCAAGGCGATTTTGTAGGTTAATTTTGGAGTACGGTGTTGTCAGTTTCTAACACATCCGGAAAAATGTCTGACACAAAACACGAAATACTGGCATAAAACGAAAAGAGATAACAGAAAATATTGAAATGCGTAGGCATAGACATAGCAAATTGCCTTATATTTGAAATGTGACAACGTCGCCAAGTGAATCCCGCCGTGGCATAGATGTTGTCTACGAAACAGATACACAAGGAAAGCCATACTTGAGGGTTCCTCAAGTATCCCTTGAGTATTACTTACGTTAAGTAAGTACTCGGGGACCCACGTGGCTGCGCGGTGAACAGCGTCTGCCTTCGATAGTGGGGCAGCAGCAGCCTTGTGCGCGATTAGCGCTTGGTTGGGTGACCGAATTGCACCAGAGAGACTGAACAGTTTGGACTGGCTGTCGGTGTCGCCCACACGAGCGCTGATCGGAGCATGCTACGCGGCCGGCACTTTGGATGATCGACCGGATGGCCCGGACAGGGGACCCCCGTCGGACCGTCCGGGGCCTGGACCATCCGCGATGATTCCAACGGCGCTGGCCGTCCACCGTCCCCCCTCTGGGAAGTCATAGTACAATAGGCCTTAAAGGCTTAAGTGCTGACGGTTCCCAGAGGAAAAAAAAGCAAAAAAAAGTATTACTCAAGAGACAACTATGAATACGGTCTCTAGACGTTTCCAACTGTCCAAGCATTTCTTGCTGATGACTCATAACAATTATGAAAATTCGCAGTATAATAATTGACGTTGTCCGGAAGCTTATTTTATTCTCCCAGGGACGGATTATGGATTTCTTCTAAGGGGGGGGGGGGTTGCGGACGGCGCTCGAGCTGGAAATTGACGCACTATTTTCTAAAGAGCAAAAAAAGCTCTCTTAAACCAACTTTTGCTATTTAGATAAATAGTCCGTGTTTCCATTACAGGTCTGAGGGGGGGGGGGTGCCTCGATCTGAAGAGCAAAAGAAAAACTTTTGGTATTTATATAAATATAATATGCTTCCGTAGAGCTCTAGAGGGGGGGGGGGGGGTATCGGCCACTGTATTCTCCATTCAGGAGTGTAATCATTTTTGTTTCAAAATATTGACTAATAGATGGTGAATAATCTTGAAATAATGTACGGATTCGGTTCCATCTCTCTGATTTTCTCTTTGAAGATCCAAGTGTCTCAACGCTCTATGGAATCGGCTGATTATTTTTACAGGTAACGCCGAGGAAAACATTGCCGGTTTCAGAAGTCTATACTATAATAGTATGCCGTCCAGAGAAGGACAATTCGACTACTTGGCGACTCGGCCTTAACGCGCCACCTCCAGCCACTTTCTCACCGGCGCGTTGTTGGTGACCTCTCACTCTTCTACCGATATTCAAACGGAATCTGCTCCTCTGAGCTATTCTCTATCGTTCCGCCACTCACCGCTTCTATCAGATGCACCCGCGCATCATACATCAAGAACCAAGCGGTACAACCGCACATTTATGCCCACGGTGTCCAATGCTTGGAAAATTGACGACTGCCAGAAGATGTATTTGTTGGCCTGCGGGTGTTGGCTCATTCAAACCCCGCGTTAAGAAACTTCCCCTAACACAATCCTTTCACAGCAGTCGCGGAACTCTGGTAATCGAGCTCTGCCCACGCGGTCTGCTCAGTTATAAAAAAAGTTCGTATATTCTTATTCTAGACCCGTGTACAGAATTTAAATATAATATCTAAATACGCAGTTGAAAAAGTGCTTGACAATTTATCTGCAGACAAACTTTTGGCGTCGCATCTTGCTAGTTTTTGTTTATGTAGTATTATGATACATATCAGTAATTAAACAAATTAAGCAATTGTCAAACTTCAGAAATTTTGGGCAGAGTAAATACTACATAATGAAATGAATGCTACACTTGTGTCTCTCAATTATTGAAACAACATAAAAACTCAAGCGGGCGTTACATTAAAAGCAAAACCTGCCAGACATATAGGATTAAGTAGTATATTTGTTCAATGAATATTCTACTATTCTAAATAATAAACATTATTACAAATAAAACTATGACGGAATTTAAAAAATTATTAGATATATTTATTTAAAACGTACAAAATCAGAATATATTGAATCAGTATATATATATACACCAATCCCGAAAAAAGAAATCGTACTTAGGTTTCGGAATGTGAAGCCCCTGAAGTCTGTATCAAAAAGAATTATTATTATATTCGCATTTGTTATACTTATTTGTTTACCTCAACAGTCATATGTTATTTTCGTACAAAGATGATAATTCATACGTTAAAGCGACCACACACAATTATTTCGCGATCTAATTAAAACCATTTCAACCATTTACGGATAAACATATAATACAGTATCTTCAAAAAAAAAAAAAGAAAAATATGTTGACGGAATATTGATGTTATGTGTCCAAAAACCATGTACTGAACATTGTTACTTTTTCTGTGAACGCGAAGTGGCATAAAATGCCTTCCAAAGTTCAAACACAAAATTAGCGTGGAACTATCCTGAGAATAAGGGGGCAAATAGAAGACATTATTTTGTAGAATGAAATTCCTTACGACCTTTTTTTAGGTTTGATATTCGGTTATCTTTGTGATTAAATCAATTTTTTATTTGTGACTCTAGTTTGCTGTCTACAAACATAACTTCATCTTCTTATTGACATTCACAGATATTTGTGACAGAACCATACATAACCTACGACAGAACGATAATGACAGGCGATCGCCAGTGTTGCCAGATAATATATAAAAGGTGAAATAAATCTTGAAAACTACCTGGAAAAATTCATGACTAAAAAAAATCATGACTAAAATTATAATTACATAATGATGTAAAAAATGAAATAAGAGTATTATGAAATATTATTATGGCCCACAAAAATAAATTTTCGTTCAATATAAAGGTGGAAAATTAACAATGCATAAAATAAAGTTTCTCTTATGAAGAACTGTAACAACTTTGCTCAAACTAAGCTCAATGCAAGAATAGATAAGTCACATTCTATCCACATTTGGAATAAAAATCACTTTTGGTTGGTTGATTTCTTAATCTTGGGCGTAAGTTTCAAGAGATTTTAATGAGTTTCTTTTAAAGGCGTGATCTTAAAACTCAAACTATTTTTTTGTTCCACATCTGCAGAAAAAACTCGAACACACTGTGCTATAATTACAAACTGGATGCAAATAATCCTTTGCAGCAATTAAACATACAAAATTAGTCAGTTGCAAAATACCCCATTCAAATACATTATAACATAAGTCGGTGCCAGCAAATAATTCCTTAAGTTTTCGGAATTCGTTACATTCAGGATTCAAGAGGTTCAAAATACATAATGATGTTATGTATACTTTAGGTAGAAGAGAAAATAATATCTCTGTTCACTTAAGACAGCTTTACACTATACTATTTGTTTTACGAGATTTGGTTTAATTTTTTGAAGAATATAAATTGGCCAGTATCATACATCAAATCGTTTCAGAAGCGCAAATTGAACCAAAAATTGATAGCGACTTTTTATATAGGTTACGAGATTCTTTTGATCGCGAAAATATTCTATTCTTAAATAAAAATTTCTACGGGCGTTTTATGAGAATGTAATATCTATATTGCTCATTTCCGTCGGTCTGTCTGTTCGTCTGCCTGCCTGCCGTTGTCTGTCGCTAGTCCTGTCATCGCCTATTCTCAGCAACCGCTGCATTACTTTTGATGAGATATGGGATGAGGTATGATGTGGAGGTAATGCTGCTATATTTTTTGAAAATCGGTGCATCTTTTGAGGGTGATGAATAAAAATGACTCTGATGGTGATATCGTATACTTATCAAGTTAGTAGAACACTGACCTCAAAGGCATACTTGTGGACCTGTGGAATTTTTTTATTCATATTTCATCTGTAATTTGCAAACTATTAACTTGATCGTGATTAAATTTTGATTCCGTTATAATGTTATGGCAAAAAATGGAGTCAAGTTGATTGACTCAGTGCTTCCCACACATAATGATGATACCATTTTATTATTTTCCATTGCATGAAGCTATAGTCTAAAATCCCCTTGCAACTAAATTATCGCCCATCCGCCCGCAAAAACAACCTCCAACCCAAAACCCTCGTAAATAGTTTCTTGCGACTCCCTCCTTAGGAACTAGGGCGCCCCAGTTTTTTTCTACATGCTTGCACTGGACAATGCGAAACGATCAAGAACCTCCAACCCGTCTAAAAACGAAGTTTGAGCTGATTTTATGTTTTTGGTTTTTTGATTATTGCTACGCCGGCGCCGCCACTGACACGGTTTTTCAAAAACAGAGTCGTTTTCCATTCTTGCAGCGGTGATAAATTCTGGGTCAAAATTTTATTAGCATCAATTCAATAATTTTTCGCTTTACGCAATATACATAGAACGAAATAAAGCAAAACTCGTATGTACAGATCACAAAATTGGTTTCTGTAATAGGCAAGCCAATGTTCGGATGGACCTGAAAAAGTCTAATATGCCGCTAGGTATTTCTTCTACAGGTCAATATAGACGGACTATTATGAATACAACAAATTTTTCAGTTTTACTACCCCCCAACCGCCCCGATTTCACCCTACCCAAAAAAAAAATTGAAAATGATCAGGAACCCCTAAGACGCCTAAAAACAAAGTTTGAGTTGTTTTTATATTTTTAGTTTTTTATTATTGCCGCGCCGCCACTGACCCGATTTTTCCAAAACATACGCGTTTTCCATCCTCGCCTTGGGAGTAATACTATGTCAAAATTTCATTAAAATCAATTGATCAATTTTCGCATTACGCGATATCGAACGATCTAAAACAATACTCATATTATGTATACATCACAATAATTCTATATAAGTCCCGTGGTTTCTATAATAACCAAAAAAGTGTATCATGCCGCTAGGTTATTCATTCACATATCAATGGACAGCCCATTACGAATACAACAAATTTTTCAGTATTACAACCCCCCCCCCCCAACCACCCCAAATTTACCCCCACCCAAGAAAAAGTAGACAATGATCAGGAACCCCTAAAACGCCTAAAAACGAAGTTTGAGGCATATTTGAAATTTTTCGTTTTTTGCTAATTACTCCGCCCCCCGTATAACGATTTTCAAAATTATATGAACATTACCTACTACGACCCCACAGCATAACGCTGCCCAAATTTCATCACAATCCATCCAGCGGTTACTGATATTACGAGGGTAGAAAAACGCGACAGACAGACCGACAGACCGACAGACCGACAGACCGACAGACCGACAGACCGACAGACCGACAGACCGACAGACCGACAGACAGACAGACAGACCGACAGACAGACAGACCGACAGACAGACCGATGGAAATGAGTGACGTGGATTTTCGTTATGTACACATCATAAAACGCCCAAAAAGCGTATTAAAATCGAAAATTTTCGCGATCAAAATCGGTGTGGGAAGTAAAATGGAAAATGTGTGTCATTTTTGGACTTTTGGTGCATAGAAGAAGGTGTAATCAGTACCCCTACTGCTGCTGTGCCACAGTCAACTTTACTAACTTTTTTTAATTCTAACAAATCTTTCGTTAAATATTGACCAAAATCCGGAGTTCAATAAAAAAGCTGTCTTTTGTATTTGTTCTAGTGGGCAATAGTAAATTTTTATTCACCTCATGTGACCATATGCAGAACCTCTTACTTTATATAATATTAGTCATATTAAGACCCCGGTATTGATATTATTAATATAGACATACAAAATTTATATCCAATTTAATTTGAATTAATTGTCTGGCGTAGCAAGTCTTCCAATTTATTAAGCGGCAGTAACACATGCGGCCTCGAGCGATATTTAGCAACGCGATCACAGTGAAAGTTTTTGAACTTGGATTATATTTGGAAAGCCACGGAGATATTCCACTGAATCTCCGCGTATACAGGGTGTTTATTGGGTAACCTAAAAATTCAAGGGAGTGCTTCCTCAAGAGTTTCTACAAAATGGTATCGGATATAGACACAACAAAAGGATATAAGAAGAAATAGATCAAATTAAGGGCCGATTTTATAGATAGATAGTGTTTATTTCGAGGTTTATTTCAAGTAGAAGATTCTACTACAATGGTTTTTATTAATACATATAGAATAAAAGATAGGCAAGCCTAAGTCGTTTGCCGACATTGTTAGGAAACAAAACTAGCTATAGCTGAGAAGCGGCAAAATAATGTTAAAGCGGAGTGTACTCTTTAAACTGAATTCCAAGCTTTCGGAGAACTATGCCTCCATTATCAGGGCTGAAATATTGAATTAACTTAAGCAACAGGTAAACAAAAATGGAGTTTATACTTACAAAGTTTGTTGAGATTGTTGCTTAGGTTAGAAAATACGAAATGGAACGTATTGGTTATACTATCACAAAATTCTTCAAAATATTATGATATTTAATAATATCCTCGCCAATTAATTCATCACGCACAACATTTAGGTTAAAAAATCTATAGGTTGACAGTATAAAATTAGATATCTGTTTCGTTCGAGTACAGTGTATCCGAAGTCACTTGGAACAGCAAAAAATGCTTGGGCGGCATCTCCTTTGTGAAATGCGGCAGATATACAGTGTCCCTGGGGCGTTTCACAAAGGAGAAGCCGCCCAAGCGTTTTTTGCTGTTCCAAGTGACTTCCGATACACTTTACTCGAGACTCGAGAGGATAAAAGATACATCATATATTTAAAAATGTAAAACATCTCTTAAACTTCTAAAGCATATGCTTTCAACATCTTTTTAAAGTTTGTCAATGTCACAGATATTTAATGGAAAGTGGTAAGACTCAAAAATGAATATAAACAATATGAAATAAAGATATCGTGGCAGTCTGTTAGTTTTGCATTGTTAAAATCATTAACATTTCTTGTGTAGTATTAGTGAATTTGGCCCCTCCCCTGAGTACAACTCACTAATATATGTAGGTATCATAGTCTTCTTTAACTTATAGACAAAAACCATAGTAGTGTAGTATAGCCTTTCTTTTACCGAAAACCACCCCAAGGTAGATTGTAACGGTTACATCTGAGACTTGATGTCATGCTTCCATTAAATAAAATTTGCAGAGACTGAATTGAGTCTAAATCACCTAAGTACTATAAAACACTAGACCAATAATCAGTGAGATTGTGTTATGCTTTTAGATGTAGTGATTCTTGAAAATATTGATAGATACTAATTCCATTGGAAAAAATAGCTTATTCATTATTTTCTGTATGAATGTACTCCGAATGAGGCTTCAGAGAAAATGGATGATGCATTATTTATTTGATTTACCCATTCCATATCTTCATTAATAAATTTTAATTTAAAATTTTTAATATCTAAAGCCTTTACTCTATGACAAGTAGAAATTACCATTCGATTGGATGGTATTAAGCTTTAATTTGTTGTTATCTGAAAACATTTCTATTCTTTTATTTTATCAATATGCTCATTCGACTTATTTACTAACTTTCAATTAGCTATTGTTTTTTGGTAGTAAGCAGGTTAGGGTTCAGTTGCCCTATAGTTGCCGCTCAGCCTTAAGCGTCCCACAGACGCTCCGGAAATCCTCAGACGAAAACTGCACAGTCCTGGCCTCAAGGATTCGGAGCGCATGTGGAGGTTCGCCGGACTGTACAGGCCGCCGGATGTGGAATTGAAAAACCATTTGATCGCCTGCGCAGGCCGTCTTTTGATGCTATGCTTGCTAGAAGTGAACTGAACTGAAAGGTTTCCTGAGCATCTGTGAAGGAGGGTGTATTCAGGCCAGAATGCAAGGGCCTTCAGGCCAGGACTGTGCAGTTTTTCCTCTCAGGATTTCCTGAGCGTCTGTGGGCCGCTTTAAGGCTTAGTGGGCACCCACAGTAAAAGGGATCAAAGAGAGTCCCATTCTAAGTACTTTGCGAACTGCGTTAAGATAGAAGTTCCTGCTTTCACTCAGGGCAGGACAGTCGAAGATATAACATGCTTAGCTGTTTCCTCTGCCTCACCACACTTTCTGCATAATGGTTTCCCACTTTTTTTTTGTGGCACTAGGAAATTTTCCATCAGCCAGAAACAAAATGTTTAAAAATAGGTATATATTATCATAAGTAATTTTTAACCAGGGCGATAATCGGACGATCTAACCTAAATGAGGAGGGAAGAGGGATGTTTGGGATATAAACAAGGACACAAAGTCTTCTTGCCTAGGGGCCTGTCAAGGCATTTGATTTTATACACACACAAGGAGGCCACGGTAAGGAAGGATGAAAATACATAAAGGTATAGAGACAGAGGTGATTATAAAACCTATCAAACGACCCTAAATTCTCACCGCAGAGTTTTTCAAGAAATTTATAAAGCAGGAAATTACATCAACTCTTTGTAACGAGAGAAGGGAGACTATATTAAATGGAGCAGAGATCCCAATTTTCAATAAATTTGAATACAGATTATTGCAGTGTATCAATGTATCAAGTGTTTGGAGCATCCGAAGAATACTCACTCACTTCAACCCCCAGGGGGTTTAGGGTCAATATCGCAATACCTACGAGAGGGGATTTGTGCTGTTATGAAATAGCGTCAACATTGTGACGTCACAGCTATGGTGACCAAACGTGGCGCGTTCATAGTCACCTGATTTTGTTTAACATTGCATCTAGTTTTAATTGTTTATGATTATTTCAAAAAAAAAAGAGTCTAAGTTTTTCGCATTATTAAAGAGCAATATTATTAATGCTAAATTATTAAAATACATGTCACTCATTTCCGTCGATCTTTCTGTCTGTCGTGTTTTTTCTAGCCTCGTAATTTCAGTAACCGCTGCATGGATGATAAAATTTGGGTAGCGATATGCGGTCTGTGTGTCTGTCTGTCTACCGGTCTGTCTGTCTGTACGCGTTTTTCTTGTTTTTCTAGCCACGTAATCTCAGTAACCGCTGGATTGTGATGAAATTTGAGCAGCGACATTCTGTGGGGTCGTAGTAGGCAATGCTGCTATAATTTTGAAAATCGGTACATGGGTGGCGGACTAATTAGCAAGAAAAATTCAAATATTCCTCAAACTATGTTCATCATCATTTTCTGTTTTTTTGGGTGGGAGTAATTTTGGGGTGGTTGTGGGGGGGGGGGGGGGTTGCTAAACTGAAAAATGTGTTGTATTCATAACAGGCTGTCTATTGACCTGTGAAAGAAAACCTAGCGGCGTAATTCACTTTTTTAGCAACACATTGCCTTGCCTGTTACAGAAACCAAGGGACTTTTTTGATGTATACATACGATAAGTATTGCTTTAGATCGTTCTGTATTGTATAACGAGGTAATTATGAAATTGATTTTACTGGAATTTTGACACAGTATTACTACCTACTACCTGTGGCGGCACAGCAATAATAAAAAAACCAAAAAATATAACAATGGCTCAAACTTAGTTTTTAGGCGTTTTAGGGGTTCTCTAACATTACTACTGTTTTTGGGTGAGGGTGAAATTGGGGTGGTTAGGGGCACCTAGCGGCATAGTACACTTTTTAGGTACATCGGGACATTGCCTTGCCTATTACAGAAACCAAGAGACTTATTTTTTATCCATCCTTGTAAAAAATATGATTTTTGATTCATCACTTTTTGATATTTGACATTTGACAGCGATTCGGAGATAAAAATGGTCATAACTTTTGAAATACCCTCTATAATGTAACAATACCCTATATTAGAAGAACGGAAATCATTAGTAGAATTTGAATATAGAATAATATATAGGGTGTCTCATTTAAAAAAATGCATGTTTGCATCACCACGTAGTTATGGATCACCCTGTATACATCAAAATATTTTATGAGCAAGGAGCATATCTGTGGCTACAACTTTTATATATAACTTTTTTCGCTATCTTCGCTATCTAGTGGCGTTATCGACCGAGCCGGTACTAAAAACTCACCCTGTATATTTATTATACATACGAGTATTGCTTTAGATCGTCCTGTATTGTGTAACCTGGAATTGATTTTAATGAAATTTCGACACAGTATTGTTACCGTAATGAGAATGGAAAATGCGTATGGTTTTTAGACATCGTGTCAGTGGCGGCGCAACAATTATTAAAAAACCGAAAACGTAAAAATACAGAGATGTAAGAAACTATTGACGAGAGTTTCTGTGTAGGATGTTTTTTTTTGGGGGACGGGCGGGTAATGATTTGGTTGCAAGGCGATCTCAGACTTCATGCAATGGGAAAATAATAAAATGATATCACCGTTATGTGTGGGATGTACTGAGCCAATCAACTTGACTCCATTTTTTTCTTCAAAATCCCAAGCTAGTAGGTTTTCCTAGAAGGGCATATACGGCATATAATACTAAAATACTTCATATCTGCGGTAACCTTTGCACATCTTAAATTATATAACCATTATTCATACCGTTCTCACAAAAAAATGTCAAGTTAAACGTAAAGAGACAATTGATGAAACTTGAGAGTATACTAAAATGTATTTTTCAAGATTAGATAAGGTGAACGCTAGACGGCAATTGAAACTGTGCTAATTCAAAACTCTCAGTGCGTTTTCATAGAACGTGTTTGGTGTAACGTGCGGGTCGAAGTGAGTGCCGGGGTGAGTTTTCACGGTGAAAAACAAAAATGGACGTAAAACTGAACCATGTTGATAATGCTTATCGTGCTGTTCATACTTAGGAATCTTTTGTAAATAAGGCGGTGATATTTGTGTTGTAGACGCGTGTTGTTTCGGAATTATCATATATCTGATATGTTCCATTTCTGCGAGGTCACTGCCAAGTAGCAGGAAAACAATAGGCTGATTACTTTTCCTTTGTGTATGAAGTATCGCTGAATTATCCTAACATATATGATGACAAAATGGTGTATTTTATACCCAAACCCTTTCTAAGGCGAAATCTAGGGAATCTAGAGACGAACACTTCTCAATGTCTAAGCAGAGCAGTCCTTCGGGTGTACCTTAACGTCATAGAGATTTTGAACCAGAGAGAAAAGCTCAAATAGCACGTTCCATTAGAATATCTATAAAAGGGGTCATTGACCGACTCCTGATTTGGAGGTGGCTGGAGGTAGCGCGTCAAGGAGGTGGTACCGAGAAGTCAAATTCTTTGAACTGCTTTGAGTGTAGGACAGGTAGTAGGTAGGGGCTTGAATAGCTTTGAATGGAAGAACGAGAGAGGCTTTCTGGTGACAAGAGCTACCACTGCATGGGCCTACAAGAGGGCCCATCTGCGCATCTTCTTACTCTAGTTTCTAAGTCCAGCTCTCGTCACAAAGGAGAGGATGGCCTAGGGTCCTGCCCAGTTTATGTCTTCGGTTTCAAGGATCCTTGAACCTAGTAGTAGTATAGTCCTGTGATACCCAAGGGCGTCGCAGCAACATAGAATGTGCGTTGAGAACTCCTCCTCCTCACCACAGCGTTAAAGTTTACGGAATACATATAAGTTGGATCACTCTCCGTCAGGACTTTGAAGATCTCACATCAAAGCGATGCCGCGGCCGCACGCGCCAATTAGTTTTTGCGTTGGTTTTTGCCCAAGTACGAGGGTCTTATAGCGGGGACTTCCTAACGCCGGGGTTTTACTTATATACGAGGGTCATTGAAATACTAGGTATTGACAGCCGATTTAGACATACAAATACAAATATAACGTTTACTTTGCTAATACACTAAGTTACATAAATGGATATCAAAAATAAAACCTAGTAAAACTAGTACTAATGAATCTCAAATGATTTCACATACTGTAGCTATTTCTTAGATAAGTAAAAATTGGTTCAAAGGTGCTGTAGTATTTTTACCTTAATGTTTTGTTTATTCGGCTTATTTTTGAGACCACAGCTTATAAAATGTATGGTATAGTATATACGAACTCGTATGTACAATTTTAAAAGATAATCATGTGGAAATGCTTTACTTGGATTTGAATAAATTATTTTTGACATTTTGCTTTTCAGTGTCATTCCAATTGCTACTGTAGAAACTAAATTGTTAAAGTTGTCAACAAAAATATTTCCGAGCCCTAAAATATAATTTGGGATGTCTCTGGGTGGTATGGTAAGACCACCGAATGAATATTTTCTCACTATACGCTTTTAGCGTGATACAATCCTTTAAGTTACCTGTAGGTCTTGAATTAATCACTTTATACCCCAAGTGTGCTAGTTTGTTGGAATTGTTTTATTGGGAGGAACACAGAAAGGCACAAATGTACGGGGTGTCCCATTAATAATTTTGAATCGAATGTCACGTGACCAAAAACAAATACCTCATTGGGCAGTACAATGACAAAAAAAGACACAACATCTGCTCTAATTTACATCCCCAAAATTACAATTCTCTACTACTGCCCTGTTCCGACATATTGCTTGTCTTAATCGTCGTGAAACACTCTGTATTTATATCCTCATTTCAAGGTTTACCACAAAATAAGGATGGATCTGATTGTCATTTTCCATCCGTTAATAAATTTAATTGATAAAATCAAACTTCTAAAAATATTATCCATTTCCTGCAAACAAAATCCGATATTTTTGAGACACTGTATACACTTCGCGTTAAACACGTTCAACCTCTACTTTGCGCCGTATCTCCCGGCTGACGTCGGTACACTGCTACCGGTGTACTGGGGAGACGGAGCAAGGGGCAAGCCGTTTTGATATTTTTGCGGAGTGATCCAACTTATATGTATGTATTCCGTAAACTTTGACAGCGTGCACACGTCGGGTTGGTTGCCACCCACTTCACATACAAGTGACGTCTGAAGATGTTATGGCCAGATAGCAGGCCTACAACTAACCTTAGCCGGCTTCTATCCATTGAGAGATAGAACCGCCTCACTTTGGCCAGAAGACCTAAAATAAATTCTCTAGCTTGAAGGAGATGTCCAGTGGTTGCTCTCCATCTCATAAGATGTTGATTGTGCAACCACATCTCTGTTCTCCTCACAGCCGGCTCAGAACCCAGGAAATTATTTCTCGACCCCGCCTTACGAGCGCGACCGCCGTTTCATTACCTCAAGCCCCAAAATGACTCCGCACCGCCAGTGATCTCAGTGTTACTGATGAAATTTCATGCAAGCTTAATACTATTTAGTGGTTGTCAGAGCAAACCGTCTATCAAGGTTGGATAAATCTTTCACTCTTACCATTCCCAGTAGCCGAGGATTGGAAATGACATCCAATCCAATCTACAGCTTCGCAGATGACAGTACATTAGTGTCGGGCATGGAACCAGGCAAGCCACTATCATCCCAGGAGACGGTACGTCGGCGACAGCTGCATGCCTCACAGATCAACGCAGATATCAAAACAATTGTCGAGTGGGGATTAGCAAATAAAGTACAGTTCAACGTACAAAAAACTCTGGCAACAACACTTACAAAGAAGTCTCACGATGGCTTACCAACCGTGGAAATGGAGGGTCACCCCATAGTCCAATCACCTTCCGTCAAGCTTTTGGGGATCGACATCAACAATAACATGTCCTGGCATGACCACGTCGTCATATTGCTAAAACGGCATCCCAGAGGCTTGGAGTTTTGTTCCGCTGTAGGAAGTTGTATACACCAGAGCAACTGCTGCTGCTCTACAAGACACAGATCCGACCATCGCTGGAGTATTGCTCCCATGTGTGGGGATGCGCTCCGACACACTCTCTAAAGCTTCTGGACACTATCCAGAAAAGAGCAATTAGATTACGGCTAACCTCACAAAGGACCTCCACAGCCTGGAACAACGAAGGAGAGTGGCTGACCTATTCCTGTTTTACAGATTCTATCACGGAAGATGTTCGAATGAGCTCTCCCAGATAATAACACCAAAGGCCGTCCGAACCAGGAACACTAGAGAAGTTCTGCGAGCTCATGCTTACCAGGTCGAGGTCCTTACTCTCCGAACCAGTCTCCTCCAGCATTCCTTCTTTTGGAGAACTTCGACGCTGTGAAATCAGCTGCCAGGGAATTTGTTTCTCGACAGCTACAACCTGCAGCGTTTTAAATCTAACGTGGACCGACACTCATCCTCTCGCAGCGCTTCTACAGCGCCATAGGTGCGGTGCAAGTAATATGCCTAACAAAATTTGATTCAATCACATATTTATGTTGATTGTAGAAAAAATGTGCGTAACAAGTGCAAAAGGCACATCAATAAAATTTTTGATAAAAAAAATAAAAAAAAGTTGGAAGGTCTGGGTTTCGATCAAAAGACACCAAAGACCCAGAGATCCACTATCGGACTCTCTAACCACTGGGCCATCCTTCGATTGAGGAGATCTTTTCAACGAAACATATTTGATTAGGTATTTACTTACTGGAATCTGTGATCTGACTTCAACTTCAAACATCCAAAAACATATTTATTTCGATCGTAGACTTCGTCTCGAGCTGCAAACTTCAGTCTTCGACTGTGTTGCAACAAATATACACTAGTTACCAGTTTAGCAGTACGTATTTTCGCGATTGGCTGAGAATCTGGAATCTAGTATCGGAGTAGGACGTCGTTGGTCAAAGGAGCATCCTTACCGCCATCGTGACGTCACACGGGTTCGGGAGCCGTCGGCGTGTTTTCGGTACTCGATTCAAAAACCCATTTTTATTTTGATATAACTTTTGAATTATTGCGAAAAAAAAAAAAGAAAACAAAAACAGTTTTGTTTTAAAACTTATGTATGATCTTTCCATTTATGACAAAAAAAATTTTATTCAAAACCTCAATTGAAGACGACTCCCTATGTATGGGCCGTGGAGAGGCCAATGAAACAGTCTACCATTTCGTTGCGGAATATGAGTAGCTAGGCGGGCTGAGATCTTTGGATCTGATAGACACCAGCCAGAGGAATTACCCTCCCTAAGCTGGACCGACGTACTGACCTTTGTTAAAAGGTCGGGAAGGTTTGGCAGGGTGGGAGAGGTGAGTAGTGGTGGCTGAGGGGTTATATTTGGGGATGGCCAAAAGGGCCTACTGGGGCCTACTTGCCAGGTGTGGCCGCCCCACAGCTACTATTACTAATACTATTCAGTAGGGATGAAGTTGTTCTTAGAGCTGAATAGCTGTCAAGCTTGAATTTATGACATTTTGACAGAGTACAATATTGAGTTTGGAATGATTGCATTTGACCATATTCTTATGCCCACAGCCTTAGGTTCTTCAATTCTGCTACAGATGTAAGTAGGTTGGATGGTGAGAAGTATTTTGAGGCTCTAGATAGATACCCTAGATTTTTTCCAGCAGCCGTTGCTATTGACGAAACGCGTTCGTGCCAGATCATCTTTTCTGATGTAATATTGAGTCATACAAGTTTGAATGAGCAACTTCCTGGCAGATACTAATTTATTATTCATTAGAGCCGAACTGTAAATTCTTGGTTAGTCTTAGGATCGTATTCAAAGGGTCCCCTAATACTTGAGGGTCCCTCTAATCTGGATACATGCCTGGTCGATATAGGATGGGCCAATAGTGCGTGGACGGAGGATTGTGGGCTTAACTAAAAAATATTTAAAAAATCTGTCACTTGATTATGGTAGGGACACTTGAGAGCTATAAAGTAAAAATATTTTCACTTAAATTTTGACGTTTATACAGGGTGATTCATATCAAACTTAAATTTTTTTGAATGGAACCCCCTATATATTATTGCATATTTGGATTCCTTGGTCAATTGTAGTGTGACCTTATGTATCACACATGGAACTTTAAACGAATCGTTTATGCGCAAATCACCATTTTTGGTATAAGTAGGTATCGGAAAAAAAATTGAATATCGCAGCGATTATAAAACTTAGAAGGCCGTGTCTTTGCGGTACGACTAAGCATGAAATGCGTCACCTTAGGTCAGACGGCTAAAATTGAATTGGCGAAATCTGTAGACTAATTAACGGAACTTCAATCACAGATAACTTGATTTTTTCAAAAGGGAATGCCTGTTTTGGTTTAAAGAATCAAATGTAAAATTTGATTACCTTTCTAACGATATAGCATTCTCAATCTTTTTTAGTTTTCATTTTATTTCAAATTTTCCGTCAAATCGGTGTTTTTCAATTTCCCTGCATGCAAGCAACCTAGCAGGCCATGAAAAATAAACAAAAGCTCGTTAATATGGAAGAAACCAACTAACTTAGTAAAAATATGCAAACTAACTAGAGCAAGGAGGCAAGATTATGAAAATTCCTTACAACATATTAGCTCTAACCAGAAACAATAGCGGTACCAAGAACGCTCATTTTTCACAGCCTACTATATTAGCCAATTTTCAAAGTCAGTAAAAAAGTCTTTAATCAAAGGAAAACTACTAGTGGTTGTTGCTCGCAGTAGAATATCTATGTCTTCTGAATAAATTTTCACATTTAATGCTATAAAAAAGTAGCCATTTCCGTAAGTTAAAAGTAATGGTACCTCTGACTGGAACCCTTCAAATTCTTCAGTAGGTACTTCTACTTATTAGCAAAATCGCGGAAAATGAAACTTGAATCGCAGTCTGTTTGAATTGGAAAACATAATTTAGTTTGCAGAAAACTACATGAAATAAACACAATTACAACATAGCGTAATTCAAAAATTCTAGCAATTATTTCAATAGATTTTCAGAATTTTCCAGCCGGAGATATCTTCACTTTTGACTTAACTAAACGGAAATGACTATTTTTTTATCCCATTAAATGTGAAATTTCATTCTAAGCATGTTAGACTGTAAGTAAAAATCGCTGGTAGTTTTCCTTTTGTTTCAAAATTTTTAATCGTTTTGGAAAGTTGTCAAGCTCTAGTACACCTCAATAGCTAGTAGGCTGTGAAAAACAAACACTTCTGTGATAGCCCAGCTTCTCATTGACATTAGATATCTTGCTGTTGTATCCGGTTAGAACTAATATGTTGTAAGGAAGTTTCATGATCTTGCCTCGTTGGTCTAGTTAGTTTGCATCTTTGTACTAAGTTAGTTGGTTTCTTCCATATTAACGAGCCTTTGTTTATTTTTCATGGCCTGCTAGGTTGCTAAGTTGCTTGCACACAGGAAAATTGAAAAACACCGATTTGACTGAAAATTTGAAATAAAATGAAAACCAAAAAAGATTGATATCGAGAATGCTATATCGTTAGAAAGGTAATCAAATTTTACATTTGATTCTTTAAACCAAAATAGGCATTCCCATTTGAAAAAATCAAGTTATCTGTGATTGAAGTTTCCTTAATTAATCTACTGATTTCTCCAAGTGCAAAAAGAATTCAAACTTAGCCGTCAGACCTAAGGTGACGCATTTCATGCTTAGTCGTACCGCAAAGTCACGCCCTTCTAAATTCTATAATCGCTGCGATATTCAATTGTTTTCTGATACCTACTTATACCAAAAATGGTGATTTGCGCCTAAACGGTTCGTTAAAAGTTTCATGTGTGATACATAAAGTCACACTAGAAGTAAACAAGCAATCCAAATATGCAATAATATATAGGGGGTTCCATTAAAAAAAATGTATGTTTGATATGAATCACCCTGTGTAAACGTCAAAATTTAAGTGAACATATTTTTATGTTATAGCCCTCAAGGGTCCCTACCATGATCAAGTGACAGATTTTCGAAATATTTTTTAGTAAGCTCACAATCCCCCGTCAACGCACTATTTGCCCACCCTGTATAGTCCAAAACAGTTTTCTTGCAGTTGTGTGAACAGGTGTTTGTTATTTTTTATTGAATCTAGTACCTCTGATAAGTTGATCCGTAATTGAGCAATGTTGCTGATTCTCTTCGATTAAACTAAGCCCTTGTAGGGGATTGTGGCAGCCATGCAATGGCCCCTCCACGACAAATTTACTGGTCTGGAAATATTTCGTCAAGATTCTGCCTGACAATCTGTGTATTCACAGAACAAATCGTTGATAACATTAGCAAGGTTTGGGTGGAATTTGTTTTATTTCTTTGTCTTTTAGCTCACGCCTAAAGAAATTTAAATGTTCGATATTGGAACAACCTGGATATCACGTAATTGTTTATAGTGCAGTGCTATTAAATTTGACGACAAAAAAAAAACAAGTAGGTATCTCAATGTCTACCTCTCTGACTCCGTAATATCAGTAACGTATTGAGAAGAAAATAAAAAAATGCAGAACTCGAAAACTACAAAAAATGCATTATATATATATATATGGGGGTAATTCACATAGTTCTAGGTGTGTTCTATCTCTGGACTTCCACTAGACACTATTTTTGGTACACCCTTTATGTCAAAATTTGCATAGAGTATTCCTATTGTAGGTGGATATCCCTAAAAGTGGTGTATTCTTTCTACTTATCAGAAGTATGGTTTTCATCGTTAGAAAGCAAAGATTACAGTGTTTCGCATTTCCTATGATACAGAGATACTTTTTTTGCAACTCTGACTAAATGAGAATATTCTAGCAGCCACTGCAGCGCGGATGGGACATATCAGATAAGACGATTTGTAGTGCCAATACTTTCGTTAAAATTTAAACTCAATAAACTTTGAAACCTGACTGATAGTTGACACGTAGTAGGGCTGATGGACAGTTATTATAGTCCTACAGGGAAAATTCATCCTAACCATGCATTTCGAAAGTGAGTTCTATTCTTATCGGAGTTATATCGAATTGCCTTCTAATACGGAAGCAAACACAACAACCAGTGTGCCGAGTCAGAAAGACAGTTATAATATCTGCGAAGAAGTGAACTTGATGGGTATGTTTAAAAGCATGGAAAATACCCTCTCTTATCAAGATCATGCGAATTCCCCTCGCAATGATAAGCTTCCAATATACTCTTCTCCAAACATCGAAGAGACTATCCCATATCAGGACAGTGCAAATGTTAGTTTAAGTACGAATCACTTAAATGGTTCTTGTGATAGTGTCAAAACTCGCGTTAAGCCTAACGGGTTATTAGCTAAACTGGGCGTTCCTTGCCAGACTGTTCCGAACTATGACTATGGAAAGTGCTACAGTTACTATGCCAATGGATGTTACAATACTTGCCAGTTTGTGGAGATGGGTGACATGGAGGATTTCATGTAAGTTTTGGACTATAATGGACAATTCTTCTACTTCTCTGTTAATGGCATCGACTGCTCTGGTCATTAGCCTCGTGTTCTGTGTAGGCTTTGTTACTGTTTCCCGGCGCCACTCTAAGAACAGCACTGTTAATTAGAAGCCAACGGTAAAGACTCAGTTTGGAGTTCTCGCTGAGATTTTTTTGTGGAAATTTATTCTGATTGAAAAAAAAAACAGAAATAAATGTCCATCTCTGACGGGAATCGAACCCGGGCCCTTCCGGTCATGAGCCCTCGGCTCTACCCATTGATCCATTACTTTTTGATATAATATACAGGGTGTCTCACATAAGAGTGCACACTACAGGGATCTCGTAAACCAAAATATTTACAAAGATGATTAAATTAGAGAAAAGTTGCGCGTTGCTGAACCCTGTAATATGACGTTTTACAAATTTTAAAAAATCCGAGCACTTGCGAAAATATTTGGGAAAAATAGAATTTTCCCGATTTCGTTTTTATTTTTTTCCCACTTCACTCGAAAAGATAAGACAATGCAAATTTCACATTCCCATTACAACTTTTCCTGCTCTATAAACTGTTATATGTTATTAGATTTTCAATGTGACGTTTCGTTTCTTAGCAACCATCATCAAATCTGGTTTTTTAAACATTCGACAACTTTTTTATATCTCTAAAAAACTCCAATTTTAATTTTAAATACAACGATATATCGCTCTTTTCATTTACCTAACGTTTCGGATACAAAAACACATCTTAAATGTTGTTTGATGAGGATTACGAAGAAACAAAACGTCATCATTTAGATGACAAAATGCCATAGGATTTTGAATTTCATTTTGATTTATCTTTTTACTTCCCACACCGATAGACGGTGAGGGGAGCATTGTGATCGCGAAAATTTTCGATTTTCATTTCCGTCGGTCTGTCTGTCTGTCTGTCTGTGGGTCTGTGCGCGTTTTTCTAGCCTTGTAATCTCAGTAACCGCTGCATGGATTTTGATGAAATTTGGGCAGCGATATGCTGGGGGGTCGTAGTAGGTAATGCTTTTATAATTTTGCAAATCGGTGCATGGGCGGCAGGGTAATTAGCAAAAAACAAAAAAAATGCCTCAAACTTCGTTTTTAGGCGTTTTAGGGGTTCCTGATCGTTTTCTACTTTTTTTTTGGGTAGGGGTGAATTTGGGGTGGTTGGGGGGTGGGGGGGTTGGAAAATTTAAAAATTTGGTGTATTCAGGATGGGCTGTCCATTGACCTTTGAATGAAAAACCTAGCGGCTTAATACATTTTTTTAGGTCCATTCAACATTGCCTTGGTCATTATAGAACCCAAGGGACTTAGAATTTGTGATGTACCTATATACAGACATATATCTGTATTGTTTTAGAATTTTTAGATCGTTCTATAATGCGTAACGCGAAAATTATTCAATTGATTTTAACGAAATTTTGACACAGCATTACTACCGCGGCGAGGATGGAAAACGTGTATGTTTTGGAAAAATCGTATCAGTCGCGGCGCAGCAATAAAAAAAAAAACTAAAAATATAAAAACAGTTCAAACCTTCTTTTTTGGGGGTCTTAGGGGTTACTGGTCATTTTCTACGTTTTTATGGGTGGGGGTGAAATTGGGGTGGTTGGGTTGGGGGTTGTAAATCTGAAAGATTTGTTGTATTCATAATAGTTTGTCCGTTGACCTATGGAAGAAATACGTACCGGCGTATGTTCCATGTGAACACTTCCTTGCCTATTACAGAAACCAAGGGACTTGAGAGTTTTGTGATGTATACATAATACGAGTATTGCTTAATCTCGTTCTATGTATATTGCGTAAAGCAAAAATTATTGATTTTAAGGAAATTTCGACACAGAATTGACTATCGCGGCGTGAGTGGAAAACGCGCCAGTTTCTGAAAAATCGTCAGTGGCGGCGCAACAATAATTAAAATACTAAAAATATAAAAACAGCTCATACTTCGCTTTTAGACGGTTTAGAGGCTCCTGCTCGTTTTGCATCGTTCAGTTGAAGCATGCAGAATGAAAACTGTGGCGCCCTAGTTTCTAAGGAGGGAGACGCAAGAAAAGAAAAGAAAAAGAAAAAAATTTTTTGCGGGAGGGTGGGCGATGATTTGGTTGCAAGGGGATTTCAAACCATAGCTTCATACAATGGGAAAACAATAAAATTAATCATTATTATGTGTGGGAAGTACTGAGTCAATCAACTTGACTCCATTTTTGATTAAAATACAAAAAAGAAATAAGTAAGCAGATTGAGTGGTGAATATAAAATTGAGTATTGGGACAACTAGGCGATAAGATGTAAAGTTTTTTATTCTAGAAGCTTTAGTGCGATTTCCACCGATAACCATTTAAAACTAAATGCATTCCATATACATTTCTGTGCATCCGCATATTGACATGCAACCTCATGAATATAATAAGTTGCATTCTAGTTGATACTATAATTACACCATTATCATGTTTCTCCACGTGGATTCGGTCACATACATATACACGTCTGCTTTATTCTGAGAATTGAGATGTCCTTTTTCGTATAGTTTGGTTAGCTTCTCAGAGTAACAACTGAACATAGAGGTAGTAAACAGCTAATTCTAATAGGCCGACATCTTTTATTACGTTGTCATATTGACCACCAGATACGGCAATCATAACTATTTACTATCGTCTTGATTATATAGTATCCAGAAATATTCCATTCGACGTTAAAAAAGACAGTATTTTGATGGTTCAGGAATGATTACACTAGATATGTTGACGTCTACTGCGTTACTGCATATTTCTTCATCATAATGGCAAATTCTGAAGCCTTACATAAATTTTGAGGAGCTGGCAACGCTGATATAATTTTCATGCCACTTATTTACGGTAGAGCCTTGACTGTCAAATGTTTGTTTTGGTTGTGCGTCTTTTATGCTTTGTCAGTAAAATCGAATTCGCTTTGTTGGTAACTGTAGTGAAACTTTACGGACTTGCTGTGCTATATTCGAGTGTAGTTTAACAGTTTTTCGAGATGGTATTAAAAAAGTGCAGTGTTTCTAACATATGCTTCGCGACGATTTTCGAAAAATAGCGCCGTTTTGGTGAGTGATATCAGAAGAAGCTCCACATGGAGAGAACAAAATTCTGTATAATTTTGATTTTACATTTTTCGTGTACGACCAACAGTTTCCGGCCTGTAGCAGTGTACTGCGTTAAAGTTAGGCGTGGGTTTGTAATTTTGATTAAAATCAGAATTTAAGGGCGGATTAAGGCGAAGAACTGTATCAAAAAGGCGTTTAACATTTTTTTCCCTTTTATTATCTGCAGCTGCCTAAACTCACGCATTTGGTTTTAAAAAAATTACGGCATTCAGGAACGCACCCCTACCTACTACCGATATGTGCTGTTACGAAAAATATTCTATTTGTGCATACTTTTAGTGGAAATGATCCTACCCCGGCATTGTTTAATCAAGATAAGATTCAGTTTGCGACATCTGGAGCTTGCCGCTCGAGGGTTGGGGAGAGGTAGGTGAAAACTGTCTTGTAACGCTTTTTGACAAATAGCGCCGTTGTGGTAAGTGCTGTCGAAAAAAAAGTTTAATGATATATGGAGATAACACAATTCTTAATTCTTCATATGTTTGGTCTTTACATTTTTCGTGTGTAACCAATAGCTTGCGTTCTACAGTTAGGGGGTGGTTATAATTTTATCGCGTATTAAGTCGAAGAACGCTATCAAAACGTTCTGTAACACCTTTTCTCCCAAGTGAATAACTTTTCTCATATCCCTCTTATCTGCAGCTGCCTAAATAACACATTTGGGCTTAAAAAAAGAATTTAGGAACACATTGGTACCTCCTACCGATGTTATCCAATCGTCAACTCCTACAAAAGTTTTATGAACGCAAAAGGTCGGAAAGCCAGAATTACGTTGGCCCATTTTGAAGACAATCGAGTTGAATTAATGCCTTGGCCCCCTCGATATCCCGACCTCTCACCCATAGAATATGTCTGGTACACTATGGGAAGAAGATCACTGCGTTTAAACCATCCTCCACATACTCGGGTAGTAAAAATTGTCTGGGATGAGATACCTTAAGTTAGTGGCGGCTCGCCATAAGGAGCCAAGAAGTCATGGCACCACCACAATAAATCGAGTACCTAATTTCTTTTGTGCTACTTTTAAATGATATTGCATCCTATTTTTTTAAAAAAGTATTTCGCAAAAATTAAACACTGACAAAAATCGGATATATTATCTTAATTTTTCGCCAAAAAAAAAAAAAAAAACGCCCAGACTATTGCTATGAAAGCATGGCGTGCGGTATCGGAGCCAAACAGGCAGCGGCACCAGTGCTGATATGTACATTGAGGCTGAAAGGTCAAATGAGGTCGCAGAGCGCGATTTTCATAGGAAAAGCAGCCAGGTAACTGCTGGCTCACCAAGACTAGATCTTGTTGTCGTTGTCGATTGGGAATATTCGGATTGATTTCTGCTGTCTGTTTCGCGCCCGACCTGAAAGTTATTTTAATAATATTTAGGCCCAGTTTCACCATCGGCAGTTAACGAGAGGTTAAAAGAAAACCAGTGGTTAGCGAACATCTTGCGTTTCATAATCGGCGGTTTACGTCAAAGCTCTGCTTATCCAGTAGTTAAGTTAACCCAAGGATAAAGTATGGGTTATCTCTGACGTTTGTTGTGGAAACCGATGACACATTAGCTTGCTTTGGAGGTTATGAAAACATGTACTTTAACATTGACATCTAAGACGTCGCGTCGATGGATTTTGATCATAGTCTGTTGTGACCTCAGAGTAACAACTGAACATAGAGGTAGTAAACAAACCACTTCAGCATGGCATGCTCAAAGCCATCATCTTTTGACACTTCAGCGTCCAAACATTGCCAACTAACCTGAAAATTCGTCCAATGCAACCCATGTTACAAACACTGCTCTGCACTGTCCCATCTCGAAAAACTGTTAAACTACACTCGAATATAGTAGAGCAAGTCCATAAAGCTTCACTACAGTTACCAACAAATAGCGAATTCGATTTTACTGACCAAGCATAAAAGACGCACAAACAAAACAAACGTTTGACAGTCGGGGTTTACCGTAAACAAATCGCAGGAAAATTACATAGGCGTTGCCAGCTCCTCAAAATTTATGTAAGACAGAATTTGCGTTTATGATGAAGAAACATGCAGTAACGCAGTAGAGGTCAAAATATCTATTGATTTTGCTGTAATCATTCCTGAAACATCAAAATACCGTCTTTTTGAACGTAGAATGGAATATTTCTGGATACTATACAATTAAGACGATAGTAAACAATTATGATTGCCGTATCTGGTGGTCCATATGACAACATAAGAAAAGATGTTGGCCTATTCCAATTAGTTGCTTACTACCTCTGTGTTCAGTTTTTACTCTGAGGTTGTGACACAAGTCAAAAATATGAATACAAAGGTTAGGTTTATTTGTCAAAGCGTTAGATTGTACACAGAACACAATTATGGCAGTGCTCTGAGGCCCAACCGTGCTGCCAACTTGAAGATAAATAAGTTTAACCGCTGGTTTTCTTTCTGAAACAGAGCAATCCGATAACTACTGGTTAATTTCCATTTGTCGGTCAAGTGACCACCAGGGGTTACCAATGATTGTGAAACTGGGCCTTAGTGGTGACTCGTAATAAGTGAGGGACTATTGCCAAAACGAATAATATTAGCAATCTTTTTTAAACCTGTTTTCCACATACTCGATTCAGGAAAAAATTGAAGTCAAGGAAATGGGAAGACCGCTTTCCCGAATTAGATATTCAAAAAACGCAAAATGTGTCGAATATTAATAGCCGAGTACGGAAGTTCAATCGAAATATGTACAATAAAACGACTGGATTTGTGGATGTGATAAGAAAAACACATTTTTTGTTTCTCATGTACATATTTTGTTTGTTGGCGATCCTACCTGGATGAAGAATGTCCACATCGGAAGCAGAACGATCCTTTTCCATGCTAAAAGGGATTAAAACGTTCCTAAGAAACTCTATGAAAGAATTCAGCGCTCTTAGCATGAAAAAGTTTTTAAATAACATTGACAATTTTAACAAACAAGTTAATGACACTTTTGCAAAAAATGAGGAAAGACGGTTTGATTTTACATACCAGACAATTTAAAAGTGTATTTTTTGTTTTTGTACATAGGTTATATTCAGATAAAATTTTGGTTAATTTTTTTTGACTGTTGTTTTATTATATTTTTTAAGCTGCCGATAAAGTTGTGTCATTTTTTATATTTTGGCTCCACTGGTCTCTTGTCACGAGCCGCCACTGCCTTAAGTGGAAATCGAACATCGTATTAGGAGTATGCCCCGACATGTTTGTGAGTGGAGGTCCAACTCGTTATTAATTTTTCAGTTTTTTCCAATGATTGGATTTTTCTCAAATTTTGATCGATTACTTACCCAACCCTAAGACATGTATATATTTTTTTTTGTAATAAATTCACTATAGTCTGTCCACTGAAGAAAAGGAGTTAAAAATTATTTCAAACCCATATTTTGGGGCTTTACTCGGATAAATCAAACTTAATTTTTCTGTTTATAATAACATCACTGCTCTCAGTATGCAGTTTTGTAGACGGTGTGCATATAACCCTTGACCATACAGTGAAAACTTACATATATTGTGCATGGTTACTCCGTTTGTTCGGTGGATAAGGTATAATACTGGTTGTTCTGTTTTCTGTGTCACTTAGTATATCAATAATTGTCTCTAGCTAATACTGTGGTAATTATTGTAAATAGTATGATTGTCTTTGTTTGTTTTTTGATATGTTAGCGGAGTATAATATACATTGATTATTGTATTTGTTCGCATTTAATTTGAGCTTCTAGAAAACTGCAACCATTTAGTTTCGAAATATACTCAAGCTAGTTTTTCAAAAAATGCTGAAAATATTTTCATGCACCTAAAGTTACACTAGCGTGTCGATGAAAACTGAGATTTAAATATTAATATCGTGCTTACAGCAGCATAATAGGGTTTTTAATTACTTTTGAACCTGTAATTTGTTTCCGTGAAACTGAAATAACTTGTCTAATTGCAGTCAGTCTATTTTGGTAACCTACTTCATGGTTAGAATCTATAATTCTTTTATTAGCAAACTGATATTTCTGGATGCTTCGTTTTGGATACCCTTATGCTGAAGAGCTGAACTTGGTAGAGGATATTGAGCTATTCTTGGAGGATGACAAAATGGTGACACCAGTTTATTATTTTCCTCTAGCATGAAGCTATAGTCTACGATTCTCTTGCAACCAAATCATCGCACGTCCGACCAAAAAAAGTGTGTTATGCCGCTAGGTCTTCATTTCACAGGACAATGGATAGCCTATTATGAATACAAAAAAAGCAGAAAATGATCAAGAAATCCCTAAAACGCCTAAAAACGAAGTTTGAGCTGTTTTCATATTTTTCGTTTTTTTATTATTGTTGCGCCGCCACTGACACGATTCCTAAAAATCATCAACGTTTTCCATCCTCGACCCGGTAATAATAGTGTGTAAAAAAATGTATTAAACTCAATCCAATAGTTTCCTAGTTACACAATACAGAACGATCAGAAGCAATACTCGCATGTACACATCAGAAAATTCTAAGGCCTTTGGTTTCTGTAATAGGCAAGGTAATGTTCGGATGGACAGCCTATTATGAATACAACAAATTTTTTAGTTTTACAACCCCCCACCACCCAACCCAACTCAAAAGTAAGAAACGATCAGGAACCCCTAAAACACCCAAAAGGAAAGTTTGAGGAATATTTAAAATTTTTTATTTTTTTATTACTCCGTCACCCATGTATCGATTTTCAAAATTATAAGAACATACCTACTGCGATCCCACAGAATGTCGCTGCTCAAATTTCATCACAATCCATGCAGCGGTTACTGAAGTTACGTGGCCAGAAAAACGAGAAAAACGCGTACAGACTGACAGACAGACAGACAAACCGACAGACCGACAGACAGACCGACAGTCAGACCGACAGTCAGACCGACAGTCAGACCGACAGTCAGACCGACAGACAGACCGACAGACAGACCGACAGACAGATCGACAGAAATGAGTGACGTGGATTTTCGTTATGTAGACACCATAAAACGCCCAAAAAGTGTATTATCTCAAAATCGAAAATTTTCGCGATCACAATACTCCCCTCATCTATCGGTATGGCAAGTAAAAAGTATATATTTTTAAATAATTTTTTTGGTTTCCTATAATAATTAAAAATTCGGTTCAGACGTATGATGTATAGAATGTGTGTATGATGTAATCGTGCAGAATTCTCTATTGTCACTTGAACATGGACATCGCTAGACAATGATCTAGTTTAGTACTTAATCATTCTAATTCTTTCCATTTTCCACTATTATGTATAATGAGAGAATAATGTGTGTTTATTGTATTCGGTTTATATCAGGAGAAGCAAATTGCATAATGTTTAGTTAATACGCTTTTATTGGTTACTTTTGCTTTCATTACTTGTAAACACGTCCGCTAGCCAAATTATTTTGTGTACAGATTCCAGATGAAAAAAGCCGGCCGAAATATACTTAGGTACATCAACATTAAATGATTCAGTCGAATTTACAATATCGGAGAGATACCCAGGCCAAATTTGTTACACTTCCCAAAAATCCAACTCCGAAAGGTGCAATAAATACCGACTGTTAAGCCTTAAGTGTCATTTACTGAAAGCTTTGTTACGGAAGTCTCTTTACTCTAGCCTAAGGAGGAAGATTGAGGAAAGCATCGGTGAAATCCAGTTCGGTTTTAGAAATAGTTTGGTACTAGAGACGCATTATTCTCAATACGGGCTCTAATCCAGAAATGCCTAGATCAGCAAACAAATGTCGTCGCATGTTTTATAGATTATGATAAGGCTTTTGATAACTTGAGAAGAGACGAAACGAGTTGGGTTAGATGGTAAGAACATGAGGGTTATCAAAAACTTATATTGTAATCAGTCAGCCATTCAGTAATAAAAAATCGAAAATATGACAACATCGGATATACAAATTCTTAAAGGCGTTAGACAAGGGTGCATACTTTCACCATTACTATTCAACTTATACTCTGAGTCCATATTCCAGGAGGCTTTGGAAGATGTGGAAATGGGAGTAGTAATGAGAAAGTACTACAGACACGGTTAACAATGTTATGGTCCCAAAATAAATATAAAGAAAACCAAATTCACGGTCATCACTAGATTAAATTGATATTTAGAATAGAAATAGAAAATTAAGACATATAAAGAGTGAGGGGATTTAAACATTTGGAGCGCTTGCTAAATTACAAATGGGATCCTCATGAAGAGATTAAAATCAGAATTGAATTAGACAGAAATACTCTCTTCAAAATGAAAATGACACCTTGCAACCGAGATTCAGATTCGATGGTGAGCAGCAAAATGCTATGCCACATTAGTATACGTGGTTCAGGGATGGTCTAAGAGCAGGGACCATGTCATGTTTGGATTCTATACAAACTTGAACTTGAACTTTTAAACACAATAAAACGAAAAAAGTAGCATAATTTCACCATATTTTTAGAAACAGCAAGTACGATTTTTTACAGCTGATCGTTGAGGGAAATATCGAAGGACTCCGATGGATCGGGCGTAAAATGTTCTCCTAGCTTCGGTACTTACGTGAGTGGTATAATTAAGTGCTTTTCATTAAGGACGGGTCGATGGTGAAATAAAATAAAACAAGCTGTGTGTGACGTATCACAGCACTCTCAAGGCCATCGATGGTTTCCGACTTACTGGCATAGACTTCGGAAAACCCCACAAAAACAAGTCTAGTGGGGTAAAATCGCACGATCTTGGTGGCAATTCACATCACCATTGCGTGAGATAGCCCGACCCTCAAATCGTTCATGCAGAAGGTTCAACGTGACGTCCGCTGTGTGCGCCATCCTGCTGGAACCACATGTCGTTCAACCTGGCTCAAAGAAACTCCGTTATCATTGCTCTACAACGCGTACAAGACGATAGCTGCTTCACCAACGTCGGCGTCGGTCGTTTTAGAAAAAGTACGGACCAATAACGCCGCCGCCCCGGCCCAGAATCCGCATTAAACAATAACTTATTGTGGATGCATTATTACCTGGTGAATTTCATGAGGGTTAGCGTTGTCCTATATACGGCAATTTTGTTTGTCAACATAGCCATTCATCTAAAAATGCGCCTCATCACTAAAGATAATTTTTCGGCCGAAATTGGGGGCCTCTTTCGAATTACTAATCCGAAGCTCAGTCAGCGAACAAACGGCGTTGTCTATGGTCGTCATCTTTGAGTTCTTGGGTAATTTGGATTTTGTATGGATGTAGGCCTACATAAATCCTAGCGCAAAATTCACCACGTTGAAGTCTACGAAATGCCGAGTTCTTGTGCACGGTGATGAATTTACTGTCTCCGGTTCTCCCAGACACTTTCACGGACAGCGGCAATGCCCTCGGCTGATCTGGAGCTGCTTTGACGTACGGGTGTTGGCTGATTGTTGACTGAACCAGTTGTCTCTAACTTCATGACCAAACGTTGCAGAGTCGACTTTGAAGTACCACCACATCTTCCGTAAAATGGGCGCAATGCGCGCTGCGTTTGAACTAGTGAACACTCATTTTGATAATACATTTTTGTCATTTGTACACGCCGCTCAATTGTGTTGGCATCATTGACTAATAATATACAACCAGATTTGACAGACGCTGCCAAAACAAGCTGGCCGCCACAGCCTGCCAAGATCGACCCGTCCTAATTGAAAAACCCTATATAAGAGAGGCCTTTATAATCATCCGTTTAGCACAAGACAGAGAAGTGCTAAAAGAAAAAAACATTGATGGTTGAGACGTATACTACCAAAACTATCCGACTACTGGATTATTCGTCTATAATGGTATATGTGTATTTATATACGAACACAAACTGTAGTGACATAACAGGAATCTTCCTAGTTTATCAGCAAAAGAGAGACGGACAGTCAAAACAAATTATATAAATTATGCTACTGTTATCAGAACTAAGGAGACAAGTTGGAGCAGTACACCACAAATCTTTATCTTTTACTGCAATATTAAGTTGTTTAAGATCTAGGTTAACGACAGTTTATCATTATGAATTTTAACTCCTTTGTTCACATTACTTGGACGCATTCATATCGTGCAACTGTACAGAAACACATAAAAGATACGAGATACACTTTTTTCTTGGCGCTAATTCTCGAATCTTGGGAAAATATCCCACTGGAAAAGATGGTAAAAACCTGTGTTTGAAAAGTTTTGTTTTAAAGTTAAAAATACAATTTTTTACCAGCCATCATAGATCCCTGGTCATTGTTTTTGTTTATTGATTCAATACACACAACTGTAAGCTGATGTATTTCGGTTAATGATGTTAATAACCAGCAACCATGGATTCATAAACGGTAGTCATTGACTCCATAAACAGCAATAATAATCGTAATAATCAAAATCATAGCACTTTATTGCCCAGCAGATTTACATCCCTTTACAGAGCAATACGTCAGCATAGTAAACAACCAGCAGAATATCTCTGAGGATTTACTATATAAAAATGGTTCCCACAGAATTTGACCTTGGGATGATTTTACGGGTGTGAAGTCTGGGTAGAGATGCGAAAATAAAAATATCGATACCGGTACCAATTCGATATTTTTTAGCCAAGTAGAGCTGTACACGCCAATGCAGGCGCGTTTGGTTCGTACAGAGAATTTTGTGCAATTGATTCCACCCCTTAATAATTATATAATTATTTTCGATACCGATACCGCTACAAAAGTAGCGATACCAGCTAGTGCAGAAGTATCGATACATTTCAGGCATCGAATTATCGCTAGCATCCCTACAAATAATGGAGCGAAACTTAAGCTGTAGTAGATACAATCTTCCTAGCGGTCGACCTCAGCTCAGAAATAGTATAATGATAGATAATCGCAATGCTTCGGAATTCTATTGCATAATTGATCACTTTTATTGGCAATTTTAATAAAAAGCTTGTTCGCGATGTCTGGTAATAAAATGTTAGATAGTGATGAGAATTCTAATGGGGTACTTCTAAGCTTATATAATGTAATAACTCAGAGCAGTTAATTTTGTTGTGTAGGTGAAGTCAGAAATATATGAGCTGTTCACATTTTTTGGGCTCCTACCGAGTGCCGACACTACAAAGTATGCCTTATGTCTTCAAAAGACGCCCGACGAGTCCGAGGACGGTAATCCCCTTTCGGCATTTTTTGCTGGGCTGGCTACGGGGCTGGCACGGTCATTGTAGTCAAAATTGTTCATTGTCTGTGTATAATCAGATGTCTGTTTTTATCTATTGTAAATTGGTATTTGCGATTATTTTGATCTCCTACCACTTTCTGAATGATTATAACATATTATAATATTTTGTATAGATGATTACGTTTTTATCATTACTTAGGTCTACATAATAACGTAACTGTACTATAGAAGTGTCAGCACTGATTGAGACCTCATATATTTCTGACTTCATCTATACATGAGCTTATATAAAAATATACAGGACGACATTATCCTCCTGTATTCCAAACTTTCAAACTCAAATAAATTATGATCAATTCCTTCTTCAGGATAAACAGAATAATATTTAAATGAAAGATATTTAAGAAAATTTTCTCCTTAAGGCGCAATGCCGCGCGCCCCGCTCACCCCCTCAGCAAAAGAGAAAAAATATCTTTTTAGTAGGTCTGTATGCAGTGCTAGCGCACCTATTTCTAGCTACAATCAGTTGCCTGATCTGTAGGTAGCACACGGTGCTTAGACTATAAAAACTGCCTCTTGCAGCATACCAAGCTCGGACTATAACCAGTATTACGTCACGTGATTGACTGAAGGCCAAGGAGCGCCTATTGGTCAATCACACATTAATCGACTTTGAAGATGACCAATGAAAATCAAAGGCTTACAGGTGATATATGAACAGAAGTCGCTTCTGCTAACGCGTCTGTCATCTCCTCGCGTCTCGAGTCGCTAGTCGTTGTTTATATTGGCGATTCTAAACGACTTATCCATTATTTAAAATGGTTAATCAAACAACTCAGAGGACAAAATAAAAATTAAGGAAATTATAAATAACATTACAAAGATGAAAATAAGTAGGTACTAATAATGTAAAATGGTTTGACAGAATAAAGCAGGCAGCAAAAGGTTGCGCTGAGGTGTTTCAGTACAGGAGTTGGAAGTTCGATTCCCTAACTAGAGGACTTTTTTTCTTGATTAGGCGTGATGATAAGTAAACAATTCTTAAGAAATTTTTGTGATGAATGATAAGTAGAACACCATTAAGAAGTGACTTTTTGTGCTACTAGCTAGAAAAAACTTTAAGACATAACTGTCTGTGAACTATGCGCAGGGTGCAGCTGCAGCCCCAACAATCTCTAAAAGGATTCTCGTGTAGTTTTTTTTAATTTTGAATTTTGTGCGCCCCCTTTCAAAAATTCAAGAACCGCCACTAGTTGAACGCCTTCTAGCCTGTCACTTGACGCTGTTAGAGAACAGTGTTCGAGTATAGAAGGCACATATGAAATAGTAACTTGATGTACACAAAACAAAAATTGATGTACGACTATTAATTATATCAACGACTTATGTCAGTTGCACATAATTAATGTTGAGGTTCGTTGATCTGATGCACTTTTTGGGAGAGCTTGCGTGTGGATCAAAGTATATCATTTGTGTGGCAAAAAGTTGCAATTAGAAAAATTGTTTATTATTTAGTTGGAGAAAATAAAGGCTAATGGCTAAGGCTGAAAAGAGCGTATTTTTCAAAATCAAGATATATCGGAATATATTCGGAATATATACATGGCAATATAGTGAAATGTGTTCAGGGTACCTCTTTTGCACCAGCCTTTCAAAAAATTGGACGACAAATCTTTTCATCCCCTGCAGCGCGGAATAGTGGCAGAAGGAACTAAAAATAGCTAAAACAACTGAAGAAAATGGGACGTCTGCCAATACATTTTTTTAGAATTCTGACCAGATGCGGCTCAAAATACCTCAGCGATGATTTTTTTGCAAGGAGATCTCGGACTATACCTTCATGCTATGGGAAAATAATAAACTGGTATCACCGTAATGTGTGGGAAGTACTGAGTCAATCAACTTGACTTCATTTTTTAAAGCAGGTGGAAGACTGAGTTCGGCTAATTTATGTTGCCATTTATATTATTTATTATGTTATATCAACGACGAATCATAATTAAAATAATGCCAAGATTCCTTTTAGAAGTTTAACCTACGAACGTCTGTGTGATTGAACTCCACATGAAAATCATGCCAGCTTTGTCATTGACAAATTATTATTATTACTATCATTAGATATTAGCGTAAAGATACATATATAATTTGAATGATAAATATTCAACTTTTAATTTATGGGAATAACTTGTCTTCAGTTTCACAATATTTTTTGTTTTGCTCAGTATATTTTCATTTGTAAGAAGAGAAAGGAATAAAGTAAAACAACTAGCGTGCATCATACGTCCCTGAGATATGTTATCGTAACTAAAAATAACTGCTTGGTTGTGGCTGTTTTCAATAAATCGATCCACACGTGCAGGGATCGCTCTAGGAAAATGAATAAGGTCAAAAATCGGAATCTGTCCAAAAATACGCCACCATATTTTGATCCTTCACCTCCGAGGTGTAAAATTGCGACACAACTCCACCAAATTCACGAAGACGTAAATAGCAAACGTCAGCGGGTGTCCCTGTCCTATATTTGCGGAATCCAAGGTAATGACTCCATCTAAGCGATGATTTTGTGAACAAACTCAAAGGAGAGGGTGTTTGAGAGTGTATCTTTTTACAGACCATTTATATGAAATCAGAGCGTACGAATATGGCCTAGGCCTTATACAGGGTGTTAATTAAGTATGTTAACAAACTTTAACCACGAATAGTACTCCGAAAAATAGAAAGAAAATGTCATATGAACATGGGTCCGGAAATGCTTCCTAAGGGAGCTACGCCCCTTTGCATGGGGCACTCTGAAGACGGTTTTCCCTCGATATTCTCGAAACCATTCATAACAAAATTACGAAAATAGGTACGATGGGTAGACTTTTGACGCTGAATCTGATTCTGAATTCAGAATTTCATTATTTTAATCAGAGGCGTATCATACGGGAGGAGTTAAGGGTAAAAATAACCCCATTTTCCAAATGGTTTTTTTTTGACATTTTTATTCTAGAATGTGGTATTTCAGAGATTTCTACGTAAAAATGGTCTCTTGGTACATCTCGATAGGGCTAACCGTTTTCGAGAAAAATGCAAATTATTGGATACAATCGCATTTCCGGACCCATGTTCATATGACATTTTCTTTCTATTTTTCGGTGTACTATTCGTGGTTAAAGTTTGTTAACATACTTAATTAACACCCTGTATATACGGCCTAAATTGCTCAGACCGTAGGAAAAAAACATTTTTTTATGGTCGGCCTCCCGCAAAGGCTAAAAGCATATGGCGCTGTAGAAGCGCTGCGAAAGGATAAGTGTCGGTGCACGTTAGATTTGAAACGCTGCAGGTTGTAGCCGGTAGGAGACAAATTCTCCGGCAGTTCATTCTACCATGGGCAAGGTTTTAAAAAGTGTAATTATTGTGAGTGTAAATATCAATCGAAAAAGTGTGTAAGAGCATATAATATATAATATATACCTAATACTATTAATTATTAACTGTAAGGCTCAACATGCACATTTTAACAAAGGCTTTGACAAAGCTTTTCTATTGGATGTTGTTTAGCAAAAGCTTTCTATTGGGTATTGAGGGCTATATTAATAAGTATCATCCAATATTGGAGACAAAACGTCAAACTGGATGACACTTTTGTCAAAAATATTTTAGAATTCATGGATTAAAATCATAGCAGAAAATCAGAACAAATCGATTGATTTGCAAATTAATGCCATATGTCAATGATTTTTCATGTTATTGTATAATCACTAATTGCAAACTGCGATAGTTTGTGACAGAATCATAAACGTAGTATCAATGACAGCAACCTTATTTAATAATTAATAATTCCACCTCAGTCAGTCAGATGGATTATAGACAAATTCATACTTTTATTCCCAGACCAGAGCCAATAACATAAATAAAAAAAATCATACTTTTATGGAGAATCTTCCATCTACTGGATGCATGTTTGTTATAGACCTTCTTATAGAAATATTTACAGAGGATGTAAAGGTGCAGCGGAGCGGTACTGGTTGAAAGGCACCGTAGCGCAAATACTATGAGAAACACATTGTAAGGCATGCATAATGAATAAAAATCCCTCCTGCTAGTTCCCTCCTTTCTCTGAAAAGTATATAAAGCACCTGATTCACTTTCTGGCTATACGAGTTATACGACAGGTTCTTGCAGGTTCCTTGTTTACAAAAAATAAGGTTATACGCCAGCCCGCGAGCTTTGCCGTTCAGGATAGGCAACCAGTAATGCACACTTGGGAAACAGATTGGACAACAGATAATACTTGTGTTTGTGAAATGCAACAAAATGTTATTTTTACCCCTTTTTACTATAATTTAAAGGTATATTGCAGGTCTTTATAATTATTATCGATAGTAAATTATCGTTTTATCCAAATAATCCAGTAATTTAAATTTCTTGTCGCCATTATGATATGAAAAGCCAACAATCCAGTGATCAAATTTACTGCTTTTGTGGAATCTGATTAGTTGAGATTAACAATAGCTCAACTCTGTTAAATAGAAAATGCAATTTTTCATCCATTTAGGATGGAAAATCAGACTGGAAAAGATACTAGATGGTTCACAATGGTTGATTGTATATAAAGCATGTCATTTTTTACCTTTTTGAGGTAAACTTCAAGAGAAATCAACCATTTTCAGAGTACTCTTGACAGAGGCATGTTCTTGAATGGGCTGCTCTGATTGGTCAAAGCCTTTGTTAAAATGCGCGTGTTGATGAAACCGGCCCTAAATGCCATGGTAGCTTAACCTGTACAAAAAAAAAAAACATTTTGATGTCCTAATTTGTATTTTTACGTATACGTACGCATTTTCATGTATTGATTTAAAAATACAATTAATTAGTTAAGAAAATAGTTAAATGTCGAGGCATACATCTGGCGTAGTTTCAGTTTGGTCGTATATAAATGGACGAGTCCTGTTACCAATGGACTAGACAGTTTGTCCTAAGACAAGTTTATTACACATATGGACTAATATCTTCAGACCTTATACAGGGTGGCCAATCGGGTGACGATAATAATTTTTTTTTAGATAGCCCGTACCGAGACCTATCCAAAACACCCCCATGTATGTGTACCGATTATTGATAGTTTTCGAGTTATGATTTTTTTTTGAAAACTTAGAGATTTTCCAGTTTTTCCAAGAAATCGTCAAAACCAAAAACAACAATGCTTTTTGGCTTTTATTTTTTTCTGCAATTATACTCAGTATTAAGCCTATTTTAATATCCAATAAAGAGAACCTGTACATCCGAACAATAATTAAGTACATTTTGGGCCCAAAGTTTGAAATCTCTGTTTTTAGTCGGGAGACCAAAACCTTCAAAATGAAATTAAAAATACTTATGCCTGGTTCTGGAGCTTCAAACTAATCTTAAAAACTTTGCAAGACATTGCACTTTCGAAATAATAATGAAAAAGTAGCACTTATGAGGACATTTTGCGCCGTACGTGAGTGGTAAAGGTAAAAAGGTGATAATTCACGAATTTCCAAAATGATTTAAAAAACTATTATTTTGCTTTATTATGGTAAATTAAAGAAAAAAAAAAAACTCTTAGCAGCTGATAAACCCGATAATTATTGATGTTTTGATGACTTTTAATAAAAAAACCGAATACCGAAATTGTGATTTTTGAAGTGTTTTTGCTATGTACTATTGAACTTCTGCTAAATTAAGTGGTATGGAAAGTTAACAAAGGAAGGTAATAAAAAAACAATAATCTGACTTCCAATTTCATGGCAGAATTACCTGGGAAGCGATGTCGTAGCATACGCCATCTCTTTCTTTCAGAGTAGCTTTTTGCGAGCTCATGTCGGCGAAGCGCAGTTGTGTTAATTAATTTTCGGTAATAGGCAAGGCAATGTTCGGATGGACCTAAAAAGGTGATTTATATCGCTAGGTCTTCCTTGACAGGTCAGTAGACAGCCTATCATAAATACAACAAGTTTTCAACCCCCCACCCCCCAAACACCCAAATTCCACCCCCACCCAAAAAAATGCAAAAAATGATCAAGAACCTCTAAAATATATGGACTAGTCCTTTTATACAGGGTGGCCAATCGGGTGACGATAATAACTTTTTTTTAGATAGCCCTTACAGAGACCTATCCAAAACACCCCCATGTATGTGTACCGATTATTGATAGTTTTCGAGTTATGATTTTTTCTTTGAAAACTTAGAGATTTTCCAGTTTTTCCAAGAAATCGTCAAAAACAAAAACAAGAATGCTATTCGGCTTTTATTTTTTTCAGCAATTATACTCAGTATTAAGCCTATTTTAATATCCAATAAAAAGAACCTGTACATCCGAGCAATAATTAAGTACATTTTGGGCCCAAAGTGTGAAATCCCGGTTTTTAGTCAGGAGACCAAAACCTTAAAATAAAATTAAAAATACTTATGCCTGGTTCTGGAGCTCCAGTCTAATCTTAAAAACTCTGCGAGACATTGCACTTTCGAAATAATGACGAAAAAATAGCACTTATGGGGGCATTTTGCGCCGTACGTGACTATCAAAGGTAAAAAGGTGATAATTCACGAATTTCCAAAATGATTTAAAAAACTATTATTTTACTTTATTGTGACAAATTAAAGAAAAAAACTCATAACAACTAATAACATGATAATCATTGATGTTTTAATCACTTTTAATAAAAAAATTAATACCTGTGCTTTTTGCTGTGTGCTATTGAATTTCTGCTGAATTAAGTTGCATGGAAAGTTAACAAAGGAAAAGAATAATAAAACAACAATCTGACTTTTAATTCCATGGCGGAATTACCTGGGAAGCGTTATCGTACCATACGCCATCCCTTTTACTTCCCACACCGATAGGTGAGGGGAGGATTGTGATCGTGAAAATTTTCGATTTTGAGATAATAGGTTTTTTTGGGCGTTTTATAATGTCTACATAACGAAAATCCGCGTCACTCATTTCCGTCGTTCTGTCTGTCGGTCTGCCTGACGGTCTGTCTGTCTGTACGCGTTTTTCTAGCCTCGTAATCTCAGTAACCGCTGCATGGACTGTGATGAAATTTGGGCAGCAATATGCTGTGGAGCCTTAGTAGGTAATTTCAAATGTTCCTCAAACTTCGTTTTTAGGCGTTTTACAGGTTCTTGATCATTTTCTGCGTTTTTTTTTTGGGTGGGGGTGGAATTTGGGAGTTTGGGGGGTGGGGGTTGAAAAACTGAAAAACTTGTTGTATTCATGATAGGCTGCCTACTGACCTGTCAAAAAAGACCTAGCGATATAAATCACCTTTTTAGGTCCATCCGAACATTGCCTTGCCTATTACCGAAAATTAATTAACACAACTGCGCTTCGCCGACATGAGCTCGCAAAAAGCTACTCTGAAAGAAAGGGATGGCGTATGCTACGACATCGCTTCCCAGATAATTCTGCCATGAAAGTGGAAGTCAGATTGTTGTTTATTATTCCTTTCCTTTGTTAACTTTCCATACAACTTAATTTAGCAGAAGTTCAATGGAAATAGTAAAAACACTTCAAAAATCACAATTTGGGTATTAGGTTTTTCATTAAAACTCATCAAAACATCAATGATTATCGGGTTTATTAGTTGTTACGAGTTTTTTTTCTTTAATTTGTCATAACAAAGCAAAATAATAGTTTTTTAAATCATTTTGGAAATTCGTGAATTATCACCTTTTTACCTTTAACACTCACGTACGGCGCAAAATGTCCCCATAAGTGCTACCTTTTCATTATTACTTCGAAAGTGCAATGTCTCGCAAAGTTTTTAAGATTAGTTTGAGGCTCCAGAACCAGACATAAGTATTTTTAATCTTATTTTGAAGGTTTTGGTCTCCCGACTAAAAACAGAGATTTCAAACTTTGGCCCCAAAATGTACTTAATTATTGTTCGTATGTTCAGGTTCTCTTTATTGAATATTAAAATAGGCTTAATACTGAGTATAATTGCAGAAAAAAATAAAAGCCAAAAAGCATTCTTGTTTTTGTTTTTGACGATTTCTTGGAAAAACTGGAAAATCTCTAGGTTTTCAAAAAAAAATCATAACTCGAAAACTATCAATAATCGGTACACATATATGGGGGTGTTTTGGATAGGTCTTGGTACGGGCTATCTAAAAAAAAATTATTATCGTCACCCGGTTGGCCACCCTGTATATGGTCTGTTTTTCATAAACGGTCTGTAACATATCCACAGAAAATACTAACAGGAAAGATACAACATATATACAACATAGGAATATTCCCTATTTATCTTAAAATAATTTAGACTGGGTATTTGCCATGCATTTCCTAGTTATACCAAACATTCAATCTGCATACCATTTTCAAGCGCAAGCAAGCAGGAAAAAATTTGGCTACTGTTACTCAGCAAAATTATATCGAACCTTGTTGAAATTAACTTCCTCATTTCCTATACTTTTTTTCAGTCTTCAATTCGTGTATTGCCAAAAAGCACAGTCACTGTGCAGTTACGTGCACAAGCTAAGAGGAATTAGTGAAGTCAATTTAGTGACATTAGGGCTAAAAATTATTCACGAAATCTACTCATAGACTGGTGTGAGAACTTAAAAAAAAATGAAGTCAAGTTGATTGACTTAGAACTTCCCACATATTACGTTGATACCAATTTATTATTTTCCCATAGCATGAAGCTTTAAGTCTGACCGAACCGAACCATCGCCAGCCCCTCCCCCCAAATTGTCTAATGCCGCTAGATCTTTCCTTCACAGGCCAATGGACAGCCTATTATCAATACTATGAACTTTTCAGTTTTACAACGCCCCAACCACCCCAATTTCACCTCCACCCGAAAAAAGGTAGAAAATGATCAGGAACTCCTAAAAAGTGTGAGCTGTTTTCATATTTTTAGTTTTTTGATTACTGCTACGTTGCCACTGACACGATTTCTAACAACCATACGCGTTTTCCATTCTCGCCACGGTAGTAATATTGTGTCAAAATTTTATTAAAATCAATTCAACAGTTTCTTCGCTACACAATATAGAACAATCTAAAACAATACTCGTATGCTTACACCAGAAAAAATTCTAAGCCCTTTGGTTCCGGTAATAGGCAAGGCAATGTTCGGATGGACCTGAAAAAGTTATTTATGTCGCTAGGTCTTCCTTCACAGGTCAGTGGACAGTCTATTATGAAAGCAACAAATTTTTAGATTTTACAACCCCCAATCCCCCAACCATCCCATTCTCGCCCCCACCGAAAAAAAGTAGAAAATTATCAGAGACCCCTAAAACGCCTAAAAACCAAGTTTGAGCAATATTTAATTGTTTTGTTTTATGCTAATTACTCCGCCGCCCAAGCATCGATTTTCAAAATTATAAGACCCCACGGCATATTGCTGCCCAAATTTCATCACAATCTATGCAGCGGTTACTGAGATTACGATGCCAGGAAAACGCCAACAGACAGACAGACCAGATAGACAGACCGACAGACAGACCGACAGACAGACCGACAGACAGACCGACAGACAGACCGACAGACAGACCGACAGACAGACCGACAGACAGACCGACAGACAGACCGACAGACAGACCGACAGACAGACCGACAGACAGACCGACAGACAGACCGACAGACAGACCGACAGACAGACCGACAGACAGACCGACAGACAGACCGACAGACAGACCGACAGACAGACCGACAGACAGACCGACAGACAGACCGACAGACAGACCGACAGACAGACCGACAGACAGACCGACAGACAGACCGACAGACAGACCGACAGACAGACCGACAGACAGACCGACAGACAGACCGACAGACAGACCGACAGACAGACCGACAGACAGACCGACAGACAGACCGACAGACAGACCGACAGACAGACCGACAGACAGACCGACAGACAGACCGACAGACAGACCGACAGACAGACCGACAGACAGACCGACAGACAGACCGACAGACAGACCGACAGACAGACCGACAGACAGACCGACAGACAGACCGACAGACAGACCGACAGACAGACCGACAGACAGACCGACAGACAGACCGACAGACAGACCGACAGACAGACCGACAGACAGACCGACAGACAGACCGACAGACAGACCGACAGACAGACCGACAGACAGACCGACAGACAGACCGACAGACAGACCGACAGACAGACCGACAGACAGACCGACAGACAGACCGACAGACAGACCGACAGACAGACCGACAGACAGACACATTGACCGACGAAAATGAGTGACGTGGATTTTCGTTACGTAGACATCATGAAACGCCCAAAAAGTGTATTATCTCAAAATCGAAAATTTTCGCGATCACAATACTCCCCTCACCTATCGGTTTGGGAAGTAAAATTGAGATATAATATATATAATATATATATATATATATATATAATATAATATAAGTTTTTCTTGCACAGTTATTTACATGGATCCGACAACTCATAGTGATGGGCCAATCCGACTCTTTACGCATACAACAATAAATATTTCTCTCCACAAAAGGGACATGACACAAGATAATCTAATTTTTGAAATAAAAAATTATGTCGTTGGCAGTCGAATTCAGGTTTTTAGTCAGTTGAGACTGGAAAAAAATCACTTACTTTAGGATAATAGGTGCAATTTTTTTTGGTTATGAATTTAGAAACGAAACGACTTTATGACATTATGAGAATACCTCGTAAGCTACAGTAAATTACCAATAACACAAATCGTCAAGTTTATTCCGTAAATTACCAAAATTCTGAAATTTTGATAGTTGCAATCTACGGTAAATTACTATGGTAATTTCTCTTTAATTTTCGAACTCACGCATCCGTTTTTTTGCAGTGGTAGTCGTGCTTGCTTACATTTCATTTCTACCGATCCAAAATTTGGTCACAAAAAAATATCGTTTATAAATATTCTGCCGTAAAAAATTAAGTCGTTTCATATACAGGGTGGTTGACTTTATAATGGCATAACTTCAAGGCATAATTGATAATGTTATAATAATGACAATTTCTCAATACACTTATATATATGGGACAGCTTCGCTATTGCGCTTCGCTATTGAGATAGATACATGGTGTTTAAATATAAAAAAATATATATTTTATTTTGAATATTTCATAAGCCATGATGTAGGTTCCCCGTGTGGGGGCGGGTGAGAATATGTCTGTTAAGACATTGTGACTATGATGATGATGATGATGTAGGTGAAGTAGCCGTTTAGGAAATATTCAGAGTAATATAGATTCTTATTAAAACCTAAACCTCTATCTCGAAAGCGAAGCTTTCCCAGGTATAAGTAAACATAAAAATTATTATTATTTTAACGTTATCTACGATATTCTGAAGTTATGCCATTATAAAGTGGACTACCTTGTATATTCATTCTTAAAAGATAATTTTGGGTTCTTAAGAAGTTTTCAATCATTGATACTAACCATAACGGAACGATTCCAATCATGTGTTGTACATGGCACATGGCCAAAATATTGAGTAAATTTTCAACGGTGCCTTTTAAAAGCACAGAGTTCAACGTTACAACCCTGTATATTCATTCTTAAAAGATATTATAGGTTTTTAACAAGTTTTCAATCATTGATACTAACCATAACGGAACGATTCCAATCGTTGAACATGGCACATGGCCAAAATATTGAGTAAACTTTCAACGATGCCTTTTGAAAGCACCGAGTTCAACGTCTTTCATTTTGTTTCAGGAATAACGAGAAACGCAAGGAGAAATCTCGAGATGCAGCGCGATGCCGCAGGTCGAAAGAGACCGAAATATTCACAGATCTGGCGAAAGCCCTGCCGCTCACAAACGAACAGATCTCACAGCTCGACAAGGCCTCCGTCATGCGACTGGCCATCGCCTATCTCAAAGTCAGAGAAATGGTCGACCTAGGTAAGTAGTTTTCCTTAGAGACTATCGAAGCTAAAACAATGCGAAACATTATTGCACTGGTTTCACTGGGCTATAATCAAAATCGCGGTTTCCTAACGTTTCGACTGACTGATCCTAAGTCGAGTGATCAAATACCTGGGGGTGCTCGCTGCATTTGCCCTTCTTCGATCCATGCGCACCATGCTGGTACAACTGTAGCCACGCTACCCCTTCAATTTTCCTAATAGCCTATTACGCACACGTAATCATAGGAATCAAATTTATTAGAGTCCTACCCTAAGTTCTTTGCGAACTTTGAGATGCATTGGACTATGCTTTCCTATCTTCCCTCCTCCCCTGCATTCAGATAGTAGTTACTGCTTTCCCTCAGGGCAGGAGAGTCGAAGATAACATGCTTGGCTGTTTCCTCTGCCTCACCGCACTTCCTGCATAACGGTTTGTCATTGCATTCCCCAGGATCTCGGTGTCCACGACTCTTGGCATTTTGTCGTCCACTTCTTCCAGATCTTCCTAGGTCTCCGCTCCTGTGGTGCGTGGTAAAAACGTTAAAAACTTGCACATCCTCATCAGGCTTCTGGCTGGGCCCAGTCTCAGCTGAATTCGTTTGAACTGGCTTACCAGCCAACTCTTTGTGTGTGAGCCTACAACTACGGCGTCATTTTCCGGATGGCAGCTGGATATCCGGACGTCCCTTACTGTCAGGAATCCACATAATCTTTGTAGCGGGATATGGATGATCAAATGTGCTCTTAGCACTGAATTCACTGCTGTCCTCATCAAGAGATACAATTTGCACTTTGTTGTTGTATTCTTCTACAAAACTACCGAAAGCAAGTCTGAATTTCTTGTCTGGTCTCACCGACCAGTTCATGCGGTAAAGCGGTCATGGGGCTACGTATTTGTAAAGGGTTTTCCAATAAGAGGTGTTATTTTGATATTCAAAGAACAATGGAATATTCTGAAATAAATGATAGGATGTTTATTTCAATGTAAAGAGGAAGGTTTACCATTAAGAATGGAAAATAATATCAGCCAAACGGCCACCACGGCTACGCTTGCAGGACCATATCCTTTTCATGAAATTGTCCATCACCAAATCGCAAAGTGGTTGCTGTATGCCCTGAATAGCTTCACGAATTCCATCTTTGAGTTCTTGAATCGACGCTGGGCTCTTGGTGTAGACCTTATCTTTCACGTGGCCCCAAAGGAAGAAGTCGCAAGGTGTTAAATCACAAGATCTCGGTGGCCAATTGTGATCGCCTCTTCGAGAGATAACACGGTCCCTGAAACTTTCCCTGTAAAAGAGCTATGGTTTCGTTGCTTGTGTGACACGTAGCGCCGTCTTGTTGAAAGTAAACGTTGTCCAAATCAATATCATCCAATTCCGGCCATAAAAAATTATTAATCGTCTCTCGATAGCGCAATCCAGTCACAGTAACTGTTGCTCCAGCCTCATTTTCTAAAAAGTAAGGACCAATGACCCCGCCTGACCATAAACCGCACCAAACAGCTACACGTTGAGGATGGAGAGGCTTTTCAACAATGATTCTTGGGTTTTCCGAGCTCCAGATGCGACGATTTTGCTTGTTGACGTAGCCAGCGAGGTGGAAATGGGCCTCGTCAGTCCAGATGATTTTTCGATGAAATTCCGGATCATTTCCATGCTTTTCAATGACCCAATCAGCAAAGACACGACGTTGTTGATGATCGGCCGGCTTGAGTTCCTGTGTTAACTGAACTTTATAAGCCTTAAGACCCAAGTCTTTATGCAAAATACGGTGTAATGACGTTTGTGGAATGGCCAATTCCAAAGAACGACGAGGAAAGGACAAACCTGGGTTTTCTTCAACACTTTGGGCTACAGCAGCAATGTTCTCCGTTGTTCTTGAGCGACGTGCACGATTTTTATTCTTCACATCACTCACTTGTCCCAACAGCTCGAATTTTTCCACGAATTTCTGTATTGCGGATTGACAAGGTGCTGCACGACGACCAAAAAGTGTTCTAGTTTTACGAACCGTCACTGACAAATTTTCAGCATTTTTATAGTGGATTTTGAATTTCAGTGCGTTGTTGAAGCGTGTATCGTTTCATTTTTCTTAATGGCGTTGGTTTTCTACTTGTCAAATGTCAAACAACTGCAGCGTCAAAACTGACGTCAACCGAAAGTGCCAGCTATTCAAGATAACACCTCTTATTGGAAAACACTTTATATTTCTTTCCGTTTTCCTGTGGGACGACACCATAAATAGTGAGCCATGACAAAAATCTAGCGTCCAGGGAACAATCTTTTTTCGCTGCTTAGTTTTTCTAGACCGGAAAAATTGTCACGAAACCACTAAGAAGATTATTCATTTGGAAATATGCTGTCAAAATACAGCTTTATAAAATTTTCAAAACATGCAAACGGCAAGAGTTTATTAAACTTTGTTTTTACTATTGACATTGACATCGATTAAGGATATCACAGCAATATTGACAGTTTGATACGATGGCTGTCACATCTGACAAATGAATAGAGTTAAGCTTATCCTGGTTTCACTAGCAGTAATTATAACATGTGAATGTGATTTCGCTAATTGCAAATGGAAGATATTGGTCGTCCGGATCCTGATTTTCGTGGCTATGTCCTTTTCCAACCTCGTTTCGGGATGGTTTATATAGACTATAGCGATCTTCTCTACCGATTCCTTATCGGCAAAGGATTCTGGGGACTTCATGCTTTCCGCCTCTGTCTTTGACCTTTTGCTCATCCTGGCAGCCTTCTCTAGAGTCAGTTGCGAGTGCAACCTCTTTCCTCCCTGACTCTGCTGTCCGGATGTTGACGTCTGCGCTTCGGGAGTAGACCCTCTAGAGGGAGGGTTTGTCCTCAACTCATGCCTATCTTCCCACAGACGCTAGACGTCTTTTTCCTTCTTGCCTGTGGCGAAAGCCTCTTCTCTCCTCTTCCTTGTCAGCTCGCCTAAAACCTCTTATTGGAACTTCCCGATGGCAGTTGACTACCTGGAGGCTTCGAGGTGTTATACTCCTCTCCAGAGTACAGCAGATCGCCCTCAATGTGATAGTACAGGGTTGCTGCAGTCCATCCTCCCCGTGACACGTTTAGGAGGATAAGGGGAAACCACGACTGGGTGCTCCCCTGTTCTCTGTATTACTCAGCACAGCTTGGCTTGGGTTTCCTCCTACTTGCTCAGCTGGGTTTGGGACCAGCTATGACTTTTAGCCACAACCATAGCATTTGCTCTCAAAGAAGCACCACGTTATCGTTGGACTACAATCCGACCCCGTTCAAAGGGGGTTAACAGCGTAAATGGGACCTGTCGTCTTCTAGAGGGCATCTTTACACAGCCGAAAAGTCTCTCGTCACATTTCCAACAGATGCAGATCACAGTCGTATAGAATTTTTTGGAGATGCCATGTAGGTAGATAGCGTCTCAATGAACAAGTGTTAGATGTGAACTATAGAGGGGGTTCAGCCAAGCTGTGCACAAATTTCTAGGTGTTTTATTTGCGCGTAGTATATTATCTGCCTTTTGGATACACACTAAATTTACCTAGATATTTATTTATCTATTTGTAAACATGGTCACCTAACAGACCTACAAAGGCTGCACATCCGATGACAAGGTAACACAAAATGACAAAAGATATAAATAATAAGCTACAAGCTAAATCTTAAAACGTAAGACAAAAAAACTTGAACAAGTAGTAATTGATCTACAAATATTTTAACAGCTACACTAAATTAAGAAGTACCAAAATCATGGTATCGCTTATCAATAAAATCTTGTTAGTATTTCAGTAAAAGACGGTTAAGCTGGATGAAAAGTTGTCAATATCAGAGCGCCAGATGATATTTTAAGCTTGATCAGATGATCAAGGGGAGCATAATAGTTGGTAGAATAAATAGGAACATATAAGAGAAGCCTTGATCTAGTACATATACAGTTACAGTTTAGCAAAAACTACCGAGTACAATACTCAGTTCTCAGTTATGGAAGATCTTAAACACGAATAAAATATCACTAAATTCCCTTCTGATGTATAACTCATTCAGGTTATAGAATCATAAGTTACTGTCATAGCCGTAACTATAACGGGATATGAAGAAACGATAGCTTAATGTCTTTGCTAGTTTGCGCTGTACAAATTCAATTTTATCCATATATGTATGTAGTAATCTAATATCGGTCTCACCAATGCCAATGTCGTGTATAGTCTAATGATTGACCTATTTTGTTTGGAGTCTTTAGTATCCCTCCTTCCAATTCTAGTGATTTTAATACTTTCCTTGTTACATGCTTTATATGTGGTTCAATTGTTAGTTGACTATCCAAAACGACGCTTAAATCTTTTACTTTTTGATATACAGGAATTATATCGTTGTTAATTTGCAAATGCTCAAATGGAGGTTCCTTAAGGTGGGACAAAAGGATCTGGTAACATTTTGTTACATTAATTATAAGCCTATTCACAGTACAGTAATTGCAAAATCTATCCAAATCTTGTTGGTATATGAGAGATGATCATTTCGAAATGCAATTAATGTCCAATCCACTATCATGTTTGCTGCATTTAAACAGTAATTCTCGTTTCTATTGGTTTGTTTGTATATATGAGAGTTGTTTAGACGTTTTGGCAGTGGCCTAATGAACTCGACACTTGGCGATAAATAATAATAAGCAATCGACTTCATTTGCTACAACGACACAAATAAAATTTGCAGTTCATCTAATGGACCGTTTATCAACAGGTTTCTGTGCCACAAGTGTCTTTGAACATACTTGGAATACTACAGGGTGTCCAGTTAGTGTGTAATTCTTCGATATCTCGCAGGGTACACCTGATAGAAGAAAATTTCAAATGCAAAAGTTATTTGACTCCTTAAGACGCATATTCTAAAACTATTTTGAAATATACAGGGAGTTGCGGGAAAGTAGGATAGTGATCAACTTCTTTTTTATATGGAACTATACCTTTTTTTTTAAATTCTTCTAGTTTCCATCATTGATCTCTATTTAACCCTAAAATATTTTTGGGATCGGTTGCGACGTTGCCAAGTTATAATTTATTTTCTATTAATTTCCGGATTTGCAAAGTCGCAAGTAATACGTCCAAATTGATATATTCCTTTACCTTTACTCAATGATGTTATACAGCGAGTTACTTGAATATTAAGTGGATGTTATATTGGATGTTACCAGCAATTTGTATCTACAGGGTGTTTTTGGCAGAATTTCAAATTACGGCAACTTGAAGGTCATTTTACTTTGTTTTTTTTGAATGCAACACCCTGTGTTTTTTTATTTTAAATCGAAATATCTACTAATACCCTATCTCGCCTTATAATATTTTTTTTCGCGTTTGCCGACGCGACGTTGCCAAGTTATAAATTGTTTTTTCACATTTTTAAACAAATATCCCTGATTTTAATATATTTTAAATAGAATCCTCAACTTATTTTTATTGCAGTGAATTGCGCATGTCGAACTTGGTCAGGTCTAACAATTTCAAAATTTTGTTTCTGTTAATTACTGAGATACGGCAACACCGCTTTTTCAGTAAACGGTACCGGAACGCTTAAATATTTCCAAAACCGCTGGAGAGGTGAAATTCAACACTTGGGGGTTTTTGAACATACAGAATTCAAAAACGCTAACAGTGTTGTCAGATTTACCAATTTTACGTCATAATTTTGAATGGGATGCCCTATTTATGAAGTCTAACGTAAAAGTGGTAAATCTGACAACTCTGATGTTAGCGTTTTTGAATTCTGTATGTTCAAAAACCCCAAAGTATTGAATTTCACCTCTCCAGGCAGTTTTGGAAATATTTAAGCGTTCCGGTACCGTTTACGGAAAAATTGGTGTTACCGTATCTCAGTAATTAATAGAAACAACATTTTGAAATTGTGAGATCTGACTAAGTTCGACAAGCCCAATCCACTGCAATAAAAATAAGTTGAGGATTCTGTTTAAAATAAATTAAAATCGGGGATATTTGTTTAAAAATTTGGAAAAATAATTTATAACTGGGCAACGTCGCAAACGCGAAAAAAAAATGTTATAAGGCGAGATAGGGTATTAGTAGATATTTCGATTTAAAATGGGGTGTTACATTTAAAAAAACAAAGTAAAATGACCTTCAAGTTGCCGTAATTCAAAATTCTGCCAAAAACACCCTGTAGATACAAATTGCTGGTAACATCCAAAATAATATCCAATTTATATTCAAGTAACTCGCTGTATAACATTATTGAGCAAAGTTGAAGGAATATATCAATTTGGACGTATTACTTGCGACCTTGCAAATCCGGAAATTAATAGAAAATAAATTATAACTTGGCAACGTCGCAACCGATCCCAAAAATATTTTAGGGTTAAATAGAGATCAATGATGGAAACTAGAAGAATTTAAAAAAAGGTATAGTTCCATATAAAAAAATAAGTTGATCACTTTCCTACTTTCCCGGAACACCCTGTATATTTCAAAATATTTTTAGGATATGCGTCTTAAGTAACCAAATAACTTTTGTATTTGACATTTTCCTCTATCAGGTATAGCTTGCGAGATATCGAAGAATTAGACACTAACTGGACACCCTCTATATGATATAGTGATGCTTGTTTTTCAAACTTTCTTATTTTTTAGTTTTACACTTTCCACGGCCTAACAGTGATTATGGAATATTTATTTCATTCCTACTTGTTTCTTCTGTAACAAAAAATAGGTAGTTTATGATTATTGCCCATTTCAAAGAGCAATAATATATCTCAGAGTCTAATCTCAAATTACAGTAAATTAAATAAAGAAATTTGTATAACAATCATCATTTTGCAAAGTAGTAAGTAAGTAAATTCTGGGCCTAAGTGTAAGGGCGGCTTCAACCGAACTTCGCCCTTCCCATTGTATATTATGTATTGTGGGCAATAAAGGCACTATTGTTCTTTTTTTTAACAAAAAGGTGCAGCCCGGACTCCAATACACCGGGCTGTTGTTCCATTACCTAGTGACTGCTACTCATAACGTGAGGTGAGCAATCAGTGGGTCTGCGAATCGTGCCCTAAGTAGATGAAGGGACCCAAGGATGACTACCTTCTGCATTCTGTCGGCTAAGATGTGCGCCGCCGTACTGCACACCGGTATTCTGCGCAGTGCTGAGAGCAGCGTATTCCTCATTCAACCTAGGGATCAAATGATCATAACCAGCAGACATATGGTGTAGTCTAGCCAGGGCCTGTGAAGTTGTCTGAGCGAATCCTGATATTTGGACCGCTTTTACTCCTCCCTAGAGACGATGTTAACCTCGACAGGTACCGAAAAGTCTATCACGAACATCGTCTTTTGTGGGTGGTCGAGGATGGCTATGTCAGGCTTGTTTGCCTGTACAAGCTCCTCGAGCATGGGAACGAGTAGTTCCAGTAAATTCGGCATCTCTCGTTCTGTACAACGGATTCTATATTCTCTGGAGTGTATGGCGGCACCAGTGTCTCACCGTGCCTTAAATGATAGTAGAGCACTCGTAAAGCCACGTTGTGTCGATGGATGTAAGCCGTCCCAGCGTACGTCTTACGTGCCGACAAGAGATGCATAAACGTCTCTGGCGCCTGTCGGCTAAGCTCTATAACATTTGTGTCGGGTACATCTACACCCATACCCTCTTACCGTATACCAAGGTGGTGTGAAGACAACGTCTTGGCAAGCCATTATAAAGCCCTCAGTCTCAGTCTTCAACCCACTAGGAAAGAGAAGGTCAACCGCTCAGACAAGCCATGCTCTTCTAGATGTTTGTAGAAGATTTCATGCATTGGCTGATCTTTATGAAGTCTTAAAAGGAAGTCGAATTCGGCAGTTTTAATGTGGTATTTTTATTGTGCGGGAGCAAGCTCGGTAATGGACTGCTGACACCTCCGCTTGAAGTCGAGTGTGAGGCTGAGTTCCTCAGCTGCTCGTTTCGCTGCGCTAAAAAGAAAGGCTTCTTTACCCGCATTCTCGTGCTCTCGCACAAAGCGGATCAGGGGATCGGTGCTGTTCTTCACATAGCTGGCAGTGACCAATACTACCCTGTTGTGCAGACGCTCCAACCCAATGTCGTTGCTCCAAACTCAATAATCCACGCCCTTCCAGGTGTCGCTGGAGGTATATTGGCGGGACAGAGGACTTAGGATGCAGACTTCTCTCCATATTCACTATTTTTTTGTAATATTATTATACTATTATCAATAAAATCGCATATGTGTTCTTTGGCCGTGAATGTAAGACGTATTATAGATTAACGATTTTGAATAGTCGGTTGAGGCATGGATGGGATTTGATTTGTCAGAAGCAATTGAAAGCGAAGAAAACAAAAATATTGGAGTATGAACCAAGTTTATATGATTTTTGTGTAACCGCGAACCGTATATTAGAAATTTATTTGAGTGAGAGAAATCATCGTGGATTAATCCTGGGAAGTCGAAGAAAATTACGATATTTTTGTAGACACTCTGAACGTGAACACTCTGACAGATGCTGTTAAACATAATGTTTGTTACATAATTATTGCGGCTATCGACGAAGTTTTAATACACAAAACTGATGGAATCGTTAAACTACGGTATCAAACGTTTCTTGGTGATTTTAAGACAGGCACTACAGAACTATAAATAGGGATATTTTTATTACCAGACAATATTAATTGGTGATAAAAAACGTTCGATAGCTACTTGTATAATAAGAAATATGACTGTATTGTATTCATGCTCTGTTGTACATCGCTACGCTTGGACAACTGCAAAACACTAAACAATAATATTATTCAGCACACCGCTCCATTATCTATGCATATAGTTCAGGAAAACATGAACTGGGGAAATTTGGAAATTGCAGCTTTTAGAACGTCAGGAACATGCAGCCAATTGAAGCTTTATATGAGAGGTATGTTCAGAAAATTTCGGGATTTTTATTTTTGAGAAAAACATAATTTATTCGCATACATTAATGTTGTCGCCTTCATTAGATACACGTGCCAGCACTTTTTCCTCGAAATGTCTCTCAAACTCGATTTTTTAGGATAGTCTTCAGTCCTTTCAGCGATGCTCTTTTAATGTCATCTTTGCCTGTAAAACGACGGCTAAGGTTTTTCCTATTTTTGGGAATAAAACACCGAGTCATGCCTGGTGAAAATGGAGGCTTGAGCATAACTATGGTATTAGTTTTGGCAAAAAATTCACGAAAAAGCAATGAAGTGCAAGCAAAAGCAGTTAAAAGTGCTGGTTAAGTGTTGCACCTGATTTTTTTTTATAAATGTCGATTTATTCACCATCACATTGAACCAGAGAACATACATTAACTGAAGAGTATTATTCCAATGCACTTCGAAAACCGTTAGAGGCAAAATTAAAGCAAAAAAGTAGGAAACATTTACTTGAGTAAATTCAAACGGCGCTCTCACTGTGGAACCGGAAGCGATATTGACAAAACCGGATTTTCCCGGACTAGTTTTTTCATGCTGATTCCGAATCTGTATTTAGTTTTCTCTACCACCTGTAGTTCAGGCTATCTTTTGTATACGGACAGGCGGACGTACGGCCGGACAGACAGAGGCTCTGCATAAACTCTCTTCAGCGAGAGCTAAAACGTCCGCTTTATCAGTTCGGTTGGAGTCTGCATCACGACAATGCTCTGTCGCACAGATCAGTCATTTGTCAACGAGCAATTGAAGAATTAGGAGTGGAAATTATGGATCATCCTCCTACTTTCCTGGCCTTGCTCCATGTGACTTCTATTTGTTTCCTGAAGTCAAAATAAGAATTGAGAGGTCGAGGATTTTAACCGGATGTAGAGCGTGATGGGTGTACTGAATAGACTATCGAAAAATGATTTCGCAGAAATTGGGTAAAGCAATGTACAGGACAGAATGGAGAGTACTTTGAAGAATACAATTTTTTTGGAGTTATCTTAACCTTAAGCCTTAATACGCAGCCAATTAAAAAATTTGCGTATGTTTACTTACACAAAATTTTAGTTATTTGTGCAGAACAGTATCGTCAAGCAGGGCGGTTACTCCTTAAGGCGCAGTGCCGCTCATCCCTCTGAGCAACAGAGAAAAAAAATCTTTCCAGTAGGTATGTATGCAGTTCTAGTACCTATTTCTAGCTACAATCGGTAGCCCGATTTGTTGTAGCACAAAATGCTCAGCCTATAAAAACTGGCATTCGCAGCACACTAAGCTCGAACTTAACCAGTGTCTCGTCACGTGATTGACTGAAGGAGCTAAGGCACGGATAGCGCACCGCGAGCTCTGCTATTGGACTTTGAAAATGACCAATGAAAACCAAAAGGTGACGGGTGACATATGAACACTATGAACAGAGGCCGCTCTTGCTGACGCGCCTCAGTCATCTTCTCTTGGTGAAGTCGCTATTATTCAATATGGATAAGAAGAGACTTGAGTCCTGTATTAGACTTAGAACTCAACAAAACTGTGATTAGTATCCTTAACAGACACTCAAAAATGGGTTCTTAGAAGTTTACGACAAGCGATGGGAGTTGTTTGAAGTTTGGAGACAAGGCAGATGTTTCGGACTTCCATTGTCTATACAATTTTGGGTACAGCGGTTCAATTGATCTACTATTTTCAATTGTATCATTATAAAATCACAGAGTTAACGTCTCTAGAGGGAATGTAAACAACAAAATGCACAGGTCGCTGACCAGCCAACAGGTAACGGAAATTTTGACAGCTTGAGGGCATTACCAATGGCGTACGATTTCATATTAAAATTGGATGTTCATTAATAGATTCAATTATTACTGTGATGTTACAAACTGATACAATAAGTTGTATTAGTATTTAGCTATACTTAGAGAGTTACTCTTATTATAACTGAATTGTAACAGTTGATAATTTATTATTACCATGAAGTGTGTCCCCATATTTTACGCTACTGAAAACCAAAACAAAACCTATACTAACCTATGATAAGTGGTGTTCACCGTTTCGTCGCTCTTGCAGCAACCTATGCACTTTTTATTTCGTCCCATCATGCAATTATACAGGGTTACTGGTAACTCGACCACTTTCCTGCAGGAAGTGATAGAGGGACTCAAATGCAATAGATTTAACCCCCCATATGTAATTCCGCAAACCGATAGTTTTCGAGATAATTAAAATTTAATGTTTTTCAACGATATATCCAAATTTCCACACTACATCCCAAATTTAGAAAAAACCCTGCTGTCGATTTTAGTAACTTCCAATTTAGTTTTTTAATGACACATACGCAAATCTAATTTAGTATTTAAATGTGTAAAAATACTAAAGAGTTTCAAACTACATACAATTATTTAAAAAATAAAGAACAAAATGTTTACATTCACCGCGAAAGAAAATTGTCTAGCTCAAAAAAGATACACAACCAGTCAAACAAATTATTTTAAAAACTTCCTTATCTGATGGCCTATTCCAAGGACAAGAATGACAGTACAACCACAAGTAACTATTTAACAAAATTTATCAACATAATGCAGAATCATCAACAACATGATATTCCAGCATGATGGTTGTCCAGCACATTACCGTTTCACAATTCGGCAGTTGTTGGAGAACACATACCCGAACAAATGGATAGGGAGGGGTGAACCCATCCCATGGCCTGCGCGGAGCCCAGATCTGACACCTCTTGATTTTTATGTCTGGGGTCACATGAAGGCATTGGTTTACGAGACTCCAGTTAATACTGCTGACGAACTAAGGCAAAAAATTATCAATGCGGCGGAGGAGATGAAACGAACTTTTTCAACACGAGTTACAAAAATCGAAGTGAGGAAGCGGATCCGTACTTGTATCCGAAATCAAGTGCAACATATTGAGCAAGATCTCTAGAAACTTTGAGTGGATTTAATTAAAAGGTTATTGGGTAGGGAAGATTTTTTTAGCGATTTGTTCAACCGTTTGTATAATTTTTTTGAGCTAGATAATTTCCTTTCACGGTGAATGTAAACATTTTGTTGATTATTTTTTAAATATTTGTATTTAGTTTGGAAGTTTTTAGTATTTTGAAACATTTTAATACTAAGTTAGCTTTGTATATGTGTTAGTTAAATACTAAAATAAAAATTATCAAAATCAACAACAGATTTTTTTTCTTAGTTTAGGATCTAGTGTGGAAATTTTGACATTTGGTTGAAAAACATTAAATGTTAATTACCTCGAAAACTATCGGTTTTCGGAATTACATATGGGGGGTTAAATCTATTACATTTGAGTCCCTCTATCACCTCTTGCAGGAAAGTGGTCGAGTTACCAGTAACCCTGTATATGTATACAATATTGTTCATAAATAATTTAATTCACACCACAAATAGTCACAGTCACTTAAATATACACTAAAACAACAAAAATCTCAACATACGCAACAACCACAACTACAATGACAGCCACACGACAGCTTTAGGGGACGCCAATTGTAGGTTGCCATATTTACGACATATTAGAAGTTATTGCGACATTCCGCTATGAAATTTACCATTTTTGAGATTTCGTTAAATCAATACAAATTATCTTCACGTAAATCAATTACATTGCAAGTATATTTTAATGTATAGTTAAATACGCATTTAAATACTTTGAGGAAGATGTGTTCAAACTGCGGAAACTGCCAGATTTTGAAGAAACTGGAAGGTCCTTAAGCGGACGAAGAAGAGTGGCAATAGCGCTATAGATGTTGGCTGGCCAATATTCAAATTAGGCTCCCTCTAGAGATGTTAACTCTGTGTATAAAATATATTTTCACTACCTGCTATTACTCCATTGAATATGGTACCCCAAATTGCATCAAAATCTGTACGCAGGTATAAAAATAGCAAATTATCATCACTTACTACTACATAGTAGATCTAGCGCTAAAAGGATTTATTTATTTAAAAAAAAACCTCAACATAAAGAACATTTTCATATTTTGGGCCAAGGTTCTATAATTGTGTCCCATCACACATAAAACAGATAAATACTTTGGAAAACTACTATAAAGAAATAACTCACTTTGTTGGGGGGTGGGTTGGCTCAGTGGTTAGGGTCGAGGGCTCGTGACCGGGAGGTCCTGGGTTCTATACTCGTTAGAGACGGAAATTTATTTCTGGTTTTTTCAATCAAAAATAAATATCCATAAAAAAGCTCAGTGAAGAATCCCCACCTGAGCCTCTACTGTTAGCTTCTAACAGTGCTGTTCCTAAAGTGGCGCCGGGAAACAGTAACAAAGCCTACACAGAACACGAAAGACCAGAGCAGTGGATGCCGATGACACAAAAGTAAAAAAACTCACTTTATTATAGAAAAGTATCATATTTATATTTTTCAATATTCTCGATCTATCAAACTATGTATCCTAACCAAATTCCAGCCAACGCTGTGCCGCTGAGCTTGCACCTATTCTTTGCAAGCTCATCAAACTATCGTACCAGCGAGGCGTGTTTCCCGCTTCATGGAAGATTGGCTGCGTGAAACCCATCCCTAAGAAAGGCAAGAAAACCGATCCCACCAATTATAGACCTGTCGCTCTTCTCAGCGTCATGTCTAAGTTGATAGAGACTGTCATGAACACACAGCTCCAGCTTCCGTAAGCACAGGTCTACGGGTGACCTCCTCACCTACGTCACTCACCTGTGGAATAGAGCAATAGAAAATCATGGAGAATCCCATGTTGTTGCACTTGACATATCGAAATCCTTCGACAGAGTGTGGCATGAGGGACTTATGGTCAAGCTCGCTGCTTATGGACTACCACCTTCCCTGCGCCAGTGGCTGAATGGCTGTTTAACAACCGATCTTTGTTGTAGTCGAAGGCTGTTCATCAGACGTATTCTAATAAACGCCGGTGTTCCTCAGGGATCTGTCCTATCCCCTACTTTTTTTCTGCTGTAGATCAACGAGCTGCTGGATATAACATCCAATCCAGTCTACAGCCTCGCAGACGACAGCACATTAATATCGTGCATGGAACCAGTCAAGCTACTATCATCCCAGTACACGGTACGTCGGCGACAGCAGCATGCCTCACAGATCAATGCAGATATCAAAACAATCGTTGAGTGGGGATTAGCAAATAAAGTACAGTTCAACGTACAAAAAACTCAGGCAACAACACTTACAAAGAAGTCTCACGTTGGCTTACCACCTGTGGAAATGGAGGGTCACCCCATAGTCGAATCTTCTTTTGTTAAGCTTTTGGGACTCAACATCAACAATAACATGTCCTGGCATGACCATGTCGTCAGTATTGCTAAAACGGCATCCCAGAAGCTTGGAGTTTTGTTCCACTGTAAGAAGCTGTACACACCAGAGCAACTACTGCTGTTCTACAAAGCACAGATCCGACCAGCGCTGGAGTATTGCTCCCATGTGTGGGGATGCGCTCCAAAGCACTCTCTAAAGCTTCTGGACACTGTCCAGAAGAGAGCAATTAGATTAACCTCACAAAGCACCTCCACAGCCTACATCATCGAAGAGGGGTAGCTGACCTGTCCCTGTTGTACAGATTCTATCACGGAAGATTTTCAAGTGAGCTCTCCCAGATACTAACACCAAAGGCTGTTCGAATGAGGAACACTAGAAGGGCTCTTCAGGTTAGATATATGTATTTTAGCGATGTATGTTGAGCTTGACTCAGATTTTTGTAAATATTTTTCGGCAAAATACCCGCTCTCGATCTACTCGATTGATGTGAACTGAACATGCTCCTTTCGTTGATAGTTATAATAATAATAAAACGTTTTTATTTAATTAATTTACAGTTGCGGGCGAACTTTAGCTCAAAGCTATTCTTCCACTTAACCCTAACCCTAATCCTAAGTTATTCTCGTCTAGCTGATTTGTCGTTCTTCCGTGGCTGATTCTGATTGGTCGGTGCGCGTTCTGCTGAATGCGTCAGTTCTCAGAACAAGCCACGAAGAACGATATTTTTCGGAGTTTCTCTAACCACCCTGCCGAATTATACCCCTTTATACAATCTTATCATTATACATATAATATTTATGTCCACTACCTGCCATGACTCCATTGAATGTGGTAATTTCAAACGGCGCTCTCACTGTGGAATTTGTTGGTATACAAATTTGAAGTTTTTTTTAAAAACCGGAAGCGATATTGACAAGATTTTTCCCCGGACAAGTTTTTTCTGGATCTGTATTTAGTTTTTCTCTAGGACCTTTTGTATACGGACAGACAGACGGACAGACAGAAGCTCTCTTCAGTGACAGTGAGAGCTAAAATAGCAAATTATCATCTCACAATTAAAATTTTAAATTTGAATTATAAACGGCGTGGGAGCAAAAGTAAGTAATAAGTCACGAGTGCATCAAAAACAACTAATAGAGACATTTACATTTCTACTTTGTAATTTAATTTGCTTGGACTGTCGTGATGTGCCAATGACGTAGTAATTTATTGTTGTTTTATAATAAGTGCAATCATTTGTTCAACGTTGGTCGGTAGTTAATGCTGAGAACAAAACGCATTTCAGATACCCTTGCTCGTTTCGAAAGGATGTGCGGTTATAAAATGTGCTATTGTCTCATTAATTATTTATTAAAAAAAGGATGGGTATCAGATAGCCGTATATATTGTGCTTGTCTATGGACTTCCATATATTACTGGGGTATACATCGGTATTGGTAGGTTTTACGAGGTGCCCTCAAATAATATCTATTTATTCATCAAAATGTAAGATTCAAGAAACTGTACATGCAAAAATAAAGAATGTAAATGATCAAAGATTATACAACAAAGACTGTTTTTGATTTTCAAGGGGTAGTTCACGAGTTACGTGCTGTTCCACTAAACCCTTATTGGTAAGAACTTCTGATACACTGGGCTACTGCAATAGAAGAAAACAGTGAACTAAATCTTGACATTTTCTTTATGGTTTTATGGTCAGCTTCCCGCAAAGGCTGACAGCCTAAGGCGCTGAAGAAGCGCTGCGAGATGATAAGTGTCGGTGTACGTTAGATTTGAAACGCTGCAGGTTGTAGCCGCCGGGAAACATTCCCCGGTAGCTCATTCCACAGCATCGAAGTTCTTCAAAAGAATGAATGCTGGAGGAGACTGGTTCGGGGAGTAGGGACCTCGACCTGGTAAGGCTGAGCTCGCAAAGCCTCTCTAGTGTTCCTAATTTGGTCGAACTTTGCGTGCTTTTTTCGCCTTGACGTCATGGGTTCTTCCATTGCGCATTGGGACGATTGGGCTTTGGTTTCGATCTGATAGCTATATATCCATTTTTTTCCCTAGGAGCCGTGTGACAAAACTATCCCCGTTAATATTGCAGCCTTAAAGCTTATTGCATTATAACTCTTATTTTATAGAGTACCCATGCATACCGCCCGTCTAGTTCCCTACTGAGTGCGTTCTGCACTCACAGAGGACATGGAAGGCTAACCGTCCCTTTACCATATAGTCTGTAGTCGAGGTATCTGTCGTCCATTCTCTTCAGGTTACAGAGTCCTCTAGGAGTCCAGTGCCTACATTCCCTGTGCTGGAGTTTCGTCCATTTCCTGACCTGGTGTCTAATTGTGCGTTTGGTCACTGTCAAGGCACGTTCTGCGCCAATGTACAAGGCAGATGACTCCTATGTTACTTTATTGAGTTCCGCCAGCCAACCCAGCACTTGTTAGCATTCCCAGGCTAGTGCAGACGTCACTTTGGGTATTATAATATATACCCATTATTCGTTACCAGTTATGACGCTTTTGACCTAATCAGGATCATCATTGTTGTCATTTAACAGCTACTCAGCGATGCTCATGCGACAATCTCTTCAATAAAATGATTCTATAATTTTATAGGACATCTTCTCTGCTGAATTAAGATATTCATCTGTTGTTGACGAGCTGGGGCGTCACTGGCATCTGATGCTAGGCCGTCTTGAAAAGCTTTTTACTACTTATACATATTTTTTACTCAGATTCCATGTTTCACATAAGAATTTGTCTATTTTTTTCGATAGCTCCACGCAAACCTAAAAGGTCTAATCTTTATATTTTTCAAAAACGTACTAAACACGCAAACGGAGTGATACTGCATATGCTGGAGACCAACATAAACCGGAAAAAAAAATATATCGAATGGACGTAGTCCAAAAAAAAACACCTTATTTTCTTTGAATAAACCTGGTGCTTCGGATACATGGTTGCGTAAATGGCAGGAAATGACCAGAATCAGTATGCCTTTTTTGAATCGATGATACAACAGCGTTATATATTATGGAGGATGGAGTCAATCAATGACTCACTCAGTATACGATTACCTAATTTATGAGTTAATGACTTTGTCAATCAATTATTTGCATATTGTGTTATGCTGATATTAATGAAATTTTCGCGGGGGTTATTGTGCATATATTTTGGAATGTGGTAAAATAAAAGATTTTATTATTCCCCTATTGTATACGCTAGTACTTTCAAACCTAGCCTATTTTGTGATTGGCCTCCGAAGTATCAAAGCACATTTTTTAATTATAACAGAGCAAACCGAGAAGGCAAAGCCTAGATGTCGTATATCGTGGCTGCTATGGATAGGTTATGTTAGGGGATGTTTGTTGACGCGGGACTTGAATTTGTCGACATTCGTAGCCTCAATAAATACATCTCCTGGCGGTACGTTTCAAGCCCTGACCTGAACACCCTGGCGACAAACATACGGCCGTATACCGCTCGGTTCTTGATGAATGAAGAACGACCGGCTTGGGATGAGATGCAGCAATCGTGCGGGTCCATTTAATAGGCTCGATGAACGACGAAATTATAGAGGGTAGCTAGGACGAGCAGACCTCGTTTGAATGCCGAAAAGTGAGAGGTCACCAGCCGCAATCCGGTGAGAAAGTGGCTGGAGGTGTCGCGTTAAGGCAGGGTCACCGATTACTCGAATTGCTCGTATCTTAATATTCGGCTGCAGTTTTGCGGAAATGAAGAATTTGTCACGTGCTCTTTTGGGTTGAGTGTAATTGGCACTTTTTAGGTCTTGCTGTACATAATCTGTTTCTTAGTACCGAGGTCAGAATAGAATGTAATTTTTGAGTGTCTGGGTATGGGAATTTTTAGGTGTTACAACTGTTAGATATAAGTTTATTTTTTCTTTTTCTTTCTTTCTTGTTATTCATATACTACTTCCTCAGTGTTAACTATACTGTTGTTAATTGCTCTGTAAATGGCGATTAGCTGTTGGGCAATAAATGCTACCGGTTACTAAAGAGACAACGTCAAAGAGAAATTACTCCAGTGTGTTGTACTGTGTGTACAACGTTGCATGAATTTTCTAGCAGCTGAAAATCAAGTCCGAAGACTGATTAGGAAGGAGACATAAGAATTTTTTTTTGCAAATTATCCGGGTCACGAGAAAATTTTCGTGGTCATAAAACCCCCTTACTTATGGCGTGAGGATTAAAAATACTCCCAGATTTTAACATTGCTGCATTCATTTTTTATAAATAAAACTAACGACTTTTATCTGTATATTTCAGTGCCAGCACTAGGAAAATCCGAAAAATGCGAATCCCAGGACGAATCGATACTCCTGAAATCACTCGAAGGCTTCATCATCGTACTTTCGAACGATGGCGATTTTATATATTTATCAGAAAACGTCAGTACCTATTTGGGCATTTCACAGGTAAGATAAATATGTGGTAAATTCAACGTGTCTTATCATACGCATTCTTTTCAAAGTACTCGAATACACATACAAATATTCTTGCATGACAATCTTTCTATTATTGGAATAGTTGGAATATAACATTTACAAAAACTGCTACTATTTTCTTTTATTTATAGCTGAAGAAGTGAGAATGGACCTTATATCTTAAGTTCCAGCAAATTCATTCGAAGAACACATGCTAGCTAGTGGATAAGATTAATCAGTTTTTTCTTGTAATCAAATAATACATTTTTCGTCATATTATGAAGATAATACTTCCGACGTACACTTTTATACGTGACGCAAAACATATCTTCAAAGATTTTTCCTTAAATCAATTCACTTTAATTAATACCATTCTTATAATTCGGCTTTACGACTTCTGAGAAATATTTTTGTTATTTACAGCTGATATCTACGTGGACATGGGACAAAGATTTTAAATGAATCAGAATTTCACCAGATCATTTACATAAATTGACGGCATCTTTTTGATGTGTACACATATCTTATGTTCTGGGCGTATTTGTCTTGTTCAATTATTATCTATTTGAAAGTTCCTGACTTATGATAGCAATATTCCAGAACAGGTTAATTAGGTAATCCTCTGAGTATAACAAAATATGAGAATACGGGAGGATATTATTTTATTACGTATTTCTGAGTGTAAAAAGATTATCGTCAAAAATACATTCAATTAAAAACAACTGGGGAGCTAAATAACAGATATGTATATTAAATTTAATAGAAACAACTGGATGAAACTTTATTACTCCATTGTTGCATCGATACCGCGTTACCCTATCACTGCATGGGAGGGGGGGGGGTGCTGTTAGTACCAAAATTCAAATTTTACAAACTAGAAAGAATATGATTTCGAAAATATTAAATAAGAGAAATAGGTGATGTTCTACAGAATTATTGTATAAGGAAAGTAACGTATCCAGTTTAAAGCAAATTTTCATTCAACGCAGCTTAGTTAAAACGTTTTACAATTTCACCAATAGAGGTACTAAAAGTAAATACTTTAGTAGATCTAGCGTTAAAAGGAATGTTACAGTTCTCTTAATTAAAAAAAACCTCAACATAAAGAACTTTTTCATATTTTGGGCCGAAGTACAATAATTGTCTCCCACCACGTATAAAACAGATAAACACTTTGTTTGGAAAACTATTTACAATATTCTCAATCTATCAAACACAGTTTCAGGTTAGATATATTTTGGCGATGTATGTTGAGTTTGGCTCAGATTTTGATTAATATTTTTCTGTAAAGTACCCTACTCTCGATCGACTATTTTATCAGTATTATGTTCATATTCTGGTGTCACTCATACGTTATGACGGAATATTAATGTTCTGTCTCCAAAAACCATGTAACGAACATCTAATTTACTTTTTTCTGAGAACGCGGCTCACAATCACTTCCAAAGGTCAAACATAAAATTTCACGCCAAAACTGTGATGTAATAAATCGTAGCGTGACGTCATAAGTACTTTCGTGATTCTTAGAATATGACTTACCTGATATTTTGGACTGTCAGCCGTGTCAACAGCGAACAGATGTTCAGCTAGTGATGACTAAAAATGCCCCAGAATAGGAGTGGGCGATAATTATCGATGTTTGGAAAACATCGATGTCTCACGTCCGATGATCGATGTTTTTACCATCGATGTTGTTAACTTGAACCATCGATGAAGACATCGATGTTTTTAAAAATTTGCATAGATGATTTTTTTAATTACAAATTGAAAATATACAAAAAAGTAAACTTAGCGAGTCTGCAGTTTTCTGGTCTTCGGTTTTGCCCCATGATTTAAAATACCAATTGAAGGCGCTTTGGGTTCCTTTGTGGAGGTGTTCATTCTACTTCCTTTCAGTGACCTAGTTACTACTATTCTGTACCAAAACAACACCGACGCGATGGTGACTGATTGGGTGATTACGAATTTATGGGAGGGGGGTATAATCACAAGCTACTAGATTTGGCAAGTTGATAAAAACCTCGGCTCACATCCTCACAATGGAGTTTTCTATGTGAATTGTTTTTTGTGTGTCCTATTTCAAATTGATTTGAGATGACATTGGTTGATTTCATCTTCTCAAATTCGCTAAAGTTGCAAAGCAAGGAAATAGACAACCAAAACTTGTTTTTATTTTTTTATTAAAATTTAATAAAATTTGTTAGTTTAGCCAGTTTCTGGTCTTTATTATTTCCTGTTTACTATGCTGTGAAATTTGAAATACTTAGTAGTAAAATACATATCATTATTTGTTTCTAACATTTAAATTGAAGAACACCAATACCCGAATGTATCGATGTTTTTGCGATGTTCAAACGTCGATGTTTTGAATACGATATATCGTAGTTATCGATGGCAGACCGTCGATGTTGATATCGATGTCCAACACCGATGTTTTCTTTCGATGTCTCATCCCTACCCCAGAATGAGTCTTGACATATACCATTTTGAGCATTGAAGGAGTACAGGGCTGTAGTGAGTGCAACTACTGCTAATGACGAGTAATTGACACATTCTTTCAGTATATCAGTATAGCTGGTCTAAATAGATATTAAAGCAATTTCTTGTTTACAAAAAACAGTGATTACTTTTTGGCAATGAGTAAGAATATTACTAAGATGGTCCTGACTTGCAGGATTGCCAATTCAGACCACTACTAAAAAATTAAATCTGAGGTGCATTTCTTCGTCAGCTGATACCTATAAAATAGCCGTCAAGCCAGTCCAAAGTATCAGGTAATAGACTATACTTTGCCGTCTAACAATGAGAGATCTCTGTCTATAAACCTTCTCTCTTTCCTTATCTAAGCTACAAACATAACCACCGCTTTTTATTGACACTTACCGATGTTTGTTTAGAAATGACTTTAGACGCCTATACGGACTGACAGAGTGATAGCATAGATAACCTCCTTCTGTGATAGAATAATGGCAGGCGGTCGAGAGTGTTGCTAAATGAAATAAATTAAAAACGTGAATACTGAGTAAAAGTCTCAGGAATCATGACTCATCAGTAGAACTATAATCGCATGATGTAAAGAATGGAATAACAGTACTGTAAAGTATTTTTAGTTCAGAAAAATAGATTTTTATTCAATATAAAAATGGAAAACATAAAACACATAAAACGAAGTTAACATCTTTGATAAAAAAAACTTGGCAAAATTTCAACTATGCTGAATGCAAATTTATAGTTACATTCTATGTACATCCGCAATAGAAATTACTTTTTTTTTGGTGCATTTCTTAGGCGGGAAGTTCAATGAGATTTAAATGAGTTACCATTGAAGGCGTGGTTTTGAAATTGTTTTTATTCCACGTTGGCAGAAAAAACTTCAACTAGCAGTGCTATCATTACAAACTGGATGCATACAATCCATTTCAGCGATAAAATGTTACTGTTATGTGAATAATGGAAATGTCTTTATTTGTTACTGTTTCTAGATTGATTTGATGGGTCAGAACGTGTTTGAGTTCAGCCACCCTTGTGATCATGATGAAATCAGAGACGTCATTTCCGGGAAATCTCAGGAGGAGTTCAACATTCCCAGATCGATTTTCATCCGTCTGAAGTGTACACTGACGAATAAAGGAAGATCTGTCAATCTCAAATCTGCTACTTATAAGGTAAAATATTAGTTTTTAGGAGAAATGTAAAATCAATCATCAAAACAGGTAGGCCACTGCTCTTGAGTCACTTCATTAACCAGCGAACGCTGCAACAGTATCATTTGCGTTTGAAACAGGCTCAGCACGCATTTTATCTTTCAACTTTAGGAATAAAAAGAGGTCACATGGTGATAGATAAGTCGGGGCTGTAGGGCGGATGCTCAAGTAATTTTACTTTTGGCTCTTCCAAAAACCGCCTTGTTTTTTGCGCGCTGTATGGGATGAAGCATTATTAAATACAATGTTCGTTGGTTCTCCAAAGGAACCGATGTAACAGGTCCACTTTTCAAAAAAAAAAAAACGCGCAATCATTTTTCCTGACACTTGGAGACTGCTTGACTTTCACTGGATTGGGATAAGTTGGAAACATCCCTTGGGACGATAGATTCAGGTACAAATGCATCTATCCTATGCATGTTTCGTTATAATTTCATACACTCCCTTAGATCTACTATAATCGTATTTCTTGAGGGTTTGTTGGTACCATTCAACACGATCTTATTTGTGAGCGTCTGAGAGATTATGGGGAACTTAAGAAACTGGAATGTGTATCCTTTCCTTAGGGCCGGTTGTACAAACGCTCAGTGAACTCCCGATCACGTAACCTTAAGTTCAGCGATGAACACGGTTCAACGGTTGACGCGTTGTACAAAACTCCGTTCTGGGAAGGATCAGCTGAACTGGATCAAAAGAGGATTGGTAGCAGTGGATATAAGGTATTTGGTGGCGAAACTAGTTACTTTTCGTTTTTAATGTTTAATGTTATGCAGGTTATGTTAATGTCACGTCTATGAATGTCAAATTCTGACATTCATCAAATTTTGTTGTCGGTCAAGAAGTATTTTGCAATTTTATAATTGAATCCAAAAGAAGGGCGACTAATTTTACGGCGAAAGAAGAGGCCGTATTAATAGAATTTGTGAAAAAATATGAGACTGTTTTGGAATGCCAGAAAACGGATACAAATATTCATAGGATCAAAACGGAAAGGTTGAACTTGTGCAACAGTTTGCGTGGAGAGACATTTCGTGAAGCAAAGGTACTGAAAAGCAGTTACGAAAATTTAAAAAAAAAGGACAAAACAAAAATTTGCCGATGAGAGGCAGTACATCCATAGCACCGGCAGTGGGCCTTCGCAGGATTTCAAAATACAGGACTTGGACATATCAATAAAAGAAAAATCGGACCCCAAATAACAGGATTCACATCTACATTAGACGATGATGCGGAAACTTTTATTGCTGGTGAGCCTACAATTAATTGAGAATTTGTTCACGATACATTAGGTACAAATATCATTTGGCATTTTTCAGGTCGTTTTTCCTAATAATGTCATCCTCGGTCAAAGGTTCGTTAAAGTACTCCATCATGTAACTCAAGTGAAAATATCGCATTTGACTATGTCACTCACGTCGGATATTAGGGTTAGAAACTGATCAGCTGGTCGTAAACATCGCCATTTTAAACCTTGAACCGCCGTTAAACACTCCCCGGTGGCCGTTCAACTTGATCCGAGGTTGAACTGAAGTCAACGCTTGAACTTTGTTGGTACAACAGCAAATTAGGGATGAACTCGGTTCAAAGTTGAACTCGAGTTAAACTGTGTTTGTACAACTGGCCCTTAGAGAACTCCGAATAATTCTGTAGGTGACTTGGTTATCATCCTCAATCATATGTCGAACAGCGGCAACATTTTCATCCGAAGCTGCAGAAATTGACCTTCCTTTTCGAAGTTCGTCACTCAGGGAAACTCTTTCATATTTGAACTCGTTGTACTAGCCATACACAGTCCTCAAACATGAGGATTCATTACCAAATGCAGCATGCAGTAGCTCAATACATTGTTTCCAACGAGTTGGAAAAGCTTTGAAGAAGTAAACAAGGATTTTGTTTGTCACCACAATCCTAAAGCGGCAGCTTCATGATGGTGGCACACTGATCGCTGTACCGCTGATAAACCCGTACACCCTTTGTATACCCGCGGCGAGCTAGCAGGTAAAGAACCCTAAAAATAGCTGCCTATTTAGTGGCATAATATAAATAGCAACTCTGTTTTGGTTGATCGGTTCGAGTTTATTGTTATTGTTTTGCGTGAACTTTTGATTTTAACAGTGCATAAGTGTTAAACGACTGCTTTAAACAATTCCACAAGATTTGAATCCTGCGGATATCTTTAAAAAATAACACCGTGTTTGTGAACACAGTAAATAATAACAACGGGGTTTTTTTGTAGTGAGGGGGTTAGGGTTCAGTTGCCCTAATAGTTGCCGCGCAGCTTTAAGGCTACCCCCAGTCACAGGGATCAAACATACTAAGTTCTTTGCAAACTTTGAGATGCATTGGACTATGACTCTTCTGTCTTCCCTTCTGGCCTACATTCAGATAGGAGTTCCTGCTTTCACTCAAGACACTAACACCCGTATGCACCGTAAGTCAATTGCGCGATTAGTTACGTAAACCTGGATTAGATTACTTGTTTACTATGCACCGCAAACTGACAATTTTGACACTGTCATTGTCAAAACAATCTTGCGAACACAATCTTCCCGCATCTCTAATCTGGATTAGTTAATCTCTTGACGGTGCATGGCTAGATTGCAAAGATTAGCAAAACGCGATTATGGAACTAGGATTAGATTTGGCAAACGGTGCATACGGGTGTCAGACAGGACAGTCGAAGATAACATGCTTAGCTGTTTCCTCTGCCTCTTCGCACTTCCTGCATAATGGGTTTGCCACTTCAATCCCCAGTCTTTGCAGGTGTGCACTGAACGTCCAATGGTCAGTTATAAATCCAACCACCTTTCGTAGTTCCTTCCTGTACAGACTGAGAGCGTCTGCGGTATTAGACCACGAGGGCCCCCGCAGCATCCTCTTAGACTGAACAATCCCCATCATTTGCCCCAGCGCTTCTGGTGTTCATTTGACACCCAACTGGTAACAGCTGTCGAACTATGTTGTATCATATACCACATGCTGGTTCTGGCCCGATGAAAGGGGGTTCAGCGCCTTCCTTGGCACACCTGTCGGCCCTCTGATTATCGCCCACTCCTATGTGACGAGGCACCCAAGATAATGTTACCTTGTTGGTTTTCGCCAGTGTCTTTAGGGTATTGAGGCTGTCCCACGCTATTTTTGAAGTATAGTGGTTACTCAGCAAGGCCATCAGCAAGGTCAGTGTTTACATAGATAGTTTTTTTGCAGCATTCTTTATCTATTAATATTCTTCGTTAAAACGTTAGCCAGTTTACCCAGACGGATACTTACGTTCCGCCCAGGCCTACCACCGCATATGCCTCCTCCTGTACCTGATGAATTCTTCGACAAATATCGAGGTTCTCCTAGAGCTCATTCGGATCTGTCGCTTAGGTTGACTTTATATGGGATCTCGGTGTCCACGACTCTTGGCATTCTGTCGGGTGGCATCTCAAGTATGTCGCACCGCAGATTGTGTGTTTTATGGAAGGATGGTAAAACCAGTTACCATGGCAAGAGGTAGGATATTCAGCAGTACCTTCAATGCTGCTGTTGGTGTACCTTTCATGGCGCTCGCTATGCTCACATACGCAGCCCTCTGCACTTTTGTGAGCGCTTTGGATGCTGTGCGTTGATGAGCCTTTGGCCACCATACTATAGCGCTGTACCCATCGCGGATCTGATTACCCTGGTCTACAGCCAATTTACCTTCGAGTAGGTTAAACCCCCAACGGGGTCTTGGGAACACAATATTCGATTTCGTTGATTTCTTCGGAGAGACCACTTTTGAATCATAAAATATCATAGTACGAAAGTTGTCACGCGTTGAGCTCAAATTTCGAAAAATAGGAGCAACTATCAACTTGAAATTATTCTGCCAAACTAGGCATTAATTGGAGTTTTGTTTCTAGCCTTTTTCATATCCATGGGTAGTTTGATTAGTTAGTTAGTTTGGAGACATTTTTGGTGCAACCTACGTATATGCAACGTTCAATGATTCTAAATTCTACCGCTGATATAATAGTTTCAAAACGTTTATCTATTCCCAAAGAGAAAAATATTCTGTATATAATATATAAATTGAAATAAAGCTTAGAGCAGTTTTCGAAAGTAAAACAAATTATGATTAAAATCAAGTTATAGAAAATAACTGTAAAATGATGTAGCAAAAACGTTAAGAATACGTTTTGAACATGTCGACAATTAGATCATTCGCTGTTAAAAAATAAAAATATTACTAATTCACTGTCTAGTAACTGTTGAGATCACGTTTCACTAATAGTTGCACCATAAATTATGAGATATATCCAAATATGGGTTAGCTAAAAGTATTCTGATTTTGTTATCAAAGGTTCTAGTTCCAGTGGTCACATTCACATAAATGGTGGTCTTCAGATCTTTACCGTTATACCGGCGCGGCAGTTAGATTCTATTTGCACAGGTTCGCTTAAATCTGTCACTTAAGGGAGTAAGGCTTAAAATTGAGGTTCATATTGGATTAATTTTGTTTGCACTGCCATCGCTTAAGGGATACTAAGCTAAGCATCAAACTCAGCTGGCAACAGCGCAGATTTGTGTCAAATTTAGTAATATTTTGTAAGGGAGAGAAAGTCCCTAAGTATGAGCACCAGTTAGCACTGTCGAATATCTGTAAGACTGTCACTGTTTTGCGTAATGTTGTAACCTGAAGTTTAGACAAATTTATTTGGTGAATTGATAAATTTTAAATATGGAAACAGACAAGCAATCAAGGAGTTTTCGATTTATACAAAAAAACGTATCTTACTAAATCTAGGCTTAACGAATGATAGAAAATACAACGGATAGTGTTACATGCCCAGAAAAATATGAAGTTTGGGAGAAGATAACAAGCATATTTAATTGTAGGAGACCTCAGGGTTGTCTAAGGACGAAAGAGTTGTACGGATATTCAAGATTTGTCCTTTAGTCATCCTGAGCGGTTGTCAAAACTATCAAAATAGTCCATTCTTTAGCATATTCTTATCGGAATTCTACATACAGGGTGTTTTCAAAGTTAGGACTTTCCTCTTCAGAAACAACAGCCTTTGAGATGATAAAGCTAATGTACGGTGAATCAACAGCAGAAGAATAAAAAGAATGGTCAGAAAATACCTACGATCCGTTCTTTGCGAAGTTTTAGGTGCGGGCCTGTCATATGAGTCTTAGAGATATGGTTCGAAGTACGCGGATGCTGAAATGCCAAGTATTTCTTCTTCAATTTGGACCACTTGAGGTTGTCTAGGTCTTCCAGCATGCCCATGATGTTGATACAAACATCCTGAGTCTCTAGCTCTTTGTACGAGATAGACAAATCGACAGGATGCAAGGAATGATCAATCGAAGGCATTTTGTTGACCACACTCGCCGTACACTAAAATCATGTCCACCAGTTCATTATAGTTATACCTGTTGCACCATTTTTGTTGGTTCAACATCGAGACACGTCAAAATAAAACGGAGGTTTTTTCGTTGATTGCCTGTGTTTTCATCTAATCGCACAGGGACGGAATTAGAAATGAGGGTTTCATTATCGGTCAGTATCGTGATATCCCTAAACATTTCGGTTATATGTTACTGGGAAGAATCACCCCTTTTGGCGAGTACTATGTGCCTTTTGAAGAAAAGTCTCAACTTAGGAAGCACCCTGTATAATGAGATTTAATTCGTCCACTTCATTTAAACTTTCATAACATTCGAAAAACAACTTATCTATCTGTTTCTACCAACCGCACAAATGTCAAATGTCAAATCAGCTGACATGTCAATATATATTAAGTGCTACTTAAGCCAAATAAATATTAGGCTTAGATTTTTGGCCTTTAAGCTTTAACTAACAGCGGTGCAATACAAATTTTTGGGGTAGGTACCACCTAAGATTAAGCCCCAGTTAAGCAAACTGGTGCACACGGCCATTAAACACTAAGTTTATTAAAAGGATTTCGTGTTTACAGATCGATATCTCCATTTGCAAAGTCGATCCTCGAACATACAGATACTCCATTTCATAGATGTCTGTTTTCAGGTTATACATTGTACGGGTCACATGTTACAATCTCCAAGCATAAAGAAAGAGGCTGACGAGACGACAACCAAAGTCCAGAGTTGTTTCTTAGCAGTCGGCCAACCAATTCCACATCCGTCAAACATCGAAGCGCCACTTCCAAAGCAAACCTTCCTTACCAAACACAGCTTGGATATGAAGTTCATACACGCCGATGATGAATTGTGAGTATTTATATTGCTAACATGCAATAGCAATGGATTTGTTATACCTCATTCTTTGTTTTTATCGTTAAACGAAACCTTACATGTAGTGTGTATATGCTATAAATGATTTTATCTGATGGCATGTCATTATGACAATGTTACGATACTCAGTTTTGAAGGAACCTCACTATGCTTCTTAGCCCCATAATAAAGTCATTCTGGTACAAGTACCATCTATTTAGATAATATGTCACAATGACACTTCGTGATTTTTCCGGCAAAAGATGGGCCACAATATTTCTTTTCTTTTTTCCAAATCGAAAGGTAAACTAACAGGTTCAGAATCTCTCATTATCATTTAAATTATACTTGACAATTGTGTTTGCCAGGAGCTAAATAACTATTGTTGTTAAAAATCTGACGTTGTCAAGGAAATGGCAAAGTATCTTGACAGGTATGACAACTACTAGTTTGCAACTGTCAGTCTCCAGGTTATAGCGAAGCGTGTAGGTGGAGCGAGTTTAATGAGTTTAAACTGTCATTGTGCTTATTTTTACAGTTTTTGAATATTCGACATTTCCCGTATTTTTAAATATTTCGAAATCCTGAAGAGTCTGGGGGACAAAGTAGCTTTTCAATACTCGGTTATCAGTACTGTCCACATAACCTTGCATGGTCGGGTATGTCCAAATCGGCCAAAGGAACACTAAACGTGATGCTGGGGAATGTCACGGCACTTATCATAGACAAGATAAGAAACGAAGTCAAGTTGATTGACTCAGTATTTGCCACACATTACGGTGATACCAGTTTATTATTTTCCCATAGCATGAAGTTATAATCTGAGATCCCCTTGCAACCAAATCGTCGCCAGTCCCCCCGCCCTCCCCCAAAATTGTATTATGCCGATAGGTCTTTCCTTCACATGCCTATTATCAATACAACATATTTTTCAGTTTTACAACCCCCCACCCAAAAAAGAGTAGAAAATATTCAGGATCCTGTAAAACGCTTAAAAACGAAGTTTGAGCTGTTTCTATATTTTTAGTTTCTTTTATTATTTCTGCGCCGCCACTGGTACGATTTATAAAAACCATACGCATTTTCCATCCTCGCCATGGTAGAAATACTGTGTCAAAACTTCATTCAAATCAATTCAACAATTTCCACGTTACACAATACAGAACGATCTAAAGCAATACTCGTCCATTCAGTAATAGGCAAGGCAATTTTCGGATGGACCTACAAAAGCTATTTATGTCGCTAGGTCTTCCTTCACAGGCCAGTGGACAGTCTATTACGAATACAACAGATTTTTCAATTTTACAACCCTCCACCCCCCAACCACCTCAAATTTCACCCCCACCGAAAAAAAGTAGAAAATGATCAGGAACACCTAAAACTCCTAAAAACGTTTGGGGAATATTTGAATTTTTTCGATTTTTGCTAATTACTCCGCCGCCCATGCACCGATTTTCAAAGCATTAGCTAATACGACCCCACAGCATATTGCTGCCCAAATTTCGTCACAATCCATGCAGCGGTTGCTGAGATTAGGAGGCTAGAACATCACAATACTCCCATCTATCGGTGTGGAAAGTAAAAGGGTTACTTTCAGTCGTTTATTTATTTATTTTTAGGTAAGTCTGAAAACATAAACCGCTTCAATGCCCAATTAACAAGCCATTGCCACCGACCGGATGCTGTTGTGCGGTCTCGTTTATTTACAGAAGCATTCTGTTGTGCGATTTCGACGTCGTTCACGTTTTCTCTCATAACATGATTATTGTAAATCTACACGCATAATAATAATATAATAATGATACGTGGTTATTTCGTGCACATAAATGGGTGTAAATGTGCTATGCATGTGACACAAAGAGACCAAAGACGCTCTGTGATCATTTGGCCTTTGAATGTCTTAAGAAGGCTATACACACAACTGCAAGCTTTACAAGCATGCATGATGCTCAAACAGATCATAGCGTTTGTAGGATATATTTGCGCAAGCATTTTAGCTGTACGAGCCGCTTGTAGTAGGTGACGTGTGGTAAAACTATCTTTGAGTATTTTAGACCTTCATAACTACCCTTCCAGTCACGAGAAGCCGTAATCACAGCATAAAGAGTAAACCAGCAGCGCAACTCTTCAAATTGATGCGAGAAACAAGTACAAACGGTTTTGGCTACCTCCTGATGCGTTCCCGATGCAGAGCGATATGTCAGTCTCAGTATACGCTTTGCCGTTGGCGAGTGTACATCGTGAATTCCAGGGCCGTATTGAGTTGTTTTGTTGTGCGTTTGCTGGTGTTATGGATGCGATGGAGCGAGGAATGCATCGTTGTTCAGCTTCGCTCTGTACAAACACGTCAAGAAACTGTTAATTCAACATTTTTGCGTTTCCGTCAAACGTTGAAAGGTATGTAAGAATTTTATTCCAACAGAATTTTGAAATCTATTCTGTTGGAGAAGGCGCCGAAAATAAATGTGTGTACCTATTCCGCAGTTTAATGTATTGTCATCCATGGGATAACTTCCCACTAAATTATATTTTAAGACTATACGCCAGGATACGCCTTTATTGTACAATAAAAAAATATTAATAGGAATTTTAGAATACCTAATCGAAATAGGAAGTTAATTATATGGAGAAACGGGTAAAACAATTTGTAATTTTATCATTCAGTATTCACTTACTAATTATAAATTAGAATTATACATTATATCGAAATTGTATAAATAAAGACTGTTATTCTTAGAGAAATTTGAAATACCATCATTAATTATCCTTTTCCTGTCCTTTCTTGATCAGTCTTTTTTTCCTAGAACTTCATTACATTCGAAAAGAGGGATTGCGAAAATATATTCATACCTTGCGCAATGGGGTTTTTCCGTGCTATTACCTGAACAGATTATTTCTACATAATCTTTCCATATTTGTCTTTTAAACGAAATGCTCCCAGGCGTGCATGTAATTATCATTATGGGATTTTTACGGATATAATATCCTCGCTCAAGTACTGTACCAATCGCTTCTCGCGACTTGAACGCGACGGTCGAAAGATTCAAGGTCATCAAAACGTCCTGAAAGATTCGGCTTGAGTTTCGCTGCTGGTTTACTCTTTATGCCGTGCCGTAATGTTGCTGTTAATCTTTTATTAGGGGGGGGGGGGGTGGTAGCTTCTGCTATGACCCTATCCTTCTTTTTAGTTAAAGGTGTCACGAGTGACAAAAGTTTCAGATAAGTTTCTTCATTCATTCTAAGATAGTTGTGCCAAACACGGCACATCCATATGCTAATATGAGAGTTGGTTTATCTTTTCATTACCCACACACCACATATCGCGTTTCTTCTTTTGCATTTTTCGCTTATGGACAAGGCAAAAAGCAGCCAGAGCGCGCGCATCGTCGTGCAAGTTAGACATTTTCACGACAGAAACTGAGGCTTGGTCAAGCGTACCTGTATCGTGTGGTAGTGAGGGGAAATTATGCAAGCTTGTACAAAATTATTGTACACGCATGCTTGTCAAGCTTACAGCTGTGTGTGGGTAGCCACCTTCACTCTGCAGTGTAGGAGACCCTCCAAGTTGGAAACTCAAAGTTCGCTACACTGCTCAATAGATAAAACCACAGTCATTCGAATGGGGAAAATTGCTAACTTCTGCATCGTATTTAAAAGTACAAAGTGTGCGAGGGAAATGAAATGTCAAAATTGTATTGACAGTGACATTAGCTAGAATCTTACAAAACTATTTTTTTTTAATTGTTCACTTTAATGTAGGGTAATTTTGTTTGTTTTTATTTTTCAGCATGAAAAATATATTGGGATATGAACAAAATGACCTGATCGGCAAATCTGTGTATGAATATCACCATGCTATGGACAGTGATGCTATACTTGCTGCCTACAAGTGTTGTAAGTATCGCTGCTAGTTTTTACTACTACAGTTTTCATATGACTGTTTAATGCATTTTCATGAAGTAATACAATAATATATACGGCTATCTTAGAAAATTGAATGCTACAAATTCTAATAATACTATGCGTATGGTTATTATCATCCATGTCTGCTACAACCAAGATAAAACCCTGATCTTAAAGTTTCTATTTCGGACCCATTGGCTATTCATGTTCTAATCTGTGGTCAAGTTTGACGTAAAATTCGGTAGTACCAACCTTAAGAAACATATGCCATCAAATTGAGATTTTTACTGTCAAAAGGCCACAAACAAATACAAATTAAATAGATCTTGCGAAAACCGCTAATCATATCACAGCAACAGTGTTGGCAGCTTTGAATGCTGTCACAAAATCCGTGATTTTATTCGTAGATGTGAAACACAATCATTTTGACCTTGATGACGACCATGGATTGATCAATGAATAAATTCGCGGAGAAAATGTCGATGTAAAACGGGTATAAGAATTTAAGGTTCTTCATACCAACACTGAATCTGTTACCCTATTCTTTAAGGTAGTAGGAGTGCTGGGGAGGCGAATCCAACCATTAGTATTATTATTTTTCCCTCTTCGCCAACCCCACCGAACCAACGCTGAAAACAAAAAAAACCTTACGTCCCAGAAGCTTCTCCTTGTCGAACCTTCCAGACACCTTGACCTTGTACCGACCATCTCACTCTTACTACACAGTGACTCCTCCCCTAACTCTGTGATGCTGAATATCTGAACCCTGAGGTTGCGATATACAGCACATCTGCCCAGGAGGTGAAACTCGGTTTCGTCCTCCTTCCAGCACCTAGAGCGGATGGGGTTCCCTACCACTCTCATAAGTGACACTTGTCAGTGCCCGCTATGAATCTCTTAGCTTACCTGCAGTTATCTCTCTAGCCAGGCTTTCGCCAGTTCCTTGTCAGCCTAGTCGCCAAGAGTAACATTGACCTGGTGCTAATTCCAAGCATCCATCGGTTCGGAGCCGGAGCAGGAGCTTCCGGCGCCTATCCTAAATAGACGGTCCACTCTTTCGTTGCCCGGCACACCAATGTGTCCGGCTGCCCACAAAAGGCTCCAGTGCTGCATATTTTCATTTCTGCAGAAATTATACAGGGTGTAACTAAATAAGTGTAAAACATTTAAGGGGGTGATTCCTCATCGAAAAAAGATGGGATCTTTCATATAAAGAAACTTCATTGGAGCGTCCCTTGTTAGGATACAGCCCCTTATAGGAGGTACATAAAATTTGTTTGACAATTTTTTTCACAAGCACTAAAAAAGTTACATTATTGAAATTAACCCGGTATTTTCTACTACCAAAAAGACACTCAGCCAATAATATATTAGGTTTACCCCATGGTTGTAAGGGGTGGAAACGCAACCCCTAAAATTTATTTCCAATGCAAAATTTGTTCTTATTATTTGTTTACCATTTACAAATTTATTTCCGATAGCTTGTTTCATTCTAAACAAAAAAGATCTCTTGAATTGTTTTCCCAAAATAAACCAGTTCGCACCAAAAAATATTTTTTGTATTTTCGTTTTATGGCGATATGTATTTTGTTCGTAAAATATTTTTTTGCTGCGAACTGGTTTATTTTGGGAAAACAAAATTCAAGAGATCTTTTTTGTTTAGAATGAGACAAGCTATCGAAAATAAATTTGTAAATGGTAAACAAATAACAAGACAAAAAGTTGCATTGGAAATAAATTTTAGGGGTTGCGGTTCCACCCCTTACAACCATGGGGTAAACCTAATATATTATTGGCTAAGTATCTTTTTGGTAGTAGAAAATTCCAGGTTAATTTCAATATTATTTCAAATATTATTTATATATATATATAATATATATAATATTTTTTAGCGCTTGTGAAAAAAATTGCCAAACGAATTTTACGTACTCTCTTTAAGGGGCTGTATCCTAACAAGGGACGCTCCAATGAAGTTTCTTTATATGAAAGATCCCATCTTTTTTTCGATGAGGAAACAATCTTTTACACTTATTTAGTTACAACCTGTATATTTTTATAGTAACTCTTCTACTTTAATTAGCTGACACTAAAATATCTAAAACCATCTGTATCCAATGGCCTCCAATGCTTTTTATATTTTTTTGTTTGCCACTCTAGGAACCTCATCAAACAACATTTTTTACTAATAGGCGATCCAAACCACACGACATTTCATCGTGGCGTCCTTGGGCAACAGTCAGTCTGAGGTTATCTACGAGTTTGAAGACATTGGGCCTGTAAGGTTTTCATTCGAATTTGGCTTCTTGTGTAGATTTTGGACTATGTTAATGTGTTTGATCAGCACTTTACGTCATAATTTGGTCTTTTAAGATGGACCTGAGCCGATTATCATTAGAAAACATCAATGTTTCTCTAAGGTTTATGAAAAATTATACTGTTTCCATTGTCCATTTTGCGAATGAGATGGAAGCTTTTTTATGTTTTGAGGTTAATTGTAGTCATCCACTCCTGCGTTTTCGGGATAATTCATTATTATTAGTCAGAGATCTGTGGGATGTATCGGCAGGTACTCCATGAAATCAAAGTTTATCTCGGTTAGATCGACATCCACAACCTACCACAAGGCATATTATGTTTTTAACCAAAACTACTTCCAATAAACCACTCCAAATGGAGAAATTTGCAAAATAGACGAAATCCAACATGGTCTCAAATTGTAGCAGAAAGATGATTTAGTTTGACAGGTCGTTGGATCGCCTATACCTCGTTATCCAAATTGATGGAACTAAAGAAATGCAAGTTGAGCAAAAGCAAAGTTGTCACGCTACTTCTAACAAATCTACTACAGATTCGCAAATTGTAAGATCAGTGTATGCGTAAGCATTGATTGAGTGCCTCTAATCCTCCATCTAGTGCCTAAACCACTTAGATATCCACATGCCGATGGTGCCATCAATTGTGGTAACAAGGTATTGTCATGAAACGCCAAAAACTTACCATAATTGTGAAAAAAAACTTATAGGCAGTGACTAAATTCATAGTTGTCAGTTTAAATGAAAGCTACGAAGACCATATTAGCTGGTTAGATGAAGGCAAAACCGAAACCGAAGGCATAAAATGCTAGAGGAGTCAAAGGTTTAGGAAAAAAATCTGAATATGCCATGAAATCTAGTGTCAAAATTTAATGTAATTGATTAAATATCCTTATACAGCAACCTTCAAGGGTGGCCACTGTTTGTATCTACTGTCCAAATAAAAATAATATTTCTTACTCTTAGTGTCATCTGCAATTGAGCAATTTTGTAATTCTTCGAACTATGATTTATTTTAGATTTTTTGGCCTTTACACTAGCTTTAATACTAAATTGAAGTCTCAATTTTCAACTTATGGTGAATGTGCGTCGCTTGTTTCAGAAATGGTGGATGTGTCCAATCCTGATGACTCTATTACAATAAATTTATTGACGAGGGGTAAAAAGCTGTGGATTTCTGGTGTACACGCTTGTGGATTTCTATGGATTTCCGAGGATTTCCGTGGATTTCCGTGGATTTCCGTGGATTTCCGTGGATTTCCGTAGATTTCCGTAGATTTCCGTGGATTTCCATGGATGTCCGTGGATTTCTGTGAGTTTACTGTGCCAGTACGCATGCGCAACACGGATGTCTCGGCCGAAACCATCTTGATTTCAGTTACCTGAATTAACAAATTGAAGAGTTTTTACAAGTAAACCAGTGAAAACATCAAGAACTTCTAGTCATGGTTCTTTTAAACGTAAAACAAGGAAGGCGCGAAGGCGCACATACTCGTACGTTCTTAAGAAAAATGAAGTGAAGTTGATTGACGCAGTATTTCTAACATACGTATTACGGTGATACCAGTATATTATTTTCCCATAGCATATCATCCCCTTGCAACCAAATCATCGGCCGCCCGAGCAGAAAGAAGTTTGTCATGCCGCTAGGTCTTTCTTTCACAGGTCAATGAGTTTTCCAACCCTCCACCCCCAGCCGTCCCAATTTCACCCCCAGCCAAAAAAAGTAGAAAATAATCAGAAACCCCTAAGTCGCCTAAATTCGAAGTTTGCGCTGTTTTTATATTTTTAGTTTTTAACTTACCAATCAAAAAAGGGGTAGGTAATTAGAATCGGCCCATTTTCGCAAATTTTACCGAAATCAACGTGCGAGATGTGTCCTTTCCAAAGTGACCACCCCCCACCTTTAAATCATAGATTTGCACCTAAAGAACAAACACCCCTTTATGACAGTTCAATATGAAATTTATTTGGATTATTTTTGTGACAGTTACTGCCATTTTAAATTTCGAAAATTTGCTACTTCTTTAGATCACTATTCCGCCATTTTGAAAATTTTGCGACATGCGCGGTAGCGTTTTCGACATAGCAAAACATGTGGTACCCCCATCCCACCCCTTTTTTAATCTCGCAGCGGGACCAAAAACTATATTTTTGTTTATAATGATAACATTTATATAGTGACCAAGTTTGGAGAAAATCGGAAAGTTTTAGTGTTTTCATGTCAGTCTGTGTCTGTACGTCCCTGATTTCATTCTCCAACGATTACTCAAAAACGCCTCAAGCGATTGCTCCCAAATTTGGCCAACTCGAATTAAAATAGAGGTCCTTTCGAGTTGAAAAGGTCTTGGTGCCGATCGGACAATTTGTAATGGAAATGGGTGGGGGTGCACAAATAAATCGTAATACAACATGTATATTTGATAGCACCAGTTGAAAGGGAATGTCTTTATGTCTAAGACATGTTAATTTTTTCTGAAATGGAAGCTAAAAAAATTAAATAAATTGAAATACTCAAATGTCATTAACTGCTGTATTTGTGCACTGAATTGTTTGATATTAGGGAGTCGTAAATAACTTAAAGATGTCTACCTCAAAATAATATTACTATTCGTATTACTATTCGATTGGACTCTTAAGGTTTAAAGGGAGTGGGGGTTGTACAAAAAAATATCATATTGGTACCTTGGTACATATGACCCCACAAGTTAGAAGACGACGTGTTTTTATACAAAAAACGATAATCACATGTCGTTTTTCCCGAAATAGCGCGCAAAAAAAAAATAGGGTGAAATTTACAAATGTCAATAACTGTTGTAACAAGGTAATGGTAAAACAAGGACGGGGGATGAACAACAACCGCTTGAGTCAGGGAAGTTCCTAGAACGAAGTCTATCTCGTTCAACGTCCACATATTTTTTATTATTGCTACGCTGCCACTGCCACGGTATCTAAAAATCATAAACGTTTTCCATCCTCGCCATGGTAGTAATACTGTGTAAACATTTCATTAAAATTGATCTAATAGTTTCCACGTTACACGATACAAAACGATCAGAAGCAATAAACGTATGTATATATCAGAAGGTTCTAAGTCCCTTGATTTCTGTACAGGCAAGGCAATGTTCGGATGGACATAGAAAAGTGTATTATAACGCTAGGCCTTTTTTCACAGGTCGGTGGACAGCCTGTTATGGATTCAACAATTTTTTTGGTTTTACAACCCCCCACCCCTCAACCATCCCAATTTCATACCTACCAAAGAAAAGAAAATGATCACGAACCCCTAAAACGACTAAAAAGGAAGTTTGACAGATTTTTGATTTTTTTTGGTTTTTTGCCAATTACTTCGCCGCCCACGCACCGATTTTCAAAATTATAGGAACATTACCTACTACGACCCCTCAGCATATCGCTTCCCAAATTTCATCACAATGTAGGTATGCAGTGGTTACTGAGATTACCAGACAAGAAAAACGACCGACGGAAGTGAGTAAGGTAGATTTTCATTATGTAGATATCATAAAACGCCCAAAAATCGTAATACCTCAAAATCAAATATTTTCGCGATCACAATATTCCCCTCACGTATTGGCGTGGGAAGAAAAAATATATCAAGGTTTTCAAAAACCTCTAACAAAAATTAGTGTTAAATATGCTGACACTACAGACACAGAGGTCCTTTCGGATGAAACTTCTGACGGTATTATTGCAACGAATATTCCTTGAAATATCATACAACGATAATGGCTTCGTCGCCTCAACTCCAAAATTTTAACAACCTGTTCAGCCGGAATGTGGAAAATTGTATGCCATCTATTAAGAAAAACGTTGGTATTTAGTTCTAGCTACGAAAATTGTGAATGACGAGTGCGCTGAAAAGTTTTTTTTTCGTTTTAGCGTCATCGACTTTTTTAGTATTATATAGTATGACTTATTTGTTACGAAATCTCATGTTTTATCTTTATTTCCGAGTTTCTGGAATTAAATGTTTATTTGTGGTTTGACTTTGTTTTTATTTTTAAGTGGTTTTTTTTTGGAACTGCTTGGATTTCTTTGGATTTCCTTGGATTTCCTTTGGATTTCCGTGGATTTCCGTGGATTTCCTAGGATTTCCTTGGATTTCCTTGGATTTCCTTGGATTTCCTTGGATTTCCGTGGATTTCCGTGGATTTCCTTGGATTTCTTTGGATTTCCATGGATTTATTGGATTTATTCTAAAGAAATGGATTTCTGGTGTACACATTTCGAGCAGCTTTTTACCCCTCGTTTATTGAATTATTGTATTATCCTACATTTAATACGCGTGCGTATTGTGAGTTAAACCTGATGCTTTAATGTGGATGACAATCACTTTCAAAGATTACATACAAACGTAGCATTCAGATAAGACTAAGAAAATACTATGGAAAACACGTCATACCTGCTGATAAAACTTAGGCTGACGAAAAAAACGATCCGCATGCAATCCATATTTCTCATTTTGTTACAGTATTCGCAAAAGGACAGTGCGAAACGAACCGGTACCGCTTCTTGGCAAAAAGGGGAGGTTACATTTGGGTGGTGACACAGGCCACACTAATACATGACAAGATACACAAACCGCACAGCGTTGTCAGCGTCAACTACGTCATAAGGTAGGATTCTTTTTTACTCCACGACCAAAATATGAATCTAGTATCGCCACTTTCACAAATTACCAATGCTGTCAAGACCATTATTTTTTAAACCATGATTGAATTAACATTATATATAGTCTTTCTTGTACATCACCAATGTGGTTGCCTTGTAAAACCACGTTGCCCCTTAAGGTGGTTGCTTTCCGACTCGTGGATTTCATTTGTAATGTTTTAAAACGTTTTTGAACTGCTTCATAATTATTGTTCCAATGGCTATTTTTTCTTCATCTATGTAACATTTAAAAATGACAGAATTGTGCTGTGATTAGTAGTATTTCCCGATTCATGGATTTCATTTGTAATGTTTTAAAACGTATTTGAACTGCTTCATAATTATTGTTCGAATAACTATTTTTTTCTTCATCTATTTAACATTTAAAAAATGACAGAATTGTGCTGTGATTAGTAGTTATTCCATGTGACATCATTTACGCTTCAATGACACTGAATTTTCCCTGATGATGGAATCATAAGTTTCCGAAAGTTAGGAATAAATGATGAAATGCCTTCTTCTTCTTAAGGTACTAACTCCATTAAATGAAGATTGGCAACAATTTTGGCAAATGCTTCTCTGTCTTGTGCTCTTCTGACTAGAGTATGAGAATCCAGTCCCGTCCAGTCTCTGACGTTTTGCAATCATGAGTTTTGTCCAAGATAGACGGTTTTCCTCTTCTTTATGGTAGTTTAGAGATATCGTTCCTTTTTCATTGGTCGCATAACTTCGATGTTTGTCTGTCCTGAAATGCCTTATGTTGCCGCATCCCAATGAATTGTAGCAGTTTGTTACTAACAAATTCGACATCAACTACTCTCTTATATCTGTATCATGTGTGTAAACCTATTCTTGCCTACTGGATTACTGTAAGCATTTTATTTAATTAAGAAAGTTGCCACGATACAAAAACGGTTTATTTTCTTTTGTTCCTGACATGTGATTATTGGCTATAACGTCTACGACATTGGAATGGGGTAGCAAATTGTTAGCAAGTGATATCAATGTTCTGTTATAAATATATGCATATGCATTGGATTGAAATGATTATTAGAACAAAATGATTCAAATAATCTGGAAACAAAATGGTAAAACACAAATGTATGTTTTTATAGCCATGCTTTGTTATACGTACAAAATACTTATTATGAGTCTGATACTAGATTTAATTTTGGTGACTCCGCACATTGCTTTCTGGAAAGGGTAATAAAACTGACAAATCATGAAAAAATGTGTTCGTTGATTATACAGGAAGACCAGAATACTTTTACAAATCCCTTTGTGTACTAATTTTTATGTTGCTGTATTGTGATGTACGCACATCTAACACTTGGAGCCACAGAAATAGATTTTTTTATCCTTATTTATTGTGAAAAAATCCTTATGGTCGTTATATTGCTAATTCACATACTGCAGGAAGGAGGAAATATTACTCATGCTTGTTTACAGCAATATAATAGCTGTCTAAAAATAGGTGCAACGCTATTTACGAAACATTTTTTTCATTATCTGTGCTGAAAATAACCAAGTGTATAAAAAGTTTAGCTTTGTCGTAAAGATGTGTGTATAAACTCGTATATTACTACACATTTTATCGCGCGCGGTAAAATATTTTTAAAATAGGTAACGGATTTTTCCTCACCAATCACCAAAGATAAATTGATTTTTGACCTACCACTTAACCTTGTTAATGGCCTTCGAAGTTATCTGAGGGCAAATCATTTTTTTCTATATCTTGTTATCAGCAGCTAAATGAGCCGATATTTGATTTTTTGTTCAAGCTAGGCATAGGTTATCTTACTAATAATTATTCTTGATTTTCAAGTTCACCAGGAGATAATTTTTTTGTTATTGAACACGGTCAAGAAATCGATCAAATTTCTGACTGAAAAAACTCGTTAAGAAATTGACAGATTAGAGACTAGATTCTGTTTTATTGAAATTTTTTGGGGAATTCTAGGGATATTTGGGTCTGCCGCCAATACCAACCTCGTAATGACAGGTCTTGATTTGCGTCATTTTTAGTAATCAAATTAACACTGAACAATAACAATGAATGACAATAAATTGGAGGACTCTTTCTGTCAATTTCTTCAAGGTCGCAAATTATGTCGATTTCTTCAGCATGTAAAGTAGCTTTTAGAAACCACGCACTTTTTGTCTATGAATGAAAAAAATGCTACATGTGATCATGCCTCCTTTGACTTTTAGTTTTGTGGCGTTTCAAGTTTCAACATTTAAGTGAACACTAATGAATATATCACGTCAAACGAAATACCAGTAATAAAAAATAAGGACCGAAATCGGTTAGATACCAGTGCCCACATGCCTTTGGCTTTAAGTAGCACTGAGCCAAGTATACACCAAAAAGTATTCAGACACAAAAATTGCATTGAAACAATTTCTGTAATAGTTATCTCTGTAGAAAGAATTTTTTGTACAAAATTAACACGTTGTTGGACACAACGGCTATAGCCGTCTGCGGGGAGTGATCGTGATACGCCACGACGGCTATCAGTCAAAAAGTTATCTGTTTGTTACGGCAGAACGGTGACAACCGTCAGAATGTCGGTATACTTGCCTTCTTAAGCAATGTTTGTGCCATAACGTGAAACTCTTCATTTCTGAAATTGCCAAATTCTAACCCACTATACGCTATCCCAACTATTCATGTTTTAAGGCGCATGGGTAACACAGCACGACGGCTATAGCCGTCCTTAACTTCCAATGTGATGCATTGAACACGTGTATAGCTGCCATATTGCGAGTGTGTTTATGTTTGGTTTTCATCTTTTCATATGTTTAGTAGGTACTTTGTATCCATACTGCTTTGAAGAGTAGCATGAAACATAAATTTGTGTCTGAATTCCGTTTTGTTCGGGGATACCTCTGCTTGACAATAATTTTGATTTTTTGTTTTGATACCGTCTATATTCTGAGAGATGCATCTTTGTTTATAAATTTGATACAATAAAATTGTGTTTTTGTTTTAGTTTTTGTCTCGAAAATTATCCTCTTCTTCCCGCAAGATGTATTTTACGATTACACTGATCAGACGGCTATAGCCGTGGTTGCCATTCTAGAACATAAAGTCAGTTGTGATATGACACGACGGATATAGACGTCTTTTTTATTGTCCCCAAAAACCTCAAAAATGGAAAAAAGAGTCAAAAATAAATACCCCCAAAATATTTTGAAAAATCAAATCATGTTACAAACGCAGAAAAAATAGGAATGTTTTGAGGTGCCATATTACGAAGCCTCCCGGCCAGCAGAGTGTCCAATAATGTGTTAAAGTACTGTTGGCTTTGAACCATGGTATGCGTATTTAATTTAAAATTGATAGCTAGAATAACCCCTTATCCATTAAAAACTACCTTCAAACCGTTAATGGTCCGTGAACACATAGAAAATTTGTCAAATGGCCCATTATCACTAAAACGTTAAGAACCAGTGAATTAGAGAAAACCACAAGATAAGTTTCCGAATTTATATTTGTGTATAGTGTTGTCCAGTAATAATTCAAACAAATGCTGTAGATATTTGGATGTTTCTAAGCACAGCACAAATAAATGTGATTAAACGAATCTAGACTATAATGAAGCTATTTACGAGATTGAATTGGTATAAAACTTTTTTACAGGACACTATCAGGTAAGTTATTAATAATACTTGTTACACATTCTTTATTTCATTAAACTAATATTTGTCAGCTTTATTCCCAATGATATACTAATTAATTTTAAAGTTGATTATTATACTAACTAATTTGGCACTACTGTTTCCAGAAAGCATAGGAGCAATAAATTGTATTTAAGGTGATAAATACTTATATTAACCACGGGGAAATGTTCAGATAATCTGAATTATAAACAACACTCTTGTAACAAACACCAACTTTCTTGGAAGAATTGCAGTATTATGTAAGAAACATAATCAGAATTGTTCGAAAAAATCTGAAAATCCGTTAAACTTATTGAAATAGGCATCTTACTAGAAACCACTAAGAAGTTGGGCTTATTTCAGTTCAAATTTCAGCTAAAAAGGAATTTAAAAGGACTAAACTAAAACTATCACGATATTGTTCGTCATACTCCTAGTCCGTTCCTAGTCCGAATATTTGATAGGTTTGAGCCTACCTCCCTTTATGTAGTATACTGTATACTGTGTACATATTTATAATCGTGTAATATCAACTTATTACACAATATACTAAAAATACTGAGGCTCTCTGTGTGGACAGTGAATGTAATTCAAGTGGTAGTTGATAAATATAACGTGAAACAACCTCTTACCAATACAGATACTGATAAGGACTCAGAATGGAGGAATATTTATTCATGAAAAATAGTTTTTAACTACGATTTGCCATGCATTGTACGAGTGGCATGATAAATAAAAAATAATTTTTAATTTACCAGTATTACATAACTTTAAATACATTGCTTTATCTGAAAGCGAGAGATCAAGCATGCATAACATGATTATGGATTCTGTTTTCATTGTATGCAGGCTGCGATAATTATATTGGTAAATCTGCTACTAAGATATTGATCTTGAAAATTATTTTGTGCCGTATAATATAAATAAATAAATTTTTGGCAATTTCGCTATCGATTTTGTCGTACATAATTATGTTTATATCATCAATAACCTTTATCTATCTTGTCATTCTATATATCAGTTTTATCGCGGATTATGTATTGATGAATGTTTAGTTAGACGTCAGAGTAGAAGATATATCTGAAGACTGTTGTTTAACCATATGTCTTGACTTCTGTACGAATCAGATGTCACCGTTGAAATTGATTGATTGATCAGGAAGCCTGAGCGCTCTCGAGCGCTCCGGAGTGCTTAGGTAGCAGTCACTGCTACGCTACTTATTGAGCGCACGCCATTTTATGTAGCAGCATCATTTTACGCTCGATTTGGCTAGCGACAATTCAATGGGGAAGCATAACCTAAACCCATCTGCTTTCTGAAGGCTGGTTCATGAAACGTTTCCTTTGCCGCAATTTAGCCTTAAATTAGCGTTACTGTTAATTCTAATTCTAAAGTCAAACCTACCATCAGTAATATAATCGTTCATGAAACAGCTTTGGATTTAACTTAAGAATTAGGCGTAAGAAATTACCTTGAAAATATAAGGAACTTCCTACTTTACCTTGTTTTACCTTAGGAAAAAAGATAAATCTAAATCACAGCATAGTAAACAACCAGCACAATAACTCAGGTTGGCGGTAATTACACGCGCATCCCCCCTTTTGGATGATTTTTTGCAGGGATGCTAACGATACTTCGGTACTTCTGCACTAATATGGAGTATTTTTGTCATCGATACTTTTTGAGGCATTCCAAGCTGGTATCGATACTTTTGTATCGGTATCGAAAATAATTATATAATTATTGCGCCTATTTGGCTAAAAAATATCGAGTTGGTACCGGTATCGATGTTTTCATTTTCGCATCTCTACCCAAACCTCACATCCGTAAAATCATCCCAAGGTCAAATTCTGTGGGAACCATTTTTATATGGGAAATCCTCAGAGATATGCTGGTTGTTTGCTATGCTGTGTCTAAATCTTAGAAGTGTCTGAACATGCGCGAAATGCACAGAACATAAAATTATGATCTGGCATGAGGCAACCACTCCCTGAGATCACCTTACTCTTATTATCTTATTTATTTATCCATTTTTGGTCATACTTTTAAAGACAAATTTCTCCTTTCGCAAACAGGATAACCGCCGACACGGCGAATCTTACAAGTATAACATAAAAATCAAAACAGACAACATTGACAACAGACTTTGTGAATCGTCACATCTGTCATCCTTAACACTAAATTCAAGTTTCATGAACGTCGATTCACTTACGGCTAAAGTTACGGACTACCGCTTAATTTACCGCTAAATTACGGCAAAGGAAAATTTTCATGCACCAGCCTTGACTTGTCAAACGCCAGTAAGCGTCACCGACTCACCGAAAAATGGAAATGTAAGCTTTTACTTTATAATGTAACGACCAAAACATGGATTGCAAAGAAATCGGTATACCGAGATCTCACACCTTCAAAATAATTTACGTTTCTAGTCACCTCAATCCTATTTTCCAGCTCATCATGGAGTGGTTGCGCAAGCTCTTCCACGATAGGTAAAATATCATTAATACTAATACCGGTATCAATAGCTATTGCTATCATTTCTTGACTTATTTTCAACTCTTCAGTGGTATTTACAGCTTTGGGGTATGAATCAAAACAAACTGTTAATCAGTTAATCACTTTAGACGTGAGCCGTTCAGTATTTTGCTCTAACGGAGCGTTCTATGCAAAGCGCTTTCAAAAAGCGCCCAGTTCCTTGAATGCAACCATTGTGAGAAGAAAGATTATGACACATGTCAAATTAACATTAAATTAGCGCTGTCGTTCGTTAAACTTGAATAAACCTTCCGCGTAAAAAGCATCCCTAAAAAATTAAACTCCAATGCTACTGGCCCAGGCCAAAAGCAGCAATCGTATCCAAATGACGCGCTACAGAAATTTTGATAGAACAAAACTTCCAGGCTCTAATCCTAGTGAGCCATATACTGGACCAAATTTTCGACTAATATGTAGTCTTCTTCAGGCATCTGGAAACAATTGATGGTATGGGGTTTATCTTAACTAGACTTTGAAACAGAATTGCATACAAATAAAAAAGTAAGAAATAAGCTGGCAGTAACTTTTTGATGGAAAAATCCCTTCAAAAATTAAGAAGTGTCCCGTAAAGCATTTATGACAAGGGAGAACAGTTTGGGAACTCCTGTTTCTTGTGTTATTTATTCATCCTGAAACATTTTTGAACCGGAACAGACGTCGCTATAATATTCAAAACAATTTAATTGGAAACACTATTTTCTACTTAATATTATTTGGAATGAAAACTCATCTGTAACCATTTTGAAAGTCTCAAGGTTTTTTGCACGATTTAACATGCTTATACTGGATTGATTAGATTAAAACAAAACGGACAAACATTGGCAGCAAGTCTAATGTTCAGTCATAAACAAAATTTAATTGAGATACACGTTGGCTTGTTATTGAACCCTTCCGACTTCTATCATGCGTCTATCATCTTAATAACATCAGTCAAGTAAAATCAGAATGCATTAGGCGTGAATTCACGAGCTAAAATTATATTCTTTAATTGTTAAACACAACTGTTTGCTATATCTAGACGTATTTTGTAACACCTGACCTAAGAGACTTAGGTTAATATTTCTAAAGATAACGTATCGTATCAGTTATTTATATATAGATATTATCAGATGCAGGCACGGATCCAGCTGAGGGAAGATTAATTTAACTCGACATTTTTTTGAAGGTAAAGAAAGATCACAATATGACAGGTATTTTGAGCTTTCTTAACATTGTTAATTCTGACTTTCATATATGTTCCATGGGATGGGGGTAGCAATGTCCTTTCGACGGGTAGCACTTCAATATTTCACTACATTCTTCCTTGCGTAAGTTACCCCAACGGGGGGGGGAGAGGGGTTTAGTCAATCGCATCCATTGTTCTCTCAGGTTCCGCGCCTAAAAAATTGATTGTGGATGTTCCATTAAAAAATAACAACGTAACGTTATCTGCATGAAGAAAAAAAATAACCAAATGTAATAGAAAATTGTAAGATGGGTGATATTGTTCATGGTCGGTAGTTATCTGCTACGACTAATTTTTGTAAAAACTGGTGGGATAGTCTTTACGCAACAATTAACGTAATTTAAACTCTAAAGTACGCAGTTTTTTCGCGTGACAATGTTGCCATTAAAGATAAATTACGAAAGTTCTTATTTGAATAAAATAGTTTTTCAGTTTATGATTTGTATTTTAATCGAGACTGAATTAACACCTGGTGCAGTTTCATTGGTTAGGTTTGGGATGGCTCCTTTAGTTTGAATATTGTTTATTGGACTACCAAAAAAGGACTGGAATTCTATGTTTGATTTTTCATTTCGGATAATTCGATATTTTGAATGAATAAACGTGGGCGATATAGATACAACATAATATTTTGTTGAATTAAATCTATGTGAAATATGAACAACAAATTTATTTTATATTTACTTTCTTGGTTTTTTGCGTTTCTGTTTGCCATTAGAGCTGTAGATAGATTTGTAATTAAAACCAACATAGGATAAATTTGTTTTGGTTGAATACTCATTATTTTTATATATATTCCTCAACTTCGTATTGTATATGTATACATAGTGGTCAGTTAGACATTCGCAAGGCGAGTGTCGAGAAATGATTTCCTGGGTTCTGAGCCGGCTATGGGGCTGGCAGCAGGTACCAATAGAAGGACAACAGAGGTGTGGTTACAAAATCAACAACTTATGAGATGGAGGGGAATCTCTAGACCTCTTCGTTAATAGCTTAACAGCCCGCTAAGTTTTTCTACCTTGAGCGACCCACACTTTTGAAATCATGTAATCGATTTGTCATGAAAAGACGTTTTCAAAATGACAACTGTGCCTGTTTCAATGTTGTCTGCAGCATGTTTAATTATTTAAAAATCGAACCTGTACCTTTTTAAGACCGATACGTAAAATAAACACTACAGTGTTTCTCATCACGCATCGAAATAAAAAAAAAAACGACAGTTGCCTACCCTGTCCGAACCCCTGCCACTGTGGCAGCAAAGGGGCCAATCGTTAGGTCCCAAAAGAAGGCGTTTGTGATTTTCGAAAAACGACGTCGTTTTGGTAGGTGCAATCAAACAAAGGTTCAAATGATTTACTTATGGAAAAAAAACAAATCTGCAATATTTTGTTCTATACATTTTTCGTGTGCGACCAATGTTTCCGTTCTACAATCCTCCAAAGTAAGGGGTTGATTTATGATTTTAACTAAATCTGAATTATCGCGGATTAAGACGAAGAACATTATCTAAAAGTTCTGTAACATTTTTTCACCAAAAGAATGATATTTTCTCAATTCTATGTTATCTGCAGCTGCCTAAACTCAACCCATTTGGTTTTATACAAAAGTAGCTCCTTTTAGGAGCGCGTCGGGATACTTTTTTCCTTTTGTGATGTTTTGTTTAATCTTAGACACAGTTTCAGATTTTAGAAATATCAAACTATATATTATAACCTTTTCCGAAAAACGTGGAAAAAAATAAAAATGAATTGAAATTTTCAGCGATTCTGGGGATTTTTATGTTTTGCTAATTTAGTCCGCCGTCAATGCAACTGTTGTTAAAAATTTACTAGCATTACTTACTCTGACCTCACATTATGTCACACCTCAAATCAGGGGCGTATCCAGACCTCAGTCTTGGGGGGGGGGTAGCGGGACATGAAGTTGTGTGTCCTTTCACCATTTTTTGTAATACCTTCGTGATGGACGTTGATGCAAGAGAAAAAATGTTAATAGTATTAAAATAAAAAAGAAGGTATAAGCAGCAAGTGAAACAGTGGAGTATCAGGTATTTTAGGAAGATGAAATAAAAAATCTATTGATGTATTAATCACTTAATATGTAATACGTATATATCATCCGTGAACATTTTATTGGCACAGCATACAAAATTAAACGATCATGAACACTCAACAGTCAGGTACCCTAGTAGCCACAACACGTACTCCATTTTTTTTAATTAGTGTTTTAACTTTTCTAATCGGTGCAATTTTCAAAACAAAAAATTAATGACTTTGGTAAATTTTTGTGACAAGCTACCACGTTGAATAGGACATTAGAGGGATTTTGAGCCACTAAAAATTGGGACGACGCTATCCGTAAAACATTATTCTGAGCATGCGCAGTATGTTTCGAATAACGGATGAGCGCGTGCCTTGTTTAATGTTTTTGTAACCGAAATCCTCTCCGAAATCTGTGACGTGTATCGTTGGGTTATTTGACAATTGACATTAACAATTATTGGACCTATTCAAGTAGAATAAAAAATAGGTTATGAGGGATCCCTGAAGCATGACATTTCAGATTTCACTACCATGGTTCAGTCCCGTGATGATCATACGCTGTTGCCGGAGACGCCTAACTTTGTAGCTTTTATTGGATAATATTGTCAAATAAAATTGACGGAAGAAAACCTGATCCTTTTGTACAATGATAAACCACAAAATAAGTATTGTTGCTATCAAAATCATCACGGTTCTTTTATTCTTTTCTCATTGCCGCATAGTGGTTTAGACCTGACAATACCGCACGTAATCATATAGTACCGTAAACTTCCGTAGCTAACGTACAACTTTATCGGTTATTCCAGAGATAATACCCCCCCCCCCTTTCGCCGATTCGGTTATTTCGGGAGAACTGCGCAGTGCGCATACCACAAATAGCCGATAACGTGCAATAACGTCAGGAAACGGACGTCCAAAAACTCTCTATTCAATTGATTATGTAACAATGGGAATATATTAGATATGCATCACTGTAATAATGCAAAACAAACTCTTTTGCAATTTAGTTACTGCAAAAAGATTTTTTCAGTGCGACAATTGCTTAAATAAACAAGTCAAATAAAATAAGTGAAAGTTGGATCAAGTTTTTCTTTTCGGAAATTTTGGGGGGGTAATTACCCCTGTTACCCCCCCTTGTATACGCCTGTGCCTCAAATTTCATTACATTCGGTGCAGCAGCTACTGAGACTATGAGATTGCAAGAATACACGATACTCTCCTCATCATACGCCTTCGCGGAAGTCCTGAGATATGTTCTCAAAGGCAATCAGTTCAATCAATATTGCCTTTGATATCACCAATTTAGGGTAATGGGCAATTTTCTACGAATTTAGAAAAATTGGAGAAATATTATTTATCAGTAATCTATTACCCATAGCGCATCCACTTCTATACTACCATTATGCACTGTTTTAGCGTTTTATGATCAACAATAACGAATCTCAATAAGATGCATTTTATTCTCCATAACATCAGTCGCTCGATGCCTGGTATTTATAACCGAAATCATCTGACGCGTTACGTCACGTTACACGCCCAAAATATGCGATATGCAATTGGTTAGTAAATATAACATAATCAGCGTATGCAGCTACTTACGGTGTTCGTAATAGTAAGCGAAAAGTGGATCGCGAAAACCTCAAAAGGTCAGAAGTAGGATATCAGCTTCTTAGTCTTGTTTTCTGTTAGTCCCTCAGGATACGCAAGGTTTCAAGTTACGGTCGGATGTCTTGAAGGGCGAAAGCTACAAGGTTCGGTAGTTAGTTAATCTGAATCTGATGCCGAAAGCAATTAACCAACAGAAGGCAAATATCCCTACCGGCATTGAACGTACACTCTCTAATAGAAGATAACTCTGGGCACTCAGATATGACTTGTTCCACAGTTTCGTCTTCGCTTTAATGCTGCATTTACACGCTTGCCAAGGCTCGACAATAGTGTCCGACCGAAACCACTTTTTACGGCCGAAACCTAAACCGAATTTCGGCCGCCGTCTCAGTTTCGGCCGAAACCAAAATCGAAACATCAATATAACGTCACTAATGTTTTCGTGGATATAAAAATGAATAACGTTTCATCCGCAATATCACACCTTATTTCAAATAAATTATTTATACTTTTTGAAATAAGAAGTTAATCTGAACCAAATGTCAACTATTTTATATTCATATTATATTTTGTATCTACTAAATAACATTCCAAACATTGGTCAATCTTTATGACACTGTTATCAATTAGCTGCGTTAAAACTAAATTTCTGAAGTACCTACGTCCTAAGTACAACTACTAAGTATGTTTGAAAGTAAGGAGCTTTCTCTGAATTTAAGAATCTGTTGTGAGCTTCATTGAGCTACAGTTACTGTTGAATATCAGTATTCATAACTGAACAATCTGATATTGTAATATTGTAAGCAAGATACAATAATTTATCAACTTTCTTTGCAAATAGCTTCCTCAGTCTGAATAAATTTGACTAGTAGCATTAAGTAGTTGTTCAGTGGAAACCGTCATCGGTAAGGCAGACGTGAATTTTAGGGAAACCTTTCTCAAAGACAGAAACGGACTGAAATTCTAGTAAAAGTAATATCTGCGTTTCATTGCAAGCTTGGCTCCGATAAGTAGGCTTCTTAACTTGTGATAAGTTATTACCATCATCTACCCAGCAAAATGACACTTCTTCGCTTGAAGATTAGTGCTCCGAGGGCGTCCGATCGCAGCGCCAAATCCATCGAATTTAGTTTCGGTTTCGGCCGTAGTTTCGGCTGGATGGCAGCCGAAACCGAAACTAAACCGAACCCCGTTTTTTAGCCAAAACTAGGCCGAAACCGAATGTTCGGTCGGACACTACTCGACAAGCATCCACAAGCACAAGCGTGTAAAGAGGCCGTTTGGCTTGGCTTGCGTGAACTTGTGGACGCTTGTATCCGATCGGAACTAGTGTCGGTTTTTTGACAAAGATCAAAGGGCGTTTGCGGCAAGCGCTTGCGATGCATTTACACGTTGGTGCGCGTTTACGTTTAGTAGCCGCTGTGATTGCGTGACGAACGGACGTATAGTTTTCTATTCAAAATGAGTGGCTGGTCGAACGAAGAGAGTTTAATGTTCTTGGAATGTTACCAAAGCGAAACGTGTATCTGGAATCCCAAAGACGTTAATCATAAAGATAGAAAGTTGCAGATGCCTGGAGTCAGCGTCCGCCATGCTTGAATGTCCATAGCACACTGACGCATTCGCACGGCTTCCAAATGCCAAGCGACATTTGTGAACTTTTGGGGCTTGTGCAAGCGTGTAAACGTACCTTTACACATTCTACATATCCCTACTATGAGACGGAGGTTTGACCTCATCGCCAAGTACTTCTTGGACATTTCCATGCCAAAACCTGCAAGGGTTTCTTTGGAAAATCGGTATCCTTTTAGTTCTTTCCATCGTTTTACCATTTGGGCATGGGAGTGTTTTTTATATTTCCGCAATTGTGGTTGTCTACATTTCAGAACAGTTTTTTAAATAAGCTTAAAACAAGAATGAGCGAAAAATACTAGTATGACTGTGAAAAAGACAATAACACCGATAGGTGAGGGGTGTATTGTGATCGCGAAAATTGTCGATTTTGAGATAATATACTTTTTAGGCGTTTTATGATGCCTACATAACGAAAATCCACGTCACTCATTTCCGTCGGTCTGTTGGGCTATCTGTCTGTTGGCGTTTTTCTAGCCTCTTAATCTCAGTAATCGCTGGATGGATTCGTAGTAGGTAATGTTGCTACAATTCTGAAAATCGGTGCATGGACGGCGGAGTAATTAGCAAAAAACCAAATTTCAAATATTCCTCAAACTTCGTTTCGTTTCAAGTGACTTAGGGGTTCCTAATCATTTTCTACTTTTTTGGGTGGGGGTGAAATTGGGGGGTGGAGGGTTGTAAAGCTGAAAAATTTGTTGTAATCATAATAGGCTGTCCACTGCCTGAGAGAGAAAGACCTAGCTGTATAATACACTTTTTTAGGTCCATCCGAACATTGGCCAGTATTGTTTTAGATCGTTCTGTATTTTATAATGTGGAAACTACTGAATTGATGTTCATGAAATTTCGGCATAGTATTACTACTTTGGCGAGGATGGAAAATGCGTCTGATTTTTAGAAATCGTCTCAGTGGCGGCGCAGCAATATTAAAAAAATGAAAAATATGAAAACAGCTCAAACTTCGTTTTTAGGCGTTTTAGGGGTTCCTGATCATTTTCCACTTTTTTTTGGGTGGGGTGAAGTTGGTGCGGTTCGAGGGTGGGTGGCTGTAAAACTCAAAAACTTGTTGTATTCATGATAGATTGTCCATTGACCAGTGAAAGAAGTACCTAGTAGAATAAAACACTTTTTTTCGGTCGGGCGAGCGATGATTTGGTTGCAAGGGCGTCATGCTATGGAAAAATAATAAAACTGGTATCATCGGAATGTGTGGGAAGTACTGAGTCAATCAATTTGACTACATTTTTTACAATAATACTAGTATTCTTCGTTCGTAATTGTTTTAAGCTTATTTTAAAAATAATTTTGACTTTTCAATCTGATGTTCTTCAAAAGAGTGTTTTTTAGCTTCATTAGGTATATTGATTTTATTAGCAGGCTCCGCTTAAAAACTGCGTTACAGTTCCTTTCTAAGGGATAGTTTTAGTAACATTTTTAATCATATATTTAATGGTTTTTATAGTATTGTGATGTTTATAATGATGTATTAAGTCCGTTTGAGTTTCTATAAAGTTTTATGTTACCATACATTCTTATTGCAGTCCAATTAAGCTAGTTCTTGTTCATTATCCAATATTATCCAATATTCTCCAAAATTACCGAAAGTTCCCGAACGTTCGCAACAAAAAATAAGTTATGGTAATTTTCCAACATTACTCAGGATACGTATGATTTCATGTTTCGGTCGGATGTCGGATGTCTTGGAAGGGCAGAAGCTACAAAGTTGGTTCGTTAGCTAATTTGAATCTGATGCCGAAAGCAGTTAACCAACAGAAACAATTACTCCGAAGTCAAATACCCCTACCGGCATTGAATTACACTCAAACAAGCTCAAGTGCTTGCTTTGGGGAAACTGAAGAAAATGATTTCCATCTTACCAAAAGTGAGCTCAAGAGTGGCATATACAGGGTGGCCAATCAGGTGACGATAATATTTTTTTTTAGATAGCCCGTACCGAGACCTATCCAAAACACCCTCATGTGTGTGTACCGATTATTGATAGTTTTCGAGTTATGATTTTTTTTTGAAAACTTAGAGATTTTCCAGTTTTCCCAAGAAATCGTCAAAAACAAAAACAAGAATGCTTTTTGGCTTTTATTTTTTTCTGCAATTATACTCAGTATTAAGCCTATTTTAATATCCAATAAAGAGAACCTGTACATCCGAACAGTAATTGAGTACATTTTGGGCCCAAAGTTTGAAATCTCTGTTTTTAGTCAGGAGACCAAAACCTTCAAAATAAAATTAAAAATACTTATGCCTGGTATTTTAATTACTCCGCCGCCTATGTTAACTTTCCATACAACTTAATTTAGCAGAAGTTCAATAGTACACAGCAAAAAGCACAGGTATTAATTTTGTTTATTAAAAGTGATTAAAACATTAATGATTATCGTGTTTATTAGTTGTTATGAGTTTTTTCTTTAATTTGTCATAATAAAGTAAAATAATAGTTTTTTAAATCATTTTGGAAATTCGTGAATTATCACCTTTTTACTTTTAACAGTCACGTACGGCGCAAAATGCCCCCATAAGTGCTATTTTTTCATTATTATTTCGTATGTGCAGAGTTGCAGAGTTTTTAAGATTAGATTGGGGCTCCAGCTCCAGGCATTGGTATTTTTAATTTTATTTTGAAGGTTTTGGTCTCCTGACTAAAAACAGAGATTTCAAACTTTGGGCCCAAAATGTACTTAATTATTGTTCGGATGTACAGGTTCTCTTTATTGGATATTAAAATAGGCTTAATACTGAGTATAATTGCAGAAAAAAATAAAAGCCAAAAAGCATTCATGTTTTTGTTTTTGACGATTTCTTGGAAAAACTGGAAAATCTGTAAGTTTTCAAAAAAAAAATTATAACTCGAAAACTATCAATAATCGGTACACATACATGGGTGTATTTTGGATAGGTCTCGGTACGGGCTATCTAAAAAAAAAATTATTATCGTCACCCGATTGGCCACCCTGTATACCTTGATTGAAACATGTCCTAAATTGCGTCAAGCACGATGTTCCTAGTCCACGACAGAAGTTTTGGATCTTTAGGATCTAATCAGGTGGCTCTGGGTGAAGCCCGATATCAGGCTGACCATCTCGATTCTTGTTTTTATTTCCATATCTGGATTCAAGTCCTCTCTGATCCAGCTACCTAAATATTTAAATTTCTCAATCCTTGATATAGATGTCCCGTAAACGGTTACATCTTTTAGCTGATTTGGAGTTCTGCTTCTGATCATTGTCTTTGTCTTATATTTATTCATTTGTTCTGATCACCTGCTGAAGCTATCTGTATCTGTAGAGTGGGGAGGATGAGTGGTCCCACTGCACTTAGGCCACGACTGGTTCAATTGTGCAACCTCCCAGGGAGATGTTTCCTCAGGTCATCGTGCATCCTGTCATTTATAGGAAGGTGAACAAGTCGCTAGGAGACATCTTCTATCTGCCTTATGTGGGCAGGTTTAGGCCAAGACGCACCGAACGCAATCTCTCTAATAGAAGATAACTCTGGGCACTCACATAAGTCGTTCTCCACAGTGTTTCATATTCGCTTTCACACATTCTACATATCGGTGTGTCACTTAACCCCATAGTGTGGAGGTGTTTCCTGAGTTGACAATGGCCAGTCAGGAATCCTAGTATGAGACGTAGGTTTGGTCTGGTCATCGCCAAGTACTTCTTGGATATTGCCATGTCAAAACCTGCAAGGGCTTCCTTGACAAATCCTGCAGAAGCTATTCTTTCGACTAGTCTGCTGTTAACTTCTTTTATACCATTTTCAGATCCAACAAGTCCTTGCTCGAGTATAACTTCGGAATACATATTGAAGAGCATGGGGCTGAGCATGCATCCCTGTCTGACTCCGCACTTTATAGATTCAGCTCTTGTCTCGATTCTTTCTAATCTTATTGAAGCTACTTGGTGTTTGTATAAATTCTGTATGATTTTAATATCCTCTAAGTCACTAGCTTTACTTCCTAGTGTTTTTAGTAGCTTTTTTTTATGTATGTTGAAGACTGAGTAGGTCCTATTCATTCACAGAGAGAAAGTAAATGGTTTTAAATTATCCACTCTCCATAGTGTACCATTGACCTTGAAACAAGGACACATCCGGTTGATCATTTTTACAAAAAGTCAGTACTGTGTGACCATCGTAAATATCAGGGCGGAATGAGGAAGGGGACCGTGAGGTTCCTTCAGGTAGCAATCGTCATTATTATGTCGAGTCTAAAAATGGATAGAAAACACATAAGTATAACAGAGACATTAAATATCGTGTGCTGCCATTATCCAATTCCGATGCTGGACCGTCTTTAAGATGGGGAATAAAATCTGCTGTTACCGGTTGTGGTTAAGGGGTATTAAGTGAATATAAATTATTTGCCGTTTCCTTTATATACAGGGTGTCCCTAAATTTCCTAAATACGTGATATTCATGTAACAAAAAACAGTTCAAACAAAAACCGAGTGGATTTTTAGAAAGTACTCTCGGGTCTATCATACCATGTATACAAAACTTTTTTTGTGCTTCAACCCTTATAACTCACCCCCAACTTTTTTTCAAATACCACCCAATACTTTTCCTACACAATTTAAGTCCTTATTTTATTTAAAATCTCGTAGTACCTTTGATTTTATACACAAACCTATTTTTGTCGTAAAGTCATAAGCATGAGGTAAATATGGTAAAATAAAGATTTGTTTGAGGCATATATTTTAATAAGATAAAAGAAAACTAAGTGGGTTTTTCACCCCCTAAAAGTCACCCCCAACCTTTTTTCAAATATTATTTAAAATCTTGTAGTGCTTTTATGTCATACACAAAAGATTTTTTCCCAATTTCATAAGCATAAAATAAATAAAATAAGGAATTTTTTACGCTTAACATTTTCGTAATAAAAAAATGGAGTCAAGTTGATTGACTCAGTACTTCCCACACATAATGATGATACCATTTTATTATTTCCCATTGCATGAAGATATAGACTAAAATCCCCTTGCAACTAAATTATCGCCCATCCACCCGCAAAAACAACATCCATCACAAAAGCCCTCGTAAATAGTTTCTTGCGTCTCCCTCCTTAGGAACTAGGGCGCCACAGTTTTTTTCTGCATGCTTGAACTGTACGATGCAAAACGATAAGGAGCCTCTAAACCGTCTAAAAGCAAAGTGTGAGCTGTTTTTACATTTTTAGTTTTTTATAATAATAATAGCAATAGCTGCGCCGCCACTGACACGATTTTTCCAAAACATACAGGTTTTCCATCCTCGCCGCGGTAGCAATTCTGTGTCAAAATTTCGTCAAAATCAATTGAATAATTGCGTTACGCAATATAGAACCATCTAAAACAACACTCGTACGTCTGTATACATCGCAAATTCCCTTGGTTTCTATACTGAGCAAATGGACCTAAAAAAGTGTATTATGCCGCTAGGTTTTTCATTCACAGGTCAATGGACAGCCCATTATGAATACAACAAATTTTTCAGTTTTCCAACCCCCCACCCCCCAACCACCCCAAATTCACCCCTACCCAAAAAAAAGTAGAAAATGATCAGGAACCCCTAAAACGCCTAAAAACAAGGTTTGAGGCGTTTTAATTTTTTTTTTATTTTTATTATTGCTGTGCCGCCACTGACACGATTTTTCCAGAACATACGCGTTTTCCATCCTCGCCGCGGTGATAATACTGTGACAAAGTTTCATTAAAATCCATTCCATAACTTACGTTACTCAATACAGAACGATCTGAAGCAATATTCCTATGTATTTATCAGAAAATTCTAAGTCCCTTGGTTTCTGGAGTAGGCAAGGCAATGTTTGGATGGGCCTAAAAATGGGTATTATGCCGCTATGTCTTTCTTCTACAGGTCAATGGATAGCCTATTATGAGTACAACATATTTTTGAGATTTGCAACCCCCCACCCCCCAACCACCCCAATTTCACCCCCACCCAAAAAAAAGTAGAAAATGATCAGGAAGCCCTAAAACACCTAAAAACGGAGTTTGAGCAATATTTAATTTTTTTGTTTTTTGGTAATTACGCCGCCGCCCCTGTACCGATTTTCAAAATTATAAGAACATTACCTACTACGACCGCCCAGCATATAGCTGCCCAAATTTCATTACAATCCATGCAGCGGTTACTGAGATTACGAGGCTAGAAAAACGCGCACAGACCGACAGACAGACAGACAGACAGACCGACGGAAATGAGTGACATGGATTTTCGTTATGTAGACATCATAAAACGCCCAAAAAGCGAGTTATCTCAAAATCGAAAATTTTCGCGATCACAATACTCCCCTCACCTATCGGTGTGGGAAGTAAAAGGACAAAAAAAAAATATTTGTTTTCGAAAGTATGTATCAAATACCCTTTAAAACCCAATTAGTTTTCCTTTTTTTCCGTTTTTTGCGTCAAACAAATTCTCATTTTATCTATATTATCCTTATGATTTGACGCAGATAAGTTTGCGTATAAAATCAAAGGTACCACAAGATTTTAAATAAGATAGGGATATCATTTATGTAGGAAAACCTATGGGGTGTAATTTGAAATAAAAAAATTGGAGGTGAGTCTTAAGGGTTGACGTACAAAAAAAGGTTTCAAAACCATGGTATGTTAGACCCTATAGTACTTTCAAAAATTCCACTCAGTTTTTGTTTGACTTTTTTTGTTAGAAGAATATCACGTGTCAAGGAAGTTCAGGGACACCCTGTATAAAATAAAACAAGTCGTAAAAGGATAAATAGGCTGAAATTATTAAGAGTTATGACAACGTCGTTACTTCTTTCACCGCATTCTTTATCATGTGACAGCTGCATCGTGTAACTGGTAGAATCTCAGAGCTCAAATCCCAGGTCCTATATTGGCAGTCAAATCCAGTATAGATTCTATTATCTGCTCGCTCTGGTGGCCACGGCCGGCGTAATGACGCCGACCGAATAGCCCCAAAAACCGCTAGCTTATGAGATAGTGGCATTGAAAGCCTTAAACAATACGTTACCAATCGAGTTTCAAACAGTTTGAGAATAATCTAGTTTACTCTGGCTATAAGTCCATGCTGGTAAATATATGTACTACCTGGACAACTATTCCATTTTTCCTATTTTTAGCAGCAATGTTACTGACATTGGAACATTTTTAAACGCCTCTTGATAAACACGACTCAGTGACATAAATAAATAGGATGGTAGCGAGTTTAGGAACAGCGCATTTGGCAAGTCCATAGAAATACCTATTTCCTTCTCGACTTGAATATTTTTGTCGGACGTCACTGCACTACACGTGCGTAAATAGGAGAATCGCAACTGAATCGCTAGTTTGAGAAACCCCACATGTTCATAAATTTGACATTTGCATCTTCTATAATAAACGCAGATACTTTTGGTAGGATAAGGTCATTCATACAAAAACTCCTTATTTTTCTATTTGCGACGTTTCGACTTCAGGCAACAGAAAATCGAAGTTTTTATAGTTACTAGGAAAAAACTCATAAGAATTTGACTAGATAAACAACTGGATTAATAAACACTGCCAACGGTATTAAAATATAACGCCACAAGACACGTAGAGTAAAAACGAATTATAACAAACAGGAACAGAATGAAAACAGCAATGTGCCTACACACCAAGGATGGGATCTGACAGATCATCCACCTACCCGTCCGTTCCTGTTTGTTATAATTCGTTTTTACTGTACGTGTCTTGTGGCGCTATATTTTAATACCGTTGGCAGTGTTTATTAATCCAGTTGTTTATCTAGTCAAATTCTTATGATTTTTTTCCTAGTAACTATAAAAACTTCGATTTTCTGTTGCCTGAAGATGACTTAATATAAGTCGAAATGTCGCAAATAGAAAAATAAGGAGTTTTTGTATGAATGACCTTATCCTACCAAAAGTAACTGAAGTTCATCACAGTAGGTCAAAATCCTTTACAAAATAAACGCAGAGAAATTCCACATGTCCACCCTAAGGGTACGGATACACGCTGAATTACGTCAGACAAAAAGAATTTTGCCTAACCAGGATGGGTGCTGACCAAATCCATAATTGCGGAAATAGCCAAAAAACACTCCCATGCCAAAATGGTAAAATGATGGGCAGAATTACAAGGATGTCGATTTGCTTCAAGCAAGGCATGGCAATATCCAAGATTTACTTTGCGATGATCAGGTCAAACCTACGACCTACGTTTCATAGTACAAGTCCTGACTGGCCACTGTCAAGTCAGGAAACACCTCCACATTATGGGGCATTATGGGGGGTGACACACCGATAATTAGAATGTGATGTAAGTGCCCAGAGTTATCCTCTATTAGATAGTGTGTGTTCGGCGAGTCTTGACCTACACCACCAAACAAGAATGTACCCAGGCCAACACCAGGTTCTAATGAGCAACCGGGCCCTGCCAAGGAGTGACTCCTTCAAGCTGTTAGGAGTTAACATTACAGAAAATCTGATCTGGCACGAACACGTTGCGTCAATTGCAACAGCTGCTGGTAGAAAGCTTGGCTACCTATTTAGAGCCAGGAAGTACTTCTCACCATGTAACCTCCTCACGCTATATAAAGCCCAGATAAGACCTGGCCTGGAGTATTGCTCTCATGTCTGGGGTGCTGCTGCCCCTACTACTCTGTCTATATGCCGTGCAGAGAAGGGCAATACGACTAATTGGCGACCTGGCCTTAACGCGCCACCTACAGCCACTTTCTCACCGGCGCCGGCGTGTTGTTGGTGACCTCTCGCTCTTATACCGATATTCAAACGGAATCTGCTCCTCTGAGCTATCCTCTATCGTTCCGCCGCTCACCGCTCCTATTAGATGCACCCGCGCGACCGCTGCATCTCATCCCAAGGCGGTCGTTCTTCATTCCCAGAGTATCCAAGGCTAGGAATGGGCTGCAAGGAGATGTATTTATTGGGCCTGCGGGTATTGGCCCATTCAAATCCCGCGTTAACAAACTTCCTCTAACATAACCCTTTCACAGCAGCCGCGATACTCTGGTATTTAGGCTCTGCCTACGCGTTCTGCTCAGTTATATAAAAAACACTGCCCACGTAAGAGCGGTGTCTCCAAGCGACTTGTCCACCTTCCTAAAATTGGCAGGATGGACGATGACCTGAGGAAACGACTCCCTGTGGGGATGCACAATGTGTCAGTTGTAGCCTGAGTGTAGTGTGACTACTCACCTTCCACCAGATACAGAAATAGTTTGCTTGCGTGCCTGACCCTTTTACACCCCTGAACAGAGAGTCGGATCTCTGCTCGTTGTTTCTCTTTGCTGCAAACTCTGTCAAATGTGTAGATTTACTTGCACTTGTGTCTTGTACCTCCATTTTCAAGAACAAATTAGAATGTGAATGTGCTTTTTTCTCCATGTTTCAAAAAATAGCGTCAAGTGTCTTGACTTAGCACTTCCTACATTATCGGTGCTAACAAAAAATCCCTACACCATACTCAACAAAAAAATATACAATGACCAGAGACCTAAAACATCTAAAACGAAGTCTGAGCAGTTTTTTATTTTTAGTTTTTGATTATTGCTGCACTGACACGATTTCTAAAAACCAAGCTATTCCCATCTTCGCCATGGTAATAATACTGTGTCAAAATGTCATTAAAATCCATTCAATAATGTCCAGGTTACACAATGCAGAACGATTTAAAGCAATACTCGAATATATACATCTCAGAAAGTCCCTTGGTTTCTGTAATAGGTAAGGCAATGTTCGGATGGACCTAAAAAAGGGTATTATGTTGCACGGGTCAATGGACAGCCTATTATGAGTACAACAAAATTTTCAATTTTATAACCCCCCCCCCCCCCTCCCCATCAGTCCGAATTTCAGCCCCACCCAAAAAAAAAGCGAAAAATGGTCAGGAACCCCTATAACGCCTAAAAGCGAAGTTTGACGAATATTTGGAATTTTTCGTGTTTTGCTAACTACACCGCCGCTCATGCACCGATTTTCAAAATTATAGCAGTATTCTACTACGACCCCACAGCATGTCACTACCCAAATTTCATCACAATCTATGAAGCGATTATTGAGAATAAGAGGCTACAAAAACGACAACAGACAGACCGATGGAAATGAGTGACGTGGATTTTTGTTATTTAGATATCATACAGAGCCCAATAAGCGTATTATTACAATATTGATTATTTAGTATCGGTTTGGGAAGTAAAGACGCTAAATCGAATTGTAACTTTTGGAACTGCAATAACGGCTGTGACTTAGTTTGATCACAGGCAGACCATTCCTTATTACATAATAATATACCCATGAAATGTTTCGCGTCGTAAATGCTTCAGAGTAAAATAGTTTTATATATTGTAGTTTTATGGGATATTTCCTACTGACACCTATATCTTTTATTAGACCATTATTAATATCGAAAGCAGTTTTAAATTGCGGAAACGCGCCAAAATTCCTTTTAAAAAGATACCACCTAAATTTTTTTCTGAATTAGCGATTGTTGAAAATAAAAGTGCCGTAATTTTTTTGGCGAACAGTTTGGCCTTTTTCCAGACTTTTATATATTGTATATCAATCATGTATTACAAATATTAATTTGTCACATTTCGTTGAAGAAATAAAGACGCTCCTTTTGTAGCCATTTTCCAAGAAAATTATTTTGATAGTCAAACTTTATTTTGGTCTTTCCAAGCTTACTTCATATTGAGTGAGTAGCTAAAAGGGCTTACGTCCTGTATGTTTGTTTGTGAGATTGTAACTCTCCTTTGGATTAAGAGGTCGGACCAAATACTGAACGCTCAAACTCTGCTGCGAAAACGATTTTGACGGCTTCAAAACCGTCGGACCAGCGGTTATATCCGCTGACTAAGAGATGGCGCAGGCATCTTAAAGTTTGTTAATATGACAGAGAGACGTAGCGGCAAGAGCTTAAAAGGCGTGACATCCAACTGTTTGTGAGTTGGTATTTTTGTGAAATTTATTCAGGAAAGTCGAAAGTTTTAATTATCGTTTATGAAGTAACAGTGATGGTTGTGCTATGAATATTGATCTTCTTCATTATACAGAGTATTAATAAATACAGTTGAAAAAAAAAACAAAAAAAAAAACACGCATCCAAAGAACATTTAATTTACTTGATAAATTAAAAATAATTTTGAAAATAAGCTTAATACAATGAACGGAAAATACTAGTATAATTGTGAAAAAAGGGTAACATTAAAATTATTTTTAACTGTTTGGTCCGATGTTCTTCAAAAGCATGTTTTTACATTATTTTTAAACTATATTTATACAGGGTTATTCACGTTATTCGACACGGAGTACTATGGCTAAAGTATTTGATAGAAAAGAAAATAATAATTTGGGATGGATAGAGACCCATAAAGGCTACATTTTAAAAATATTTTCATGTTATACAGGGTGTCCCAAAAGCACGAAATATATCAAAGTTATGTTTTTTTAAATGGAATACCCCCTATATTATTGCATATTCTGATTCCCTGATGAATTCTATTGTGACTTTATGTATCATACATGGGACTTAAAGCGAACCGTTTAGGTGTAAATCACCATTTTCGGTATAAGTAGATACCAGAAAAAAATTGAATATCGCAGAGATTATAAAATTTGGAAGACTGTGACTTTGCCGTATTACTAAGCATAAAATGCGTCAGCTTTGATGAGACTGTCAAATTTAAAATACGTTTATGCTTCGAGAAATCGGTCGATGAATTAAGGAAACTTCGAACAGCGATAACTTGATTTTTTCAAATGGGAATGCCTAATTTTTTTTATACGGTTAACAGGAGAATTTGATAACCTTTCTAATGATATAAGGCTGCGAATATCAATCTCTGGTAGTTTTCGTTTAATTTTAAATTTTCCAACAAATCGGCGTTTTTCAATTTGCCTACCTATAAGCAACGTAGCAGGCCATGAAATATAAACAAAAACCTGTTCAGGTAGAAGAAAACAACTAACTTAGCTGGAAAATACACACGAACTAGACTAAGGGGACAAGATTATAAAAATTACTCACAACAAACAAAGTCTAACCAGAAACAACGGCAGTAACATATCTTTGGTCAAAGAGAAGCTGGAGTATGACAGAAATGGATTTTTTCACGGCCTACTAGCTACTGCAATGTACTAGAGATCGGCAATTTCCAAAACCATTAAAAATTTTGAAAAATTTACTACTAGAGAATGTTGTAAGCAGTTTATTATTTTCATAATAAAATTTCACATTTAATGATATAAAAAAGTATGCAATTCTGTCAAACCTCAAGTCAAAAGTACCTCTGACTGGAGTTCTGAAAATTCTTCAGTACCTATTAGCAATGTCGCAGAAAATGAAGAATGAATGATTTGTCAGTATTCCTTTTTTGCAATATTGCTAACAGATATTGAAAAATAGGAGGGCTCCAGTCAGAGGTATCGACAAATTAGTACTTTTTTACACCATTACATATTATTGATAGTTGCGTGCTGGAGCAACAGTCGCTGGTTGTTTCTGTTTCGTATCAGGGTTTTTAATTGTCTTGGAAATTTTTAACCTCTAGTAAGTTGCGGTAACCAGTAGACTGTAAAAAATATCTATTACTGCCATACTCCAGCTTCTCTTTGACCTTAGAGATGTTATCGCAGTTTTTTCTGGGAGAGTTGATCTGTTGTAAGGAATTTTTATAATCTTGTCCCTTTAGTCTAGTTAGTGTGTACTTTTCAGCTAAGTTAATTGTTTTCTTGTACCTGAACAGGTTTTTGTTTATATTTCATGGCCTGCTACGTTGCTTATAGGTAGGAAAATTGAAAATCGCCGATATGATTGAAAATTTAAAATTAAATGAAAACTACCAGAGATTGATATTCACAACCTTATATCATTAGAAAGCTTATCAAATTCTACGTTTAATCGTATAAAAGAAATAAGGCATTCCCATTTGAAAAAATCAAGCTATCGCTGATCGAAATTTCCTTAATTCATCGACCGATTTCTCCAGGCATAAACGTAACTTAAATTTGACAGTCTCACCAAAGCTGACGCATTTTATGTTTAGTAATACGGCAAAGTCACAGCCTTCCATATTTTATAATCTCTGCGATATTCAATTTTTCCCTGATATGTACTTATACCGAAAATGGTGATTTACACCTAAACGGTTTGCTTTAGGTCCCATGTGTCATACATAAAGTCACACTAGAATTTACCAAGGAATCTGAATATGCAATAATATACGGCGTGTTCCATTAAAAAAAACATAACTTTGATACATTTCGTGTTTTTGGGACACCCTGTATAACATGCAAATATTTTTAAAATGTAGCATTTATGGGTCTCTATCCATCCCAAATTATTATTTTCTTTTTTGTCAAATACTTTAGCCATAATGCTCCGTGTCGAATAACGTGAATAACCCTGTATATACGTTGAATATTTTTGAAACTACGTATTTTCAAAATTAGTGTGTACATCTATACGAGAGACGTATTGCATTAATCTAATTGAATCTATATTTTAGTAAGATTGTCCAGAAAAAGCAGACTAAAGCGTTTTATGACTACGTACTACTTCAGCAACTGTAAACGTCCAACGAAAAAAAAAATAATAAATTTCTGATACTTTAATGAATAATTTATAGAGCATTAGTATTGCCAAATAACAGCCAAAATAGAGGAAAACATAAAGAAAGTTACTGCATCCATATAGAAGCCACGAGCGACGTTTATTAGATACAGAGAAAAACAAGCGAGGGTAAAGACTTTAGGGGTCAGTGCTCGTCGTCAACATATTATTGGATGAGGTGAGTCTGCTTGGAGCAAAGCCAGAATGTAACGGATCCCACAAAAAATCATGTCAACCGGCATTTGTGGAGCTTTTGCTTACGGAATGTTGGAATTATAATATAATAAAATGGGTGTTATGATGCCGGAGTATTTAGCACAAAACGAAATGTATCAGAAATCCTTTTAGTTTCGTTTTTATACGCTTTACAGGTTGCTATTCAATTTTTTTTTTTGAGGGCTTCAGATTGAGGTCAGTGAAGGTGAAGGGTCGAGTAATTTTTCAGATATGGTCTAGCTTTGCCCATATATCTTAAAAGAAAAATGATAGTATATATAACAAGCAAACTACTAACTGGATTGTAATGAAATTTTGATACTACTACCGCTATGGTGACAGAAATTTTGGTTGAGAATTGTATCACTGACAGAAAAATAATAAATAAAAAACCAAAACGGTCAATTTAGTTTTCTCTTTTTTACTTCCCACACCGATAGGATGGGAAGTATTGTGACCGCAAACATTTTCGATTTTGAGATAATACGCTTTTTATGCGGTCTGTCTTTCTGTCTGTTGGCATTTTTCTAGCCTCGATTAATCTTAGTAACCGCTGTGGTGAAATTTGGGTAGCGATATGCTGTTGGGTCGTTGTTAGTAATGCTGTAAAAGAAAAAATATCAAATATTCCTCAAACTTCGTTTTTAGGCGGTTTAGGGGTTTCTAATCGTTTTCTACTTTTTATTTGGGTGGGGTAAAATTGGGGTGGTTGGGGGTGCGCATTGACATGTGAAAAAATGATGTAACGGCATAATACACTTCTTTAAATTCAGCTGCTTGCTTATTACAGAAAACGACTACAAATTTTCTGATGTAACCATAATGAGCATTGCTTTAGATTGTTCTGTATTGTGTAAAGTGGAAGCTATTGAATTGATTTCAATGAAATTTCGGCACAGTATTATTACCTTCGCGGGGATGGAAAATTCGTATGGTTTTTAGAAATCATGGCAGTGGGGCGCAGCAATAATAAAAAACCAGAAATATGAAAATACTTGATGTTTTTTCAATGAAAAGTTGAAGATCCATCACCGCTGGCTAAATTTGAGGAGGCGTTTTATTTTATTTTGTTATACATAATTATATAGAACTTATTTGATTCGGCTATCCGGGCTCTGACATAAAACAGTTGATGTTCTATTATTAACCAGAAAATATGCCATGTCGGCAATGTAATTATTCAAAAAAGAATATTAGATACTGTTTTAATGCTTTTCTATTTTTTATTTTGAGGTGCAAGAATTTTTTTTTGATTTGAAACCCATTTTTTGGTTTCTGGAGTTATAAGTCACGTGTTGAATACTTATCCACAAAATTTAAAAACTAGATTTTTTCCTGTTACCTATTATATCAACTTTGAAAAAAGATTTTTTGGTTGGAAAAAGATATCGTAAATAGTATTGACGTCACACATTTTTGATTAGTTATCATTTAGCTGTATATTATATTCTCGTTTAAATTATCAATTTGGTGAGATAAGTAATAGTATTTTTTAGATTTCCTTATTTTTATTCCGTCTCAATTTGATAAAACTTTCCAGTAACCCAAAAATGTAGACTATATCAATATCGCAAATTTTATATGCTTAAAAAATGATGATATCATTTATGTAGCGTAAATATTCAGGGTTACAAAATATGTCTGGAATATTCCAAACGAACTTTGAAAACAAAAAAATTGATTTATTTACTGCCCACGCATTTAAGAGCTATGTGTAAAAAAAAGCAAACAACTAAACACATTCGATTTTTTATGCATATACACAAGAATAGATGCAAATTCAGTCAGGTGTGAATAATACATTTTGCTAGTCAGTGCCATTCTCATGTTCCCTCTTTATCACATCAATTTGACCACTTCTCCACACGTTCTGGGTATTGACAAGCATTTCCGAAAAACGGAATTCATCTACCTCTCCACCACCCCAATTTCTATATGGACTTCCTAATAACACACCCCAAAAAATTATGAGGAACTCCCAAGATGCCTAAAAATGTAATTTGGTTAAGTTCTGAAGTTTTGATTATGACTCCGCTAATGCAACAAATTAAAACAATGTAGAATAGCCCACAGAATATCACACCCCAAATTTCATCAAACTCGGTACACCTGTTACTGAGGTTACGAAATTACAAGAATATGTGATAGCTTTCTCTTGTTGCATGATGCGAAAAGAAAATCGCAGATACGTCTTTAAAGGTAATGTTTGGGGTAGGTTTGTACAGTATAGTATATAATAATAATAATAATAATAAAATCGTCTTTATTTCCAACGGTACAATACCTTAGAGTGAGTGTGATAGAGGCGAAGTTTAGCTAAAGCTACTCTTACACTTAACCTCCAACACAGTATATAAAAGGTGTAAGAAAAAATACAAAAGAAACACAAAATGTAAAAATACAACGATTAGCAAATAAATGTTGCACAAAACAACCTAGATAACTATATAAAAGACCAGCGAATAAATTTATGGAAAAAACACATATCTATCTGCACACAACTATCTGCACATATCTATCTACTTACACAAACTGATTCAGAAACTAATGTGTCATAGGAATTAAAGGGGTGCCTAAGATAAAAGATTTAACTTTCCTTTTGAAACTTAGTAATGGCAAGGGTTTCCAGGTACTATCAATACTGTTATAAAATTTTACAGATAAATATGAAAAGCAGTTTTTGAAGAGGGTAGTTCGATGGTAAGAAATACAGAGACTATGTTGATCCCTCAAGTGCCTACTATGAGTATCACAACGAAAAATAAGTTTTGTCTCGCAAGTTTCTGGGTTTTAATTTCATCATAATACGATAGACAAAAACTATATATTGGTATTTGATGAGGTCAACCATTATCATCCAATTTAGTCTGACGAAGAATTCCGAAACATGGTCAAAATTTTTTAAACTAAAAATAAATCGGAGACAACTGTTTTGAACAATTTGGATTCTATTCTTAGTTTGCTCGTTGATAAAATAAAAATAGACGATACTGCAATAGTTGAAGACAGATAGTACCAAGGCCTCAGATAGCTTTTTGCGCATTTTAAAATTTAAAATATGTCTGTGTGCGTATAACGTTCTTAATTTTAAATATGTTTTTTGCATTAAACATTTTTATTTGAGCAGTGAATTTCAATTGATTATCTATTGTTACGCCTAATATTTTTATTGAATCTTGAAACTGGAGTTCTTGGCTACCGATGTTTAATTTCAAAACTGGTTGTATATGCTGCCTCTGATTTTCTGGACAAAAAAGTATTACACTTGATTTTGCTGGATTTACTGATAAATTATGATCTGTAGAGTATTTGATAACCTGCGCAATATCAGGTTGAAAATTTTCTTTTGCGTACTGAATATCTTCAGGGCGAAAAGTATGAACTATTTGAGTGTCATCAGCGTATGAATGAATTTCTGAAAAAGTACTATGTTTGGGCAAATCGGCAATGTAGATCAAAAACAACAAGGGACCTAAAACCGACCCCTGAGGTACTCCAGAAGGAACAGGTTTCATCTCAGACCTCATTCCTTTAATGCACACACATTGTTGTCGATTTATAAGGTATGATCTAAAGAAATTTTGAGACCTATCATCAAAGCCACAATATCTTAGTTTTGCGCACAACAGTTCGTGATTCATTTTATCGATTTTTTTTGAGGTAGTCGTAGACAGCTTACGAGTACAAAGTCCCTCCGCCAACCTCCGCATCACCCAAATTTTACACATTTCAACAAAAACAGCCCCAATTTAAAAAAATAGCGTGGTTACTGAGTTTATGCTGTTAGGAAAACGGAGACGGATAGACAGACAATAATACACTTTCACTATCGAAATAACTATTACAAAAGAATTATTATTACAAAAGAAATGGACATCCGAGTGGAAAGCTTTACTGATCTTACTAGGTATACCTTCATCTAGCCTATATGCCCCGTATATACTAGCACGACGTTATTAGTATTCAGAGGAATTATATCTAGTATAGTGAAGATTGAAAATTGGACAAGATTGAGTATAATACCATCCAGTTCATGCTGATATTGTGAGTGTGAAGGTGACATTTTCTGGCTGTTCAAAAACCATTACGCACTGCAATTATCTGTAGTCTAGTTTTATTGGATGAGGCGTTACTGTTTCCATGAACACATTACATCAGTGGTTTCCAACTTTTTGTACCCGGGCCCCCCTTTAAAAAAATTGTTGCGCCCCCTTAATTTTTCTAGCAATCTAATTTCATAAATACTCAACTGATATTATAATTTATTCAATAGGCTACAAAATAATATACAATATTACCTAAAAATATACATAAAAAAATAATTATTCATTATAAGAAATAATAATTTTAAATGCAATACATACAAATCTTACAGAAATACACAAAAAAGAATATATAATTAATATTAGCTGAAGTTATTTTTCGGCACAAATTTTCTGAAATCATTGAAGAAATCGCATTCTCAATTTCTTTTTTGAGTCACTAAGCGTGATCGATACTTCGTTTTCAAGACAGCTTGTGTAGAAAAACCAATTTCACATAGGTAAGATCCTACAAATGGCAGTAAAATGTCTAAAGCGTACGAAAATCGTCCTTTACTCGTAGCCAAAACATTATTATTTTGGAAACAGCTGCATGCCCCCTTGCAACAGTCTCGCGCTCCCCTATGTTGGAAACCAGTGAATTATGTACTCTGACTTTACGCAGGAAAGACGACGTCTGTCAATTTATTGTATTCATCACGAATCCAGATATTAAAATACGAGTTGTTATATAGCTACTACCTTTGTTCAATATTACCCCCTTATCGTGGCCTAATTCTTGTGCGTGCGTGTTAAAATGAAAATGCTTTAATGGGCCCTTAGGTGAGATGCGTGTGGCCCTGTGTAATCCCTTATCTTAACTTTGGGTATAGTTCATTCTATCTACTTCATCACCTCATTTGCGACCGGTACCTCTTGCTTGCTGAATACATATTAGCATTTTATTCTCTATCCCATAAGTTCCTCTAAACTAGACCATTACGATTGCTTCCAAGTCTTTTAAAAAGTCAAAAAATTTTATTCGGTTTTCTATGAAAGTGGAATTCCGTATACTGGATAACTTGAAGGTGGTGATTACAAATCCGGCGGATGTTTTATGTTTCTGGATCGCAGGATGAATATCAAAATTTTCCGACACCCTTGATTTCAAGTTTTACCCCAGAAAGTCTAAAATCCTGATTCGGTTTACTATAAAACTGAAATTCCGTATCCTGGATAACTTGAGGCTCGTGATTACAAATCCGGCCGATATTTCATGTTCCTGGATCGCAGGACCAATATAAAAATTGTCCGACACCCTTGATTTCAAGTTTCACCCCAGAAAGTCTAAAATCTTTATTCGCTTTACTTTGAAACTGAAATTCCGTACCCTGGATAACTTGAGGTTGGTGATTACAAATCTGGCCGATGTTTTATGTTTCTGGATCGCAGGACGAATATCAAAATTTTCCGACACCCTTGATTTCAAGTTTCACCCCAGAAAGCCTAAAATCTTTATTCGGTTTACTACGAAACTGAAATTCCGTATCATGGATAACTTGAGGCTCGTGATTACAAATCCGGCCGATGTTTCATGTTTCTGGATCGCAGGACGAATATAAAAATTTTCCGACACCCTTGATTTCAAGTTTCACCTCAGAAAGTCTAAAATCTTTATTCGGTTTACTATGAAACTGAAATTCCGTATCCTGGATAACTTGACGCTGGCGATTACAAATCCTGCCGATGTTTTATGTTTCTGGATCGCAGGACGAATATCAAAATTCTCCGACACCCTTGATTTCAAGTTTCACCCCAGAAAGTCTAAAATCTTTATTCGCTTTACTTTGAAACTAAAATTCCGTATCCTGGATAACTTGAGGCTGGTGATTACAAATCCGGGCGATGTTTCATGTTTCTGGATCGCAGGACGAATATCAAAATTTTCCGACACCCTTGATTTCAAGTTTTACCCCAGAAAGTCTAAAATCTTTATTCGGTTTACTATGAAACTGAAATTCCGTATCCTGGATAACTTGAGGCTCGTGATTACAAATTCGGTCGATGTTTTATGTTTCTGGCTCGCAGAACGAATATAAAAAAATTTCGACACCCTTGATTTCCAGTTTCATCTTGTCTAAAATCTTTATTCGTTTTTTTATGGAAGCAGAATTCAGTATCCTGGATAACTTGATGGTGGTAATAACAGAACCGGCCGTTATTTTAACTTTCAGTCTCGCAGAGCGAAGATCAAAAGTTTCTGAAACCCTCGATATTTATTTTCACCTCAAAAAGTCTAAAACCTTTATTCGGTTTTCTACGAGAATGAAATTCCGTATCCTGGATAACTTGAGGGTGATGATTGCAAAAAAGTCAGTTAGAAGGTATAGCACACAGACTATTAGATTTCGGGAATTTTTGGGTTACCCAAAATGGTTCATTTTGAGGTTTCATGCCTAAAAGGTAAAAACATATAAATGTTTTCAAAATTGCACGTTTTGATTTTGATCACAATGCGAGCGGCCTTGTGCGTTGCGAACTTGCTCGACGCTACCTGACGGTGTAGTAGGTAAAAGCAAACTTTACGGAATAAATATAAGTTGGATCACTCTCCGTCGGCACTTTGAAGATCTCACATCAAAGCGATGCCGCGGCCGCACGCGCAAGTTAGTTTTTGCGTTGGTTTTTGCCCAAGTACGAGGGTCTTTTAGCGGGGACTTGCTAACGCCAGGGTTTAACGTATATACGAGGGTCATTGAAAGACTATGTATTGACAGCCGATTTAGACATACAAATATAACGTTTATTTGGTAATACACTAGGTTACATAAATGGATATCAAAAATAAAACCTAGTAAAACTATTACTAATGAATCTCAAATGATTTCGCATGTTGTAGCTGTTTCGTAGATAAGTAAAAATTGGTTCAAAGGTGCTGTAGTATTTTTACTTTGACGTTTTGTTTATTTGGCTTATTTTTGAGACCACAGCTTATAAAATTTATGGTATAGTATATACGACCTCGTATGTACAATTTTAAAAGATAGTCATGTGCCAATGCTTTACATGGACGTGAATAAATTATTATAGACATTTTACTTTTCAGTGTCATTCCAATTGCTACTGTAGAAACTAAATTGTTAAAGTTATCAATAAAAATATTTCCGAGCTCTAAAATATAATTCAGAATGTCTCTGGGTGGTGTGGTAGGACCACCGAATGAATATTTTGTCTCACTATACGCTTTTAGCGTCATACAATCCTTTATCTACCTGTAGGCCTCGAATTAATCACGTTAGACGTGTGCTAGTTTGTTGGAGTTGTTTTATCGGGTGGAACACAGAAAAACACAAATGTACAGGGTGTCCCTTTAATAATTTTGAATCGGATGTCACGTGACCAAAAACAAATACCCCATTGGGTATATAATTCTCCACTACTGCCCAGTTCCGACATATTGCTTGTCTTAATCGTCGTGAAACATGTATTTATATCCTTTATATTTCAAGGTTTACCACAAAATAAGGATGGATCTGATTGTCATTTTCCATCCGTTAATAAATTTAATTGATAAAATCAAACTTCTGAAAATATTTATCCATTTCCTGCAAACAAACCCGAGATAACAAAATCCGATATTTTTGAGACACTGTATACACTTCGCGTTAAACACGTTCAACCACTACTTTGCGCCGCCCCGTATCTCCCGGCTGACGTCGGTACCCTGCTACCGGTGTACCGGGGTGACGGAGCAAGGGGCAGGCTTCTTTGATATTTTTGCGGAGTGATCCAACTTATATGTATTCCGTAAACTTTGGTAAAAGTAAGGATAATTCCTGGATTGTTTGCCCTCGCTGCGATCGCGGCAACCCCGACAAGAGGGGGTAGCAGACCGGAGCGTGGAGCGCGCTGCCGATCCATATCCACTTTCGCTTTCCATTATTTCTTCTATTTTCCGGCGTGTCAGTGTATTTTCGTCTGCTGTCTAGTTTGTTTGTCAATATTGCACCAGATTTGGGGCTGGAGGACAAGTCACGTTGATGAGCCGGCGTCTCTTTTCTGCGTCAACATGGGAGATCTTATCTTTGGCATCGACGGTAATCATCTGTTTTGATTCGAATGCATGATTGTACAACTCGTGGCTTATTGTCGTAGGTTATAGTTGGTCGATTTGCATGCTTTGTGACTTTTGGTCTTGCTGATGTCGGTGGGAAAGGTTTTATGCTATAGAATAGTTACCGGCTCGGTCGATAACTCCACTACTGTAGAAGATAGCGAAAAAAGTTGTATATAAAAGTTGTAGCCACGGATATGCTCCTTGCGCAGAAAATATTTAGATTTATACAGGGTGATCCATAACTACGTGGTGGTGCAAACATGCATTTTTTTAAATGAGACACCCTATATATTATTCCGCATTCAAATTCTACTAATGATTTCTATTCTTCAAATATAGGTTATTGTTACATTATACAGGGTATTTCAAAAGTTATGACCATTTTTATATCCAAATTTGGGTCAAATGAACGTACTGTATATCAAAAAGTAATGAATCAAAAATTATTTTTTATACATGAGAAGTTAAAAATATCCTCTAGTTTTAAAATCGGCTATAAAAAAAGCTCCTGATGCATATTCGTATACAGGGTGATGTAGAATGCAAAATCTAGACTTTCTTTTTTTAAATGTAACCCCCAATATTTTATTATACCAAAGAATTGCTTTTAATATGCTCTTTCATCTTTGTATAGAACTTGTACCTACATCCATCAGTTTCCGAGATATTTCGACTTCTCGGTAAATTTAAAATATAGCTTCTATTTGTGTACTGAAATTTATTTCTTTTGAGAAAGTACTATCTAATTTGTTATTTATTCAACGAACAACTAAATTATAAGGTCATGATACTATTAAAGCCTAAATTATCGAGATAATAAAGTCAAGTATTCTGAGGAAACAATTTTGTAATTTTGTAGGCATGATGCATAATTATCAAGCAGATTTATCAGGTTAGGCTTTGAAAAATTGGCAGTTTTCATAACCTGCTCAAGAATATATCAACTATGATCAGCAATATCCAGAACGGAGGCACTGTAAAACTAAAGCGCTTAAAAGATTGAAGAATCGTTTTATTTAGACTGTGTCGTTTAATATTTCATAGCCTACCTGATACATCTGCTTGATAATTATGCGTGTTTTCACTTGATCAAGTACTATTATGACCTTATATTTTTGTTGTTTGTTAAGCACAAATAAAATTTGATTGTATTTTCGCAAAATAAATAAATTTTAGTAAACAAATAGACGGTATATTTAAAATTTGTAGAAAAATCGAAATATATCAGAAACTAATGAATGCAGCCATAATAGGTGCTATACAAAGATAAAAGGGTATATTAAAAGCAATTCTTTGGTATAATAAAATATTGGATGCATAAAAAATAATTTTTGATTCATTACTTTTTGATATACAGTACGTTCATTTGACCGCGATTTGGATATAAAAATGGTTCATAACTTTTGAAATACCCTGTATAATGTAGCAATATCCTATATTGGAAGAACGGAAATCATTAGTAGAATTTGAATATGACATAATATAGAGGGTGTCTCATTTAAAAAATGCATGTTTGCGTCACCACGTAGTTATAGGTCACCCTGTATAAATCTGAATATTTTCTTAGCAAGGAGCATATCCGTGACTACAACTTTCATATACAACTTTTTTCGCTATCTTTTGCAGTTGTGGAGTTATCGACAGAGCCGGTACTAAAAACTCACCCTGTAGATTAAATTGTGATACGGAGAAACGCTGAAAATATGTGATGTGTTTCACTGTGTTTAAAAGCATCGTAAGACTCAGATTCTTACCATGGGTTCCGTGGCTTCGCGTAAACTGGCTACAAGCTTTTGAGTACAATAATAAAATATGCATATTTTTTCATAACTATATTGACATCAACGATATTATTCCTCTATCATCTCACTTCGAATTCTGAGATTTAATCTTGCATTTTAAATACCGGTTCAAACAAAAACTTAGTTGTAATTAAGAACGTACTATAGGGTCTATCATATCATATATTTAAATCATTTTTTTTGTACGTCATCTCCGAAAACTCACCTCCAATTTTTTGCTTTCAAAACTCCCCATAAGTTTTCCTACATATGTAAAGGAGAACCCTTTTTTATTTAAAATCTTGTGGTACCTTTGATGTTATACGCAAACCATTGTTTTCGTAGAATTTGTTCGATGCCTAATATTTTTGCAAAAAAAAAAGAACAAGAACAAAATGGGTTTTTAAGCCTACTGAATGAGTTATCATACCATGCTTAAGAAAAAAAATGTATTTTTTATCCTTTTTTATTACTTCCCACGCCGATAGCTGCGGGGAGTATTATGATCGCCAAAATTTTCGATTTTGAGATAATACGCTTTTTGGGCGTATTATGATGTCTACATAACAAAAATCTATATCACTCATTCCCGTCGGTCTGTCTGTCTGTTTGTCTGTGTGTCTGTTGGCATTTTTCTAAATTTGGGTAGTGATATGTTGTGGGGTCGTAGTAGGTAGTGTTCCTATAATTTTGGAAATCCTTGTCGGGGGGGCGGAGTAATTAGCAAAAAATTGAAAATTTCAAATATTCCTCAAACTTCGTTTTTTAATAGTCGTTTAGGGGTTCGTGATCATTTTCTACTTTCTTGGGTGTGGGTGCATTTGGGGTGGTTGGGGGGGGTGGGGCGGTTGAAAAACTGGAAAATTTGTTGTATTCATAATGGGCTGTCCATTGACCTGTAAATGAAAAACCTAACGATCGAATACACTTTTTTAGGTCCATCCGAACATTGCCTTGCTTATTATAGAAACCAATAAACTTAGAATTTGTGATGTAAACATACGAGTATTGTTTTAAATCGTTCTATATTGCGTAACGCGACAATTATTGAATTGATTTTAATGAAATTTTGACACAGTATTACTACCGTGGCGAAGATGGAAAACGCGTTTGTTTTGGAAAAATCGTGTCGGTGGCGGCGCAGCAATAATAAAAAAACTAAAGATATGAAAACACTTCAAACTTTGTTTTTAGGCGTTTGAGGGGTTCCTGATCATTCTCTACTATTTTCTTGGGGGGTTGTAAAACTGGAAAATGTATTGTATTCATAATGGGCAGTCCATTGACCTGTGAATGAAAAACCTAGCGGCATAATACACTTGTTTAGGTCCATTCGAACTTTGCCTTGCTCATTATAGAAACCAATGTAGAAACCAAGGGACTTAGAATTTGTGATGTATAGATACGAGTATTGTTTTAGATCGTTCAATACGCAAAAACTGAGTTTAAGAAACATTAAGAAAATGTAGAAGCGAATGTACATTTTTGTAAATTCTTGAAAATATAAAAAAACCAGTGATATAAAATAATTAAGGGACGTTTAGGGTACAAATCTATTGAAAAAATATCTTCGAAATTGGCTTATCTAAATGCACACAAAGTTTGGCCAACCTTCCGGCAGACACCCCATATACCTCAAATTATTCAATTTAATAGAGCCTTAAGTAATTGAAAAACTAAATTAAAATGAAAAGTACGTCCAGAATCAATGGAATTTTTACTTCCTGTATCACTCGAAGTGTAGCTCATAACTTCTCTTTCACTTCTATAAACAATAAACCAATATATGATGAATACATGTATACAAACTATGATATTCTTAACAAAGCAGATAAAACAATGTAGTTTTATAATGTAGAAAATGACGTTCAAATACTATAACACTGAAATAAGATATGAATGAATGAATGGAGTATTGTTTATTTATCAAGCGATAATAATATGTTGCACTAGACATTGTCTAAAATAAAAACAGGCTAACATCATTTTCGTATACAAATTGTTTTGTGTGTGCTTCAAAGTGTTTCCTTAACTTATTGATTAAAATATCAAAAGCTTTTTAATGCAAAAAAGTTATGAATGATTTAAAGATCTAGATATTTTTTGTTGTCAGGATATAATTTCAAGGGAAGTCATGTTTTTTAAAAAATAAATAGTAAAAAATGGTCAGTTTTATTTACAACACATATTTCAAAATATTTTAAACAATTCAAGCCATCTTAGACACTTTCAAAATTCATCTTTTAAATGGAGTTTAAAATGCTCATTTATTATCGATGGAAATTTATAGAAACATAATATAGAAATTGTATAAAAGCATCATCAACAAATCTATGTCATTCAGGATATAAGATGTGTGAACTACTTTATTTTAATCAACGATACTGGCCATAGCGCCACTGCATTACCTCACAGCAAGCTGGAGGTTATATTTAGAAAGTACGAAAAGTATAAAAAGTCTTTTATACGCCGAGTGGTGGCATATAATGAAAAAAGTTTCAGGTCAAAGGTATCGTTAGCGGCACACTTGTTCTGCGACATATATGTTCTATTTTTTTTTTGTCATCTCTTTCCTTCTGCATTATGACTTTTGTTAGAAAATTCTTCAGTTTCGGAAGAAATCTGCGTCTGATTTGCGTTAAACCCGCGGTCGACGATTGTACGAGATATCCTCAGGACACTATGACGACTGAGCCTACCATTAGCACTTAACTAGCTTGCACATAAACTCAAACTTCATTCACAATGTGAACCGATCTGCGATAAACGAGTTTGATATTTAGGTAGCTATGGCTTGAAGTTTTAAAATTTTAGAGGTGCGTGATAGTGGTGGTTTAATAAATTGAAAGAAAAAAATTAAAAATATTTTATTTAAATGTCCTAAAAAAGCAGAAAATAAAATTTTGCTTTAAAATTTTAACTATCAACTTATAGCCTGATTATACACAACTGATCATAAACTATTTTGGCGAGAGTTACCTGTGTAAATAAACTAGTACATATTTAATTGAGTAACTTAGTCTGCTAAGTTTAATTTTTTTAAAATTCCTGTTTAATTAAATACTTATCCATAGATACTTAGGCAAACCTCGCGACAATATTTTATGATCATATCATCATCATAGTCACAATGTCTTAACAGACATGTTGTGAACTCGTAAAATGCATTGAGTCTTGCTGTCACGAATATTATCAGTAGTTTCGAGAACTGTAGCTCGCTATCGTTCGCGATTTACTGTCAGTTCTGTCGCGCTCTTGATACTCATATCCAGCAGCTGTTTCGTTGTATCTACCCAGCGTGTAGGGGAACGGCCACGGCGCCGCCCACTCGGAGCATGACCCTGAACTACAAGTTTCTCCATATTATCGCTTCTGTGTTTTTGTCCGAAGAAAGTAAGCATTCTTGTCGACACAATGGAGGATAGTCTCTTTGGATTACCGAGCTCATCCAGTATGGAAACGTTAGTTCGATGGGCGGTATCAGGAACTCTCAGCATTCTCCTCCACGTCCACTGAATGATCATATAAATTGAGTATAATGAGGTAATAAGTCAAAATTTTAAAGCAACATTTTATTTTCTTATTTTTGGAGCATTCAAATAAAAGCTTTTTTTAATGCTTTCTTGCTTTTAATTTATCTTTTTTAATTTTTTGTTAGCGCTGGCAAGGTTTCTGAGTCTGTTCATATCTCATTCAACCCATCATTGTTGCAAGGTCGTTTTCCGGTCATTTGCGAACCCTTTCATTTAATACCAATACTATAGGAAAGCATAAAAAAACTTCAAATGTTTGCCATATTGGATTAAGAGTGATATCATATTTTTTAATTATTCTCGGAATGCTCTTTCATTTGATACCCATGTTGCTGAAGCGTATAAAAAATAACTATCCCGCAATCCTGGATGGTCCGCCATGTTGGATTTAGTATGACGTCACAGTATTTTCCGAGTTACTCTCAACAAGTCATTTCATTTGATGCCCAGAAGTGCATAAAAAATAACTATTTTGACATCTTGGATGTTCCGCGATATTGCATTTAGAATGACGTCACTTTATTTTTCGAGTTACTTTCAACAAGCCCTTTCATTTGATACCAAAATTTCAGGTCATACATACATGCATTGCCATTTAGAGACGAATAGCTTTTAAGAAAGGTACTCCATCTGGTATTACTATTCTTATTCACTAGCGGAGTTTTGTGTTTTTTGAATTTTGGACCTTGTAACTCTATATCAAGACACGGGTAGTAAAAAATACTAGTAAACATGAATTCGAAGAGAATCAAACTTTTACGTTAGTAATCCCAATAAACAACAGCACACGAACCCGAAGCACACCTTGGAGTTCTTTTAAAGACGACGGTCGTGAAAGCCTTACCACTTTCATTTTGCCAAATTTCTGTGTAATCTAACCTAATGTGTGCTGTAAGACATGTCGTATCTCAAAAGTTCATTACTGAAAATGAAGCGCAAATTCGCTTAATGAGTCTCGTAATGAGCTTAGCCCAACAGGCGGAGTTTCAAACAAAAAAGCCATATGCTGGAAGAGAGGCAACAGTGCTGTGCCTTGACATGCTTCAGGAGTAATACTATTTCCAGAACCTTCATTACTTATTGAAATTTTAATCTGGTTTTCTGGCAGTCTTGATAGAGGGGCTATTCCGACGAAACACTGTGGTAATACCTCGTGTAGGATAAGGATCAGCAGGATGTTCAGGGCTTACTGAGAATAATCATGGTGATGCAATATACAGTATGTAATACAGGATGTCCGAAAAGGTTCTTACTATTAGAAACAAATATAATTCATTCAATTTAACTTTTATTAAACAGTTTCCATTTTCAGAATTAACTCCAAACTGTGGAAAATCATTTGTGGAAAATTATGTCATCGATATTGCGCACAGTCTCCTCCAAACGAACTCTGAGATTTGTAATCTTGCGGTTTAGAGAAAGTTCTTGTGAAATGCTTCATCATCGTGAGTTTTTGCTGCAACTGATTCAAATTTGTAGAGATTTCAGCGTGCTCTTATCGGGACTTTTGGGGAGATATTACTGATGTTACCATTTTTTGATATAACATCTTTCGACCTGTATAGGAAAATGTGTTAGTGAGCAGTTACCCCATCTTGCTGGAACCACGTGCTTTCATTAAATTCACCAAAATTTTACAATTCTGGTTCCGAAAAACTCTCCAGCATTGCCTTATACCGTTCGGAGTTAACAGTTACTGTATGGTGATTTCCACCTTGGAAACAATGTAGTCAAGTTGATTAACCCAGTACTTCTCACACAACCATTTTATTATTTTTCTATTGCATGAAGCTATTGTCTGAGATCCCCTTGCAACCAAATCAAGACCCGCCCGCCCGCAAAAAAATATCCAACACCAAAAATCTCGTAAACAGTTTCTTGCATCTTTCGCCGCTGGAACTAGGACGACACAGTTTTTGACTTGACGCCTTAGAAACTACAGCTCGAAAAGGTGTAGTTGTAAAAACAGAAAATTCTTATTACGTGCAAGGTGCAGCTGCAGTTTCAACGAACTTAGGATTTCCGTAAAACTGGTTTTTTATATTAAATTTTGTGAGCTCCGCTGACAACATTGTTAAACAAGTTTTGTAGTTAATATATGATGATATAATTGGAAAGTTTGACAGTATAACTTCACCAAAAGCAACCATTTTATAATTTTCTAGGTTATAATAAATTATAATTAGCTATTGGTCATTTAAAACCACGGTGAAATCTGGGGTTGAGTCAAACTCCTCGTAAATGGAGGTTCAATCTTCGATTGACTTTTAAAATATCAAAGGGTGTGTTCAAACCTAGGTTGAAACTCAATCATTCGTCAATGGACATTATAATACCGGCCCTTAACCAAATTTGGGAGCTCATACTAAAATCAGCTACTTTCACTATACATTTTTTTGCCATAAACAGTATCGTTCTTTGGTAAAAGTTAATTCAAAAACATTACTAACTAGCAATTAGCGCTACGATATGTTAAAGCGTGTAAAACTAACAGCAGAATGAAGGTGCTTGCTTACTCCCCAAGAGGGAGATAAATTCAAACATTTGCCTAGAATGCCGGAGACGCTGTTTCGAATCCAGCCGGTACCCTTCATTTTTCCGGTTTTTCTGTGAACCAAATGTTTAACAGTAGAATATCACTACATATTTTACTATATATCAAGGTTTCAGAAATTTAGATATTTGGGTAGCTGGATTACAGAGGACTAGAATTCAGACGTGAAAATAAAACGAAAAATCGATATGGCCTGAACAACATTTTGAAAACACAGTCTGCTGAGCTATAAAGGTCTGAATGCCCAAATAAGATATAGTTTCCTGGTCTTCTGTATGGAGTCGAAGCGTGGATGATGAAGATCAGCACAATTTATAGAATCGAGGCTTTTGAGATGTGGGTGTACCGCCGAATGTTAAGAATGCCTTGAAAAGACCCCCCTATCTTGGGCATATAATAAGGAATAATAAATGTACTCTTCTAAAACTAGTAATAGAAGGCAAAAGAAAGCCGGGGCGAAGACAAAGCTGATGGCTGAAAAACGTCAGAGACCGAACGGAACTGGATTCTCATACTCTACTCAGGGAAGCATAAGATAGGGATAACTGGTCCGGAACCCTCAAATCCTAAAATCCTAAAAAAGGGCATTATGCTGCTAGGTCTTTCTTTCATAGGTCAATGGACAACCTATTCTGAATTTTTTCACCACTCCCCAACCTCCCCAATTTCACCCCCATCCAAAAAAAAGTAGAACATGTTCGGGAACCCCTAAAACGCCTAAAACGAAGTTTGAGGAATATTTTAAATGTTTAGAATTACTCCGCCGCGCATGAACTGATTTTCAAAATTATAGGAGCATTACTGCTTACTAGGACCCCACGGCATATCGCAACCCAAAGTTCATCACAATCCATGCAGTGGTTGTTGAGATTACGAGGCTACAACGGCGCGGACATACAGACAGACCGACAGACAGACAGATAGACTGACAGAAAGACAGACAGACCGACGGCAATGAATGACATGGATTTTCATTATGTAGATGTTGTACTCAATAACCGAATTCGGCCACTGACTGAAATTTATACTCAGAACGCGTTGTGGATTACTCTAATCTCTCACATCGCGTTCCGGGTAATTTTTGTGTGCGCAGAACGCGTTGTGGGTAAATTTCAAATACCCACAATGCGAAACTCCGAATGGCGTCGGAAACGTACGACCATTTCGCGCTGTGGGTAATACAAATAGCCACAAAACGGAAATCTAATAACCTAAAACATACCGCAACAAGTGTTTTTTTATTATTCAGAACAGTGTTTAGTAAAATCAGTGAATCAACAGAAACACTTCGAAAATAATTCGAGAATGGTTTGAATAAACTCTATATAGCATGATCTCATAGGTTTACACTTTTAGAAGGTGATTATGAAAAAATCACAAGGACAAGAACTGTGGAAATTATGCCTGTCATCTAAACCGTATTCAATGCTGCATCGATACGAATTATTGAAAATTGGACAAAATAAATAATTAATAGCTCAAAGGTATAGGTATGAAGAGGAAATAAATTTTTTCCTAACTCGTGAGCAGGTATGTGGTATAACACATTGTTTTACATTTTTTTTGATTATAAAATTTCGCTTTGTGACTATATTTGTATTGTCCATAATGCGAAAATGGTCGTGTGCTTCCGATAGTGTTCGGAGTTTCGCATTGTGGGTCTTTGTAATTTACCCACAGCGCGTTCTGCGCATACAAAGAGTACCCAGAACGCGGTGTGAGAAATTAGCGAAATCCATAACGCGTTCTGGGTATATAGTTCGGGCAGTAGCCGAATTCGGTTATTGAGTACAACATAGAAATCATAAAACGCTTTGGACGTATTATCTCAAAATGGAAAATTTTCGCAATCTCAATACTACCCTCACCTATCGGTGTAGGAAGTAAAAACGACCAATGATCCTATATGCCGACATTCCTGCCCACACTGTCACTTTGGGACTATATGCAGAGATTTCTCACACTTTTGTCTTGGGCTTTTATTGCTTTTCTTATTGGACAGCAAGGCATTCGAATACGCGGATATTGTTGGCACTTCTGCGAATCTGGGGCGACCAATATGGTTGTTAGCCACTGATTCGACCTTAGTATCATCATAGTCATAATGTCTTAAAATGCATTTACTCATTTTACGAGTTTCTCTTGGAATATCTTTAAGATCTTTAATGCAGTAGTTTCCCATTTGCTTTCTGCATCCTCATGCCGTTGACCAGATGGTATCTACTGGTTCATCCGCCTTTAGGGGCAATTTCTCACCCCAAGGACAAGAAGGTGTCCTGACTACTCTCAACTCGTCCACCCAAAGCTGTTGGTTGAGAAGAGGTTACTGCTTATACCGACAGTAGTTCTGTTCCTTTTAGTCGCCTTTTACGACACGCAGGATATACGATGGGAGATATTCTAACCCGCCCCCACACGGGTATTATATCAAAGGACATGTGTTAAAGAAGACGAATGGTTTTTTGCCACTAGGATGTATTCCCATTAGCAAGAATCAGATTATTTATAAGAGATATGGCAGAGCCTTGGGAGACCTCAACATTGCAATGACTGAATTGTCTAACAGATAGCTATCATACACTAATAGATCTCGATCACCTGAATGACCAATGATAAAATTAAGTGACTAACCCATAAGACTAATAACTACATCCTAAGAGAAGGGAAGGGATACAGGGCTAACTGGGACACCTGCTCTTCTCGCCTAGGGGCTCAGGACGACACTTTTTTCCTCACAAACAACAAAAACACCTGCGGTAAGGAGGAAACAAAGGTTAACATAAGCTAGAACTAAATTGAAATCCTAGAATGTTTGATAAATGTAGGCCCGATTTTATCAACATGCATATTTAACAAAGAAATTCACAAAGCTTTTCTATTGGATGTTATTTAGCAAAAGCTTTCTATTGGGTATTGTGGGCTAGGTTCGATCGTCCAATAGCATCTTATCAATATTGATAGCAAAATGTCAAAGCTGGATGACACTTTTCATCAAACTATTGTTGTAACAAGTGTGTATTTGTTGCAATATAGGCGATGAATGAAGTTGGGAGCTTAAACGAAGTCAACGATCGAAATAAATATCTTTTTGAATGGTTGAAATTAGATCACAAATCGAGGTAAAAAAATACTGAATCCCAAATCAAATATGTACCGTTGAGGCGATCCCTTCGGCGAGATGGCGGGTGGCCGAGTGGTATGGTGTTCTACAACGCATGCCTGTTTTGTGGGAGGTGTTGATGGGTGTAGGTTCGAGACCCAGCCCGTGCAATTACTTTTTTCATTTTTTTCAACCAAAATATTCATTGATATACGTTTTACTCATATTACACACATTTTTTTATACCATCGACATGAATTATGTTTTTGAATCAAATTTTATTAGACATTTTACTTGACATATTGCAAAAGCTAAGTACCGGAGTTGGTGGAGAATTCAATCAGTGGAAGTGAAGTTTATCCGTCAATATCAATCGCCAATTGCTCTGATAGCGGTATCAAAATGAAATTATTCCAAAAAAGTATAGTTATTCGGAATTTTTGTTGTGCTAGTAAAACATCTAATGAAATTTGATTCAAAAACACATTCACGTCGATGGTACAAGAAAATGTGTGTAATATGAGTAAAACGTATATATCAATGAATATTTTGGTTAAAAAAAAATTTAAAAAAGTAAAGTAAAGTAAAAAAGTAACTACACCCATCAACACCTCCCACAAAACAGGCATGCGTTGTCGAACACCATACCACTCGGCCACCCGCCATCTCGGCGAAGGGATCGCCTCAACGGTACATATTTGATTTGGGATTCAGTACTTTTTTACCGGGATTTGTGATCTAATTTCAACCATTCAAAAAGATATTTATTTCGATCGTTGTCTTCGTCTCAAGCTCCAAACTTCATTCATCGCCTATGTTGCAACAAATATACATTTTAGTTACAACTGTTACAAGTATTTTCATGAAGTACGTCACACGGGTTCGGGAACCGTCGGCGTGTTTTCGGTTCTGGATTCAAAAACTCATTTTTATTTTGATATAACTTTTGGATTATTGCGAAAAAAACAAAACAAAAACAGTTTTGTTGTAAAACTTATATTTCATCTCTCCATTTATCACAAAAAAAAAATTATTCAAAACCCTAATTTTTTGTCATTATTATCATTTAGCAGAAGAAAAAGCCAGTGATCAAATGTACAGTTTTTGCGGAATCTGATTGGTTGAAATTAGCAATTGCTAAACTTTTTGTTAAACAAGAAAATGCAATTTTTCACCCATTTAGGATGGAAAATCAGACTGGAAAAGAGATGGTTCATAATGGTCGATTGTATATAAAACATGTCATTTTTAATCTTTTTGAGGTAAACTTCAAGAGAAATCAGTAGTTTTCAGAGTACTTTGACAGATGCATGTTCTTGAACGGGCTGCTCTGATTGGTTAAAGCCTTTGTTAAAATGCGCCTGTTGATAAAATCGGCCCGTAATGATAGGTATAGGTAATGACGTCGGTTCTCTCGAGCGAGAATATATGCGATGTTTTCAAAGGAGCAGATAAACCACATTTCACTAGGTTGCCATAAAGTACATGTATAAGACTGGTTGTTTCTATAAAATTCTTTTACACAAAACGCGCGTTCCATATACCGTTTCATGGTTGCTGAAATTACAAGAGACGCGCTCATGAGTGACAGTGGCTGGATTCCTATACTGCTAAAGATTCCTGAGAAATATAACCTAGAAGTAGTAAACATTTCCGGAATTTTCACCCCTCAGGAGATTTTAATTTGCAGAAGAGCAGACGTCTTGTCTCTGAGACATTCAGGGGCAAGATGTCAGTACTTTTATCTTGGTAAATCTCCGTCTTAGAAAATATTTAAATGTCCACCAAAACTCCGCTAACTAGTATTCAGTTCTGGAATGTAAAATTTAGGATATTAAAAAACATTTAGGCACGGATTTGATGCCTAGAAATCGGTCGAGTCCGGGATATTTTTATTGTTTCAAACCTCGTCCCAACCAATTCTGGTCATTTTATGGCTATGCGAACAAAGTTCCAGTTTTTTGGCAGAAATCATCTTTTTTTTGAGAATTTTGTAGTTATCAATAGTTTCCAAAAATTTGTCCTAGACCTGTTCAGTAACGGGTCGTCGAACGAAGTTTTTTACGCTGACTCTGAAATTATTTTTGACATATAGCAAACTGTTGGCTTCGGGCTCTAGGAATGGCCTTCAGAATTTTTTTTAATCGGAGTGCGTATTTCATGGATTTATGTGCCAAAAATACAACACAATGTCTAAAATTCAATTTTTTGTTACGCTCTCTGATGAGTTACCAATTTTCGAGCTATTTATGCCTGCGTTTGAAGATATTGCCGAAGTACTAACTGGAAACATAGAGGGAGACGTTGCCGCTTGTGAGTCTTTTGTTTACGTATACAATCAAATCGCTTAGATTTATTAAGCGTAATAAATCATATGTGTTTCAAACTGACAAAAACCTATAAAACACGGTTTTATCTGAACGTTGCTACTACGTTTATTAATATGGTCTCTGTAAGGCAATAAAAATTTTGGACCAACACAGTCGTGATACATAATTGTTTTTCCTTATTTTAGCTGGAATTTACAACCAAAATTAATTTTTAAAGTTTTCAGAAACTCCATACAAACAGTTGTGGAATCCCAAGAATATTTATTTTCGTGCTGTATAAGACTGGACTTTTCTTACTGATTCAAGCTTTTCTGAAAACAAAAAATGGTGTCAAGTGTCTTGGCTCGGTACTTCCCACACACTGTTAGTGCTAACAAAAAATTATAGTTCTTCTATCCCTACACCATCCCATCAAAAAAGTAGACCATGATCAGAGACCTTTGAAATACCTAAATTGTTCGATTTTGAAATTTATACGGTAGGAATATAGTATCACAATTTCACTACAATCAAGTTCGTAGTTTCCAAGTTACACGTTAGATTATAATTATAATATGTATGTATGTATCAAGTTATTCCAGGTATAAAACTGATCGGCAACATTCTGATAGGTGTAACAAGCACACGATATTACCAAAGTCAATTTTTTCTCCGCAATGTAGAAAGTATTTTATAAATTCAACAAATTTTTAAGCTTTCAAACCCCCACCACTCCACTTTTACCCCCTCCCACAAACAAATGGAAAATGATAAGGGATTCCTGAAACGCCTAAACACAAAGTTTGGTGGTAATTTTTTGTTTTTTCACCAATTTATCCGCCGCCAATGCGCCGATTTTCAAAATAACATCATTACCTTCTAAAATCACACAACATATCGATACCCAAATTTCATTACAATCCAAGCAGCGGTTACTGAGATTACGCGGTTAGAAAAAGTCAATCCGACAAACAGACCGACGAAAATGAGTGACGTGGATTTTCGTAATGTAGTTATCATAAAACGCCCAAAAAGAATATCATCTCGAAATCGAAAATTTTCGCGAACACAATACTCCCCTCACCTATCGGTGTGGGAAGTAAAATTACAAGTCTGTGGATTGATTAATAGATAGTCCAAGCATCGTTGATCCGACGATTCTGTGAACCTATAATTCAGACACACCAACGAAAATGGGCGATATGATATACAATAGGAAGCGAAATAATATTCAGATATTTGTATTATATTGCGTCAAAGTAAACTGCTCAACTTAATTAAAGGAACGCTTTTTGGATGCCTTTTTCTCCACCTGTATGTTTCGATGAAATTACGGTTTAAACGTGACTATAGCCCTAGAGTTTTCTCTAAACAGTAGTGTGGTTTGCGTCGCGATCGTATAAAATGTGCCGCTGCTAAGACAAGTAGAGTTACTAGGTGTCGAAAATAAAAGCTGCAGGATTTTTGATGCGAGGTTAACCATCAAATTTACTGAGTTATGAGCCACTTTCATTATTCTTATGTAATGCTCAGATGGTATGAAGTCCCCTACAACTGTTCTTGTCATCGTAGCGCCGTATATGTGGCCCCCAGGGCTCCGACCCACCTGTACCTCCGAAAACCCTGCATTTTCGAATTTTAACCAAGAAATCTCGCTTCGTGTGTGTGTGTGTGTGGAACGGGACATCCAGTACAAAGGGATTGCAAGAGATGACACTTTACATTTCGATGTGAAAAATGTTCACTACCATCACCGAAGTGGGTGAACTTCACGCGTCACCACGACTCCTATGGTTGTGCACCATTGTAATCCCCGAGAATTGTCTAAATAGCTGAAGCTAACATATTTATGATAAATGTTAGATGCCTAGCCCAATCTCTTTATATCAGCATTTAACTTTCCTCTTCACGCCATTGTTACATTTCACGTCTTCTCGGTGGAGAAGTTTACAACACCTCCGTGACGGCATACTATACCACGCATATATCTCTCTAGTGCTTTTACCTTTATTTTGACCGAAGATAGCCACTTGACAAGCCTCGCGAGTGTTGAATATTCAGGGGGCCCATTTTAGCGATGCGCTAAAACTTACAGCACGAAGTTTACAATACTGTTACTTTTTTGCTGGAGCTCAGGCGGAGTTGAAATTCATAGTGCATATGCGATCGCAACGCCAATCACACTTCTGTTTAGAGAAAACTCAGGGCTATATTCACGTTTAAACCGCATTTCATCGAGTAAAAAAGTTTTCCTTTAATTAAGTTGAGCAGTTTATATTGCGCTAGGGCGCAGGACGAAAGTCCTGCAGTCATTCGAATGAGCAGATGCGGAAAAGTTTATATAATTGTTTTCATTCCATTCAGAAAAGAATGCCTTCCAAATGGCGTTCTAATTATCTCAGACGCCCTTTTCGTCCGAAAAATCATTAACTGGTATTGCGTAATTAGTAGGGAAAAGCGGTTTTCCATCATGAGGCTCACATTTTTTATTATTTTATGCTTTACACATTAATTTTAAGAATACAAAGGGAACAGAACATTGGAAAATTGTTGGACTATTTCTGTATTCTCTGTGAACCCGCAAGAGTGAGTGAGTATGAGTGAGTGAGTGAGTGAATTTTATTACGATGGAGTCAAAAATAATCAACTCCTGTCGCGAACTATAACCGTCTCGTCTCCTGTTAATAATACTGTTGTACTCGAAAAAATAGTAAACAGTTGTATAATGACTTGTGTACTAAGGTATCTGACGAATAAAACCGAGCATTCCAAAGCCTTTCATTAAAATGGCAGTGTAGTTAATAAAACTAAGGTTGCTGCTATAAGCGACAGCTAAATAACAGAAATGTTCGACAACTGCCAAATGACAATAATTATTGATGAAACATTGATACATGAATAGACGCTTACATTAAAAAAGCTGCATTAATTTACCTCTGTTCTCGTTTAATCTTATCACAAATTGAAACCAGATTATTACTCAGATTTACCTGTATGTCATTACAATCCTCAATAGATGTCGTTGGCATATAGAAGACACTCTTATTTTTAAAAACATTTGCGACATTATTAGTGTACAATAAAAAGGAGATTGGACCCATTTGATAGAGAAATGATAAATGTATTATTAAATTATTACTAGCATTGCTGAACAGGCAAGCGGCATAGTCGATAAAGCTGTTCATGATGATGCAAAATACCATACAAAACAGTATAAAATTTAACTTAAAAACATAATAGTGCTTTCACATTTTCACAGTGTATGAAGAATAGGCATTAATTAACTAAATAGTGTAATGGATAAAATTATTTCGTATTTGTTTGAGCTCTTTGTCCACTCTTGCCTTGAATGCGTAGACATTATTAGCAGTTGCAGTTGGCTCTTGAAGGCTGTTCCACATATATGCTACTCTGTTAGTGATAACAAATTTTCTGAATAGTTTACTGCTTTTCTCGTTTACTAACGTCTTAGAATGACCCCTGAACTGTCGAGTTGCACTAATCCCAAAAATGTCAGATGACCACGAATTTTTCTCTCCCGGAGTTGTAGTAAGTTGGAGTCTTTGAAGTCTTTCAGGATACTCGTGAGTTATTTAAGGAAGGAGGAATTTTTGTGACTTTTCTCTGAACACTTTTCGAGTTCATTGTTTTTAATGAAGTAGGAATTCCAAATGTTACGTGCAAATTCTAGTTTAGGACGCATGTATGTTGTATATAGTCTTGAAATCATTTCATTCTAGTGGCGTTAGTATGAGTTTTCCACTCATTGATTTTTATAAGTTCAAGATCCTTCTGAGCATAAACTGCTTTGACCTCGACTCCACCCATAAAATATTTTTCCTGGGGGTTATTTTGGGCCTATATGAGGTACAGTGCATTTTTCTTTGTCCAGAGGCAACAGCCATTGCTGTGATCAAAGATGAATTTTGTTAAAAGTCAAGGCTTCAAAGTTTTTTCATGAGATTGCATGGTATGGTTTAAAGTCGTCTGCAAATGAAGCGTTACTAGAATCAACGAAATTTTGAATTTAGCTAGGTTACTTGTGTCTTCTTCTTTGTGTGCCGTCTCCTCCAAGGTTGGCTATCATTATGGCGATTCTTGCTTTAGATGCAGCTGCTAGGAATAATTCTATTGGTGTACAGTGATACCATTCTTGCAAGTTTTTCAGCCACGAAGTTCGTCTTCTTCCCGCACTTCTTGTTCCTTGTATTTCCCTTGTATTATCAGTTGTAGAATGTGGTATCTATCTGAAGAAAGATACCTCTACGTATGACGTGACCCAGGTAAGAAGATTCCCCATTTTGCTAGTTTCTACTATTTCTGTTTCTTTATTCATAATATGCCTTAAGATATCAACATTTGTGACCCTTTCTGTCCAAGAAACTCTGAGTACGTATACGTGTTTATACCTACATCTCGAAAGCCTCAAGTTTTCTCAGATCAAGTTTGTTCGTCGTCCACGGCGACTCGATCCCATAGAGAGGGATTGAGAAAACGTAACATCTGGCCAATCTGATCTTAAGTTCAATATTTAGATCTCTAGAGCAGAATACTATGCGCATATTTGTGAATGCAGCTGTAGCTTGACCTATTCTAGATCTTATTTCTTCCTTCTTTCAGTCTCGGTCAAAATGGTACCCAGGTATTTGTACTCTCTTACTCTCTCCACTGCCTCATTGCGAATATACACTCCTCTCTGAACATTTGTTTTGCTGATGATCATGAATTTTGTCTTTTACTTCCCACACCGATAGGTGAGGGGAGTATTGTGATCGCGAAAATTTTCGATTTTGAGATAATACGTTTTTTGGACGTTTTATGATGTCTACATAACGAAAATCCACGTCACTCATTTCCGTCGATCTGTCTGTCGGTCTGTACGCGGTTTTCTAGCCTCCTAATCTCAGTAACCGCTGCATAGATTTTGATGAAATTTGGGTAGCGATATGGTGTAGGGTCGTAGTAGGTAATGTTGCTACAATTTTGAAAATCGGTGCATGGGCGGCGGAGTAATTAGCAAAAAACGATAAATTTCAAATATACCTCAAACTTCTTTTTTAGGTGTTTTAGGGGTTCCTGATCATTTTCTACTTTTTTTTGGGTGGGGGTGAAATTGGGGTAGTTGGGGGGTGGGGAGTTGTAAAGCTGAAAAATTTGTTATACTCATAATAGGCTGTCTACTGACCTGAGAGAGAAAGGCCTAGCGGTATAATGCACTTTTTTAGGTCCATCCGAACATTGCCTTGTGTGTTACAGGAACCAAGGGACTTAGAATTTTCCGATGTATACATACGAGTATTGCTTTAGATCGTTCTGTATTTTGTAATGTTGAAATTACTGAATTGATGTTAATGAAATTTCGGCACAGTATTACTACTTTGGCGAGGATGGAAAACGCGTCTGATTTTTAGAAATCGTCTCAGTGGCGGCGCAGCAAAATTAAAAAAACTAAAAATGTGAAATCAGCTCAAACTTCGTTTTGAGGCGTTTTAGGGGTTTCTGATCATTTTCTACTTTTTTTGGGGTGGGGGTGAAATTAGGGTGGTTGGAGGGGTGGGGGGTTGTAAATCTGAAACATTTGTTGTACTATAATGGGCTGTCTACTGACCTGAGAGAGAAAGACCTAGCGGCATAATACACTTTTTTAGGTCCATCCGAACATTGCCTTGCCGATTACAGAAACCAAGGGACTTGAACTTTCTGATGCATACAAAATACATACGAGTATTACTTTGGATCGTTTTGTATTGTGTTACGTGGAAACTTCTGAATTGACTTTAATGACATTTTGATCCAGATTTATTACCGCGACGAGTATGGAAAGCACGTTTTTAGAAATCATTTCAGTGGCGGCGCGGCAATAATAAAAAACTAAAAATATAAAAAACACCTCAAACTTCGTTTTAGACGTTTTAGGGGTTCCTGATCATTTTAAAATTTTTTTTGGTTGGGGGTGGGGGTTTGTAAAATTCAAAAATTTGTTGTATTCATGATAGATTGTCCATTGACCTGTGAAAGAAGCACCTAGTATAATAAAACACTTTTTTTCTCGGTTGGGCGAGCCATGATTTGATTGCAGGGGCATCTAGACTATAGTTTCATGCTGTGGGAAAATAATAAAACTGGTATCATCGGAATGTGTGGGAAGTACCGACTCAATCAACTTGACGACATTTTTTGATGTTGAGTGAAAGACCTGCTTCTTCACTTCTATTTACGATTTTGTCCATTATTCTTTGTAGTTACGCGCTGCTCTGGGAAATTACCAAGGAAACACCGACTACACGGATATTTTTGTATTTGTATTTGTATTTATTTCAGTATTTAACATAACATAGACATAACATCGGTTCATAATAAGGACACCTAAGAAAAATCTTGTGTTGTGTCCAAACAATTGTTTATTGTTTCACTGTTAACCTTTATTCCCGCAGTTTCTTCAGATATAGCCTCTTGCATAATTTTCTCTGAATAGAGGTTGAAAAGTATCGGAGAGAGTACGCATCTCTGTCTTACTCCTCGATTGTTATCTCGTCTGACGTTTTCTCGCACTCTCTAAAACAGCTCCAAGTCATTGAAATCAATACGCTTTTCACTCAGAATTTCCAGACGTTTGTCGTGTCTTACACGATCAGATGCTTTGTTGTAGTCTAGAAAACACACGAAAAGATCTTGGTTCATATCTAAACACGCCTGTATTAAAACATTTAGGGTAAATAAAGCTTCCAGTGTCCCAAACCCAAATTGACTTTCACTGATTTCTTCTTCAAGCTTATTATGTACACGTTTGTGGATTACTATACTATATCTTCAGAATGTGTAGAGTATTAATAACAGTAGTCCAAGAACAGAGACCTTAGGAACATCATTATCCACATGTCTTTTTAGTATAAACAGCCATTTATAACTTTCCTAAGTGTTCCAGTTTGCTTAAAAGTCTTCTGTGTGGCACCTTATAAAACGCTTTTTCATAATCAGACTGAACCTCCAAGCTTTTGACATATTTTCTGAAATTCCATGATACAGACCATCATGAGGTGAGAGTACATGACCAGCTTCCAATATTTGATATTTGCAACTCATATTTACTACTCCTAGCTTTCTTGGCACGGTTTCCCTGCAGTTAATCACATCGCTAATATAATTGAACCGAATTATCATAGCGCTGGGAATATTTTCATGTATTTTAAGTTCATGGACAGACTATATAAAAAAATAAAATCGGAAATATAACTGATGGATGCCAAGTAGCCTTGAGGTTTAGACGGTTGACGTAAAAAAATATACGCGACGTAACCAAGCCGATGATTAACACCGCTTTAAAAAATTCTAAAAACACGAAATTATGAAATGACCGTGATAACTTTATAATTAGGTTCATGGCAGTGTAAATATTGCATAATTTTTGCGGTACCTACATATATATTATTATACATTAGTGTTGAACCCGTATCATTTGTGAAAAATTCCTTTGCATTTTTTTTGAACTGTCCACTGCTACAGCGAGTGATTGGTGGGTGATGATATTAATAGGAAGATTTCGCGAGCTAGTTATGTGTGCTTTAAAAGAAAGTTTAAAAACAGTTTGACGATAAGCTCGCTAAAAATCAGTAACTAGGATAATAGCTATATTTTAAAGGCGATTGTAAAAAAAGCTTTACGCAACTATTAGCATCGCTAAAGTGAAACTTTATTAGCCGTTTTTAAATTACTCGACTATTTTTGCGTTTATTCTTCATAGAGGTCCGACAAGACTGACCTTAATAATGCCTTAAGGGTCTAGGGTATAGCGCGCGAAATTGAGAATCCAAGATAAGATGTATTTCCGTGTTAGCGAGGAGGCGTGGCCGCCTGTTCCCAGTCCAAAAATCCAAAGATAAGGTCAAAAGATCCAAAGGTAGCGTCTAAAGGTCACTATAAAAATGAATTTCGCATCTCCAAGCTCCTGACGTTACCTTTAAACTCACAGTAATGATTCAAAAAGCACATTGAAGAAGAAAGCTTGCGCTTGTGCAACTATTTAGCCTTTTTTTGATATCGTGTTTGGTTGTTAAATCACAGGCATTTATAGAATGTATGATTTTGCACTGTGTCTTTGCACATTAAAAACATTTTTTGAGAAAATCGAAAATAGTTGTCATTCATTAAGGTCTTAACTATTGCCTTCTGAAATATTAAATATATAGTTTGAAAATAAAGCGAGTTGTACGAGAAATTGTAGTCCGTGTTTTACATGGCAAATACATATGTATAAAGGTGTCTACCCAGGCCCCTTAAGGCTTATTTTTTCACTTTCGTGTCAACGGCGTCAAGTGCTAAGGTCATTAGCTTCGTGTTCTGTGTAGGCTTTGTTACTGTTTCCCGGCGCCACTCTAGGCACAGCACTGTTAATTTGAAGCGAATCCCGCGGAGCTTTCTTTTATGGACATTTATTTCTGATTTAAAAAAAAACATCCGCCTCTGACAGGAAAATCGAACCCGGGACCATCAGGTCACGAGCGCTCGGCTCTACCCATTGAGCCATCCCACCCCCTATTAAAGCTTATTGTATTATAACTCCCATTTTTTTCAGTACATTACAGCAGTCTAGATTCCTGCCTTTTCAGTGCAAATTATATCTACTGCGTGGTCATCGTCCATTGACTAGCGCGTCCCTAAAAAGGGATAGAAAAAATAAGTAAAACAAGGACATTAAATATTGTTATTATCCAATCACGATGTTGCACCGTCTTTGCGATGATGGCGAAGAAAATCAGCTGTTGCCGGTTGTAGTCATAGTTTTATGAACTAGATAAATAGATTATTTAGTGTTATAAATTATTTTCCATTTTCTGTATAAATAGAATAATACAAGACGTAAAAGAAGGAAATAGGATTAAGTAGTAATAAAATTGGTTATATCATTGGACTATTTTAATTTGAGACAGGATATCATTTTTAATTTTTGGTACCTGTGAATAATAATAATGCGTTATATTTTTGGACATCAGCACAACTCAGAAAACCTGATTTTAATAATTTTTTTATGGTAGTTAATACTGGAACAAAAGCAATAGAGTAGTCACTTTCGGAAACTACTCTAGATTTCCTGAGTTGTTAAATTTATTGTGTATTTATTGATCCATTTCGAAAAATGCAGTTGTTTAAAATTCGTTATCTCATTACTTAGTGGCCACATTGAGTAAGGTTTGTCTATGTTGTATCAATCTTAAGACGGTTTACGTAAAACGGTAGTCTGTTATCATCTAGTTTTATTCCTGTTTGCTATTTAGGAAAATGTCTGATAACTGAAATGCGTCTTGACCGAATTTTTGCTCATCTGTGGAACATTCCTTTACAGGGAGTAACCAACTGACGCCGAACTGAAAAATATGATATTATAAAAGCGCGAATCTTGCATAAATAATGCTGTTTATAAAACATGTGGCACATCTAAAAACGAATAGTAATTTTACTTCCCACACCGATAGGTGAGGGGAGTATTGTGATCGCGAAAATTTTCGATTTTGAGATGATACACTTTTTGGGCGTTTTATGATGTCTACATAACGAAAATCCACGTCACTCATTTCTGTCGGTCTGTCTGTCTGTTGGCGTTTTTCTAACGTCGTAATCTCAGCAACCCCTGCATGGATTGTGATGAAGTTTGGGCAGCGATATGGTGTAGGGTCCTAGTAGGTAATGTTCCTATAATTTTGGAAATCGTTGTATAGGGGGCGGAGTAATTAGCAAAAAACGAAAATTTTCAAATATTCCTCAAACTTTGTTTTTAGGCGTTTTAGGGGTTCCTGATCATTTTCTGCTTTTTTTTGGGTGGGGGTGACACAAAAATGGAGTGGTTGGGGGTGGGGGGGTTGTAAAACTGAAACATTTGTTGTACTCATAATGGGCTTTCCATTGACCTGTGAATGAAAAACCTAGCGGCATAATACACTTTTTTAGGCCCATCCGAACATTGCCTTGCTTATTATAGAAACCAAGGGACTTTGTGTTGTATACATACGAGTATTGCTTTAGGTCGTTCTATATTGTGTAACGCGAAAAGTATTGAATTGATTTCAATGAAATTTTAACGCAATATTACTACCGCGGCGAGGATGGAAAACGCGTATGTTTTGGAAAAATCGTATCAGTGGCGGCGCAGCAATAATAAAAACACCAAAAATACAAAAACAGCTCAAACTTTGTTTTTATGCGTTTTAGGGGTTCCTGATCATTTTCTACTTTTTTGGGTGGGTGTGAATTTGGGGTGGTTGGGGGGGTGGGGGGCTGTAAATCTAAAAAAATTGTTGTACTTATAATGGGCTGTCTACTGACCTGAGAGAGAAAGACCTAGCAGTATAATACACTTTTTTAGGTCCATCCGAACATTGCCTTTTGTATTACAGGAACCAAGGGACTTAGAGAATTTTCCGATGTATACATACGAGTATTGCTTTAGATCGTTCTGTATTTTATAATGTTGAAATAACTGAATTGATTTTAATGAAATTTCGGCACAGTATTACTAGTTTGGCGAGGATGGAAAACGCGTCTGATTTTTGGAAATCGTCTCAGTGGCGGCGCAGCAATATTAAAAAAACTAGAAATATGAAAACAGCTCAAACTTCGTTTTTAGACGTTTTAGGGGTTCCTGATCATTTTATACCTTTTTTTGGGTGGGGGTGAAAATTGGGGTGGTTGGGGGTTGGGGGGTTGTAAAATTGAAAAATTTGTTGTATTCATAATAGACTGCCCACTGACCTGTGAATGAAAAACCTAGCAGCATAATACATTTTTTAGGCCCATTCGAATATTGCCTTATTATAGAAACCAAGAACTTAGAGTTTGTGATTACTATTACTACCGCGGTGAGGATGGAAAACGCGTATGTTTTGGAAAAATCATGTCAGTGGCGGCGCAGCAATGATAAAAAAACAAAAAACATAAAACAGCTCAAACTTTGTTTTTAGATGTTTTAGGGGTTCCTGATCATTTTCTAATTTTCTTGGCTGAAGGTGAAATTGAGGCGGTTGGGGGGTGGAGGGTCGTAAGACTTAAATATGTGTTGTATTCATAATAGTTTGTCCATTGACCTGTGAAAGAAATACCTAGCGGCATATTACGTTTTTTAGGTCCATCTGAACATTAGCCTGCCTATTACAGAAACTAATTTTGTGATGTATACATACGAGTTTTGATTTATTTCGTTCTACGTATATTGCGTAAAGCGAAGATTATTGAATTGATTTTAATGAAATTTTGAGACATAATTTAGTGCCGCGGCGAAAATGGAAAACGCGTCTGTTTTTGAAAAATCGTGTCAGTGGCGGCAGCAATAATAAAAAACTAAATATATAAAAATAGCTCAAAGCTCTTTTTTAGACGGTCTGGAGGCTCCTGATCGTTTCGCATCATCCAGTTGAAGCGTACAGAAAAAAAAACTGCGGCGTCCTAGTTCCTAGGGAGGACGCAAGAAACTATTTACGAGAGTTTTTGAGTTGGATGTTTTTTTTTGCTGGCGGGAAAAGTAATAAAATGGTATCATCATTATGTGTGGGAAGTATTGAGTCAATCAGCTTGTCTCCATTTTTTGAGTTAGGTATTTATTTTATGACTCATCTAATCCGATCATTTGTCATATTTTGAGATCATTACCTATGTAGCTAACTTTTGTACCCCACTTCCACTGGTTTATCTGTTTTTTTTAGCGGATTTGTCACCTCGTAATAGTATCAACCGCTGCACCAATTTTGATGAAATCTGGCCTCGCAGAATGCTTTAGAGCCTCCTATTATTTCGTAAAACTGCACAGAGGTGGCGCAATATTTCCCTACAAAGTTTTTAGATGTTTTAGTTTTCTGATTATTACTTTTTTTTTTGTGAACGAGTTCAAGTTAGCGAGATGGCAAAGGGAGGAGTCAGTTCACTATCTTTAAGGTCTCATGTCACTGTATCTTCTTATCATTTTACCATATTCCCTTGTTTTCTTCTTCTGTCCTTATTAGATGTACCTCAACTCAAGCAGCCATAATTTGTCAGAATTAATTTTGGAAGTACTGGATAAAAATCACTATTGCTGGCAAGTGGGACGATACCATGGTTCCCTTTGCCGACTGGTAAAAACCAACACTAAAACTCACATGATTTCTTGAGAACTCGTTACTATCCAATGCTATAACTGCTCTCTACCAAACTCCATCCTGCCGAATATCTGGACCATGGAGTTATGAGAGATCGACTGAGAAAGGGAAATGTGCTCCTTCTTTGTCGTACGTAAAACGGTAGTCTGTTATCATCTAGTTTTATTCCTGTTTGCTATTTAGGAATATGTCTGATAACTGAAATGCGTCTTGACCAAACTTTTGCTCAAATGTGGAGCATTCCTATACCGGGAGTAACCAACTGGCGCCGAACTGAAAAAATATGATATAAAAGCGTGAATCTTGCATAAATTATGTATATTTATAAAACATGTAGCACATCTGAAAACGAATAGTAATTTTTGGGTTAGGTATTTATGTTATGGCTCATCCAACCCAATAGATTATATGAGAATAAAATGGGCCCAGGTCCATATTTTTGTTATATTTTTTTGTAGTATTTTGTGAACATTTAATGGCGTGTCCTTTCAGTTTTGGTATCCAAAATATCACATATTTGATGTTAGAAAATATATGATAAATAACAAAAAAAATGGTAGCCAAAAATTGATTATGTTAGTTTTCCAGAATTCTTCCTGTTGGACTTAGGCCTTTTTCATTCTCATATAATCAATCATTTGACATATTTTGAGATTATTACCTATGTAGCTAACTTTTATATCCCACTTCCGCTGGTTTATCTGTTTTTAGCGTATTTGTCACCGCGTAATAGTATTAACCGTTGCACCAATTTTGATGAAATGTGGCCTCGCAGTATGCTTTAGAGCCTCCTATTATTTTGTAAAACTGCCCAGTGGTGGCGCAGTACTTCCCTACAAAAATTTTAGACGTTTTAGTTTTCTGATTATTACTTTTTTGTGGGTACGAGTTCAAGTTAGCGAGATAGCAGAGGGAGGAGCCACTTGCACAACCTGTGACATATCTTTAAGGTCACATGTCACTGTACCTTCTTAAACAACTGTATTTATTCTTATCATTTTACGATACTCCTTGGCTTTCTTCTTCATTAAATGTACTTCAACTCAATGTTCTTGGAAGTACTGGATGGAAATCACTATTGGGGGGCAAGTGGAACTCCATGGTTCCTTTTGCCGACCCTTAAAAACCAACACTACTCACATGATTTATTGAGAGCTCGTTGCCATTCAATTCTATAACTACTCTCTGTCAAACTCTATACCTTGCCTAATATCTGGACCATGGAGTTATGAGAGATCGACTGAGAAAGGGAAATGTGCCCCTTCTTTGTCTTTGTAGCTGGAATGAGGGTTACGCTAGGACGTTTTTTGTAATTGTATACAGTACAGCTTCAGGACTATCTTTCGTGCCTCAAGTACAAAACGCAATTATCAGGGTAGATCGGATCGATTTGGACCTTTGCCCTTTTCTCTTTTCATTAATACTCTGCCTGATTCCTTGAAGCGGTCTAGGGGCCTGCTACTTGCAAACGATTTGTTTATTGTCTACAACTGAAGATTATGTGAATTTGCAAGATAATATAGAAACTGTGAGTAAATAATTTAATAACAACAAAATGTAACTAAATTTAATTAAATGTTCTGTAATGTCTATTACCAGAAAATCTACCTGTGTATATTAAATTTCATAATTTTGATGATAAGTTGTTGAGTAAGTGAAGTAGAGGATCTAGAAGTCTTTGATCAGTCCAACCTAAAATTCAAGTATCATTACATTATGTACATATTGTAAATAAGGCACATACATCTTCTGTGGTCGAGCTGGAACGCAGAAGACTTGCAGTAGCGGCTTCACTTTCAAAGAATCTCTATACCATTACCGCTTGGGGGCTCAACAATATGGTAAAATTTAATGCTTCCAAGACCCAGATTGTAGGCTGTCAATTAAGAAGTGCCCAAGCCAACGCCAGGTTCTGATGAACAACCGGGCTCTGCCAAGGAGTCACTCATTCAAGCTGTTAGAAGTCAACATTACAGAAAATCTGATCTGGCACGAACACGTTGCGTCAATTGCAACAGCTGCTGGTAAAAAGCTTGGGTACCTATTTAGAGCCAGAAAGTACTTCTCACCATGTAACCTCCTCACGCTATATAAAGCCCAGATAAGACCTGACCTGGAGTATTGCTCTTATGTCTGGGGAGCTGCTGCCCCTACTACCCTGTATACAGGGTGGGCCAATAGTGCGTGGGCGGAGGATTGTGGGCTTACTAAAAAATATTTCAAAAATCTGTCACTTGATCATGGTAGGGACTCTTGAGGGCTATAACGTAAAAATATTTTCACTTAAATTTTGACGTTTATACAGGGTGATTCATATCAAACTTACATTTTTTTAAATGGAACCCCCTATATATTATTGCATATTTGAATTCCTTGGTCAATTTTAGTGTAACTTTATGTATCACACATGGAACTTTAAACGAACCGTTTAGGCGCAAATCACCATTTTTGGTATAAGTAGGTATCAGAAAAAGATTGAATATCGCAGCGATTATAAAACTTAGAAGGCCGTGACCTTGCGGTACAACTAAGCATGAAATGCGTCACCTTAGGTCAGACGGCTAAAATTGAATTCTTTTTGTACTTGGAGAAATCAGTAGATTAATTAAGGAAACTTCAATCACAGATAACTTGATTTTTTCAAATGGCAATGCCCATTTTGGTTTAAAAAATCGAATGTAATATTTCATTACCTTTCTAACGATATAGCATACTCGATACCAATCTTTTTTAGTTTTCATTTTATTTCAAATTTTCAGTCAAATCGGTGTTTTTCAATTTTCCTGCATGCAAGCAACCTAGCAGGCCATGAAAAATAAACAAAAACTCGTCAATATGGAAGAAACCAACTAACTTAGTAGAAAGATGCAAACTAACTAGAGCAACGGGGCAAGATTATGAAAATTTCTTACAACATATTAGCTCTAACCAGAAACAATAGCGGTAACAAGAACGCTCATTTTTCACAGCCTACTAGCTATTAGTCAATTTCCAACGTCAGTAAAAAAATATTTAATCAAAGGAAACCTACTAGTGATTGTTGCTGGCAGTATAATATCTATGTCTTCTGAATAAATTTCCACATTTAATGCTATAAAAAAGTAGCCATTTCCGTAAGTCAAAAGTAATGATACCTCTGACTGGAACCTTTCAAATTCTTCAGTAGGTACTTCTACTTATTAGCAAAATCGCGGAAAATGAAACTTAAATTGCAGTCTGTTTGAATTGTAAAACATAATTTAGTTTGCAGAAAACTACATGAAATAAACACAATTACAACATAGCGTAATTAAACAATTCTAGCAATTATTTCAATAGATGTTCAGAATGCTCCAGTTGGAGATTTCACTTTTGACTTAACTAAACGGAAGTGACTAATCTTTTTATCCCATTAGATATGAAATTCTAAACATGTTAGACTGTAAGCAAAAATCGCTGGTAGTTTTCCGTTTGTTTCAAAATTTTTAATCGTTTTGGAAAGTTGTCAAGCTCTAGTAGACCTCGGTAGCTAGTAGGCTGTGAAAAACAAATACTTCTGTCATAGCCCAGCTACTCGTTTACATTAGATATCTTGGGGCTGTTGTATCCGGTTAGAGCCAATATGTTGCAAGGAATTTTCATAATCTTGCCTCGTTGCTCCAGTTAGTTTGCATCTTTCTACTAAGTTAGTTGGTTTCTTCCATATTAACGAGCTTCTGTTTATTTTTCACGGCCTGCTAGGTTGCTTGCACGCAGGAAAGTTGAAAATCACCGATTTGACTGAAAATTTGAAATAAAATGAAAACCAAAAAAGATTGATATCGAGAATGCTATATCGTTAGAAAGGTAATCAAATTTTACGTTCGATTTTTTAAACCGTAGTAGGCATTGCCATTTGAAAAAATCAAGTTATCTGTGATTGAAGTTTCCTTAATTAATCTACTGATTTCTCCAAGTACAAAAAGAATTCAATTTTAGCCGTCTGACCTAAGGTGACGCATTTCATGCTTAGTTGTACCGCAAAGTCACGGCCTTCTAAGTTTCATAATCGCTGCGATATTCAATTTTTTTCTGATACCTACTTATACCAAAAATGGTGATTTGCGCCTAAACGGTTCGTTTAAAGTTCCATGTGTGATACATAAAGTCACATTAAAATTGACCAAGGAATCCAAATATGCAATAATATGTAGGGGGTTCCATTCAAAAAAATGTAAGTTTGATATGAATCACCCTGTATAAACGTCAAAATTTGAGTGAAAATATTTTTACGTCATACCCCTCAAGGGTCCCTACTATGATCAAGTGACAGATTTTTGAAATATTTTTTATTAAGCCCACAATCCTCCGTCCACGCACTATTGGCCCACCCTGTATACTAGATGCCGTTCGTAGAAGGGCAATTTGACTAATTGGCGACCCGGCCTTAACGCGCCACCTCCAGCCACTTTCTCACCGGCGTGTTATTGGTGACCTCTCACTCTTCAAACGGATCTGCTCCTCTGAGCTATCCTCTATCGTTCCGCCGCTCACCGCTCCTATCAGATGCACCCGCGCGACCGCTGCATCTCATCCTAAGGCGGTCGTTCTTCATACATCAAGAACCGAGCGATACAACGGCACATTCATTCTCAGGATGTCCAAGGCTTGGAATGGACTGCCAAGAGATGTATTTATTGGGACTGTGGGTATTGGCTCATTCAAATCCCGCGGTAACAAACTTCTCCTAAAATAACCCTTTCACAGCAGCCGCGGTACTCTGGTATTTAGGCTCCGCCTATGCGGTCTGCTCAGTTATAAAAAAATAGATGCCTTGGTTTTTATCTTGAGAAATGGCAAAGATCTCCGATTTGAAACATTGGTACAACTAATCAATACTCTAGTGAGATCGCATTTTGTGTATGCTGCGCAAATCAAAAAACGTTTTATAGGATTTCTCTATACTAAAGTAAATGGGACATACTGTACTCATATTTGGTCTCATATGGATCGATGTTAGATATATTTAATATAGAATATCTTGTGCAAAGAAGGAATAAACAACCTGTGGTATTAATGTACCATATATTCGGTAATACAAAGTATAATTTGATTGAATTTGTTAATTTTAAAGTACATTGAATTAGATTGAGAATCCTTAGCATAGATATCTTCAAAACTAGTCAGTGTAAATTATCTCCTCTAAACAGGATGATGGGGCAGTGTAATTCGTAATACGTTCAGTAGACAAATAGTTTCAAGTCTCTACCTTGCCTTCATTTTCAGCTATCTGTAAGGCATTTGTAAAAACGTAGCATTAAATAGTAGAAAAAAATAAATATACTCTAGCCCAGTTGTGCTATCAGTTATAGGCTGTTGAAGTAGCCCAAACCTCTGAATTTTGTATTTATTTAGAGCATAGCCGCCATCATTTATAGCCTCGAAAAATTAACCAAGACCTTCCTGTATACGATTGCGTATCTAAATATCAATAAATGTTAATTATATCGACGATTGGACCAAGTTCAATGCATGTTGTTTGTCAATAGATTCGTAATGTTTATTATTCGCGGCCAATAAATCATTACAATTCTGTATCCGACTATAGTACGTCAATGGTAGTGTTGAGTTGTTACTTTTTTTTCATCATACGGAATATTTTGCATCAGTGCGCTCAGTGCGCCATTCAAAATGTATATTGACGTGTTATAACATGTTATCAAAACTGCTTGAATATCCATATTCAGCTCTTTTAAGAAAGATGAAGCCCAAAGTCCTCACGACAACAACATTGATCTTCGATCATAAATATAGAAGAGATCGTAAGCATATAACACAGTTTAGAAGTCAATTCTTAAAAAAAATCTGTTTACTGACACAGCTCTCGAACGACGTCACTTCAAATTAATTGTTGATCAAATTTAAACTTTCAACATATTAAAAAGATAGTATATACAAAGCTTACTAAAATATGGCGTGACCATAACATCACTAAAGCTACCAAAATGTCACTGGTTCAGTCTCTTGTGTTCTCCATATTTTTGTATGCCTCGGAAACTTGGACTGTTAAAAAAGCAGATCGAGCTCGCATAGATGCTTTTGAAATGTGGACGTGGAGGAGAATGCTGAGAATTCCTTATACCGCCCATCGAACTAATACGAGGGTTGCTCTATACCTCCGTCAATCCACCAGTACGCAGACAGCTGTTTCACGCTTATTAGCGATCATCAGTGCGCCATAGGTCGATTGACGGAAATAGAGAGCACTGATGATCGCTAATAAGCGTGAAACAGCTGTCTGCGTACTGGTGGATTGACGGAGGTATAGAGCAACCCTCGTATATCGGCTTTACGCTGCTTTCATCAAAATCCGTGCCTCTAGTGGCAAAAGCGAACGAGCCTTGTCGTTCCACCAAGGAGAGTTTACTGCTGCTAGTAGCGTTCCTCTTTGGTTGCCGTTACCTTCGGGTACTAGATGGCGTACCGGTAGAATTCCTTTTGTCTACTCGCACATCGAACTAATGTTTACATACTGTATGAGCTCGGTAAACCAAAGAGACTATCCTCCATTGTGTCGATGAGAATGCTTACGTTCTTCGGACATATTCACAGAAGCGATAATATGGAGAAACTTGTAGTTCAGGGTCACGCCCCGAGTGGGCGGCGCCGTGGCTGTGCCCCTACACGCTGGGTGGATACGACGAAACAGTTGCTAGATATGAGTATCAAGAGCGCCACTGAACTGACAGTAAATCGCGAACGATGGCGAGCTACAGTTCTCAAAACTATTGATAATATTCGTGTCGGCAATACTCTAGCTCCGACTTAATGCATTTTACGAGTTCACAAGATGTCTGTTAAGACATTGTGACCATGATGATGATGATGATACATAGAGCAGTTTTTTGTTTGTACCCCATTATGATATAAAGTATGATATATGATAATTAAAAATGCATCTCTGTTGATAGAGCCAATATTAAAACTTTTTTTAACCATTTTTTCATCAATTTCTAGCATTTACATGCAATGAGTTATAAAAATTACACTTTATTATAATTAACCTTTAACCGCTATCGAGCGAAAATGGTACATAACTACTAACGCGGTCTGAGATACCGCTGTCAATTTTTAAATATTTATGAGTAAAGCAACTTCTACAGGGTGTTTACGATCTTAACGCCGTTATGTAAAGTACGAATATTACACATCATTGTAATGCTTGTACCACAAATTTAATACGAATATCGCAAATTTGAAGTTTCAAAAAAAATCGCAATATTTTCTGATAACACAGAATATGCGGCAACAAGTTTAGAGATAATAGCATTTGTTTACGTAAATGGCTCCAAAAACACCTGACAGAAACTAGGGCGGATACTGGGCAATTTTGTCGGATTGTGATTTTGTAGTCATACTTTTTTAATTTTTTTCTGTTTAACTAGTGAAATGGTGCTGGGGTTTCAGGTTCGAAATATCATGATCTATCGTTCCTCCAAATGAATGCACTAAGATCGTAAACACCCTGTATGATTATAAATATTCATTCATAAATGATTAGAAAAAATCAAAAATTATTGAAAACCTTCTGTTACATTAACTGATATATAATATATAAAGCTACTAAAACGGTTGAACTTTCTGGTTCCAACATTCACTGATTGGTCCCTATGTCTGACTAACTGAAAAACAGCATCAAGACTTCAAATCAAAGGTTCCTAAAACCCCACTACCCAGATGTGGCGCGATGTCAAATTTCAGCACATAATATAGTCACTGGGGTATTATAGACCGCACCTTAGCAGTTAAAGATTAATGACATCCAGGCTGTTGGACTCATATGCAAATCTCAAGCAGCAAAGGACTTTTCATACGTCTAATTTTTTTTTGAGGTACCTGATTTCTTTTTAGTTGCTCTAAACTCTTCCAATCGCTTGCAGATACTTTCGAATATAAGAAGGCCTCTTCTTTTTGCGAAAGCAAAAATACTATTGAGAAAAGTTTAGGCTCAATGCTTCAGCCACTTGCATTAAGAGTATTGTCCCTGGTATATTTTGGTCAATTAAGAGGTTATAAATCTTGGAAGCAATCATATAGAGCAGCCTATAGGGTAGAGAATAGAACGACAATATATACATACAGGGTGAGTTTTTAGTACCGGCTCGGTCGATAACACTACTACTATAGAAGATATCGAAAAAAGTTCTATATAAAAGTTGTAGCCACGGATTTGCTCAGAAATTATTTTGATTTATACAGGGTGATCCATAACTACGTGGTGATGCAAACATGCATTTTTTTAAATGAGACACCCTATATATTATTGCATATTCAAATTTTGCTAGTAATTTCCGTTCTTCCAATATAGGGTATTGTGACGTTATACAGGGTATTTCAAAAGTTATGACCATTTTTATATCCAAATCGCTGTCGAATGAACGTACTGTATATCAAAAAGTGATGAATTAAAAATTATATTTTTTACACAGATGGATAAAAAATATCATCTAGTTTCAAAATCGGCTATAAAAAAAGCCCGCAACGCATATTCGTATACAGGGTGATGTAGAATGCAAAATCCAGATTTTCTCTTTTTTTTCAAATGTAACCCCCAATATTTTATTATACCAAAGAATTGCTTTTAATATACTCTTTCATCTTTGTATAGCATTTATTATGGCTGAATTCATTATTTTCTGAGATATTTCGATTTCTCTACAAATTTTAAATATACCTTGTATTTGTTTACTAAAATTTATTTATTTTGAGAAAATACTATCAAATTTTATGTTTGCTTAACAAAAAACTAAAATGTAAGACCATAATAGTACTTGATCAAGTCAAAACACTGGATTAACGAGATAATATAGGTGAAGTGTGCTGAGGAAACAATTTTATAGACGTCATCCATAATTGTCAAGCAGATCTATCAAGTAGGCTATGAAATATTAAACGACCTGGTCCAGATAAAACGATTCTTCATTCTTTCAAACGCATTAGTTTTAGAGTGCCTCCGTTCTGGATATTGCTGTTCATAGTTGTTATATTCTAGAGGCAAGTAGGCAATTTCTCAAAGATTCTCCTAAATACCCTCAAGGGAAAAATTAATTTTTAAAGCTCGTTTTTAACACAGTACGGAATTATTGAGCAGGTTATGAAAACCGTCAATTTTTCAAAGCATACCTGATAAATCTGCTTGATAATTATGCATCACGCATACAAAATTGCTTCCTCAGCATACTTGACTCTATTATCTCGATGATTCAGGGTTTTGACTTCATCAAATACTATCATGACCTTATAATTTAGTCGTTCGTTGAATAAAAAAACAAATTGGATAGTACTTTCTCAAAATAAATAAATTTCAGTACACAAATAGAAGCTATATTTTAATTTACCGAAAAATCGAAATATCTCGGAAACTGATGAACGTAGGTACAACAAGTGTTATACAAAGATGAAAGAGCATATTAAAAGCAATTCATTGGTATAATAAAATATTGGGTGTTACATTTGAAAAAAAAAAAGAGAAAATCTGGATTTTGCATTCTACATCACCCTGTATACGGATATGCGTCGCGGGCTTTTTTTATAGCCGATTTTGAAACTAGATGATATTTTTTATCCATCTGTGTAAAAAATATGATTTTTGATTCATGACTTTTTGATATACAGTACGTTCATTTGACAGCGATTTGGACATAGAAATGGTCATAACTTTTGAAATACCCTGTATAATGTAACAATACCCTATATTGGGAGAAAGGAAATCATTAGTAGAATTTGAATATGCAATAATATATAGGGTGTCTCATTTAAAAAACTGCATGTTTGCATCACCACGTAGTTATGGATCACCCTGTATAAATCCAAATATTTTCTGAGCAGGGAGCATATCCGTGGCTACAACTTTTATATACGTCTTTTTTCGCTATCTTTTACAGTAGTGGAGTTATCGACCGAGCCGGTACTAAAAACTCACCCTGTATATTCAGTAGCAAAAAGATGTCTGTCAGGAGAGGAGAGAGAATAAACCACTCCCTAACTTAGGAATAATATAGGATAAGGGATTACAGAGGGTCACACGTTGCTTGCCTAGGGGCCCATTACGGCATTTTCATTTTAACACACATACACAGTCAAGAATTAGGCCACTGTAAGAGGGTTAATATTGTACAGAGATGGTGAACAAAGGTAGTAGCTATACAACTTTAATTCCAGAGTTCTTGATTAATACAATAAACTGACAGATGAGGTATTTCCTGTTTAAAGTCAGAACATGTTAGTGTTTTCAAGGGACCAGTAAAACTGCATCTATTAAGAAAGGAGTAAAGATGATTGCAGTTCTTGCATTAGCATTTTTGAATTCTATATGTTCAAAGACCCCCAAGTATTGCATTTCACAGCTCCAGCTGTGGCAGTTTTGGAAATATTTCAGCGTTCCAGTACTGTTTACAAAAGCGGTGTTGCTGAATCTCGGTAATTAATAGAAATAATTTTGAAATTGTGAGATCTTACTAAATTCGACATGCGCAATTCATTGCAATAAAAATAAGTAGAGGATTCTATTTAAAATAACAATTATGACGTGTAACGGAAAAGTGCTAAATCTGGCAACACTGCTGTTAGAATATTTGAATTTTGCGTGTTCGAAAACCTGCAGGTATTGATTTTCTCGTTCCAGCTGTGCAAGTTTTGAAGATATTTAAACGTTCCTGTACCTTTTACTGATTCAAAATAGATAGTATAAGCAAGGAAAACGGCTTTATTATTATAGAAACACCAGTTAAAACTTGTTCACGCCGTAAACCATTACTAGGGAGTACTTCTGTGTTAAATAAAATATACAGTGTGTTTAATATATATAATAAAAATCGGGTATATTTGTTTGAAAATTTGTAAAAATCATTTATAACTTGGCAACGTCGCAAACGCGAAAAAAAGATGTTACAAGGGTATTAGTAGATATTTCGATTTAAAATAAAACATACAGGGTGTTATATTTAAAAAAAAAACAAAGTAAAATGATCTTCAAATTGCCGTAATTTAAAATTCTGCCAAAAACACCCTGTAGACACACATTGCAGTCTTGAATGTTACAAATTCAGAACATATCCGCACAATGTAAGACTACCTATTGTAGGCCACATCTCCGCACAAACGTGGGCATTATAGAGCTTGAGCTGAAATCATCTTGTTTGCACGGAGTTTGCTTCCGGCAGTATGTGAAGTAAAGATGTAAGGGATTTATCTTAAGCCGGTGTCTTCCGGTTTTATTGCGTTACACAGAAAGCGAAATCCAGAAGTCTCCTCTCGGATGTTATCAAGGATAATATATAGTTATTCGACCCCACGAAGTCTTTCCGGATAACAGGTTCATTGACCTGTGTTAGAGCGTATATCGGTTTCAGAACTCCGGAAGCGTTGGAGAGGGTAGAAATGTCCATTCATTTTTATAGATAGAAAGTATGAGGGAAGGATGAGTGTCTTGTGTAACCATAAAACATTGCAAATTATAACTAACTTTTCTGCAAATTATTAAACATCATAAAAGTTGCCAAAAGAAGAATCAGCAGAAGAGTCTGAAACCTAGCTCTTTCGAGCACTGGACAGGAACACAATATGGGCTCCGCTGTTTCGTCCTCCACATAGCAGAAACGATCTGATGTTTGTTCCAGACCCATCTTCGGCAAATTAATGGTTTCTCAAACGACAATAGGGAGTTATTGAAATAGTGCCATCCACTAATAGTGCCGTCCAGTGGCGTATATAGAAATCGATTTCGGGGGCGGGGGGCATCGGCAAAATTAAAGTTTATTTCATACGTTATAATATTGACGTATTATAATCCATACCTAAATATAAAACAACAATGTACTAATATTAACGAAAATAATTATATACAGGGTGGTCCAATAAGCGCACGGTGCTCTGTAGCGGCGTTAGTGTTTAAATTAGAAGAAATTCAATAAAAAATGTTTCTCTTCAAATGGTCTACTTCTAGAAAATAATTTTAAAGATGGCGGACATCCGGTTGTACCGGAAGTAGGTATCAACTTCCTTATTTTAAATGGAACATCCTGTATATTGTTACATTTTTGAATTCAGTATCAATTTTTAGGTCCAGTTTGGACGGAATAATTACAAAATCGTAAATATCCTGAAGACTGTCAAAGATAGAACCACATATGCCTAGATAAAAGTGAGAGATAATTTAATTTCGCATCCACTGATGTGAAACTTATCATGCCATCCCATTTGAAAAAAAAGTTTTTAACGTTTCAAACTTTTCAAATTTGAAAATTGCTAGTTTATTTGTTTAATGTGCTTTCAAACAATGATCTTACTGAAACACAAGCATGTTTCGTGCTCGATTAAAATCCGAAAACCGCATCTTTCTGTCGTACCCAGTTTCTAAGATACTAACACTTTTTGTAAGTACTACAAACAAATTTTATAAAGATTGCTGAATAACTTTGAAAATAGGCTTCGTAGACATAAACTGTGGTTAACAAACTGGACCAAAAAACTGATACTGAATTCAGAAATGTAATAATATATAGGGTGTTCTATTTAAAATAAGGAAGTTACATATACTTCCGGTATAACCGAATGTCCGTCATCTTTGAAATTATGCTCTACAAGTAGACCATTTGGAAAGAAACATCTTTTATTCAAGTCATTTTCTTCTAGTTTTAACGATAAAGCCGGTAGAGCGCACCACACGCTTATTGGGCCACCCTGTATAACACATATGCATACTAGAAACGTAAATTTCTATTTTTATAGATAATAATTCTAAATTGAAGCAAAGAAACCAAGGTGTACTTCCTAATCCTTCCTAATCAGACATCTATGATCGTTGCCCTATTTGCTTTATTATTACATTTTGATGTCGCTACTAATTTTATTCAGTACTATATTTTTTGACTACTACTTCAGCCTCTTTCCAGACGTCAAAACTGAACGCGTGGCCAGTTTCGGGGGGGCCCGCCCCCCCCCCCCTTATATACGCCACTGGTGCCGTCCTTACACTAATAGTGACAGGCACTGTCTGACCTTAAAATCGTATCTGAAATAGAGTTATTGATGGGTTATGTCAAGCGCGGATTTAATTCTAACATAAAAATGCTGCCGTGGATCACATAAAGCATTTTATATAAAAACTTCGCAAACAGCTTATCCTATTTAAGAGTTCTGTTTAACAAATTTCGTGTCTCCAAACAACGAAAAGAAACATATGTCCAAATAGTGCCTTGGCAATGGCACGGCACAAGGCGTCCATAAATAGTGGCAGGCACTAACTTTATTACTGCCAGGCACTATTTTTGTCTTAGTGCGCATGCTTAGATGTCAAATACGGCCAGGAATTATTAGTGCCATGCTGCATTGCATCTCCAATAACTCCCTAATGCCCTGTCAACAGACCGACCAAAATGCACAGATTGTTCCTACTCTATTCTAGGATCCTCGGGAGGCCTGACTAGAAGGGTATGGTATGAACGTCTTCGAGTGTAGTATTTCGCCAGTGCAGAAGTGCTTTCGTGTCCAAGCTGAGATGGTTTTCCTGGCAGTGCTTTTCGCAATGCCCACAAATGGTTCTGGTCCTTTGAACACAGATTCAGTTCCTCCTCTTGCCTTATTATGCCTTCCACTCCACGAGGCCTGAAACCAAAACCAAAGTTACTTTGTTGATTGTTCCTTGTTCCAAGTTCATCGAGATGTCTGCAGTTCCATACGAGTCTTGAGTCAACCCGTTTGGAGCTCAATACTTTCGAGGCAGCCTGGCTTTCTGAAGAAATGTCCATAGATTTGTTTGTCAGTGGTCGTTGGTTCAGCTCCCTAACTCCCAACTCTATGTCTATCATTTATTCTGCTTGGAAGATTATGGTATACCTCCCAAGGCTTACTGAAATTTCAACACTTGACATTGAACTGTGACACCTGTTTCATTCGTCTCTTCCTGGGAAAAGGACGTAGGATTTTTCCGTATGCGCTTGGGAACCATGGAGTCCGAGACCATTCCGAGTATATAGTGGTTTATAATTTCACTCATAATACCCGTTGGGTCTTAATTCTTTTTTGTCCTATCTGCTAGTTGATAGCAGCAGATAGCAGCGGATGAACATCAACAATAATATGTCCTGGCACGTCGTCAGTCTTTCTGAAACGGCATCCCAGAAGCTTAGAGTTTTGTTCCGCTGTAAGGAAGCTGTATACACCAGAGCAACTGCCGCTGCTCTACAAGGCGTAGATCCGATCATCGTTGGAGTACTGCTCCCATGTGTGGGGACGCACTCCGAAGCACTCTACAAAGCTTCTGGACATTATCCAGAAGAGAGCCATTAGGCTAATCGATACGCCTAACCTCACAAAGGACCTCCACAGCCTGGAACATCGAAGAAGTGTGGCCGACCTGTCCCTGTTTTACAGATTCTATCACGGAAGATGTTGTGGTAAGCTGTCTCAGATAATAACACCAAAGGCCGACCGAATGAGGAACACTAGAGAGGTTCTGCGAGCGCATCCTTACCAGGTCGACGTCTCTACTTCATTGTGTGGAGGGGTTAGATTTAGCAGTTTCAGCGGATCAAATAGTAAATACATATTGAAAAAATAAACCCATTGTCAGCTGGCTGGAGCCTTGTTATGCATAAAGGAAGAAAAACAAGACCGAATGATGACCGGATCCAATGGCCACAGTAAGAATGACCAAATAGTTGCATTTATAGGTTATATTGTCAAAATGTGAATGTCATAATTATTCCTAGCTGCGAGGGTGGCAGTATGTGTAATACACTCCAGTAATAGCCAAGCAGGCGATGCGTTGCACAGACGCCAGCTTTGCTATCTGGTTGTCCGTAGAAAACATTTTTGCCACCAGGCAACAGCACTATATACTACAATTGGTTTTACCACCGTCCAATATATCCAGTATATAAGCTTAGAATTAACGCCCCAAGACTTGCCGCATATTCTCCGGAGTGTCCTGAGAGATAGTCGGGCCTTGTCAATTCTGTTGTCTTGATGGGAGTTGAAGGTGAGTCTTTTGTCCAGCATAAGGCCAAGATACTTCGCCTCATCTGCAAACTGGACTGACTCTCCCGATATTCTAAGTATTTTGGGTTCTGAGCCGGCTTTGAGGCTATTTATTTTATTTATTTGTCCAACAGTATAAGTAACCATTTACGGGACAAGTAGTAATAACAATGATGTATAAAGAATAATAATAAAAATCACTACCATTCATGTATGTATGTACAAGTATATGTGTACTAATCACAACAGTAAGTAACCATTTAATTGACAAATAGGAATAAGAATAATATAATATAAAGAATAATAATAGAAATCTTTACCATTTATGTAAAATTAAATTATGGTTTCTAATCACAGAAAAAAACAATAACAAACGTAATATGTTAAATGTATGTGCGAGCTATATTTCGATTTCGTATTTCCCCAGCGATAGAACAAAAAATATCACACACTTCTGATATAATGATGAAGAGGAATAGCCAGATGGGGCGGTTCTCACCCGTATGCACCGTAAGTCAATTGCGCGATTAGTTACGTAAACCTGGATTAGATTACTCGTTTACTATGCACCGCAAACTGACAAATTTGACACTGTCACTGTCAAAACAATCTTGCGACCACAGCCTTGCCGTATCTCCAATCTGGATTAGTTAGTCTCTTGACGGTGCATGGCAAGATGTCAGAGATTACCAAAACGCGATTAGGGAACTAGGATTAGAATCGACAAACGGTGCATACGGGTGTCTGTCTCTCACTGGACAGAAGCTGGCTAAAGGTACTAACTTGTGGAGCTGCTATCTGGTCACAACACGTTCAAACATCACTTGTATGTGATGGGGGTGACAAGCGACCCGACGCGACGTGTACATGATGTGGCGAGGAGGAACAGCCCTCGGCACCCATTCTGTGTCGCTGTGAAGCCCCTGGGTACCGTGAGGTATCCTACAAGGGAAGAGTGGGGGCTAAGCGGCAGGCAGCCTTTTGAGGGGAGAGGGCCAGTCTGGTACACCGACGGCTCACTTACCGACGAAGGCTCCGGCGCTGGGGTCTATGGGCCAAAAACGAAGCTCTCCCTCTCTCTTGGGGGAAACACCACGGTATTCCAAGCAGAGATATATGCGATTTCAGCTTGTGTTTCGCATTTACGAAATTCAGGGGCCAAACAGGCGGATCACCATCTGCTCTGAAAGCCAGGCAGCATTAAAAGCATTAAGTGCTTGCAGGTTTACATCAAGGCTCATTCTGCAATGTAGAAAGATCTTGGATGACATTTCGGCGAGACATCAGGTGTCACTGATGTGGGTGCCGAGTGATGCTGGAGTTAGTGGTAATGAAATGGTGGACGCGCCCGCAAGGCGAGGGTCGAGAAATAACTCCCTGGGTCTTGAGCCGGCTTTGGGGCTGGCAGCAGGTATCATCAGAAGGAAAACAGAGGTGTGGTTGCAAAAGCAGCATCTTATCAGATGGAGAGGAATCTCCGGACACCTCCGTCAAGCTAGAGAACTTACTTCAGGGCCTCTGGCTAAGGTGGGACGGTTCTGTCTCTCGCTGGACAGAAGCCGACTAAGGCTACTTGTTGGCCTTCTATCCGGCCATAACACCTCCAAACGCCATTTGTATATGATGGGGTGGTAAATGATCCGACGTGTACACGCTGTAGCGAGGAGGAAGAATCCTCGGCACACATTCTTTGTCGTTGTGAAGGCCTTTGGTATCACAGGCAGACTATACTCGGTTCAAGGGTTCTTGAACCTGAGGATATAAGATGGGCAGGAACCAAGGCCATCCTCACCTTTGCGATGAGGGCTGGACTTGGGAACTAGGGTAAGGAGAGGTGCAAAAGGGCCCGTTAGTAGGCCTATGCACTGGTGGTTCTGGCCTCCAGAAAGCCTCTCTCCTCCTTTCATTCATTCATTCATTCATTCGACCCTATAAAATTGGCCGACTCACGGAAAGTTTTTTGGGGGTTGGGGAGTGGGAAATGTTGCATAGCCTCCCTCGCTATGTCCTTGTGTCGACGGCGGCGCCTCGTGGCCCTGTGTCAAAGGATCGTTCATAATTAATTTTCAATTTCGGGAGTATCTGTCTTTGAATATGGCATAAGCGCTTTGTAATATCAATCGTCGCCGACGGTGTCGGCGTTTCGGCACGTCCATCTTATTTCCTCACTCAGAGGTTCATGAACCGGACGGAAATTCAGATGAGGACCGGCAACGCGTTGCGAATAGTGATGGGGAAAATTCAGCGGAAGGCTGCGCTCGTTTTGTTCAAGTAATTGCATTGGCATTTTAGCTGAACAGATTTGAAACTTCTAAATGTTAAGAAGATGTATAAAGATAATATTTTTACGTCAATTGCGGTTTGGAATAATTTTTTTTGTGCTAAATGGAAAGTTAAATTTATTTTCCTGGTGACCGCTACTATAAACTTTGGCTGTTTTTCGTGGATTTCGGTCAAACATTAAAACTAACCTTTTTTACTACGTTTCGATTTATTCTATCTAAACCATCTTATGGTGTCAATTGATATTATAAATAGAGATTTTCGCGGATGCGTCCCAAACTGGTTCGGGACCAGTTCGGATAAAAAGCACATGCACAGGACGATTACGGGTGTGCGCAGTATGTAAATCTTGTATGTAAACTGATTCAGTTTACATCACAGAATCAGTTTTCATAATGATTTACATACTGCACACGCCCGTAATCATACTGTGCATGCACCTTTTTATCCGAACTATAGTCCCGAACCAGTTCGCGAAAATCTCTTAAATTATATACACATAGGAAACATAAAGAAGGAGGTTAGTTTTAATGTTTGACTGAAATTCGCGAAACACAGCCATAGATAAATGGAAAGATCATACAAGTTTTATAATAACATTTTTTCTCGCAATATTTTAGAAGACATATCAAAATAAAAATTGATTTTTTTTTTGAGAAAAGAAAAGAAAAATAGTTTTGTTGTAAAACTTATATACAGGGTGTCCCACGACGATTAAGACAAGCAATATATCGGAACTGGGCAGTAGTAGCGAATTATAATTTTGGGGGTATAAATTAGAGCAAGTATCCTTTTCTATTTATGTGTCACACCCAATGAGGTATTTGTTTTTGGTCACGTGACGTCCGATTCAAAATTTTTAACGGGACACCCTGTATATTTGTGACTTTTTGTGTTCCTCCCGATAAAACAATTCCAACAAACTAGCACACTTGGGGTCTAAAGTGATTAATTAAAGAGCTACCGGTACTTAAAGGACTGTACTACAACCATTATGAAACACTACCAAGCAATTTAACTGTAGGGGTACATGTAATAATCAATGGTAGTGGTACCACCCTTTAAATACCTGTAGCTCTTGAATTAATAACTTTAGACCCAAAGTGTGCTAGGTTGTTGGAATTGTTTTATCAGGAGGAACACAAAAAGTCAAGTCCCATTAAAATTTTTGAATCGGACGTCACGTGACCAAAAACAAATACCTCATTGGGTGACACAATGATAATAAAAGATACTATATTTGCTCTTATTTACACCCCTAAAATTATAATTCGCTAGTACTGCCCACTTCCGATGTATTGCTTGTCTTAATCGTCGTGGGACACCCTGTATGATTATTATCTTTACATTTATAACGAAAAAATGTTTTGTTAAGAACTTAATTTTCGCACGGTGAGGCTGATCATTATCATCAATAAAAATAAATTGTTCGCCTCAGGACTCACGGCTTAGCGTGAGTTATGAAAAATAATTCATGATATTTATTTATAAGTGTTATTACCTGTTAACAGTACGTTGGTTGTCGCTGTATAACGTTATGTGAGTAGATTAGTGTCGGACGTCTGTCGGTCTGGTAACATTTGACGTCCTCTAAATTAGGAACGTATTTCACAATAGGTTACCATTGGAGGCAGAATAAAAAAAATTACGAAATGTTCACAGTACATTGCACGTAATGACTGGACTGGTTGTGGAAGTCGGCTCAGTTATTTCGAAACAAATATCCAAAAAATGGCCAAATGCAGCTTGCTGCTATCCATTTTGATGATCATCTGCACAGTCGTTGGTGATCTAAAAGGATATGTGTTAGAACTTTTTTTGTAGTGAGGTGATTAGGGTTCAGCTGCCTTAATAGTTACTGCTCAGACTCAAAGCTTATTGTGCACCCCGGTCAAAGGGGCTAGAAAGAACCCCATCCTGAGTTCTTTACGAACCTTGAGATCCATTGGACTTTGGACTATGCTCTCCTGTCTTCCTTCCTGGCCTACATCCACTCAAGGCAGGACAGTCGAAGAAAACTATAAAGGATTTGAATTTATCACATTGCTGTGCTCGGTATCACTAAAAAAAAGGCGGAAAATAAGAGTCGAAATGGGCCTTCTGTGTAAGCTTTGCATTCTCGTTTTTATTATCCCTAAATTCCAAAAAATGACATACATCTTACAGGCATGTCTTTTGAGAATGGGCTTTAAAACATTAAGCGCTCTGTAAATCTGTTGAAGGTATTCATCCCAAATGAGAGTAGAAATGTTTTGAGATGTAACGCTACACAACAACACAACAATCGTATCAAACAGGCTATTGACCGCGAAAAGTATCACCTTGTATACGGCCATCAACCATGTGACAATTTTATACAATGAATCTTGTACTTGATATGTCCACTTTTAATCTCCTGCATCTGTCCCCGTGTACTCTGACAGCTCATCACATTGAATTATCCTCACACATTTCAAATTTTTTGCGCAAATGTACCAGACCGCAAGTGTTGACAGATTGTTTGTTATGTATAAGAATTTCAACTAATGGGACAGAGAAATATGATGTGCGGAAAACTGCAAAATTTACGCACATCTCATCGTTAATAAAGGCGAGAAGAGAAAACGGCACTGGAAGGCAAGAATTGATTTTTCACCGCTCGAGGAAAAGCAGACAGACACTAATGTCAAGGTCAGACTAACCATTAATCGTGAAAGACCTGTTAGCCTGTTTATGAGGATAAATCACTTCAGAATGCTCCCTCGCCTTTCAGTGATTTTTTTATTGTATTAAATGCACTTCCCCTCCGCTGTATATAAATGGTGTATATTATTCTGCGGACCAAGAAAAATAGCATTAGAGTCCATCATTTTTGAACTTCTTACACTAAAAGTTTGTCATATCCTCAGAAATACGCCCTTGTAGGGTGGCTTCTGTCGACTGTACGAGAGGTATATGTATGTTACTCAGAGAAAAAGAGTTGTGTTTCACGTTTCACTCAGATTACGAAATATGCGTATTAGCTTCCGTACTCAACACATATGTGCCTTCTACTGCTAGTAATACTAACTAACTATAGTAATAGCATAGCAATATTTAAAAAAATACTTTTTTTACAAAACCACCTGTTGTTGCTTTTATATTATTGTGGAGTGTGGTTCTGCTAATGAAATTTACATCGAAACTTTTTAGTATGTTTCTAACCTTCCTTAAGCTGAAGTTACATTTACGAGTTGGTCGTATACAGGTGAACAAATCGTATACGATTTCGCATGTGTAAATGGCGACTCGTTAGGTTGTATACGTGTCGGTTTCAAAGTTGCGAGAGATCCGAGTACAGCTACAAGTGAAATAGTTTTTTATTAACCCAGATTGCTGAAAACAAGTTACCGCCTGAGGAGATCGACCAATTTATCGACATATTACACTATGAAGTGTTTATGGGACTTGAGAAGTAGGGAATATAAAGATATCAATGCAAGGAACAAAGCATATTCTGCAATATAGCAGGTATCCTAAACATATCGGTGGAAACAGTGAAGAAAAAAATTAATAATCTACGTTCGGCATATAACCAAGAGAAGGAAAACATTGTTGCTTCTCAGAGAACAGGTGGATCGATATATTTTCGTAAATAAAATCATCAACTTGTATTCCCCACACCCATAGCTGAGAAGAGTATTGTGATCGCAAATCCCTGCTCAGTTAATAACTGTTAGTAACTTTTCTTCAATTCCCACAATGTTCCTTGATCGTAAGGTTATTCTGACACAAACTCTCCTTTTTTTCTAACGATCCCTTCACATTCTATTTTCTTTTTCACCATTACATTAAAATTCCTGCCATTGCAGCACGCTTCCTTTTACTGGGCGCCATATTAACTACACTTCAATCGCATACGATTCTGAACACTAATGTAAATGGTACTCGTACTCCTGTGCGAGTACTCGTATACGATTCATTCGTAAATGTAACTTTAGCTTTATACATTCGCAAAAATTGTATTCTTTTTGATGAAATCGCTAATCAGGAATCTGGTGGTGTCGCCTTTGATGTATTTTGTATTTATGTTATTGTTTATTCTTATATAATGGTGATTATAAAATCATATTCACTGCTGCAGTCTGCACAGAATCAAACAACTGACTAGGCGCCAAAATATACTAAGATTGACATATTGGCAAATATTTCCCATTTCAATCACCAGCTCGTCAGAGATTACGTGAATCTGCCTGCTCAGATTTGACTAGTTTGAATATTTTGCTATACCTTGGGCGTATATAATTCATCAAGATTTTGCAGAGCTTGCTCACTAACACCGCCACCGCATATACATAATTATACTTAACCTTATCCAAATTATCTTTAATGGTATAAAATGAGCCTCACAGAGGGTTATTAGTGTTGTATAGGCTAAAAATAGTGTCAGTCGTTTTTAAAACAGCAGAAACATCACGGGGTTCCATTCTGCCATCTGGTGCACCTCTAAATGTCTTATAATGTCCCTAACAGATGGAAACTATCTCATATTGTGCTCATCTATAAAAGTGGTGACAGAAGCAAGTTCGTCCTATTGCTAAAATCTCAGTTGTGTAGAAATCATTCTTCATGTGAACATGTACAATACAAGTTATAATTTTTGTTAAAAAAAATTTTAGAAGCTAATTTGCTTTGTGAGTCTCATTATCTATGTCAGGCAGTTGATAATCAAATTAAAATTGACACTGTACACTAGTCTAGGTAGTTTCTGGGACAAACTGTTAATGTTTCAGCCATTCTGTCTCACCCAAGCGCGAGAGTTTGAGTTTATTGTTTTTTGAAAAAATCATTTAACAATTTATCAATTATTAGGTGAAAAATTAAATAAACAAGCCATAAGGAAATACTAGAAGGTGGCGCAGAATAAAATCCCTTATTTCTTTTTTTTATATAAAAGTAATAAAAATCATATTATAAATGGAAAATACGCTCTAAAACTTTGTTTTGTTGCACACAAAAAATAATATCGACCAAATGGCCACCCCCAGGATAAATGCAGTAATGAGCTCTTTTCAAAGCATTTTTCATAACTTTCTCCAACATCAGATGGTATTCTGTCAATTTCTTCCCGGATGTTGTCTTTGAATGCTTCTAGTGTTCGAAAATTATTTACAAATACCCCATCTTTGAGATAACGCCATAACCAAAAGTCTGGAACCATTAAATCGGAAGACCTTGGCGGATTTTCGAGATGATGCGTCCAGGAAAAATTCTGTTCATAATAGCTATTGTCTCACGGTCTGTGCACCATGTTTTGATACCAAATATCTTCCTGATTAAGCTCTTCCATTTCCGGAATAAAAAACAAACAGCATGCTTCTGTAGCGATCTCCATTTACTGTAGTGGTTCTTTCCCGATCGTCCTCAAAAAATAGGGCTCTAAAATTTGTCAACCACGCCACACGGTCACTTTTGGCTCATGTAACGATTGTTGGTGAATAATTTGCGGATTCTTAGGTTCTGCTTATTCACAGCTCCATTCAAACAAATTGAGCCTCATTATGTTTTTATATCAAAAATCCTCAATATCGTTTTCAAGGTTTATACGATAGCGTTACAATATTGAAGTCGTTTTTCAGCGTCAAAAGACAGGATATTATGGATTACCTGTATTTTGTAGGGGAACAAGTGCAATTCTTTCACCAAAATCGTTGCAATGAACGTCGGGTAAATGTGAAGATCGTTTTCTTGTTGATGTGTTAGTAGGGCTTTCCATCACATCACTACGTACGCGGTCTATGTTATCCCTTGAACGAGCTGAAAGAGGTCTACCGATATGCGCTTTAAGGGCCCCACAGACATCGCTCTTTTTCATCAGGTTTGCACGATGTGCCAACCGATGTCGGTTAAACCGATGGAACGATACCTCCACACACTGTTCGGTTTTCTTTCAGTTTCTCGCAAATTTTTGGCCCGTTAAACATTACTTACTTTAGCATTGGCGGCGGCTTTAGCTATTAAAGTGAAATACAACAAGAAAAAAAAGGGAGTCAAGTTGATTGACTCAGGACTTCCCACACATAATGATGATACCACTTTAATATTTCCCATTGCATGAAGCTATAGTCTGAAATAACCTTGCAACTAAATTATCACCCACCCGCCCGCAAAAACAACATCCAACACAAAAACCCTCGTAAATAGTTTCTTGCGTCTCACTCCTTAGGAACTAGGACGCCACAGTTTTTTTCTGCATGCTTCAACTGGACGATTCAAAACGATCAAGAGCCTCCAACCTGTCTAAAAACAAAGTTTTAGCTGGCTTTATATTTTTGGTTTTTTGGTTATTGCTGCGCTGCCTCTGACACGGTTTTTCAAAAACACAGTCGTTTCCCATTCTCGCCGCGGTAATAAATTCTGTGTCAAAATTTTATTAAAATCAATTCAATAATTTTCACTTTACACAATATACATAGAACGAAATAAAGCAAAACTCGTATGTACAGATCACAAAATTGGTTTCTGTAATAGGCAAATCAATATTCGGATGGATCTAAAAAAGTGTAATATGCCGCTAAGTATTTCTTCTACAGTTTTACAACCTCCCATCCCACAACCGCTACGATTTCACCCCACCCAAAAAAAAATTGAAAATGATCAGGAACCCGTAAACCCTAAAACCAAAGTTTGAGCTGTTTTTTATATTTTTAGTTTTTTTATTATTGCTGCACCGCCACTGACACTATTTTTCCAAAACATACGCGTCTTTCATCCTCGCTGCGGTAGTAATACTGTGTGAAAAATTCATTAAAATCAATTCAATAATTTTCGCGTTACGCAATATAGAACGATCTAAAACAATACTCGTATGTATACATCACAAATTCTAAGTCCCTTGGTTTTTATAATAAGCACGGCAATGTTCGGATGTACGTAAAAAGTGTATTATGCGTATGTGTATGGCTTTTCATTCAAAGACCAATGGACAACCCATTGTGAGTACAACAAATTTTTCAGTTTTACAACCCTCCACCCTCCAACTACCCCAGATTTACCCTCACCCAAAAAAGCATAGAAAATGAAAAGCATAGAAAATGATCAGAAACCCCTAAAGCGCCTAAAAACAGAGTTTGAGCTGTTTTTATATTTTTTGTTTTTTTATTATTACCGCGCCGCCACTGACCCGATTTTTCCAAAACATACGCGTTTTCCATCCTTGCCGCGGTAGTAATACTGTGTCAAAATTTCATTGAAATGAGTTGAACAATTTTCGCGTTACGCGATATCAAACGATCTAAAACAATACTCGTATGTATACATCACAAATTCTAAGTCCCGTGGTTTCTATAATAAGCATACAACGTTCGGATGGACCTAAAATAGTGTATCATGCCGCTAGGTTTTTCATTCACATATCAATGGACAGCCCTTTACGAATACAACAAATTTTTCAGTTTTACAACCCCCTACCCCGCCTCCAACCACCCCAAATTCACCCCCACCCAAGAAAAAGTGGAAAATGATCAGGAACCCCTAAAACGCCCTAAAACGAAGTTTGAGGCATATTTGAAATTTTTTGTTTTTTGCTAGTTACTGCGCTACGATTTCCAAAATTATAGGAACATTACCTTCTACGGCCCCACAGCATATCGCTGCCCAAATTTCATCACAATCCATGCAGCGGTTACTGAGATTACGTGGCTAGAAAAACGCGTACAGACCGACAGACAGACAGACAGACAGACGGAAATGAGTGACGTGGATTTTCGTTATGTAGACATGATAAAACGCCCAAAAAGCGTATTATCTCAAAATCGAAAATTTTCGCGATCACAATACTCCCCTCACCTATCGGTGTGGGAAGTAAAAACGCTCTAAATGGGTGAAACAGTGGCTTTTGAAAAGAGGCCAATTCTCCCATATAAATCTATTAGAATTGCGTCTGGAACCAGGGGATTGGTACAAATATTTGAGTATGGATGAAGAAACATACTTAGAATTACTTAATTCAGTAGCACCTCTAATAAAAAAACAGGATACTTGGATGAGACAAAGTATTTCCCCTCATAAACGTCTGACAGCTACATTGAGGTTCCCTGCTACGGGTAGAGGCTACGAGGATTTTAAATTTTCAGTTGCGATATCCCCCCAAGCTTTACAAATTATACCTGAAACCAGAACGACACTGCAAAATCCCGTCGTGATTGCACGAACGGCGACACATGTACCGAGTTGCACGATGGCGTTCGAAACCGACGGGTAAAATCAAGCTCGGACAGATTTGTTGGAACGACGGTCAACGCGACGGTTTTTCGGCACACACGGACCGAAATGAGTGTGATCGGTTGGCACGTCGTGCAAACCTGATGAAAAAGAACGATGTCTGTGGGGCCCTTTATCAGATGTAGATCCATTTTGTTGAAAACTAAAATATTTTTGCACTTGAAACACCGCGTGTTCCATATTTTCTACGCTATTCTCGTTGAGCTAGGATAATCGACGAATTGATTCATAATGAATTTCAAAAGTATATACTTTGCAGTTGACGGAAAAACTCGAACAGATGCACAAACGAAACCATGACAACATTCCATAGGGTACTTGATTTTGCGCCACCTTGTATTTATCAATAAAAGCCTACTGTAAAGTTGATCTAAGCTCATTGTTTATTTATATAACGTCTTTGAATCCACTTGTTAACAGGATTTTTTAGGTTTTGAGGTTTAAAACCAGAAAAATGTTGTCATTCTATACCATCTACATAAAAATGCCTTAATAGCGTAATATAGCATAATCCAAAACTTAATAAAAAATGTTAGATAACGTTATCAGGAACGCTTGCGTAAATTATATCATACTGCCGAGGCGGACCTTGAAATTTAGGCAAACAACTAAAATGTGTTTGGGAAAAATATGGCATAATGGGTAATATCTCTTCGTATATTGCATTGACCTATGCGAATGCCGAAAAAATTGTTGTACGTCCAACTGCGATAAACAAAGTATTTAACCTTAATAAACGAGAATATGGGTTCAAGAAACATGTTAAATATAGCACTATAGGTTTGGAATATTGATACACAAGATAATTTGGAAGGATCACTAATCTCTGGATCAGGGTTTGAGAAAGAACAGGCATACAACCCAAGTGTGGTTCACTGTGATAAATAGATACATAGACAAATACAGTACAGTGAAATAGTTGAAAAAACCAAGTAAAATACAATTATTTTAAATGTCAGCAATTTATACTTTATAGGACTACTTTTACTGGTGCTCTTAGAAAAGCCTTAATAGGGGGGTCATTGGGTATTATAAAGCAGCAGAATGAAAGTTCCAAGGGTCCTATTTGTATACTGCTATGTTTCTCTAGTTCGCGAATGTATTTTTTCCATATAATTTTTAAATATTTAATAAAAAAAACAAATTTGCAACTCCTTCGGCTTAGTTAATAAGTGGGTATTCCGGTATTTATTTCCAAACTCATCATTGCTGTATCTGTGAATTATTAGATGAATGAATGAATAAGGACCAGAGACTATCCAGCACGGAATGTGGCTGGTGCATAGGCCACACGATGGGCCCTTTTGCGCCTCTATCCGCGCTAGTTCCTAAGACCTGCCCTTTTGGCAAAGGCAAGTACATTCTTAGGTCCTATCCGTTTTATCTCTATTGGTTCCAAGGTTCTAGAGCCCAGCATAGTCTGCCTGTGATAACCCAGGCTTTCACAGCGACACGAGATGTGTGCCGAGGATTCTTCCTCTTCACCACACCACGTGCACGTTGGGTCGTTGACCACCCTCATCACAAACAAGTGACGCCTGAAGGTGTTGTGACCCGTTAATAAGCCTACTAGCAATCTCAAGTTACTCCTATCCAGAGAGAGACAAAATCGTCCTATTCTCTCTGCAGGCCCTGCTAATAGCTCCCGAGCCTGACGGAGATGACCAGAGATGTTGTTCCATCTCAGAGAGTGTTGATTCTGGATCCACTCTCCAGTTGTTTTCCTAATCAAGTTTGCAGACAGTCCTAAGGCTGGTTCCGGGCCCACAAAACTGTTTCCGGATCCCATCCTAGCCAGATGATCCGCTATTTCATTACCCTTTACTCCAGCGTGCCCAGGTACCCACATCAGTGATACCTTGTGTTTAGCTGAGATGTCGTCAAGATCCCTCCTGTACTCCAGGACCAGTCCCGACGTTATTTTCCAAGCACTCAGTGCTTTGATGGCTGCCTGACTGTCAGAGCAGATAGTAATCCGCCTCCTAGACCCGTCAATTTCCCGAATACGATTTACACAGGCAAGTATCGCATAGACCTCAGTCTGGAATACTGTGATGTGCCCCCCAAGAGGGAATGAAAGTCTTGTATGGGGTCCGTAGACTCCCGAGCCCGAGCCCTCTCTAGCGAGTGAACCGTCTGTGTACCAGACCTGTCCTCCTCCTTCGATGAGCTGTCTTTCCCTAGACTCCCACTTTTCCCTTGACGGGAACACCACCGTAAATTTGCGATTGAAGCGATGCGTAGGAGAAACTATATCGCTCCTCGCCAACAAAATAGGACTATCCTCCTGCAACTCTGCTAGAATCGTCGAATGTCCTTTGCCTGGATTCATAGAAGTCCAGCTACCCTGACTCCAGAGACGGAACCCAGTTTTTCTAGCTTCCCCTTGAATTACCAGATCCAAAGGAGGAAGATTCAATAGTGTTTCAATGGCACTCAAAGGTGTTGTGCGCACTGCACTGGTTATACTAAGACATGCCAAACGTTGAACCTTATTAAGTTTGGCTCTTATTGCCTCCGTCTTTATACAGGTCCCCACACTATGGAGCCATATATTAATGACGGTCTGACTATTGTAGTGTAGAGCCAGTGCACCACTTTTGGGCTCAGGCCCCAGCTACTACCGACAACTCTTCTGCAGGCCCATAATGAGTTTCGAGCCTTGCTTACCTTATAATCCACGTGCTGCCTCCAAGTCAGCTTGTGATCCAGTATGACTCCTAGATACTAATCTCTGGATCAGGGTTTGAGAAAGAACAGGCATACAACCCAAGTGTGGTTCACTGTGATGAATAGATATATAGACAAATACAGTACAGTGAAAAGTTGAAAAAACCAAGTAAAATACAATTATTTTAAATGTCAGCAATTTATACTTTATAGGACTATTTTTACTGGTGCTTTTAGAAAAGCCTTAATAGGGGGGTCATTGAGTATTATAAAACAGCAGAATGAAAGTTCCAAGGGTCCTATTTGTATATTGCTATGTTTCTCTAGTTCGCGAATGTATTTTTTCCATATAATTTTTAAATATTTATTAAAAAAAAACAAATTTGCAACTCCTTCGGCTTAGTTAATGAGTGAGTATTCCGGTATTTATTTCCAGACTCATCATTGCTGTATCTGTGAATTATTAGATGACTCTGTGAAATTGTTGATAAAACTAATTTTAACAACTTCAAGCTAACTCGTGTGTACTTGGTCCTTTTAACTGGCGATTTTTGTATTGATTTGAATCTATTTATTTGAATATATATCTATTTGAATTTCGATCAGTTTTCTACTTATAAATATTTATTAATTATTCAGAAATTATCATATATAGGGATTTGCAATTAGTAAACTTTGCAATTAAAATGTATCAATAAAAACGGCAAAGTTATGATTGTAAACAAATTTTCACTGGTATACAAAGCGTAAAACATTATTTCCACCCTTTTTCAATGCGCATCTTAAAAAATTATGTCAACTGCATTCGAAAATTGACAGTACGACTTATTAGCAGTTTTGGCTTAAATTGAGTGGTTCACTTCTTTTCTTTGACGTAATTCATTGTCGTCCCTGTACTTCGTACATTTTTTCCAAAATATTGGCAGCGCTTCTGGTGCTCATATGACACCCATCTGGTGACATCGATGTTTCTTAATTATACCTAACAGCAAAACCTGTCGAATTAATAATTGTAAAGGAGATTATTACACTCAATTAAAGAAAACAACTATGGCCGGAAATCAATAGTTTGGAAGCTATGATTTATGAATATACTCATTACACACCTACACCAATTTGGTCGAATCGAATTTCACTGGTCACGTTAGATTTGGTACACAGGTGTAGTAATGAAGAAGCGAGCAATCAGTTAACGATTTTTTCATTTAATTAACCTCTAAAATGCAAAATATTGTTTCCAAACCCATTTCACTTTTTTGTAAAAGAGTTATAACGGTGTATGTCTACTACAAAAATATTTGCCGATTATAAATTATCCTCCCTGTGTATATTATGTAAATCTTTATGTTTTGATTGGAAGGTGTCAAGGAAGGCACGTACACCGTGGTTTCATTCCCCCCTTTTATTTGTTTTACTAATGCACTGCCGTCTCCTGGTGTTTTCAACAACCTGTTTTGAGCTATAAAAGGAACTCTAAAGACAACAGTAGAAACCTAAAATGCACATTTGTCGTCTTAGTAATACATGCCAACATAATCAATTTAGAAAAGTTCCATGTTGTAGTAACATCTCCAAAATATAAATAAACATAATAATCTGAAAGTGAACGACTTCATAATTATTCTACAGTCCTTTGCAAACTTTTGGTGATGGCTCGTTAAAAAGGATAAAAGATGACAAAATTACTGTCTCTAGTTAAATTTATTTGAATTTTATTTTTTAGTGAAAAAGCTAAAAAATTTTTGAAAGACGAGAAGACCCTTTGAAACCAAAGAGAGGTATATCACTGTTAATGATAAAATTGAGAAAATTCTCCAATTAAGGAAATATGTGCTTCAAAGATAAGCTTCTGGTTTATGCACACCAAGATATCTTCCTTTTTTTCTGCTTGTGTGATTAATTTAGCTCAGTGAATATTAAAACTAATCCTCTTTCCCTTACGTATCACGTTTACCCCTACGTATCGCGTCTTGACATATAGCAGTGTAATAATAGTGCCATTGCCTCTGCTTAAATACCCATTGTATACTAAGTAGTCGTAAGATTTCATGCTTTTTGTTTATTGGTTACTATTACGTCTTTTATGGATCAACATTGGCACGCTCTCAATGCCAGTTATATTGATTGCACGTGCTCTTTACAGCGGTTTCTATTGATCAATCACCGATTCTGTTCCTCAAAACAAAATAGATTACAAAAATATTTTTGACAGCATCTTAAGTGTTTCGATTTGTTAGACTGAGTCTAAATCTTCCACTGATGATGTAAACGTAGTTACAGAAACAAGTGGAAAACCTTATAATCTATTCATATTTAAGAGTCATTTATAGTTATAATATCATAGAATCGATTATGTATAAAAACCAGCTTACTCGAGTGACTTGCGTTTTTCATTGATACTTTCAGGAAACCATTGCTGAGGGGAAAATCTAGGTCAGTTATATTACATAAATTTGAAGTTGCGCCAAACCCCAGCCCCAATATTGCTCCATGTTCAAGCCCATCTGAATTTACGCAGATACCTTCAGCGATTTGGCCTTTACGACACGTTCCCCCGTTCAAATCATCTCAAAAATATAAGATAATAATCTAAAACAACCTCTACTAGAAGCAAAACGCAGAAGCAAACATTTACGAAATATTACCAGAAGCGACTATGATTGAAGGATGTGTTATCAGTTATCACCGCTCTTATTTAATATCTGGGGTATATTGTAAATGAGGTATGTGACCTGAAGGACGAAGCCAGGGTACGAGAATTTTCATAAGGTTAGATCTGTGCCTAAGACTATGTATACGCATGGTTATATGCTACATATCCCTGGTTATCCTGTACGGATATGACAGTTGGACTCTAGACGTTTCACTAGAAAAGAAAATAGACGCCTTTGAAATGTAGATTTACCGTCGTATCCTCAGAATATCATAGGTTCAAAGAATAACCAACGATGAAGTTAAATCGTATGACGAAATAAAAAATGGAGTCAAGTTGATTGACTCAGTACTTCCCACACATTACGGTGATACCAGTTTATTATTTTCCCATAGCATGAAGCTTTAGTCTGAGATCCCTTGCAACCAAATAATCGCCAGATCAAGAACCTCCAAAACGCTTAAAAACGAAGTTTGAGCTACTTTTATATTTTTAGTTCTTTTATTACTTCTGCGCCGCCACTGGCACGATTTATAAAAACCATACGCGTTTTCCATCCTCGTTACACAATATAGAACGATCTAAAGCAGTACTCTCGTATGTTTACACCAGAAAAAATTCCTTTGGTTTCTGTAATAGGCAAGGCAATGTTCGGATGGACCTAGAAAAGTTATTCATGTCGCTAGGTCTTCCTTCACAGGTCAGTGGACAGTCTATTATGAAAGCAACAAATTTTTCAATTTTACAACCCCCCACCTCCAACCACCCCAATTTCACCCCCACCCAAAGGAAAGTAGAAAATGATCAGGAACCCCTAAAACGCCTAAAAACGAAGTTTGAGCAATATTTAATTTTTTCTGTTTTTTGCTAATTACTCCGCCGCCCATGCACCGATTTTCAAAATTATAGGAACATTACCTACAACGACCCTACAGCATATCGCTGCCCAAATTTCATCACAATCCATCCAGCGGTTGCTGAGATTACGAGGTTATAAAAAAGCGAGAGACAGACAAACAGACAGACAGACCGACAGACAGACATGCCGACGGAAATGAGTGACGTGGATTTTCGTCATGTAGACATCATAAAACGCCCAAAAAGCATATTATCTCAAAATCGAAAATTTTCGCGATCACAATACTCCCCTCACCTATCGGTGTGGGAAGTAAAAGAACTTATATACCAAGTGCAAATTACTTGAAATATGATAGCATCAGACTTATGATAGCACATAATAGCATTAGGCTTATGATAACGTTAGTGGATAATTAAGTGAGCATCTAGGTTTGAAAGATATGATACGGGGTATGTAAAATACTTTTACCTTCCATCATCCCAGGTCTGTCTCCAGGAAAACGTTGATGGAAAGGTTTGAGCGTTAAAAAATAGCTCCCAAAGCTTACCTCAAACTTGCTCTTTATTTTTACCTGAGACGTGATTTCAAAGTCACTTATTACAAAGTTAAATACAAACGTAATTGTTAATCGTTCATTTCGAATTAGGATTATATTTTACCCCATTTTGCTAACATATACGAGGTTTAGGGATGGTGATTGGGAGGCATAGTCTTAACGACTGAGTCATTCAGTTCCCATTTTTGAGTTTCGGAAAAATGAATAAGATAGTATTTCTCTCAAAGAATACTGAGGGCTGGGATAGTTCACAAACACCAAGGCACGACCCAACAATATAAACATACGGTGTATGTCACTAACTTAGTTGCTCAATATCTTACGTTTTATGGACGTTTTTACCTTAAATTAAATCTGCATATCATAAACAGAGTTCGCAAGGAAAACGTTTCCTACTCGATAACATCTTCTACTGAATATTTCATGGGCATAAAACGGAATGGAAATGTAGAATTCAGTTACAGAGGTATAGTCAGCTGTATTGTGACAGACCTCCGTTTATTATTATTCTGAATATTTCATTTTTATTATTGGAAAATACGTACCGTTAACCATTTTCAGTTTACGTAAAGCAAATTATCGTGAAGGCAAAAATACATAAAAACGCAAAGAAATACAAGAAAAGAGTTTTACGCAACCAATCGACTGAGATCTCTTCTCATATTTATCCACGCACGTTGCTCTAAGGACTCATCCATAATGTAAAGGATCCAGAATTACACAAGAGAGTATAAAATGTTTCTAAATAGCGTGAGTTTAGAAATTGTTTTAGATATTTAAATTTGGGGTAGAATTGTTTGATTTTTCACGAAATAAATTCTATTTCTAAATCTTATTTGAGATATATGTCAATTATTATAGTATTTGACATGTCAGCCTGAAGAATTTGTCTTTTGTCTATTTCGATAGGCTCAAAATTCTATTTGAAATTTAACTTTTAAGTAAATGGTATCATTGTAAATAAAACCAAATCCGTGAAAATCAATAATTTAGAAATTACAAATTTTTCAGATTGACAGAAATCGTAAATACGTATGTCGCACCGAAAGTTTATGCAAACTAACATAATCAAGGCAGCTGTGGGTATCAAGGAGACTGGAGACAAAAGGCCTTTACGGAAACAGTGATCTGGATCCGGATAGATCAGTTATACGTTAGACAGCTGTCAAGTGGGATCTATGGATTTAACGGACATCGAATAACGAAAAAGTTGGTTTAAGAATAAAATATAGATGGTTAAGGAAAACAGCTATTGATCTGAATCATCCGATCGTAAATAATCACTTACTGTACACGAGTGAACTGACCCTATTTCTGACTGATCCCAGATCACTTTCCGAACGTCAGGATCAGTGATCTAAGTGATCGAGTTAACCCGACCATAGTTTCCGTAAAGGCCTAATGTGGTGATAACATCTGATGTGATTTGTCTATTGTATTAGAGAGTTTTTGGACGTCCGTTTCCTGACGTTATTGCACGTTATCGGCTATTTGTGGCATGCGCAGTTCTCCCGAAATAACCGAATCGGCGAATAACCGATAAAGTTGTACGGTAGCTACGGAAGTTTACGGTACGATATGATTACGTGCGGTATTGCCAGATCTAAACCACTATGCGGCTTTGAGAAAAGAACCGTGATGATTTTGATAGCAACAATAGGTACTTATTTTGTAGTTTATCATTGTACAAAAGGATCAGGTTTTCTTCCGTCAATTTTATTTGATAGTATTCTCCAATAAAAGCTACAAAGTTAGGCGTCTCCGGCAACAGCGTGTGATCATCACGGGACTGAACCATGGTAGTGACATCTGAAATGTCATGCTTCGTGGGATGCTGCATAACCTATTTTTTTATTTTACTTGTGATGTGATCTATTTTCTGCTTGTGGTGTTTACTTGTTGCACGTAACATTTCTTGGACATTTCCGACCAAATCGATCATAATGTAAGGTTAAGTTAAAATCAAATAGGTCCAATAATTCTTAATGTAAATTGTCAAATAACGCAACGATACACGTCACAGATTTTGGTTACAAAAACTGTACACAAGGCACACGCTTATCCGTTATTGGAAACACACTGCGCATGCTCAGAATAACGTTTTAGGGATAGCGTCGTCCCAATTTTTAGTGGCTCAAAACCTCTCTATTTTTGATTTCCCTAACGCATTATAAGGCACTTTTTACTTCCCATACCGATAGGTGAGGGGAGTATTGTGATCGCGAAAATTTCGATTTCGAGAAAATACGTTTTTTGGGCGTTTTATGATGTCTACATAACGAAAATCCAGTCACTCATTTCCGTCGGTCTGTCTGTCGGTCTGTACGCGTTTTTCTAGCCACGTAATCTCAGTTACCGCTGAATGGATTGTGATGAAATTTAGGCAGCCATATGATGTGTGGTCGTAGTAGGTAATGTTGCTATAATTTTTAAAATGGGCGGCGGAGTAATTAGCAAAAAACAACAAATTTCAAATATTCTTCAAACTTCGCTTTTAGGCGTTTTAGATGTTCATGATCATTTTCTACTTTTTTTTGGGTGGGGTTAAATTTGGGGTGGTTGGGGGGTGGGGGGTTGTAAAATGTTAAAATTAGTTGCTTTCATAATAGGTTGTCCACTGACCTGTGAAGGGAGACCTAGCGACGTAAATAACGTTTTTAGGTCCATCCGAACATTGCCTTGCCTATTACAGAAACCAAAGGACTTAGAATTTTTTCTCGTGTAAACATACGACTATTCCTTTTGATCGTTCTGTATTCTGTAACGAGGAAACTGTTGAATTTGTGGGGGTGTACTCGGAGTGGATGGGGGGTGGGAGGCTGAAAGCCTGAAAAATTTTTTTACTCATACGAGTATTTATTGCTTTGGATCGTTTTGTGTTTTTGTGACGTGGAAACTATTAAATTGATTGTACTGAAATTTTGACCCAGTATTTTTACCGTGGCGAGGATGAAAAACGCGCATGGTTGTTAAAAATCGTGTCAGTGGCACCGTAGCAATAATAAAAAGATTAAAAAGATGAAAACAGCTCAACTTGGGTGGTGGGGGGTTGTAAAATTGAAAGGTTTGTAGTATTGATCATAGGCTGTCCTTTGACCTGCGAAGGAAAGACTTAGTGGCATAACACAATTTTGGGGAGGGGGGAGGCTGTCGATGATTTGTTTGCAAGGGAATCTCAGAATATAGCTTCATGCTATGGGAAAATAATAAACGGGTATCACGGTAATGTGTGGGAAGTACTGAGTCAATCAACTTGACTTCATTTTTTGACCTTGGGATATTTAATATGCTCCTTGTATATCTATTAGAGGTAGTAGGTACGTGTTCGCATGTTTCTATATTTCACGTGGTATTGATTAACTGAAGTGGACCAGAAGTTAATGGGACGGATATTAAGGTAGTGATGGTTCTATATTACAATTGTGTCAAGGGAGCCAATTAACTTCAATGAGCTTTGTAATGGATTATTTAGAGCGCGACACATAGCTCCAGAAACACAGTGTTGGACCAGCCTTGGTATAATGAATTTATGGCAGTCAGGTCAAAGATGAAACAACATTTGGGACATCAGCCGAAGCTTTGCAGACGTGTCTAATTATTTTCGTGAGACTTTTAGAAAATAATTGGGTAAACTACCAAATCGTTGAAAATAAAAATACCCTTCGTGAATAATTATTATTTCATCAAAAGAAATCACGTATTCTGGAAATAATTTATTAAGCTGATAGATGTTATATTTATGTTTCATTTTTTGCTTGTTTTTTTTCTTCTGTGTCATCGGCATAGACTACTTTGGTCATTAGCCTCGTGTTCTGTGTAGGCTTTGTTGCTGTTTCCCGGCGCCACTTAGGAACAGCACTGTTAATTAGAAGCCAACAGTGAATGCTCAGGTGGGGATTCTCGGTGAGCTTTTTTTATGGATATTTATTTTTGGTTGAAGAAAACCAGAAACAAATTTCCGCCTCTAACGAGAATCGAACCCGGGACCTTCCGGTCACGAGCCCTCGACCCTAACCACTGGGCCAACCCACCCCCCTTTTTGCTTGTTTTATAACTCATAGTACTTCTCGACTCGTACTACAGCTACTGGAGCAAATTTAAAAATTGAGGTTTTGAATTAAGAAAAAAAAAAATTTTTTTTTGTGATAAATGGAAAGATCATGTATAAGTTTTATAACAAAACTGTTTTTGTTTTCTTTTTTTTCGCAATACTTCAAAAGTTATATCAAAATAAAAATGGCGGTCAGGATGCTCCTTTCACCAACGACGTCCTACTCCGATACTAGATTCTAGATTCCCAACCAATCGCGAAAATACGTACTGGTAAACTGGTAACTAGTGGATATTTGTTGCAATACAGTCGATAAATGAAGCTTGCAGGTCGAGACGAAGTCTACGATCGAAATAAATATGTTTTTGAATGTTTGAAGTTGAAGTCAGATTAGAGATTCCAGTAAGTAAGTACCTAATCAAATATGTTTCGTTGAAAAGATCTCCTTAATCGAAGGATGGCCTAGTGGTTAGAGTGTCCGATCGTGAATCTCAGGGGCTTTGGATCGAAACCCAGGCCTTCCAACTTTTTTTTTTTATCAATAAATGTATTGATGTGCTTTTTGCACTTGTTACGCACATTTTTTCTACGATCAATATAAATATGTGTTTGAATCAAATTTTGTTAGACATATTACTTGCACTGCACAGTGCAAAAACTAAGTACAGGAGGCGGTGGACAATTCAAAAAATCAGTGGAAATGAGGTTTATCCGTCAATATCAATCGCCATTAATTTTTTTTAAATTAATAATTGGTTAATAAAACAAAATCCCTTCATCCATTCAATTCATTCATTTTTAAGTTTTTTAATGTAGAAAAAGTAACTCAAACTCGTAATCACATTCTGTTTATCACTTGGTATTATTATTTGTTTAACTTTGGGCAATGAAGCTTAACAATTAAATTTTCGTAAACATTTAACAAGCACTGTGCAGTGCAAGTAATATGTCTAACAAAATTACTATCGGTCTCTCTAACCACTGGGCCATCCTTCGATTGAGGAGATCTTTTCAACGAAACATATTTGATTAGGTACTTACTTACTGGAATCTGTAATCTGACTTCAACTTCAAACATTCAAAAATATATTTATTTCGATCTTAGACTTCATCTCGAGCTGCAAGCTTCATTTATCGACTGTATTGCAACAAATATCCACTAGTTACCAGTACGTATTTTGGCGATTGGTTGGGAATCTGGAATCTAGTATTGGAGTAGGACGTCGTTGGTCAAAGGAGCATCCTGACCGCCATGGTGACGTCACACGGCTCGGCGTGTTTTCGGTACTGGATCCAAAGACCCATTCTTGTTTTGATATAACTTTTAAATTATTGCGAAAAAAAAGAAAACAAAAACAGTTTTGTTGTAAAACTTATATATGATCTTTCCATTTATGGCAAAAAAAATTTTTTATTCAAAACTTCAATTATTTTTTTTTCTTTCAAATACATAACAAGAATGCTTGGAATGCGTAAAAAGTCCCGGTATTTTTTCATACGTTGCTAATAATCAAAGCAAACTCTACACTGAAAAATTCGCCTAGGTAAATTAACTACCCTTTTTCCAAGCAGAAAGAGCTGCAATTATGGAATGCGGCAGAGCAGAATTTGCATAGATAAGGGTACAGTATAAAAGAATATCTACATATGTAAACACCGACAGCCGAGGCGACTCTGATGCCCGTGGCAAGACGGCAGGTAACCACTGTACTTCAAAAATAGTGTGGGGCTGTCATAATACCCTAGACACTGGCGAAGACCCATAAGGTAACATTATCTTGGGTGCCTAGTCACGTAGGAGTAGCTGGAAATGAGACAGGTACCAAGAAAGCTGCAGAACTTTTGTCTTCAGGCCACCAGTTGGGTGTCAGATGAGCACTAGAAGTGCGCTGGGACAGATTTGTGGGGAATGTTCAGTCTAACAGGATGCTGATGGGGGACCCTTGTGTTCTAATACCGCAAACGTTCTCAGATTGAGCAGGAAATAAATACGAAAGGTGGTTGGATTCATAACTGGCCATTGGACGTTCAGTACACACATGCATTGGTTGAGAATCTATGTGGAAAATCCAAGTTATCTTCAACTGTCCTGCCTTGAGTGAAAGCAGGCACTCCTATCTGAATTTAGGCCAGGAGGAACACAGGAGAGTATAGTCCAATACATCGCAAAGAACTTAGGGTGGGACTCTCATAAACCCTATCCGTTAAATTAGCTCTTTTGACAATTTATTCACTATATATTTTCAAGTATATTTTGTACGTACAAGTAATATAGATAAATTTTCTACAATACATAATGATGCTTAGAATTTTCGTGACAAAACTAGTTACCAAAACATCGATTATCATAAACGGCTAAAAGCGCTCAGGTTATGCCTACCAACTATACAATAAACTACGATCGAGTTTCAAAACCATATTTTCGGTTCACCATTTTAAAAATAGGTTGAAACGCATCTAGTTTTCACATCCATTTTATTCAATTAATGACTATTTAAATTTTGAACTTAATGATGAAGTGTTATAAACTAACTGTGAAATTTGATGTATAATTTTGATATTGATGTTGACAGGTGCATGTTCAAATTGTGCTATGTATTCTCGTGTTTGTTTTTTTTGTGTACTTGTTTTTACAATTCTTTTACAAATTTTACTGACTATATTTTGGAAGTTGAATACACAAGTCTAATGAAAATAAAGATTATTATTATACCTTTGACCGGGGGTGCATAATGAGCCTTAGAGCTCAACAGCAATCATTAGGGTGACTAAACCCTATCCCCCTCACTGCTAAAAAAAAACACTGGAAAATAATAAATTGTTAGAACATGAAATAATAAACCAAGCGTTTAGGGGGTGTAACAAAAAGTAGTGTCAAATGTAATTTCGGATAGCCTAAGGATGCCTGAATTACACCTCCATTTGAGTTAAATGTGTTTTTTGAAAGGTATCTATTTCCCTCTAGATCTTTCTCTATCTATTATTATTATTATTATTATTATCCTGATTTTTAAAGTTTCTCTCGCATGACTGCGGTAGCAACAAATGTTGACGGGCTATGCCAAGTCAACACCTGATCTATTACGGATCGGAATTTAGGAACGATCGTACAATATTGCAGGTCTTCAGGATTACAGACTTTTGAAATATTTTGTGTAACCTTTCGTCCAGGTCCAACTGTTATTATTATTCGTAGATCAAAATAATTGAGATAGATGCTTAATTTTACTTCTAACCTGTTCCTATTGAAGCAGAGGAAGTATTATCCTAGTATCGCGAATAATTTCGAATTGGAAATGTTTTTGGACTTTCTATGGCATCTACATTACAAAAAGCATGTCGATAACCTACGTCGTTCTGTCTGTCTACCTGTTTGACTGCCTGTTTGTCGATCTGTGTCTTTCGCCGGTCCGGCAATCTTTGGCCCCACTATAGGTTGCTAATCCTTCTGAAGTTTTCAAAATCCTCTCATTGTGACGGAGTTTTTGTATAACGAATGGGTATTCCCATGCCTATATGTTTTCCTATATAATGCAGCCGTATATGCTGTGCTGAATGTGACTTTGAATTGACCTACATAGATAGATGTTCAATAAAATTCAAGGGTTGAGTGGAAGAGCACTCTACAGTGACCCCTCTTGTGGTTTTCAGATAGTGTGTATCATTTTTTTTTTTGTTGTTGCTTTATTAATGTTTATTCATCCTTTTGTTTGTGATAAAATCAAAGGCACCATAAGATTTTAAATAAAATAATGACCTCATCTATGTAGAAAAGCTGTGGGGTGCTATTTGAAAAAAAGTGGGGGGTGTTTTTAGGGGTTGAAATACAAAAACAATGTTTCGAAAGCATGGTATGATAGGTCATTCAGTACCCAAGATTTTAAATAAAATAAGGACTTAATTTGTGTAGGAAAAACTATTTATTGGGTGCTATGTGAAAAAAAGTTGGGGGTAAGTTTTAAGGGTTGAAGTTCAAAAAACGTGGTTAGAACTTTCAAAAATTCTGTTTTCGTTTGAACTTTCTTTTGTTACGGGAATATCTCATGTCAAGGAAATTCTTGGACACCTTGTATATCTGGTTGCGGCGAAAAAATGATAAGTTAGTTTTTATGCATTTTAGGGACTACTCATATTCCTTTGAAAATTTTTACGGGAGTAGTAGTTGAGAGTACTCTAAAAACTTTTATTCATATGGACTTTTTGTTGCCCTGGCTTTAGTAACCAATACTGTCACTGTACACGACAGCAATCTTTCAATCTCTACCCTTTTGGTTGAAGCGTGGGTAGTAAAAACAGTTTCTCATGTCGGCATAAACTTTACGAGTTGATTGACCCTACTCTTAACGTTTAAAATTCTCCTCTCGTGTTTCGTGCGCATCCGCTCTTGACAAATGGTAACATTACACGAGATTCTGCAGAGTAGAGGCCGCACTTTCCCTTTTCAGTATCGATTTTGGGGCAGGCAGTTGGGGAAGGATAGTTACGAGGATTTTGAACCAGTAGCTGTATGCGGCTGGAGCTGAATACAGCATGCCGAGGAGTTATCTCTTTACACGATACGGAATCAGAATTTATTAGTCTAAGATCCCACTACTCGGTCCTGCAGGTACCTATATCTGTTTATTTTATTAAATTAATTTTAAACGAATCCTGAGATAGTATAATAATAATCTTTAGTCACCGTAAATAATACAGAAATAAATATAAATAAACGGCCGCAAACAAAGGATTTTTATGGGCGATTCTCGCTCCTGGTAAAAGGAAGCGCAAGAGAGAAGATGCATGCATTGTTATGTGCAATAAATAAGGAAAATAATATATGATAGTATTGATGCAAATATGAATTATGTAACAATTTGTATTGCATATAAGAAGACTCAATTAACGATTAATAATGAATTTATCTGCAGTCATGTACCTTAAAATATTTTATTTCTCATTTGTTTACCTCAATAAAAATGTTTTAAATAAAATGATAAAATAGTATGGTACGACGTATTAGTTCCAGAAGAAATAAATTTAATTAAAAAAAATGTTATTGTCCATGAACATGGAGGAAACAACTGCAAAAACTCAGAATGTAAAAAATTGTCATTATGCTCAAAAATGTATGTTTAATAAATAGTTAAAAAACTACATTTCCACATATGTAGTTCTTAACAGCAGTAACAATGCGTGCATGCATTATTTTATTTGAAATAATTACGCTATAGTGTAAGTGTTACAGTAGTTTGAAACCATTTCCCAACTAATAACCATGGATTTTTTTTAAATTTTATTAATATGGACGACAATTTAATTTTGTATTAAAATTTTCAAAAAACAGGTGAGTGCAGATAATTAACAGTTATATTCCTGTTCACACCTCGCAACTCTAACGCTGAGGCTGACTGAGAGTTGCCAACCATTTTTTTCTCAATTCTTTACATCATATTTTTTCAAATGACGAAAAATTGACTAAAAAAACATATATATGCAAGTTATATTAGCAGCTACCTAGACTCCAGAACAATTTGCATTGCCGGAACCGAAATCTCTATGACAACAGGGGTGCCTCAAGGTTCTTCTTTAGGGCCGTTACTCTGGAACATCCTGTCTGATGGGGTGCTGAAGTTTTCGCTGCCCAGCGGCGTAAAGACGGTAGCATACGCCGGCGATCTGGCACTTGTTATCGTGGCAAATGAACAGCAGAGCTGGTTCATAAAGCCAATGCATCGCTGTGCAAGATTGGCAGATGGATGTGCGATCACAAGCTTAAGTTGGCTCCTGAGAAAACAGAGGCAGTTATAATGCGCGGCCCAAGGAGCAAGAGAGCTAACGTGGTCTTCCAACTAAAGGGGGTGCAGGTCCCACCAAGCAAGTCCATAGTGTACCTCGGAGTCACCCTGGATAACGAGAGGTGTTATGGAGAACACCTTAAATGAGTAGTGACAAAGGCTGAGAAGAAGGCGTCAATACTTTCGCGACTGATGCCAAATGTAGGAGGGCCCAGTAGCAACAAAAGGGCACTACTGTGCCAGGTCGTACAGTCGGTCATCCTATACGGAGCTCCTGTGTTGTGTAAAGCCACGAAAAGGAAAAGGTATCAGAAGTTCTTAGACAGCTTGCAAAGGAAGTCTCTGCTGAAGGTGGCCAGTGCTTATCGCACGGTATCTACAAGAGCCTTGCAAGTTATAACGGCGTTACCACCACTATATTATATTAGCAAATTCATTAAACTAAAATTAATTACAGGTAATTGTGGCTAATTTTTAAAAAGCAACCTATCGGTAGTCCATTGTATACTTTCTTAAGATTCACTTAAAATTAATTTTATCAAAAAAAAGCAGATACCTGCAGAATCGAGCAGTGGGATCTTAGACTATCTTTGCACGATACGGAATCAGAATTTATGTTCCCCGAAAGCCGAAGGGAAATCGCGGGAATAGCTGCTTCGAATTTTGTAGGCATAACAGCTGTTTCCTTTTCATCAAACTTTTGCCGTTCATTAACATGACGCACCTGTAGGGCTGAGAAGGAATTTAACTTTACTGCTCCTCACCGTGCTTGTTGCTTTGTTTTCAAACTGCATCCTTAGGATGTGTTCAGAGTATTAAAAGTTCTGTTTCTTAAATGGGATTGTTGAATTTACACCACAGTTACAAAAATGGCGTCAGGTGGCTTGGCTCAGTGATACAAATTTTACCGGTTTTTTCATGCTTTGCAATAGATAATCAAATGTTTTTGATCAAGTCTGTATACCATACGTCTTAATTCAAGTTACATCATTGAAAATGAGACTGTATAAGCTTTGTACCCAGCAAAAAAAAATGGAATCAAGTTGATTGACCCAGTACTTCCCACACATAATGATGATACCATTTTATTATTTCCCATTGCATGAAGATATAGTCTAAAATCCCCTTGCAACTAAATTATCGCTCATCCGCCCGCAAAAACAACATCCAACACAAAAAAACCCTCGTAAATAGCTTCTTGCGTCTCCCTCCTTTGGAATTAGGACGCCACAGTTTTTTCTGCATGCTTCAACTGGACGATGCGAAACGATCAAGAGCCTCCAACCCGTTTAAAAACGAAGTTTGAACTAATTTTATGTTTCTGGTTTTTTTTATTATTGCTGCGCCGCCACTGACACTATTTTTCCAAAACATACGCGTTTTCCATCCTCGCTGCAGTAGTAATACTGTGTCAAAATTTCATTAAAATCAATTCAATAATTTTCGCGTTACGCAATATAGAACGATCTAAAACAATGGATGTAACGTAAAAAGTGTTATGCTGCCCTAAATTCACCCTCACCCAAAAAACCTAGAAAATGATCAAGAATGTCTAAAACGCCTAAATACGAAGTTTGAGGCATATTTGAAATTTTTCATTTTTTGCTAATTACTCCGCCCCGTATAACGATTTTCAAAATTATAGGAACATTACCTACTACGACTCCGCAGCATAACGCTGCCCAAATTTCATCACAATCCATGCAGCGGTTACTGAGATTACGAGAGTAGAAAAACGCGAACAGACAGACCGACAGACAGACAGACCGAAGGAAATGAGTGACGTGGATTTTCGTTATGTAGACATCATGAAACGCCCAAAAAGCGTATTATCTCAAAATCGAAAATTTTCGCAATCACAATACTCCCCTCACCTATCGGTGTGGGAAGTAAAGGCATTTTACTATTTTAAAATGGCCTGGAAAAAAAAAGAAAAAAGATTCACACCTTCAGCATATTTTTAAGGAAAAGAGTTTAAAAGTTAATTGTGTGAATTTTAGTCTATTTTGTATTGTGTAAGGCTTTCGCGGCCATGGTCCGATGAACTATCGGTTCCTGGGCTGTTCAGCCGGCGTCGACACATTCCGCCGCCTTGGCGTCAGTGCGCTTCGCTGCTTGACGTTTCCCAACACGAGTGGTCGGCATCCTCAAAAGCTGATGTTACCTGTTCGGCGTGTTCCGAGAGACTGAGACCGCGTCACAGGCGGCTGCGCTGTGTACTGCCGATGCCTGTGGAACTCCTGCGCATCCTAGAATATTTGTGACTCTATAGTCTGTTAAGCTTATATGCTTCTTCTGTGTTGTTGAAGTTGTTCTTATGTTTATAAATCTCTCTGTATGATCTGACGTAATAAAAGGAGGTCATAGCCAGAACCTGTGTCTTGTCAAACTTTATCTTGTGGTTACCGCTTTCTTGGAGTGCAAGCTTAGCTACTGTAGGTTTTGCTGTCTGACCTGATGGGCAATTTGATTTGTGTTCCGAAATCCTAGTTTGTACCAATCCCTTTGTTGTTCCTTCTTCGTGTACATGGTATCCTATAAATCCCTGCTGGATCCCTTTTCTCCGATCTCAAATACTGTTGTATTTTCCCAGTTGGTTTGTATATCGTCTTAATATTTGCCTTCTGCAGTAACCTCCCAATTCTGTCTGTGACTCGGGGAACATAAGTTAGGAAACCTTTTGCTACTGGTGGTGGTTGTGGTTGCTTTTCTACTCTACCAGCTCGTATAGATCTATGCCTTCATAAATATTCGGGGGTATGCAAACATTGCAGCCCAAACTCCCTCCACCACCCCCCCCCTCCTGGATAATTCCTGGCTACGCCTATAAATTCGTGCAGTGATTGAATTTTCTCGTGCTTTCGATTTTTGTACATTATACATCAGCTGATAAGAAAAGAAGTTAGGTTTTCGTTTTACCTCCAACTCCTTGGAGCTTTTAGCTCTCACTGACTTACTGAAGTCGCTGAAGAGAGCTTATGCAGAGCCTCTGTCTGTCCGTTCGTCCGTCCGTCTATCCGTAGACAAAAGATAGCCAAAACTACAGGTGCTAGAGAAAAAACTGAATACAGATTTTGAATCAGCATGATTCAAATCAGTCCCGGTTTTGTCAACATCTATTCCGGTTTAAAAAAATTGAATTAAATTACAGGTAACTGACGACGTATTATGTACGGTGTATTGATATTCCTCAAGCACAGGCAGCTGAGGCAGCATGGCCGAGCGGTTAAGACGCTGGGCACCAGTCCGAAAGAGCATGGGTTCGAATCTCACCGCGGTCAACAACTTTTTTTTCTTTTCTTTAAGATTAAATGTTAAATTTGTTGATTATTAGTCCGGGAAAAATCCGGTTTTGTCAATATCGCTTCCGGTTCAAAAAAAAATTATACCAACAAATTCCACAGTGAGAGCTTCGTTTGAATTTACTCAAGTAAATTCTTTGCTACTTTTTTTCTGTTGAAATGGATCCAGACGTACGTACGCGCAGCACAGGTGAGTCGGAGTGTGCAAATAAGTATTCAAGCTTTTAGCAAGCTTTGTTCTATTTAAATGGAGAGGAACAAATTAGGGTAGGGGCAAGTAATAGCGTTTGAAACAATTAACCTCAGATGGTTTACTCGCCTTTGGTATTTACGATTGTCTGGTCTCCAGATTTGAAGCTCGTCTTTATACTTGTTTTGAAGTGAATATAAATTAAACGCAACTTCTTTTCTGTGACATATTATGGCAAATCAAGGGATTGTGACTGCTTTTAGGTACAGGGTGTCCCACGACGATTAAGGGCCCGTTTCTCAATGTCCAGTTAAAAGTGTCAGATAGGTAGCTACCAGTTAGAGTTTCTATAGATACAACTGTCAGATAAGATCTACGTGAATTCGTTAGTCGAAGCTTCAGTTGTTTAAACAATTTATCTAACAGTTGCCCGTTAACTTCCAGATAGATATTTAACTGGACATTGAGAAACCGGCCCTTAGACAAGCAATATATCGGAACTGGGTAGTAGTAGCGAATTATAATTTTGGGGGTGTAAATTAGAGCAAATATAGTATATTTTCTTATTATTGTGACACCCAATGAGGTATTTGTTTTTGGTCACATGACGTCCGATTCAAAATTATTAATGAGACACCCTGTATATTTGTGACTTTTTGTATTCCTCGCGATAAAACAACTCCAACAAACTGCACACTTGGAGTCTAAAATGATTAATTCAAGAGCTACAGGTACTTAAAGGATGGTACCACTACCATTGATTATTACATGTACTCCTACAGTTAAATTATTTTGGCAGTGTTTCATAATGGTAGTGGTACAGTCCTTTAAGTACCTGTAGCTCTTGAACTAACCACTTTAGACCCCAAGTATGCTAGCTTGTTGTAATTGTTTGATCAGCAGGAACACAAAAAGTCACAAATATACAGGGTGTCCCATTAAGCATTTTGAATCGGACGTCACGTGACAAATACCTCATTGGGTGATACAAAAATAAGAAAAGATGCTAAATTTGCTCTAATTTGCACCCCCAAAATTATAATTCGCGACTACTCCCCAATTCCGATATATTGCTTGTCTTAATCGTCGAGGGACACCCTGTATAAATGATCGGAATCTCAGCTAATTTAACGACTATTATATGAAGTTGTATCTAGGATTGAGAAGGCCGAGATTTTAACGCGAATTTTAACGTCGTTATTAAGGAGATTTTGCTCACCGCCAAACGCTACCTTTTTATAACTGAGCCGATGAGCCAACCGCGTAGGCAGAGGCTAAGTACCACAGTACCGCGGCTGCTGTGAAAAGATAGATAGATAGAATAATTTATTGACCGTTATATTATAATATGTTTACAATCACACATGATCAGTTAGAACTAACAAAGTCTACAAACTCCTGTGTAGAATAAAAACAATGATCTTAAAAGTAAAGACTCAATTAACTTCTTAAATCTAATTTAAGTACCTATAGGTCTTGAATTAATCACTTTAGACCCCAAGTGTGCTAGTTTTTTGGAATTGTTTTATCGGGAGGAATACAAAAAGTCACAAATATACAGGGTGTCCCATTAAAAATTTTGAATCGGACGTCACGTTACCAAAAACAAATACCTCATTGGGGGACACAATAACAAGAAAAGATACTATATTTGCTCTAATTTACACCTCTAAAATTATAATTCGCTACTACTGCCCAATTCCGATATATTGCTTGTCTTAATCGTCGTAGGACACCCTGTATATAAAGGCAACTGTCAGTTACCGAACAAGAACTAGTAAGATGGCAAAATTAGGTTTACTTTGTTTTATGTATTCATTGTTGATGTACGTTCTCTTTTGTTGTATTTATTACTTTCAAAGTAGTACATATACATATAAAGACTATCAGTTTTACTATTTACTATTTACACTATTTTATTGAAATGCTTCATCCTAGTAAATGTAATCCGTTTCGTTGTGACGTAGGTTATGTATTTTTGGCTAAATACACTTGTTAGCATCAGTAGTATAATCAATCTTGTACAAATATAACTTTAACTAACTAAGCATTACTAACTGGCGTCTGGCAATTACTATTTCGCACCGTTTTGGATACGTTCTATACAATGATACAATGTACAACAAATTAATAGCAGCTTTAAAAATAACGATTATATTAATTATGTGTTTTGATTTTTATTAGGACTATTACAAGCAGTAGTTACAAGTTATCCTTCTTCTCTTGTCTATTTTCTTTGCTATTAACTTTTTAGTTCATTTCTGCGCAAATTAAAGTGACCCTTTGTATACACTACCGTCCAAAAGTTTGGAAGCAGTCACATTGAAATTTGGAAGCAGTCACATATTTCCCTATTTTTCAACAAATCTGTTGGTTGGTTATAATCTAACCACCTTTTATAATAAAACTTGGGTCATTGGGATTATTCCAGGCATAAATAATTGATCCCTTTACGGATTTCTGAAGAATTTTTAGATTCTCCTTTTTTCGTTGAACTTGGGTTTTATTACCATCTCATTAAATTAGCGTGAAAAACCCTTTTATCTGCAACTATGGTGGATTTAGAGGCTTATCAGTTGCAATCAAGGATTCATTCGTGATTGTTGTTTTAGATCTAGTGTGCTTTAAAATAACCGAGAAGTCGATTAAGTTGATTTTTTGTGTTAAAAATGGCAAAACGAAGACAGCTTACTATGGAACAGCGAAGTGTTATCTGTACTCTTAGTGGGGAAGGATACAGTGAGCAGCAAATTGCGAAAAAGCTCGGCATTTCGGGTAAAGGTGAACATTATAGCCTTGTACGGAAAAGAGAAACTTGAAAGCTTGAGGACAGGCAAAGGACTGGACGACCAAAAACCACAACAAGTCAAGAGGACAACTTCATTATACTGTTGTCTAAAAGAAACCGACGTCTAACTGCTCCACAAATCACTGCTGCGTTAAATGGGACACAACAAAGTCCAGTATCAGCTGCTACCGTTAAAAGACGATTATTGTCTGCAGGACTGAGAGGATGTGTAGCGGCTAAAAACCCAAATTAACGGCCAAACAAGAAGGATAGACTAAACTGAGCAAGCACACATCGAAACTGGACGATCGAGCAGTGGCATAAGGCCCTTTGGACAGATGAATCTAAATTTTAAATATTCAGATACAATAGACAAGTATTCGTGCGTCGCTCAAAGGACGAGAGGGCTTTGGAAAGGTGCACTGTGCCAACTGTCAAGCACGGTGGTGGTAGAGTAATGGTTTGGGGATGTTTCGGTGGCAGTGCACCTGGTAGTCTGGTAAAAATAGCTGGAAAAATGAACAAGGAAGGCTATCTGAAGATTCTTCGGGAGAAAGCTATAGCTTTAGCGGTATACCGTCTGGGCTGAATGTTATTGGCTCCAACTTTACCTTTCACCAGGATAACGACCCCAAACACACGTCGAAATTGTGCCAAGAATTTTTAATGCGAAAAGAACGAGAAAAGGTAATAAAAATCATGAAATAGCCGGCTCAATCACCAGATCTGTCTCGGATCGAGCTGGTGTGGAATGAGCTCGACAGGAAGGTGAAAAATCGTTCTCCGACGAACGCTACGCAACTATGGGTATACCTTCAAGAAGAATGGAAAAATTTGAGCACAGAATATTTCGATAAATTAGTAAGAATGATGCCAAATATTTGTTTAGAAGTGATTAAAAATAAAGGTGGTCAAAATTTAATTCAGACTTGCGACTGTCCAAATCAACGACAAAATTGTTTCGGAACATATTAATTTCATTTACTCTTATTATTATTAATTCATTGAAATACATTCCTACGTTAGATATGTTATCTTTTTTTATAAAATTTCTTACTGCTTCCAAACTTTAGCACGGTAGTGTACATAGAAGTATTGCTTTAGATCGGTCTGTGTTGTGTATCGTGGAAATTATTGAACTGATTTTAATGAAATTTCGACACAGTATTACTACCTTGGCAAGGATGGAAAACGCGTATTGTTTTTAGCAATCGTGTCAGTGGCAGCTCAGCAATAATAAAAAACAAAAAAAAACAGCTGAAAATTCGTTTTCAGGCGTATTAGGGGTTCCTGATGATTTTCGAATTTTGTTTGGGTGGGTGGTGAAATTGGGATATTTGGGTGGTATGGGTAGTAAAACTGGAAAAATTGTTCTATTCATAATATTATAGCTTCGCTATGAGAAAATAATTAACTGGTATCGCCGTAATGTGTGGGAAGTATTGAGTTAGTCGACTGTTCTTTTTTTGTTCAATTTACCCTTTTGAAACTATTTGCTGTATGTTACTACCAATTTATACTGTTCAAGATGGAACCAAATTTGGTTCAAGAAATAGCATAGTTTAAAGCAGAGCCAGCAGTAGTAGAAAAGAAAGAATTCATTCGTCATATTAATTATGCGGAGAATGTTGTACAGATTACTTTCTGGCCGTTTACAAGTTCGGCGCACCCAGAACGTCGATACGGACAGATAAATAACAGTGTATAACTGGACATTCGCTTTTTTGCCGGCATTTCTGATGAGTGTACGTGAAAAGGTAAACGTGCACAAAACCACATCGGCCATCACGCAATACCTCGAAACGATTCGCAAACTGATGCCGGCACCCGTCACATCACGAATCTTTCGCAAGTGGCGTAATACTTCCTGCGCTCGTATTGATCAAGTTAGGTTCAGAGCAAACCAACAACGAGTTAGAGCAAGAGCGTTCTGTATTCTGTTGTAGTTTTTTTAGTGGTGAGGGCGTTGGGGATCGCGCCGGTACTCTGTAACTTGAAACGTGTTCCTATGCACTATGTGCTATGGGATCGGGTGGCCCATGGCCGACTCTACACTAGGCCGGAGCCTTATAAGTGGCAACGTGGCTTAGCTGTCAAATAGTGGTCCGGTTACCGTAAATTGTTTTATAGTTTCAGAATAATAATTATTACATTTTATATGTATTAAGAGTTCATCTCGGTTGATAAATTAAGAAAAATACTTTTTAGAACTACTACTACTAATACAATACCACTTACATCTGATGTCCGGTTCATCGTAGTCAAACCCTACAAAATAAAAATAAACGCAACTGTTTCCTGCTGCCACTTCCACTTCCACTTAAATGAACACCCAATTTACTTTGTAAATTTTCACTTGAGCTAGAAAAATTCACTATTAGGTCACTTTGAGGCCATTCTTGCTGGTCTTGATTCCCTTTCACTATCAAATCTTTTCATAGGTGTGCCTCTCGGTGTGCCCAGATGTGTTCTATTAGAGCTGTATTTTTCTGTGATATTTCGGAGGTCCAGAAAACATTGTAGGTACCACATTGTGCTTTAAAATAGGTCTTATCCTTGGAAATGCTTGTAAATTATTGTCTTTATTCTTATAAATATAACCAGCCCTTCCAAGGAATACCTTTCACCCACTTCTGTTTATATCCTTTATTGGAAGCACAGTTGCTAGTGCAACCTGGTACTACACACTTTGCAGGCATCTTTTTATCTTTATAGTTTCGTTTGTGCAGGTAAATAATTAGAAACACATTAAAAATCACCTTGCAATCTTATTTTTTACTCTGGAAGACTTACACTAATGACAAACGCTCGGCCGACTATTCAGTGTTGCCATATTTCAATGCTCCGGCCTAGTGAGTAGAGTCGGCCATGGGTGGCCTCGTAAATATGACAGCGTAGTAGACACGTGATAGGCACCCGAAACTGCCCAATCGTCATGGTCGTCATCAACGACGTCCTACTGAAGGACGTCGTTGGTCGTCATGGTGATGGAAACATGTTTCTATCTCTTAAGTTAGAGAGTACCGACGCAGTTGTCCTTATAGTTGCTGCTAATGCTGCCCAGTTAAAGGGATGAAACAGAGTCCCATCCTAAGTTCTTTGCGAACTTTGAGATGCATTGGACTATATGCTCTTCTGTATTCCCTTCTGGCCTACATTCAGATATAGCGGTTCCTGCTTTCACTCAAGGCTTGACAGCCGAAGATAATAGTAATGATAATAAGAGTTTATTAACCAAATACATGGTGTAGCAGAGTATGGAGTTTATTGTGGCGAAGCTTAGCTGATCAGCTACTCTTAAGGTGGATACAGATTGCTATGACGTGACGCGGTAACACGTGGGAACACGTCGTAATGCGTGTCGTATAAAATTCCAGCACCGGGTTTTGTATATTTACGTTCACATTGTGCTGAGGTGACGTGGGAATGTGGAGTATGATGCAATCTGACGCAACACGCCTTCTGACGCGTCAGAGCAAAATCAAACAATCTAGATTTTTTGTCAGTCGTGTAAAGGCGTCAGAGGGTTAAGGTGGTTTTGCTTCGTTGTATCCCAGCAGAAATACTTTCCCTGAGTTGAGTGGAGCGCGCTTCTCGATTTTAGGAGACCAACCAAACTTAGAAGATAGTAGAATTAAGTTTTTGTCATTCGGAATTACCATTTAAATCGCTCTTCATCTTCTATCAGTTGAGGCATTAAATTTTGGAAAGTTTGGAATGTTAATAGGATGTATACATTCTCTAGATGAACAAATGGATGCAATCAACAGAGCAGCCATTTCTTCTTCCTTTTCTTCTAGCATAACAAAAACACGGAGCACATTCATGGTTGGAGGCTCAAAACTAAACTGTCAGGATCATGCAATGTACTACACATCCTTTGCTGTACGTCAGGCCAATGTGAACAACGCTACATGTCTGATGCGATCCTACGGAGCTGACATGATGTGTTACCACGTCACGTCATAGCAATCTGTATCCACCTTTACACTTAACCACAAAAGCTACAAGTATAATCGATGTTTACAAAATATAAGAAATTTACAAAAAACGTGATTAACCAAAAAAAAAAAACGTGAGGTTGCAACCTTACCAAAAATACCCATGAAGAAAGTTAAAACAGATAGAATAATAACTAAGTGAACAAAGACAGAGTCAGAAACAGAAAAGTGGCGAGTACTTCAATTAAAACAGAAGCTGCTTAATTTTTTTTTTTCGAAAACAAGAAGATGACTTACTTTTATCACTAGAGCTAAGGCAGTTATACAGGGTGTTCATTAAATATGTTAACAAACTTTAACTACGAATAGTACTCCGAAAAATAGGAAGAAAATGTCATATGAGCTTGGGTCCGGAAATGCTTCCTAAGGGAGCTACGCTCCTTTGCATGGGGCACCCTGAAGACGGTTTCCCCTCGATATTCTCGAAACCATTCATAACAAAATTACGAAATTAGGTACGATGGGTAAACTTTTGACGCTGAATCTGATTCTGAATTCAGAATTTCATAATTTTAATCAGGGGCATATCATACGGGAGGAGATAGAGGTAAAAATAAGCCCATTTTCTAAATGGTAATTTTTTTGACATTTTGATTTTAGAATATGGTATTTCAGAGATTTCTACGTAAAAATGTCTCTTGGTACATCTCGATAGGGCTAACCGTTCTCGAGAAAAATGCATTTATTTATTTACAATAGCCTGCATCGATTCAGTAATTTGCATTCAGTGACAATACCTAACCTCAACCAGCATAGAATATTGTTTGATCCATATTATGTGCTTGGATAGGCCCCGACTCCAAAAGGTGAAAGATCTATGTACTAGGCAATCTTCCAAATGACTAGAACTGTAGTTGTAGGGATATTATCGCATATCAACGTACTACAAATGCTGTTATAATAACATAATATGTATAATCCTTGATTGAAAAATTGAGATACCCCCATCACTACAAATATGTGCTATATCTCGTCACGGTTATGATAAATTACCTCCTTGTGACACAACTCGGCGAAATCACGTGCAATTCAGGCGCGTCCCGCGAATTGACGTTTGTAAAATGTGCGAGTGCGTTTCGGGCATCACGTGGTCCGCATCGTGGTAATGAACGACCGCCGCGGCGAGCTGCGTTGCCACATCTATACCTGATTTCCTTGAACATCATCTCCGACTGGATCCGTCTTCTTTTTTTATGGTCAGCCTCCCGCAAAGGCTGAAAGCCTATGCCGATGTAGAAGCGTTGCGAGAGGGGAAGTGTCGGTGCACGTTAGATTTGAAACGCTAAAGGTTGTAGCTGTCGGGAAACAAATTCCCCGGCAGCTCATTCCACAGCGTCGAAGTTCTCCAAAAGAAGGAATGTTGGAGACTGGTTCGGGATGTAGGGACCTCGATCTGGTAAGGGTGAGCTCGTAGAGCTTCTCTAGTGTTCCTGGTTCGGACGGCCTTCGGTGTTATTACCTTCTTCGATGCTCCAGGCTGTAGAGGTTCTTTGTGAGGTTAGACGTATCGATTAGTCAAATTGCTCTCTTCTAGATAGTGTCCAGAAGCTTTAGAAGAGTGCTTCGGAGCGCATCCCCACACATGGGAGCAATACTCCAACGATGATCGGATTTGTGCCTTGTAGAGCAGCAGTAGTTGCTCTGGTGTATACAGCTTCCTACAGCGGAACAAAACTCCAAGCTTGCTAGGATGCCGTTTGAGCGATGCTGACGACGTGGTCGTACCGGGACATGTTATTGTTGATGTTGGTCCCCAAAAGCTTGACGGAAGCTGACTCGACTAGTGGGTGACCCTCCATTTCCACAGTTGGTAAACCAACGTGAGACATCTTTTTCAGCGTTGTTGCCTGTACGTTAAACTGTACTTTATTTACTTATCCCTACTCGACAATTGTTTTGATATCTACATTAAAACAAGCTAAATAGTAAAAGCACAAAAGCTTGGAAGATAAAAAAGTACTGCTGGGATGATAGTGACTTGCCTGGTTCCATGCACGATATTAATGTACTGTCGTCCTCGAAGCTGTAGATTAGATTGTATCGCATACTACTCGCAAGTGAAATCCGAACCATTTATCATTCACGAAGCAAAGAAATGTAAAGATGACCAAGGCACCATTTCTCTTTGGCAAGCAAATAGAAATTGCCAGAGAATCGAAATACCTGGGAATCACTTTCGACGATAATCTAACTTGGAACAGCCACGAGTCGATCTCAGAGTACCTTAACGGTGGTGAGACGAACGATCGGATGTACCTGGGGTTTAACCCCCTCGATAGTTATATGACTATACGCCAGGGTAATCAGACTTGCGATGGTGTGCAGCGCTACTGTATGGTGGCCAAACGTTCATCAAAGCACACCATCTAAAACGCTCCCAAAAGTGCAGCAGCAGAGAGGCAAAAATGATTGCATACAGAATGCATTGCCATAGTAATTGGTTTTACCAGCTTGCCATAAGACACATCACGATACTTGCCAACCTGCAGTGCGACACACCTGAAATGCCACCCGACAGAATTCCAAGAGTCGTGGACACCAATATCCCATATAAGGTCAGCCTAAGCGACAGATCGGAATGGGCTCTAGGAGATCCTCAAAATATGTCGAATGGTATCACCTGGTACACTGATGACTCCAAAAGTTTATCAGGTACAGGACGAAGCGTATACTGTGGTAGGCCTGGACAGAACATAAGTATCCGCCTAGGTAAACTGGCTACCGTTTTTCAAGCAGAAATGGCCGTAAATTTGGAATGCGGCAGAATATGCATAGAAAAAGGATGCAGTGTAAAAATACTGTCTATGTAAACACAGACAGCTGGGCGACTCTGATGGCCTTGGCAAGTAACAACTACAATTCAAAAATCGTGTGGAACTGCCATAATACCCTAAAGACACTGACGAAGACCAACAAGGTGACATTATCTTGGTTGCCTAGTCAGATAGGAGTGGGATTTAAAGAGAGGTTCGACAGGCATGCTAAGGAAGTGTAGAACTCCCTCTCATCGGGCCAGAACCAGCATACGGTATATTATATAACAGTGTATGGACAGCTTTTACCAGATGGATATGAAATGAGCACCAGAAGCGCTAGGAGAGAGTGGTGTGGAATGTTCAGTTTTCATTCATCCACTACATATAAAGTACATAAGTAGATAAGTGGAGACGTCAGACTCATTATACAGGAAGTGGGGTGAGGCAGAGGAAACATCTAAGCATGTTATCTTCGACTGTCCTGCCCTGAGTGACAGCAGGAACTCCTATATGAATGTAGGCCAGGAGTGAAGACAGGAGAGCATAATCCAGTGCATCTTAAAGTTCGCAAATAACTTAGGACTGTGTTTCATACTTTTGACTGGGCGTGCAGAATAAACCTTAAGGCTGAGCGGTAACTATTAGATGTTTTCTCGTAGCTAACCCCGAACATGTACCGAACATACACCGAATAAGTTAGGAATTTATCAAATGCGCATGCATGCTCGTCTTCGAACTAGTTCCGAATTTTTCAGCTCCGTGAAGAGCATAGTCCAATGCATCTCAAAGTTCGCAACAAACTTAGGATGGCATTCTGTCTGGTCACTTTGACTGGGGGTGCACAATAAGACTTAAGGCTAAGCGGCAACTATTAGGCTAACTGAACTCTAACCCCTCACTACAAAAAAAAAACAAATACGTAATTAAATTATGAATACAACCTGGTCATCGGTATACTGTGGGCACGATGGACGGCTGCTAGTTGTGGGTGTTTTCTCGCCCTTGCCAAAAGTACAAGAATGGCGGGTACTTTCGAAATTAGTATCAACACGGTTGATGGGAGGAAATCTAGTCTCCATTCATGACCACAAATATTGCATTTTCCAAACTTCTGCGGCTTCATGTATAGTGAAGAAGAACGAAAATTAAACTTAGCACCAACATTAACAATAACTTAACCATGATCATGAACAACAAAGTGCAGCATACGGTCTTGGTGTTCACTACAACAAGACCAAGGTTATGATCGTAGATAGAGAGCACGGTAATCATCAAGAAATAAAGTCAGTAGGCCGTTGTGAAGTAGTTCAAAATTGTGTGTACCTCGGCTTTGATCGGCAGTTCTGGTACCTGTGAAAATGAGATTCGACGGCGCATTCAACAGGCACGTGTGGCCATGACAAAGCTTACTAAAATATGCGTGACCATAACATCGCTAAAGCTACCAAAATGTCGCTGGTTCAGTTTCTTGTGTTCTCCATATTGGAAACTTGGACTGTTAAAAAGGCATATTCAGCTCGAATAGATGCTTTTGAAATGTGGACGTAGGGGAGAATGCTGAGTTCCTTTACCGCCCATTGAACTAACGTTTCCATACGCGATGAGCTCGGTAATTCAAAGAGACTATTCCTCATTGTGTCGACGAGATGCTTACATTCTTCGAGCATGTTCACAGAAGCGATAATACGGAGAAACTTGTAGTTCAGCGTCATGCCCCGAGTGGGCGGCGTCGTGGCCATTTCCCTACACGCTGGGTGGATATGACGAAACAGTTGCTGGATATGAGTATCAGGGGCGTCACTGAACTGACAGCAAATCGCGAACGATGGCGAGCTACAGTTCTCAAAACTATTGAGAATATTCGTGTCGGCAATACTATAGCTCCGACTTAATGCATTTTACGAGTTTACAACATGTCTGTTAAGACATTGTGACTATGTCGATGATGATCATCATACGAAAAGATGTAGTAACAATTTAGTCAATGGCTACTATAGACAACGGCGATTCACAAGGAAAGAAGAAGCAGCTAGAGCGCATATTAATGGCAGGCACAACAAACAGCATGATAATTTGAATAAATTTTAATGTAAAGAAAAATTTTTACGTTGATACCAATACCTTATACAAGGTTATACCTTCGAGGTGGTTATGTTTGTATGGGTACAGTACAAATGTATAAATAGAACTAAAATAAAGTAGTAGTGATGAATTCATCGGTACTGCCACATGAAGCACTTTTACTATAGTTTAAAAACATTCAAATTTTTTTCTCTGAAGGTAAGCCTAGCGAAACAAGGCTTCAAAAGAACAAAAGCGGGGTTAACCTATTGTTAGCTCCCGCTGTATTTCTTCCAGATTTATATCAGAATCGGTCTGCCTGACGTTGCTAAAAATATTAATAAGATGGACTTTTAATGAGATGGGTGACTTGGATAATCCTAATGGTTATAAAACTGAACAAAGCCTATCTCAAAATCAATTTTTTATCACAATGCTAATTAGTAGGTACTGATGAAATATAGGAAATTTAGTTATTCCCAAATATTAACGAAGTTACTAATTATTTATTGAAATGTCTAGAAAACAGGCATAACAGAAATTTTGATAATTATCGTGATTATCGTCAGCAACTTTTTTAATGTGTACGAATTTTCCAATGTAGCAGGGTATTTATAATAACCGCACACTTCGTCTTGCATCAACATCGCTAACATTAATTTTAACTCATAATTCAATTGATAACAACAGTTCTTCTGATTAATAAAATATAAATAAATTAATACCTCGATAAGACTTTTTTCTATTATACATATACAAGAAAACAAACTTAATTAAAATCTGAAAAATAAATAGTATTTATCGTATCGAATATTTTCTTACCAAAAGGTGATACTATAAATGATGCACATATCCAACATTTAGATAAACCTTGTACGAGGAATCGAAAACAACTCGTATGATGCTTAAAATGGACAGAGATAACATTAAACATACGGACGCTGAAAATTATCCTCTCTTATACAATCTGTTTACTGCATATAGCTAACCTGGCGATATGGAATGGCAAAGCGCAAGATAACTGTAACAATTTTTTTTTTGTTATCCGATATTGCGAAAGTGCGTCAATAGGTTATTTATATAATGTGCAAGGGGTCAACATTTAGAGATGTATCTGAATCTTAAGCCTAACGTAGTGGCGATTTGTTATATTGATACTTGTAGAATTTAGGGGCATGTTCTGTATTCTGTAATGGAAGGCCAATATCACAGCACTTAGGCTCTACTAGACCTCTTGTACATCATCCCAAGGAACCCTCAGACTTAGGCGTTCAGCCTTCCTAACCTAGTGAGAAAGGTGGTGATATAGCTCAGCGGGTTTCTCTCAAACTTGCCTTCCAAGGCCAGCGTTCACCCAAAATCGATTCTCGCGTTGATGAGGTAGTGCTGATAGCGGGCAATCGCACAGCGCGTGCTCTACAATCTCATCTTCCTCTCCACATTGGAAAAGTGTCGCCTGGGCATGGACAAAGTAGTATTTTGCAACAAGGGTAGCTAAAAAGTTACTTAGCAGTTGAGCAGCCAGACGTATCACCACGCAGCCTGTTGTGTGTTTTGTGGGTACGCTCTCAACAGTCTTGTGATAGGTCTGGAAGGCAAGACGCGAAAGTGCTCGGGCTTCAAAATTTTAGTCCCAGCAGCCCTTTTTGTCAACAAGTCCGTTGAAATATGGAATTTGGGCTGTTAGTGTCATTTTACTCAGCTAAATATTATATTGTTGCCGATTGATGTATTCACAAGTGGATAATGGCAGTCCATTAAGCAGTAACAATTCATTCATCCCAAACCAATCACAGACGACGTCATTTCGCTTTTATTGAAGCTCGTCAGTGTGATTTAGGTCTCGGACGAATAAATGAAATTGCCTGTTAGTGCCTAGCTGGCAAAACTCGTACTAGTAGTAGCAACATATAGATATTGGGAAGCAGTACTTTAAAAAAGTATTGGATCGCCATCTATCTACCAAAGCCGGTACCTGAGCGTTTAATCTGAGGAACCGAGTACTGTTTATGTGACCCGCATCAGGTATAGGAACCTGCGGATACGACAACAAACAGACTCTTATTTGTGGAACACTCATTTAACACACCCGACATTCGGTTTATACTAAAAAGCAACTTAATTAAAGAGTAGCAATTTCATTCATTCATCCGAAACCAATCACAGACGACGTCGTTTCGCTTTTATTGAAGCTCGTCAGTGTGATTTAGGTCTCGGACGAATAAATGAAATTGCCTGTTAGTGTCTAGCTGGTAAAACTCTTACTAGTAGTAGCAACATATTGGGAAGCAGTCCATTACTGAGCTCGTCGTGACAGATTCTGGTATTTTTGCCCGTAATATCTAATTGGACAGTTTCTTTGGCAGTTGTGGCTATGCCGACTCCTTCGAGCTGAGTTGTGCTGGTATGTTTGTCCTTGGCCTCTTAGCATATTATCGCAAGGAAGCGTTCTAGTACAACTTCGCATCTTCAAATTCTATACCCTTCAGAGTGTGTAACTGACCCACCGTAATCAGAAAGATGAGTTATTAGTAGAGTTCAAGTTAGTTGTTCAGCAAAACGTGGTCAGCGCTATTCCGTTAGTATTCGAGTTAAAAAAATATATCCCTCATCACTGGGACGTAAAAGAGCAGAGTTTCCTAAAATGTATAGGTGTACAACATTTGAAGGTGTTTTTGGTCATTGTACAGCCCAATATCCGATATGTCGAGCATAACATAAGTCCTATTATTTCTATTTAAACAAATATCTTTCACGTTCTATTGATAACTTCTTCTTCTTCTTCTTCTTCTTTTGGAGAACTTCGACGCTGTGGAATCAGCTGCCGGGGGATTTGTTTCCCGACGGCTACAACCTGCAGCGTTTCAAATCTAACGTGAACCGATACTTATCCTCTCGCAGCGCTTCTACAGCGCCATAGCCTGTCAGCCTTTGCGGGAGGCCGACGATAAAAAAAACTCTATTTATTAGAAATATGTGTATAATCTGAAATATTTAAACCAGTCACGTATTTAGAGGGGGGGTCTAGAGGGTTCGAACCCACCGAAAGGTCAACCAAGTGACACCCATAATCTGGACCCCCCCAAAACCAAATCCTGAATACGTGCCTGATATAAACACCCTTACTTTATCATAACTTACTACATGTCAAGTCCAAGATATATAGTGCCTATCTTATTTTGAGAATTCAGGTTATAATAAAATAATTAAACTTGAATTAGTTAACGTAATTCCTTCAAACTATTAAGTTGTCGCTTTGACTTTCCGATCCATCCCGTATCTACTAGTTGAATTGTTATGAAATTTTAAGTTAAAGAACTAGTAACGTTTCGGCTGCTACTACAGTATTTGTGAAAGTAGTATATCATATCTGTAAATGATTCACCCAAATATCTGATTTCTTTTGATCGAAAAAAATTGTCAGCGTATCCAGTATTTTCATGAGGATAGGCTTTTGCGGGTTGTAGTGACTAAAGAACTCTATTTACTTTGATTAGTGATTAGTGCACTGTTTAGAGAATTTGTATTGCAGTTTAATGATTTTGAGAAATAAAAAACAATTTTTTAAAAAAGTACACAGTTACAATTTACACAGTTTCTCAACTTTTACTCACACCCAAGTATGTCCATAACTTTTTCAGAGGATATGCTCCATAAAGAGGCTAAATTGGCAACGCTGTCCCCACTTTTAAAATCAACACGTTCTCTGCGCGTATCGTGGGAGAGAGTAGGGAGAACCTACACCGCGTACACCATTGAGTAGTAGTAACATGGTTGAGTTTAACGTGGTTATCAACTTATTACAATAACTGATAACGCGCTCGAGATAACCGCGGTATATATTCAATTTGAATCTGTCTTTATCTGCGATTGATCCTGGAAGAGTGGTGCCGGCGTACGCCGAGTTACAAGAGTGTTGTTTCGGAATTTTCCGGGTGCGAAGACGACTCGAGTCTCTTCCGGGTGGATTTTTTTCTTCTGGAGGGAAACTTATACTGACGGTTTCCCTCAAACGTACCTTTCTTCCGCAGCGGTTTAGAATGTAAGAATGAGATTTATTCGGCATTCCAAATTGAATCGGTGATACCGGAGAGTAGTGCTAAGGGCGATACAGATAACAACAAGGAGAATCAGGATAGTAGCAATCGGAAGGAGAGTGTTAAGGAGGAGGCGAGTGTGGTGCAAGTGAAGGAAAAGGAGAAGGAGGAGCAACAGCCGCCGCTGGAGAAACGGAGGCCGGTGGTGTCGACCTCCAGGTTGTTCGGGGCCGATAGGGGATCGGGCCCTAAGCCCAGAATCGCTACCAAGGAGATATTCGGCCCTAGAACGGAGGAGATGAGCAAGGGCTATCTGATGTTCTCCGACGATACGCCCGGCTTGACAAGTAAGTACTCATAGTGCCTATTTTCAGCGATACAGCAAGTTTAGTTGACTAGAAAATAATAATAAAAGCGTTATTCGTGGATAAAAGAAAGGGTTTTCATTAGGGTTGCCAGTTTTCAGGATCGGTAACCCTGGATAAAAATTCTAAACTCTAGCATTAGAAAGAGCAATGATAAAAATACAAAAATATACTAAACAAAAGTCCGTTTTTATTAAAAAACATATTTTTCTTTTTGAAAATTAAATTTCAAACCAAATCAACTTTGGTTATAAAACATGAAATTAGGAACAGGAACTAAAAACAAAAATAGAAAGAAAATATTCTTTTAAATGTGCAAATAAAATATTGCGATTTGCTTAGTAATAATAGAATATGACCTTCGAAAAACCAAAGAGTCTAGAGTCGAGTATCTGAAGCGCGATCCAAGTTTGTTCGCAAATGAAACCGCTGAAGAAAAAGCTCTCTTACTTGCTTTTTTGCCCGCGAAATTTTACGCCACTGTAGTAGGGGTCCGGGGAACTTTATTGCGAGGGGGGGGGGTGGTCGAAATTGAAGTTACGACCCTGCTGGAGCAAAGCTGAAATAATACGCGGATGAAAAAAAGGAACAAAGTAGGCCGAAATATCATCATTTAAAAAAAAATCGAGATTATCGGGATCCTCTTATTAATCCCGGGATTTTCGGAACCAAATAATCTCCGGGATTTCTGGATCTCGAATTAGAAACCAAATTTTGCGTAACCGGGAAAAACTAAATTCAACGGAACATTGGAACAGCACTCTAATGATACTCAGAACTCTCAAAATTCGGTGCCTTTGACTACCATAAAACAAAGATAAGAAATGCATAAAACTGATGGCTGAAGCGTCAGAGATTCTATTCAGTGTAGTGCCAGCGAAGTGCTTTTATCGATCGATTAAATCATTGATATTAATTACTTCAGATATTATAAAATTGTATGATTTTTGATTAAAATTTGCAATAGTATTTTTAGTATATATCCAAGTGATCATGATTGTACACATTTTTTCATATAAAAGTTGTTTAATATCGTATTTTTCACGAAAAACAGTAGATTTTTTTTCTCATTTCAATGACATAATATGTCAGTAAAGTAACCAAATACAAGAGAGTGTTTAAAAATATAAAAACTTATTAAGTTTATTACATCAATAACATTTATATAGTATGTAGTATTTTACATCAAAATAAAACAAATGAGCATGTATGTTCCTTATTAAGTCTTGAAGACAAAACGAAATCAATGAAATTGTTTTCATCACAATAGATGTTGCGCGTTCACCATTAACTGAAGGACACTACCTGTCACAAAAACCTTGAAAATAATTTTTGAGCATTCTGGATGAAATTTTGAACACCTTGTGATTTTGATATAAGATACATACTAGAATAATGTTATTGATACAATAAACTTAGTAAAATTCTTTATTTCTTTTAAATATTTTCTTGTAGGTATTTGGGTACAGACATGTTATGTCATTGATAAGAAAAAATCACAAATGAGCCTAATGACATACATTACCTTTTATTTTTGCAAACGAATGAAATACCAGTAGTACCGCCAACCCAATCATCGTTTTTTGTTAACGTTAATGATGGTAGAAAATATAAAAACATAATGTCCAGAAAACGTGTATATTACTAATTTTTTACAGAAAAATAAAAGCGAAGCTACTTTCTTTCACGTCACATCACATTGCTAAAAATAGATATAGCATTAAAACTCATTCATTCATCATAAATAGAATGAAAGGTAATTCAAAATGTAAAAAAGTTAATTTTTAGGTAGAGGCGATCAGAAATGTATTTTTTAAAAAAAATGTCTCATGGAAATACCGTATAGCTAAATAACGCGATTTTCTGTGAGATTTTGGTTTAAGACTTGATGATTAGTTACTTATGGACCAGGAGTCTTGTATTATTTCTACATGAGATAGTGTGAAGTTCAAAATATGAGCAGTATACAGCTCAAAAAAAGAATATTGACCTGCCAAAAATATTTTTGGCGATTGATAAAAAGTAGCTGGTAAAATTGGTTTTATTTGGCTTCTATTTTGTTTAAGCGACACAGTAAATACAAAAAAATCAAAGTGGAAAGATGTGAAAATCGACCAGAAATTAGAACGGGAAATGATTTTTCACGTTTTTGTTAGACACCGTAATAAAGAATCTGGGGTGGTCCTTGGACCTTCATATCCCTTTAGGTTCACATTTGTATATCTGTTGTCACTTTAAATCACATAAGTAATAAGACGACAGTGGTGCCCGCATGCAGTAGTCAAACAAATGTGGTTAAGACTAATTGGATAAATGATAAAGCCACTTTACCCGTTGTCACCATTTGTATCTGCATCACTTGGAAAGTTTGTTATTATTATAATATATCGTGTCTGACACCCCAATTTCGATAATTCAAGAACGTATACACTTCAAACAGATTGAGCTTTCAATACAACTGAAGTAGCAAAAAGATGCTTTTATTGCAATCTACCAAACAATTTTTGAAAATATCGCGGGAACATAAAAGATTGGGGGTATTGACATTTGAGAATTTGAAATCGAACTGGACATGTACCGGACGTTTCCTCATACTACGCTACCCCTCCTATCTTTTTTATTTGAAGAGATATAATTTTTATATGCAAGTTTTATAGTTTTCTCTTGTCATTTAGAATTTGATACGAACAAAGAAAAAAAAATAAAAAATCCTGTCTTTCGTATAAAGTGGTCTTTTTTTAAATGGGACATCCTGTATATTATATCATGGAAAGAAATATATTTTACTCTTGTTTTCAATAATGTAGGATTCGTTCACCTTATTTTCAAAGGTTTTTAAAATATTTAACTTCAAAGTTTCTAAAATGTGGAGGTAAAGCTCAATCCACTATAGCCATGGCGACCGAAAAATATTTGAATGCGGTAATATTTGTGTCATTCTGACATTTTGCCGAGGTAAAAACATCGCTTTGTTTACAAGTGCAAATAACTTCCAGTTTTATTATAATTAAGAGCATTTTTACAATAAAACTGAGAGCTATTTGCACTTGTAAACAAAGCGATCATTTTTACCTCGGCAAAATGTCAGAATGACACAAAACATTACTGCATTCATTTGTTTTTAGACCACCATTGCTATAGGGGATTGAGGTTTACTTCCACATTTCAGAAACTTTGAAGCTAGATATTTTAAAACATTTCAAAATAGGGTTAATGAGCCCTATATTTTTGAAAACAAGAGAAAAATATTATTTCTTTCCGTGATATAATTTACAACGTATCTCATTTAAAAAAAAAATAAAAACTTCATACGAAAAAAACGGTTTTTTATTATTTTTTCGTTTTTTTTTCTTGTGAAATTCTGAATGTCATGAAAAAACTATAACTTTCATATAATGTTTTTTCTTTTCTATCTCTTCAAACAAAAAAGATAAGAAGGGTGGCGAAGTATGAGGAAACACCCGGTACATATCTAAGCTCTGTAAAATGATACATTTGAAGCGAATCTTGCATTAGTGTAAGTTTAGGCACAAATTGTTGTAGTAATTCACACCTGTAGCCTTTGGCTATTAACGCATTAGACGATGAAAATAAACATTCCTTTTTATTGATTGTTATAACATGCGCTTGGCAGTGTACTATGTGTTTGTTTTGCATGCATAGAAGTTTGAATGGAATTTTGAGGCATGTGATAGAGACAAAGCTACGCTTATAACAGGTGCTTTTGCATGTGCAATTTATGTATTCTCATAAATATGGTGCACACTCTCATAAATAGGAAGAGAGCCTCAATGTAGGCACTATACATGCTGTCCCAGAATTTCCATGACACCTGATATTTTCGTAACAATCAACGGTTCTAGCAAGAACTGACTTGTAATTCTGAAGGTACTGTAAGGTCTATGATACCATGCATTAAAAACATTTCTGTTGTACTTTAACCCTTAAAACTTTTTTCAAATAGCACCCAAAAGTTCCAAATTCCATTCATTTTTTAACTTTTTTTGTTACGAGAATATCCCATGTCAAGGAAATTCAGTGATATGACAGTTACAGAGACAAAACGGAACGTACATATTAAAAAGACTCTATATCTCTATCTGTGTCTTAAATTAGTTTGTTGCAGAGAAAACAGTTGTTTATGCTTATATGATTATGTTTATAAGGAAACTATGGCATATTATTATAAACTCTGTCAAAAAAAAGTTACGTTGCTTCTCTTGGGGGTATTAGAAACCTCTGATCACACTTTTTATTTATATATTTATGTATATTCTTTAACTGCGTATGAGTCTCCGAAACATCCTGAAATCATCTGTATTTCAATTTGAAATAAAGTGCATTTATTTTTTATGGTTCTGCATGAAGAGAGCATCCTCTATCATCCATAAAATAACTCAATCACAAGCGTTTAACAATTTTTTTTGTTTGAGATTATACTCTTTAATGCAACGAGAGTACTAAAAATGCTTAATTACTAAAAACACTCATCTGCTTCTGACGTACATTAGTACGTAATTATATTAAAACTTCGCGCAATTTATCTGAATAACTTATACATATATAACATAACTAAGTGACAAATCACTTTAAGCAAATTTATTTTTCATCATCTGATATGATGTAAAAGCAAGATGATAATATTATCGCGATAACGATTTATTATCTCCATTTTTCCAGCAGTTTGTTGTAGATATCCACTGTAAAACATTCGATCCTAGCCATGTTAACCTTGAAACTATGCAAAACTACAATTGATTACGTGAAGTTAAATGAACTGCATTATAATCCTCTTTTACGCACAATTTGCCATATATTTGAACAATGGTGTTTTCATGTTTGTAGAATTTCGTAACCTTAGTTTGGTTTGGCATGTTGTTAGATCGATATTACGCGAACATTTTGTGATACTGACAAAATAAGGACTTAATTTGTTTAGAAAAAACTATCTTAAGGGTTGAAGCACAAAAAAATATTTTGAAAGCATGGTATGAGAGACCCTACAGTACGTTCAAACTCAGTTTTCGTTTGAACTTTTTTTGTTACGAGAATATCACGTGCCAAGGAAATTCAGGGACACCCTATATAGTGTATAGTGTATATATAGTGTAGAATTTTAAATCAAAATTAATTACTCAAAAGTTATAAATTAAAATGAAATGATAACTGAAATAGATATCTACAGTACCAAAAATATGGTATTCCATTCTTTAAACATATCAATTTTGTAATACTTGCGAAAACCTGATAGGGTCATGGACATGAACTTTGAATTGATACTATTACGTATAGTAGCAGAAATATGGGTAAAACGTATATGGAATAAAGAAGAATGAATTTTGGAATATATCATAATAATTAGTATTGTACCAAATGTCTACTTTTTAACAATTTCAGAGATATTTATCTTGGTAGACATGGTCCTATTTTCGTTATCTGAAAATAAAACGAACTGAATTCTTTTTCCAATAGATTTATTTAAAACTTCATATTAAAAAATGTTCTGGAAAAATATGCAAACCTGGGATGGCGGAGCAAGTTTTCCATTTTACTTCCCACTCCGATAGGTGAGGGGAGTACTGTGATCGCGAAAATTTTTGAATTTGAGATAATACGCTTTTTGGGCGTTTTATGATATCTACATGATGAAAATCCGCATCACTCATTTCCATCGTTCTGTCTGTCGGTGTGTCTGATATTGGCGTTTTTCTAGCTACGTAATCTCAGTAACCTCTGCTTGGATTGTGATGAAATTAGGGTAGCGATATGTTGTGTGCTCGTGGTAGGTAATGCTGCAATAATTTAAAAATCGCTGCGTAGATTTTGTAAAAAACAAAAAATTATAGAACCCCTCCAAACTTCATTTTTAGGCGTTTCAGGGGTTCCTAATCCTTTTCAATCTTGGCTTTGGAGGGGGTGAAATCGGAGTGGCATTTGTGGTATTCATGAAACACTTTGTTGATATATATTCTGCTTTTGACCTATCCGAGCGTCGCCTTTGAATTTTATATCTGTGAAATCGAATTAGAAATATATATTAGGCTAGAGAATTGCAATGCATTTGTTGAGTGTCAAATCGTCAGTTTCAATACAGAAATATAGTAAATATGCAGATGTAAAAAACATTTAACAATTGATACACACACGTAACGAACACAACCAATTAAACGTCAATAATAAAAAATAGCAACTAATTAATTAAAAGTAGATTAAATTACACTGGTGCGTTAATTTGATGAACTAAAAAAGTATTCTAGAAGGCTGTTGTTTTGGTAAATGTATTACTATACGCACTCAAAAACAAAATCGCAGATCATTCCCATGGTTGTGACGATGTAACAGAAAATTTAAAGATTAAAAAAATGGAGTCAAGTTGATTGACTCAGTACTTCCCACACATTACGGTGATACCAGTTTATTATTTTCCCATAGCATAAAGATTTAGTCTGAGATCCCCTTGCAACAAAATCATCGCCAGTACCCCCCCCCCCCCCAAACTGTCATATGCCGCTAGGTCTTTCCTGCACAGGTTAGTGAACAGCCTGTTATCAATAATACAAACTTTCAGTTTTACAACCCCTCGCCCCCCCCCCCAACCACCCCAATTTCACCCCCACCTCCACCCAAAAAAGGTACAAAACGGTCATGAACCCCTAAAACATCTAAAAACGAAGTTTGAGCTGTTTTCATATTTTTAGTTTTTTGATTATTGCTACGCTGCCACTGACACGATTTCTAACAAGCATACGCGTTTTCCATCCTCACCACAGTAATAATAATGTGTCAAAATTTCATTGGAATCAATTTAATAGTTTCCACGTTATAAAATACAAAACGATCTAAAGCAATACATACTCGTATGTACATATACAGAAAATTCTAAGTCCCTTAGTTTCGGTAATAGGCAAGGCAATGTTCAGATGGACCTAAAAAGGTGATTTATGTCGCTAGGTCAACGGACAGCCTATTATTAATTCAGCAAATTTTTCAGTTTTTCAACCCCCCACCCCCCAACCACCCGAATTTCACCCCCACCCAAAAAAACTCAGTAAATGATCAGGAACCTCTAAAACACTTAAAAACGAAGTTTGAGTTGTTTTTATATTTTTAGTTTTTTTATTGTTTCTGCGCCGCCACTGGCACGATTTATAAAATCCATACGCATTTTCCATCCTCGCCACGGTAGTAATACTGTGTCAACATTTCATTAAAATTAATTCAATAGTTTCTTCGTTACATAATATAGAACGATCTAAAGCAATACTCGTATGTTTACACCAGAAAAAATTCTAAGTCCTTTGCTTTCTGTAATAGGCAAGGCTATGTTCAGATGGATCTAAAAAGGTGATTTATGTCGCTAGATCTTCCTTCACAGGTCAGTGGACAGCCTATTATGAATACAGTAAATTTTTCAGTTTTTCAACCCCCCACCCCCAACTACCCCAATTTCACCCCCACCCAAAACAACTCAGAAAATGATCAGGAACTTCTAAAACACTTAAAAACGAAGTTTGAGCTGTTTTTATATTTTTAGTTTTTTTATTATTTCTGCGCCGCTACTGGCACGATTTATAAAAACCATAAGCATTTTCCATCCTCGCCACGGTAGTAATACTGTGTCAACATTTCATTAAAATTAATTCAATAGTTTCTTCGTTACATAATATAGAACGATCTAAAGCAATACTCGTATGTTTACACCAGAAAAAATTCTAAGTCCTTTAGTTTCTGTAATAGGCATAAGGCAATGTTCGGATAGACCTAAAAAAGTTATCTATGTCGCTAGGTCTTCCTCCACAGGTCAGTGGGTAGTCTATTATGAATACAACAAATTTTTCAATTTTACAACCCCCCAACCCCCAACCACCCCAATTTCCACCCCCACCCAAAAAAAATAGAAAATGATCAGGAACACCTAAAACGCCTAAAAACGAAGTTTGGGGAATATTTGAAATTTTTCGTTTTTTGCTAATTACTCCGCCGCCAATGCACCGATTTTCAAAATTATAGCAGCATTACCTACTACGACCCCACAGCATATCGCTGCCCAAATTTCATCACAATCCATGCAGCGGCTACTGAGATCACGAGGACAGAAAAACGCGTACAGACAGACCGACAGACAGACAGACCGACAGACAGACAGACCGACAGACAGACCGACAGACAGACCGACGGAAATGAGTGACGTGGATTTTCGTTATGTAGACATCATGAAACGCCCAAAAAGTGTATTATCTCAAAATCGAAAATTTTCGCGATTACAATACTCCCCTCACCTATCGGTGTGGGAAGTAAAAGAATGAAATTTATGTTGACAATGACATTCTCTCCCATAACGAGGATTCAGAAGAAGACAGAAGATGAATGTTTCAATAGTTTATGGTTTCTTGTTAAAATTTATTATTTTAATTACTGCTTTGGCTCAAATAATTAAACTAGAAAATAATATCATATATAATGTTCATTATATCTTTATTACACTCTATCAATTAACATAGGTTTGTAATGGCTGATTCCTTCATAATACTAGTAATGACAGTAATTATATTCATTTTTATAATTCATATTATTTTTATGTTCATATCAGTTCATAAAATAGTCAGCAGATTCCATATTTTGAAAGGTAGTTTATATATTTGTGCTCGCGTGGCTATACTATTAAATTTCAAATTTCCTAAAATACCATTCAAATATTTTTTTATTTTTAAATGTTCTGCCACAACGTCAGAACCATGGGAATGATCTGCCATCTTAGCTCTCACTCAAGAGAGCTTATGCAGAGCCTATGTCTGTCCGTCCCTCCGTCTGTCCGTATACAAAAGATAGCCAAAACTGCAGGTGCTAGAGAAAAACTAAATACAGATTTGGAATCAGCATGAAAAAACTAGTCCGGGAAAAATCCGGTTTTGTCAATATCGCTTCCGGTTCCACAGTGAGAGCGCCGTTTGAATTTACTCAACTAAATTCTTTCCTACTTTTTGTTTTTGAGTACGTATAATGGCATAGCAAAACAGCAGTCGTCCTAAAATACTTTTTTAGCTCACCAAATTAACACACCTGTCACACCTGAGTGACGCTGAACCAACCGCGACTGTGCTTAATTAACTCCAATCTCATATACGGTGGGTACAACTGACTCACTGAGAAAATTTAAGGCTTTTCTAAATTATGTGTCGTCAGCTGTTTGCAGGCTCTTAAACTAATATTTAGTCGTCTCATACTGGGGTCTAAATCTCTGAAATTTGTTCAGGCGACTACGAAGTAGCTACAGTTGCTACTATCGTACCCCCACGTTCTTTCATTCGCCATTTTATCTGGACAGAACAAAGGATCGTAAAACCCTAACACGCTCTTTAGCAAGAGCGTTAATCTCGGGAAAAAGTGCTTTCATCGACATTTCGACTCGACGTTGCGAGGGAGATTAGAAAGTATTAAAATATCTGTGGTGTTATCTCCCGGCTCTCACATAGTATATAAGATGACTTATGGTCGCCTATTAATCTTAACCTTGTATGCATATGAATAAGGTTGCATAGAGTTTAGGGACATATAGGAATCTTGGAGGCATTCAGAGAACGTGTGATGAATATCCCCAATCCCTATGCATTCTAATCTGACATGAGTCTATATATCTTTTTTGAAATCCTGCCAGGTAACAGCTTTCAGAGCTCACTCTCTTGCATAGATACATACCGGCAATGTTTTGATAATGGAAGATTGCGCTACTTAATTTAGCCTTCCTATCTACAATCAGTGTCATAAAGTGTCACTTTTTTAAAGACAATTTCCGGATATGTTCGAAACGTATATATGTAGCCCTGGCCAATCTGAGTCACTGCACAGAAAAATAATTTGGAGCTCCTTATTCTCCAACACTCTCACTACCCCAGTATTAGCTCATTAAAAAATTCAAATGACAGTGGTTAGGAACGTAATAAAAGCCTTAAAATGAAGTTTGGAAAGATTTGGGTAATGTCTCTCTTTTTTTGCCAATTACTTCTTCGCTAATGCACGAATTTTCAAAAAAGAAGCGGTGAGTGAGATTACGCGATAACATCAAAATGGTGACAGACAGACCGAGAGTTACGCTCGGGAAAATAATAATGACTAATAGATATAAAACTCTTCTCTATGGTTTAGGAAGTTAATATTTTTCTTCAAAGGTAAAGAAAATATCATCAAGGTCTTTCTTGAGAAAGTCCTCCTTGTTATACTAATTTTTTTTATTTTGTTACTGACTACTCAGCCGCTAATGCAACATTCTTTCAGAGCAGCAACATTACTTATCATGACCCAATAGCATGTCGGATCCTAAATTTAAACAAAATCATGGGTACTGCAGTTGCTCAGGTTACACAATGACAAAAATGCCAATAGACAGACCGAAAGACAGACAGGCAGATTATACAATGTTTCATAAAACGTTCAAAAAACTCATCTCATTACTTAAACATATCCCATAAAAATGTTATTTGAGATACAAGGTAAGTTGTCTGAATTTAGAGCGTGTCGAAACTTCAGTTCAAAACACCATATTTATCTTATTAACATTATATTAGGTTCAGATGACTTATAAAACGCAGCCTCAACTTTACAACTTGATCTGGAATAATCAATTTTCTCTTGATAATAATTAAGCCAATAGCTCCGATAAAACACAAGTCTTGTTATTCTGTTCCAAGAAGAATATACAAAGAAATGTAGAGGATTCGTTTCATTTAACACTTGATGGAGTGGTGTTAAATCACACTCAAACAGCAAATATATTGTAACCCACATAAAGCGGTTAAGTGTGACAGTAGCCAAGCCTAAACTTCGCTGCTTGTGACCCTCTTGGTTTTTGGAAATAAAGATGATATTATTATTCATTATTGCACTGATATAATTTGCTAAATTAACACAGACGATGTAGAACAAAGAAAAAAATGTTAAAGGTATTACAGCTCTTCAAGCATTTTGAAGTTTTTGTAACATCATAAACAAATCCAAATACAAATAGAGAAAATTACACCAAAACACGCTGTTAATGAATAAAGATGTGATTTATTTTAAGGAAATCCAAATAAATATACGTGCACCATAATAAGAAACAGGTTAATAAAATATAATTCCCGAATGCTCTATATATTCAGAAATAAATATAGATCAAACTGCTCATGAATAATTCAGTACCTACAAACGTTCGGTCTTCCAGACGTACAATAAAGGAACGAAAGTGAAATCGTTTTATAATAAGATTATAGATCAGTCCGTTTAGTATGAGAGAGCTTTTTAGCTTCGAACATTTGCCCCTAGATGAGATTTGGTATACCACCTCGCCCATACTTGATAGTTAATATTTCCAAACAATTACGAGTAAATTTAAGATCAGGTGGTTTAGTATGAGGTAGCGCTTTCAGTAATTACGTGAAACTTTTGTAGCTTCAACCCCTTTCCCTCTTGATCAGATTTCGTTAAGAAGTGGTATACCACCTTAGTATTAAAGACCGCTTTAGGCTTCAGTTTGTTTAAATTTCAATAAAATGGCTGGTAGCATACACCCCCAAGAAAAAAATTACCCTCGAAAAAAATTGCGACGCTCTTTTCTAAGATCACTGTTTCCGTAAAGGTCTCGTGATAACCGTGATGCAAAATATTCGAGCATTCGCCATGAAATAGATAAACAGAGAGAGTATGTATGTATGTACATTCTAATGCAATATTTTTCTTCGTAGTACAAGTTTGTCGATTAATAGTTATGGAATAACCACCAAAATTACAAAATCCAGAGGATACAAACTCAAAATCAGATTCTTCTATGTACCACTTTTCTTCTGAACCGATAGGTAGTTTATTGACCATTCTTACTACAATTAATTATTAATTAATTAATTGGCAATTCAATATAAAAAAGCATTTTATAGAAACAATTGTTATGCAACGAATTTTTATTATCGCCAGGTTCAAACGATTGCAGTTTTTTGTAATCCCATGCCTCGGATTTTTTATATTAAATGGTGCAATCGTTTTAGAAAGCAACCAGTTACTCAGTACACAGAAGTTATATATTTTTATTTTTGTTTTACGGTTGTAAAATACCTATCATCTGATTAACAGTCTGTAATTGGCGTGAAGTCAACCATATTGCTGACATAGGACCAGTAATGTGTGAACATTAGATGAAAGCGAACAACAAATAAATTGTTGAATATCCCGTTATAATTTCTCCGTCACAATTTAAATCAACATAATTTATTTTGTAAAGTTACATGCACTTCCTTTTTTCTCAGCACAACATAAAACAAGATCTTAGGCACTGACCTTACACATATTAATAGCAATTATGTTATCATATCGACGTATGCCCTCTATGACTAGGGTATTTGATACCATCGTCGTCGATCTACAAGTCAAAATGGTGTTTGTTAAACATACGACAAGAATTAAGGAAATATTCATTCAACCATTCGAAGAATATTTTGTCGTTTGATATTTTCGAAAACCTACTTAATTCAAAGATACGGGCGGAAACAAATTTTTTGTCAATATCCACATTTTGTTACCAAAAAAACACAAGGTGTGTCTTTTAATCTGTACAAAATAGTGAAAATAACTATAGTAAAGCCCAGAGATATACCATTTGTTTACAAAGTGAGGATCTCCGCAAAAAGTGCCGACAGAGAAAGGGAACGGGGTCGGACTGGGCATTCGAATTCGTTGGAGTGGGCAACAACGAAAATGTTCATTCCATCCAATAAAGTGCTCACACATCAGTTGGTTGAACAAGATGTTTGAAACTTTATTATATGTTGATAAATATATGGTAGAGGTAACTAATTATACATAACCGAAATCAAGACAAATTCTAAATTAACATTTCAATATAGTCATACAAACCATATGGTAAATTATTCCTTTCTACACTCAATTTTAACGTCAATAAAGAGAGGCAACTAATGTTGAAAAACGGAAGTTATATCAAAATTCCATCACAATCCAGCTGGTAGTATCCAAGCTATATGGAATCAAAAAAATCTAAGTTCTCAAGGTTACAGGCATGGAAAATATTCTATTGATTTTTCTTTAGGGGCATAACACAAAAACAATTGGGAGTATTCTTTTTATGCAAAAAATTATGAGTGTCTTGAACTGTACTGCATTGTTATTGCAAAGCAAGTTTACTGTGTTGGTATATTTTTTACGCGAATGTTCAAATATATTATATATGTTTACCCTACCTCTTATCACTTGGTGAAGCTTGCAGAAGTTGCGGCCAGTTGGATGCCACTTGATTAAGATTGGAGGCACATGTTTGGACTAACTGTGCGAGATTTTTTAGGTGAAAAAGTTTTAAATTAATTCTTCCTCACTTTTTGATCCTTTCCGTACTTCTTTGGTACAAACAAATGCCTTTCGTATCCACGATTGCCCGGATCACTTTTTGATCCTTTCCGTACTTCTTTGGTACAAACAAATGCCTCCTCTTCCAGATTTGATTTCGTGTCCACGATTGCTCGGATCACTCTCAGAGTATTGAGACAAATTAATTCTCATTGGTGGGGTTGTTGACGTGGATTAATGTTAACGACAAAAATACTCCATATTGTGTAGGTAGATGTCGTCATCCCGTTACGATATAACCTTATGATCATATAAATTGTGTATAATGAGGCCATAAGATGATAGTTAACATATTTTAAAGGAAAATTTTATTTTCTTCTTTTCAGAACATTTAAATAAAAGCTTTCTTAAAAAAGTTTTTTTCTTACATTTATTGACCATACTCCCTTTATTTTCATTTTCCGGATCCTTCCTTAGTTCATTATACACATTTAGTACTATTTGTTTTGCATCTGCGCTAAGATGTGACCTTTTGTGAGGTTTTAATTGGTCTACCTCCACCTACCTCTGTTCAAATTCATTATCAGTGTCCGTACTATAGTCACTACTTTCACCACCGTAATAACAAACCGCCGACGTAGCTTCACTGCTGCAGGGTAATTCACATCGCTGTGAAATCCCATTATCTTCCCAAGGCCGACACATACTCTTGTTGTCACACTTCCGAAAAAAAAAGTCCGATTCAGACAGAAAAGTAACGCACAAAAGTAAAAGCAGATTGGCGTTGCTATCAATAACGGTAGCAATAACTGCCTAAACAATTTTACTAAGTCCGGTCCTCTTCATCGATCGAGTCGCTAATAATCTTGGAATGTGTCGGTCTTATCATAGTTCAGTCAAAATATACATCGTGAACGTCACCCGACAGATTTACGTTCAAATACAACTTAGTGTTTCATTTTCACCATTCTAAAAGGTGACGTTTTGTTAGAAAATGGGTTAAAAGCACATTCCATGAATTGGTTACGAGTACGGAAGTAAAATAATGGTAACCATTGAATATTATCAAAACTGTATCTATTCATAATGATGAACTGTACTAAGAGATGGTATGCAGTTTTTATATAGCGCAAAACGTACACAAATGGTATATCTCTGGGCTCTACTTTACCTCCAGCAAGAAACCAATCTTCTTGTCATTGACTATCTAACGCTTCCGAAAATTGAGTTGCATCTGGTAAAATTATCAGCGCTTTCCACATTTTATACTGGAGTAAAGTACTGAATTTGGAATAGGAAATTATTCAGGGAGTTTAAGTCCGGGGGATAGCCATAACTGACCAATCCACCGATCCCCGAATGCTTAAGCCACTTTACAGTTTGCAATTGCCTTCAGTTTTCATTGTCAGCAATTTTCGTTACGGGTATGTTTTACAATCTGCGTCTAGCAAGCAGTGGTGCCAACATTTTGGTGAAAAATGGAAATTGAAGTGTATTGAAATTGACATGACTGTAGCATTTGTTAGATTCCAAAACGTAGGAATTGTGGTTAAGGCTTTTTTTATTTTGGTATCAACTGCATCGACTGTGTGGTCATTAGCCTTGAGTTTTGTGTCAGCTTTGGTACTGTTTTCCGGCGCCACTCTAGGAACTGCACTGTTAATTAGAAGCCAACAGTGAATGCTCAGGTCGGGATTCTCGCTGAGCGTTTTTTATGGAGATTTATTTCTGATTGAAAAAACAAACAGAAATAAATTTTCGCCTCTGGATTGGGAATCGCACCAAGGACCTCCCGGTCACGAGCCCTTGGGTCTACCCACTCTGAGCCAACCCGCCTACATTTGAGGTTATTAATAAACCAATAGACCCGTAATACACATTGCAATTTCCGTATCGGAAATTGCAAACTGTGAAGTGGCTTCTACTAAATAGATAGATAATTTCCAACACGTAAAATCACCCAATTACCGTAGAATACATAATAATTAATACTTAACCTAGTAGGCAATAATACAAATAAAAAAAAATGACTATGGCGGATCTATGAGAAATGACTGGGCGTTATTTACTTATTATGAGTATGAGCCAATTCTTGCTCGAATAGCTGGTTTTTAGAAGAAATATTATCATCACAAATGTCTGACAGCGAGTTAAAATTGGTACACATTAATGCTCGAATTTATGTGACCGCCGATTTTAGTATAACATTGGTGTGGTACAGATTACAAGAAAAGCTGTTACAAACCCACGAGTGACCTGACCATTATGTTTTTTTTTATGGTCGGCCTCCCGCAAAGGCGGAAAGCCTATGGCGCTGTAGAAGCGCTGCGAGAGGATAAGTATCGGTTCACATTAGATTTGAAACGCTGCAGATTGTAGCCGTCGGGAAACAAATTCCCCGGCAGCTTATTCCACAGCGTCGAAGTTCTCCAGAAGAAGGAATGCCGGAGGAGACTGGTTCGGGGAGTAAGGACCTCGACCTGGTAAGGATGAGCTCGCGGAGCTTCTCTAGTGTTCCTGGTTCGGACGGCCTGTGGTGTTATTTTCTGAGAGAGCTCACTCGAACATCTTCTTAGAATCTGTAAAATAGGGATAGGTCAGCCACCCTCCTTCGATGTTCCAGGCTGTGGAGGTCCTTTGTGAGGTTAGGCGTATCGATTAGTCTAATCGCTCTTTTCTGGATAGTGTCTAAAAGCTTTAGAGAGTGCTTCGGAGCGCATCCCCACACAAAGGGAGCAATACTCCAGCGACGGTCGGATCTGTGCCTTGTAGAGCAGCAACAGTTGCTCTGGTGTATACAACTTCCTACAGCGGAACAAAACTCCAAGCTTCTGGGATGCCGATTTAGCAATACTGACGACGTGGTCGTGCCAGGACATGTTATTGTTGATGTTGATTCCCAAAAGCTTGACGGAAGGTGATTCGACTATGGGGTGACCCTCCATTTCCACGGTTGGTAAGCCATCGTGAGACTTCTTTGTAAATGTTGTTGCCTGAGTTTTTTGTACGTTGAACTGTACTTTATTTGCTAATCCCCACTCGACAATTGTTTGATATCTGCGTTGATCTGTAAGGCATGCTGCTGTCGCCGACGTACCGTCTCCTGGGATGATAGTGGCTTGCCTGGTTCCATGCACGACATTAATGTACTGTCATCTGCGAAGCTGTAGATTGGATTGGATGTTATTTCCAGCAGCTCGTTGATGTACAGTAGAAACAGTGTAGGGGATAGGACAGATCCCTGAGGAACACCGGCGTTTAATGAAAATACGTCTGATGAACAGCCCTCGACTACAACAAACAGAGATAGGTCGTTCAAAAAGCTATTCAGCTACTGGCGCAGGCGAGGAGGTAGTCCATAAGCAGCAAGCTTGACCAGAAGTCCGTCATGCCACACTCTGTCGAAAGCTTTCGATATGTCAAGTGCAACAACACGGGATTCGCCATGATTGTCTATTGCTCTGTTCCACAAGTGAGTGACGTAGGCAAGGAGGTCACCTGTAGACCTGTGCTTACGGAAGCCATACTGGCGATCATTTATGATGTTATTGTTGTCCAGGTATTTCAGGATCTGTGTGTTAATCACAGTCTCTATAACCTTAGACATGATGCTGAGAAGAGCCACAGTTCCATAATTGGTGGGATCAGTTTTTTTGCCTTTCTTAGGGATGGGTTGTATGCAGCCAATCTTCCACGAAGCGGGAAACACGCCTTGTTGATACGAAAGTTTGTAGAGCTTGCAAAGAATAGGTGCAAGCTCAGCGGCACAGCGTTTAAGGACAATGGCTGGAATTTGGTCAGGACCAGTAGCTTTATTGGTGTTCAGTTTTTGGAGGATGCTTTTTACATCTCGATGTTGAAATTTGACCTCTGCCATTCTCGAGTTCACGCTTATGGTGGTGGTCGGAGTACTTCCTTGAAAGTCTACAGTAGAATTGGCTGCGAAGAGCTTCCCCAAGATGTCTGCTTTTTCTTTAGGAGCAGAAGCGATGGACTTGTCCTCTCTGGTCAAGGGTGGTATTGACGAATAGGAAAAGTTCTGACTAACAGCCTTAGCTACAGACCAGAATGTTCCGGACGAAGTAGGACATGAGAGGAGCTTGTTCTTAATTTTTTGGTTGTGTTCCTCCTTGCTGCTGTCAATCACCCGTTTACAGTGATTTCTGGCGTCGATAAAACTGTGGTGGCTGTAAGACTTTTGGCCAATAGTACATGTTCCAGAAGCTAATTTAGTATGTGATCCAAAAAAAAGCGACACACTTCTCCTTCTAAGTCTTCGTGATAGAAATCCGATAGTTCAACAAAGAGTGATATCGAAAACTATCTTTAAGTACTTGCTTTGGATTTTCTTCAGCTCACACAGTATCATTTAGCAAATTCCTTATTTCGTTTCTTGAGAAACTTAATTCGTTGGCAAAAACAAAACATTTCTGCTCGAATGCACGCAATTGCAGAAAAAGTGCAATCAGTGTCTACATCCAAGATATTTTTAAGGCTCGGAATTTCTCGTGCAATGGTATGTTCAAAAAACGAAGGCTGTGTACTATCGGATTCGATGAAATCCTTTTCACCAGATTTTAAGTGCATTGTATAGTTACATAATAACCAAGCTTCGTTTTGTTATTCCAATAATGTTTATTTACGGATAGAATAGACATATATTACGCGGGGTGTAGTAAAGTTCATATTTTGAACAACCTTATAATAAACAATGTTACTGTATCAGATTAATACAAACAAGTGGTTCTACATAATTGTTTTGTAGTTATGATGAAAGGAGCATTATAGGTAATATAAATTTAAAATAGACCTGTTGAAACAATTTGTTGACTTGTTGTTGACAATGCCAAATTGTTTGGCATCAGGCTGGCATGGCGTGCAGAATCTGTACATCTGTTGCGGCACAAATTAACGTGGATAAGATTGAAGGTTTCTATGTCGTATGAATGAACAGTTAATTAAAAAGAAACTACTGTTTTTATTTAGCCGATATTGACGTATTTCATTGCTTTATTAATGTTTTAAATGATAATTGAGAGTTGCAGTTTCATTAATCCATTCAAGATCAAGCAGTAGTACGATACAGTCTTCGGATGGATATTTCTCTAAAAGATTTATTTCTGCTAATATCTAAGGACGCATTTCTGGCCCGAATTTAAACAGAATAATTCATATAAACTTGTGGCCTAGACTCTGTTTTGGAAAACATTAACTTTTTATTAATATGTTAAAGGTCATGGAGTTTTTTTGTAATTTGGCAGTATTGTTCACTGCAATAAGGCGCTAAGTCAGCCCTGACTAGAAGATCATTATCATTTCCAGTAGTGTTTCTGAGCAAAAAATGTACATTTCCGACCTTAAAAGAATTAAATTTTTTTTATTAAACAGGGTAATACAACTTTTTTGTATCTTGATGGCTCTTTGTAACCAACTTTGTTTTCGAGGAAAAAAAATAAAAACGACTGACCCAAATTCAAGTAAGAATGTTCATATATTTATAGGACATGATTACACTGTACCAAAACTGACCATAAGTACAATGAGAAAGTTCATTGAATTAATGAACAGATTTATTATTCTTGAGCAAAAGATTATTTAATGTAATATACCCTTATATTACTACGATATTTTCATATTATTGATAAAATTTATTGATCTTTAATTATATTAATTAATAGTTGTTAAATTAATATACACTGTCATTAATACAATGAAATTGAAATTTTAAAATGTTTAAAAAAGGTAGATGATAATAATAAATAGACAGAGAGATAGATAGATACTTCTTATTTCACTACTCATAAAACAGTAAAAACATAGACACCTAGTATACGCATAAAAATAGAAAACAACAATACATATTCAGAAGTAGAAAGCTACTTTACAGAACTTAAAATATTTGTCCATCTACTCACAGATCGTATAGATGCATTTTCATGTAGAAGTGCTTTGATGAAAGCGTTGAATTTCATAGGATTTAAATTTTCAAAAGGAGCTGATAACATACAAGTGTAATTGTATGAGTTCTAAGATTTCTATGGCCAACATCTAGGTCTTTGAGGAATTTTTTTTCTCCGAAGACATTCTTTCAACAATTCTCCCATGCCACTATAGGTTCTGTGAAATTAATGTCCATCTGTAGAAGGAATATATTTGTTATAAATTATAAAAACAAATATTCATCAAATATTGGCCTAGTATTAAAGTTTTCAAACTTGAACTTGTAAGTTGAAAGTAAACATGCATCAAGACAAAAGTATTTTTCAGCAAGGAATAATAGGATTATTAACTTACCACTCGATAACCTGAAGGATGTCTATAAAAAAACTACTTATTCATTATATTATCTGTATCGTTAGAATTGATGAACACACCAACTTGTATCTGCACGCACTCTATGTCCAGATATGATACAAGTGCCAAAATAACCGATAGCATCAGTGTGGCGATCATGTCGAATTATTTCGTTCCTGGTATTTATGAACATGTTCATGAATATTATAAATAACAAAATTCATAATATCATTAACAGTTCATAAATTTAATGAATATTTATTCTTCACAACTTTAAAATATGACATTAATTTAATGATAAGATGTTCATTATATTGATGGACGTAGATTCATATTGTTAGTGAATAAGAGTGTTAATTGATGATTGACAGATCACTGATATAATTTAATAGTTCATTGTCCCAATAAAAGAATAAGTACTGGCTGTTCTTTAACACAATGAACAATTTCCTTTTCAGTGTATTAGGACACATTCTTATATGAGGTTTTCTGCTTGAATTTGGCTCAGAAATGCACCTTGGAGATACGGTGATTGGTCACGAACGCGCACGGTTTGATTTTTACCTGTTTACAAAAAGGGTGCCTTCATCGGCACCGGTCACTTGCGCGCCGGAAGAAAATTAAGCTTGGATATTCCTATTGACCACATTCCTTTTATTCTTGCGAACATTCATCTGTCTTTTTACGGCTTGCGGTAGCTTACAGTTACTTCTTAGATTATTTAAATGACTATCCGGCTTCTGTAGGTATATAAATGAATATATTTCAGCAGTTTGAAGAAATAAATTCTTTAATCAAATTAATCAATTCGCTGGGTTCAAAACGTCTATGTTTTATTTAAATACATTGGGTTTAATTAAATTTTCAACGTTTCAAGGAATATAGGTTTAAATTAACTTTTCACTTAATTCTAAATGAATATTACCATTCGACAAGTTAGAAAAGATCCACGTGATGCAAATAAATCTGACAGAAAGTGCTGCTAGTCTACATTACGCATTACAATTTATCTCAGTCAACAATATTACGACACAAGTAAACGAGAACCGCCCCGCGCGCTTGTGTCCACATACCTGCTTATTTTCAAAGATATTTTGGGGGCTTCTGACCGGTAGGATTAGGACAAATCTGACCGCGGCGCGCTAGTGTCCTATGGACCATCTGGTGATCGAAATATTTTGCGCGCTTCTGACCGGGGCGATGATTAGGACCGATCTGACCGCGGCGCGCTAGTGTCCTATTGCCGGAGTTACGGCCCATCACTAAGTAAAACCCTGAATGTATAGGTTGGCTAGGGTCGTTCAAGTATTATTATCTGAACAACATTTTTGTTACATCGCTTTGCGTATCTAGAGATTTTTAGTTATTTAAAATGTATAAGATTTTGGCTGACAGGATGCACTGTATCTTAAGATACATCCAACATGTCAGTGTAAGGTGGCACATGATCATAACGGATCCGCAAACGAAGAAAAAAAATGGCAAGAATATATACTATGGTCATCGCGATTCACGAATTTGTAATCAGCACCCTTAAATTATCTAAAACGCGAGGTTTCATCTCAATAGAAGGCCAAATAAAGATTTTCGATTTTTTTGGCATACCTGAATATATTCGAAAGATCGGAAATTTTTGATTTTCGTCAAACGAGGCTGAAACTCAAAACTGCGACCGATTAAATTATCTAAAACGCGAGGTTTCATCTAAAACTACAACAGGTCGTATTTCAACGATGAATGAATGAAATCTCACGACTTTGCATAAAACGCTGTAGTCACGGGCTGGAATCTTTGCAGATTACGTGTGATATAACCGTTACCAATGCTTCTAAGGTCGTATTCTCTTTTGTTGCAGTGCTGAAAGACGAGCCGGACGATCTGACCCACCTGGCTCCCGTGGCAGGTGATGTTTGCGTCCCCTTGGACGACCACCCCTTCCTGGCCGACATGCTGGACGACATCCTGCTCAAGGACAACTTGGCGCCCCTCCTGGCCGACGAACCTACCGATCCCTTCATCGCGTACAGGGATCAGGAACCGTCGCCGCAGTTGCTGTCGCCCAATATGTCAAAGGTGCGTACAAGAAAAATTTTAACTCTTTCAGCCCCAAATTAACATTTTTTTTTTCAAATAAAACTTTATTCATTCTTTCAACAGTACTTAGCATAAAATTAACATACGTAATTGTATAACCCTACAAAGTCAATTATTTTTATGAAAAAATAGTGGTGTCTACTACACGTAACCACTAGGGACACAAAACACATTTTTCTGAATACGTCGCATCTTCTAAATCACCACCATCATGTACATTTCATTCCAGGTTAGAAGGAATTTCCCTGGATAAAATTTCAATTCATCCGGCCTAATGTTTTTTATTTCGAAAAAGCTCCATGATTTCTTTTCTGCAAATTAGGGCCTAGCCCACAAACAAATTTTTATACGGGGCCCCGTCAAGGCACGCTACGTTTCTGCTGCCTTGTAAATTCCAGTGGTTTTGCGGCGAAACCACATTTTCAAAATTGTATAAATCGACCATGTTTTCGCCAGTTCATAATATAATTGGTAAAGTATGAAAACTCGAAATTGGCTTACCAATCATTGCAATACACAATTATTTCAAAAACAAAGATTTACGGTAGTTTGCAAGCGTCTCACGTGTCAGACTATGCAAAGCAGAAATACAGGGTGTCCCAGAAAGACGGTCCCATAGAAGAACCCCCATCTCACTGAGTCAAAATATTGCGAATAAACACAACATACCTATATACCAAGTTGCACCGTTTGACCGTGAGAGGGCTTCAAAGTCAAGAATAATTTTTCAATTTTTGTTGATAACTTCACAACGACATTTGCGATTTGAATGAAATTTGGTCAACGTGTAACACCATAAAAATGCCACATTTTAATACTTTTAACTCTAACACTATGGTGTTTTGGAATGGTGAACCGATGTCTTCGCCACTTACATTAACCACTATTTTTCTTATTTTTAGTGCTTTCGGTTTGAAACTTTTCCACAACAAAGATACATCATTGACAAATATTTTTTGACTCTTAGTAAATTTTCGTATCTGTCACGGTTTAACAGTTAAAAATAATTCTGTGATACTTTAGTAAAAGCGCACTTCAAAAAATACCGGGGGTCTATTTTACCCGGAAATCAATTGATTGCATTTTGTTAGTCTTTTGCTTGAAAAATTATTGTTATCAGAGTGAAGTGACAATGATGTAGGTGGTTTAAATCTTTTTGTTGGCTTTAATGGTAAAAACAATATTGTTTTTCGTCAGATACAGTTGCGAGCAATAATTTTTGGACGTCATTGGCCGCATTCAGCAGAGCAAGCTGCTATCTTTATTTTCTCCAAAACAATTTACCACAACTGTTAGAAAATGTCCCACTGGAGTTACGAAGGAATATGTGGTTCATGCAAGATGGTGCACCTGCACATTTCACACGTGCAGTACGAAATCACTTGCACGAGCATTATCCTGGAAAATGTATTGGAAGAGGTGCAGATGCTCCAATTCAGTGGCCACCGCGCTCGCCAGATCTTACTCCATGCGACTTTTTCCTTTGGGGGGGCCATAGCTGACAAGGTTAAGGAGCGAATAGACACAGAAGTACAGCTATGGAACAGAATTGTAACCCCCGTGCGCCAACTTCAAAATGTCGATTCTCTAAGAAGAATGCAGTTCAATTTTTTAAGGAGAATAAATTTATGCAGAGAGGTGAATGGTGATCATTTTGAACAACTGATGACATAAATAAATAATATGAATCTGCTCTAGTCCTACATTTGTTTGGTCAATACATTTAACGGTTTTACACGATCTCATAACCCGATCACAAAAATTGTTACTCTTCATCTGCGATTTGCTTGTAGATTGATTTGGTACAGTTTGACATTAATCAATTTACTATCCGTTCAATTTTTGATATCTAATGTTTGTTGAAATTGCGAAATATCAATAACATTTTTTCAATTTATTTACTGTCAATTTGTGCGAAAAAGTACCGAACCGACACATTTAGAAGCATAACTGATTTACCCTGATAACGATAATTTTACAAGCGAAAGACTAACAAAATGTAATCAATTAAATTCCGGATAAAATAGACCAGTGCGCTACTACTGAAGTATCACAGTATTATTTTTAACTGTTAAACCGTGACAGATACGAAAATTTACTAACAGTCAAAAAATATTTGTCAATGATGTATCTTTGTTGTGGAAAAATTTCAAACCGAAAGCACTAAAAATAAGAAAAATAGTGGTCAATGTAAGTGGCGAAGACATCGGTTCACCATGCTAAAACATCATAGTGTTAGAGTTAAAAGTATTAAAATGTGGCATTTTTATGGTGTTACACGTTTACCAAATTTCATTCAAATCGCAAATATCGTTGTGAAGTTATCAACAAAAATTGAAAAATTATTCTTGACTTTGAAGCCCTCTCACGGTCAAACGGTGCAACTTGGTATATAGGTATGTTGTGTTTATTCGCAATATTTTGACTCAGTGAGATGGGGGTTCTTCTATGGGACCGTCTTTCTGGGACACCCTGTATATAAATCTAACTACAGATTATCAGTAAATTTTAAGAAATACCTTGTTGGTCCCACTAAGAGATGACGTCTCTAGCTACATAATAACCATCGCGGTTTCACACCATGACCACTGTGATGCGAAAAATACATTTTTTGAAAGGTGGTTTCAAGGTGAAACCACTGGGGCAAAAGGGTTAGAAGATAGTACTGGGTGATTCTATAGACACCGTCATTTTTATTTTTACCAGTCAGCAGTCAGAATTCTCTACCATACGTTGTTTTCCTTCTACAGCTATTTCTTAGAAGGGTATTTTTTTGTCAACCGAGGAGCAGACTTTCATAGGACATTTTGTCCAAATTTTTTTTTTCAATATTTTTGTTTTTGCTACTTAACAATGAATCTCAAATTGCATTTTCTCCGGTAGTGACAAACCAATTGCGTTATGTCCACTAGAGATAAACAAACTGCATTATGTCCAACAGATTTTTTTTCCATTTTTCCCACAGTTCTTCAACTTTCTTGTACTAAATTTAGCAACTCAATCACTCCTACAATGATAGAATTATTATTTTTCTCAGCATCACTGACCTGCTTCCAACTTTTACCGAACTTCTTCTAGCACGCTCTCCACCACGACGTTACGTCACAACTTGAGACGATCCCTTGAGCCTTAGTTTGTCTTCCGGTGTAGGGTATAGATTTGAAGTCGTCCCTTCACCGCAACTTTTTGATCTATTGCGGCTACCTTTCGCTGTAATTCTACAATATGATGCATAGTAAATGAGTGGCTATATTGTAGATATCATAGTCAATAGTTCACCTGAATTAATTACAAAAAAATAGTCCACGGTTCCCGCCTTTATCTTTTAATTATGTTTTATGCACAAATGTATCATAAATTAATGATCATACTCATATTTCTGTGTCATAAACGTCAGTTTATGTGCTTTTTTATAGCCTTTGGGCTATAATGAAATGTCAAACACCAGAATACCTATTATATCATTCCAACTTATCTAATACCTACGTTGTTGTTCGCTTAAGCTTAAAGGCTGTATGTCACGATTCTATTTTGTATCAGAAATATTGGACAAAAAATTTAACAAAAAAATTATCGTGGACATGGAAATATTAAGTTATTTTCCTTGTATGCATCGATCAAATATTTTGTTACATATATGCATGGGCATGCGCATTAGTAGCAGATTCATGTCATATGCTTGTTGACAGTTATCGTTTCTGTCAAAGTCATTGCTGTCATGCAGCCAATGATCCACTCCAAGGCATGGTTCTCATTTTAACATTCTATACATAATCTCTAGACTCTCAAGTTTGTGATCTTATTCTAACCTGATGTTTTTTGTTGTTTTTGTATTTCGAGGATTTGTGCTTTTTTGTTATTTTTTGTGAAGAAGGTTCTTATTCGACAAAAGACATGCAAACCATATGCAAACTAAAGATATTCAATTTTCATAACCTCAGCTTTCTGCTGCTATCACCAGCAATGATTCTAATGCGCAGTAATTCGGTGCGCACTTTTACATCAAATTTGCCTAAATATTCAGAACAAGTCCTAAAATTCGAACAAATTTGATGTAAAAGTGCGCAGTATGGAATGCGCAGCCGTCCTATTCCTTGTCCAATTTTTGTCAAATATTTAGGATAGAAAATAAGACCGTGACATACAGTCTTAATAGTGTCTTTCAACATAAACAGTAGGACTATAAGGAGGATGGTTTTCTGTCCTATGATAGATACCAAAAATATGCCAGAAAACTCTTTTCACATAGCAGTTCCCGATGGAACTCATCCTTGTATCACACCGTTCGATTTTTTTGCTGTTTCTTGCCTTTTCTGCAGCTCCTTCAACTTCATCCATTTTCTAGCTTTTTAAAAAGCACACAATTGCCGCTAACGGTCGGTCTTGAAAAGCTTCGGACCATAAATGCGTCTTTACGCCCTTAATACATAAATAACTTCTACACCTCATAGGAAAATATAAAATACATTTCTTTTATTTGCGATCCTATCACCATTGTTAAATAAAAATAAGTAACGTAAGGACAAGATTTATACGGATTTTCTATTCATTCTAATGTACAGTGGCGTATATAGAAATCGATTTCGGGGGGGGGGGGGGGGCATCGGAAAAATTTTCATATGCTGTTCCTAGTGTGGAGCCGGGAAACAGTAACAAAGTCGACACGAAACACGAGGCTAATGATCTCGGCAATCGATGCCGTTGCCACCAAAGTAAAAAAATAGATTACCTTCTAAATATTTTAATAAATTTTAGCAATAAGTGACGGTCAGTATTAGTGTCAAGAACCTGCTTATGGTCTAATTCAGCTAGTACGACAATAAAAAAATAACGGCCAGTTTCAGTCAGTTAGTTAATAACACAAGATGGGTTGATAAATCAAGGAATATCTAGACAGGCGCGTCACAGGCAATCAAATCATTAACTTTTATTAAAAGTTATGTTTATTTTCCTTTGGAGATATCGTCTGTTACATCATATCGTCGCGCACTCACGTCTAGATGACATGCGAATCATCAACGAAGGATGTGTGCTTTCGATGCTGATCGTGAAAAGTTTTCCATGTATCAGATTTTTTGATTTTTTTAACTAATTCTCTTGTATGTACGGAATTATCTTAGGGCAGGGGTCACGAATTAAGTGAAATCCAGATTACATTAATTTGGCTTTTTGTACAGTTCACGCCTGCGAGGTTTTGCAAACATTAATAGCTTTTCAAGGTTCATTGCAAATAGAACCTTGAGCACCTAATGTCTATATAATAAGTTAACTATTTTTGTGGATGCTGCTATTTGCTTGACTAGCGATTATTTACTGTCTCGTCTAGGATTCATTAACGAATAAAATAAAGACCCTCAAATTGCTTTACTACTACATTATTTTTGAGCAAGGTTTGCGTTAAATTCTTGAACTGCATGTATTGGGTAGTATCATCATCATCATAGCACAACTCGTAAAATGCATTAAGTCGGAGCTAGAGTATTGCCGACACAAATATTATCAATAGCTTTGAGAACTGTAGCTCGCCATCGTTCGCGATTTACTGTCAGTTCAGTGGCGCTCTTGATACTCATATACAGCAACTGTTTCGTCGTATCCACCCAGCGTGTAGGGGAATGGCCACGGCGTCGCCCACTGGGGGCATGACCCTGAACTACAAGTTTCTCCATACTATCGCTTCTGTGTATATGTCCGAAAAATGTAAGCATTCTCGTCGACACAATGGAGGATAGTCTGTTTGGATTACCGAGCTTATCAAGTATACAAACGTTAGTTCTATGGGCGGTATATGAACCGTCAGCATTCACCTACACGTCCACACTTCAAAAGCATCTATCCGAGATCGATCTGCCTTTTTAACAGTCCAAGTTTCCGAGGCATACAAAAATATGGAGAACCCAAGAGACTGAACTAGCGACATTTTGGTAGCTTTGGCGATATTATGGTCACGCCATATTTTAGTAAGCTTTGTCATGGCCACGTAGTATCATACAACAAATTATATCAAAAGCGTAAATTGAATAAAAATTGGAATGGAAATAGGACATTTTTGAGCCTTCATAATGAATTAACAATTTTTTTTGATGATCCTAGATTCCTTAATACTGCTTTAGCCCACCTTATCTTTGAAACAAGATTTGGTTTAAGTTCTATAACTGTTAAAGTTGACTAGCATCATATGTCCAATAGTTTTAAAAGCGTAAATTGAATAAACGTAGTTTAAAAAAACTACAAAACACGCTTTTGAATAACACCGGACTAAAAATTTAAAAGTACCTTTTAAAATAAGGTTAAAACAATGATCAACGAAAAATATCGGCTAGAGTTCGTTTTAAGACTGAGGGAACACTCCGGTAAAATTCTATGACACATTAAAGTTTCAGTACCTAACCTAACTTATGCCAAATGGTCAATTTATTGAGGCCAAATTCGGTTTGATTGGTGGTTAAGTAAGTGTTAATCGATTCTGCTTGATGTCCTGAGTCGAGTTAGACCTCTTCCAGACTGAGGAAACGCTCCGATGAAAATCTGCGCCACTTTAAAGTTTTAATCCTAACCTCAAAATGACTTCGATATTTCGATGATTTTTGATGAAATCTGTGATCAAGCTATATATCATGCGAAAGCACTAGATGAGTATAGCAGAATGACACCAGTCGCAACATCCTAAAATGGAAAATGAAAAAGTTATGATACTTTAAATGTTTAATGTAAAAACTATTGAGGAAATATGAATAACTGAAAACCAAGTTAGTTTATGTTGAATTAGGTTTGTGTCTAGTCTAATCAACAGATTCCCCAGGTAGGGTTCTCACCTGTTCGGTTTTTTCCATAGCATGGGGGGGGTGGTAGGCCCCAGAATCACCTTTTTTTGTTAATTTCCAATTGAGAATCAAAATAAAAGGTTGTACAGTCTAGATTTGATACAATTCGAGTCAAGACATCCAGCCGAGTCGCTTGATACGCCTTTTCTATGTTTTTTTTATATTAGGTAAGATATAGGGATTTGCGAATTTCAAAGTAGCGTGGATTTTCACCAAAACGTCTTCTCGCGCTGGTAATGGTCTAGTTCGACTCAGGACTTCAAGCCGAGTCGATTAGAACTCTCTTCCATTCAATGGCCGAACTACACGCAGCTGCTATGCTGCGTCCTTTGTTAATACACGCGATAATTCTCAGTGTATATGTATCGTGGGATAGTTCGCTCGGACCTATCTGGCGCACGTATTCACCAGCAGCATTATTTTTATCTTTAAAATTCGACAACCAGAATTCCAGACTGATTTTTTGCAGACAACCCTATATCGACGTGTTTGCAATAAAATTATCTTTATCTTTATATAAGTTTCTTGCATTAACCACACCGATGCAAATTACTATTATTGATTTACCTGTTTATACCTGCCTACCCTATAGTTGGGACAGGAAAAACGTAGCCAACCTAACGTTTGCATATTCTATGGGCTTCATACTTTGGATTGGTATGTGATTTTTCTATTAACCAAACCAGTGAAATGTTTAAAAAAATTAATTTTTCAATATTTCATTAATTATATCCTGGACTAAAATTTTTCAGCCAACCCACTCGCTATATGTTTCTTAACACATTAAATTTAATATAAAATCTTTTCATCCATTAACCAGTTCGGTTAAGGTCGTCTTATATTCGCATCTTCTACTATTACCAAAATATCAGTATGATAGTGAAAAAAGCATCGGGTGCTGGGTTTAGGAATAATATAGCACAAAGCGCCAAAGCTTTTTAGGCCGCATTCCGCAGATGGCCTTGTTTGTTATCTTATTTCCCTGGCTAAGTTGTTCACCTGAAACTTCGAAATCGCGTTTCACTTCCAACTCAATTTGTTTGATATACAAATGGATTATGGGGCAACCGAGGGGACAACAGCCTTACAAACTTCAGGACCACTAACAGTATTTACATCGGCAATGTGAGGCTGATTAGGTTTGCATCGCCCAACTTTATATATTAGATTCCAAAGCAGTATGGTGTTTAAAAAATTGCTTTGTAGCATAGGGAATGGAAAAGAGATATCAGGGCATGCTGGCCACGAAGGGAATCTTGTAGGTAAAAGAGGATCTAACACTTCTTGTAACCAGTGGCAGGCGGAAAAGCCGATGCAGCTAATGTTGCGCTTAATCATGCTTCTTTATAGGTTATAAAATGTATTAGCATTGTTTTCTATTTCTTTGTCTAGCCTATTTTCAAATATTTTTACTTTTGATTTGTTGAATATGACTACTTTTACTTCCCACACCGATAGGTGAGGGGAGTATTGTGATCGCGAAAATTTTCGATTTTGAGATAATACGTTTTTTGGGCGTTTTATGATGTGTACATAACGAAAATCCACGTCACTCATTTCCGTCGGTCTGTCTGTCGGTCTGTCTGTCTGTCGGTCTGTCTGTCGGTCTGTCTGTCTGTTTGTCTGTCTGTCTGTCTGTCGCGTTTTTCTACCCTCGTAATCTCAGTAACCGCTACATGGATTGTGATGAAATTTGGGCAGCATTATCCTGTGGGGTCGTAGTAGGTAATGTTCCTATAATTTTGAAAATCGTTATACGGGGGGCGGAGTAATTAGCAAAAAACGAAAAATTTCAAATACGCCTCAAACTTCGTTTTTAGGCGTTTTAGGGGTTCCTGATCATTTTCTACTTTTTTTTTGTTGGGGGTGAATTTGGGGTGGTTGGGGGGTGGGGGGTTGCAATACTGAAAAATTTGTTGTATTCATAATGGGCTCTCTAATGACCTGTGAATGAAAAACCTAGCGCCATAATACAATTTTTTAGGTTCATCCGAACATTTCCTTGCTTATAATAGAAACCAAGGGACTTAGAATAATTTGTGATGTATACATCCGAGTGTTGTTTTAGTTTTAGATCGTTCTTTATTGCGTAACGCCAAAATTATCGAATGGATTTTAATGAAATTTTGACACAGTATTACTGCCACGGCGAGGATGGAAAGCGCGCATGTTTTGGAAAAATCGTGTCAGTGGCGGCGCGGCAATAATAGAAAAACTAAAAATGTAAAAATATAATTTTTTGGGTGGGGGTGAAATTGGGGTGGTTAGGGGGTGGGAGGTTGTAAAACTCGAAAATTTATTCCATTTATAATAGCGTCCATTGACCTGTGAAAGAAAGACCTAGCGGCATAATAGACGTTTGTTAGGTCCATCCGAACATTGCCTTGGCTATTACAGAAATCAAGGGATTTGGTATTGGTAGGGGTAGGTATTGATTCAGGTCGTTCTGAATTTAGTAACATGGAAATTATGGAATTAATTTTAATGAAATTTAGACACAGTATTATTACCGCGGCAAGGATAAAAAATGCGTATGGTTTCAAAAATCGTGTCAGTGGCGGCGCAGCAATAATAAAAATCTAAAAATATAAAAACAGCTCAAACTTCGTTTTTAAGCAATTTGGGGGTTCCTGATTGTTTCGTTTCGTCCAGTTGAAGCTGAATTGTGTCGTTTTAGTTCCTACGGAGAGATTTAGGAAACTATTTACTAGTTTTTGTGTTGGATGTTTTTTGACGACAGGCGGGCGATGATTTGGTTGGAACTGTTATGTGTGGGAAGTACTGAGTCAATCAACTTGACTCCATTTTTTTTAAACCGTTAGATGTGAAATTACATTCTGAAAATATTAGACTGCCAGCAGCAGTCGCTGGTAGTTTTCGTTTCATTTCGAAACTTTTTTTTTTTAATTCATGTCATCGGCATCGACTGCTTTGGTCATTAGCCTCGTGTTCTGTGTAGGCTTTGTTACTGTTTCCCGGCGCCACTTAGGAACAGCACTGTTAATTAGAAGCCAACAGTGAAGGCTCAGGTGGGGATTCGAAACTTTTTATCGTTTTGGAAATTTTTCAACCTCTAGTACATGTTAATAGCAGGTAGGCTGTGAAAAATAACCATTCCTGTCATACTACAGCTTCTTGTTGGCCTTGGAACACGTTGTTTTTGTTTATTTTTCCTGGCTTGATAGGTTGCTTATAGGTAGGGAAATTGAGTAATGCCGATTTGACCGAATATTTGAAGTAAAATGAAAACAAGATATTGATATTGACAATCTTATATAGTTACAAGGTTTATCAAATTTTAAATTTGTTCGTATAAAACATAGAGCATTCCTGTTTGGAATTTTTTTGCTTATTCTTATTTTTTTTAGATCTGAGAGAGCCAGAAAAGGGGCACAGTTCGTCGCCAGTAATAACATGATTGAGAGTGGCTAGATCATTGTTAACCTGTTTAACGGTCCATCGCTCGTGTTTTTGCTTCTCTATGTGTCTGTGAACCATATTTGATCGTCAACCAAAAGCTTTCTTGTTGTTTGCGGTTGATATATAACTTGCCCGATATCATTCGAACAGTAAGCCGTCGGTCATCTCTGCCCATCTTGGATCTTCTCGGCCGTTTTTAAATTTCTTATGACACCAGAATACCTAATGACGACTCATGGCTTCCTCATCGAACACCCTGACCACTTTATCAAACGTTTCCTTTCCAGTCTCGCTCAGTTTCACATAAGACTCAACCAACACTACCTTGAATAAGACTACACAGCTTTTTTATAACTGACCAGACCGCGTAGGCAGAGCCTGAATACCAGAGTATCGCGGCTGCTGTGAAAGGGTTATGTTAGGGGGAGTTTCTTAAGAGGCCTGGATACACACACTTATACATACGTATTTGCCATGTAAAACACGGACTCATAATTTCTCGCATAACTCACTCTATTTTCAAACTACATATATAATATTTCAGAAGGCCTTAATGAATGACAACTATTGTCGATTTTCTCAAAAAAGTTTTTTAATGTGCAAAAAAACTCGCATTGCAAAATCATACATTCTATAGATGCCTGTAATTTAACAATCAAACACGATATCAAAAAAGGCTAAATAGTTGCACAAGCGCAAGCTTTCTTCTTCAATTTGCTCTTTAAGTCATTACTGTAAGTTTAAAGGTAACGTCAGGAGCTTGGAAATGCGAAATTCATTTTTATGGTGACCTTTGGACCTTACCTTTGGATTTTTGGACTTATCTCCCTTCATCTTAGACACACATACTGGAGAAAGGGAACAGGTGGCCACGCCTCCTCGCTACCACGGGAATACGTCTTTTCTTGGATTCTCAATTTCGCGCGCTATACCCTAGACCCTTAACACGTGATTTGACCCAACACCTGCAGGCCCAATAAATACATCTCCTGGCAGTCTATTCCAAGCCTTGGGCCCCCTGGGAATAAATGTGCGGTTGTACCGCCCGGTTCTTGATGTATGAAGAACGACCGCCTTAGGATGAGATGCAGCGGTCACGCGGGTGCATCTGATAGGAGCGGTAAGCGGCGGAACGACAGAGAATAGCTCAGAGGAGCAGATTCCGTTTGAATATCGGTAGAAGGGTGAGAGGTCACCAACAACGTTCAGGTGAGAAAGTGGCTGGAGGTGGCGCGTTAAGACCGGGTCGCCAGTTAGTCGAATTACCCTCTCTGGACGGCATCTAGTATAGACAGGGTAGTAGGGGCAGTAGCTCCCTAGACATGAGAGTAATACTCCAGGACTGGTCTTACCTGGGTTTGATATAGCGCGAGGAGGTTACATGGTGAGAAGTACTTTCTGGCTCTAAATAGGTACCCAAGCTTTTTACCAGCAGTTGTTGCAATAGACGCAACGTGTTCGTGCCAGATCAGATTTTCTGTAATGTTGACTCCTAACAGCTTGAACGAGTGACTCCTTGGCAGAGCCTGGTTGTTCATTAGAACCGGGTGTTGGCTTGGGCACTTCTTGTTTGATAGCGTACAATACTGGGTCTTGGAAGCATTAAATTTTACCATATTATTGAGCCCCCAAGCGGTAATGGTATCGAGATCCTTTGAAGGAGAAGCTGCCACTGCCAGTCTTCTTCGTTCCACCTCGACCACAGAGATCGGTCTATTGCTTATGATGCCTGCATGCAGCGTAATGCCATCCACAAAACTGTCGGTTGGGTTTGTAGTGCTACAAAATTAACAATCTCAAGACGTTTATAAACTGATCAATCGCGGAGGTTTAGTTTTGCCACACGTGCTACAAAAGAATCACATATTCATTTTCTTGAAAAGAGATATCGTTTGGTCACAAGAGTCCAAGGCGTTCAGCTTGACTCATCCTGTATGGATATTGTTCAACGTACAGGTCTATACTGTATTCACAGCCAAGCCAGACCAAATGAAAACAAGCCCGCGTGCGTGATCGGCTCATGTCGGTAGGGTCCCTAATAGTCCAGTACACTATGTGTGAATTGTATGTTATAATCCGGCAAGTAAAAACCCCCAAGACTGAGAAATCAGATCGAAATATACGACGTCAAGTGTTCATTGCCTAAATGATCATTTCAAACTGGCAACTGGCTACTTTTAAGTTGCAATGGGCTAACAGGGCAACTCTTTTAAATAGTAATATAAAATTCCATAATTGCACTGGACTATAGCAGGCGCGTTCGCAGATGGCAGCGGACAGTAACCACGCTTATGCTGCATGCGACTGTTTATGTGAAGTCTGTCTTGAGATTGAATATACTGTAGTAGATTTTTTGAAAGTGATACTACAATTATTGATATCCAGATTTAACATATCGATATCATGATGATGATTATTTTTTTTCCAGACGTCCGACAGTCTTCCATCTTTGGGCAGTCCGAGCGACTCGCTGCTCGACGAGGACCAGATGTCCACGTTCATGAATCTCCAGATGGACGACGAGACGGGCGACATGACGCTAAGGGCGCCGTACATCCCCATGGACATCGCCGACGACCTGCCGTTGCTGATGTCCAACGACCTGATGTGGAGCAGCAACGAGAAGAAGCAGCTGCCCGACAACAATTCCAGTTTGGCGCAGCTGCTGTCGTCGTCGATGAACAAGCACGGCCTGAAGGCGAACGACCACGGAGGTGGCGGCGGGGGGTTGGTCGTACCTGAGGAGGACCTGGACAGGATGTTTGGAGACAAAACCGGTAGGTGGTGGATTCCTGTTTGACGATCACAATAGGGTACTTGCAGAGGTCGTGAAATCGCCTCGGGAGTATACATAGCGTAAAGAAAACCATATCAAGAAGCAGTAGGAAACAAAAAACATGATTTTACTGACGGCCAAAAAAAGATATTTGCAAAATAAAATAAGGATATATTCAAATTTTTCCACGTGACTTAAAACAAGGGTTGACGTCACAGGTATCTTATCGATATCGACAATCGATACTGCTACAGCGCAGGTCAGTGAGATTCAACTGCAAACTATTTCTGATGTTGCCAAATTTCTTTTTAAATATTTACGTTAGCCATATATCAATAATTTATTTTACGAGCGTGTTTTGTTATATGGGTATACATGTTCCTAAATGAAATGAGACCTCTTTTATCCTACTACAGCCGTAGTTTCTCATTGAGTAATGCTGCGAGATGCAAAATGCAAAACGAAATCATATCAGCTGTTCGAATGCAACCATATTTTCTTTGTGGTTTGCCAACTGCGCATTCGACTAGAGATGATCTGAATTCTTTAACAATGCGACTCAATTTATTGATACTTAAACATATTTGAAACAGGCAATTAACCCTCTAGCATTTTCGTTGCAATATATTTTTATATCTGATAGGTATCACAGTTCATCCTGTTTGTGACCGAGATTCACAACTAATCGAAGCCATGATTTTATTTCGGCGCATCCCATTATGAATGAATCCAAAGATAGAATCTAATTCAAGCCCATCCCTACAAAGTGAATTAGTAATCTAACCTAACTTTTATACTTTTGACTTTTGTACTTTTGTTGTGTACGTTGTGCACGTGTTTGCGTTTGAGAGTAAATTTTCATGGTTATCATCTTATGACTGTGTTTTGTGGTTATAATGATCAATGTCAAAATGTTAGGTTAGCACTGACTATCGATATCGAATATCAATACTTTACATCCCATCACTATACGATATCACTGACGTCAGAGGTTGTTTGCGCGGCATTTTGCGGCATTTTCCGGCATTTGAAATAATTTTTAGAATATCTCTCACAGCCGATTCCAAAAAACCAAACAAGTGATTTTGTCATGTTTACTAGGCTCTAAGGAAGGCGTCAACGACATTATTTTTTTTTTCTGCAAGTTCCCTATTCATATCTTTCGTAATTTTTTTCCGCAACATTCACGTGCATACACTTTTGTTGATGACACAGACACAAAAGTCGCAAACTTTCAGGAAAATACATACTAATCTACTACTCTAATTTGGTACTGAAGGAAAGAAGGAAAGAGGCTTTCTCTAGACAAGAACCAGCAGTACATAGAGCTAAAATCGGGCCCTTCTGCACCTCTTCTTACTCTAGTTCCTAAGTCCAGCTCTCATTGCAAAGGTGAGGTTTCCCCATCTTAAGTTCAAGGACCTCTGAAACTGATGTAATCTGCCTGTGATACCCAAGGTTAACACATCGACATAGAATGTGTGCCGAGGACTCCTCCTCCTCACCACAGCGTGCATACGTTGGATCGCTTGCCACCCCCATCATATACAAGTGGCGTCTGAAGGTGTGGCCAGGTAGCAGCCCCACAAGTAACCTTAGCCGGCTTCTGTCCAGTGAGAGACAGAACCGCCCCTACTTTGACCAGAGATCCTAGAGTAAGTTCTCTAGCTTGACGGAGTTATGCAAAGATTCCTCTCCATCTCATATGTTGTTGATTTTGCAACCACACCTCCGTTTTTCTTCTAATGGTACCCGTTGCCAGCCCCACAGCTAGCTCCGGATCAAGAAAAGCATTTCTCGGCCCTCGCCTTGCGAGCGCGTCCGCCATTTCATTATCGCAAACCCCATGCATGACTTGGCACCCACATAAGTGACACCTGACATCGTGCCTAAATGTCATCTAAGACCTTCCTACGTTGCAGAACAAGTCTCGATGTAAACCTATAAACACTCAATGCTGCCTAGCTGTCAGAGCAGAGCCTTCTAGGCCCCACAATTTCGTGGATACGATAGGCACAAACTATATATGAAATACTTGAAATACCGTGGTGTATCCTTCAAGAGAGAGGGAGAGCTTTGTTTGGCCCGTATTATCTCGGAGAAAGTATCCATGAACCTATCTCTTACTACAGTGCTGAAGTTATCTGTATCGGCCGTTGTACACTTATATTTTCATATATTCATATTTCTCAGCCTGACGATCAGTGGAGAGGGTCCATTCCACGAGGGAGAACCTCACCCCATGCCTGTCTAAGGCATCACTTATCGAATCGGAAGTGGTACAAATGAAATGCAGCCTCACTCAATGTCTAGGAAAGCTACCAAGGCCACTTCCTTTTGTTCCTACAAACTAGCTGGTGAAGGGCAAGTTCTGCTCACTTACCAGATTAATAAGCAAACTGATAAGCATGAATGGCACATACTTCTAGGGTCTCTTGGGTGACTATTAATTAGCCTTTCCAAAGTCTTCATCAAGAGTGAAGAAAGGGTAATCGGCCTGAAGTCTTTCAGGTGTGTACGACTACCCGTTTTGGTATAAAAACGATCTTGGCAGCTTCCAGGTGTGAAGCCTGCGGCGAGACAAACTTGAAATATCCTCACAAGTCGTCGAACGATTTGTTCCTGCCCTTGTTGTGTCATCGCTAGAATCACACCGTCCAAACCTGGGCTTTTATATGGTGCAAATGTATTTATTGGCCTTACTATTCTGTCGTATGTTACGATCTCGCGTGCCATCAACGAGTCCTCTCTAGAGGGACGACGTGTTCCCAGTTGCTTTCCATCTTCCCTGCGGTCCATAAGCAGCCTCAACGTCTCTTCCTCATCGGTCGTAATGTGACCAAATGAGTGAGTCAAGGACCATATCCTAGACGTATTGTCCTTGCATACCTTCTGACAGAAGAGCTAGTTTTAAAATTTCGCAAGAAATGAACACGAGAAACCTTCAAACTAGACATAAATAGACTTTTGTCTCCAGCTTCCTTGACATTCACAGCTGCCCTGCTTGTGTTTGCATCTCAGAGTAACAACTGAACATAGAGCTAGTAAACAAACCACTTCAGCATGGCGTGCTCAAAGCCATCATCTTTGACACTTCAGCCTCCAAACATTGATCAGCTGTGACCTCGCAGTGACAGTTCAAATGGCCCTATACCACATTTTTGGTTTATTGGCTTAAACGAACCCTAACACCACGTAGATGCCATAAATAATTTTACAAAATTTTTCTATCGTATTTATAACCGAAAAAAAATGCTCTAAATATTGAATTTTTTGAATCCATACACTTCCCGCCCAGGTCGTGACGTCACCTGTAGGGAACCAATAAGAGCTCACTGGTACAAAACAATAGCATCCGCTCGTAGTCATCGGACCATGAAACGACGCTTCTCATTGGTTCCCTACAGGTGACGTCACCATCGGCTATTTCAAATTACTGTACAATTTTCTTTTTAGTGTTATTCTCATTTGGATCAAGTTTTCTGCTGACTTTTTACAGTAAACGTGTATCATCAAAAATAATACCGCAGTAAATAAATTGATCAATTTGAGATCACGGTATAGGCCCATTGTAAACAATGCTGTGTAACGCCAACTAACCTTAAAATTCTTCCAATGCAATCCATGTTACAAACACTGCACTTTTTGAATTCCATCTCGAAGAACTGTTAAATTACACTCGAATATAGCACAGCAAGTCGGTAAAGCTTCACTACAGTTCCCAAAAAAATATCGGATTCGATTTTGCCGACCAAGCATAAAAGACTCACAAACAAAACAAACGTTTGACAGTCGAGATTCTACCGTAAATAAGTCTCATGAAAATTATATCGGCGTTGCCAGCTCCTCAAAATGTATGTAAGACTTCAGAATTTGCGTTTATGATGAAGAAATATGCAGTAACGCAGTAGAACATATCTATTGATTTTGCTGTAATCGTTCCTGAACCATCAAAATATCGTCTTTTTTAATGCAGAATGAAATATTTCTGGATACTATACAATTAAGACGATAGTAAATAATTGTGATTGCCGTATCTGGTGGTCAATATGACAACGTAAAGAAAGATGGCGTATGAGAATTAGTTGTTTACTACCTCTATGTTCAGTTGTTACTATGAGGTTTGCATAAACTTTGGGTACGACCTACGTATTTACGTTTCCTGTCAATCTGAAAAAAAATTAATTTTTAAATTATCGATTTTGGTTTTGGTTTTCCTTATAATGATACCATTTACTTAAAAAAAACATCGGATCACTAAGAAGCGCCTCTCAGCGTAATGAAAAACAAGCACATAAAAACGCCTAATCGCAGAAAAGCATAAGGAAGCTTAAAAAATGTGAGACTCTCGTAACCGAATGTGTTCTGTTTCAATTTAAAATACCGACGTTCCATCTGAAAGTGTAATTGCCTGAATACATGAATAATTGTGCCAAGACAATTTCTAAAACCGCGAGCTATAAACACGAGTCTGTCAAATTAATGCTTTTATCTCATTCAATTTGCGTGTACGGTAGAGTGAACTGAAATTTATGTTTGTTATTTTTTATCTTGGTCTGTGGTGGTACCTGAAAATCGTGTTGGTTTTCCATCAAGGTCGTTTATCACCTTTGTATGAACATGTTACGAATCCATTATGCTGGAGGATTACTTCTATTTGAGCTAACGTCTGGCGTTTTCGTGTTATTCATGAATTATGTCTTTGCAGTTGTATAAACTTGTCGAAAAATGCTAAGCTGTTGTCTGAATATAGAAAGGGGATACTAGGAAAATTTCGCAAATTTCAGTTTATTTATTTCACTTTTTTTTAACATTTACTCTGAATTTGTGATGAGACAGGTATTGGACAACTGGAATGGCGGTATAACTATTGGCGGAAGCAAAATATCTAACTTAAGATTTGCTGACGATACAACCCTTATTGCTGCGTCTCAGGAAGAACTAGTAGCTCTATTGAACGTTTTAGAACAACACAGTGCAGCATATGGTCTTGGTATTAACTACAACAAGACCAAGGTTATTATCGAAGACAGAGAGCATGACAATCATCGAGAAATAAAGTCAATAGGCCGTTGTGAGGTAGTTCAAAGTTTTGTGTACCTCGGTTCTTTGATCGACAATTCAGGTAGCTGTGAGAATGAGATTCGACGGCGCATACAACAGGCACGGGTGGCCATGACAAAGCTTACTAAAATATGGCGTGACTATAACATCACTAAAGCTACCAAAATGTCACTGGTTCAGTCTCTTGTGTTCTCCATATTTTTGTATGCCTCGGAAACTTGGACTGTTAAAAAGGCAGATCGAGCTCGCATAGATGCTTTTGAAATGTGGACGTGGAGGAGAATGTTGAGAATGCCTTATACCGCTCATCGAACTAATGTTTTCATACTGGATGAGCTCGGTAATCCAAAGAGACTACCCTCCATTGTGTCGATGAGAATGCTTACATTCTTCGGGCATATTCACAGAAGCGATAATATGGAGAAACCTGTAGTTCAGGGTCACGCCCCGAGTGGGCGGCGCCGTGGCCGTTCCCCTACACGCTGGGTGGATACGACGAAACAGTTGCTAGATATGAGTATCAAGAGCGCCACTGAACTGATAGTAAATCGCGAACGATGGCGAGCTACAGTTCTTAAAACTATTGATAATATTCGTGTCGGCAATACTCTAGCTCCGACTTAATGCATTTTACGAGTTCACAACATGTCTGTTAAAACATTGTGACTGTGATGATGATTTCATTTTTTTAAGTAATTTCCTCTATATTCACTACTCCTCTTCATCCTCCGCAACCGCCCTTTAAACTAGACATGTCAAGTGTCATTAGGGATTAAGGCACAGTCGTGGTCCCAAGCTCGCAGAAGGTCCTCATCACTAGAAAACCGCCTCTCTCTTAGCTTCATTTTCGCAAGGACCAAGGTCTAGACTGCAGGGAGGGTGCGCGAACAGTTTCAGTCCTGTCAAGGTCAAATATTCGGTGCAGGCTTTGGCGCGTCTAGCTAGTGGACAGGTCTCGGGAGGGTTATATGTGGAAAACCGAGGAATACAGGAGAGTCACTCTCTAGGCAGGAACACTACGATTTTCGAAGCAGAAGTATATTCAATACTCTCTGCTGCAGGCAATAAGGAGGTGAGAAAGGGCACAGACCAGAAGGCTTACAGTCAGGCGGCGCTGACAGTCTGCGGGCCCAGCATAGTAAACAACCATCACAATATCTCTGAGGATTTCCTATATAAAAATGGTTCCCACAAAATTTGACCTTGGGATGATTTATAGATGATTTTAGGGCTGTGAAGTTTGGGTAGAGATACGAAAATGAAAATATCGATACCGGTACCAACTCGATATTTTTTAGCCAAACAGGCGCGTTTGGTTCGTACAGAGAATGATTACACCCCTCAATAATTATATAATTATTTTCGATGCCGACACCCCTACAATAGTATCGATACGATCGATGGAATCGCTCAAAAAGTATCTAAGATAAAAAATACTCGACATTAGTGTAGAAGTACAAGTATCGAAATATCGTTAACATCCCTACAAAAAAATCATCAGAAAGTGGGGACGCGCGTGTAGTTGCCGCCAACCTGAGTTATTGTGCTGGTTGTTTACTATGCTGTGACCGCTGCGTGGAGAGAATGAAAGATCTGACGAGGTTGAGGGAAGCTACCTTGACGTAGGTCATAAGGGGGTTCCGATTGGCAGGTCAGACTCTGCACCGGAAGACAGGTTGTTGGCCTGGAGCTTGTTATAGGATTAACTAGGCAGCAGGTAACGTCAGCCATCCAAAAAGTGGGTAAACGATACCATAGATGAACAGTGGAGGCAAAGTGAGGGATGCAAACAAGCCGAGGATTTTATAGTTGGGCTGAACACATATCTAGATCAGCATTGCGATATAACCAAGGCCTATGGGCAATCAGAAACTTCATGGGTGTTCACTGGGGCACTGCAATCTCAGGCGGCAGCTATCACTATTAGAAATTGAAAAAGACTTCGTATGTATGGGCTGTGGAGAGGCCGATGAAACGGCCTACCACTTCCTTGCGGAATGTGAGTTGTTAAGCGGGCTGAGTTACAAGATCTTTGGATCCGACAGACTCCAGCCAGAGGAATTACCTCCCTAAGCTGGGCCGACATACTGGCCTTCGTTAAAAGGGGTAGACAGTGGTCGCTGAGGGATGATATTCGGGGATGGCAAGTAGGGCCTACCAGGCGTCCATTCTTGACTTTGGCCTCAGGTTCTGCGTAGATCCAATGACTTTAGGCAGGTACTGTTTAGTATACCACTTAGCTGTGACTTGTCTTCGGTGTCCAGAACGACACGTTTCACAATTTCACTCTTCTTTACAGATTGGAACTTTCTGATAGCTACAGATGTATCGTCATTATCAAAGACCTAAACTTTGTTTCGAGCCTTGGTCGGCACATCGTAAATTTATCAACCTATCTTAACATCTCCGAGCTGCAAGTCACCCATTGTCTTAACTGCTCCTCAGTGAGATGATGATGCGGCACACAGAGAGAAAAGTTTGTTCGCGTGCAAATTATCGTGTAGAATCAAACTAATTACTGGTGAATTTAGGCCTAAAGTACCATCTATCTGTTGGTAAGTCACTCGCCTGACCTTGTCAAGCATTTTCCTCACAGCCGCAACGTTTTTCTTCGTAACTGACATCCATGGCCTTTCCGGCCTTCTCAGCATCTTCCGGAGAGACATTTCTCCATACCACCTGAATATCATTTTTTTTTTTTTTTTTTTTTTTTTTTTTAGCGTATGGCATACAACACATCATTAAAATGAGAAAGAAAGAAAAATTAAATTTGACTTCAAACATTCACTTTGACAATAACATTGTCAATGTGAGACGAAAGGACATAGAAAATTACAAACAAACATTTAATGTTTTAATGTAGTCGATGGCGTTTTCCGTTGCGTTCAGGAACTCATTGAATCTTCCACTGAAGCATCTTAGAGGGCATTCCTCAGTGATGTGGCGGATGGTCTGCCGTGGATCTCCACAATCACATTGTGGATTGGGAACTTTACCCCATTTATGAAGAGTATCAGCACATACCCCATGGCCCGTTCTGATTCTATTCAACCTTGTCCATATTTTCCTCGGTAATTCCATTCCGGGTGGCTTGGTGACTATGCATGGCATTTGTTGGATTTCGTACGGCGCATTATTTTCCCAGTGTGTTGTCCAGGCGCCAGCGATATCAAAGTTTTCTTGAAATAGGGAGTTGGCTTTTATTATTGGAGGGTGTCTGGAGCGTAATCTGTTTATTTCTATGTTATTTATGTCAAGATGGATCGGTAGAAGATGATTACTCTGGATTTTTTTGAATTCTCTGAGAAGAGCTGTTTCTCTTCGTAAATATGAGGGTGGTATGTGGCTGAGGACTGGAAGCCAGTATGTTGGTGTTGACTTCAATGTGCCCGAAATCATTGTACGATGTGGACAAGCATGACCTAGTGCATGCGTCAATTTTTTTAATCACGGTCTATGTTTAAACCAGGCACGAAATATAATGCAAAACTGCCCTTATCTCATCTAGTGGCCACGAAGCCACTTGTAAATACTTTACATTCTCCGTGCTAATGAATAAAGCATCGATGACATGGGGCTACTTTACGAGCTGCAAGCCAGCTAGTTTGCTAGAAGCTTGTAAACTAGCCCTGTGTAATCGGATGTGCGAGTGGAAAGTTCTGTGTGTCATGGCCACTCGCTCACTCGCTAGCTTTTAAACTCGCCGACTAGCAGCTCGTAAACTAGCCCTGTGTCATCGACGCTTAAGTGAGAAACACGCAGCGTTCTGCGATTCATTTTTGCGCCATACTCTATCAGTATCGTCATCATCATCAAAATTCAGTATCTATGAAAAATTACATTACAAGTTCACCTCCGTTGTGATTCAAGACACATTAGCTCTCTTCTCTCTCTCTCTCTCTCTTTAGGTGCCATCCCCATTCTGGAGGTTGGCAATCATCAAGGCAATTCGAACTATGGAAACCGCCGCTCTAAATAGCTGGTTATTGGAGCAATTATACCAATCCCTCAGATTCTTCAGCCACGAATGTCTTCTCCTTCCTATTGTTCTTTTTCCCGCGATTATTCCTTCAATTATTACTTGAAGTAGATGATATTTCTCCCCTCTCAAGATGTGTCCCAGGTACTGTTTCTTTTCTTTATGGTTAGCAACATTTCTCTTTGTTTTTTCATTCTTATTAATACTGTTTCGTTTGTAACTTTGTGTACCCATGATATTCTCAGAATTCGACGATATATCCACATTTCAAAACTTTCGAGGCGTTGGGTATCTATTTTTTTCATTGTCCATGTTTACATCCCATAGTACAATACAGAAAATACGTAGCACCTCACAAGCCGCATCTTCAATTCCAGGCTTAGATCCCGACTATTCAGCACTTTTTTCATTTTCATGAATGTATTTCTGGCTTTCTCTATGCGTATTCTTATTTCAAAAGAGCAATCGTTGTTCTCATTTATACATGTTCCAAGATAAGCATATCGCTTAACACGTTCAACTGCTAGGTTGTGTATATAGAGATTTCCAATGTTTTGTGTGGTTTTAGATATTAGCAGAAGCTTTGTTTTATTTATGTTTAATGAGAGTCCATATATTTCACTACTTTCCACCACTTCATTTAACAGGGTCTGTAAGTCTTCTGGGGTTTCTGCAACAAAACTGTGTCATCAGCATATCGTATATTATTTATTGGTGTTCCATTGGTTTTGATACCGATATTGCGATCTTCTACTTTTTCTAAGGCTCTGCTGATAATATCTTCCGAGTATAGATTGAATAGAATCCCCGTTCGACTCCTCTCTTTATTTCAATATCGTTCGATATGTTCCGCTCTACTCTTATCTTGACTTTTTGGTTATAATATAGGGTTGATATTAATCTTAACATCTCTGCGTTCTAGTCCCTTATCTTTCAGTAGGTTAATTAGATGATCATGTTGAACCCTATCGAATGCCTTATTATAGTCGATGAAACACATTAGCTAAATGATCTCATTCCTTGTTTCAGACAAAAGCAAATCGTGGACGACACAGAACAACCTGAAAAACACATCGCTGAACAACCAGCGAATCGAGCGCGGCCAAAACATAAAACGCAGCAGTCCGTCCACGTACGATACGCAGAGCAAAAGGCCGAAGAACGAGCCCAAAGAGAAGATGTCGTCGGAACTGCTGCAACAGCTCATGTCCAACAACCACCATCGAGGCAGGCCGAAAGGCAAGAGCAACTGGCTGTTGGACAGCGGCGGCCAAAAGGCGGCGTGCATCTCCCAACCGAGCGACAGCGTTCTGATGAACCTCCTCGTAAGTGGGTTCGACATACGGGCGGGCTACATCTGCCTGGCGCCCACCAAGTCTAAGAGATGAAGCGAGCCCGCGAATCGGGCGTTGTTTTCGTTTTTCGTTTGACGGGTCGAACAGTGACGTAATTCGTTTTTGTGCGCGCGCGCGCGTTTGTCTTTTTTCAAGGTACCTCTTCAAATTCGGGAACAAACCAGACGGGAGAAGGATAGGGCGAAGTAGATGGACGAAGATTGAGCCGTGCAGCAGAGATTCGTTATTTTACGGTTGGAAGCCGCTGGAGAAGATGAAACTGCAGCAAATTCTTCATCCGATATAAAAGTCAGAATCTACACACAAAAAGGGCGCAGAATGTTGGAAAGTCTGGAGTAGGATGGAGTATCGTTTGAGGAAGCTGCAGCTGGATGTCAAAGCAAGAATATAAGTAGGTCACGCCGAAACTTTTTGCAAACTTGATGGATTAGTATTACAAAGCTCCTTGTTGGACCTACCAGACTTCTCGACGAATGTCAGTATGTCCGACCGTCTCGCTGAATATCTGAGCGCTGAAGCAGAGTTTTCCTTCATCATCATAATCACAATGTCTTAACAGACATGTTGTGAACTCGTAAAATGCATTTACTCATTTTACGACTTTCTCTTGGGATATCTTTAAGATCTTTAATGCAGTAGTTTCCCATTTGCTTTCTGCATCCTAATGCCGTTGACCAGATGGTATCTACTGGTTCATCCGCCTTTAGAGGCAATTTCTCACCCCAAGGACAAGAAGGTGTCCTGACTCTCCTCAACTCATCCACCCACAGCTGTTGGTTGAGAAGAGGTTACTGTTTATACCGACAGTAGTTCGGTGTTCCTTTTAGTCGCCTTTTACGACACGCGGGAAATACGATGGGAGATATTCTAACCCGCCCTCACACGGTGAAAATTTTTTCCTAGCAACGCACATTTTCCGCGGCGTAGAACGTAATACGGCCGACGCAACGCAACATCCAATGCGCTGCGTAAAAAGTGTTTTCCTAGGATTGTCAGTTGCGTCCTGACCGTCGTTATGAGTAAAAGAAAGAAATTAGCTTTGGCACTTTTAATATTGCAAGATGAAACTTTGCAAGACGATATTGACATAAGAACCACGATTCTGCGATTCATAATAGCGCTAGAAATTCTACTAGTCAATTATTTCAAAAAAGAAGCAGCGAAATAGCATTTTAATTACTTGTCCATTGACACCTGCTTGACGACGAGGTAAAAGTTAAAGCATATTTTAAAGTTACAAGACAGCAATTCTCGTTTCTCCTCGATCTTGTGAAAGAAGATTCAAATGTGGAACTATGTAATCGTGTGCGACACTAAAACGGGTTTGGGAAATCGTTTTCACATAGCACCCTTCACAACACGTTGCATACAACTGAATAGACTGCTCTTCAAGCAGTCATCCCGTTGCGTCGACCGTATTACGCTGGCGCAAGACGTTTTTGCGCAGTATAGGAAAACCACTTCATTCAATTTCATTAGCCTTGTCCTCGATGTTTTATGCCGACCAAATTAGGTTCTACGCCGCGTAAAATGTGCATTACTAGGAAAACCCTGCTTAAGATTGCAATACACAGCATTTCTGCCCAGGAAGTGGAACGCTGTTTCGTCCTCCCCCTAGCATCTGGAGCAGATGAGGTCCCCTACTACTCTCACGAGTGGTAAATGTCTATTCAGCTGGCAATGGCCAGTGAGAACCCTCACTAGAAGGTTTAGCGTCTCTCTGCCTTGATTTAGAAGCCAGAGCTTTCGATCCTTATCTGGTTCCGCTATGAATCTTTTAGCTTTTCTACAGTCGCCTATCTCTAACCAGGCTTTCGCCAGTTCCTTGTAGGCCCAGTTGACCGTGGCAACATTGGACAGCGGCAACATTTTCGTCAGAAACTGCAGAAATTGGCCTTCATTCTCGAAGTTCGTCACTGAGAGAAACTCTCAGCGATACACAGTTCTCGAACATAGAGCTTCATTAACAAATGCAACACAAAGAGAATAAAAGAGCTAATTTAGAAATTAACAGGAGAACATTTTCATCGTTCTTGACCTCTATGACTGCCTTGATCATGTTAGTTTGCAGAAATTTTCGGTGCGACCTTCCTGGATAGGAATCAGATTTGTAATAGTGTTGGAGCACGTAGAACAACCGTGTCATGCTCACAGCAGACATGGCATAAGATATATTTATGTAAATTGTTTCGCATGGTGTCATTATATTGCAATATGTATTTTTTATATTGCTATCAATGCATCACTTAATGTTCCTATTAAAGACGTTAACTGAGGATCAGCATTTGCAGTGGTGATATCGCCGACAGAAAAGAATTAAGTGAAAAATTACTTGCACGAATGAAACATACACTACCATACACTAGCATCGCATATTTGATTCTCAACTTAAATTCATTATGAGACATTGATCAGAAAGTGCCAAATCATAACCTTGCCATCCTGAGAAAATTTTCAAAATAAACCAATATCAGATGAAGTGAGATATCTGTACGTCTCACTGCTGATATTTTTTGAATAATTTTTAACATAACCTCAAATCTACAGTAAAAATATGTGAACAATCCAATGAATATATTGGCTGTGTTCGTTTTGCAAGTAAAGTGAGATATTTTAAATTAAGGTGAGATCCTCAAATCAGTAAATACCGGTTCTATTAGACGTTGCACAGTTGATCAGATTATAACTTAAAATTAACAGTTTTCGTTAGAGCCAAAAGTGAGGAAACTGATGTTAGTCTTAAGGAATTGGTGAAAAATCTCACCTCATTTGAGTTGAGTTTGGATAAAATTAGCATGCATTGAACGGAGCAAAGTTAAGTGAGCTGAGATTATCTGAGATTTTGTGCAAAACGAACGAGGCTATTGTGTAAGTGTATCGTTTCACTCTGCGCTACGTCAAGCTAAGCATTTGGAGAATCTGAAGAGGATCCTTGTAGTTTTCCTTAGAAGTGTTAGTATTAGGAACGAGCGTGTATAGATAGATATCACAGATGTGTGTTTGAACAAAGAAAGGTTGATGCTGAATGGTTTATTGTGTGTGTGATATTATTTAATAATTTAAAAAAGTACTCTAGTCTTTATCAACTAAACGATAGGCTCACTGTTGCGAAAGGTAATACCTACGGAGAGTAGAAGGCTTGTATTGATTTTGAGTCATTTGGGTGTCATCTTGTAGCTTTTTTGTCCAGTGGAAATTAAAAAATATATAATATACTCAGGCAGTTTATCCATACTTTTTCCCTAATACATTAATGTGTCTGTACCTTCGACAGCTTTAAATGGGCATCAGTCTCTTCTTATTATCTCTTTAGAATATAAAAAAACGTTTGTTAAATACAGTGAACAAAGAAATCAAACATGTTTCATTATATATTTCCATATATCTGGGAATGCGGCAAATAAACGCAAAAGTGGCCTCTTTCAACTTTATTCCAAGCTTTCGGAAACTTATAGGGAGAGACTTCACATAAATAGCACAATTTGTGTGGAAACACAAATTCGTTGTCACGAAACATTGGAAAGATAATAAAAAGGGCTTTAAACATTTAAAACACATTAAAACCAGATATCTGTAATAGAATCGATTATTTCTGTCTTAATTAAGCCAGGTGGAAATGTCGTTTCTAAATAAAATTAATTAAATTTAAAAACGACATTTCCACGTGGTTTAATTAGGACAGAAATAACCGATTTTATTACAGATATCTGGTTGTAATATGTTTTAAATGTTTAAAGTCCTTTTTATTATCTTTCCAATGTTTCGTGACAATGAATTTGTGTTTCCACACAAATTGTGCTATCTATGTGAAGTCTCTCCCTTTTAACATCATTACGCATCAATCTCGCTAACTTTTCCCTGATCATGGAATCATAAGTTTCCACAAGCTTGGAATAAAGTTGAAAGAGTCCACTTTTGCGTTTATTTGCCGCATTCCCAATTATTTATTAACCATTCTGTTACCTAACTGGTTTTGTTTCGGCAATGATTACACCCCCAAGTGTAAATTTTTAGTATGTATACTTATGTAGTTGCTCTCCAAACTCAGCAATACTTACAAGCAAAGTATTATGTTGACCACTTCACAAGAGCTATGAAATGATACCTGACAACCTCAAAGTTGCTACCTATATTCTAAAATGCCTCACCGAATTATTTACGCAAGGCTAATACATCTACTTACACATTGAATATTGATATATAGTCTATACATTAGCTAGAAAAATGATGTCTTAAACTTTAAACATTTTCGATGTTTGTGATATTTTTTAATATAGCACCTGAACTTTGTATATGTCGCAATAGATTATATATTTACAACTTTTTTTGAAATCTGTGGGGTATTTAAGCCAAACTTAATGTTTTTGCCTGTAAACAATACAAATACGTGTTTGACTCTGCAATCTTTTTCCACCACTCGAAGTCTCATATATTCTCAGTAACGTACCTCATCATTGCTTTTAATGTAAATATTATAGTTATTTGATATTGTGGTGTATCTAGTTTGCAGCTCATAACATAATAAAAACATTGTTGAAAAACCAAATACAGAAGATATATACATTTCAATGTAAATTATAGTACAATAGTTCAGGGAATTAGGTTAAATCAAACTGCCAGCAATTTCTGAAAAAAAAACCATCAAAGTTTGCCTATCACTATTGAAACTAAAATAAGAAATTAGTATGCCCCTTTGTATAGACGTTACACTATATTTATTGCATATTACGGCATAGCAGAATTTCAGAACTTTGGTGAATGAGGAATAAGATAAGAGCATATCAAATATTCATTTATTCGTTATAACTAAACTGATATCTAAGTTATTTTGCTAATGTTATTATAATGTTTATGCTCTCTGTAGATTGCTTCTTCTCAGCCAATTCGAATGGTTGGAAGTCAAACCATGCTTCTGGTCTTCTATCAGACAATATAAAAATATTTGTATAATATTTTCCGTGTTTAATTAAAAAAAAATAGTTGAACATGTATAAAACTAAAAACATTATTTTTTTACAGAAAAAGCAATATGTTTCAAAATTAGCCGTATACCAAATTGTTCAAAACCTACTCAATACTCTATTGTCAATTGTAACAATATGACTTTCCTAGAATTTGAATTGCACAGCTGTCATTCATAACTTTAAATTAAGCTTAAAACCCCAAAAATGTAAGCCGAAGATTTCTTTGGCTTAAGTAGTACTGGGCCTATATTCACATGTCAGTTGGTGACGTAGGTGCGGTTTGTGGATTAGGAAAGACGTAGATACGCTGTTGTTCGAACGTTATGGAACTGGACGAATTAAGTCTCATTGTATATAGACTTCTGGGAAGAATATACCAAAGAACGATTTTTTTATAGTTTTGACAACATGACATTTTTTCTACGACTCAGGGTGACTAAAGAACTTGCCTTAATTATATTATATCAAATATATAGAAATCTTGAATAGCCATACAACTGTCTTCCATTTTTGAACAACCTCACGTCTCAATTAAATGTGTAATTTTCTCCCAAGCCTTGTTTTTCCTGACCATGTAATAGCATTCGTTTTATTGTCTATAATTGCTTAAGCCTACACCAAATAAATATTTCGATACTTTAGGTTACAATATTACGCAAAACTGTCACAGTCTTACAGACATTCCACATTGTTAACTGATCGTGCTAGCGCTGTCTGTCTTATAAATATTACAAAATTTGACATAAATCTTGCGGTGTTGTCAGCTCAATCTGAGGCTTAGCCAAGAATTCCTTAAGCGGTGGCGGTTCAAACTAAATGAATCCAAGACATCGAGATAGAATCCCAAGGAGACGCTATAAGGTTCAATTTCGCATAAAAAAATTTTGGCAGGAGGCGTGGCTAAGTGTGGTAATAATATGGACGCCCCGCCAGAGCCGGATTACTTTCTTATGTAAATAATTTTGGAAATTCATTACAATGACGATTTAAATATGAAGTATTGGGTTGATTTTTCAATCTAATGCGAAATTCATGGTTAAGTATATAAAAAAACAGACTTTGAACAGACGACATTCATCATCAATTGAATAATACAACTGTATTATTGCTGCGATACGTCACACTTTATTGAGATAAAGATTACAAATGCGGTCCTGTACATTGTTATTTTTTTGCATACATAGTCTATGAAATGTAATTCCTGTCGATTTCTTCTTATCCATGCCATCTCTGCTAAAGCAACCACGTTAAGCACATGAAGCCATTATTTCCTTTATGAAGTCACTAGAATATCACTTAAAAATAACTCAAAATCTCGGTACAAACACTCAAAAGAAGCAAACACGAAATTGTCAAAGAAACGTCAGCAGTTTGACATAAGTGTCGAATCAATATGGCCAACTTGCACGTGCTTTCAGCCACGTTATCGCGCCTCCATGGGATTGTACCTCGATGATCCAAGATGAACCGTAATTTTAAGCCTCATTTTCCTAGTGACAGATTCAAGTGAACCGGTGCAAACAGCCATAAGGGCCCCATCAAAATATGCAGTAAAGTACAATACTACGTTTCAAAATCCCATCAAAGACCTCGATTTGCTCTGTAGTGTTTCAGTATTCACTCAACATCAAACTGTCAACAAAAATCTGTGTTCCGTTATTGCATTCCCGAGGCCATGGATGTCATCGTTTTGCTCGGAAATCAAATTCAGATTTTAGCGACCTTTGTATCAAGACTGTCAAGAGATATTTTTCACTTGACAGCTAACAACTTAACATAGTCTCTTCTGCTTTATTTGTATGCTGTCCCTTTATTTTAATCTATGGTCTAGAAGTAAATACAATGGAAAACGGAGTTCAATATGTTTTGGATGAAAATAATCAAATTATTACCGAAACTGACAAAGTTTTAGTTGTAAATGAAGGTGGGTACTTCATGAGAAAGGAATTTTATTGTTATAGAGAACTGCCAGCTCTACGCAGTTTTCATGATGTACTTATAATGATGCAGTGCTCATCCATTCTTATATTTTCAATATTTGAATCCATTTGAATGTCCTTTCAGTTTCACCACAAAATATTTTCATAAAAGCAAAACAGCTTCAGGGCTCAGATGGTAACAACTGTGACTGAAACTACTCACTCACTCTGACTCTGAGAAAACAGCACAGGTTATGTGATATGTCAAAATTGTCAAAAAAGATCTTTGCCGTTTCATAAATATTCCAACCTCCCTAACATCTGGAATCACGTGACTATCCTCGAATCCTCACTCGATAGATGGGATTTTGGAACGTAGTACAAATATAACCAGTTTGATTTAAAAATACAACTGGTCCGCTACTCGTTAATCAAACACCATTTATTATTTTGAATATGTTTGAGATATGTCGTTTGATTCGAAATATGTAATGGTTGTTCAAAGTTTTGTCCTATGAGCAGTGCTACGCTCTCATACTATTAGGCAATGAAGGACCTTGATAATAATATATATGAACATCATAATTCTAAATCAAAACCATTGCTACTGCCCATCTTTAATCACAGGAGCAAAAACTATATAGTGTATGAATTCAGTCATCCATATTATCATTTTTATTCGTTTTAGTTTTCGACATCATAGTTTTATTGTGATATTAGTTAAAATACTCAGTGGAATATTTTAAGATATTTATATGATAATTTGTTAGAGCGGGAATGTATTTGTGCATTAATAAGGACTATGTTTTAGCACAAAATCGATGCATGAATGCACACCTGTATCACAAAAGTTTATAGAAAGAGTTATTCAGTGTTCGTAGGAAATATCTATTTGTTATTTTGTGACGATTCAAAATAGGATAGGTAATTGTATCTACATACCTATACAAATATTTTTACTATGTAAATGGACTTTAAGTGTATCGTAATTATAAATACGTGTTGTCACACACTGCCATTGTTCTAAAATTTAAAAAAAAATGTTATATAGATCAATTAATCCAGCAGAAGTATCTCTGGAAAATAATTTTCAGTATATTTTATACCTTATTGATTCGGGCACCAAGGAGAGTTTAATTCAGTAAAATATATTTTTTATGTCATTAAATTCCTTTTTAGAAAATTGTTCTAATAATTAATAGTAACCCAGAATAATTCAGTTCCTTTTTGGCTGAAGGGTTCATTTTTTACTATTTCAATCAACCCTTCAGGTACCTTTTGATTATTCCTGGTGCTTAAACGCTGTTTTTCAATGTATACATTTTCATTATATTCGTTAATTTCGATGCTTAATTTTTGTGATTCGTAGCTTTTAGATGTTAATGTTTAATAAAACGAATTTCCTGTCAATAAGCTATAAAAGTAATTAAAAAAAGCTTCGGAAATGATTGTTTTGTGATAGATATGGAAAAGGCAGGAGTGAAATGGATCTATAGAAATTTTTAGGATGAGGTTACTGATTTTATTGTGTATTTTCGAATTTATGCATCGAAGCATTGTTGACACTATAATGGAGTTTAATTAAAAATTATTGTAGGTAGTTCGAAACAAAAATTTTAGCGAATTCTATTTATGATCCTATAAAAATATATTTAATACAAGATATGTGAGAAAATATATCAGTTCGAAATAAACAATGTGTGATTATTTTCCCACGAATAATAAATATACCCCTAAACGGTGAATGTTTTGCCTCGCCTAGCAACCATATTATCCTACCATTATTCCTATACCTTACATCCTACAATGCTTACATTGGTTTTCGCACATTTTTTCTTAAGGGATGATACAGCTGTGATTAGGCAAATTTATATAAAAAATAGATTGTTGCTCTATTTCGTGTATGGGAAAGAAAATCATTAGGTAATTAATGGGATTACTTAGGTAGGTAGATAGGGAAGAGTATCAGTGGGATGAAAGTCTATTCCCCCCAAGAGTTCTCCAAAGAAGTGATTGTAGCTGTTGTTAGATTTATTTAAAGGAATTTATTCGATCAACTTCCCCTATCTTTCTCTTTGGAGGTAGCGGTAGCAGATAGATCATAAACAATATTTTGAAGTTTAAAATAGTATACACACAAATCTCATAGACGTGTTTCTTGTATGATGTATTATAGCATTATTCTATCTGATTCTGATTCTCAGGGATTTTCAAAATAGATCTTCAATTTCTGACTCCCCAAAGATTGTTTATTATCGTTTGGGCACCTTAAGTTCAATAGACATAAACCTCCCCAACTACTCGCCAATATACATATACAACTTTATAAACCACTATTATTATAATAGCAATACTGTATATTTATTCTAGTTTTATGTCGCATGAGTCTTCCAAAGTTTCATTGACATTCACACCGCTAGTTTCTGAGCTCCTTTGTTTTCCGAATCAGCTCCATATGTTTTCTTGACAATGGTGCTTAGGTGTATTCAATATCGATTTTTGATAGCAAAAGTTATCCCACGTTGCTCCTCAAGTTGCCATGAGTTCTAACCAATACAAAAGAATATCATTTTACTCCGTAGCTTCGATTCATGCTGCTTAAGTTTCTTTTTTCGATCTTGTGTTGATGTACCGCTCACAGAGTGCTTTTCTATTAGCCCCTTGGATAAATGTATGTCAGCTTTGGAAGAGATCAGTTTGGGACCATACCACAGGTGTCGAATTGGGTGGTAAGAAGTATACGCTCCATTCTGTTCAAACACTTATACCATCGCTATCTGCTACGGTATACTAATGTGTTAAATACACTGTCTTGGCAATTCATTATAAAGCACCCAGTCTCAACATGCTAGACCTTAGGAAAGATAAAGTCAACTGCTCAGACAAGCCATGCCTTTGAGGTTTTTTTAGAAAACTCCATGCATTGGCTTATCTTTATGAAGTGTTAAAAGGAAGTCGACTTCGACAGCTTTAATGCGGGATTTTAATTGTGGAGCAAGTTCCGTAATGGACCGCTGACCTCCACGCGAAGAAGTTGAGTGTGAGGCTGAGCTCCTCGGCTGCTCGTTTTGCTGCGCTAAAAAGAAAGGCTCCCTCACTCCCACAAAGCGGATTAGGTGATCGGTGCTCATATTCTAGGTATATTTGCTGGACAAAGGATTTTTTTTCCTCTGGGAGCCGTCAGCACTTAAGCCTTTAAGGCCTATTGTACTATGACTTCCCAGAGGGGGGACGGTGCACGGCCAGCACCGTTGGAATGATTACACCATCATCATCCCGGACGGTCCGACGGGGGTCACCCGTCCGGTCCTTCCGGTCGATCATCCAAAGTGCCGGCCGCGTAAGATGCTCCGCTCAGCGCTCGTGTAGGCGACACCAACACGGTCGAAACTGAATGCCCTGTGTATATACAATCACCCACCCAAGCGCTAATCGCGCACAAGGCTGCTGCTGCCCCACTATCGAGGGCAGACGCTGTTCATCGCGCAGCCACGTGGGTCCCCGACAAAGGACTTAAGATGTAGGCTTCTCTTTACATTCATCCTTTTGTGGGTCTTCGTTTTGATTTCTCACAGTTCACTGTCCAGTAGATGTTACCAAAGGAGTATAATAACAATGGGACCGCAAGCATGTTTGTGGCAGCGACATTGATCTGATGATCAGACCTGCCGGAGTCGGTGCAAGTATTTGCGGCGGAGACACTTTTTGACCATATTTGCCTCCTGGACATGGCGCTGAGCCACTTCAAGGTAGGTATGAGTGTTTGCGGCGTGCAGTTGTCACAATATGCTCCCAACCACGAGCTGTTCCTCCTCTCCACTATCTCCGCTTCGTCCTTTCTCGGGATGAACCAATGCACATTTATCTGTTCCGAACTCCATTCCGATAGCATGACTGTACTCCTGCACTGCCCTCAGTGACTGTTGTAGATCCTGTTGGCCAGAGACATTAGGCTTTAGGTCATCCATTCAGAGAAATCATGTTCTGATAGTCTGTCTCTCAATTACTGTTTACTTAAGGAAACAAATGGAAGTCACTTGGAGCAAGGTCGAAAGGTTAGGGGATGAACCATAATTCCTTGAATTGTTTGCTATGCAAAACCGATGCAGGTAGACTACAAAACTTCCGTGGCCAGTCAGTATCTGAGTAAGGTGGTAATCAGTGTCACCATGCATTCTGTAATGGAATTGTTCCATCTAACGTACAGAAGCTCTCTGGTGGCGTTGTGCGACATGTCGCTATGTGTTTGCGAGCTGGCAAGTCTAGGAGTGGTATACCCGCTATTACGTGTGATGCTTCTAAATCACCTCTCAGCTACCCTTCTGAGGTGGTAGCTAAATACTGTCTATCCCAGGCCAGGCACCACTTCAACAATGTGAGGTTAAGTGATACACCACTGTGTAGGGGAAGTGAACAGGAAGATGACACTGTTAGCACCTGCTATGCTAATGCCCAGCTGCTTTATGAATGCGAGAATCCATCCTGGGGGAACGCTGGCCCTCCATGGCCAGGTTAAGGGGAATCCTGACTTGCATCTTCCGTCACCATTTTCTCCTTTCTCACTTGGTTGGTGCTGCTGAACGCTGAATGATCCTAGAGAGGATGTACAAAGAGCCCAATGGGGCTTAAGTGCTATCTTGGCAGATCATACTCCTTCCAGTACAAAATACAGAAGTCGCATATTTTTATTATCTTAATCGGAACTTACCTACTTCCTTAATTTTTGCCTGTTTTAGATTAGCTGTATTTACACTATTTGTAAAAAATACTTCTTTCATAGTATCTTTCAAACGTTCATAATTTGTCAATCGTTCATAACCATTACACAATTTTGCGTTTTTTTTTTCGTATCAGCTCCGGTTCTACAGAGTTCATTGATGAAGGGTGAGAAGTAATTGATGATTAGTGTAGCTTACTAATTGAAAAGTCAATTTAATAGAATGTACTCCAAATTTAAATCTGCAAAGGTCACATATTATCATGCCAATAGATAGATCATCAAAAGTTGGGTTTTTTTTTATCAGATATTAAAAAAAATCGTCTAAAACAGATTTGTGTTATTGGTATACAAAATAAAAAATATAAAGCTGATCATGCATACTTCTGCTTATCTTTAAATGTACTACAGATTAAAGGTCTGTTCATAAAAGAACTTAACAGTAATATTGACTTTTTGATTCGAACGTCGCATTCAAAGCCTCCGCTTCCAAAATTCAAAGCAGCAAGGTCGCTTTCCTATGAGACATGGAGATAAGGAATACACTGCAAAAGTCTGTCGTGCAGTCAGTTTTCATGTGCCACTTGGAATATCGTTGGCATCCGCATACGGATAGTTCGGATGCCTAACTCATTTTTATAATAGGTATGTACTTTCCAGAAATGTGAGGCATATTAAGTGATAAGAATGAAAAACAATTTATCTACTCCCATTAAGTTATACAGCGATTACCAATCTACTTTTGGACAGGCAATATGTACTACCTATAAACAAACAGCGTGAATTATTTTTCGTAATTCAACAACGCCTTCTAGATACCTATGCTGATCTCTTGGAAACACATATGATTAAATACACGTTTTAATAACTGCAAATATGGCTATGAAACGTTAGTAAACAGTATTTATTTTTCGAGTAGACAGAAGGAATTCTGCCGGTGCGCAATCTAGTACCCGAAGGTAACGGCAACCAAAGAGAAACGCTACTAGCAGCAGTAAACTCTTTGGTGGAACGACAAGGCTCGTTCGCTTTTGCCACTAGAGGCACGGATTTTGTAGTATTTATTTTACTGACAGAAATGTGTTGTATATACTTTTGTTATGTGGGTATTGACAACTTAAAAATAGTCTGTAATTATCATGTATTTAAGTCGTACTGTTTATTGCTACGGTTATAAAACATAAAATTAAACTCGCGGTAATGGTAGTAACTCATTACCGCTCGTTCAACAATATACTATTATTACTTAGTGAGAAATAACGACTGGTTAAGTTGAGTGGCTCGTTTAGCTGAACCACCCTCTCGCATATCAGACTTTTTTTGGTCTGTTGTCCGTTAACACTTCTCTGTTTATATAGCTGAATCTCTTAGACTTGGTGAAATATACTCCATCAAATGATTTTTAATTACCTATAAGACTAAAGTACCGCTTATTTTTATGCATGCATATTCCTATACGCGGTTGGCAAGCTGGGATCTAGAATTCCAATGTCAACCCATGGAATGCAGATAGCCGATAGCCTTTAACAGGTTGAAGGGAGAACACAATATCCTCTACATCCCATTTCCATTCTTTAAAACACGCGTTACGCCGAGTTGCCAGGTGTGGCGATTTTCTGCCAAAATGGCGATTTCAAAACCGACCAAAAATCGTAGCTGGGCTATTGGCGATTTTTGGTGGCACAAAACACATAGTGGCTATCTCTAACTTGCATTTCATTGGTTTTCTCCTCCAAAATAAGGGCTAGCCACTTGAAGCGGCAATATAGTCAGTTGTTTTAAAATCGACACTTTGACCCTAATGACTCTTCAAAGAGAGAGAGAGAGAGAGAGAGAGAGAGCAAGTCAAATTGGTTGAATTTCGATATCGTTATTAGGCTTCATTTACTTATTTCTTATTCTGCGCATGCTCAAAATAAACAGATCCACGAAGTTCATTATTTCTTGTGGTCCAAAAACGCACCAATGTATCAGATATACAAACAGTTAATACTGAAATCTTATTTTAATGAATTAAAAGAAATCAAATACATAGTAATGTATGTTAGACTGTACGCTCATTACCACCAATACGTTCGTGATGGTACCCAACTGAGATGTACAGCGTAGCGTGAAGCTAGTAAGCTGGGAGTGTTGAAACAGTTCTATATCAGTTTTAATGTAACTCCAGGAGTCCAAGGCCTTTTAAGCGACCTGAGAGTCCGAGAGGTTCACAATACAGCCCTCACTTTTTATAATAAACATTAGCTTGACCACAGGCTAATCGTTGGATAATTTCGGGCGATTTCCATTCATGCATGCCAGAGATTGCCGATTTCTGGCGATTTTCATACCAAAAGCTTGCTACAAGCCTACTTATAACCCGGCTACATGCGATACTCGCCTTGAGTAAGACAGTGGAAATGTAGAATGTATGAGGAGTTACGTGACTCTTTTTAATTGATGGTTTTGCCCTTATGTACCTTCTCTGTTAGTTGCACTGGAGATTTCGCATTGCAGTTCCAACTTTGCCAATCGTGTATATCTATTTTTGTTGGACGTTAGAACATTCAATCATTTACAGGGTCCGGTACAAGGAACCTCTTCGCACCCGTGATATACTGATCAATAAAAGACTACCCAGACAGCACAATGTATTCTAGGAACATTCTAAGAATCACCATTTTGGAACATTGTATCATTCCATGAAAAGTCCATGAATATATAGATTATCTGATGAACATACCAAGAATGTGAAAATGGGAATCAAAAAAATGTGCATAGGTCATTCCCTCAGAATATTCGACGATTATTATTAAGATGTATGGAATATTGTAGGAAGATTCCTGGTATATCTTTGAAGAAACATACGTAGGTTATTCCTTCAGAATATTCTACGATGGTTATTAAGATGTATCAAATATTGTAGGAAGATTCCTGGTATATCTTTGAAGAATATATGTTGAAAGAAACTAATACCTTTTATCACTTTATTTCATTTATTTGTAAGTCTTGTTGTCTTTTAACGCGAGTAGTAAACACATATAACCTAGTATCCAACTTTCATACAGTGTTTTGGGCAGCATTGATTTAGGCACACACTAATTATTATAGGGATTGATGAAAAAAATATATATAAAACAGAACACGGAACCTGTATTTATAATTGCATAAGTTTAATGTACACATTAAAAAAACACATTTCATTGCAGGGAATCGTCCTCTTGTATTATCCTGCAAAATAAAAAAACCGTTTTATTTTAAAGTATACGATGTACATTCAAATACACTTCATTAACTACAATGCTAGATTTTCACCAAAATGTTGTCGTTGTATTTTAATCAAATTTAGTAGAATAAACACTGGAAATTCATAGTCACAAATATATCAAATGTGTTGCTAGTGGTTATTATATATTAATTAGGGTACCTACGATAAGTAAGACTAGAACATAGAGATTAGACTCTGAACAAGAGAGTTGCTACCACATGGTGCTACAAAGTCGATAATTTACAGAGACAAAATAGTTACACTCACCCTAGTCGCTCCTAGATGAAGTTGTAAACTAAATAACAAGTGAAAATCATGTTCCAGAACACAGATAACTATTCAATTGTCCCAGGAGAAAAATGCACAACCACAAGCAGGCACCACCGACCACCACCACCGTGACTAATGAAGCTAACCTCAAAGTTCTCAAGCCTAACCTAACCTGTAACGGTGCCACGCCTACATTAAGAATCATAACAAAAGGCATATTCATAGACTATTCAGATAATATTAATTTATGAATATTATCAGAATAGTTTGATCGACACGTTCATGGAATAATCATGTCGTAATATTATAAACCGAACGATCAACCCGCCAGCTACAGACCTATTGCCTTGCTCAGTTGCTCCTATAAATTGCTAGAAAGAGCCGTCTACAACCGATTGAGCGCGACTATCTTAGACCGGGTCCCGATAACCCAGGCTGGTTTCAGACCGGGTCGCAGTTGTTGTGATCAAGTACTGTCCCTCACAACGCATATAGAGGCAGGCTACCAGCAAAACATGAAGACGGGAGTGGCGTTTGTTGACCTCACTGCCGCATACGATACGGTCTGGAGGGAGGGTCTCCTATATAAGTTGCTGCAGGTGATTCCCTGTCAGACCACTACAAGACTCATAAACAACATGTTATGCGACAGAAAGTTCCAAGTAATCCTAAACGAGAAAGCAAGCAGGCAGCGCAAATTGAACAACGGACCTCCACAAGGCTCAGTACTGGCCCCCTTACTTTTCAATTTATATATATCTGACATGCCAGAAACAGTCAGTTACAAGTTTTGCTATGCGGACGATATATCCATAGCTTTTTCCGATAAGAGCTTCAAGAACGTTGAGCATACTCTTTCTAACGACTTGTTAGCTCTAAACAACTACTTCAAGAAATGGAGACTAGTACCGAGCCCCAACAAAACCGAAGTTTCCTGCTTCCACCTGAATAACAAACTAGCTAAATATGAACTGCAGGTACTTTTTGCAGGCGAACCCCTGAAGCATAACCATTTCCCAAAATATCTTGGAGTAACGTTAGATCACACCCTCTGCTATAAGAAACATCTCGCAAACACTGCAGGAAAACTCAGAACACGCAACAACATTATCCAAAAGCTGTGTGGAACGACTTGGGGTGCCACTGCTCCAACTCTACGAACCAGTGCACTAGCTCTTGTCTATTCGTGTGCTGAGTACTGTGCGCCTGTCTGGATTAACAGTCATCATACCAGACTAATTGACGTCCAACTAAATCACACTATGAGACTTATTACAGGCGCAGTTAAGACAACCCCAACTCAATGGCTGCCTGTACTCTCTGGAATAGCCTCACCGCAGCTGCGAAGGACTGACGCCCTTCTAAGGGAGTATAACAAGATTACGGCCAACAACAAACTGCCCGAGCAATACCCCCGTTGCAGATAAACAGACTTAAATCCCGACAACCACCAATAAGGGATGCAGAAGGGCTTAAAACCAATAACTTCGACTCCTTAAACCAATGGCGCTCCCAGTGGGAAGGTTTTGCGGAACACCACTCGTGATGCGCATTTATGGGGGCAGTCTTACTTCCAGGATCAGAACTGCCCCGGAAAGAGTGGGTAAAACTTAATAGAGTCCGAACAGGCCACGGCAGATGTGCCGACTCCCTTTACAAGTGGGGCTATGTGCAATCTCCCTTATGTGACTGTGGCGCGCCCCGCCAAACTATAAGCCATATTACGAGCGAATGTGAACTGCGTGCGTTTCAGGGATCGCGAGAGGAGTTCTTCACAGCCACACCGTTGGCGCTGAAGTGGTTGAAAGAACTTGACATCAACCTGTAAATACCAAAGACTATGTATCTTAGTTTGTAGCTGTATATATTTTATTTTAGTATAGGTTATAATAGTTTTAGTTTAATCTATATTTACTATTGTCATGTTTTTGAGCCATACGATAAATAAAAAATAAAATTCCCCGTACATCCTCATAGGACTGAAACCAATAAAAACATCCATAGAACATTCTGTTATTAATGAATATTCTCAATCTATTTTGGATGAAATAAGAATGTTCCAGGAATATATTGTGCTGTCTGGGTACCAGGGGCTCCACGAACGGTTCTAAACCCTGAAAATGTAGAACGCGTTCGACAAGCCCTTCTTCGCAGTCTAACTCAATCTGATCCTTTGTGCCGGACCCTGTATTTAGGTGTTCACATTGATATGTTTGCTCTTCACTGACATAACCTCATTTCCGCAGGACCCGCCGTTCAGTTCGGCGATGCCGAAACCGCGCGTCACCCCCGGTGACATGCTCATGCGCCAGAAGAAGAAGAGGAAGCTGGAGCTGGAACGCGACAAAAGGAACGTGATGCGCAAGAACTCGCTGTCCCTGTTGGAGCCCGAGGCCAACTGTCTGGCCTCTTTGATGGACCTCACGCAACACGATTACGAAGTGAACGCCCCCGTCAACGATTACCTGTTGCAGGGCGAGGAACTACTCACAGCTCTCGACATCAACACCGCCATATAGCTGCAGGGGACGGCACCCTTCGGGGGGTGCTGCTGTCCGGTCACGTTGCGGGAGTACTGCTTGGGTACTAGGAGTATAGTATGATATGTATATCGCTAGATCACTATGAAAGACGAAACATACGTTGCATTTCTAGGGCACTAGGAATGTTTCTGCAAGCAGGGGGGTGGATTGGCTGGCTCTGACGGTAAAGCTTAGGGCTTACCTTACCTAGCCTACACGGAACATGAGGCTAATGATCATAACAGTCGATGCCCCTGGCGCCAAAATACACAAAAAGTAAGAAAAAGCAATAACTATCCAATTTTTCGAAGTGGGCTTTTATACGTAAGCTGCCGTTAAGTTGCAAAATGTCCGTAGTACAATACTGGCTCAGCACCGCACTCCAAACTTAACAAGAACTTACCGTAGACCGACAAATCATGTAACTTAACCAGAGATTTATGGCCATTTTCACATTCATTGGTTACCCCTGGTAATAACTTAACCGACGGGTGGAAGTTAACCAGTAGTTATCGGATCGCTCCGTTTCATGAAGAAAATCAGTGGTCAAGCTTATTTATCTTCAAGTTGGCAGCATGGATGTGTCTCAGAGCACTCCCATAATTGTGTTCTGTGAATACAAACAACCCTTTGAGAAATAAACCTAACCTTTGTATTCATACTTTTGACTTGTGTCACAACAGACTATAATCAAAATCCATCGACGTCGTAGACGTCTATGTCAAAATTCATGTTCTTATAACCTCCAAAGCAAGCTTATGTGTCATCGATTGACCACAACAAACGTCAAGGGACAACCCATACTTTATCCTTGGGTTAACTTAACTACTGGATAAGCAGAGCTGTTGACGTAAACCGCCGAATATGAAATGAAATGAAAGTGTTCGCTAAGTTTTCTTTTAACCTCTAGTTAACCGCCGATTGTGAAACTGGGCCTAACTGCAGTTTAAATACAATTGACCTGAGTCAAGCAAATTGCGTGTCTTTTGTTAGGTTATTTTTATATCGAAAATATCTGTATCTAATTTAAAAGTGAAAGCAAATAAAGGAACAAAGACAGAAACGACCGTGTCTAAATTTCACACAAACCATCACATGTCATGTCACAAACCAGAAACTGTTATTTTTTGACATCATTATGACAGTGCACATGCTTCATTAGTACCAACCGTAGTGAATTTCATCATCAACCTGGTTTAACTAAACTGGCGGCTATTTGAACTTCAGCCGCAATCGGTGTTATATGTCCCAATTTTTCGAGAAAAATACGCGACCATATTAATAGAAACAATTTTTAGGATGGATTGCAGAAAAATTCCTAGCGTCATACGTTTAAGGGGGGAACCTAATAATCATATGCGTTATGGCTTTTGAATGATCCTTCAATGTTAGATGCCATCATCATCATACCATAAATACCAAAAGTTGCAAACTAAGGTCCATTCATGGGTAATTTATAGTGTCTATACCAGTACCGGACAACTATAGCAACTAGGCGTTATTACTTTTTGGATAAATGCTTTGTCTGTTTACAAGCATTTTTCGTTTGATGGCGGTTGTTTTTTTATATGTGATCAGCCATGTTTGCTGATGAAATGTAATTCTACAAATTAGCAGTTTAACAATTAAACAGAAATCAAAATGGCTGCCATTTTACTATAGTGGGAGAAAAACTGCTTTTGAGGGGTGATTTGTCGATAAAAATTAACATATTTTATATGATTGAATAGCTCAACATGTCTTTTGTCAGCCTGCAGGTCAAATTTTTTACACATCCCCAATGCTTTCTTTCCCATACTTTTGATTATTGATACTCCTTACAGCATTTAATTTAAAACATAAATAATTTACAACGGAAGATTTTGCTGGACAAAAAAAAACAAGAAACATCCGCCACGTGAGAAATATTTTGTTGGGTTTTGGTCTTAAAATGAAACATTCTAAAAGTCAATTTCAAATTTCACATTTGTTGACATACTCCTAATACCACTTGTATATACATATACAGGGTGGGCCAATAGTGCGTGGACGGAGGATTGTGGGCTTACTAAAAAATATTTCAAAAATCTGTCACTTGATCATGGTTAGAACCCTTGAGGGCTATAACGTAAAAATATTTTCACTTAAATTTTGACGTTTATACAGGGTGATTCATATCAAACTTACATTTTTTTTAATGGAACCCTCTATATATTATTGCATATTTGGATTCCTTGGTTAATTCTAATGTGACCTTATGTATCATACATGGACCTTTAAACGAACCGTTTAGGCGCAAATCACCATTTTTGGTATAAGTAGGTGTCAGAAAAAAATTGAATATCGCAGCGATTATAAAACTTAGAAGGCCGTGACTTTGCGGTACGACTAAGCATGAAATGCGTCACCTAAGGTCAGACGGCTAAATTTGGATTCTTTTTGTACTTGGAGAAATCAGTAGATTAATTAAGGAAACTTCAATCACAGATAACTTGATTTCTTCAAATGGGAATGCCTATTTTGGTTTAAAGAATCAAATGTAAAATTTGATTACCTTTCTAACGATATAGCATTCTTGATATCAATCTTCTTTGGTTTTCATTTTATTTCAAATTTTAAGTCAAATCGGTGTTTTTCAATTTTCCTGCGTGCAAGCAACCTAGTAGGCCATGAAAAATAAACAGAAGCTCGGTAATATGGAAGAAAACAACTAACTTAGTAGAAAGATGTAAACGAACTCGAGTAGCAAGGCAAGAACATGAAAATTCCTTAAAACACATCAGCTCTAACCGGAAACAACAGCGGCAAGATATCTAATGTCAATGAGTAGCTGGGGTATGACAGAAGTGTTTGTTTTACACAGCCTACTAGCTATTGAGGTCTACTAGAGCTTGGCAACTTTTCAAAACGATTAAAAATTTTGAAACAAAAAGAAAACTATCAGCGATTTTTGCTTACAGTCTAACATGTTTAGAGTGAAATTTCACATTTAATGGGATAAAAAAATATTCCGTTTCCGTTTAGTTAAGTCGAAAGTAAAGATATCTCCAACTGGAGTATTCTGAACATCTATTGAAATAATTGCTAGAATTTTTTTATTACGCTATGTTGTAATTGTGATTATTTCATGTAGTTTTCTGCAAACTAATTTATGTTTTACAATTCAAACAGACTGCAATTCAAGTTCTATTTTCCGCGATTCTGCTAATAAGCAGAAGTACCTACCGAAGAATTTGAAGGGTTCCAGTCAGAGGTATCATTACTTTTGACTTACGGAAATGGCTACCTTTTTATAGCAATAAAGGTGAAAACTTATTCAAATTTATTCAGAAGACATAGATATTCTACTGCCAGCAACAATCACTAGTAGTTTTCCTTTGATTAGATATTTTTTTACTAACTTTGGAAATTGGCTAATAGCTAGTAGGCTGTGAAAAATGAGCGTTCTTGTTACTGCTATTGTTTCTGGTTAGAGCTAATATGTTGTAAGGAATTTTCGTAATCTTGCCTCGCAGCTCGGTTAGTTTGCATTTTTCTACTAAGTTAGTTGCCTTCTTCCATATTAACGAGCTTTTGTTTATTTTTCATGGCCTGCTAGGTTGCTTGCATGCAGGAAAGTTGAAAAACACCGATTTGACTGAAAATTTGAAATAAAATGAAAACCAAAAAAGACTGATATCAAGAATGCTATATCGTTAGAAAGGTAATCAAATTTTACATTTGATTCTTTAAACCAAAATAGGCATTCCAATTTGAAAAAATCAAGTTATCTGTGATTGAAGTTTCCTTAATTTATCCTCTGATTTCTCCAAGTACAAAAAGAATTCAAATTTAGCCGTCTGGCCTAAGGTGACGCATTTCATGCTTAGTCGTACCGCAAAGTCAAGGCCTTCTAAGTTTTATAATTGCTGCGATATTCAATTTTTTTCTGATACCTACTTATACCAAAAATGGTGATTTGCGCCTAAACGGTTCGTTTAAAGTTCCATGTGTGATACAGAAGGTCACACTAGAATTGACCAAGGAATCCAAATATGCAATAATATATAGGGAGTTCCATTCAAAAAAATGTAGGTTTCATATGAATCACCCTGTATAAACGTCAAAATTTAAGTGAAAATATTTTTACGTTATAGCCCTCAAGGGTCCCTACCATGATCAAGTGACAGATTTTTGAAATACTTTTTAGTAAGCCCACAATCCTCCGTCCACGCACTATTGGCCCACCCTGTATAAGAAAATAAGCAAAAATTGAGAAGCGCCAAATGTATATCTGTATGACATGGTAAAAATTAATAATGGTAATTGTTATACACGAAGAATTATGCTTTAAAATCGTTGTAACATCTAGCTGTTAGGTTAGAATTGTATTTTATGATTTCGTTTTTCGAAAAACAGTATATAATGGAATCACAGTTGATTAAAATAACTTCCATGTGAAACAAATATTCACAAAATATATCACTGTACATATATCATGGATCACATTGTTAAAATTGAGTATTATGTAAATTGTATATTGTCAATAAAGTATCGCCAAAACGTATCATGCTTAAAAAAATCACCGGGTGTAACATTAAATCATTATCCCTTGGTTTTGTCAATACATTTTATTAGTAATGGCACATTCTCATTGCAGGTGCAATAATTTTATCAAAAGTACAAAATTTTTGAAGAATACTCGGAAATGAGTTATACGTTTAAGCTCATGCAGATGCTGAAAACACCCGATTTTTTGTTTTTAAAAAATTGTATACATTGTAAAACCAATAGGTAGTATTTTTTACATTATATCAAGTGATGCACATCATACGGTCTTTTTTTCAGTAGTCATCTTGTTTGTTAATTCGAAATCTGAATTATACAGGGTGAGTCCTAAGTTGATATTTTTTCAACTGGGTATAAAAGTCGTTAATATAAACAACTTTTTCAAATAACTTGCTTTCCGAAAACTGAAAAATAAGCGAGATACAGAATCATGTTTAGTTTTTTGCTCAGGTTTTGCTCTTTTCGATCAGGCTACCATACTCAATTTTAAATTGATAAATCCTAAAAGTTGTTTAATAATAATGTGGCACTTTTAGGATTTACCAATTTAAAATTAACAACGATAAACTATACCAATCCCTAGTCCTTTCAAAAATAGAGTATGGAGTGGTGGTTTTTGCGTCCGCAAGGAAATCATACATCGAAAAACTAGAAAGACTCCATCGAGACGGCTTGAGACGATGTATTGGTGCCTTCAGAACAAGTCCGTCAGTCTCACTATATTGTGAGACTGGCATACCTCCCTTAAAATATAGAATACAGCATCTCAGCCTGAACTATGCCTTAAAGATTTTAGCACAACCCCAGCACATCAACAACCCGATTATTTTCAGTGGTGAAATAGACGAAATTTTTCATGACAAACCGACCGCTGCCTGGCCACTTGGTATTCGTATAAATGAAATCTTGACAAACCTGAACATCAATCTACTAGACATAGCCAACCTAACCTTTTCTGAAGTAGCACCATGGGCAATGGCCACACCAACAATTGATACTGGCACAACTTCGTACAAAAAAGGAACTGTTTGCAAAAATGTTAAACAACAATCCTTTTTAAATATTGTAGCAAAATACCAACCATGCGAAATTATTTACACTGATGGATCTAAGACGACTGAGGGAGTAGGTTGCGCTATCATTACCAACGAAACATGTTGGAGATGGGGTTTGAACCCAAGTTGTTCCATATACTTTGCTGAACTTTTCGCTATCTTTCAAGCACTTTGTTATATTGAAGAACAATAGGTGGGGAGATATCTCTCAGCGCTTTGTCGTCAGTTCAAAATAAATTTGCTTCAGATCCACTCCTAATTAGGATAATTGTTCTACATAATCAATTGTACCAGGAAAACAAAAAAATTGTCTTTGGTTGGTGCCCAGGACATACTGGAATACCTGGGAATGAAATAGCAGATCAAGCGGCTCGCCAAGCAATTGCGTCCGATATAAGAGATATACCCCTTTGTCTTGAAGATGCGAAGGCAAACCTGAAGCAACATGTTTTCCAACTATGGCAGGGAGAATGGAATATGTCAGATCAGAGCTTGAAGCTTTTCAAGCCCACTATTAAGAAATGAAGCCTACCATCGCTCACACGTAGGGAACAGGTAGCACTTACCAGAATGAGAATAGGTCACACGTTCCTTACAGACTCACATCTCTTATTGGGAAACCCTCCACCAATATGCGAAAGGTACAATCTCATACTTACCTTGAAACATATATTACTCGATTGTCCCTTGCCTGACTTGTCCATAACATGCCAAATGATTTAAAAAGGTGCTTACTCCCTACTAGCAATATTAAAGCTACCTTAGAATTCCTTACATCTATTAAAATTTAAATTTATCATTAAAGACCAATTTGAATAGTTTTTTACAAATCCTTTTGAAGCACATGACGTGATCGTATGGATAAGCAGCGGCTAATAACCAAAGCAGTTGATGCCGCTATATATAAAAAAAAACAACGATAAACAAAAAGTAACTACAGCACTATCTGACAGATAACAATGCCTAATCGATTTGACAAAAAAAAAACTAAACATAAACAGACTAGGTGCATCTTGATATACAAGCCCAGATATACCTTTTTTTATTCTATATCTCGCTAATTTACAGTTTTCTGAAAAAAGTTATTTGGAAATGTTGTTTATATTAACGAATTCACAGTTAAAAAAAATGTATCAAATTAGGACTCAAAAAGGTTCGTTTTACAAAATAAGACCAACTGTCTTTTGCTTATTATAGTATTGAGATTAAGGAACAATATTCTGTAAGTTTATTTCTCCATGTAAATCCACCATAAACTTACATGAGATTCACTATCTTAAAAAATTGGAATGAAAACATCTGGAACTGTACCTATTTTCTGATCAATGTTCCTGTTCTTCGTACTAAATACACTTTTTTATTTTCTCCGTTTCTACAAGTTTCTCACTAAATATATCGTAGCTGTTTTTTAACTAGGTGTTTAGACTAAATTGAAAATTGATATTTTCTGGCATTTATTTTTCCTCCATAACAAGGGTAGTCAAAAATCAAGAACTGGGTATGTTTTTTTTTTTATAACTGAGCAGACCGCGCAGGCAGAGCCTAAATACCAGAGTACCGCGGCTGCTGTGAAAGGGTTATGTTAGGGGAAGTTTGTTAACGCGAGATTTGAATGGGCCAATACCCGCAGGCCCAATAAATACATCTTCTGGCAGTCCATTTCAAGCCTTGGAGACCCGGGAATAAATGAAGAACGACCGTCTTAGGATGAGATGCCGTGGTCGCACGGGTACATCTGATAGGAGCAGTGAGTGGCGGAACGATAGAGGATAGCTCAGAGGAGCAGATTCCGTTGGAATATCGGTAGAAGAGTGAGAGGTCACCAACAACACGCCGGTGAGAAAGTGGCTGAAGGTGGCGAGTTAAGGCCGGATCGCCAATTAGTCGAATTGCCCTTCTCTGGACGGCATCTAGTATAGACAGGGTAGTAGGGGCAGCAGCTCCCCAAACATGAGAGCAATACTCCAGGCAAGGTCTTATCTGGGCTTTATATAGCGTGAGGAGGTTACATGGTGAGAAATACTTGCTGGCTCTAAATAGATACCCAAGCTTTTTACCAGCAGCTGTTGCAATTGACGCGACGTGTTCGTGCCAGATCAAATTTTCTGTAATGTTGACTCCTAACAGCTTGAATGAATGACTCCTTGGCAGAGCCTGGTTGTTCATTAGAATCTGGTGTTGGCTTGGGCACTTCTTGTTTGATAGCGTACAATACTGGGTCTTCGAGGTATTAAATTTAACCATATTCTTAAGCCCCCAAGCGGTAATGGTATATGTAAGTGGTACTGCACATTATCGAAGCTAAATGTCTTTTAATCCATCATGCAAGCAAGATGAGTATTGAAAATACCTGCTAATTTTCAGTTGATGTGGGTTTTCACACAAATACTTCCTTCAAAATGGCAGGGTAATTGAATTTCTGTAGTATCACTGACCATTAATATTATCAGTACGTCTATCTATAGTGCTGCATGTAAGTACCGTGCATAAGTCAAGAAAATAAAATATTTTTAACATTTTTAATCCTACCACTTTATAGTAGCAGTACAAATATTACTGTTCAACACAAGATCTCATTCGAACCAAATCAAGATAAATGGAGATGTTCAAAGCTATCAAAAAATGAGTCTAGCATTTGCGAAATTATCTAATACATTTCAGCCATTAAATGGTATTGCTGGATTTTATTTCTAATTAGTTTTTATACAAATCATGTTGACAATATTTTAATTAGTTTTTGCATTGTTTATATATTAGCTTGTAATTATTATGGTTGTTTTTTATGGTACCCTTGACGTGACTGGGCATATTTATATATGTATTGATCACAAAATGGTTATAAAAGGTGTAGAAAGACAATCTGGCTATTAACATTTATTAGTTTAAGTGAGAAATTATATAGAGAGGAATATTTTTTATAATTTAGAAATGCTCATAATATTTCGTTTATATTGGAGAAAGCCATAATCATTTATATATAAACTATTTGGTACCAGTAGTCTTAAGAAGTATGTTTTAGTTTCGATTTTAAATATTGTGTAAGCGTAATCAAAGTTTTGTTAATTTTAGGTAACATTGGGTCGTCTATGTGAGGTTTATTTAAAATAGTGTTAGCAGTTTTTCAAACACCTGTTGATGAGATATACTTACGTATTGTATTAAATATGTATAGCCTTCACCTTTGATGCAAAAAACTGCATATTATTTTTTGTACATCCTTGACTATTGTTTATCTATTTCTACCATCCTCAAAATATGTTGCAAGGTTGGACCAGTATCATGATATAGGTAAACATACGATAATAGTGATTATACAGCACTCCCTTGCACTTGTTAACATTTCGATAATGATGAAGTTAAAATCTAAAAATTCAAATACTGTCAACAATTCTATGCAAGTATCTTATAATGTACGGACTGAGTTTTAGAGGTTTGGTTTAGATGATTTTTATGATTTTTGGGTGTATTACGGTTTTACAATACGACCGATCGTATGGCAGCATTTACATTGTATCTTCTATTTTGCTCAAAATGTAATGAACTTTGTTATTTCAAATCGATTATCTTTTATATTCCTTTATTTTCAAAATCCCTGAAAAATTCGCAACAATTTTTTATCAAATATTTACAATACCCAATTGCTATATTTCCGAGATGTTAAATTTACATTACATCCACCAAGTTAACTTCGAAAAATACTATGTTCCTTTTTAGATAAACGATCCATTGTGACTTTCAATGAACACTAATACCCGTTTTAAATCGACATTTTGTTCGCGAATTTATTCATCGATCAATCCATGGTCGTTTTCAAGGTCAAGCTGGTTGTGTTTTACATCTGTGAATAAAACCATGCATTTTGTGACAGCATGCAGTGCTGCGAACGCTGTTGCTGTCATATGGTTTCGCGGTTTTGCAAGATTATTTAATTCGCATTTTTTGTGGCTTTTTGATAGTATAACTTAAAAAATGTTTAATAATATACAGAGAAGGGGATGCAACATGCATGACATGCATCATATGATGTTTAAGGTTAGCACTACCGAATTTTACGCCAAACTTGACCACAGATTAGAACAGGTTCTAGAACGGGGCTCAATCGTTCCTTTTGGTGATTCGATTCCACGGTATCGATTCCATTTTCGGAATCGATTCCCTCGATTCGTTCACGATTCCCTGTGATGCCACGCCCATAAATCCTAGACCGCGGACTCGTTCCATGTCCAAGGTATCGATTCCTTTATCGGAATCGATTACTCCAATTCGTTCACTACGTTCACGATTCCATTAGTCCATTACAGGCCAGTGCTGCCGTTTCGGTACAATTCTACCGAATCCAGTACATTTTCAAGTAATTCAATAAAAAAGGAAAAAATTTAATTTTCTTCTTTTTAGAGCATTTAAATAAAAGCTTGTTTTAAAAAAGTTTTTTCTTTTAATTTATTTTTTACTTTCAATTTTATTCTCAGCGAACCGTTCGCTTAATACTCATATTATAAGAAAGCATAAAAAACTTCAAAAGTCCGCCACATTGGATTCAGAGAGATTTCAGAATATTTTTCTAAGTATATTCTCGGCAAGCCCTACATTTCATACCCATATTGCAGAAGTGCCTAAAAAATAGCTGCTATTCCGCCATCTTGGATGGTCGGCCATATTAGATTTAGAATGAAGTCACATATTCTTTTTCGACGTGCATTGCAAGTTAAAGAAAAGCTTTTAAAATGTCTGTACAAGGTACTTCACAAAGAAAAAGTAATGGAATTGCCAGAAATAACTACACCGCACTACAGCAGCGTCAGGCGTGAACGCCGTGAATTGTTTTGTTCATCTCGTTCATGATTCCGGTACAACGCGACGGAATCAACAACACGATTCACTAGTAAATTTGGCTAACCGACACCAACATCGACAGTCCGAGTCCGTGCGCGGATTTGTCAATTCCAATTCCAAACCATCGGAATCGATTCCTTTGATTCTTCGGAATCGATCCCTTTGATTCATATTACGGTATCGTTCCTATGGAACGATCCTTCGGAATCGACTCACCTCTAACAGGTTCTGACTCCTGATTCCTGTTTTACACTACTTGTCAATTTTTACCACGAACTGAATCCACGAATTCATCATCATTATGGTCACAATGTCTTTAACAGACATGATGTGAACTCGTAAAATGCATTTACCCATTTTACGAGTTTCTCTTGGAATATCTTTAAGATCTTTAATGCAGTAGTTTCCCATTTACTTTCTGCATCCTTATGCCGTTGACCAGATGGTACCTACTGGTTCATCCGCCTTTAGGGGCAATTTCTCACCCCAAGGACAAGAAGGTGTCCTGACTCTTCTCAACTCGTCCACCCAAAGCTGTTGGTTGAGAAGAGGTTACTGTTTATACCGACAGGAGCTCGGTTCCTCTTAGTCGCCTTTTACGACACGCAGGATATACGATGGGAGATATTCGTCTAACCCTCTCCCACACGGGGAGAATCCACGAATAAAAACCATGGATTTATTGTTGATCTAAAACGGGTATAACACTGACACGTGAAACGACAAAGTTGTCATAGCTGTCTTAAAATCATTTCAACTTAGGCGAATACAATGTCAATTTAGCTGTAACGCCAAAAAGTTGTGATTTAGGTATAGGAAATATAAAAAAAGGCAATCAGAAATTTTCAAGGGTTTCGAAAAAAAGAAATATACAGGGTGATCCACTTGAAATAACTTAGTTTTTTATATTCCAGGAAAAATATGGTAGATACGACTAATACCATCGTAAGGTCGTATTGAAAAACCCCATAACCAGGCACGTATCCAGGATTTGATTTTTTTGGGGGGGGGGTTCAGATTATAACTGTCACTTGCTTGACCTTTCGGATTCGGAGGGGTCTAGATTAGAGTTGCCACCTTAAATAAGTACGTGCCTGCCCATAACCAAAATGAAAATCATGCAAACCATTTCCGATGTAATTGAGGCGTTACATACTTAAGACTCAAGTTCAAGTTCCCAGTTAACGCGTTCAAAGTTTTGTCTTGGAATGAAATTCACAATAATTCTGACCAGCAGTAGGTGATACAGGAATGCATACAGAAATAGAAAAAAATCACATAGGAAATTGACCAAAACTAAAAATTTGCTACCCACAGGGCTCGAACTCAGGACCAGTTGATTATGTGATTATAAACGCATGTGTCTCACGGCTACGTTACAAACCATTCGTCGGAAAAGTCACTACATGCGGTACGTCGTACCGCATAAACCTGATAGCTCTGATTGTAGTTTCATATTTTCTGTAATTTTGCAACATTTACCATTAATTTGGAGCTTCATCCATAAGTAAAATTCTAAAATTGCGAGGGAAAAACTTGTTTAGCCACTTTTGCTGCACTCAAACATATTGTATTGAGGTTGTTCTTACATTTCAACACGTACAGTAGATGGGCGCTACTTCTTTCGAATGGCAAATTTATTGATTCTAGTTCGGTAGCGTCATCAAACTAGAGAATTTTTCTACGTCTAGAAAAATTGAGAAAAATGACGTTAAGAAGTTCTCACAATAAAAAATTGTGATAGCATTATTTGGATCACTTTCGCCCATACTCCGATCATAAACTTCACAAATACGACCATTATATTTTGGAAACATTTTTACAGGGTGTTCTCTATGATTAAACACGTTTTTATAAGTATCGATTGGTTTTAATAAAGTCATGGCTTTGCAAAAGTTGGTGCCATTTTGCCTCCTGCGTAAGTACTCTCTAACTTATGAGATAGAAACATGTTTCTATCACCATGACGACCATGACGATCGGGAAGTTTCGGGTGCCTGTCACGTGTGTCTACTACGCTGTCACGGCATGCTGTCATATTTACGAGGCCATCCGATCTCATAGTACATAGTGCATAGAAACACGTTTCGAGTTACAGAGTACCGGCGCTAATTTCTTACTCTAAACTCACATCAAAACGGTCAGTCTTGTCGCGTATATGTTTCAGCTAAAGACAATCTCACCAGGGAACTAGTATGGATATTTTTTATGAATTTTATCAATTAAACTATACGTTTTATCTACTTAAGTAATTTGTAGATTGTCTTTAGTTGAAAATTACGAACTGATATGTGAAATCGCCATGTTAATAAAAACCCAGTATTTCAGAATCATCCATTCTGTCTCTCTGTTAGGCTTTATGACGCCAGAAACTATAGAACACTAAAGAATACCTAGCTCATTTCTAACATCCAGTTTAAATATGTTATTCGTATAACTTAAGGCATGTCTCATAGTTTTCTATAGGTGTTCTGTGTTCTATCTATAGATACTTCACTTCACTCTATTTATTTCTTGTTTTTGTTTTGGTCTTTTACTATATTTTTATACCATTTATCTGCTTTTATTACCACTGTTTATATTTTTGAGCATTTATAACTTGTATATAATATATTATAAAAATAAAGAGTACCTATATGTATTTACAGTTGATTGTTTTATTTTGCCCATTTTAATTTTACTTCGCGCAATTGGATCATCCTAGTACTTCGATGCTGAAAGTCACCATAATGGTATAGTTCGTTTTCAAAATCAAAATATTTTACACAATATGCTTGCTGGAAGCCTTTATTCGAAATATACGAAATTATAAAAAAAATGAGTTATCGAACGTTCCAACTAGATATTTCTACCTATCTAGGGATCAAAAAAAACGTAATTTAGGGATTGGTTAACAGTTTCTTTAGAAATTTTCCATTCATACACACTTCATTTCTTATCATTATGATTACCTTGGTGAACCATGAAATCAAAATAAATTTCCCATTCAAATTTATTTGAAACTGAAAAAAGTCCTACTTCGAAAATGTAAACATGTATACCATTCAATTAGTGGTATCTTCAAATAGTTATTTTATTATATAAAAAATATAAAGATTTTCCGTTTTCTTGAATATAGGAAACGTGAATTTTGAAAATTGACAATACTTTTCACCATCTGTCGGTCTGAAGTCAAAGCTTACGACAATGACTAGATAGTCCTTTTCAGTTATCTATTCTACAACGTACTTGCCATCTATGTGGTAAAAACGAAACTAAAAATGGGCAAGTGCCATCTACACGCAGTAATTCTTACCATTACCTTCGGTGTAGATTTTGCTCGATAGATGGCAGCAGCAGCAGCTAAAAATAGCTTACAAATTTCAGTAGCAGATGGTGCTGTATATTCATAATGTAATAAAATGTATACAGGGTGTTACCTAATATTAGGCAGAAATTCCATGAGCGCATTTCTGACCAAAATTCAAGTACAAACATGTTTATTATTTAAAACAAAAAGTTGCAGTTTGGTGGAGCCCAAACAACGAGCTGCTGATCAGGCACGTATCCAAGATTTGTTTTTGATGGGGGGGGATTCAAATTAGATTGCTGTCTTTTAATTTAATTAACTTGACCGGGAGACTTGAGCAGCAAGAAAATAAAATAGTAATGGGGGGGTGTGCATTATTGCATTATATAGTGTTTATTTAGGTATTTTTGGTGGTCTAAAATTAGGGTTACCACCTTAAATAAGGGCGGCATTTTATAATATTTCATGGGGGGTACGGACCCCCCTCCCCTGAGTACATCCCTGCTGCTGCTCTATTACCCAGTGACTACTCCTCACACCGTGATCTAAGCAATCATTGGGTCCGCGAATCGTGTACCCTAAGTAGACAAAGGAACCAAAGGATGACTGCATCCTGGCATAGACGTAGTTAGGTAGGGGCTTAGGGGGGCTAAGCCCCCCAAGAATGAAATTAGCCCCCCCAAAAATAATTCAAATCAGTTAATCAGTAACGTTCTGTTGAATTTATTGTACCTAGGGCGGGGGCTCAAGCCCCCCAGATCCAGGGACTTAACTCCGCTTATGCATCCTGGCGGGTAAAAGATGTCTGCCGCCGCACGGGACACCGGTATTGCACGCAGTCCAGAAAGCAGCATATTGCTCATACCACCTAGAGATCCAGTGACAAATGCCAGCAGACTAACAGTACAGTCTGGCCAGAGCCTGCGAAGTTGTCCAAACACCTCCTTATGTCCGTTTTCCCTCCTCCTTATCAATGATGTTCACCTCGCAGGTGCCGAGAACTCAATGACGAACTTCTGTTGGAAGTCCAGGAGCACTGTGTCGGGTTTGCCTGTACAAGCTCGAGCATGGGGAACGAGTAGTTCTAGTAAGTCAGCCAAACAACATTTTCCTAACCCTTCATCTATCTCCCACCTCAATTTGCGACCAAAACCATGAGGCATGTGCTCGACGTCCGTAGGGGAACAGTTCAACATGGAGGTACATAGGTACTTTAGCGTACATATTTTGATATTCGGTCGGGTTCGAGTCGGTTCGCTGTACGCTGTATTGTCGATTTGGGGCACCGAGCAGCGTGTCTACAACAACGAGTCGCACGCAGCATCTTGTTTGTTTTTATTTGATAATCGCGGTTCATTTGCATTTGTGTATTCTGAATGATGGAGTCCGCGACAGCAGAAGTTTCTGTGCAAATCCCACTGCCCCCCCCTAAAATCTTCTTGAACAGCTCATAACTGTCTCATGCTCTTCGCATGCCCTCCCCTCCTGTCAAGTAAGCTATGACCGCTAGTGGCAAAACCTTTTAAAAACTCCTCATTTGACGATAAAGGCTTAATTAAGAAAAAAGGAAGGCCCACTCCTGATCTGCAAATCAATTATAGTTCCACAAGTAAAACCTGAGCTTATAATAGCGTATTCAACCAGGAACGGCCACTGAAAAATACCTTAGAAATAATAATAATAACTAAAATATTTTGAAGCAACTGAAGGAAGCACCTAACGGATATACATTAAGATTTGAATAAAACGGGTTTAGAAAATTATGGGTACCTACTCATTTTTTTGCCCTACATGCAGCGCTTTTGTTTGCACATTTTTGTCCCATTTGCCAACTTAAGGACGGTCACACACGCTACGATCTGCGCTTGCTTGTGGGACCTGACTGTATAGGTTTTTAACTTGTGCAGGCGACCTGAGCCAGACTAAAAATCAATATTTTCGAGAAACACCATTATAGTGAACCTTCAGTTCTGCAGTGTAGCGTATCGTCCCACACACTTAGCTGACCTGCGCAGATATAACTGCAAGAATGAACGAAAGAAGGGGAGGGGTTTTCTTATGACAAGAGCCACCGCAGTGCGTAAGCCTATAAGTTGGCCTTTCTGCACCTTTTTTTACTCTAGTTTCCAAGTCTAGCCCTCATCGCAAATATTGGATTGTCTTGAGCCCGGTCCGCCTTATCTCTTCAGGTTCACTCCTATCACATACAAATGACGTCTGAAGGTGTTATGGTCAGATAGCAGGCCTACAAATAACCTTAGCCGGCTTCTATCCAGTCACAGTCTAAGATACAACGTTGGCCAGAGGTCCTAAAATAAGTTCTCTAGCTTGACAGAGATGTTCAGAGATTCCTCTCCATCTCGTAAGATGTTTATTTTGCAACCACACTTCTGTTTTCCTTCTAATGATACCTACCACCAGCCCCACAGCTAGTTCCGAACCCAGAAGGCTATCTATTGACCCTCGCCTTGCGAGCGCGTCTAGCGTTTCATTACCGCAAACTTCAGCATGACACAGCACCCACATCTAGGTGACAAAGGGAGAGGGAGAGCTTTGTTTTTGGCCCGCAGACCCCAGGGCTGGAGCCTTCGTCGATACGTGAGCCATCTGTACACCACACTTGAAAGGCCGCCTGCCGCTTGACCCCTACTCTTCCCTTGTAAGATATTTTAAAGTATAAATTTGCAATCGAAGCAATATGTAGCAGAAAGATGACTTCTTACTGCAAAACGCAAAATCCAAAACGTAACGCGCTACGCTGTTTCTTTCACCTCTCCATGCTTCCTGCATTCGAGATGTTAGATAGATCCCTATCGCTACAAAGCGATACCCCAGTATCTGGGCTTTGCTTCCGCGTTTTGCTATATACAGGGTGTTTCATAAGTTGGGACTTTTTTTCATACAGCGGACAGTAATCGCCAAAATGAGTGTTTTTTCCCACTAACATATAAACGAAATATTTAGACAAACCGAGATATTGACCATTAAAGAATTCAATTCCGTCCCTGGGCAATGGCTCACCATGTCACAATATCACAACAAACAAGGCAGCGCTAGTGGTGCCCGAACTGCCGATGTCGATGTCGGTGAGAAAAACAGGCAGTTGATCATACCGTCACGTTGCTGTTGCTACATCTGCCGATCGGACTTTAAAAACAACAACAATGGTACATGCTTATAAAAATAATGAACTGGTGGACATGATTTTAATGTAGGTACGGTGAGTGTGGTCAAAGTACCGCTGCGGCTTCGCGAGTGTACGCCAATCGTTTCCCTAACCGTACTCACCCTGCACTTCGTCGATTTGTCTGTGTCTGGCTTGTGCAAAGAGCTAGAGACACAGGATAACTGAATCCACATCGTGGTGGTCACGCTGGAAGACCTCGACAACATCGTGTGGTCCAAATTGAAGAAGACATCGCAAATCGTACTTTTACCTGTAAGGCGCCTGCGGCAGGACCGTACTTACAACTTCCGTAGCTACCAAATAGTGAGTAGTTGCTTGACATTTTTTTTACTGTTTTGCTGCTGATTCACCGTGCATTAGCTTTGCCGTTTCAAGGGCCGTTGCTTCTTAAGAGAAAGTCCCAACTTTTAGAACACCCTGTATATAGAAAAAAAGCAAGATAATTACCTTGGAATGGGCTTTAGGAGAACCTCGACATAACATGTGGAATGGTATCACCTTGGTACACTGATGGCTCTAAAAATTCATCAGATACAGACAGGAGGGGAAATATACGGTGGTAGGTCTGATCGGAATAACGTAAGTATCCGTAATAATGCAGACGCTCTCAGATTGAGCAAGAAGGAACTACCTCTCCGGTAGACCGTAGCGTGTGTGACCGATATTTTTTCAACACTAATGTACCTTTTCGCAATGGCAAAAGATATAAGTAACTAAGCTGGGTCGCCGGGCTTTTATGGGGTTGCCCTACGATAGGTACGCTACTGGTGGCAATCACCATCAGCCGCAGATAAAGGGAATCAGTGTGGGATCCTGAGATGGTAGCTCATACGGTAAAAACGGCGCCAAGCTGAGTCGTTGAGAGGAAGCAAATAGTGCGAGCCGATCAACATTGAATGGGGGATCCCCGATAGCTGGGCGATCAGGGTGTGCCTTGCGGGAGGTCGGATTAGCTCTCTGCCCCGACAGGCCATTGTGCGACACGTTAAATCGTTCGGCACACACATCACACGGGGAGAGGACACAGTGGTGGAGTTGGTTGTTTTAATATAAGAGGGATGTTGTTTTAGGCAGATGCCCTCACCAGGTTACAAAGCTAGATGAACATACTGTCTCGCAGTTCAGGAGCGAGAGTGGTAAGCAGAAGATCAGGATTACGCAACTGGAAGACAAACTCAGCAGACTCACTGAGGAACTGGAGAGCAACCTGAGTGACGAGAAGGGAGTGTCGAGAGTGGACAACCGACAAGACGAAAAGGTGCAACTGAAGAGAATGATAACAGAGCTAGAAAAAGAGAATCCTGCTGGAGCTGAAAAAATCAGAATCGCAAGTTGGGCAAAGAATATCGCAGTAACAAGGTGATCTGGTATGGTCTTACTACACACGACGGAAGGAAGGGTAGATGTCCGAAGCTTCAACATCATTTGGAGGGACCCCACTTGGTGACGAACCGCCTCAATGACTTGGTCTACAGGTTATGTACGGAAAGTGGAAAACCGAAGGTCGACTATGCTGATGTCTGTGGTGATACAAGAATCGAAGTTGTTCGTCGAGGACCCGAACGTTAAGGAGGGAAGAGTATATCATACTGTATATTATGGTATTCGTGTATTGTGTATTAGTTGTCATGCATGATGTAAAGTCAAAGTGTTAAATTAGATCTTTGAACTGTAACCGTCATCGAATCAGAGTTTTCGGGAGTGACGGATGGCATTCTAGAATGTCATCGAATTATCTAGATGGTTCGATGAAGTGTATACGGGTAGCGTGGTAGTTCAGTTGAGCTGACGGTGAAAGTTACGTCCAGTTTGATTCTTTGGTGAAGGAAAAGAAGCCGCCGTGGGTACAGATGAGTTGTTTATATTTTTTGTGCTCCTATCTGGTGCCGACTTTACAAAGTAGGTATCCCTTATGCCTTCACAAGACGCCCGACGAGTCCGACACGGTAATCCCCTTTCGGCACTTTTTGCTGGGCTGGCTAGGGGGCTGACGCGGTCCTTGGTGTAGTTAAAATGGTTTATTGTCTGTGTATAATCAGATGTCAATATACAATAAATAGATCAATTTATTTTGTTTTTATCTATTGCAAACTGGTATTTGTGATTATTTTGGCCTCCTACTACTTTCTGAATTATTATAATATATATTTTGCATAGATAATTACGGTTTTATCATTACTCAGGTCTACATAATAACGTAACTGCACTATAGAAGTGTCGGCACTGATTGGGACTTGAAAGAAATGCAAACAACTCATATATTTCTGACTTATACTATACCACCGTACATTAACAGAGCAAAGGGTCACTCTAAGCTTCTCCCCCAATGTGGTCTTCCCAGCTGTGCTATGCTCTCGGATACTACGCAAGCTGGCGGATTCTGGCGCCCGGCGATCTCTAGCAGTAGCGGAACACTAACAGCTGTGGTTTACAGGGTCAGTCCACCTAACACCACCTAACACGCGACACGGTGCACGGGATAGAATCGGTCGGATCTACCGGGGTGCCTATATAAGTAGTGTTTGTGTGTTATTGAGCATTTTGCGCGTATTTCACAAAAAAAAATGCCGGCGACATGCTCTGTATATGGCCCCATTGTTTTTTTATATTTGTGCCTACTTATTCCCATTGATTTTTAAAATATCTGTTTTTAATACTTTAATTTTATTATTGACTTGGTTCTTAAGTTTTTTAAATTAATTTTCCAAATTCGTGTTTCCCGGTTCATTAACTTTTTGTTTATAAATTTTGAATCATTTCGAGAATTTCTTGATTTATCCAATAGTTATTTTCACGTATCTTATACGTCTTTTTGAATTCCGTATCTTTTTTACAAGAAGTGATTAAGTCAATTAGTTCCTGAAACGATTGAACTTCTGTAGTTTGAATATTCTTTTCAAATTTTGAGATGAACTTTTTATGATCTATTCTGATTACATCTTTTCTATATTTTGTCGCAAGTACTTTATGTTTACAGCTAAGGTTATTGACAACAAATTATGAATGATCAAATTGTTACTGTTACTTACTACTTGAATCGTACATTTCAAATTACTACATCTGTCTGACAAAACATGATCTATAATACTCCTTGAGCTATTTGCCACCCCCTGTATCTGCTGTTATTGTGTTGAATGGTTTATTGAATAATAAATTATATTCTATCTATACTATAGAATTCATTTCTATTGACCCCCGTATAAATGAAGTGAACGTCGACCGTTGACGTCGACAATATCGCACAGTCGGATTCCCTGTAAGAAAACGAGATCGCACGAAGGGAACCCCTTTGAATTCGAGGCGGCTCGCATTTGTGAGACTCACATCAAAGTCGGCACGGCGAGTGACCCTACTTGTCTTTACCACTCTCACTCACCTTAACCACTCTTTACAAGTTCTGCCAAGTGTGACTAGAGATTCAAGTACACCCGAGCCCATAGAAGGTCCTCATCAATAGAAAACCGCCTCACTTCTAACTTCATTTTCACATATGGAAATGGCGTGAGCTGGAGCATTATCATCTTGGAAGAACCAAATGTCCATTCTTGACTTCTTCATAGATCCAGAGGCATTAGGCACGGTGCAGTATATCACTTAGCTGTGACTATCATCTGTGTGTCTAAAACGACACGTTTCACAATTTTACTCGGTTTAAAAAATATAGCTGAAAATTATCAGGATCTTCTGACAGCTTCATCATCAAAGACCCAAACTTTGTATTTTGATAATTCCTGGGGTATATACCAAGTAAATTGAAGCTACCATCATGGTAGTTACCCAAAAAGCTCAACCTCAATAGTACTTAGTTAGCGCCCGAAGATTGATACTCTTGAAAATTAGCATACTCGCTAGAGCCCATCATCCCTGAATTTAATGTTGGTGTTCTTGTTTATTTCCTCTTCATAATATATTAGCAATGCATTTTTTTATATAACTGAGCAGACCGCGCAGGCAGAATAAATACATCTTCTAACAGTCCATTCCAAGCCTTGGACATCCTGGGAATAAATGTGCGGTTGTACCGCTCAGTTCTTGATGTATGAAGGACGACCGTCTTAGGATGAGATACAGCGGTCGCACGGGTACATCTGATAGGAGCATATATGAGTAATTGTCCTAAAAAGTCGGTTTTGCAGATTCTGAAATCTGAGTTGCACCAGACACACCCGAATAGACGCCAGATCAAAAGGGTAGCTCTTTTACTTCCCACACCGATAGGGGAGGGGAGTATTGTGATTTCTGTCGGTCTGTCAGTCTGTTGGCGTTTTTCCAGCCTTGTAATCTCAGTAATGGCTGCATGGATTGCATGGAAATTTGGGCAGCAGTATGCAGATGTAGGTAATGCTGCTATAATTTTGAAAATCGGTGCATGGGCGGGCAAGTAGTTAGCAAAAAACAGAAAATTCCAGATAGGTATTCCTCAAATTTCGCTTTTCGACGTTTTAGGTGTTCCTGATGATTTTCTACTTTTTTTAGGCGGGGTTGAAATTTGAGGTGGTTGGAGGGTTGTAAAATTGAAAAATCTGTGTTCGATCTGATCTGTGAAGGAACACCTAGTGGGATGAATATCTTTTTTAGGTCCATACGAGTATTGCTTTAGATCATTCTGCATTGTGTAACCTGGAAATGACCGAACTCAATGAACTTTCGACACAGCATTATTACCTTGGCGAGGATGGAAAACACGTATAGTTTTTAGAAATCGTGTCAGTGGTAGCACTGCAATATAATCAGAAAAATATCAAAACAGATCAAACTTCGTTTTTAAGCGGTTTAGGGGCCCGTATTTTGATTTTCTACTCTGTTTGGATGGAGGCAAAATTGAATTGGTTGGAGGGCGGGGACTTGTAAAACTGAAACATCTGTTGCATTGATAATAGGCTGTCCAGTGACCTGTGAAGGAGAGACCTAGCGGCATGACACAATTTTTGGGGGAGAGAGGGCTGGCGATGATTTGGTTGCAGTGGGATCTCACATTATAGCTTCATCCTATGGAAAAATAATAAACTGGTATGACCGTAATGCGTGGGAAGTACTGAGTCAAAAAACTTCACTTAACTTTTTTGGATATCTTGGTAATGAGAAGAAATACTCAAATAGAAACTAGAGTGTACTGAATACCAACGCACACAGGACAGTACGTGCATGATGCCTCAAACCACCCAACATTAACGAAGAATATTATTATTAATAATAATAATTATATATATTATATAAATTATATATAATAATTAATATTATTATATTATATATGTATATAATTAATATTATATATTAAAAAATATCTTTGAAAGGACGCATATCCCAAGAAGCTAGTATAAGCAAAAGTAGAAGGGAACGGTACCAAGCCAACAGAAATACAGGTCCTGAGGAGATTTTATCAGATGCAGTCATAAAAATAGAGCAAGAATGTAAAATTGAAATACGATTCTCAGGAATCACCATCACTATCCGAAATTTACTCACGAAAACAAAAGCAATGAATGAACAGAGACCACATGAAAACTAACTCCATCTATGAAGTGCGAAATGCCATATAACTGCGGCAAAGTATATATTAAGAAACGAAAATACCTCTAGGAGCGAGAATTATGAAGCACCGACTTAAGGGACTAAATAGAGTGCGGTAAGGTAAGAGGTAACGTAAGACGTAAGGTAATAAACCTGTGGAATCAGATGAGAGTGTTGCGTTACTTCTTACGTTACGACTATAAACACTCTCATCTGATTCCACAGGTTTATTTTCTTACGTCTTACGTTACCTCTTACCTTACCGCACTCTATTTCGTACTTAACAGCCAGCGAGCAGAGGCAGGAAGGTCCTAAATAGCAAATCACGCATGTAGAAAATCTAGTATTGGACAGAACAAATTTGGACACAAACGAGGAAGGCAGTGACCATCGGACGACCACTTCAGTAAGAACCGACGCTGCTGAACCAGAACACCACGGTGACCGGTCAGAACAAGCTTCGAAGAACAACATGTCGTCATCACACGGCGCCGGCCAATCAGAACAAGCCACTAAAACATTACACGTCAGCTGGATGAGAATAAATAGCAATGAAAGGACCATGTTCGACAGTTCACCTGAAGACGATCGAAGATAGTACGTCAATCGAAATGTACTAAAAAATTGTATAGACAATGGAAGTCCGAAACAGAACTTTCGAAATATATCACTTTCTTTATCATTTGTCCTATCTTGTCCACACCCAGGCACGTATTTCGGACCCCCCTAAACATTATATGTATAAGGTTATGCCGCTAAAAATCCAATCCGCAAGTTTTATTGCTGATTCCCACAAAATGGAAAGGTAGTAATCCTAATCTGGATCTCAAGACTAAATAAACGTTATACAATGCCACTAAATTTGTGATGAGACAGGTATTGGACAACTGGAATGGCGGTATAATTATTGGCGGAAGCAAAATATCCAACTTAAGATTTGCTGGCGATACAACCCTTATTGCCGCTTATCAGGAAGAACTGGTAGCTCTATTAAACATCTTAGAACAACAAAGTGCAGCATATGGTCTTGGTATTAACTACAACAAGACCAAGGCTATGATCAAAGACAGAGAGCATGATAATCATATGAAATAAAGTCAAGAGGCCGTTGTGAAGTACTTCAAAGTTTTGTGTACCTCGGTTCTTTGATCGACAACTCGGGTAGCTGTGAAAATGAAATTCGACGGCGCATTCAACAGGCACGTGTGGCCATGACAAAGTTTACTAAAATATGGCGTGACCATAACATCACTAAAGCTACCAAGATGTTGCTGGATCAGTCTCTTGTGTTCTTTATATTTTTGTATGCCTCGAAAACTTGGACTGTTAAAAAGGGAGATCGAGTTCGTACAGATGCTTCTGAAATGTGGACGTGATGGAGAATGCTGAGAGTTGCTTATACCGCCCATCGAACTAATGTTTCCATACTGGATGAGCTCGGTAACCCAAAGAGACTATCCTCCATTGTGTCGGCGAGAATGCTTACATTCTTCGGACATATTCGCAGAAGCGATAATTATGGAGGCACTTGTAGTTCAGGGTCACGCCCCGAGTAGGCGGCGCCGAGGCCGTTCCCCTACACGCTGGGTGGATACAACGAAACAGTTGTTCGATATGAGTATCAAGAGCGCCACTGAACTGACAGTAAACCGCGACCGATGGCGAGCTACTTCTTCTTCCTCCTTCTTTAGTTTAGGCGAATCGTCTGTTTCATTCCTTGATATCTATTTCTGCCTACGCTATTAGGTTGTCGCTCCATCGTTTTCGGGGACGTCCTGGACTTCTGTGATCTAATGGAGACTTGTCGCGTGCAATTCTAACTAGTCGTCTTTCGTCCATTCTACTTATGTGCTCGTTCCATTCCCTTTTTCTACCTTGTACCCGTTCATTGATGTTTTCTACCTTGCACTTTCTTCTTATGCCTTCACTTCGCTCTCAATAAAAAAGTGTTTTCCCAAATGGCGAGCTACAGTTCTTAAAACTATTGATAATATTCGTGTCGGCGATACTCTAGCTCCGACTTAATGCATTTTACGAGTTCACAACATGTCTGTTAAGACATTGTGACTATGATGATGAATGCCCCTAAAAATCTGCCCCCCCCCCCCCCTCCGCGACAAATAAGGTGGCAACCCCAATCTGGACCCCCTAAACTAAATCCTGAATTGGTGCCTGGCTACGCCACTGCCTCGATTACTAGTCGGATGCGCTTCTGGAAAATTAAATGAAATCCAGACAGTTTTGTCATCGGGAAGAGCGCAGAAAGAGGGTGACATTAAACTTACACCCCTCGATTCGATCTAGTCAATTTAGTATGGGAAATTTGAGGGCTGGATGGCTTTCCTGACGACGGGCCCTTGGGTGTGGTTGTCACCTTCTTAACAGGGGGATCAATATCGATGACGATTTAATAAAGTACTCGGTGTAAAGGGGGTTGTTGGGCTTTATATTCACGTAACCTATTCTCCAGATTCTTATCTATAACAACCCTTTGGTCTTCAGATTAGGTTATTATAAATAATAATGAACTTCATTGGCTGCAATAACATTTTGGACTGAAATTATCCCCTTAAGTCCTCATCCCGTGAAAGAAATGCGACCAGAGAACAATAATCATACAACTCGTACAAGTAATAAATTGTTTTACTAAGAGTGCAAAGCTTATACAGGGTGTTCATTTGAAAACTTTCCACCACGGATTTATCGAAAACCACTGATTATAAGAAACAACGGCGAGACACGTCAAAATACCTGTCAAGGGGGACAACTTTTTAACCAAAGACTACTTCACCCCCTTGTACCCTCTGACCCTCAGGGTCGCCCTCTTGAAAATTTTAAATGACAAGGCCGAAGCACAGCATAATAAACAACCAGCATAATATCTATAAGGGAAATGGTTCCCACAAAATTTGACCTTGGGAAAGTTTATGGATTATTTTACGGCTGTGAAGTTTGCGTAGAGATGCGAAAATGAAAATATCGATACCGGTACCAACTCGATATTTTCTAGCCAAATAGGTGCGTTTGGTTCGTACAGGGCATTTTGTGCAACTGATTACACCCCTCAATAATTATATAATTATTTTCGATACCGATACAAAAGTATCGATACCAGCTTGGAATGTTTCAAAAGGTATCGATGACAAAAATACTCGATATTAGTGCAGAAGTATCAAAGTACCGTTACCATCCCTACAAAAAATCATCCAAAAGTGGGGATGCGCGTGTAATTTCCGCCAACTTGAATTATTGTGCTGGTTGTTTATTATGCTGTGGCCGAAGTCCTTTATTTTGACATTTGATATTTTAAAATCGGTGGATTCGATTTCGAGAAAATTAGAAAAATATTTTTTTCATCTTAATTTGTTCAAATAGAAAACAAAAAACATACGAAAATATCACTTTTTACTGCATTAAGTGTTCGAAATGTTACGCGTTATTGCCCAAACAATTCTATAGGCAATGTTTTAGTTCCTGAGTTCCTGACGGACATTTGCAAAAACATGTTGTGGGATAACATTGCTGCTTTCGATGATGCGTTGAGAAAGGTCATCCAAAATTTCAGGTTGAGGACTGAAGATTTTAAATGGCCACATAGAAAAAAGTCTGATGGCGTGAAATCAGGAGAACTAGCAGGCCATTCCATAAGCACTTTTCGCCCTATCCATTTATCTGGAAACACCTAGCCACTGCCGAACCGGTAGAACATAGTGAGAACGTGTCTTGCTGGAAATAGATGTCAGCCTCATCAAGTATAGAGTTTCCATTCTCTTCGATTTGGTTTTTAGCGGTTTCAGTGACAAGCGCATTGATGCATGGCCGACTCTGCACTAGGCCGGAGCCTTAGATGTGGCAACGTGGCTTAGCTGTCAAGTAGTGGGCCTATAGTTTCAGAATAATTATTACATTTTATATGTATTAGAGTTCATCTCGGTTAATAAATTAAGAAAAATACTTTTTAGAACTACTACTACTAATACCACTTGCATCTGATGTCTGGTTCATCGTAGTCAAACACTACAAAATAAAAATAAACGCAACCTGTTTCCTGCTGCCACTTCCACTTCCACTTAAATGAACAGTCAATTTACTTTGCAAATTGTCACTTGAGCTAGAAAAATTCACTATTAGGTCACTGTGAAGCCATTCTTGCTGTGCTTGATTCCCTTTCACCATCAAATCTTTTCGTAGGTATGCCCAGATGCATGCCCAGATGAGTTCTATTAACTGTATTTTTCTGTGATATTTGGGAGATCCAGAAATCGTTGTAGGTACCACATTGTGCTTTAAAATACGTCTTATCCTTTGAAATTTTTGTAAAGTATTGTCTTTATTCTTATAAATATAACCAGCCCATACGAGGAATACCGTTCACCCACTTCAGTTTATGTCATTTATTGGAAGCACAATTGCTAGTGAACACTCAATTTACTTTGTAAATTGTCACTTGAGCTAGAAAAATTCACTATTAGGTCATTGTGAAGCCATTTTTGCTGGTCTTGATTCCCTTTCACTATCAAATCTTTTCGTAGGTATGCCCAGATGCATGCCCAGATGAGTTCTATTAACTGTATTTTTCTGTGATATTTGGGAGGTCCAGAAAACATTGTAGGTACCTACCACATTGTGCTTTAAAATGGGTCTTATCCTTTGAAATATTTGTAAATTATTGTCTTTATTCTTATAAATATAACCAGCCCTTACGAGGAATACCGTTCACCCACTTCTGTTTATGTCCTTTATTGGAAGCACAATTGCTAGTGCAACCTGATACTACACACTTTGCAGGCATGTTTTTATCTTTATAGTTTCGTTTGTGCAGGTAAATGATTAAAAACACGTTAAAAATCACCTTCCAATCTTATCGTTTACTCTGGAAGAATTACACTAATGACACAAGTTCGGCCCCCGATTCAGTGTTGCCATATTTCAATGCTCCGGCCTAGTGAGTAAAGTCGGCCATGATTGATGGTATTTTCCAACATACTCAAATAAATTTCTCCATTTAAATTTCCATTAATAATCAATGACCCAATCATTTATTAGACATTAGTTTATTGGGGGTACTGAGTATACCCTTCTAAAAAAGAATGAGGATTTTCATTGCTCCAATACCTGCAGTTATGCTTATCAACAAATCCAGTTAGATAAAGTGTGCCTTCATCAGTGAGGCAGTTATGGTATTACCATTAATCGTTGTTCACAAAACTCAACTCGCCGATCGAAATTGTCTTCGGTTAACTCTTACACTTTTTTTATTTTGAATGGATAAAATTTATGGAGCTTACTAACTGCGTGTATAGAGACAAATCAAATGACAGTCGGATCCACAATTTTGCAAAACTTTCCGTTTTTTATTTACAACGGATCCAGTCCAAAATATACCTATGCCGAGTTATCTTCCCCGGATGTCTGGCGTTAAACGGAACTACAGTTTGCTGTGATAAGAACGTTGAAATTATATTTAAATATACATTCCTTAAAACAATACTACTATGGAGATATTGAATCAAGGTTATTATATCGAATGCAATTTTGGGGAGCTTCTGCTCACTGTGAGAAAGTTCTTTTGAAACAAAAAATGATAATTCGTAACATGTTAGGGGCGAAATGTATAGCATAATGTAAACCGCTGTTTAAAAAACTAAACATTTTAACCGTCATTAACCGATATGTTTTAGGAGTGGCATGTCTTGTACATCGAAACAAGCACCTTTACATTAATCCCAGTGAGCATAAGTATAGTACCAGACAGAAACAATTAATTCTACCCAAACATAACTTAAAATGAAAGAGCGATGGTCCTACCATAATGGGAATTAAAGTTTATAACCACTTAAAGAACGCGCATCTTAAAACCAAAAACCAGAAGCAATTTAGAAGAGACTTGAAATACTTACTGACTGAAAATCCCTTTTATTCCTTAAAAGAATTTTTTAATTCACAAATTTGAATGTGATATTGTAATATTATCTATTTTTTAATGTTGTGCTCGTTTATTTATTTGTCTTATTCTTTACTTGTATTTTGACTTGTCCTATATCTATGGATTTAGATCTTTGGATGAAAATATACTATACTATTTTGGGCACCATAAATTGGAGTTATTTTCACTGTTTTTGCAACTGTCCGTCAGGAACTTGAACATCGGCTGTATCATTGTTTGGTCTATAACGGGCAACATTTTGAACACTTATTGCAATAAAAGTGGTATTTTCGTGTGTTTTTCTTTCCTATCTGAACAAATTATGATACATAAAGATTTTCCCAATTTTCTCGAAAACGAATCTACCGATCTTAAAAAAATCAAACGTCAAAGTAAATGACTTCGACATACATTTGAAACGAGATAAGCATTAGTCGATGTCCTTGTCTTTTAACATTTTTAAGGGGATGATACTGGGGGGCAGAGGGTACAAGTGGGGAAAGCAGTTTTTGGTAAAAAAAGTTGCCCTCCTTGACATATATTTTGACGTTCTTTGGCGTTTTTTCTTTAAATCAGCGGTTTTCGATAAATCCGTGGTGCGGGAAGTTTTCAAATAAAGGCCCTATACCTCGCCGCTTGCTTCTATAGATAGATAGATAGATTTTATTTGTCCTCAATGATCACAGTTGATATAGGATATGTCAATATTCTTATACTAAAATAAACAAAGAAGCAACCAACAGTTACATGTAACAGTCACCATAAACGCTTTTAATTAAATATATACACATTCATGTTCTCAAGTACCTACTTGTAGTGTTAGAGTTCTATAAAAAAAACACACATACACAAAAGACAAAAGAAAAAAAGTGAAAAGCAGGTACTACGATAATACGATCAGTTTAAAAACACATACATAAAGCTACGTATACAGATAAAAATATAAATGACACAGCTAAAAAACATGATTCGACAATATCAGTTTGAACATCTGAAAGATATTCATCTATAGAATAATAGACCTTCTGTTTTAGGAGTAACTTTAACCTATTTTTGAAACGCTTCGATGGCAGAGCCTTGAACATACCTGGTAATTTATTGAATAGTTTTATAGCCATCAGTTTCGGGCTGTTTTCGGTTTTAGACAACCTGTGCTTAGGAATCTGGATAATGAGCGAATTTCTAGTCGCGTATGTTTGGTGATCATTTAGTTTAGGGAATTCTTGCAGATTTTCCTTCGCGTAAACTAGTAAATCTAGTAAATAAATACAAGGCAATGATAATATACCCAGTTCCCTAAACGAATCTCGGCAGTTGGTCCTTCTGCTAATACCTGTTATCAAACGTACCACCCGTTTTTGCATAATAAAAACCCTATGAGCATCTGTGGATCCACCTCGCCGCTCTATATTTGTACCCTAAAATAGGTTTGTTGAGCGATTAAACTGTTTAGTGCTGCTGTCATCTAATGTAGCTTTAAAAATAACAGTCAGGGAATGTTTGCCTCAAAAGTTCCAAAAGAGACTGGTCTGGACGTTCTACGTGAACGCAAAGCATGGATGACAAACCAACTCACACGAAATTTATGAAAAAATGACGGCAACAGTATTTATTTTATTTATTGTTCTGTAAACTACCTTACTCTCTGATAAAATAAAAGTGCTTCTAGAATTTACTGAGTAAACACCGCCGGTACCAAGGCACCATACCGGTCCTCTGAAAAATATTTATTAAGTGGTTTCCAACTCGCATGGTAATTTTGAATTTCGGTCTCAATGAATCCTGCGGCAAAAAAAACATAGAAAAGGTGTATTTCCCTCACCAAAAGGCGTAGGAAGTACTGTAACATTAAGAAATCGAATATCGAAGAAGGGTGGCTGACCTATCCCTGTTCTACAGATTCTATCATGGAAGATGTGCGAGCGAGCTCTCCTAGAGAATAACACCAAAGGCTGTCAGAATGAGGAAGACTAGAGAGGCTCTGCTAGCTCATCCTTACCAGGTCGAGGTCTCTACTCTGCGAGCCAGTTTCCTCCAGCATTCCTTCTTTTGGAGAACTTCGACGCTGTGGAATGAGCTACCGGGGAATTTGTTTCCCGACGGCTACAACCTGCAGCGTTTCAAATTTAACGTGCATCGACATGTATCCTCTCGCTGCGTTTCTGCAGCGCCATAGGCTTTCAGCCTTTGCAGGAAGTTGGCCATAAAAGAAAAACATCTGGCGTTTTACTGCTGAACTAGAGATAATAAAGAGTGAAAAAATACTGAAACTTCGTTTTCGGTATTTCGAAGATCGCTGAATATTTTGCAAAATTTTTGGATACAGTGTAAAACTAAGGGGAAAGCAAGTAACGTTGTGTCTTACTTCAAAACATTTCTTTATCCGTAATCGACCTTATGATTGTTCTGATTGTGTCCGTTAAACACTGATATTTAAAAAATTCTTTTCTAACAAACATTAAATCAAAGCCTACTTGTGTCAGGGCGAGAAAATTTTATACAGGGTGATCCATAACTACGTGGTAATGTAAACATATATTTTTTTAATGAGATGTCCTATATATTATCCCATTTTTAGATTCTAGATTTATATTTATTTATATCCAAATCGCTGCCAAAAGAACATACTGTATATGAAAAAGCAGTGAATCAAAAATTATTATTTTTTACATGAAAAGATTAAAAATATCCTCTAGTTTTAAAATCGGCTAAAGAAAAGCCCGCGACGTATATTCGTATACAGGGTGATGTATAGAATGCAAAATCCAGATTTTCTCTTTTTTCTAAATGTAACCCCCAGTATTTTATGATACCAAAGAATAATTGCTTTTAATATGCTCTTTCATCTTTGTATAGCACTTGTTGTACCTACGTCCATCAGTTTCCGAGATATTTCTATTTTTCGGTAAATTTAAAATACAGCTTCTATTTGTGTACTGCAATTTATTTATTTTTAGAAAGTACTATCGAATTGGTTTTTTATTTAACGAACAACTAAAGTATAAAGTCATGATAGTATTTGATGAAGTCAAAATCCTGAATCATCGAGATAATAATAAAGTCAAGTATGCTGAGGAAACAATTTTGTAGGCGTGATGCATAATTATCAGGTATGCTTTGAATAATTGACACTATTGGCAGTTTTCATAACCTGCTCAATAATTCCGTACTGTGTGAAAAACGAGCTTTAAAAATTAATCGCTTTTTAATCACAATACGTCCATTTGACAGCGATTTGGATGTAAAAATGGTCATAACTTTTGAAATAACCTATATAATGTATCAATACCTTATATTGGAAGAACGAAAATCATTAGTAGAATTTGAATATGGAATACTATATAGGGTGTCGCTTTAAAAAAAAATGTATGTTTGCATCACCACGTAGTAATGGATAACCCCGTATAAATCTAAATATTTTCTGAGCAAGGAGCATATCCGTGGTTACAACTTTTTTCGCTATCTCCTGCAGTAGTGCAGTTATCGACCGAGCGGGTACTAAAAACTCACCCTGTATATTGATTGATTGATTCTAGCCTAGGAAGGGATTACAGCTGCAGTTAAAATACCAGTGACAGTTTATTTTTGTACAAACAAAAGCATGACATTATAAGAAAAAAAACCAGACCGAAGCCGAAATTCGGTTTCGGTTTCGGCCATGTTGTAAACATGTTTGAGTACATGACGATGATGCTGCACCATCTGTTTTTGGTCAACAAATCGTATACCAGCTGAAACCGTTGTAATCGCATCCCGCTTCTGATGCGGTGTCCTCCTCAATCCGATCTGTTCCTCCACGTTGGCCTCGGTTGAACGCGAATAAGATTTAAACCCGTATAATGAGACTGAAATCGAATTAGTCGCTGCACACAGGGTGTTTGTTATTCAATTTGCCGTTCCATTTTCCGTGGGACTGCTTCGTAAATAACGTTAGCATTGCGCTCGGGTTTCGCAACCAGTGGCGCATCTAAGTCAGACCTTTCATCATAATCAGCGTTTAAAGGCAATGCTTTTGGTGCTGCACATTATTTGCTTCAAAGCAGCGATCTAACAGAAATGACTACTCCGAGGGCAAACATCTGATGAGTCGTGGTCTTCACTTCAGCTTTTAGGCACTTTGCCGAAAAGCTGAATCCTATTTTCGTGCATTTTTTCAACATATTCTTTCCATTTAGTTTTATTTCCTTTCATTTTTTCGTTTATATTGAAGATGCTCAATTCCACTCGTATGTCTGTGTTTCTTAATATATCTAATTTTGTGGAACCTTTCACCTTTCACTCTTCTTAGAAATTTCATTTCTTGTGTTTGTATCCTATTTTCTCCTTTTTTCGTTGTTGCCCATGTTTCGCTACCGTATAAGAGGGTTGAAACAGCTATCGTCTTATAAAATTTGACTTTGCTGTCTTTTCTTGTTTTATTTTTTAATGTTCTACTGATAGTTCCGCAAATATTTGTGACTTTATTAAGCTTTTCCTCTATATCGTTACTTCTGTCATAAGATATATCGCAAATCGCAGCCTAAGAATTCGAAGTGTTTTAACTGTTCCAGTATTTAATCGTTTACGACAATCTGTCACGCAATGAGTAATTTTGAATTACCGCACTGCGGACAACCCCGTAGGTGGCGCTCGTGAAGTGAGCAACACCTACGGATATCGCGGGTTCTACCTGTTGAATGGGCTTTGTTCTGCGAAAGAATTGATTTGTGTTGTTTGCGACGTTCTTAGGTTGTTGTTCTGTGTCACTTGCCAAGAAAGTAGGGTTAGCGGGTGTCCAACACAAAAACAAAATATTCAAAGGTCAAAATAATATGCTATATTACCGGAATTTAGGCGAGATGAGAATGATTATGAATTATATGATTTGTTACCATCGAGGGTTCACACCTACCTATATCGTAAAGATCACTACAGTTCGTTCCTGGTCTCTAATCCTTATAAAGGCTTATCATAAACATAACACCAAAGCCCTTACTGAAGAGCGTTTACAGCGCATTACCTCTAAAACATCCAGAGTGGACTACGATACTAGAGATGGGGCCCATCTAACGCATGGAACAACCTAAACATTGCTAACTACCAGGTAAATGAAACGCTTAAATAATTCTTATACTTAAATCTTAACTATATGTCTGTTTCAGACAGTCCTGAGGGCGAGTAGTCTGATCAATAGAACTTATGGACTAATGTCACCTGGATTCCACTAGTACTCCTTGGAGTCCATCAGGCTTAGAACGGTGAGTGATGGTTGGTGCGAAGCATGCACTAGGGTGCGAAGCATGAACTAGGGTGTGAGGGGTTTCATGCAAGCTGGGGGATGACTGGCATGCAATATGGTAGCAAGCAGGGTATGATGCTGGTGTAGCCTCTAGACGGCAAGCTCTGCGATGAGGTAAGAAGCCATGCAGCGTATCAAGCAGAGGTAGAATTAAGTGTATGAAATAAAAAGGCCTGCAGACAATAAACATGTATAAGCCGCCAGAATATTAGTAAGAGTAGTAGTGTATAGAGAAGAATAAAAGGCGTTAAGCCTGTTATAAAGCATGGTGTATAGAGGTTATATACTGACCTTGGATGTGAGGTGGCCTTAAAGAATTTCCTTTGTGTAAAGAACTCAGCAGATTTCAGAATCCCAAAATTTGGTTGCCAACAGGCTAATAACCTACAAGTTCTTACACAGTTGGTTAATTTGTCCAGAAATAAATCCGCAAAATGCGTTAAACCAGCTTCCAGAAAAATTCCAACAAGGAGAAGAAAAAACCCTCCTTTTTCTACAATTGGCGGAAATCTATCAGTCATCAGTCATAATTGACTGCTGTCAACACTGTCGAACAAGACAGATCGACAGGTGTCTGCCAAGGTAAATCCAACCTTACTTTCAACCAGGTTGAAAATGTAAACAAAACATATCATCTAAGGTATGATATAAATAAGGGGATGCCATGTAAAATATGATGTAAATCTACCATCATTAAGACCAAGACAACTTCTAATGAACTTTTCTGTTTCAGGGAATGCAGGAAGGACTCTGCGACTACAGCGAAGATGTTCTACAGGTGTCACCGAAACATACTTATAACTTATTCCTAAGAACTATTTTATAGATGGTAACCTATTACATATGAGTTACAGATTTACAGACTACTAAATCATATTGTCCTTATGAACGATGAAGACCCTAAATTTCATTCAGAGCTATAATATCTGGAATCATAAGGTCAGTAACCTAATATTACATACCCAATATCATTTCCAAACATACTGTAAGTGTGAACCTTCGAGAGTGTAACATATTAAAAGATTCAGTATAAAAAATTTCATCTAAAAATTGGAAAAATGCTATAAAAGTGTAACAGAGTGTAACAACACCCTCCTTTCCAGGGAAGAGTTTTTATCTCTGTGAGAAAAACTCTCTATCAAAAATTACTAAACTAAATGAGGAAACTATACCAAAAAAAATTTAAACTAATCTGCTGTCATTGGGTCATCAGGGGGATGAGCCTTAAGATCATGAGCAGACCATATACCTTTGGTTCGCCCTTGATCGTCGGTAAGTTCGTATGTCCAGGGGGAGACAATTCTGGTAATTTTGTATGGACCATCATACTTCAGACACAGCTTGGACGTGCGACCTTTAGCTGCATCAGACAGGAGGTAGTTCCTCTTCCAGACCTGTTGGTCCAGTTGGAAAACATCCGGTCTGTGACGCAGGTTATAGCGACGTCGACTCCTCTCATAGGCTTGGCGGAGGCAAACTTGGACATCCTTGAATACAACTTGTAAAGCATTATGGCGCTTTAGCGGATCAAAATCTGAAGCGTTTAGCTGGCGTTGGTCGTCTCCATGAAAGAGAACTTCTCTCCCAAAAATGATGAAGTTCGGGGTTAGATCAATCGACTCGTGCTTGGACGATCGCATTGCTGCACCAACCTGGGGTAATAGCTTAGCCCAGTCACGATTTTTGTCGTGAACATACGCGGTGAGCGCTGTTTTCAATACTCTGTGGCATCGTTCAACCGCGTTAGCTTGGGGGTGGTAGTTAGCTGTAAAAGAATGCTTAATGTGATATTTGTCCATGAGTCGTGAAAAGATCTTGTTCTTGAACTCCTTACCATTATCGGTAAGAGTTTTCGCAGGAACTCCAAATATCATGAAGACATGTTCTTCCAAAGTTCTGGAAATACATTCTGCTGTGGCTCTACGAAGAGGATAGAATAGCACAAACTTCGAGAATCCATCTAGCACAGATAGAATATAACAATATCCGTGGCTCGAACGTGGCAAAGGTCCGACAGTGTCAATATACGACATCTGCCAGGGCCTAGATAATGTGGGAGAAGCACTCAGCAATTGACCGATAGGAGGCTTTTGTTCCGGTTTCGTCTGAAGACATACCGAACACCGGTTTACATACCTAGAAACATCGGCGAGTGACTTGGGCCAGTAATATTTTTCGGCAATTCGAGCATGGGTCTTGTATATTCCCAAATGCCCACATGTTGGAGGATCATGGTTGGATTTTATAATCTCCATCCTATGCTCCTTAGGAATGACTTCCAGCCACATCTCTTGATCGTCAAAGAGATCTGGGTAACGACGATTTGAACGTTTGAACAGCTTCGATCCTTCAAGTCTCCACAATGGGTAAAGTACAGGATTCTGTTGTACTTTATCTACCATTGCCAGATACCACCTATCTGATGTATTCGCACCTACATCGGGAGTAGTCGTTCGTTCATCAACAAGATCAACCATAGGCACCGCTCTAGAAAGTGCATCTGGGACCATATGGTTCTTTCCTTTCCGGTGAACAACGTCAAAGCTATACTGCTGCAGACGAACCGCCCACCTTGCGATTCGACCTACAGGGTCTTTTATATTATTTAGCCATTTTAAGCTGTAGTGGTCCGTCACTACAACAAAATGAGTGCCTTCGACATATGGTCGGAACTTTTCGATGGCATGAAGTACGGAAAGAGCTTCCTTTTCTGTCGTAGAATACCGTCTTTCATTTTTATTCAATGATCGACTTAAATATGCTATCACCACTTCATTTCCTTCATCATCAAGTTGAGTTAAACAGGCTCCTAACCCATAATTGCTGGCATCGCACTGGATGATGAAAGGCTTGGTGAAATCAGGGCGACTGAGAACAGGAGCAGAAACAAGCCGTTCCTTGAGTTGAAGGAAGGCATTTTCGCAGTCCATGGTCCATTCAAATTTTTGATTCTTTCGAAGCAGATTGCACAAAGGGGCTGTCAGAGTCGAGTACTCCGGCACAAACTTACGATAGTAAGAAGTGAGCCCTATAAATTGACGTACTTCTTTGACCGTCTTTGGAGGCTGAATATCGAGGATCGCCTTGATTTTTTCTGGATCTACGGTCAGTCCCGCGGGTCCTACCATGTATCCAAGATAACGCAATTCGGGCTTACAAAAAAGGCACTTCTCTTTGTTCAGAGTGAGTCCAGCACTAACCAACCGATCAAGTACCTTAGACAGAATTTCTAAGTGCTTTTCATAGGTCGATGTACATATGATGATGTCGTCTAAGTACACAAATACATTGTCAGCTAGATCCATTCCTAGGACCGTGTCAATAAACCGTTGCCAAGTGGCTGGGGCATTGTGGAGGCCCATATGCATACGTGTGAACTGGTAAAGACCTCGACCAGGGATGACAAAAGCTGTTAAGGGTTTTGACTCTTCCGATAAGGGAATTTGGAAGTAGGCTGACTTAATGTCTAAGGTAGTGAGAAAATGTGCGTCTCTTAGTTTATCCAAAATGGCGTTGACAAGAGGTAAGGGATATGCGTCTCTTGTGGTGACTTGATTCAGCTTCCTGAAATCTACCACAAATCGATACTTATTCTCGCCTTGTTTAATGAGAATAATAGGAGACGACCAGGGAGAGTTTGATGGTTCAACGACACCATCAGCAAGTAACTTGTCAAGCTCTTCATTAACTTGGCGCTGCAAAACCGGAGAAAGCGGATAATACCTTTGGCGTATAGGCTGTGACTCGGTTTTGATAACATGCTGCACTCGATCCGTACAACCTAACTTGGTTCCCATACGATCAAAAGCCTTGTCCACCACTGCAAACAACTGACTTCTCTGTTCTTCAGTTAAATGATCTAAATCTGAAATCCCCATAATATGGACATCATCAACCTGAGGTACCCGAAAAGACCAAACGTCTGAAAAGAGATCTGGAACAATTTTCCAACGTTTCCAGAAATCTACTCCTAAGATTAACTTATGAGGTAGAGAGGGGATAACTAAAATTTCCATAACTTTAACCTTATCTAATAACTGCACTGGAACACATATTGAACCTAAAACTATACAAGGTTGACCATTAGCCACAAAACAAGATTCTACACGAGAAGCTCCTAGCTTACACACATGCTTCAATAGATTCCATCCTGGACCCCCTAAAATAGTACGGTTGGCCCCAGAATCTAATAAGGATAAAATGCTTACACCGAAAATCTGAATTTGGAGATAAGGTCGTTCGTCTCCCTTCGCATGAGCGATTACGTAGTCGAGTATGGCTGTTTGCGGAGGCGCTTCCAGACTACAGCCTACGTCCGGCTCCTTTGTCCATTTTTTTGACAATTTGGACAACGGGGATACGTTACATCCTCTTTTCCGCACTTGAAGCAGAATTTTCTTCGAGGCTCCGGGCATCTTTTAAACTTATGCTCTCGAGAACCACAATTCCAACACTGAGACCCAGTTGTTACAGCTTCAACATGTGTCGAAGAGACAGGCGGGGAAGGAGGTATAGAAGAAACCATCGCCTTGGTATTTGCATGAAAGTGCACTCCATCAGGCTTTCGATATCGAAGCTCTGGCTCTACAAGACCTCGAATGTTTGTTGGAGGAGGCTGATACTTTTGGGCTCTTAGTTGAGCTTCCTCTATGGACCTAGCTACATCCATCAGCTGTGAAACAGTAGTACAAGGATGTAGAGCTAGTTGAGTCTGTATATAGGGTAAAAAGTTACGCTGGATGATGCTGATCATCTGAAGTTCATCCACAGGTTGAGACAACTTGCGAAACAGGCTCTTCATCACCACCACAAAATTAACGACGCTCTCCTGCGCTCCTTGCGTCCTATGACGAATTTCGTCCCATAAGGAGTATTCGTAATCAAAGGGCTGAAATGTGCGCCTTAGTTGCGTACACAGTTCGTCCCACGAGGAAAAACTACAAGTTCTGTACCAGAGCAAGGCTTCTTGCGTAAAAAGCTCAGCAGCTGACTGCAACAAACGTTCCTTGGAAACCCCTCTGGAAACCCTTAGTTCCTCTATCCTTTCAAGAAACTCTGTGACACTACCACGACCACTAAAACGAACATTCCATCTGAAAATGTCTGGGTTACATTTTGAAATGCAGGAATAGGCTGACGGTGCAGTTGCGGAAGTATGATAGGGAGAGTTATGCTCTTTGGGTAGAACGACGGTGCTATTAGCAACAGGATTGGCAACTTGTCCATCGCCAACCGACTGAGGATATGACGGATGAACATATACACGAGGAAGCAGATTACTCGAATTCTCTCTTTCCCTTTGAGTGTGTCGGAGGAAACCTGCATTACCCTCTGACTCGGAGGAATAAGCAGCCTGTGACATGTAATCAGGCCACTTTACCTGTCGTCCTTGAGTAGCCACCAACGTGCCTTTCTCTTTCGCGTTCTCCTTAGTTCCTAAATCCAAATCCCTAAACCCTTTCCTACACTCATCAATTGAAGCTGGAATATCCACCAGATCAAATGACACCGCATTTTGTTGTTCTACCTGATGCACAACCTCTGGTAATAGTTCAATAGGTGCGTCCAATAAGGATGCGTGTTCTTGCTCGTGAGTCTGAGACCTTTCAGCATCTATTTCTACCGTGTCCTGATAAACCAATTTGAGTTCACCCATGAGCTCTGTTGCGTGTGATACCATCGAAGACCTACGTGCTTCTAAGTCTGGAGTGACCTCTAATCGTGATAACCTTTCCAAAACGTGAATTAAGCGACTCGAAATCCTTCGAAATTCATTGTCTCGGTTATCGCGATCAAAATGAGCAATAGACCTCTTAAGATCATCAAGCTTGCTCTCACAAATCTGTAATTCCGGACCTGGAGGAAAAGTACATGTCCTTGGGGGTTGAGCTATATTTAAACGCTCTGCTCTAACTGCATCGTAGAGTAAGGTTCTTTTAACACCTACAGTGTTTCCTATGGGAAGTCCCCTAATCTGTAATTCATATGTGAGCTCGTCACCTAGCAATCTGTTAACTTCCATATTGAAACAATGTATACAAACCCCACCCCTTCCTATAAGGAAAAAGAAAACAGCGAAAAATCACCAATAAAATCAAGCAATATCTCGCACAAATGCGGAAGCGTATGGCTACTCTGTAAAAAAATGTAATATTCCTGTAAATAAAGCGTATATATACATATATGTATGCCACTGTCTTATTTCTTGCAACCCTAATCACTTTGAAATACCAAGAGTGTATGGACACCTTTAATAACTCAAAAGTCACAAATGCATAGCACAACGAATCTGTTGGGTGGTAGATTTATGTTGAAACATCTAACAAACTGTAAAAAAAAATGGTCGCCAATTTTTTCCTACCCTTCAACAAATAAAAAAACCGGATGTCAGATACCTCCTACCCCTAAACAAATAAAATCGTTGGGCGCTACTTTTTTGCTACCCATCAACAAATAAATACGTTGGGCGCCACTTTTTTGCTACCCATCAACAAATAAACACGTTGGGCGCCACTTTTTTGTCACGCAAAGAGTAATTTTGAATTACCGCACTGCGGACAACCCCGTGGGTGGCGCTCGTGAAGTGAGCAACACCTACGGATATCGCGGGTTCTACCTGTTGAATGGGCTTTGTTCTGCGAAAGAATTGATTTGTGTTGTTTGCGACGTTCTTAGGTTGTTGTTCTGTGTCACTTGCCAAGAAAGTAGGGTTAGCGGGTGTCCAACACAAAAACAAAATATTCAAAGGTCAAAATAATATGCTATATTACCGGAATTTAGGCGAGATGAGAATGATTATGAATTATATGATTTGTTACCATCGAGGGTTCACACCTACCTATATCGTAAAGATCACTACAGTTCGTTCCTGGTCTCTAATCCTTATAAAGGCTTATCATAAACATAACACCAAAGCCCTTACTGAAGAGCGTTTACAGCGCATTACCTCTAAAACATCCAGAGTGGACTACGATACTAGAGATGGGGCCCATCTAACGCATGGAACAACCTAAACATTGCTAACTACCAGGTAAATGAAACGCTTAAATAATTCTTATACTTAAATCTTAACTATATGTCTGTTTCAGACAGTCCTGAGGGCGAGTAGTCTGATCAATAGAACTTATGGACTAATGTCACCTGGATTCCACTAGTACTCCTTGGAGTCCATCAGGCTTAGAACGGTGAGTGATGGTTGGTGCGAAGCATGCACTAGGGTGCGAAGCATGAACTAGGGTGTGAGGGGTTTCATGCAAGCTGGGGGATGACTGGCATGCAATATGGTAGCAAGCAGGGTATGATGCTGGTGTAGCCTCTAGACGGCAAGCTCTGCGATGAGGTAAGAAGCCATGCAGCGTATCAAGCAGAGGTAGAATTAAGTGTATGAAATAAAAAGGCCTGCAGACAATAAACATGTATAAGCCGCCAGAATATTAGTAAGAGTAGTAGTGTATAGAGAAGAATAAAAGGCGTTAAGCCTGTTATAAAGCATGGTGTATAGAGGTTATATACTGACCTTGGATGTGAGGTGGCCTTAAAGAATTTCCTTTGTGTAAAGAACTCAGCAGATTTCAGAATCCCAAAATTTGGTTGCCAACAGGCTAATAACCTACAAGTTCTTACACAGTTGGTTAATTTGTCCAGAAATAAATCCGCAAAATGCGTTAAACCAGCTTCCAGAAAAATTCCAACAAGGAGAAGAAAAAACCCTCCTTTTTCTACAATTGGCGGAAATCTATCAGTCATCAGTCATAATTGACTGCTGTCAACACTGTCGAACAAGACCTTAGATAAGGAAAGAGAGGGGATACCGCACGCCCATTTGATGCTATATGGATTAGCTGATACCGAAAATGAATAGCTGTCAAAATGCTGGTGGAAAACTGACGGTAGTGTCAAGGTGGTGTTTTTTGCGATATTTAACGTTTTTAAGACCAATAATTGTGAAATATTGTGGTGAGCGTAATGGTGGGGTGTGCAGCTTACCGTTGTAAAAGCCACAGCAGCAGGAAGGAGCCAGGAATCACTTTTCACAGGTAAATTTATGATCTTATTTTTTTGGTGTATCCGAAATTCATGCAAATATCTCGATATCTAGTTCAAAGATATATGTGTATCCGAAATATAATTTGGAATGTACCACTAACATGCGAATCATAATGTTTTTGAGCACGTAAAGTCTAAAAATTATGTTTTTAAGGGATTTTTTGGTTCAAATACAATCAGTTTTCCAGTGGCGTATCTATTATAGCTTACATTTTGAATAGAAATATTATGACTTTGCATTGTAATATATAATATACCAATACCCTTATACAAGGTGTGCATTTCAAGGGTGGCCTTTATTTGTAGTTGTATGAATAATAAAATTAATTTTCTTTCTTCCTCGACAGGTTTCCTAAAGATCTTCCTAGACATGATTTATGGATCAAAAATATGAGGATCGAAGGTTGGAAGCCTACAAGCAACGATAGGCTTTGTTCTAAGCATTTTGAACAGAATTTCCTTCATCAAACAAATCAAAAAGTATATCTTCTGAAAGGAGCAGTCCCCACCATATTTGACGAGCTTCCGGAATACTTACGTCCAAAAATTGTAAGTTATAATTCCTAGCTTACATTGTCTACGCTTAATCAATATTAAAATAATAAACATTCTAGGATTATGATAGATGGATAGATGGATAGATGAATAGATGGATAGATGGATAGATGGATAGATGGATAGATGGATAGATGGATAGATGGATAGATGGATAGATGGATAGATGGATAGTTGGATAGATGGATAGATGGATAGATAGATAGATCGATATACTTTATAGTCTAAGAATTTACAAGATTCTTATTGACAAAGCTATATAATAACAAACAAAACTTTTGGGATATTCACTAAAACCTGTGAGGAGGAAGTTTGTTATAAATCTTCACTCCATTGTATATAATTGGATCATTAATGAGTTATGATTTGGGTGTGATATTAATTTAAAATAATTCTTATGCCTTATGCCTATATTCTATATTTATGGTCTCAAATTTGGTTTTATATTTGAGTATTAGTGATGACGTTTCCAAAATAAACAGTGCAATAAAGTAAGGAGAAATACGATTACGAATGGCTGAATAACCATTTAAAAATTGATAGCTATGAAAATCAAAAGGCAGCTAACCTCAAAAATGTAATAATTTCTTGTGTTACAGTTACATTATTAAACAACTATATTTAGGTGTGTTTACTCGATACGAAATCAAAACAAAATGTTACTGTCACTTTTCCTATAAGATTCAGTCACTCATTCACATCTACTTAAATCATAAATTAATTTGTTCTGTCTTTCTTTCGGAAATAATGTTTCAAACATTGTCTAATATACAGCTCTGTTATTTTAGGCAAAAGAAAGAAAAAGACCCCGTGAACGTGATGTTCATCCAGAACCATCGCCATCAACCTCAGCTCTGGCTGCACAGGACGACTCTCCCCGGAAAAAGAAACTTAGAAGAGAACTGCTGCTGCAAAAAGATAAGAATAAGGAAAAAACGAAAAAAATCCGTGCCCTTGGTCAATCACTGAAAAGAGCACACAAAAAAGTAGCCTCTTTAAAAATAATTGCTGAGGAATTAGAGCGACAAAATTTACTATCTCAAGAAAATTTAGTTTTAGTTCAAAATATGAGCAAGGTTAACATAGAAATATTGAACAGAAAAATGGGGAGAAATGTTCAATATTCACCTGAACTTAGGAAATTTGCCCTGACATTAAATTTTTTTTCACCAAAGGCATACAACTATGTGAGAGATGTTTTTGACACTTGTCTCCCGCATAGCAAAACTATTGCTAAATGGTTTCAGAATGTGGATGCTGAGCCTGGTTTTACCAAGGAATCAATAAATACCTTAAGAAATAAGGTTCAATCATCTGACAGACCAATAATTTGTTCATTAATTATCGATGAAATAGCCATACGGAAACATTTAGAATGGGATGGAAAAAAATTCCATGGTTATGTGAACTGTGGTACAAATTTAAACGATGACTCTAATGCTTTAGCCAAAGAAGCTTTTGTTATAATGTTGGTTTGCATCAATGGAACTTGGAAATTACCTGTCGGTTACTTTCTTACAGATTCTTTGAATGGCAGTCAAAACATTCAATTGTATCTCAATGCATCCATCTGATTGAAGATACGGGAGCCAAAGTTATGTCAATCACATTCGATGGTGCTCCATCTAATACCGCTATGTGTCATAACTTTGGATTCTTATTTAACATTTCAAATATACAGACAAGTTTCAGAGTTACAGATCACAATGTATATATTTTTTATGATCCATGTCATATGATAAAACTTGTTCGCAATGCATTTGGTGAAAAGAAAATCCTAATTGATTGTGATAACAATTTTATTCAATGGAAATACATAGCGCTTCTAGAGAAGCTGCAAACTAGCGAGGGCTTACATTTAGGGAATAAGTTACGTCGCGCTCATATTATTTTTTCAAACAAAAAATGAAGGTTCGGCTTGCAGTTCAGTTACTTAGTGCATCAGTAGCCGATGCTATTGAGTATTGCGAAAAAAAGCTGAATCTTGAGGATTTTAAAGGTAGTCAGGCAACAGTTAAATTTATTAGAATTGTAAATAGCATTTTCGATATTTTAAACAGCAGAACCCTAGTAGCACCAGGTTATAAAAAAGCATTATGTCAAAAAAATATAGATCGATCTGCGGAATTTATCAATAGTGCAATTTTTTATCTTTCAAAGTTGAAATTATCTAATAATGAGCAAGTAATCATGTCTAACAGAAAAACTGGGTTTATTGGATTAATAATTTCATTATCAAGTTCTTTAGGATTGTACAAAGAACTTGTTTCTGAGAGAAAAACATTACTGTACCTTCCGTTGTATAAGATTAGTCAAGATCATTTAGAATTATTCTTTTCGTCAATTAGATCAAGAGGTGGCTGGAATAATAACCCAACCGCTCGACAGTTTCTAGCTGCTTACAAAAGGCTTCTGGTTCGAGCAGAAATTAGAGAGGGCGGTATGGGTAACTGTATTCCATTAGATCAAATCCCTATTCTAAGTAGTTCTACAAAAAATGTAAGGTCTGAAGATGTAATTAATAGTAGTTTATCTAACCATAGTTTAATAGACATAAATGAGCCTTCTGATGATCTAGAAACTATTTGGAAGGATCATGACTACATCATGAATGCACCTGTGATAAGTGAATGTTCATCCCAAATTGTGCAATATATTGCTGGTTATGTTTCGCACCAATTACAAAAAACAATAAAATGTGAAACATGTGTCACAGCATTGATTGGTACTAGAGATCGGTTTCTCAATTCCCTAATTGAATTTAAAAGCCACGGCGGTCTGACTTACCCATCAAATGATGTTATCAAGATATGTTTGAAATCGGAACATTTTCTGAGAGTTAATGAAAATTGTATTCACACCAAACATTTTGTACCTTTGCTGATAAGCAAAATAATATCAAGTTTTCTAGGCACCCCTATTTTCAGCTGCTTAGAACGTCACGTATTAGAAAATGATGTAAATCATATATATTTTTTAATAAAAGCTGTATGCACAAAATACTTAAATATCAGAATCCATTTTATTGTAAAATCTCGATCACAACAGGACAATCCAGTTCGGAGCCAATTAACAAAAATGATTCTGTTTAAAGGGCAGTAAAATATTGGTAGTTTTTGACCTTCGTGACTGTAATATTGACTGCCATCAATTGTAGGAGCAAGCGAAATGCCACGTTCCTACAAAAAAATTATTTTTGTTGAAGCACACAATACTGAGTTTCACCCAAACTTCCCCATAAGTAAATACATAACTGCAATAAATTAGAACTTACTGGAAGCAAGGGGTTAAGTGATAAAATAGAGTTGTAATTTCTATGTAAGTTATAGGACCTCACCTATATTGAATGAATTGTTCGTTTTTATTTACTACTAGCTAATCTAGGAGTCATTTTCTAATTTTGTAAATGTTTTGATTTTGGATAAGATTAAAGGACCTTTGTATTTCTAGCCCAAAACTTACTTTATTTCATGTCTGAGATAATTTTTATGTTTAACCCCCCAGCTTTTTCATTAATTATTGCCACCGTCGCAAAAAGAAGTTATGTATAAAAAAGCCTCGTTGGAGTAATTAAAAATACTGCTCTTCATTACACACTACAAACAGCAAGTAACAGCGTAACAGCAAGTAGATTTTTTTACTGCATATGGGGACTCCGAGATTGAAGGCATCAAATTCCTCAATCTCGTAAGCTAATCTATAATAACAAAAATGTTTTATTGCTGCTTCTGTTTACAGTATGTAATAGACAGTATTTTATATATAAACATAATGTCAATAAATATAAATATACTATAGGTATTATGTGTTCTTTAATAATAAAAAATTGATTTACTACAAACTACAAGCAGTTTTTTTCTTTCTGGGTAGAAGTATAATCGTGTCTTCCATCAGTCATATACTGCAAATGAACATAACATGTTCATGACTGAATAAAATATATACATTATCAATTTTTATATATTATTGGCCACAAAACAGCAGTCGAATGAAAATCACGGTTACGGTAATGTTAGTCACTTAAGTTTTAATTGTGGATGGCGAAATTGGCCATATAGAAACCCTGAATAACAATATTTCATTAAATTTTATTTGAAAAAGATTATTTCTACAAATAGCTCAACCAGAACGTTAATCCCATTAGTTACGCCACTGGGAATGGCGCTTTGGTGCCATTTGGTATCAGAAATGTCAGTCGCGGGTTCCGTCCTCTCTCTTTCCTTGTCTAAGAACAAGACAGATCGACAGGTGTCTGCCAAGGTAAATCCAACCTTACTTTCAACCAGGTTGAAAATGTAAACAAAACATATCATCTAAGGTATGATATAAATAAGGGGATGCCATGTAAAATATGATGTAAATCTACCATCATTAAGACCAAGACAACTTCTAATGAACTTTTCTGTTTCAGGGAATGCAGGAAGGACTCTGCGACTACAGCGAAGATGTTCTACAGGTGTCACCGAAACATACTTATAACTTATTCCTAAGAACTATTTTATAGATGGTAACCTATTACATATGAGTTACAGATTTACAGACTACTAAATCATATTGTCCTTATGAACGATGAAGACCCTAAATTTCATTCAGAGCTATAATATCTGGAATCATAAGGTCAGTAACCTAATATTACATACCCAATATCATTTCCAAACATACTGTAAGTGTGAACCTTCGAGAGTGTAACATATTAAAAGATTCAGTATAAAAAATTTCATCTAAAAATTGGAAAAATGCTATAAAAGTGTAACAGAGTGTAACAAATCTTTGTCCTAACTGGATATTAACCTGAGAAAGCCATGGTTTCAGTTTTGTTTGTTGATATTTACCTGAAAAGTACATGGTTTTAGTTTTGCTACATGATATTTTTATGTCATATTTTTGACATATTGTTTGTAGGATGTATATTTTTATCTGTAGGTCGTCTTCTGTTTCGGCTAAAAGTACTAGTCATCGACATATAAAATAGAATTAAGGATAGTATTTTGGTCTAGATGTATACCTTCAGGGCATTTTGTTTTCCGCTCTTCTATAATTTGCCGCAGTACCATAGGGGTATGTAAGCATTCAGTATAGGCATTGATTAACTTATTTAGTGGGTAAATGTGTTAATCAAAGGTATAGGTTTGCGGCAAGCGATATTTATTTTCGGGGCAGAAGTATGGTTAGGTTTTCAATAAAGTTTGTAATTATTATAAAAACAGCAGACACTTCGTTTTTAGACACTTTAGGGGTTCCTGATCGTTTCTACTTTTTTAGGGTGGGACTGAAATTGGGGTTGATGAGAGAAGGGAGAGAAGGGGAGTTGTAAAACTGAAAAGTCTGTTGTATTCATAATAGGCGGTCCAAGCAACATAGAATTTTCTGATTTATACATATAAGTATTACTTTAGATCGTTCTTTTTTGTGTAGCCTGGACATTATTGGATTCATTTCAATGAAATTTTGAAACAGTATTATTATCATGGCGAGGAAAATGCGTATGGTTTTCAGAAATCGTGTCAGTTGCGGCGCAGCAATAACCAAAAAGCTATAGATATAAAAACAGCTCAAACTTCGTTTTTAGACGATTTGTAGGTTCCTGATAGTATTCCACATATTACTTCCCACACCAATAATGGATTGGGGAGTATTATGATCGATAAAATTTTCTATTTTGTGATAGTACGCTTTTTGGGCACTTTATGATATCTACATAATGAAAATCCGGTTTGTCTGTGTTAGCGTTCTTTTAGCCGCGTCATCTCAGTCCCCGCAGCTTGGATTATGATGAAATTTGGGTAGCGATATTCTTTGAGTCATAGTAAGTAATGCTATAATTTTGAAAATCAGCGCATGGTTGGCGAAGAAATTGATAAAACACAAAAAAAAATCAAAACCCTCCAAACTTCGTTTTTAGGCGTTTCAGGGATTCCTGATACTTTTCCATTTTTGTAGAGTGTGAAATCGGGGAGGGGGATTTAAAAACTCAAACATTTTTGTTGTATTCATAAAATGTGCTAAAAAATTGGCTTTGGTGATTTCGTGTGCTTATTAAACCTATTCAATTGTTTGAATTTTATATCTTTTGATGTTTGATTTGATTTTGATTACTACCTTGGAGGAGTTGGTAACATGTATCGTAGCTGGAACGCTAGAGGCGGAGGAGAAAACGAAAAATGGAAAATTTCAAAATCGCTCCAACTTCGTTTTTAGTTGTGTCAAAGATCCCTGATCATTGTCTACTTTTTTTATAAGAATGATGTAGGGATAGAGTCACTACAAATTTCTCGTTAGCACCAATAATATGTGGGAAGTACTGGGTCAAGACACTTGACGCCATCTTTTTAGTCATTTTGATTTGATGAAGAGATTTATCTGAAAAATAAAAATTGAGGTGCAAGTTCTCTGTAAGTTGCATTAGAGTAGTTTTAATAATGTTATAATATAAATGCTTTACGCCACTCCCCCACGATACTCTAGAGCAGCGTTGCTCAACCTTTTTTGACCCGCGGACCAGTAGATTTGTTGAAAAAAAAATCGCGGGCCAGTGATATTTTCTTAACAACAAATTTTGACTAACTATAAAGAACCACTACGAAAGTTAGTTGTAACATTTTTATTATGATTTGCCTACAGTACTATTTAAATTAAGGAGTAGCAATTTCATTCATTCGTCCGAAAACCAATCACAGACGACGTCGTTTCGCTTTTATTAAAGCTCGTCAGTGTGATTTAGGTCTCAGACGAATAAATGAAATTGCCTGTTAGTGCCTAGCTGGCAAAACTCGTACTAGTAGTAGCAACATATAGATATTGGGAAGCAGTACTTTAAAAAAGTATTGTTCGCCATCTATCTACCAAAGCCAGTACCTGAGCGTTTAATCTGAGGAACCGAGTACTGTTTATGTGACCCGTTTAAAAGCATCAGGTATAGGAACCTGCGGGATACGACAACAAACAGACTCTTTTTTGTGGAACACTCACTTAAAAAGCAACGTAACTCAATTAAAGAGTAGCAATTTCATTCATTCATCCGAAACCATCAAAGAGTCTGTTTGTTGTCGTATCCGCAGGTTCTTATACCTGATGCTTTTAAACGGGTCACATAAACAGTGCTCGGTTCCTCAGATTAAACGCTCAGGTACCGGCTTTGGTAGATAGATGGCGAGCCAATACTTTTTTAAAGTATTGCTTCCCAATATCTATATGTTGCTACTACTAGTACCAGTTTTGCCAGCTAGGCAAAATTTATCTATGGATATTGTTGAACAACTAGCTTTTAATATAATATCTGCACTAATCTCAAGAAGGGACTCATATTCTCTGTCATTTAAATTTAACTTACTGTACTGTCATATGTTATGGAAGGGTTTGTTAGCCACCATAGGCGTAGTTAGGACCCTTAATCTGGGGGGGCTTAAGTCCCTGGATCTGGGGAGGGCTCAAGTCCCCGCCCTAGATACAATAAACTTAACTTTGTATTTTTGGGGGGGCTAATTTCATTCTTGGGGGGGCTAAGCCCCCCCGAGCCCCCACCTAACTACGCCTATGTTAGCCACACATTTCTTTCACACGTGGTGAATTAAGTAATTTTTTTTCGTGGATAGGGGAAATGTCCGAGGACCAGTAAAATTTCTCCGCGGACCACTAATGGTCCGCCGGACCAGCGGTTGAGAATAGCTGCTCTAGAGCCGTTTCATCTAAATCTTTGCCCTTCTGCCCTATATTCTATCTACTTCCCTGACTGTACAGCATACATCCATTTATTTTCCAATCTGTTCTGCAAGTGTTTTAATTTCAGAGCCACCGGCGACACACCATCATCGGGATTAGGATTAAGAGACAGATTCAGTCATCCAGACGGACCGACAGACCGACGCACCGGGTCCAGCCGGACCGGCTTTTGGAGACGTTTGCGTTCCCACGTTAGAGTACTTGTGTAAATAGATGCATTACGCCGACCCTTTGGACTATGCCTAAAAGGTGTTTCTAATCGCGAAATGATTATTTACTTGTACTGTTTGTGATTCGGCTTAGCTTCGTGCAAGCGGTTCATCAGTTTCTGTATAGCTTGTTTTTCACAGGTTTTTATAGAAAACCTGTATTTTATTTAATCATGTTTGAGCTACACTTGTTTAAATCATGACTGAATGGATAAGTTTTATATATTATTTATAATATTATTTCTTTTTTCAATTATTTTTTTGTTTATACTTCCCACACCGATAGGTGAGGGGAGTATTGTGATCGCGAAAATTTTCCATTTTGAGATAATACGATTTTTGTGCGTGTTATGATGTCTACATAGCGAAAATCCACGTCACTCATTTCCGTCGGTCTGTCTGTCTGTCTGTCGGTCTGTCTGTCGGTCTGTCTGTCGGTCTGTCTGTCGGTCTGTCTGTCGGTCTGTCTGTCGGTCTGTCTGTCGGTCTGTCTGTCGGTCTGTCTGTCGGTCTGTCTGTCGGTCTGTCTGTCGGTCTGTCTGTCGGTCTGTCTGTCGGTCTGTCTGTCGGTCTGTCTGTCGGTCTGTCTGTCGGTCTGTCTGTCGGTCTGTCTGTCGGTCTGTCTGTCGGTCTGTCTGTCGGTCTGTCGTTTTTCTAACGTCGTAATCTCAGTAACCGCTGCATGGATTGTGATGAAATTTGGGTAGCCATATGTTGTGGTGTCGTAGTAGGTAATGTTCCGATAATTTTGGAGATCGTTATACGGGGGGTGGAGTAATTAGCAAAAAACGAAAAATTTCAAATATTCCTCAAACTTCGTTTTTATGCGTTTTAGGGGTTCCTGATCATTTTATACTTTTTTGGGTGGGGGTGAAATTTGGGTGGTTAGTGAGTGGGGGGTTATAAAACTCAAAAATTTGGTCTATTCATAATACGCTGTCCATTGACCTGTGAAAGAAAGACCTAGCGGCATAATACCTTTTTTTAGGTCCATCCGAACATTGCCTTGCTTATTATAGAAACCAAGGGACAGAATTTGTGATGTATACATACATACGAGTATTGCTTTAGATCGTTCTGAATTTAATAACATAGAAATTATGGAATCGATTTTAATGAAATTTAGACACAGTATTATTACCGTGGCGAGGATGGAAAATGCGTATGGTTTTCAAAAATCGTGTGAGTGGCGGCGCAGCAATAATAAAAAAACTAAACATATAAAAATACCTCAAACTTCGTTTTTAAGCAATTTGGGGGTTTCTGATTGTTTCGTTTCGTCCAGTTGAAGCTAGCAGAATAAAAATTGTGTCGTTTTAACTCCTACGGAGAGACTTAAGAAACTATTTACTAGTTTTTGTGTTTGATGTTTCTTAAGGACATGCAAACGATTACTTGGTTGCAAGGGAAGTACTGAGTCAATCAACTTCACTCCATTTTTTTACCTTTTCCAGCAGTCATTTCAAAAGTATAAAATTAGTTGTAAATTCAAAGTGACAGATGTAATATTACAACCGACAGCTTGAATTTACAATTAACATGTAATTTGATCCTTTTGAAACCACTGCTGGAAAAGTGATAGTATTAGGTTATTACTAATTAGAAGACACTTAGATATGTGAGATCACAGACGTCACAAAATCAGGGACAATTGTCTGTATTTGCTCATATCTCTTTCCAGTGTCTGGCACACTGCACACTGCACTGCCTTGTCGTTCGCTTCCCATAAATCCAGGATTTTGCAAGGGATTGAATTAATGAAGGAGGAGAGAGGCTTTCTAGTGACCAGAATCACCAGTACATAGGCCTACAAGCGGGCCCTCTCCTTACCCTAGTTCCCAAGTCCGACCATCATCACAAAGGTGAGGATGGCCTTGGGTCCTGCACATCTTATATCCTCAGGTTCAAGAACCCTTGAACCTAGTATGGTCTGCCTGTAAGACCCAAGGGTTTCACAACGACATAGAATGTGTGCCGAGGACTCTACCTCCTCGCCACAGTGTGTGCACGTCGGGTCACTTGCCACCCCCCATCACGTATACCTACAAGTGACGTTTGAAGGTGTTATGGCCGGATAGCAGGCCGACAAGTAGCCTCAGCCGGCTTCTGTCCAATGAGAGACAGAACCGTCCTACCTTGGCCAGAGGTCCTGAAATAAGTTCTCTAGCTTGACGGAGATGTCCAGAGATTACTCTCCATCTCGTAAGATGCTGGTTTTGCAACCACACCTCTATTTTTCTTCCAATGGTACCTGCTGCCAGCCCGACAGCTGGCTCAGGACACAGAAAATTATTCCTAAACCCTCGTCTTGCGAGCGCGTCCGCCATTTCATTGCCACCAACTCCAGCCTGACTCGGCACCCATATAAGTGACACCTGATTTCTTGGCGAAATGTCATCCAAGACCAGAATGAGTCTTGATGTAAACCTACAGGCACCTAATGCTTTTAATGCTGCCTGGCTGTCAGAGCAGATGGTGATCCGCCTGCTAGGCCCCTGAATTTTGTGAATACGAAAGGCACAAGCTAAAATTGCATATATCTGTGCTTGGAATATCGTGGTGTGTAGCCCCTAAGAGAGAGGGAGAGCTTTGTTTTCGGCCCATAGACCCCAGCACCAGAGGCTTCGTCGGTGAGTGAGCCGTCCGTGTACCAGATTGGCCCTCCTCCCTCAAAAGGCCGCCTGCCGCTTGGCCCCCCACTGTTTCCTTGTAGGATACTCCACCGTAAATTTGCAGTCAAAGCGATATGTAGGAGAAATTATATCACTCCTCATATATAGGATAAGGTCGTCCCTTTGCAGTTCCAAGGGGATGGCACAGTGTCCCCTGCCAGGATTCACAAAGGACCAACTGCCTTTGCTCCGCAGTCGGAACGTAGGCGCCCTTACATCCCCTTGAACTGCCAAGTCGAGAGGGGGAAGATTCAGCGGTGCTTCTAGCACGCTCAACGGAGTCGTGTGTACTGCACTTTTTATACTAACACAAGCTAAGCGTTGAATTTTATTTAGCTTTACTTTGATTGTTCCCATCGTTACACATGACCACCACACCAGTGATCCATGCAATAAGGACAGCCTTACGGTTGCAGTATAGAGCTAGAACATCACCTTGGGAGTCAAGCCCCAATTTTCTCCTACACCCCTTCTATATGCCCATATCGAATTACGTGCCTTATTGATTGCACAGGATTTCAAGGATGGGCAAGATATGGGCAATGTATCCTTATCTTAATAAATTATTCCCAGACCTGCCCATTTGGCATCTAATCCTGTTGAAGCTTTTTCAGGTCCTCCATTCAAGTTATGATCCATCAGAGAGATTTTCAGTTAGGTTCCAGGTTGGTATGTGGTTCTGTGTTAGTCGCTGCTCCCACAGTACCTCTCTGGTTACTGATTGGAAGTCTGTCAGTGGGTTTGTCGACACAATGAAATTCTTCTTGGAAGTCTGGATGTTGGAAGCTTGTGCCCATTTAGAGAGTGCCTTTTATCTAATCACTGATTATTTCATTCTGCCATACATGAGGAGTTATCGCCTGATTTGGGGGAGGGGGGGGGTCTATTCACGCTAACATGTGTAAGTGGTCCAGGTTGCTCGGTTTTAGACAGCCCGTTATTATCCTACAGGTGTTGTTCAGGGTAGGGTCCAGTTCGTTGGAACAAAACTCCAATATTCTGGGATGCCGCTTTAGCAGTACTAACGACGTGGTCGTGGCAGGACATGTTATTGTTGATGTTGACTCCCAAAAGCTTGACTTCTGTGTCAGTGTTGTTACCTGAGTTTTCTGTACGTTAAACCGTACTTAATTTACTAATCCCCACTCGATAATTGTTTTGATATCTACGTTAATCAGTGAGGCATATTGCTGTCGCTGACGTATCGTCTCCTGGGATGATAGTGGCTTGCCTGGTTCCATGCACGATATTAATCTACTGTCACCTGCGAAGCTGTAGATTGGATTGGATGTTATTTCCAGTAGCTCGTTTATGTACAGCAGAAACAGTGTAGGGCACGGGTTCCCAACCTATGCGCCGCGGCGCCCTGGTGCGCCAAGAAAGTAAAGAGGGGCGCCGCGAGTCGATCCTCTAAGTCTAAAGCACAAATATTTATGGGTACCTAAAAAGCAACAATACCTATTCTGACGCTCGCCACATTTTGAAACTACTGGAGAAGATTACAACGTTCAGGAAGAAACTACAAGTTTGGATAAAAAAAGACGAATGAAGGCGACGGTCAAGGTTGCTTTCCACAATTGTATAAATATGCAAGATGCAATGAACTGGTTGTCTCACAAGACCTGATAGCCCTTCTCACGGAACACTTATGGAACCTCACTGAATGGTCTTCGAAATACTTTGCAGATGATGATGTCGAAAAATTTGCATGGATCCAAGATCCCTTTCATATGCAAGCTCCGCCAGAATTCTCCAAATCCGATTTGGTGGAGTTTTAGTTATCGATTCAAAATGAATATCCAAACCTAACTTCAAAAGCTTTAAGAATTTTTATTCCGTTCACCACGTCATATTTATGTGGAGCTGGATTTTCAGCCGTAGCTGTAATCAAGAACAAATATCGCTCAAAGATCAATGAGGAGCAAGAGAGTCGCAGTGTCGAATTTTATTCCCCGTTTTGAAAAATTATGTGGATATCACCAAGCTCAATCGTCACATTCATTTGACTGTCGTATTTTATTTTTGTTTTTCTTGTGTCTTTCTTTTTGTTTTCTGTTTCAATTCTGAATTCTTATAAATATGATATTTAAACTTCATTTCCTATTGAGGAGGTTTTTATTTTTTCTATTATTATTGTAGATATAATACCTATTTGTTTCGACAGTATCTATTTAAAATAGCTGTCTAAGGTAGGGCGCCGTGACAAAATGCCAAACTTGAAAGTGCGCCGCGGGTTGAAACAGATTGGGAACCCCTGGTGTAGGGGATAGGACAGATCCATGAGGAACACCGGCGTTTATTGAAAATACGCCTAATGAACGGCCTTCGACTACAACAAACATAGATCGGTCGTTCAAAAAACTATTCAGCCACTGGCGCAGGCCAGGTGCACGAAGCAAGCTTGACCAGAAGTCCTCTGCCACACCCTATCGAAGCTTTCGATATGTCAAGTGCAACAACACGGGATTCACCATGATTTTCAGTTGCTCTGTTCCACACGTAGGCCAAGAGGTCACCTGTAGACTTATGCTCACTTACAGAAGCCATACTGGCGATCATTTATGATTGTATTGTTGTCCACGTATTTCAGGAGCTGTATGTTAATGACTCTCCATAACCTTAGACATGATGTTGCCGAAGAGCCACAGGTCTATAATTGATGGGATCGATCTCTTTTGCCTTTCTTAAGACAAATATCTCTCTAAAAGCCTCATTGCGGTAAGTGTATAGAGGCTTTTCTAACGAACGTGATGACGTTCAAGGCGGGTAAGCGAGGTACTTAGATTTGACTTCTGACATGGGTGGAAACATGATTCGCTTCGGCGAAGGAACAAGAGGATGGGGAGGCTGTGAAGGGAATGTAAATAGTGGCGACACAAAGGCTGCAATATTGCCGCCTCCGGCACGATCCACAGCGCGGCGGCGGCGACGCGGCAGCGCGGCACGGTTTTCCGATAATGCCTAGTTTGAATTATTGCTGTCGTATTATCAACCCCAGTGCTGCCGCGGTGCGTTTCTGACATGCACTGAATGGAAGCAATAAAATGTACATGATGGATTGAAAGCAGATCATTTAAAAATTATTGCACGATACATTGCTAAGCCTTTCACTCATATTATAAACATAAGTTTTTCATCAGGCGAATTTCCTATAGCATTCAAAAAAGCACTTATAACACCAGTTTTTAAAGGCTGTATTAGACTACCATATTTTTGAAATCAGATTTGATTTCATTTCTTGAACCAAATTTGAAATGAAAAATGATCTCAAAAATTGTGGCCCAGCATTTTGTCTGTTTGACACTACACCAAATTTGGTTCAAGAATTGATTTGCGATTCTGCGCATTACATTCGTTGAATACATCTTATCTGTCAACTGTCCGAACACAGATGTCCTCTACAGTCAAAGTTGTCAGATCTGACATGACGTATTTTGCAATTACATGTTTTGTGATTGTGTGAACGTCAGTGTCAAAATGTCAATGGTCAAAATAAAATCATAACCTAGCTTTTTTTGGGTATTGTTTGTAGTTTATCGACTACTGTTTATTGAAATTCTCATTCATTACACTTGACTTGACTCCCTCGGCAATGGAAAAAGATAATGCTAGAACATGTATTTATCCATCTACCCTGCAAAAAACTCGTAGACAGGCGAATTAAGAGGCTAACTACTAAAAGAAAAAATTGACAAAAGAAGTGGCTGAGAAGAATAGATGAAGGCACAGGTATCCTACATATGTTGACAGAAGAGTTATTACTAGAAGATCTAGATCATTGGAAGGACTTTTTACGAATGAATAATAAAATCTTCAGTAAGCTACTTAGCATAATTTGACAAGCTAGATAACCATCTATGAGAATGCATAACAGGAGAAAATAGGTAATATTAGCAGTAAACCTTATGAATAAAAAGTAATAAACATTTCCATTTTCAGGCTAGCAATAATTCTTCGATGTTTAGCCAGTGAAACCATCCAGTGGCTCGAAGCCATGAGAGTACAATAAGTCTGATAGTTCCAGAACTGTGTGAACCAATTGTAATCAAATATTTGTTGTTTAGAACTAGAACAGCAGTTGAGAATACATTTGGAGCTTTAGTAAATCTTGGCAAAATAAGGCTAAAGGAATTGAATTAAAAATGGAAACATTATACTTTTTCTTTCTTTCTTGTATCTTGTAATATTATATGAAATTCAAAATATACATTCTGTTTGGTATTTTAATTTTTTATTTATTTCAATTGAGATGCAATAAACTGCGCCATATGGTCATCCACAGTTGCAAAATGGTTGTCCCTTTGTGGACTGTAGAGCGAGGAGAAGTTTTCAATGTTTGATCAGCAGCATTCTTCAGCACCTTTATTTCCGCATCTGCTGGTATTTGTTGTTTTTTATACACTTGGGTGAGTTACTAATGCAGTCTGTTCCCCCTCTTTTTTGAGCACCACCTGTCAATTTGAGGCCTACCTGGTAGTTCGCTTGTGGGTGATAGAATCCCAGCATGACTAACCTCATATTTCTTGTTGACTTGCCTGAAAGCAAAATACTGCATTGAAAGTTTAGCCTTCCTAATATATGCACATACAATTTTTACAGGTAGGTTCGAGTTATAGGGAAGTTAAGGCAAAAAAATTTAACAATATATTCAAGTACATGTTAGGTTATTCCTTTGGCTCAAAGTGCAATTCAATAGTTATTAGTAGAAATTTGGCACTGTTATATCAATACTACACCACTTCATTTATGATAAGCTGAGACTCTTACCTCATATTCTCCCATTCTAGTGCGAAGTGACTAAAACTTTCCTCTGTTCTTGTGCATATGTTGACCTTAAGCCCATAAACTTCTTCTGTACCTCTTGTTCAGTTACAGTAGATCCTAGTGGTTTCAGAGCCTCTACTATGGCAGTGATAGCAGCACTCCATTTTATTTTACTGTGGTAGCACTTGACCACATACAAGCAGGGATGTTGTTCGTATATCTCTATCAGCAGAGATATATGTTCAGTGGACCAGTCATCCTTAAATCAAAAGAAATATGTTACTCTTAATATTGAATGCCTTTCTGTTATCCTCAGTGCAGTCAAGTGTGGCTACTTAACCGAGGACCTTTGCAATATGAAAAAACAACAAAACGTAGGAAAACACCATAATAAAAAGTGACAATGTTGCCATACACTGAGGCAAAATATTAGATACACTTAATACATTGTACATAACTAATAGTTAATACATCCAAAATGTGATGTAGGACTTAATACAATATTACAAATTAAATCTACCGAATCTGCTGAGTAAAAACAAATTTTTTATAGTGCAATTTGGACTATACCTTACTTTTGATATAATCAGGGCTATTATTGTATATGAAATTGATATGAAACAATTGCAAAGATACTATCATCTTACCTGTTATATTGTCTTCAAATTGCCAATTGCTTCCACACAACTCGCAAGAATGTTGGTAAACTCGCCACAAAGGTAACAAAAGCACCTATCTTGGGGCTGGGGGTTTTTATACTCCATAACCAGTTCAAAATCCTTCAAATTTCAAAGTTCGTGGGGCATTCCGGTCCGGTGGAGATTTGCTAGCTGGAGCCGTAGGATTAACATGTTACTTGTTTTTATTGGTGTACTTTCATCCGAATGTGGATTTCTCAATTTATATTAGTACTAGAGAGCATTCTGGAGAAGCCGACCGAAATTAAAAAATAAGGTTACTGTCCTTATTTTTGTTTACCTTTTTCCCGACGCAATGACATTTATGTTTCAAATGCGCATGCCCCCAGCCCAAAAATGATTTGGAAATAGAACATGTTCTAAATTCCAAATCATTTTTGGTTCAATCTGTCAATTTGAAACAATTTCGTGTATTACACTAGCCTATTTGAGCAGTTCAAGAAATGAAATCAAATCTGATTTCAAAAATATGGTAGTCTAATACAGCCTTTAAAGCAGGTGATGAGTTAAATGTGACTAACTATCGATCTATTTCAGTAATATCTAATTTAGCGAAAGTCTTTGAGAAATTGTTAGAAAAAAGGATGAGCAATTATTTAGAAAAATACAATGTATTATTAAAAAATCAATATGGGTTTTCAAGCTCTTGGGAATCAACATCAACAATAACATGTCCTGGCACGACCACGTCGTCAGTATTGCTAAAACGGCATCCCAGAAGCTTGGAGTTTTGTTCCGCTGTAGGAAGTTGTATACACCAGAGCAACTGCTGCTGCTCTACAAGGCACAGATCCGACCATCGCTGGAGTATTGCTCCCATGTATGGGGATGTGCTCCGAAGCACTCTCTAAAGCTTCTGGACACTATCCAGAAAAGAGCAATTAGATTAATCGATACGCCTAACCTCACAAAGGACCTCCACAGCCTGGAACATCGAAGGAGGGTGGCTGACCTATGTCTGTTTTACAGATTCTATCACGGAAGATGTTCGAGTGAGCTCTCCCAGATAATAACACCAAAGGCCGTCCGAACCAGGAATACTAGAGAAGCTCTGCGAGCTCATCCTTACCAGGTCGGGGTCCTTACTCCCCGAACCGGTCTCCTCCAGCATTCCTTCTTTTGGAGAACTTCGACGCTGTGGAATCGGCTGCCGGGGAGTTTGTTTCCCGACGGCTACAACCTGCAGCGTTTCAAATCTAACGTGAACAGACATTTGTCCTCTCGCAGCGCTTCTACAGCGCCATAGGCCTTCAGCCTTTGCGGGAGGCCGACCATAAAAAAAAAAAAAAAAAAAAAAGGCAAATCAACGACAGATGCTATTTTATCAATAATAAATGATATAAATAAAAACATTGATTTAAAGATTCCGACTATTTGCGTGTTTGTTGATCTTGCAAAGGCATTTGACACTGTTAGTCATGTGCAGTTATTAGGTGTATTAGAAAGAGCTGGATTCAGATGAACATCATATAAATTGATAAAATATTATCTATCAAACCGCGAACAACTTGTTAAAATTTCAGAAGTACATAGTCATGAACGAATTGTCAAATAAGGCGTTCCTCAGGGCACAGTTCTTGGACCATTATTTTTCAATATATACCTAAATGACTTATTCAAATTAAAAAGTGAGGGTAAAATAGTTAGCTTTGCTGATGACACTGTGATATTATACCAATCAAGTAACTGGATAAATTTAAAACATGACATATAAAAAGACTTGAAGCAAATATCACAGTGGCTTAGCAGCAGGTTACTAACCATAAACTATGATAAAACCCACTTTGTTGCCTTCAATTCATATACAAATTATTTACCAAATTATACTTCGCTTTCGTTTAATATCAGTAGAGAACAAATAGAAATTCAAAGATCACCCAATACCAAATATTTAGGAATATATGTTGATGAACACATGAAATGGGATATACATATTAAATACGTAGTAAAAAAACTGAGATTCATTTTACACAAACTAAAATATATATCGAATATTCTTCCTGAAAATTATTTACGTATGTTATATTTTGCTTTAGTAGAAAGTCATATGACATATGGGATTTTAGCTTGGGGGGCTGCTAGTAAAAACCATATACATGAATTAGACATTATACAAAGATATATAATTAAGACGATATTTCATAAATCGCGACTATATCCCACAACAGCTCTGTATGAGGACACTAAGATATATGACGTTCGACAGCTGTATTTCTTACATTCCAATTTACATTATTATAAGAATAAGTGTGATCAGTTAAAAATTATACATACCTATGAAACAAGATATAAATTATCGTCCAACTTTATTTTCAAACCGCATAAAAGTAATATGTTTAGGTCATATGTTTACTTGTCCACAAAACTATACAATGTATTACCATCAGTTATTAAAGAAATTCGAAGGTTAACCATTTCAAAAAACAAGTAAAAAATTGGATTCAAGAACTTCCCCGCTACCAAATACATAAATATATAGAGATTATATAATACCAATACTAGTGTACCTAAATTACCTGGCTATGCAAAACACCCTAATTAGACTCAAAATCACAATTATGATCCTTTACCTAGTTATACAAAACACCCTAAGTTGACTCAAAATTAAAAAATTATTACCCTTCACCTGGATATTATATTTATTATTACATTTAATATTATATGTTCATTTTCATACACCACGTACAAGTGATGCACTTTTGTGGTAATTCGTTGTTTATATCCTCGTATTGCTGTTGTTTTATTTGTTTATGTTAATCAAGTATTCTTACAATGTATAGATATTTTCTTGAGGAATAAACACTATTATTATAATAATTGTTATTATTGTACTAAATTGTACAAAATCCGTGAATGTCATGATAAGCAGGAAATTGTTACACATGGACGCGCTATAATTTTCTGAAGAGCAAAAGAAAAGCTCTCAAACCTCGGCAGCCACACAATTTCATCAATTTCTTGCATTATACATCCGTTTGAGTAGCTTCAACGTATGAAATGCAGATTTTGAGACCGCAACGGTCAAATATATTGATTTTTTGGTCCATTTCTCGAAGACTGAAAATGTACTAGAATTAAGCCTCAATGTACTTTTATACCTTGCCGTCGAAAATGTACTAGAAATAATACAAATGTACTAAAACGGCAGCACTGATCAATCCCACAGTGGACATCGGCGTATATACCATACCATACCACGTGTCATCTAAGGGATGAGTGACCCATGACCATGAGGTTGCCAAGTATTATCTTTTGGGAAGAATAGAGCAATTACACGACCATAACCTCAATCGATTTGATCAGCTGATGTTGGACAAACAAAGGTCATTGACCGTAAATCAATCTGAACCCATATCTTCTTGTTCTCCTGGTATCGGTCTGCCTTTTCTGTCTCGAATACTTGGGAAGCTGACGAATTTTTGTCCCCACATATATAATGACAAAAGGTAAGCATTTTGAAGTAGTGCATACAGGGTGACCCACGACGATTAAGACAACCAATATATCGGATCTAGGCAGTATTATCATTTTGGAGGTGCATTTTAGAGCAAACATAGTATCTTTTCTTATTATTGTGTCACCCAATGAGGTATTTGTTTGTGGTCACGTGACGTCCGATTCAAAATTGTTAATGGGATATCCTGTATATTTGTGACTTTTTGTATTCCTCCCGATAAAACAATTCCAACAAACTAGCGCATTTGTGGTCTAAAGTGATTAATTCAAGAGCTACAGGCAGGGCCGTATATGTGGGGAGGGTTTGGGAGGCCCAAACCCCCCCCATGGGTATTCTTATGAATGAAATAACTACTAAAATAATACAAAATAAAAATAATCAAGGATGCTTTCTCCAAGCTCAGTGATTTATTCTACTACTAACCAATCCCTCGGCGCTCATATCACATTAGCAGCGATACAATCTATGTATACAGATTTTAAGCAAATTAAGACATTACATATTCTATTATACATGAACCCCCCCCTAAGGTCACCATGAACCCCCTCCATGGTCAACGCCTAGCTACGGCCCTGGCTACAGGTACTTAAAGGACTGTACCACTACCATTATGAAACACTACCAAAGCAATTTAACCGTAGGGGTAGGTACATGTTATAATCAATGGTAGTGGTACCATGCTTAAAGTGCCTGTAGCTCTGGAATTAATCACTTTAGGTCCCAAGTGTGCTAGTATCTTGGAATTGTTTTCTCGGGGGGAATACAAAAAGTCACAAATATACAGGATGTCGCATTAAACATTTTGAATCGACGTCACGTGACCAAAAACAAATACCTCATTGGGTGACACAATAATAAGAGAAGATACTATATTTGCTATAATTTACACTCCCAAAATTATAATTCGCTACTGCTGCCCAGTTCCGATATATTGCTTGTCTTAATCGTCGTGGGACACCCTGTATATGTGTACAACAAAGAGTCATAATACAAATATATTTTTCTTACATAATTGCATATATGACTAAGACTTGTTCCGGAAACTCGCCTTTTAGGTTCTGTCATAAGATTAATGTTCTAATTGATCTATTCCTTGCAGAGCACATAATATACATATAAAATAAAAGCTTTCCAAAATAGCAATCATTACTCATGAATGGACGTTTTTGCTACTTTAAGGGGGATTAAAATTATAATATAGGTCTGTTTAGTTAACCTCTACACTTTTGAAAATATTCAATTTTCTATATACGCTGGGTGTCCCTGAATTTCCTTGACACGTGATTTTGTAGTAACAAAAAAGTTCGAACAAAAACTGAGTGGAATTTTTGAAGATATTATAGGGTCTGTCATACCATGTTTTCGTTTAAAAAAAAATGTTTGTACGTCAAGCCTTAAAACTCATCTCCAACTTTTTTTTCAAATAATACCCCATAGGTCTTCCTACATAGATGATGTTCCTATTTTTTTTTAAATCTCGTGGTAGGTACCTTGGATTTTATACACAAACTTATTTTTTGCGTGAAATCATAAGCAAAAAATAAAATAGCAAAAAATGAATAAAAAAACTATGTGGGTTTTTAAAGTGTCTTTGATACATACTTCTGAAAGCAAATGTCTATTTTGTTCTTTTTTATTACGAAAATATTGTGCCTCATAGTTATGAAATTGGGAAAAAATTGATTTGTGTATGAAATAAAGGCACTACAAGATTTTAAATAAAATAGTGACTTCATTTATACAGTAAAAGCTATGAGGCGCTATTTGAAAAAAGTGGGGATAAGTTTTAGGGGTTGAGGTACAAACAAAATATTTTGAAATCGTGGTATGATAGATCATTCAGTACCCTTGAAAACCCCACTTTTAATTCTTTTCTTTTTAACTGTTTTTCTTACAAAAATAATACGCCTCAAACAAATACTTATTTTATTTATTTTATTCTTGCGACTATACGAAAAAAATAGGTTTTTTATTAAATGGTACTATAAGATTTTGAATGAAATAAGGGCTTAATTTGTGTAGGAAAACTATTGGGTGCTATTTGAAAGAAGAAAGTTGAGGATGAGTTTTAAGGGTTGAAGAACAAAAAAAATGTTTTGAAAGCATGGTATGAGTAGTAGTACTTACTAAAATTCCACTCACTTTTATTTTTTGTTACGCAAATATTACGTTTTAAGGAAATTCAGGAGCACCCTGTATTTTTGGCGCTTCTAAAATCCACCAACGCAACGGTTGGCCACTGCAATGAAGTACTTCACAAATAAAATTTCCACTTCTAATAAAATTTTATGTAAAGAAATGCATTTACTTCGAGGACTAAGAGTGTTATCACCGTTGTTACATACCGTGCTGAAAATGCTATTTTTCTGATGAAATAAAGGAAACCTCCAAATACACATTTCCTTTATGCAAATAAAGCTATAAAAAACGCTAGTACTAAATTCCATTGCAGCTCACAGTCCTGATGGTGTATGCAAGCATTCGTACCCCAAGACGTGCATATAAGGCTGACGATAATATTCATATCAAGGAAAGGATTTTCCTGTGTTCACATCGGGAATAACAGGACTAATATCAGTCAGCGCGCACGTGATCTACACAGACCACACTCCCTGAGAACAAAGCGAATCTCTAGTCATGGTCAGGGGTGGGTATAAAACCAAATACAAGGGTCATTATATGAAGCTGTATAAGCCAGTGTTGTCAGCTCTTAGATGTCTTCCCAAACTAAAGATGTCGCAGTTTTCCAAAATAAATGTTTGGTGTATAATCTAAAACATTAAGCAACATAATGACTGGAATTTGTAATTGAAAACTTATGAGTTGAGTTTTTAGAAACTATATTTTTTGATTTTTGAACTCGTTTTAAATATGCTTTCTAATCAAAAACTTCTTACAAAAGCAAATGCCTGAATCTTAAAAGCACTCTAAGAGTTCTGTCTGTCTACACTGTCCTTAAAACACTGTAAGTATAATGGGTGAACGTTATCGATATCAGGAACATCTGCGGGATCAACATCTGGTGTCACGAGTGTCACTCCTACCTTTTTTTATGACTGTGCAGACCGCGTAGGCAGAGCCTAAATACCAGAGTACCGCGGCTGCTGTGAAAGGGTTATGTTATGCTAAGTTTGTTAACGCGGGATTTGAATGGGCCAATACCGGCAGGCCCAATAAATACATCTCCTGGCAGTCCATTCCTAGCCTTGGACACCCTGGGAATAAATGTGCGGTTGTACCTCTCGGTTCTTGATGTATGAAGAACCATCGCCTTAGGATGAGATGCAGCGGTCGCGCGGGTGCATCTGATATAGGATCGGTGAGCGGCGGAACGATAGAGGATATCTCAGAGGAGGAGATTCCGTTTGAATATCGGTAGAAGAGTGAGAGCTCACCAACAGCACGCCGATGAGAAGGTGGCTGGAGGTGGCGTGTTAAGGCCGGGTCGCCAATTAGTCGAATTGCCCTTCTCTGGACGGCATCTAATATAGATAGAGTAGTAGGGGCAGCAGCTCCACAGACATGAGAGCAATACTCCAGGCCAGGTCTCATCTGGGCTTTATATAGCGTGAGAAGGTTACATGGTGAAAAGTACTTTCTGGCTCTAAATAGGTACCCAAGCTTTTTACCAGCAGCTGTTGCAATTGACGCAACGTGTTCGTGCCAGATCAGATTTTCTGTAACGACGAGAAATGGATGAGTACTTGCCTTTGAACGCAGCAACCTGTCCTGCTCGAGAGTTCCCGCACTAGAATCTGAAAGACCACCATCGGACAACAACTGGTCTCCTTGATTACCTGTCCGAAAAGATCGGCTTTCTAAACAGTAAATATCCATATTCAGAGGCAGCTCTCTTGGAGAATTCCAACGTTCACTATGAAGCCTGGTTGGGCTCCAACAAAACTGCTACAAGGCGGCGCGCCCTGTAGCACCGGCGCGGTGAAGCATTCGTCATAAGCCAAGGTCTCACACAGTTAGCGGAAGGATCCACTTTCTTTCTTCGTGTCTCCTCATACCCATTACCCTGCTGGATTTTTGTCTTAAGACTTACCTTTTCCCTTATAAGAACGAAATACAGTCTCCTTTAAACAACTCCTATCATCACTTATTGGAAGTTGAGAAAGTGGAGAAAAGTATCACTAGGCGGGAAGTTGCCCTTACAGTATTTTTCGATATCGAAAGTGCCTTCGAAAAGGCTAAAGCGGTGACCATCTCGACGCCCTGCAAGCTAAAGGGACATCACAGACCTTGGTGAGCTGGGTACGATCTGCGCTAGGGAGTCGGACAGTTCGGGCAATCCAGGGAGACTTCCAGCGGGACAGCGAGGCAAGGGGGGCTGCCAGCAGGGCAGCTGTCTGTCTCCTCTTCTATGGTGTCTTGTTATGGATAGTCTTTTCGAAAGCCTGGAGCAACAAGATTTCCAGACACGGGCATACGCGGACGATGGTGTGGTAATCGTCTCTAGTTGATACCTAAGCACGGTCTGTGATAGAATGCAGATGACCTCTAGAATAATTCAAGGATGCTGTATGGATACAGAGCTCTCGGTAAATCCAACCAAAACAGAGCTAGTACTGTTCTGTAGACGGAGGAAGTTGGAAAGTTTTAGAGCGCCTACAATGTATGGAAGACCTTTAGCCCTTTCGCGGGTGGTTACGTTTCCTTCTGCGACAGATGTGTCTTCGGAGATTCGCCCAAGCCGCAAAATCTGGCACTACGGCCATGCTAACTGGGGTGCTCTGAGAGCCTTTTTCCCAGCTGTCCCTGGAGCGAGGTGTACTTTGAATAAAACTTGTCAAATCATACAAGCTAGGTTCCAGGGGCTGGTTCGACAAGTCCTGTGACACAGCTCGTCGGCAAAAAGTTGAGGCTGACCGCGCTTACTTACAGAACCCCACCGTTCAAAACAGACAGGCTGACATTGAGTTTAGGAGCAAATACAACGAAACCATCCGACTTGAAAAAAGCCCACATCCTTCTGAACTCTGGACAAAAAGGAGCTTCTCGAGTAGCTTTCCTCCTATCACATCTGCGGATGGAAGTATCGCAACAGCTTCTAAGGACAAAGCCGAAGTATTTGCCAAAATATTTGCAACAAATTTTTCTATAAACCTCCCTCCCAATGTCTAGGTAGTATCGATACAGAGGGTGCCTCAAACTATGAGCAAGATAACGTTCAAAACTGAAACAGCCCGGAAGGTGCTGCAGACACTTGACATCAATAAGACGACTGGGCTCAACATGATCACTCGCCTTTTTCGGATGTCTGACACCTCCGTCATCTTCTCATAAGGTTGGAGGTCTGCTTGTATCCAGTCGGTGCCAAAATTGATCCAAAGCTGAGCCAACCACCCAGAGACCTATAACTCTGCTTTTTGTGATTAGCAAAGTGATGGAGCAATGCGTCAATCAAAAGCTCAAAAAATATCTCGAGCTCCATTACTAAATCGAAGACGGACAATATGGATTCCGACATCGAAGCTCAACTGGAGATCTCCTGACTGACGTCATGCATATGTGGAGCAAACTCATCCATTCGTTTGGCGAGGCTCATATCGTTGCTCTCGATTTTTCAAAGGTATTCAATCAACTGCATAGCGGTAATCTTAACTTGATTTACAGCATTCCCCTACGGTGCGTGAGTTCTTACCGTCATTATCTCTTGTTCAACAATATACTATTATCGAACCTTAAAAATTAGGGTTGCTAATGATACTTCGATACTTGAAATGTATCGATACTTCGGCACTAGTATCGAGTATTTTTGCCATCGATACTTTTTGAGCGATTCCAAGCTGGTATCGATACTTTTTTAGGGGTATCGGTATCGAAAATAATTTATTATTAAGGATTGTAATCAATTACAATAAATTCTCTGTACGAACGAAACAGCGCCGTTATTCGCGTGTACAGCTAGCTCATTAGTCGTTCGGAGAAGGAATACACACTTTATATTACTATCACCATCTGTTTTATCTATTGTCAATTGGAAAAAACTATCGAATTTTATTCACATTTTTATTTATAAAGAAAGGAATGATTGAGCTCTCAAGATCGTTCCTTCTTTGTTTTATTTCTCATGAACTATCACGAGATACTACGGTGCCTAATGAAATTAGACTACTTCCTGGTATCCTGGTCCTAGGTTTCCGTACTCCCGATGATAGTCGTTTTTTATTGCATCTAAATGTGCTGTCACTAGGACAATAGCAAAAAGTAATTTTTGGTTGTATTTCTACTACAGTCACTTGTAAAATATCTTACAAATATGAAAACTAATGGAAATACGTCCAAATTAAAAAAGCATTTTCGTTTTAAAAGCTTTTATTTAACTTGCTTGTATGTACGCTTGTTCGGGTAGAATCTTGCAAGTCAATTTTGAAGCAGATATCTTCAACCGATTGAGCTGAAATTTTGTATACATGTTTAGTTTGGATGACAATGCACGATAAGCTGTATGACGTCGTTCTCAATCCAATAGTGGAATAGTTATTTAATGCATTTCTACAATATGGGTATCCATATTGATATGAGAACGCCCAGTTAAGGGGAATGACAATCTAATCAGAGGAATGTCATCACTGACAGTAGACCCACTGATGTCATTTTTAGTCAAACGATTAATTTTGTTGTGAGAGTTTGGGGAAAATATACTATTCAAAGCCGGCAAGTTGTTTTATCACTGCATGAACCTGACGACCTGAGAGAAGAGAGTTTTTGCATTTGGCGCTCAACTAGAGGCTTGCGGTGTGAGCAAGGATCTGGCAGCAGTCACAGGAGATTCTGGATCGAATTGTACGAGTTCCTTTATACAACCTACGCAGTGGTTATCTCCAGGTTGTATCGACGACGGCGACGGTGACGACATCGACATGAGGTTAGGGGGTAGCTAACGAACCGCTGGTGCACCGAGCAATCACGAAGGGTAGACCGGACAGCCGGTATGCCTGTGACGCGACGTAAGTGGTAAAGAAGATCCGCGGTAAGGATTTTCCAATAATAAGTTGTAAATGAGCATTTGGGGTGCTAGACTGACTTTGGGAAAGTAATAGGGATAAACTCGTGTTGTTAGTGGACTGTTATCACCAACACAGTTTTAAGGTTATGTTTAGAGTAGGTCTATATGTTTAGTTTAGTTTAAGGTTTCCATGATGTCTAATAAAAGGAAATCTATGAAAATGAGTGGATATCAGGATAGGCAAATTCTAAGTTAGAAGCTATCGTTCAAATGATGGCAAATAATATGTATTTTTAGATATAATACGATGATGTTTTGTTGCAAGATTTTGGGGAAAATATACTATTCAAAGTCGGTGAGTTGTTTTATCACTGCGTGAACCTTGTTTACGACCTGAGAGAAGAGAGTCTTTGCACAGTGAAAGGGCTTGTTGAGAGTGATCACTGACAATAGAGAGTGACTCGAAAAATAATGTGACGTCATTCTAAATCAACTATGGTGGACCATCCAAGATGGCGAAATAGTTATTTTTAATGCACTTCTGCAATATGGGTATCAAATAAAAGGGCTTGCCGAGAATAAATAAAAATTTTGTTTGATATAAATGCAATAAACTAAAAAGTAAAAAATAAATTAAAATAAAAAAACTTTTTTAGAAAAAGCTTTTATTAGAAGGTTTAAAAAAAAGAAAATGAAATGTTCCTTTAGAATGTTAAGTATCAATTTACAGCCTCATTATACACAATTTATATGATCATAAAAGCTTGTCGCGCGATTTATAAAACTAGTACCTATTCAATTGACTAACTTGGTCTGCTAAGTTTAACTGTGTTAAAATTTCAGTTTAATTGAACTCTTATAGGTACTTACGTAGACCTCGCGACAAGCTTTTATGTTCATATAAATTGTGCTTAATGAGGCTAGAAGTTGATAATTAACATTCTAAAGGAACATTTTCTTTTTTTTAACCTTTTAATAAAAGCTTTTTCTAAAAAAGTTTTTTTGTTTTAATTTATTTTCTAATATGCAAAGTTTCACATGTTGTCGATACCGATACCTAAGAGTATCGATACTTGGCCAAAAATATCGAAGTGGTATCGGTATCGATACTTTTTGTTATTTTCGCATCCCTAACCATAATTCTTAACTTCCCAGGATGTCGAAAAAGTCTCCGTTACAGTTTTCTAAAGCCAAAAATCTTGTTGGCAGGATTATATAATCACCGTATTACCCTCAACACCGCTCCCCCCCATAGAACAATAACTGCGCTATAGAGTAAGCAGGACGGAGAGGCAGAGAGAATGAGCACGAAGTATAAAATTTCTCCAAGTTTAAATTGGAAATCGTGCAAAGAGCGGCTGTTGAAAATTGCTTCTAAACCGAGACCGAGATGGTAAAACAAAAGAGGAACAAAGCCCCAGCAATCCCCGGCGTATTATTTCCACGAGGGCAGCAAAGCGTTGCAGAGAGGATGAATCTAATAAAACAACCCGGGCGGTGCTACTGCTACTGCTCCTGCTGCTTCTGCTGCTGCTGTTGGTGCCGACGCCGACGGTGCTTCACATTCTCATGTTAAACCATAGTTATGCATAGCAGAGCCGCAACCGGACGCTTAGAATGTGAGTATGCGCTTCAGGAGGATTTAGCGTGGGGGCTAGCCGGTGGAAAATGCAACGTACACGTGCCTCAGTGTTGAGTGCAGAAATACATTGGGGACACGGGAATCATTATTTGCCCTAAATGTCTTAATACAGAGGTGACTAGATGTGAATCACTATTTTTTCTTGTTTTTTGGATTGCAACAAAGAATTCGATCATGTAAAATACGACAAACTTAAGGAGATAAGAGATAATTATGCCAATACCCTCACACAAGGTAATTTCCTTCGAGGGTGGTAATAGTTGTACTTATTACAAATAAATGAAATGAAATGAAAAATTCAAAAAGTACGGGTCCACAATGACACATTTTTATGATACACAATTTTATGTCACACGATTCAAGTTTCGTGAAAGAAACGGGCGTGAGACACATGAAATATTACCATTTTTCATGCTATTGCCCGCATGTCGTGCTCTCCAATCAAGGTGCTACCAGAAAATGCCGGAAAAAGAACCGACTGCCAGCGAGATTTGAACCTGCGCCTCCGAAATTCTAGTCCGACGCTCTATCAGCTGATCCATGGCGGTCATGGCAACCCAGCCGGCAAAACGCTCATTCGAGGCGCCGAATTTGCGCCAACTGGTAGTAAGGAGCGACTAAAGGACTCTAATAAAACAACCCGGGAGGTGCTACTGCTACTACTCCTGCTGCTTCTGCTGCTGCTGTTGGTGCCGATGCCGACGGTGCTTCACATTCTCATGTTAAACCATAGTTATGCATAGCAGAGCCGCAACCGAGGGCTTAGAATGTGAGTATGCGCTTCAGGAGGATTTAGCGTGGGGGCTAGCCAGCGGAAAATGAAACGTACACGTGCCTCAGTGTTGAGTGCAGAAACCTCAGAGTAATAATTCTTCTCTCTAGAGGGAGCATAAACATACAATTATACAGGTTTGTTTTGGATAAGAGTAACTGAAAATAGGTATATGTAAACATAAACAATCTAGAGTTTGCTAGGCGATAGTGGGCGACACTAAACAAATACCAGTGGCGTGGCGTATTGCCGTATTTTCTGCATGATGGATTTAGCGGCGGCTAACTGATCAGTTTAGACTGTACATTCTTCAACACTGCATAATCCTTGTCATCGTCATGTTGTTATTATTATTGGAAAAATCTCTTACGTATATAATATATGCGTTTAAAGCGCATCTCAAGTGAAAGCTGGAAACAATATGCACTTTACCAAATCATCGATAGTGAGTTAAAGTTTAAAGTAGCTGTGTAAAATAGTAGGCTTCGGGTTGTCATAGTTAATGTAGCACTATTTTGTTTGCTGTTTAATTGTTTAAATCTTTCAGACGTGACTAAATGCTACTAAGGCTCGCGCACAGGGTGAGTCAACGATTGGGCAAAGTAAGATTTCTCTCTTATTTTAAATATAAAATATTTCAAAATTCTACACCTTATCGAAACCTATAACTGACATATTCTGTTATTTCGGGAACTGCTCCTGCAGGCAAACGAGTTCTCACGCCAATTTGCATTGACATATTAAAATGATTAGAGCACACTACTGAAAAATCAGATATTTTGTCCAATTCCAATTGTAAAGCCTTTCTAACAGCAACATTGTTAGGGAACCTACAAAACACATTTATCATTTTATATTTCGTGTTATCTAGCCAGTTATGGTTATTTCTTTTATAGATATTTTGGCATCACCCCATTTTCAACACCACTGCTCAACAAAACAAATGCGTACTAACCTGTGATAGGTTATATTGTCTGGGTCAGGCTTACCACACACTACACACTTCTTTCTACACCTCATTGTCACTACAAAGTCAGTTTTATCAATTTATAGTTTATACAAACACCAACACACTTTTTAATAGCAGTAAAACGCAACATCCTACTGCATCTGATTAAACACAACAAAAACAAATTAGAGGGCTGGCATCAAGTGCTATAGAAACAGTGGGCTGCCGCGTTGCCACGTTTCCGTCGAAAGTCTAAATATCTGTGGAGTTGTAACTGCGATTGAAAAAATAGTAAATCTAATTACACGGTAACTATAAGCACGGCAAGCGGTATACACTAAAATGCTAAAAAGAAGTATTCCAACCTCACGGAATTATAGTTTACTTATATAATCAAATGAGTATAAACAGAAAATTGTCAACGCTGTAATATATCCATGTACCTTGATATTTGAATAATACTCCCTCTCGAGAGATGAATTATTCTCGAGAAGAATTATTACTCTGAGGTTTATTATTACTCTGAGGCAGAAACACACTGGGGACACAGAAATCATTATTTGCACTAAATATTTTAATACTGAGGTAACTAAATGTGAATCAACATTTTTTTTCCTGTTTTCTGGATGGCGACAAAGCATTCGGTCGTGTAAAACATGACAAACTTGATCCACAATGAAACATTTTCATGAGATTTTTGTGTCACGAGCCAAAAGCTTCAAATTTCGTAGCGGAGACAGGCGTAAGACATGAGATATTGTAAAAAATCACACGAAATAATACTTCACGAGATATTTGTTTTATGAACAAATCATGATATATGTATGTCGTGTTTCATGTGTATTTTTCATTTCATTTGCTTCACGTGGGTTAATAGTAATGTCTATGAAACAAATTAGGACACCAGTGTGTTTACGTTCGGTATTATTTGAAGATGAATGCAATTAAACAAAAATATGTGAAAAGCCTCAGTTGAGGACATTGTGATAGCAATGAAAATATCTGCTAAAGAAGTGAGTGATAAATCTCATAGCCTCAGATGTCATTTCCACAGTGTACCCAGAAAATTGAAAAGACCAAAGCGGTGGAGCTGTATATAATTGTACAGTACATTTGTGGACAGTTCTTATAATATTATTATAATTATTTATATGCCGGTAAAAGAACCGACTGCCAGCGAGATTTGAACCTGCGCCTCCAAAATTCTAGTCCGACGCTCTACCAGCTGATCCATGGCGGTCATGGCAACCCAGCCAGCAAAACGCTCATTCGAGGCGCCGAATTTGCGCCAACTGGTAGTAAGGAGCGACTAAAAAGACTGTAATAAAACAACCCGGGCGGTGCTACTGCTGCTTCTGCTGCTGCTGTTGGTGCCGACACCGACGGTGCTTCACATTCTCAGGTTAAACCATAGTTATGCATAGCAGAGCCGCAACCGAGGGCTTAGAATGTGAGTATGCGTTTCAGGAGGATTTAGCGTGGGGGCTAGCCAGCGGAAAATGAACCTTGTACGTGCTTCAGTGAAAACCAACTTGGGTGCAAAAATGCATTGAGGACACGGGAAGCACTGTTTGCCCCAAATGTTTTAATACAGAGGTGACTAGATGTGAATTAACATTTTTTCTTCTGCTTTCTGGATTGCAACAAAGCATTTGATCGTATAAAACACGACAAACTTAAGAAGACTCAAAAAGTGCGGATCCACAATGAAACATTTTCATGAGGTTTTTGTGTCAAAAGTTTCAAGTTTCGCGAAAGAAACGGGCGTGAGACACATGAAATATTACAATTGTTTATGCTATTGTCCACATGTCGGGCCCTCCAATCAAGGTGCCACCAGAAAATTCCGGAAGGAGAACCGACTGCCAGCGGGATTCAAACTCGCGCCTCCAAAATTTTAGTCCGATGCTCTACCAGCTCACCCATGGCGGTCATGGCAACCTAGCCGGCCGCGAAACGAGGGCTTAGAATGTGGGAGTTGAGCTTCAGCGACATTTAGCAAGGGAGCTAGCCAGGCACGTATCCAGGATTTGGTTTTGGGGGGGTGTCCAGGTGATGGTGACACTTGCTTGACCTTTCGGGGGGGGGGTCCAGATTAGAGTTGCCGCCTTAAATTTGCTCTCGTCCGGGGAGGGGGGTCCGGACCCCCTGGATCCCCCCCCCCCTAAATACGTGCCTGGGGCTAGCTAGTGGAATGAATATAAGTACAGATACTGCACGGTCTAGTCACTCACTTTGCCTGTGTTTTCAAAGCTTACACGTGTTTCCCTAAACATCTAACACGGCAGAGGGTTTTTGTGTACCTATATCTCGTTTGCTTTGCGCTCTATGACATTTTTAGTTATTAGTTCTTGAGAGCATGAGGAGTACTCAGCCTATACATGATAATTCAACCTGGACAGTAGACTATATATAATAAGAACGGCTATTACTTTAATTGACTTATTTTCACCAAAAGGTGCCAGCTCAGGCTCCAACAGGGTGAGCTCCTGGTCCATTATCCAGTGACTACCCCTGACACCGTGAGGTGAGCAATCACTGCGGGTCCGCGAATCGTGCGCCCTAAGTAGACGGACGAACCCAAGGATGACTCCCCTCTGCGTTCTGGCGGCTAAGATGTGCGCCGCCGTACGGCACACCGGTATTGCTCGCAAGTACGGTGAGCAGCGTATTCCTCATTCCACCTAGGGATATAATGATTATTACCAGCAGACTAACAGTGCAGTCTGGCCATAGCCTGTGAAGCTGTTCGAGGAACTTACGATATTTGGTCCACTTTTATTCCTCCTTAGAGACGATGTTCACCTCGGCAGGAGGCGAAAACTCAGATAACATAGTCTTCTGTTGGAAGTCAAAGAGGACTATGTGGGGCGTGTTGGCTTGCACATGCTCGAGCGTGGGGAACGAGTAGTTCCAGTAAATCCGGCATCTCTCGTACTTCACAACGGACTCTATATCCCGTGGAGCGTATAACAGCACCAGTGTCTCATCTATACCGTATGATAGTAGAGCACTTGTGGAGAACCACGTTATGTCGATAAACGTAAGGTGTCCCAACCTCAGAGCTACTCTGAGATCCTATCGTATGTTGACTTACACGTCGCCATAGTCAAGAAAAACATAAGCGTCTCTGGCGCCTACAAGCAGGCTCTACAACGGCTGTCGGGTACATCTGCACCCATAACCCTATTACCATATACTAAGGTGTTAAAGACACAATCTTTGCAAGCCATTATAAAACCATCAGTCTCCTACTTCAACTCACTAGACCTTAGGAAAAAGAAGGTCAACTGTTCAGACAAGTCATGCTCTTCTAGATGTTTGTAGAAGATTTCATCGAAGTCTTAAAAGAAAGTCGACTTCGGCAGCTTTAATGTGTTCTAGTTCTAGTTGTGCATGAGCAAGTTCCGTAATGGCATGCTCGTGTTGCTGCTCTAAAAAGAAAAAGTACAAAGCGGATCAGGGGATTGGCACTTCTCGTCACATAGCACGTAATGGCCACTACGACGCTCCAAACTCAACAGTCCACGCCGTCCTAGATACCTTAAAAACTATATTCACGGGAAACAGAAAAAAGATCCTTTTATTATTATTTTAGGTACAAATACCGTACAGTTTCACCGCTCGCTGAGCCTCTGTTTTCAAATCATGCACGTGTTTCAGTGAAAGCCAATTTGGGTTCAGAAATGCATTGGGGACACGGGAGGCATTATTTGCCCTAAATGTTCTAGTACAAAGGTGATGTTTCCGTCTGTATTCTGGATTACAACGAAAGATTCAATCGAGTAAGAGAGGTCAATTCTAATTTTCAATCATATAGGTGATTCTTTATTTACTACCTATAAGCAACCTAGCAGTTAATGAAGTATAAGCATAAACCTGTTCAGATGGAAGAAAACAACTATAGCAGAAAGATACAGGCAAACGAGAGTAAGGAGACCAGAAATGATAGCGGTACCATATCTAAGACCAAAAAGAAGCTGGAGTACGACAGGGATGGATATTTTTTACAGCCTATTAACTGCTGATGTCAACTAGGGAAAGAAAATTTACAAAACTATTAAACATTTTGAAATGAAAGGAAAATTACCAGAAATTATTGCTGGCAGTTAAGTATCTTTAGAAGTAAATTTCACATAATATAAAAAAGTACTCATTTCCGTTAAGTCAAAAGGAACGATATCTCTGACTGGAGAGCTTCAATTTCTTCAGGACTTATTGACAAGATCACAGAAAATGAAGACTGGACTAAAATCTATTCAAATTACAAAGCATAATTTACCTGGCAGAAAATTAAAATCTGATGAAATTGAGAGCTCCACTATGAGGTACAGTTACTTTTGACTTGACGGAAACTACTACTTTATACGATTAAATATGAAATGCGTTCTAAAGATATTATTTCAAAATCTTTTATGGTTTTGGAAATTGTCATTCTCTAGTACATTGTAGTACCTCTTATGGTGTGAAAAATATCCGTAACTGCCAGCTTCTCTTTGTTCTTTGATCAGCTGTATTTTTTGCCAAGTTAGTTGTTTTCTTCCATCTGTACAGGTTTTGTTTAATATTTCATGACCTGCTGGGTTTCTTGTAGGAGGAAAAATTTAAAAACGCTGCTTTGATTGAAAACATGAATTTAAATGAAAACTACCAGAAATTAATGTTCACAATCTTATATCATTATATGACCAAATTTTACATTTCATCGTACAAAAAATGGGGTATTTCAATTTGAAAGAATCAAGTTATCTCTGTTTGAAGTTTCCTTAATTGATCTACCGATTTCTTTCAAAATTAATTCAAGTTCGACCGTCTAACCGAGGCTAACGCATTTCATGTTTGGTTACATGGCAAAGTCATAGCAAGTAAGTTTTATAATCGCTGGTATATTAATTTTTTTCTGATATCTACTTATACCAAAAAATGGTGATTTGCAACTAAACAATATAATGTAAGACTAGACTGACAAAGGCATCTAAATATGTAATCATAGACAAAGTGTTGCATTAAAAAAAATGGAGTCAAGTTGATTGACTCAATACTTCCGACACATAACAGTGATATCATTTTATTATTTTCCTTTTCCATGAAGCTATAGTCTGAATCCCTTGCAACCAAATCATCGCCCACCTGTCCTCAAAGAACATCCCACACAAAAACTCTAGTAAATAGTTTCCTAAATCTCTTCGCAGAAACTGAAACGACACAGTTTTTATTTTGCGAGATTCAACTGCAGGAACTTCAAATTTTTTAAAACGAAGTTTGAGCTATTTTTATATTCTCAGTTTTTATTATTGCTGCGCCGCCACTGACACGATTTTTAAAAACCATACGCAATTTTCATCCTCGCTACGATAATAATACTGTGTCTAAATTTGATTAAAATCAATTTCATAATTTCCATGTTACTCAATTCAGAACGATCTAAAACAATACTTGAGTATACATCAGAAAAGTCCCTTGATTTCTGAAACAGGCAAGGCAATTTTCAGATGGACCTAAAAAAGGGTATTATGACTCTAGGTCTTTCTTTCACAGGTCAATGTCAATGGACAGCCTATTATGAATAGAACAAATTTTTGAGATTTACAACCCCCACCCCCTAACCACCCCAATTTCACCCCCACCCAAAAAAAGTAAAAGATGATCAGTATCCCCTAAAACGCCTAAAAAGGAAGTTTGAGGGATATTTAATTTTTTTGTTTTTTGCTAATTACTCCGCCGTCCCTGCACCGTATTTCAAAATTATGGCAGCATTACTTACTAGGACCTCACAGCATATCGGTACCCAAATTTCATCATAATCTATGCAGCGGTTGCTGAGATTACGAGGATAGAAAGACGCGAACATACAGACCGACAGACCGACGGAAATGAGTGACGTGGATTTTCGTTATGTAGACATCGTAAAACGCCCAAAAAGCGTATTACTTATTTCAAAATCGAAAATTTTTGCGATCACAATACTCCCCTCACCTATCGGTGTGGGAAGTAAAGATATGATATGTTAAGCTTTTATTATGTATAAAAAAGACATACATACAGTCACATAGTTATTTTCCTGAAACGAAACTCCGTGACATTGGGCTTGACTTATCCTGTATATCTGAAGTTGTGTAAACTCGAAAATGTGACGAAAAACTGCATCTGACAATCAGTCTAGTGATTATGGAAAAAAGGACTAAACGAAAAATGCAGTCACTTTCGCTTGAGCCTCTTAGGAATCACTGATCCTTTCTAAACTAGCCGAGCATGCCTTTGTTTGCCCAGTGGCGTCAACGATGCTTCTAATTCTGGTGATAAACTATAGTTATGCATATCAGAACCGCAACCAGAGGTACTTTCTTTAGTACTTCCAGAAATGCCAAAAATTTTATATAACATCCATCCCACACCTTTGCACATCCGCTTTGAACTTATTTGTAAAGATGATGATAAAGCCATCAGCAAATATTCCTCAAGACATACCTGAAATTCTTTATATATCCTTCCATTTGAACGGATAATGAATAACGAAGAAATTCAATCAGTCAGCTCTCCTTTATCCGGAGAGGAAATCCTTTATCTCAGTATTGATCACACCTAAACCCATACATTATTCAACAGTATCGACTAGCCCCCCGTCTAAGACCCTTGTCACATTCTGTCCTTTGAAAAGGTGTATATATTGTGCAAAATATTATTTACCTATCTAACAAAAGACATGTTGACTCCTCCCCTTTCAGGCCACTGACTAATGCTAACAACAGGAGAGTTCGGGCACGCCCACCGGGCACCCCCTCCAAACCCCCGGTTGAGGGGCGCAAAGGGGCAGGGGGCAGAGTTCGGAAAGTTCTCCTCGACTTGGAACGAGTAAGGGTGAGTTTTGTGTGTGATCTGTAGTTTAGATGCGACTTGTTCCTGGTATCGGTTTTATATCCGCAGATATATCTGTATGTAGGTAATCTTGAGAGGATGGCTTTGCTCTAGTCATTGTCTTCGAAAGAGGGTAAAAAAATGGCATCACGTGCCGTGAATCTAGAGATTCACGACTTGACTTGATTTTCAAGCTACTTGACTTGACTTGATACCAAGTCAAGTATTTGTTTTCGAAATTCAAGTCAAGTAATTACACATCAAGCAACTTGAAAATCAAGTTTTTCAAGCTAACTACTTGATCTTTCTTGAAAAAATAATTCTTTTTCGATATTAATCTGATTAACTGCCAAAATGCAATAACAATAAAAATCTATGTATATAAAGATGTAATCTTTTATTAAAAAAAAAACATCCAAAAGCGGAAAGTCCAACAAACTTAGTTAAATCATGAACGTAATAATATGAAACAAAAATACGAAATATTCTGAATTCTGACAGTAATACATAGAAAAACAACAAACTCAAATGGGGGTGGGCTGACTCAGTGGTTAGAGTCGAGGGCTCGTATCCGGAAGGTCCTGGATTTGATTCTCGTTAGAGGCGGAAATTTATCTCTGGTTTTTTCAATCAAAAATAAATATCTATAAAAAAAAGCTCAGCGAAGAATCTCCACCTGAGCCTTCACTTTTGGCTTCTAATTAACAGTGCTGTTCCTAGAGTGGCGCCGGAAAACAGTAACAAAGCCTACAGAGAACACGAGGCTAATGACCAGAGCAATCGATACCGATGACACAGAAGTAAAAAAAAATAATATCCTCATTTGCCATCCATGATTTAAGACACAAGACTTCTAACGGAGTTATCACCTAATCGATTTTTTGTTTTGGTAAGAGTTAAGGCAGCTCTAGAAAGCTGCCTCTCAACTGGAGCTGAAGAAGCTGGCGTTGCCAAAAAGTCTTTGGCCATTGCGGCAAGGTTTGGAAATATATATTCGTGTCTTTTCCACCATTCTAAAATATCTTCAGTACTGTCTCTTGCCGCTTGAATACTATTTATAATCTGTTCATCGGTTTCGTCTCGATCAGGTTTATTTGTCAAGTTCCATAGCCCACGAATCTGGTCTATCGAGTGGCATATTATTGCAAAAATGATGGAAATACTCTTAAAAACATTAAGGTACTAGCAAATTCGTTCAATTAACGACCATTCTGTGTAAGTTGGCTTTAAAGTTTTAAAGTCTGATTGCTATCGTAACCTCAGTGATCCCCTATTTTAACGCTTCGATTTGCATTTTACAGATTGATGTCAAGTAACATCAAGTAGTTTGATTTTACTTGATATCAAGTCAAGTAGGTCAGATAGAAAATCAAGTCAAATATCAAATTTTCAAAAGCTTGAGCTTTCAAATCAAGTCAAGTGTTTAAGAAAAAACTCAAGCTACTTGGCTTGATGAATCCCTACGTGAATCAGTACTTCCCATAAATTGTCACGCCGATAAGCTAACAAAATTTATATTTCGTCTATCCCTACACCATTCTCACCTAAAAAGTACATAACGATCAGGGACATTTGAAACTTCTTAAAACGATTTTGCAACTTTTTTTGTTGATGCTACATGCTACGCCACTGGCAAATGTTCTAATAGCGATACGCTGTTACCATTTCCTCCACGATAGCAATACGGTGACACAATTTCATCACAATCAAGTTCGTAGTTTCCAAGTTACACGTTATAGGATTATAATATTATGTATCTACGTATCAAATTATTTCACAGATAGGTACAAAATTCAAAGGCAACATTTGGATAGGTACAAGAAGCACATGATATGATTAAAGTCAGTTTCTTCACCGTAATGTAGAATGTTTTATGAATATAACAAATTTTTGAGCTTTCAAACCCCTTAACAGCCCTAATTCGCGCCATACTTGTTTTGCGTCATGGCCACGGTAATAATACTGTGTCAGACTTCCGTTAAAATGAATTCAATAATTTCCAGGTTTTCAATACAGGACGATCTAAAGCAATACTCTTATTTGAAAAGTCCCTTGGTTTCTATAACAGGCAAGGCCACGTTTGGATGATTCTTTCACAGGTGGATAGTCTATTATGAATACAACAAATTCTTCTACCTGCTAATTACTCCGCCGCCTATGCACCAATTTTTAACATTATAGTATAGTAGTATAGTATTACCTCTTGGGGGCTCAAGAGTATGGTTAAATTTAATGCTTCCAAGACCCAATATTGTACGCTATAATACAAGAAGTGCCCAAGTCAACACCCGGCTCTAATGTACAATCAGACTCTGCCAAGGAGTCACTCATTCAAGCTGTTAGGAGTCAACATTAGAAAATCTTATCTGGCACGAATACGCTGCGTCAGTTCCAATGCTGCTGGTATAAAGCTTGGGTTCCTATTTAGAGGCAGAAAGTACTTCTCACCATGTAACCTCCTTACGCTATATAAAGCCCAGATGAGACCTGGCCTGAAGTATTGCTTTCGTGTCTTGTGAGCTGCTGCCCTTACCACCCTGTCTTTATTAGACGCCGTCCAGAGAAGGGCAATTCGACTCATTAGTGACTCGGCCTCAACGCGCCACCTCCAGCCACTTTCTCACCGGCCTGTTGTGACCTCTCACTCCTCTACCGATATTCAAACGGAATCTGCTCCTGTGAGCTATCCTCTATCGTTCCGTCGCTCACCACTCCTACCATCAGATGCACCCGCGTGACCGCTGCATCTCATCCTAAGGCGGCCGTTCTTCATACATCAAGAACGGAGCGGTACAACCGCACATTTATTCCCAGGCTGTCCAAGGCGTGGAATAGACTGCCAGAAGATGTATTTATTGGGCCTGCGGATGTTGGCCCATTCAAATCCCGCGTTAACAAACTTACCCTAACATAACCCTTTCACAGCAGCCACGGTACTCTGGTATTTAGACTCTGATGCCTACGCAGTCTGCTTAGTTATAAAAAAATAGCATTGCCACAACCCCACAGTATATCGCTATCCAAATTTGATCAGAATGCAGCAGTTACTGAGATTACGAGGCCAGAAAAAAGCCAACAGACAGACAGGCAGGCATGCATACAGATAGTCAGACCGAGACGTGGATTTTCGTCAAAAATCCCTTCTATGTAACGACCTGTTGTAACTCATTAGGAAAGTTACAACGTAGGTTTCTCAAATCTCATATCGAATTGATGGTACTTCGAAGTAGGAATATCACATACAACATTATCAAATTAACATCTAGATGATACGAGATAGATGCATTCGTTAATATTTCAATACGACTGTCCATATTTAGTTAATCAACTCCAATTTCATATCCCAAGGTATCACATTAGTAATATTTTTTATTTATCAACCCCAAGAACCTATTTACGTCGCCGTCGTATACTCAATGTTCAGCTATTATAACAACTGATATTACAAAATTGATATGTTTAGTACCAATGTGCATGTGTACTCTATAAAGACAATATGTAGGTCTTACAATGTATGTCATTTTTACTAATACCATTATTGAGCCGTAATCACTCAAATCACTGCATTATCTATGGTGTCATTTTTTTTGAATAAACTACTGTAGTCCCACCAATAATTGGTTTATCTATTGGTAATCATAAGCGTAGTTATGTCCCTGGATCTGGGGGGCTTAAGCCCCCGCCCTAGGTACAATGAATTCAGCAGAACGTTACTGATTTGAATTATTTTTGGGGGGCTAATTTCATTCTTGTGGGGGTTTAGCCTCGCAAGTCCCCACCTAATTACGCCTATGTTCGTAATGTCTCTAGTCGAACGTAGAATCCAAAACGGCAAGAATAAGTGCAACGTTACACTGGCGCGATGCGTATCTGTGCCAACTAATTCGAATAGGTTATAGAAAAATGCTCTAAAAGAAGCATTGGGGTCTGTTCCAAGGACTCCTTTGTTATTATTTACTGTGTTCACAAACACGATGTTATTTTTCACAGAAATCCGAAGTATTCAAATCTTGTGGAATTGTTTAAAATAGTCTTTGCACTGTTAAAACCAAAAATTTACTCAAAACTATAACAATAAACCCGAAACGATCATACAAAACAAGGTCGCTTTTTGTATTGCCATTGTTTTTAGAGTTCTTTACCTGCTATCTCGAAGAAGGTGTAGAAGCAAAGGGTATACGGGCTTATCAGCGGTCAGTATGCTATAAATACCATCATCAAGTTGCCGCTGAATCACTATTTTGGATTGTTTACTTCTTCTAACCTATTCGAATTCCTTGGTGCTAACTTGATGCCGACAAGTTATTTCTGGGAATCCCCAATGCCGATGGCTTGGCGCTCACATTCGGCTCAAGCAAAACGATCATTTTCAAAACTAAAACTAATAAAAAGTTTTGCAAGATCGACAATGGGTGAATCGATCCTAAGTTCTTTGGCATTAATTTCTGTAGAAAATGGACGGGCAGAAAGCATAGACTTAGACCAAATAGTTGATACATTTATTGCTTTACATACAAAAAAATAGTTTTTTTCTTTACATGAAATGCATGACAAATCGTAATAATAAATATTTTAGAGTTACGATGTTTTGTTTGTTTATTTTTGTTACATTCTTGTGTGTTATGAATGTTTTATTTGCTTATTTTTGATTTTGTGATAGTTTTGTGTTAGGTGTTAGTAATGTGGCCATGTGGCCAGTCGAGTGTACTTGAATACGAGGTGGGTGTACCACAAGCGTCTATACTGGGACCTCTGCTATATATTATTTTTGTGAACGATTTTGTTAGTCATAATTATGTCATGTACGCTGACGATACATCACTCCTTATAACTTCGCCTAGTATACCTGAACTAACAAGATCTGCTAGTAATGAACTTACTCGTATACAAGAATGTTTCACACACAATGGTCTAATTCTAAATAAAGAAAAAACATTGTTTCTACGATTCTCTTGCACACCAGAGCACAATGAGAGTCTCTTAGTTAAATCATCAGAGGGGTCTATCAAACAATCAACTGTGGTTAAATTTCTCGGCATACATCTGACAGAAAACTGTAAGTGGCATTTGCACATAGACAATGTCTGTAAAAAAATACTCCCTCTAGCATACTGTATAAATAGGCTAAGATTCGTTGTGGATAGACCTGTGATCATGACCTACTATTTCTCGTACTTTCAGGCAACAATCTCTTATGGAATCATTGCCTGGGGTGCATCTAATCATGCACACAGGATCTTTCTAATCCAGAAAAGGGTTGTTAGAATGATTGCTTTTGTAAATAGAACATATCACTGCAAAGATATTTTCATTAAACTAAACATACTTACACTGCCCTGTATTTATATATATCAAGTGTTGCTGTACATCAAAGAAAATATCAGTTGCTTTGATGTCCTCAATTCACACAACTGTTACAACACAAGAAATCATTCAACTTTACAAATCCCAGCACATAGATTGTCAGTAACTGAAAATAGTCCCAAATATATGGGTATTAAATTATATAACAAATTACCTATTCACTTGAAACAAGCTGATCTCCATGAATTCAAAAGAAATATAAAGTCACTACTTCTAAGAAAAGCTTACTACTCTATCAATGAGTACCTCTGTGATGACCCAAATTCATTTTGACTGTTTTTACTTCGTTCTGTGAATGTATATTATTGTTCTTTTTTGTGTGCGTTGCTATGTGACTATTTACTGTTATAGTGATGTCTAACGATCATACAATTATATTTTTTAACATGTATGTACATTATATATTTATATATTTATTTACAATCATGACTCATTCTATGTCATCATTGATGATCTCTGAATAAAGCTGATTATTATTATAATATAGCTAGAGTTTGTTACATTAATGTGATTAATCAATGTATCTTAATCTTCAAAAACTCGAAAGAAAAAAAATAAAATCTAAAGTTGAGGTTGCACCAAATGTTTTCTATATATAAACCGATTTAAAATATTATTTTTTTATATAGAGGGTGCCCCGTGAAAAAAATTGCTGAGGGGCCCCGAAGACCTTGGCACGCTAATGTAATTTGCGCGGTAAAATTAAATCTGTGTATTTTGTGTTAGTATATGTCTAAACGCTATGGAAGAAGAAGAAAAGTGTGGGTGCATGACATCTTTTAAATATTTTCATAGATCAGAGGAGAAGTTCTACGAACTGCTAGGACGAAGGGTGGATATACGTCCTTTCGCGCCTCCATGCTACAGTTCTTCGCATGCTTCCCTTCATGCCAGGTTACTGTGTGGGATAAAATTATACATATTATTAGACTAAAGTGAAAAATTTACAAAAAAAACTCATTTTCAAACATATCGCTAGCACTTCCTCCATCCATGTGAAGAAAACAAACACACGACCCTTTGTTTTGGTGATATATTTTTAAGCGCTGCGAGAGGATAAGTGTCTGTTCAGGTTATGTCTACGACATTTAAAATATGTTAGACACCTCAATTTTCTCAAAACAATTGATACCTTAACGTAAAGTACGTGTTATATAAATCTTTTATCGATTACTTATATTGGAAACTTGGACACATACTTCGTTTAGGAGTTCGGATCTATCTGTATTTTAAATATTGCTGAAGTCAGTGCTAAGTGAAATAATGCCACTTGCATAAATTATCGTATAAAGCTGACTACGTCCTTTATCCACTCGAATTATACATTATATTTATGGTAAGTTTTTTATTCCTGATAATTTTAAATTTTTAAAATTTGGCGAATGCACATATAAGTACTTACACCATTTTTGTAAATACGGTTAACTGAAAAAAATCCGAAAACGCATTAAATATATTTCTATTTAATCTATTTTTAAGCATATTTAATTTGTGTTTGTATTATCATGGAAAACGCAACATTTGTGTGCAGATTCCGTTTTTGGCTAAAAATATATAATATTATGGCAGTGTTATTTATTGCTGAGATGTAGATACCATTTTTGGTACGAGTAGATATCAGAATGTATTGAATATCGTAAACTTAGATGTTTCCCATAACGTTATTATTTTCATGTGCCTGTTAGGGAAAGCCCTGTACTCATCAAGTACGAGTTGGTTTGGTTTAAATGTAAAGCGCTTTCATTTCGGAAACTCAAGTATTAACTAGCCATTTCCATGTTAATTACTATAGTACCCTATATAACAGGATCTAACTTTTAGGCCTATAAAATTTATTACCCAAAGTTATTTCCGAAGACACTTAATGGTAACCATAGCTTCGTAATCTACAAACTATTTGGTTGATCTTTTAACATGAACAAAACACTTATATGTCAAGCTTGTGTGTACAAACCCCTAATACTCTAGAATTCAACACGGCACACTGGCATTATCACATATCGCTTTCATCTCATTTCTTGTGAATGCAGTTAGTCAGCGGTTTAACCAAGTTGAGATTTTTTTTTCTTAAATATGTCTCCTAGCACATTTGAAATTTCCATAATTGACAGAAGGTTGTGGCAACATAACAAGAGATTAGCAATGAGGTACATCGTGATTGATAACTTTGCGGTTAATTCTGTAAGAATTTTCCAACGAATGAAACGAATTTTGAAATTGAAACCAATAGAAACTGCCATCGTCATCAAATATACAGGGTGAGTCAAGCTCAACGCCTCGGACTCTTGTGGCCAAACGATACCACTCTTTGAAAAACCAACTTTACAGTGTATGTAGGTCGTGTTGAACTATATTTTAAAAATAATGACCTTTATACAGGGTGTCTAATAAAAGCGTGACTTATCAAAGTTATGTTTTTTTAAATGGAATACCTTGTATATTATTGTATATTTAGATTCCCGAGTGAATTTTAGTGTGACTTTATGTATCACACATAGCACTTAAATCAAACCGTCTAGGTGCAAATCACAATTTTTGGTATAAGTAGATGTCAGAAAGAATTGAATGTCGCCGCTGTTATAAAACATCGAGGGCTGTGACTTTGCCGTGTCACTAAGCATGAAATGCGTGAGCTTATGTTAGACGATCGAGTTTGAACTACATTTGTACTTGGAAAAATCGGTAGATCAATTAAGGAAACTTCAATCAGAGATAACTTGATGTTTTCAAATGGGAATGCCTATTTTTTTACATAATCGAATGTAGAATTTGAGAGCCTTTCTAATGATATGCGGTTGTAGACATCAATGTCTGGTAGTTTTAATTTAATTTTTACTGTGACTTTGCAGTTAAATTAAGTTAAGCAAGAAATGCGTCAGCGTAGGTGAGGCGGTCAAATTTGAATTCTTTTTGTGTTTGGAGAAATCGGTAGACTGATTAACGAAACTTCAATCATAGCTAACTTATTTTTTAAATCGTAATGCCTAACTTTCTTGGACGATCAAATGTAAAATTGAATCGCCCTTCTAACGATGTAGGAATGTAGATATCAATATCTTGTTGCCAATTTTCCAAAACAATTAAAAATCTTCAAATGAAAGGAAAACTACTAGCGATTTATGCTGCATTCTAATATCTTCAGTATAAAATTTCCACTTCTGATATAAAAAAAGTAGTCATTTTCAGCACGTCAAAAGTAACTATACTTCTGACTGGCGCTTTCGAGTCTCTTTAGTACCTACTAGCAAGGTCACAGAAATTGAAGAAAACTAAAATCCGTTCAAATTATGGAACATAATTTACGTGGCGGAAAACTGAAATCTGTTTGATATTTTTCATCAATTTTGCTAATAGATACTGAAGAATTTGAAGAGCTCCAGTCAGAGGCGTCGTTACTTTTGACTTGACTGAAGTGACTCCCTTTTTATACCATTACATGTGAAGTTTCATTCTTAAGATACTAGACGTCCGGCAACAATCGCTGGCAGTTTACCTTTCATTTCAAAATTTTTAATTATTTTAGCAATTTGTTAATAATGTTAGTAGCTTGTGAACCGTGAAAAACAGCCATTTCTGTCTCCTTGACCTTAGATTTGTTACTGCTGTTGTCTCTAGTTAGATTTAATTTGTTGTAAGAAATGTTTATTATCTTGCCACTTTATTCCAGGTCGTCTATATCTGTTTGTTAAGTTAGTAACTTTTCTTCCATCTAGACAGTTTTTTGTTTATATTTTATGGCCTGCTATGTTATTTATAGGTACAAAATTGAAAAATACCGATTTGATTATAATAAAATGAAAACTACAAAAGAATGATATTCACAAGCTTACATTGTTAGAAAGGCTATCGAATTTTTACACTTGATCCTTTACAAAAATAAGCCACTTTCATTTGAAAAATCAAGATATATTTATTGAAGTTTCCTTATTTTATCCACCGACTCCTTTGAGGCACAAAAATAATTAAATTTCTGACTATTTATCACCATATAACGGCGGAACTATATTTTTTTGGCACACTGCTCACCGAAACTTTTTGAGATTAGTATTATTCATCCAATTTGATTACGTTTCCAAATATGTAGGGTGGAGTCTTTTCTTATAATAGGTTTTCCAAAGGGAGATCAACTGACGTCATATCTAAACCCGTCCATGCGCCCACTCAGAAACACGAGAATTTTAACAAAGTTTAGCGAAGATTATACGTTTTATTGTCATCTAAAGTCCCAGTATTCCATGAAAACATTTTTAATATAATTCTGAGGACGAAAATAAAATTTAATTAAACCTGCCATCCCCGCATTTTCCCCTCAATAAATGTATATTCAAAGGCAGCACAGAAGCAGGGCGCTATCCCCAAATAAAATCCTAATTCCACTACACAATCCCAACGCAAACTCACCCCCGGTTGCACAGAGAGAGAAAAATCAATGCCGCCCCCCTCCCCCTTTAAACCCTCGCTCGCCACCGAGGCGTAACCGAGGGGTAGGTGGGCGTGTCCGGGCTACCCCCACCGCTTCCCCTATCGTCCAACCGCTTTGTTTTCACATACCGGAAGCTGCGGTACCCAGCACCATTATTGTTCTTGGCAAGATAATATTGAGATAACATACAGATACAGCTACAGATCTAATCTCAACGCGTATCGCGAACTACACACCTCCGCGTACTAGCTTAGTGATGGTTTAGTGTACAGTGAACGCGTGTGGAACTATGGAGGAGAATTGCCAGAGGTTGAAGCAAGCCGATTTGCTGATGGTCAGTGACGCTCCTTTGGACCTCAGAGGCTCTACGTTCGATGCGCCTGATGTTAAGACAGAAAAAGAAAAGTCCAACAAGAAACCTGGGGCGCATCAACTTATCAAACCTCCCTACTCGTATATCGCTCTTATCACCATGGCGATACTGCAATCTCCTCACAAGAAGCTCACTCTCAGCGGGATCTGTGAGTTCATCATGTCGAGGTTTCACTACTACCGAGAGAAGTTTCCTGCTTGGCAAAACTCAATACGACACAACCTGTCGTTGAATGATTGCTTCATCAAGATACCTAGAGAGCCTGGCAACCCTGGAAAAGGCAACTATTGGACGTTAGATCCTTTGGCAGAGGACATGTTTGATAACGGAAGTTTTTTGCGTAGACGAAAACGATACAAAAGACCTTCACCGAACATGATGCTTAGAGATCATCACGCTTCAGCCATGGTAGCTTCATTCCTTTCAAGTCAAGAGAATTACCATCACAATCTCTTCGCTCACAACACTATCCATAATCCGTATCCGTACCTCCCCAGCATGCCTGCTGGGTTGCCTGCAAGTATTCCTCTTCTAACCCCTATGGATTTATCCAGGATCGGTCTTGGGCCCTTGGGAATTATCCCGCAGCCAACTATCTGTAAGCCAGTTCCTGTGCAGGCACCTGTTACTCCAGTGTCTGATACGGAAGACTACATGCCAACCGAGATTACCAAGAAGAGCAAAAATGGGTTCTCGATAGACTCTATCATGGGCAACGAAGAGAAAAGTAAAGAGTTGAAAGCCGAGAGTAACAATGATATTGGTTTGAGGATACATAATCAAGTGTCTGCGTTTTCGCCTCTATCTGTAAGTAGTGACGATTGGACTAGGTGAAATTTTTTTGACAGTGACTGTTATTAGATATAATCAACCTCAAATCTCACTAAATGACTGGTTCGTTGTGACCAGTACAGGGTGCCCACTAGGTATGGTATATAGTATATATCTCAGTAAATAATGATTGTATAAAAAAAGTTTATATATAAATTATAAAGGTTGCTTAAGATTGTTTTTCCCATACTACGGCGGTGTTCAGTTGTTTTTATATCAAAAAACAAATGAGTAACGGAGAGCAATAGATTTGTTTCCAAATATCACTGTATACCAATTCCTTAGTCTCATTTGATAGAAGTTTTTCTCTCTCTTTTCAATGGCATAAAATGTCAGTAACCAAATACAAGAAATTAAAAAAAAATTAAAGACTTAATTAAGTTTATTACATCAACATTTATGAAACATTTTTCATCACAATAAGCATGATAATCATCAAAATGTTCACCAGGAACTGCAAGACAGTAGCCTAACTTATCACACAAAGCTTGCAAAGAATTCCTGAGCATTCTGTGAAAAATTTTGAGTTCCTGTTGTGATAAAACCAATTTCATCGCCGACTTCGTTTTGTCTTCAAAGCTTAATAAGAAACGAACAGGCTCATTTTAATAGATTTAATTTAATTTCGATGTAAGATACATACTATATTAATGTTACTGATGTAATAAAGCATTTTTTAAGATGTTTTTTGTATTTGACATCTTATGTCAAAAAAGAGAAAAAAATCACTATTAAAGCCTATCGAAAGGGTACATTGCTATTTGAAAAAATCAAGTGTTTTTCGCTACTAATTTATTTTCTGAAGCAAAAACAATTGGATATCGCCACATTATGGGAAATTTTTATATAAAAATTTTATACAACCATTATTTACTGAGATATTTACTATATTCCATACATAGTGGGCATAAGGCGTATAAGGTACCAGCTAGAAGAATGATCAGATAAAAGATGGGATCTGGCTGTAGAAGAAAGTGATTTTGAGAGAAATATTGAAGAAAACCCTTGTATACCATGTAAATACAGGTAGTAATAACTAATTCATTTTTGCTGATTGCTTATCAAAGTTGGTAATATCATGATTTCTTTGTACGATAGTAGTATGAATGTCGTATGTGTCCAAAATAACATCATAATTTGCAAAATGATGAATGTCTATCAATAATTACTTTGAATTTTGAGATCTTTGTGTGAAACTTGAAGCTATTTGAAAATACTTATGAACATATTATAGTCATGGATATTTTAAAAAAAATTTACATTTGAAAGGAATATCAATAAATAAGTAGTTACAAATAGAGTTTCTCAAATTGTTTTTTTAATTTTTTTAAAAGACCTGATGTTCGCAATCTATCTATCTATCTCAATACACAATTTTAATCGGGAGAACTACTTTCAAGAAACGTTTATGGTTTAATTATTGTCAATCAGTAAAGTGCGGTAAATACTAAATAATTTACCAGGAGTTTTATGTAATAATAGTATAAAATGCCCTGCATCGTCTATAAAGTTGCAAGACATTATGTTCAACTTACTTCACACCACTCGTGGTCACTTGTAAATAATTTAAATCCAATTGTAGGAAACTCCTCTTTAAGAAAAAGGAAAGGATATGAGTAGCGCTTACTACGAAGCTTATTATTTTCCAAAATTTGTATAATTATTACACAAATATTTTCCACAAATTGGTATAATTTATGTAACTTACTAGTGGTATAAATTCACTTAAACACACTATACGGAGGAGTGACCCACAAAATCGTAGAAATGTGTTTCAAGCAAAATCAAAACAATAAATATTTAAATATCATCAACGCTCAATAATATTTTTATACTTTAAGGCGGGTTCTCACGATTCAGTTTCGCTGAATCAGTTTGGCTGATTCAGTGATACTGAACAGATAATGAATGTGTGAACATCTTTTCAGTGAAACTGATCAGTGGGTTTGTGCTTTCAGTCAAACTGAAGGCCAGTCCTACTTTTCATTCAGTTTGACTGCATCAGTATTGAAAAATGAATACAAACGTTACTTTTATCAATGCTAAATAGGTTAAAATTATTCATTAAAACTGAACAGTGTGAACGAACATCGGTTTCAGTATCACTGAATCAGTCAAACTGATTCAGCGAAACTGAATCGTGAGAACCCGTGTTTAAAATAGTGTTTAAAAATCATGGAGTGCAATTTTCAGAAACAAATGTTACCTTTATTCATATAACCTTATGCCGGAATTTCACTTGGCGTAGCGTATTCATGTAGCGGCATCGCTGTATTTGCCCAAATATTTCATATATTCACGAATATCACAAATTTATGCCTTTCTTCATTATCGTCGGCATAAATATTCATCTTATTTGAGTCCTTTGATGGGTGATTAAAAACCGACAAGTGGACGGAAACGCGTACTTGCCTATTTAAATAATTTTTCCTCTTTGGGCAAATAAGGCAAACCACCCAAATAGGTTCTACACACATCATCGCTTTTTCCAAATCAAACAAATACATGCGTATGCTTCGCCACCTGAAGTGCCGGCATTAGATTTTACAAAACCTGATAAAACCATCATAGTCTTCATACACCGATCCAGCTGTGAGAAAATAATATATATTTGCCATGTTATAACACCGATTCCCATTTCGAACAGAACTCACTTGTTTTTCAAACTACTTACACAGTATTTCAGAAGGTGATAGTTAAGACCTTAATGAATGTCAACTATATGCGATTTTCTCAAAAAAGTTTTTTAGTGTGCAAAAAAACTCGCAATGCAAAGCTCATTCTTCAAATGTCTGTAATTTAACAACCAAACACGATATCAAAAAAAGGCCAAATAGGTGACGAAGCGCAAGCTTTCTTTTTCAATCTGCTTTTTGAATCATTACTGTAAGTTTAAAGGTAACGTCAGGGGCTTGGAAATGCAAAATTCATGTTTATGGTGGCCTTTGCACCTTACATTTGGATTTTTGGACTTATCTCCCCTCATCCTAGACACAGACTGGAGAAAGGGAACAGGAGGCATGCCTTCTCGCTGACAGGGGAATAAGTCTTTTCTTGGATTCGCGCGCTATACCCTAGACCCTTAAAAACCACTAGTAAAATTTAAAAGCAAAGTTTATAAATACAAAATTCCAACACCCGAAGTATCCCTTTGTTAAGACAAAATAAATAACTTTAGCTACTTTTATCCGAAATCAATTCCTGGTAAAATTACTATCACCTTTTTGTGTTAATAATGTGACTTTTTTATTGGTACCTAATAGGTTATTTGCAAATTGTGATGTTTTTTTGTTTAATACACATAACTAAGTCGCTACCTGTGTAATTTTAAAATTTTGTAAGCTTCAGGTCTACCTTATAACTACTTTGCTCTATGTTATCTGTCTTTGTCCAACTTGTTGTTTTTGTACGAAAATTATGTACCGAAACTTCTAGATGGCGCGGCGCCTGAAAATAGACAGTCCAGTATTTCTGATCATGTGATTTTTGTAATCTTTTTATTACAAAGACTAACTTTTTTTTGTATCCTAACTGTGGACTATATTTCTTGTACATAAACACCGATGTAGATATGCACAAGTTAAAAATGTTTGTACATATTGCATATACGTATACAATACATATAGAATTAAGCGTGGTGGACATACTTGCCAGTATTAAACTCCATTAGCATAAAATTACGAGGTTTACGAAAGAATAACACATATACCTTCAAATGTTTGACTGCACATGGTGGGCAATATTTGATTGACACCGGAATATTCGGTTATCGCTGTATGAATTGAATTCAGTGGAGATTTCTTTAATTTTTTTCAACCTACCCTTTATTAAGAATGGAAAAACAGTAACCTTGATTGATTGTTTTTTGTTTGGAATTGAACAAGTTTTATTGAGGCTTCTGATAGGTAGTCAGGAAATATCAGCATTATCACAAATATAATATTTTAACAATCAACTTGTACCATGGAAAATGCTGCACACACAGTCTGAGAGTTAGTAAATCTTTTTGGATTCCAATGACGGTTCCAATTAGTGTGGTTTTGTGTATTGGCACCAACGAATTCGAATAGGCTAGAAGAAGCAAGGCCCATACCCTAACAGGCATGTGATTGTTTGCAAGATAATGTTGTTATTATTTATCATTTGTTTATATTCTTACTGATGATAACATCTGCACTCTTCACGTTCAGATCGTCTCTTGCAAATACTACAGCACTTCACTATCTTGTGGAATTGTCTAGTCTATTTTGCACTTATTCACTCAAAAATCGCCCAATAAACAAGAGACACTTAAACCAAAGCAAAAGCTCTGCCACTATCTGGTGTTTATACCTGTTCGCCTAAGGTTGGCGGTCGGCCGATGCGACGTTGTCACGTTCTGTGAAAAATAATTGTTTATAGGATACATTACTTAGCCACTGCCCTAATAATTATTCTTGAATTTTTTAAATATTTCTTTATTAGCGAAGTAGGGCTTAGAAAGCAAAATCTGGAAGATTTATTAACAAAGTTTGACTTTGACATTGATGAAACATCTATCAGTTTTTCTTCTTCTCGTAGTCATAGTCTGATGGGTATATTCTCAATGGATTTAAAACTCTGACGACTTGATATAATTTAAATGGTTTTCCATAGTTTCAAGCATCTCAGCTTTCTGATTATCTTCCAGTGAGAGACCGCGCAATGTGTGAAATATTTCTTTTAATCTGTTACTGCATTACCGCTTTTTCTTAAAAAAAAGAGATAGTCAATCATCAGCACTAGAAACTGTTGCCAAGTAGTGTAATTTCGAATTCCTGCATCTCCGGGTAGGAAACGCAGATCTTTCGAATTACAACGACGAGGCTCAAAACAAAAGTTTGAGGACCTGTTCCTTAAGTAACGCACAGGATAAAACGCAAAAAAACAGATCGTGGAGATACACACAGATTTTTAGACATATTTTCTAGTAAATGGAAAGGTATGCACACTGCAATAAGTTCGTGGGTTCTTCTTCTAGGTGCCATCTCTATTCTGGAGATTGACAATCATCAAAGCAATTTGAACTTTGGAAACCGCCGTTCTAAATGGCTGATTATTGGAGCATCGCTATCTGCAGAGTGCAGGAGGGTGAGTGGTCTCACTGCACTTAGGCCACAACTGGCCCATTGTGCATCCTCCCAGGGAGTTGTTTACACTGGTCCATTCTGCCAATTTTAGGAAGGTGGATAAGTCGCTTGTGGACATCTCCCTTATGTGGGCACGTGTAGGCCAAGACTCGCCGAACGCACACTCTCCAATAGAAGATAACTGTGATAACATCACATTCTAATTATCAGTGTGTCACTTAACCTCATAATGTGGAGGTGTTTCCTAAGTTGACAGGGCCATCCAAGAATCCTACTATTATTGGAGCATATATATAGGGATTGCCTTCAAATTTTTCAGCCACGAATGTCGTTTTCTTCCTGTCGTTTTTTTCCTACGACTTTTCCTTTTATTATTACTTGAAATAGATGATATTTCTCCCCTCTCATCACGTGTCCCAGGTACTGTATCTTTCTTCTTATTATAGCTAGCAATGTTTCTCCTTGTTTTTTCATTCTTGTTAACACTGTGTCTTTTTTAATTTTATACACCATGATATTTTCAGAATTTTTTTTCATTGTCCACGTTTCCATCTCATAGCAGAGTACAGAAAATACGTAGCATCTCACAAGCCGAATTTTCAATTCCTGACTTAGATTCTGACTATTTAGCACCTTTTTCATTTTCATGAATGTATTTCTGGCTTTCTCTATGCTTATTTTTATTTCAACAGAGCTATCGTTGTTCTCATTTACTTATGCATGTTCCAAGGGAAGTATATCGCATAACACGTTCAACCGCCAAGTCGTGAATGTACAAATTTCTAATGTTTTGAATTTGTGGTTCTTGGGTTTTTAGGCCGGCGTAAGTTTAGCGTTAAAGCTTGACGTTTCGCCATCACGAGTGGATGGTATCTTCAGAAGCTATTTCACTTCGGCGACTTCCAAAATACAGTATTTTGAAGCTTCTGAAGATGCCACCCACCCGTGGTGGCGAAACGTCAAGCTTTAACGCTAAACGACGCCGGCCTAAAAACCCAAGAACCACAAATTCATTGGACGATGGCCGCAAAAGCCTTACACAGTACATTCTAATGTTTTGTTTTTGATATTGGCATATACTTTGCTTTATTTATGTTTTTAATGAGAGCTCATATTTTTCATTACCTTCCACCACATTTAACAGAGTCTGTAAGACTTCTATGGTTGCAGCCAACAAAACTGTGTCATCAGCATATCGTATATAAGTTCGTTTCAATTCCAGTCAATTTACTATCCTTTAGTGAAAGAAATCTCTATTGAAATGCCACCTCAATTGAATCAAACATTTATTTACACTGTACATTGTTAATAATTAACTAACAATCTCAATCTCATTCATGAAGACCAAAGATGACTGTAATGTGATTAAATGTTGCAATATTTATTGAATTTAGGCTAAGTTAGTGTATAGAACTGAAGATTGTACCTATGTAGATTTAGTTGAAATAATGTATATAGTTAGTTAGCTTAGATGCATTTTATTGTACAGTGCGGTATGAAACGATAATAAGTATGTGAAAATAAACTATTTTCTTTGACATAAGTGCTTTAATTCTATTAGAGTGAATTTTTATAATCATGTGGATCTCAACTGAAAAATTGACTCGTTGTAAAAAACCAGTTGATAATAACGAAAAGGTTATTACAAACTTTTGAACTAAACTAAATTTGATTAAATCTCAACATGTAACGGCAGCCTACTTCAAGACTTCAAGGGATGTGTATTATCTCCGATGTTATTTAACATTTACTCTGAAATTGTGATGAGACAGGTATTGGACAACTGGAATGGCGGTATAACTATTGGCGCAAGCAAAATATCCAACTTAAGATTTGCTGACGATACAACCCTTATTGCTGCTTCTCAAGAAGGACTAATAGCTCTATTAAACATTTTAGAATAACACAGTGCAGCGTATGGTCTTGGTATTAACTACAACAAGACCAAGGTTATGATCGTAGATAGAAAGCACGATAATCATCAAGCAATAAAGTCAGTAGGCCGTTGTGAAGTAGTTCTAAGTTTTGTGTACTTTGGTTCTTTGATCGACAGTTCGGGTAGCTGCGGAAATGAGATTCGAAGGCGCATTCAACAGGCATGTATGGCCATGACAAAGCTTACTAGAATACGGCGTGACCATAACATCACTAAAGCTGGTTCAGTTTCTTGTGTTCTCCATATTTTTGTATGGCTCGTAAACTTGGAGAGTAAAGGCAGATCGAGCTCGCATAGATGCTTTTGAAATGTGGATGTGGAGGAGAATACTGAGAGTTCCTTATACCGCCCATCAAATTAACGTTTCCATACCGGATGAGCTCGGTAATCCAAAGAGACTATCCTGTGTCATAGTTTGGAAAAAATTGATTTTTAATTAATTTCTTAAAGTCAGCACTTACTAGAACATAATTATCACATCTAGTTGAACCTCGGGGACAGTCCCACGTCCCATATGAGAAAAACAATGTGCGCCACTAACGTTTAAAAAATGGAATGTCATTTTTCAAACTAGTAAGATAAAAACAAAACTTTCTTGTCTTTTTGGGAAAAAATAAAAACCACTTTATAGACAGTCGAAAAAAATGTTAAAACAAAACAAGTTAAAATTGTTCTTCATATGATATTTACATAACAAGCCATTTTTTTATCTAAAAAACAACCAAAGCAGAATGCAGAAGGCAGCCATCGTTTGTTTTCTTCGTCTACTTAGGGCGCACGATTCATGGACCCAGTGATTGCTGACTTCACGGTGTGAGGAATAGTCGCTGGGTAATGGAACAGCAGCTCGGTGTGTCGGATCCCGGGCTGCATCTTTTTTTAGAAAGATAATAATGATAACACTGCCAAATTACAACAAAATTGGCACAATGATCTTTAAGATAAAAAAATAGGCAGTGGTTCAAAAAACTTTATTATTACGAATACGCAATACATGAATTTGGAATAATTCAAAATCCTTTATCTAACCATATTAGTAGTATTAAAAAAAAAGTATTGGTTCGCCATCTATCTACCAAAGCCGGTACCTGAGCGTTTAATTTGAGTATCCGAGCACTGTTTATGTGACCCGTTTAATTGCATCAGGTACAGAATCTTGCGGATATGACAACAAACAGACTTTTTTTGTAGAACACTCATTTAACACTCCCGACATTCGGTTAATGCTAAAAAGCAGCGTAACTCAATTAAAGAGTAGCAATTCCATTCATTCATCCGAAACCAATCACAGCCGACGTCGTTTCGCTTTTATTAAAGCTCGTCAGTGTGATTTAGGTCTCAGACGAATAATTGAAATTGCAAAATAGTGCCTAGCTGGCAAAATGGATGAATGGAATAGCTACTCTTTAAATGAATTACGTTGCTTTCTAGCATAAACCGAATGTCGGGAGTGTTAAATGAATGTTCCACAAAAAGAGCCTGTTATTTGTTGTCGTACCCGCAGGTTTCTATACCTGATGCTTTAAACGGGTCACATAAACAATGCTCGGATACTCAAATTAAACGCTCAGGTACCGACTTTGGTAGATAGATGGCAAACTAACACTTTTTCAAAGCACTGCTTCCCAATATCTATATGTTGCTACTACTAGTACGAGTTTTGCCAGCTAGGCACTATCTTGCAATATAATTTATTCGTATGAGACCTAAATCACACTAACGGACTTTAATAAAAGCAAAACGACGTCGTCTGTGATTGGCTTCGGATGAATGAATGGAATTGCTACTCTTTAATCTATAGTGTATTCAATCCCAAGATAGACTCCAAATAAACGGTCGCATGCAACATTCGCGTGGTTACTGTCCGCTAACGTCTGCGAACGCGCCAGCTATAGTCCAGTGCAATTATGAAATTTTATATGACTATTTAAAAGAGTTGCCCTATGAGCCCATTGCAACTCAAAAGTAGCCAGTTGCCAGTTTGAAATGATCATTAGGCAATGAACACTTGACATTGCATATTTGAATCTACTTTCCAGTCAGCAGATTTTGACTTGCCAGATTATAACACACAATTTACACATAATGTACTGGACTATTAGGGACCCCACCGACACGAGCCGATCACGCACGCGGGCTTGTTTTCATTTGGTCTAGCTTGGCTGTGAATACAGTATAAACATATTTTAACTGAATCCAAAAGTGATCGGAAGCTTTGAAACTTGTTTTTTTTTTTGTTTTTTCTAATTACTCCGCCAGAAATTCTTATAAACTATATTGAAGATAAATACTCTATATGTGCTTCTCCAAATTCCATGAAAACCGGCAGTGGTTGTTGTGATTGACAGGTGACATAAATTTGTAAACAGTCACACACATACATACTTATAAAATAGATAATTGCAGATTGCAGGGACTAGTGACAAGTAGATTTAAACAAATGAAAAAAAACATTCGAAGGAGGATTGCCAACTATACCGGTTTATATGATTTCCAATACTATTCCGTCTAGCAGACGAAAGCAGTGAACCAACAAAACCTACACCGATGGCAAATACCACTACTATCATTGGATTACACTATTGGCTCGAGTGCTTCCTAGGTTGACTGCTTTCGTATCAGCCTAATACCTGGCTTTTGGTCCACTTGATGAGATGCGAAAGATCGAAACACCGTTGTCGTGGACCAAGGATGCGATTCAGGACATGTTCCAGACAAGGACGGTGATATCCTTCAGCTTGCTTTGGGTAAGGTGGAAATCATTTTATTTCGTCCAACAGATCTTTATTTTTCGTTTCCTGATTAGTATTTCCTGACACAGTGCCCTTACGTACCGACTGCAAGATTTAGGATTCCCTGTTCAGAGACGAAACAAAAATGCCAAAGGCTTTAAAATATTTTACTGTAGGTATTTTTAAGTTATATGCAAATTTTAAAAATATGAATTTAACATATTGGATAATAAGAATTTTCTTATGTTTCTAAACTACTGTTGATGCTCCTTTTTAGACCTTCAGAATACTTCCCAGGATTATTTATCTAGAGCTCAGAGTAATTTTCCTTTGACAGACGAAAAAACCTTTGTAGTACCCATCAGATGACAAAGTTCACATTATTACGCGAACGACATACACATTTATTTATACATGAATATACCCGTGTATGTAATGACTCCAAATCAATTATTGATAATGTTTTTACTAATATTGATATAAGTTGTTTGGAAACGCATGTATTAATTTCCGATCTATCTGACCACTACTCTCAACTGGTAAGATATACAATATCGAATGAATGCAAAGGGAGTAATCCTACTTTGTATCATAAGAGACGATTTTTCAATGACATTGATAGCATAAATTATTTTAGGTACCTGCTCTCACTGGAAGATTGGCCTACTTTGATATCTAGCGGCACCAGTGATCAAAATTTTAATGCATTTTTTACCCAATTTCTCATTCACTTGGACAAAGCTTTTCCTGTTAATTTGCGTAAAACTAAAAAGCGGAAGCAACGAAAAAATCAATGGATCACCGAGGAAATGATAAATGAAGGAATATTTTTACGAGATGTTTTTAGGTTGTATAAGTCTGAGAATGATAAACGTATCCATACTATGTATAAGTCATTAAAAAAGAGCCATTCAAAAAAGATAGTTGAAGCAAAAAAGCTATACTTCAGTAAAAAAATATCCAATTCAAAAAACATTTCGAGGGCTTCCTGGCAGGTAGTAAAATATCACACTAATTCAAATAATCCTAGTTGCTTTCCTACCCAAATGTTGGATGATCAGGGTCAGTCTGTTGATATCAATAAGCTTGCACATGAATTCAATGAGTATTTTATTAACTCCGTCAAAACGATAGTACACGATACAAGGGGTACTCATTCTAAAGATATACAGTATCCAGCTGAACGCAATTCATCGCCTAACTCTCTATTTCTGCATCCTGTTGATGAGACTGAAATCTTAGGGTACATCAGAGATATATCATCAAAGTCTTCAAGTGGAGATGATGGAATACCTTGTTCCTTACTTGCTAAAATATCAGACTTGATAGTGAATCCACTAGTTTTTCTTATTAATCTATCATTCCAGGAAGGCGTTTTTCCATCTTCCCTCAAAACAGCTGCTGTGGTCCCTATATATAAAAAAGGGCAAAAATCTCTCATATCCAACTATCGTGGCATTGCTGTCCTATCTGCATTTTCAAAGATATTCGAGAAAGCCTTTTATGCTAGACTCAGCAATTTCTCCAAGAAATACAGACTAATATCGGACTCGCAATTCGGCTTTGTGAAGGGACGTTCTACTCAAGACGCAATAATTTCGCTACAGAACAAGGTACTGACGAATCTTGGAAGTAAACTAAAGACTATAGGACTATTTTTTGACCTCACCCGCGCCTTTGACGTAGTAGATCACACTATCCTTTTACATAAGCTTCATGCTTATGGTGTCAGAGGTAGCGCTCTAAATTGGGTAGAGTCGTATCTATCTAACAGAACACAAATAGTGAGACTTCATACTGATAATGGATTACAGAAGTCGTCACCCAGAGATCTATCAACCGGTGTTCCGCAAGGCAGTATTTTGGGCCCGGTATTGTTTGTATTTTTTATTAACGACTTAGATGTAGCATGCCCTTACTTTAAGTCTTTATATGCTGATGATTCAAATTTGGTATTAGACTCAGGGAATATCAGTAACCTCTGTCATATCTCTAATGAGGCTTGTGAGAATATGGTTTCATATTGCATTAATAATAAACTTATGCTAAATTCTAGCAAGACCGAAATGTTACTCTTTAACACAAAGCCTAATGATCAAAGCATACTGGTTAAAATTAATAAGCAAACAATACAGCAATGCTCCGAAGTGAAATTTTTGGGCGTTATTATGGATGAGCGGCTGTCATGGAACAATCATGTGGATTATCTGTTAAAAAAGATATCACATCACTGTTTCAATCTGTGGCAATTGAGGAGCCTCGTTACAATGGAGATACTGAGGATGTATTATTTCGCTTATGTGAATTCCTTGCTCAGTTACTGCATTGTGTCCTGGGGCAACTGCGCGCGCCTTAAAGAACTCTTTGTTCTTCAAAAAAAAGTTATTAGGACTATGACATTCAAACCATATAACTATTCATGTCGTTCATTGTTTTTTGAATTGAGAATTATGACAGTATATTCACTGTACATATATAAGTGTGTTTTGTATATTAAAGTAAATATTGATAAGTTTATGCATCGCTCGGACTCATATAGCCTACGTAAGAATTTCAATTTGAATATTCCTGTCCATCGATTGTCATTAACATCTCGGAGTCCTTATGTTATGCCCATAAAACTGTACAATAAATTACCGCTAGATATCAAAAAATTAAACTCTATCCACACTTTCAATAAAGAGGTCAAAAAATTACTACTTATGCATTCATTCTACTCAATTGACGAATATATGAATTGTACCCTTGACGTCGCATAATACCTATGTAGGCAGCTATATTTTTTGTTCACTGTTTCTTTGTTTATCTGTTTGTTGTTTGTTATTTCTTGCAACATTGTATTCACTAGGGAAAATTGCTTGTTGTTCGTTTATATACATTATAATTGTTGACTATCTTCCAACACTCTGTAAGAGTCATACGGAAATAAAGAGTATTATTATTATTATTATTATTATTTATACAAGTGGATACATACAACCATTGAAATATTTATCAAGTACCAGTACTTGACAAAAACGATACAATTAGTTTTGATAGTATAATTAGAACCGAATTAACAGGAAATACAATAAATATTGCATCAGTTATAATCGGTTTATATATAAGGAGATACTAGATAAATTTTGGGGCTTGTTTTTAAGGATAGGCCAGACTGTTTCGTCAAAAATAGACCGAGCGGATACTTCACACACATTTTCCAGTTACACAGGAAATTTGAACAAAGTGGAAACCACTTTTCTGCCTCCATCTTGAGAAATGGAGGTGGCGGAGCTAAAAAACGGCCAAGATCTCTTTGAGCATTTTTTTATTTTTCGTTTTATTTTGTCGACGATTCCTCCAATGCGGCTAAAGCATACCCCTTCCCAAAGATCGTACTATTTTTTTTTAACAAAACTCGTCTATGTGTCTGTACCTTGTGATATGACTATTATCAAGGTGTGTAATATGCGTCAAATGCCCTGTATCAAAACAATTGTCGAGTGGGGATTCGTAAACGTTCAGAAAACTTAGACAACAACACTTACAAAAAAGTCTCAAGTTGGCTGTGGAAATGGAGGATCACCCCGTAGTCGAGCCACCTTCCGTCAAGCTTTTTGGGATCAACATCAACAATAACATGTTCTGGCACGACCATGTCGTCAATATTGCTAAAACGGCATCCCAGAAGCTTGGAGTTTTGTACCGCTGCGCTGTAGGAAGTAGTGCTGTATACACCAGAGCAACTACTGCTGCTCTACAAGGCACCCATCCAACCATCGCTGGAGTATTGCTCCCATCTGTGGGGATGCGCTCCGAAGCACTCTCTAATGTCCAGTATTAATTAAAACACTCTAAGAATATATTTGTGTAAAGTTTAGGTAAATCCAAATGCCGAACCAATTAACAAAACAATATATTGAGTCTCCAACAACAACAATTTACACCACCTCACGAACAAAAATCGGATGGGGACGGTACCACCCAACGAGTACCACCTGAGTGCCGAAGCGATAACAATCACGGCCGATAATAGACTGCCCGCTTTTTCTTCCCTTTATCTTTGTCTAGGTGATTTCCATAGTGCCGACAAGAAAATACCATAGCCGTGCGAAATTATGTCGTTACATTTGTTACTATAAAAAAATCAATTATTCAACCATATAGATAGGTTTTTGTTATCGTTCGTTCTCATGAAAGAGTACGTTATAATTGGGGTTTTGAATAAAATTTCTTTTGTGATAAATGGAAAGATCATATTGTATGAGTTTTATAACAAAACTGTTTTTGTTTTCTTTTTTTCGCAAAAGTTTTCTTAAAATAAAAACGGGTGGATCCAGTACCGACGACACGCCGACAACTCTCGAACCCGTGTGACGTCACTATTGTAGTCAGGTCAGGATGTTCCTTTGACCAGCGACGTGCTACTCTGATAGTAGATTCTAGATTCCCAGCCAATCGTGAAAATAGTTAGTTGTCACCAGTGTATATTTATTGCACCATAGACGATGAATGAAGTTTGCAGCTCAAGACAAAGTCTACGATCGAAATAAATATCTTTTTGAATGTTTGAAATTAAATGGCAAATTATAGTCATAAATTACCAAATCAAATGTTTTGTTCAAGAAACTGTTTCTGCAACGCTGTGGTGGTGCAGTGTCTTAGAGCCGTATTCATAGCCGTCTCTTGAACTTGAGTAATACTTAAGCTTCCCTTAAGCAACACTCAAGCGATACTTAAGGGATTCTTATGTGTGGCTTTCCTTGTGTATCCGTTTCCTAGACGACGTCTACGAGACTGCGGGATTCATTTGGCAACATTGTCATATTTCAAATATAAGTCAATTGGTTATGCCTATGCCTAGGCTTTTTGATGTGTTCTGTTATTTTTTTATGTTTTGTGCCAGTATTTCGTGTTTTGTGTCGAACATTTTTCCGGATGTGACAGAAACTGACAACACCGTACTCCCAAATTAACCTAAAAAATCGCCTTAACTGCAACGAAATGTCAATGACTTTTCGTTACTTGAGTAAGGAACCCTCAAGTAGCTGTCGAAACACAAAATCTTACTTAAGGGACCTTCAAGTATTAAGGAAGTCTCAAGTATCCACTATGAATACCACCCTTAAAGTGTTGGACTGTCGATCTGAGTACGACTGGGATATTGGTCTTGCCTTGCAATTATTTTTTTTATTTTTTTTGTAACAAAAAATATATCGATATGCTTTACATGTTACACCTATTTTTTTCTACCATCGACATAAATATGTTTTTGAATCAAATTTTATTAGAGATTTTACAAGTACAACAAAAATTACTAATCATTTTACTTTTTTGGATCAAGTTCAATTTTGATATCGCAACCAGAGCAATTGGCGACAAGGTTAGACGAGGGTGAATTTTGTCGCCGATGTTATTCAACCTATATGTGGAGAGAGCCCTATCAGCATTGAAATAAATGGATTTCCGATCAACAATATCCGATATGTAGATGACACTGTCATACTGGCACATAATATGAATGACCTCCAAATTCTACGTCGCGTAAATGAGGAAAGTCAGAGTCTGGGTCTAGAGATAAACAGAAACAAAACCAAGTTCATGGTTGTTAGCATAAACCATATCCCAAACACTCGGACCATCCACTCGGACACACTTGAATGGAGAGAACATCGGACGAGTCAACAAATTTAAATATTTGGGATATATGATAAATGAAAGATGGGACCTAGATCAGGAATCAGATGCAAGATTGAACAAGCCAGGACAATTTTCCTAAACTTCGAACATTTCTTACTAAAAAAAAAAAACTTGAACTTTAGTCTCAGTTACAGCATGATGTAATGTTATGTCTAGTCCTCTGAGGTCTAGTCTAACCCACGGTTTGGAAACATGGACGCCTGAAGGCAGCAATTTATTATTAATTATATAGAAGCGTTCGAAATGTGGGCTCTGCGACGAATGTTGAGAGTGTCCTAGGTCGATCATGTGAGAAATGGGAACATTCTCCAGAGGGCTGGTTTAGCAGAACGAGAATAGCTTACCTAGGACATAATTATAATGCGTGGGGAACGGTATCACCTCCTGCATCTTATTCTTCAAGGAAAAGTCGAACGAGGGAGAAGATAAATTGGAAGAAAAAAGCTAGCATGGCTGAGAAATATCTTGGCCTGGAATAAGCGATTTCCAAGAATTACAGGCTGCAATTAATTAGGGCTATTTGATGGGGAAAGAAGAAGAAGATATGACTTCCTCTCATAATTCTTGTGGGGAGTGATTCTTTTCCTCGTATAAAGTCGATAAAAAAATCAATAACCTCGATATTCAGTTTTCGATTTTGGATACCCGACTATTTTAATAACCTTTTATCTGTCCTAATCTGAATTACACTATATTGATATATATCTCGTTTCAAAATCTAAAATAAATATCAATAAACTGTGTTGATAAATCAATCTTTATATTATATTCAACATACAATAATGTTTGTTTAGTAATTTGTAAACTGCTTGCGCATAATCTTTTTATTGTTTATTGATAAATATTTTGCAATTCTAGCAAATTTAACATGTGTAGCTGATAATCCATGATAGCTGAGGGATTTTTCACTACCTACGAACGTTATTGTATGTTTAACAATGCACAACACAAATACCATTTATACTCCAATCTTATCGCTATATAAGTTCGTTGCTTCATCAATTTAATTAAATAAAACCAACTCTTTAAGAACACGGTATATTGAGTTATGCTTATTTTGTTTATACTTGCAAAATACAAGTAATATTGTAGTGAGCAACTAGTCACTGTCAAAACCGATACCAAATTTAGAAATAGCCAAAGTGATCAAGTCGTCTAGTGGTGGAATTTAGAACCCAATGTTGTATGTGTGCCCATGGTAACCAGATTCTTTTAGCATGCATGTGTACCAACTCAGAGAGAATGAAATCAAACACAGAAATGTTATGATATGGTTTTTTTATTATTTGTTTCTTAACATTTGTTTTGTATTTATTAATCATGAGTGCTGAGTGTTTATGGTATGGTTTTGTTACTTGATTCTTGTATCTATCAAATCATGAGTGCTTTGTATTTCATATATTTTACTGGTGTAATATTTATACTGATATGTTGAAATATACGATTCAAAAATGTCTTAATAATAGTGGTAAACTGGCTCTTGTTATTGATATTGTATAATAAAGAAATGGTTATAAACATACACAGTCTAAATGATAAATAATAATAATACATGGTGGGCTAGATCTCTGTTTAACGTCAGGGAGAGAAATATGGATAGAATGTGGAAAAGTGTAAAATATCAGCATATATAAATAAATAAATATAATCAAACATATAAAGGAGTAAATAAAGGGGGTAAACGGGATAGGGTATATAAAAAATAAACATAGCATCACAAGTATAGCAGCGTAGCAAGCATAACCGCCTAGCAAGCATGGTATCTAAGCGCATAAATAGATCAATAAATAAATATAAACAATAAACAACATATAAAGGAGTAAATAAAGGGGGTAAATGGGATAGGGTATATAAAATATAAACATAGCATCACAAGTATAGCAGCGTAGCAAGCATAACAGCATAGCAAGCATGGTATCTAAGCGCATAAATAGATCAATAAATAAATATAAACAATAAACAACATATAAAAGGGCTGGTTAGAGGAAACCGTATAGTTCGTGAAACACGTGAATCAACCCACTTCCAACTTGGGTAAGTGAATAGGCCGTCACGGCAGTCGCCACGGTTTCCACAACCATAAAATAAATATTGTATATAAATAAAGGGGATCAGTAAAGGTTGAAATAGATACATCTAAATAAGACAGAGTTATCTCTGTTCACCACCGGCCTGCAATACCTCAGGACCTACCTAGAGTAGACGTAAATCAGAGACCCAACACTATTTAAAGTCGTCTTAAAAGCTCGGATATATAGTATACATTGTGAAACACTCCAAAAATAGTAGCCAGACCACATTAGTTAATAATACAAACTCAAAAGACAACATACCTGCAAATATTCGTGAAAAAGACTCAAAAACCCTTCTGTTGAAATTTTGGTCTCCAGCTTGTTACGTTTTTCCAAAAACAATCCCCTGTCGTAATTATTAAACAAACTATCAACAAAACTATGGCAACGAATATCACAAGCCACTAGTTTATTAGTTTATTCCAGTGACCAAACACAACAACCAAAAGCATCACAGAACAATATCTTTTTTTGTGAAAACGGATTGACAATTAACACAGAATGAAAGGAAAGGAAGGAAGCATTACAGAACAGTAGTACAGAATCACAGATGGAAAATTAATATAGAAAGTCACTCATGGTCCGACAAGTATCAAAATATCTGAACAATATAGAATGTAGTAATAATCAAATACATTACTTATCTGAACTTCATCCAGTCACTTCATGACTATACACTCATACACTTAGATCTTACATTTTTTATAAAAATCATCCGTCGATGACATCAACGTCAAACTTCGGTCACGTGACCGCTAAAGGTGCGTTCTAACGTCTGGCAGCCAGGAGCGCGTTCCGGATCACCACAAACGCCCCTTTGGAAAGGTATCCAAAGACGAAGGAGGCTGGGTAGCTTTCCAACATCCCTTAGTTCCTGGCTGGAAAAATGTTCTGGTAGTTCCATGGCCTCAGGAGCACCGCCGCGTCGATACATGCAACAAGAAAAATTCAATCAGCAGATTTATGAAATCAAATAGTAAATAATCTTCCAAAACTAGAAATGAGAAACAACCAAGGACTTCAAAGAACACACATGCATTTCTTTTAAGTCAGAATACTTGAGAACAATTCAAACAATTGAAAACTTCAACCAAACATTCGATTGAAAAACTTCAAGTTGGAAATATTAAGTTTCCACAACATTCACCAGTTTGTAGGTACCACAAAGGTAAATATTAGAATAAGATAAGGTCGACACACAGTGTGGACCATAATATAACTAAAAGTCAGAAATGTACTTGACTTTACCTCGCCCCTAATGTAAAAAACCAAGCAATCCCATCGGTTATGACTTGGCAACATTGGAGCTCGCCCCTCATGTAAAACCAAACATGTGTTACGATCTGGCAACATTGGTCACTCGTGGGCTAGACAGCACAGTTCGAAAGAGGCCAGCCGTCAGCTGTCAAGGTAGATTTCACAGATGGCATTCTTGATGAAACACATATCCCAACATTCCCAACCCAATGTATTATAAAATTATAATATTTATTGTGACTAATGCACAAGGGAAAGAAGCAAAATAAAAATCATCACCAAACAAATGTCAGGATTTAATAGCAATCACTATAACCCTGGATAAAATGAGGATAAAGAACACACAATCCTAAGAAAGTTCCAAACTGTTTATATTTTCGGCTGAAGGCTACCTGAAAATAACACTTACATATTCTTAATCAAGCTCCACGCCCCTAGAGGTGAGACCATGCTGAAAAAGAAAGCTTCACGGACACCAAGGAAAAAATGTATCAGATATAGAATAGGAAGAGTGAACAAATAGTTTTGTGAGAAAGCGAGGACCCCACATCACTTCACTTGCAGTGCATTCACCAAAAAGTGAGGTAGAGGAATGTTAAACATAGTTGGCAGCAGAGGAAGAAATTCTGATTGAAGAGGAGTACTGATTGACATACATGAAGCAAAAAGCAAAACAGTAGATGGATATCTTTTAAGAAAATGTAAAGTTCCCTGAAGAGTTCAATCAGCTGACACATTCGTCATATGTGGCGGCAAATATTTCAGCAAACTAGCCTGTCGGCAGCTAAGAAAATAAGAAATAAGTAATCTTAGTAAAATTTCTCATAGGGAAATAGCAACATTCCAAACATAAGATTTAAAACTTCCCTGTCTCGCAGAGAACAAACAATAATATAAAAAACAGAAGTTTAAATGGTTGCTAGGATATTAAAAATGAAACTGACCTGACAAAGTGTTTGCGAAAGGCTGTAACATCTCCGATGGTTGTCTTAGAAGATTTTTCAACTGGTTGACATTCTTCACAAGGGACAAGGGCTTTCTTGCTGTCATACTGTCTGGTTGATCAGGAAGAGGCGTACCACCTCTTGATAAGACTTGAGAAATTTGGGTTTCATCTAACTCGCTCAGATTCTTACTGGTTCTTTGTGTAAAATTTTGATTCTCCATTGTGCAGCATAGATCACCCTGTAAACATTGCTACGCAGTATCACACTTGACAATGACAAAAGGTTTTTCATGATTAATAAACCATACCTCATCTGAAATTAGTACACAGTGACATCCCTCCTTCGCAACAGCAACAATTTTGACCAGAACAACTATCTCCGGGCCCTGAGACAGTCATCCTGGTCACGGCACCAATTTTGTAGTGAGCAACTAGTCACTGTCAAAACCGATACCAAATTTAGAAATAGCCAAAGTGATCAAGTCGTCTAGTGGTGGAATTTAGAACCCAATGTTGTATGTGTGCCCATGGTAACCAGATTCTTTTAGCATGCATGTGTACCAACTCAGAGAGAATGAAATCAAACACAGAAATGTTATGATATGGTTTTTTTATTATTTGTTTCTTAACATTTGTTTTGTATTTATTAATCATGAGTGCTGAGTGTTTATGGTATGGTTTTGTTACTTGATTCTTGTATCTATCAAATCATGAGTGCTTTGTATTTCATATATTTTACTGGTGTAATATTTATACTGATATGTTGAAATATACGATTCAAAAATGTCTTAATAATAGTGGTAAACTGGCTCTTGTTATTGATATTGTATAATAAAGAAATGGTTATAAACATACACAGTCTAAATGATAAATAATAATAATACATGGTGGGCTAGATCTCTGTTTAACGTCAGGGAGAGAAATATGGATAGAATGTGGAAAAGTGTAAAATATCAGCATATATAAATAAATAAATATAATCAAACATATAAAGGAGTAAATAAAGGGGGTAAACGGGATAGGGTATATAAAAAATAAACATAGCATCACAAGTATAGCAGCGTAGCAAGCATAACCGCCTAGCAAGCATGGTATCTAAGCGCATAAATAGATCAATAAATAAATATAAACAATAAACAACATATAAAGGAGTAAATAAAGGGGGTAAATGGGATAGGGTATATAAAATATAAACACAGCATCACAAGTATAGCAGCGTAGCAAGCATAACAGCATAGCAAGCATGGTATCTAAGCGCATAAATAGATCAATAAATAAATATAAACAATAAACAACATATAAAAGGGCTGGTTAGAGGAAACCGTATAGTTCGTGAAACACGTGAATCAACCCACTTCCAACTTGGGTAAGTGAATAGGCCGTCACGGCAGTCGCCACGGTTTCCACAACCATAAAATAAATATTGTATATAAATAAAGGGGATCAGTAAAGGTTGAAATAGATACATCTAAATAAGACAGAGTTATCTCTGTTCACCACCGGCCTGCAATACCTCAGGACCTACCTAGAGTAGACGTAAATCAGAGACCCAACACTATTTAAAGTCGTCTTAAAAGCTCGGATATATAGTATACATTGTGAAACACTCCAAAAATAGTAGCCAGACCACATTAGTTAATAATACAAACTCAAAAGACAACATACCTGCAAATATTCGTGAAAAAGACTCAAAAACCCTTCTGTTGAAATTTTGGTCTCCAGCTTGTTACGTTTTTCCAAAAACAATCCCCTGTCGTAATTATTAAACAAACTATCAACAAAACTATGGCAACGAATATCACAAGCCACTAGTTTATTAGTTTATTCCAGTGACCAAACACAACAACCAAAAGCATCACAGAACAATATCTTTTTTTGTGAAAACGGATTGACAATTAACACAGAATGAAAGGAAAGGAAGGAAGCATTACAGAACAGTAGTACAGAATCACAGATGGAAAATTAATATAGAAAGTCACTCATGGTCCGACAAGTATCAAAATATCTGAACAATATAGAATGTAGTAATAATCAAATACATTACTTATCTGAACTTCATCCAGTCACTTCATGACTATACACTCATACACTTAGATCTTACATTTTTTATAAAAATCATCCGTCGATGACATCAACGTCAAACTTCGGTCACGTGACCGCTAAAGGTGCGTTCTAACGTCTGGCAGCCAGGAGCGCGTTCCGGATCACCACAATATCAGTTATAAAAGCTTATGCGCCGGTTGTACAATGCAAGTTTAAGCTTCGGCTTAAGGTAAGCCGACGTTAAACCACGTCAGTTACAAAACGTCCGTTGTACAATGCTGGCTTAGCCCCCCACTCCAAGCTCAGCACGAGCTTACGTAGGCCGAAGCTTAACGCGAGCTTGGCTGAGGTTTAAACCTAACCTGATACAAGTGACATAATATGTCAAGGATGAGGCTTCAAATTGCTTGTTACTTTATTAGGTCATATTTTTTGAAAGATTTGTGTCTAATTTAACAAAGAGAGCAAATGAAAGAACGACAGAAACGGTCGTTGCCGAAATTTGACACAAACTGTCATAAGTGCCTAACCAAAGAAGGTAATTTTTCAGATCATTATGTCAGTACGTATTGCTTCATTGATGCCAACTGTAGTGAATTTCATTATCAATCAGGTTTAACTAAGCCGACGATTGTACAACGGGTGTCGACTTTAAGTCTGAGCTTAGCTAAGCTTAGGATTAACAAAGCTCGTGGTAAACCCGCATTTGTACAACCGGCCCTATGAGTCTCAAAGCTCCCACACTATAGAACCGACAACACAGCCAACTCCATAGCAATTATGGAATAACGAAATTTAAAAAAAAGTTATTTGGGCATGTGTGTCATTTAGGTCCGGATTCATAGTCGTTTCTCAAGTATCCCTTGACACCCGTATGCACCGTTTGGCGATTCTGATCCTAGTTCCCTAACCGCGTTTTGCTAATCTTTGACATCTGGCCATGCACCGTCAACAGATTCACTAATCCAGATAGGAGATACGGCAAGGCTGTGTTCGCAAGATTATTTCGACAGTGACAGTGTAAAAATTGTCAGTTTTCGGTGCATAGTAAACAAGTAATCTAATCCAGGTTTACGTAACTAATCGCGCAATTGACTTACGGTGCATACGGGTGTTAGTAATACTCAAGGGATACTTGAAGGTTACTTAAGGGTTACACAAGGGTTCCTCAAGTGTGAATCTGTTTCCTAGACAACATCTATGAGACGGCAGGATTCATTTGGCGACGTCATGATATTTCAAATATAAAGGCCCGGTCAAACAGAGGACGTTCTAGCACGCGGCGTTACGACGTTCTCTAACAATACAACGGAAAGCTGTAACGCTGCGTTCTAGAACGCCGGAGCGCCGCGTTCTAGAATGTTTAACCAGGCCTTGAGTTCATCTATGTTTGAGTCACTAGAGATCTTGACAAAAATTGGCGTAACCTCAACCTCGACCCGTCAAACAAGCCTGTTTGGAACAAACAACGGAATGCTGTAACGCTGCGTTAGAGAACGCCGTAACGCCGCGTACTAGAACGCCCTCTGTTTGACCGGGCCTTAAGTCAATTTGTTATACCCATGCCTACGTATTTTGACGTTTTCTGTTATCTGTTTTTGTTTTGTGCCAGTATTTCGTGTTTTGTGCCGGACATTTCTCCGGATGTGACAGAAATGTCATATTGGCATGTCATGTTGACATTTCGTTACTTGAGTATTACATGCTTAGATAAGGAAAGAGAGGGGATACCGCATGCCCATCTGGTGATATATGAATTAGATGTTACGGAAAATGAATAGCTGTCAAAATGTTGGTGGAAAACGGACGGTGGTGTCACGGTGGTGTCTTTTGCGATATTTAACGTTTAACGTCCAAGCATTATGAAAGGTAGGGTGTGCAGCTTACCGTTGTAAAAGCCACGGTAGCAGGAAGGAACCAGGAATCACTTTTCACAGGTAAATTTATGTTCATATTTTTTGGTGTATCCGGAATTTATGCAAATATCTCGATATCTAGTTCAGAGATATATATGTATCCGAAATATAATTTGAAATGTACCACTAACATGCGAATCATAATGTTTTTGAGCACGTAAAGTGGAAAAATTATATTTTTTAAGGCATGTTTTGGTTTAAATACAATTAGGGCTGTTTTCTGGTGCCCATGCATTCAGAACGTATTCGTCTGCGTTTCAAATACATTCGTTCTGGCGTTGAAACGATGACGTCATGGTAACAATATTTCAAAATGTATTCAAACCAATTCAAAACCAACCGAACGTTAGTTTCAAACCAACATAACCGTAAATTATCGCTTGTAATTGTCATGTAATGGTAATGCTGTCATCGTAGCCTGTCATCGTAGCCTGTCATCGTAATATCGTAGTTTCAAAAATTTCTAATGAACCAACACAAAACACAACAGCGAGATAAAACAAGATATGATGGAAGTGCAGCTGGGGTAGTTCTTAATTACTGGCGTATTCAATATATTGGCCTAGCAAATTTTCTGCAAATCCCGGAATTTTTTGATGCTCTTCTCTGTGGGTTAGTATAACCGATAAAAACCCATTTAAATCTTCTTTCAAGAACATTTCATAAATATTTAGAGTATTTTGAAGAAATTCTTCCTCTTGTTGATTCGGCAAATCAAGAACAACTGCCAGGGCACTTGAAATATCCATTCTCAATATTGACTATCAGTGTTGTCGAACGTCAAAATACTAAATCGGGAGAAACCGGCGCTCAAAATAGGTAGATTACTAGGCAAAATCGGTCGGTAAGAGTAAAATCCAACGTTGCCATATTTTGTATAATTTAATAAATGAATTTTAGATCGGTAAATCAAACATATTTAATTAAAAAAATACAAACATAATGAACATAATAAAAAACTCAAGAAAATACAAACATTAAAAATATAATAGAAAATGGTTTCAAATTTATCAACGACTTGGATCGTACCAATATTCCTTGGACATATTCGAAGTCAATTGTTTGTCAATATTAAAATCATAGCAATTAGCCGGTTTTATATGTCGTTGAGTATGTAAAAGCCCAGTGATTGTTTCCGTGTTAGGTCTATTTCTTTGCGCTGTTTTCATTCGGTTTATTGCTGAAAATGTGCGCTCAACAGTGGCGGAAGAATGGGGCAATGATAAAATCTTGAAAACAAAATTGGATAACAAAGGAAACATTGAATTTCCTTCGCCATTTTCTAACTGACTTATTTTTTCCCAAAATAATTCCACGTCGTCAGGAAATGTTTTCATTTGTTCATTGTTCCGTAAAATTCTCCACTCTGTATCAATGTCTTGAAAATCATTGCTTTCAATTAGTTTTGGAAAAAGTCTGCAAACAGAAATTATAGTTGCCGTTTTGCCGCTTTTAACATTAGCTGCCTCAAATATATTTAGCTCTCTGAGTGGGTTATTTTTTAAAGGAAATCGATTGATTATTTGTTCACATGATTCGATATAGAAATCCAAGCATCTTAATCTAAAGGAATGTATTTGATTTTGAGTAAGATTATCGCTACTTAGTAGAGTATTAGCTGCCAAGGCACCACAATATATGTCTTCTGATTTGAAAAAATTGGATTCTTCAGAATCGATTCATTCTAATCGATTAATCGAGTGAATCGACACATATCTAATGAATCGATTCGATTCGTGTGAATCGATTCATTGGTGCCTTTGACCATCCCTAGTTAGAGGACTCGGAGAATTCGATCAATAGAAAAATCGGCAAAAAAACGTTGAAATCGATGTTGTCGCCTTAGATCGGTAGCAAAATCGGTAGAATCGTAAGTATTGTCGAGAATCGGTGATAATTCACGAGTATTCGGTATTTCGGTAGGCCCACTGCCATTTCGGTAGAAATACCGAAATTTCGGTAGGTTCGACAACACTGTTGACTATTGTTAATACGCGTACCAAAGTGGTGCGAAGTACATCCTGTCACAAAAATACATCGAAAATAGATAGGTTACTTGTTTAAAGATAGGCGCCGTTTCTGAGATGTTTTCAAAACTGTTAATTCTAGCGCTGGTTGAAGTCTATGACGTCAGCTATTAATGCGTGACAAATATGTATTCGAATACCTAAGACCGCCAGAAAACGCTTTAGTTTTCCAGTGACATATCTGTTATTGCAAGACAAGATATCGGTCAAATGGAAGCTCACGGTTAAGTTAATGTTAATTACTTAAATTTGAACTGTGGATGGTGAAATTGGCCATACAGAACTCGTGAATAGCAATATTTTAATGAATTTTATTTGAAAATAGCTTCACCATAATGTTAATCCCATTAGCTACTGCCCTGGGACTAGCGCTTTGGTGCCATTTGGTAACAGAAATGTCAGTCGCGCATTTCGTCCTTTCTCTTTCCTTGTCTAAGATTACATGAGTATTACTCAAGGCAGTCTTACGTAAGGGACTCTCAAGTAGCCGTCGAAACACAAAACCTTAACTTAAGGGACCCTCAGGTATTAAGGGGCCCTTAAGTATCGACTATGAATACGACCCCCTCGGTCTGTCTGTATGAAGTAATGTTGACGATATTTTCAAAATGACGGAAAGCTTTATTATTTTAGAAAATTTATCGGACATATAGTCCAAAAAATCGAGTGTTCCGTGGCGCATCTATAACTTCCCTTTATACCCTCTGCCCCCCAGGATCATCCCCTTAAAAATTTTAAATGACAAGAGGTATGGAGTAATAGCGTGTTTTAAAGATATGTCGAAGTCCTTTATTTTAACGTCTGATTTTTCAAAATCGGTTGAATCGCTTTCGAGAAAATTAGAAAAATCTTTCTGTACCTTAATTTGTGAACCAAATATCAGGCGTTGCTCTGACAACTTCGCAGGCTCTGACCAGACTATGCTGTAAGTCTGCTGGTTATAGTCATTGGATTCCTAGGAGGAATCAGGAATACGCTGCTCTCTGCGCTGCGCAAAATACCAGTGTGCTGTGCGGCGGCGCACATCTTAGCCTCCATAATGTAGAAGGCAATCATCTTTGGGTCTCTTCGGCAGGCATTTTGAGAAACAAACTGTTTGGGTCATCGTATACTTGATGAAGCTCAAATCTGTTTCCAGCAAGCCGGAGCTTCTCCTCGTATGTTCTTCCGGTTCGGCAGTGGCTAGACGACGCGTTTCCAGATAAATGGATAAGGCGAAGAGGACCTATAGAATGACTTGCTAGATCTCTTGATTTGACACCATTGGAATTTCTTCCGAGCTTTCTTCTATGAGACCATTTAAAATCTATTGTATTTACTCCTCAACCTGAAAGTTTGGATGACCTTTGTTAACGTATCAAAACGATATCACACAACATGTTTTTGCACCTGTCCGTCATGAATTTGAAAATCGCCTATATTATTGCTTGGCCCTCGGCTTGGCCAATAACGGGCAAAATTTTAACACTTATTGCAATAAAAAGTGACATTTTTTGTGTTTTACGGCCCACACCGATAGGTGAGGGGAGTAGTGTGATCGCGAAAATTTTCGATTTTGAGATAACACGCTTTTGGGCGACGAAAATCCACTTCACTCATTTCCGTCGGTCTGTCTGTCGGTCTGTTAGCGTTTTTCTAGCCTCGTAATCTCAGCAATCGCTGCATGGATTTTGATGAAATTTGGGCAGCGATATGTAGTGGGGTCGTAGTAGGTAATCCTGCTATAATTTTGAAAATCGGTGCATGGACGACAGAGTAATTAGCAAAAAACGAAACATTTCAAATATTCCCCAAACTTCGTTTTTAGGCGTTCCAGGTGTTCCTGATCATTTTCTACTTTTTTTTGGGTGGTGTTGAAATTTGGGTGGTGTTGAAATTTGGGTGGTGTTGAAATTTGGGGGGGTGGGGGGCTGTAAAATTGAAAAATTTGTTGTATTCGTAATAGACTGTCCACTGACCTGCCTGCGTTTTTAGGTCCATCCGGACATTGCCTTGCCTGTTACAGAAATCAAGAGAAGAAATCGTGTCAGTGGCGGCACAGCAATAATAAAGAACCAAAAAATATAAAAACAGCTCAAACTTTATTTTTAGGCGTATTAGGGGTTCACGATCATTTTCTACTTTTTTAGGTGGGGGTGAAATTGGGGTGGTTAGGCGGTGGGAGGTTATAAAACTGAAAAAGTGTTTATATAGGCTGTCCATTGACCTGTGAGAGAAAGACCTAGCGGCATAATACCCTTTTTCAGGTCCATCTGAAAATTCCTCTTCTAGAAATCTAGGTTAGAGGAGTTAGAATTTTTGGATGTATAGATACATACGAGTATTGCTTTCGATCGTTTTGTATTGCATAACCTGAAATTGATTTTAATGAAACTTTGAAACAGTGTTACCACTGTGGCGAGGATGGAAAATGATTATGGTTTTTAGAAACCGAGTCAGTGGCGGCGCAGGTATAATAAAAAAACTAAGAATATAAAAATAGCTAAATCTCATGGTTTTTAGGTGATTGTTTTCGTCCAGTTGAATCTTGCACCTGTGCGTCCTAGTTGGTACAGAGATGCAAGAAACTATTTACGAGAGTTTTTGTGCTGCATGTTTTTTTTGAGGGCGGGCGACCGATGATTTGGCTGCAAGAGGATTTCAGACTATAGCTTCATGCAATGGGAAAACATAAAATGATATCACCGTTATGTCTGGAAAGTACTGAGTCAATCAGCTTGCCTCCTTTTTTTGTTTTCTATCTGAACAAATTAAGATACATAAAGATGTTTCTAGTTTTCTCGAAAACAAGGAGGTGAAGTAGTGTTTGGTTAAAAAGTTGTCACCCTTGACAAGTCTTTTGACTTGTCTTGGAGTTTTTTCTTTTAATCAGTGGTTTTCGATAAATCCGTGGTGGCAATTTTTCAAATGAATGTATGTGTAAGGAAAATACAACGAATTTTTCCGTTGAAGATCTGGCAACATAGTCAAATAATCCTGTGCCATCGTTCATCATGATTACTTCGTCTAACCTATTCGAATTCACTGGTATAGAAATAATGAGAGGAATTCAAATACGCGATAATATATACGGTCTTCCATCAACCAAAACATAGCTAGTATTTTTTTATGGTCAGCCTTCCTCAAAGACTGAAAGCCTATAGCGCTGTAGAAGCGTTGTGAGAGGTTAAGTGTCGGTGCGCGTTAGGTTTGAAATGCTGCAGGTTGTAGCCGTCGGGAAACAAGTTCTCCAAAAGAAGGAATGCTGGAGGAGACTGGTTCTGGGAGTAGGGACTTCGACCTGGTAAGGATGAGCTCGCCGAGCTTCTCTAGTGTTCCTCATTCGAACAGTCTTTCGTGATATTATTTGGGAGGGTTCATTCGAACAGCTTCCATGATAGAATCTGTAAAACAGGGATAAATCAGCCACGCTTCTTCGAGGTTCCAGACTGTGAAGGTCCTTTGTGAGGATTAATTAGCACTGCTCTCTTTTGGATAGTGTCCAGAAGCTTTAGAGAGTGCTTTGGGGCGCATCCCCACACATGGGAGCAATACTCTAACGATGGTCGGATCTGTGCCTTGTAGAGCAGCAGTAGTTGCTGTGGTGTATACAGCTTCCTACAGCGGAACAAAACTCTAAGCTTATGGGATGCCGTTTTAGCAATACTGACGACGTGGTCGTGCCAGGACATGTTACTGTTGATGTTGATCCCCAAAACGTTGACAGAGGGTGACTCGACTGTGGGGCGACCCTCCATTTCCACAGTTGGTAAGCCAACGTGAGACTTCTTTGTAAGAGTTGTTGCTTGAGTTTTCTGTACGTTGAACAGTACTTTATTTGCTAATCCCCACTCGACAATTGTTTTGATATCTTCGTTGATCTGTGAGGCATGCTGTTGTCGCCGACCTACCGTAGCCTGGGATGGTAGTGGCTTGCCTGGTTCCATGCACGATATTAATGTCTGCGAAGCTGTAGACTGGATTGGATGTTATTTCCAGCTGCTCGTTGATGTACAGCAGAAACACTGTAGGGGATAGTACAGATCCCTGAGGAACACCAGCGTTTATTGAAAATAGGTTTGATGAACAGCCTTTTCTACAACAAACAGAAATCGGTCGTTCAAAAAGCTATTCAGCCACTGGCGCAGGCCAGGTGTAGAACCACGGTAGTATGGTATGTTCTGACTTTTTAAAACACCCTGTATATTACGAAATAATTTTAGAATGTGTCTGATCTATGCTCTCTAAATTTAAGCTCTTAGTTCATGGCAAAACTTTCTATTGCCGATAATGTTAATTTATAGTACCCCTTTTACTATACCAGTATTATCACCTTCTACTCGTATATTGTTACTTTTTAAACGCTCGTGATTCACTAGTTAGCATTATAAATATCTTCAGGCTTCAAATCTTATCCTGTCTCAAGTTTACAACCTTGATGTACTGATAGCACTGTTTAATAATTTTTAATGGATATTTCTGGCTACACTGTTGGTCATATAAAAATACTTATGACACATACAATGTGAATGTAATAATTATATTTCAAGCAATGGAATATTTTATGTCACAAGTACAAACATGTATTATTTGTACAGTGGTCTCATGTTCACCAAGTTTTATATTCACACATAAATATAGTGTCAACAGATTCAACATCAGGAAAAAATGGTACGCAATTAAATTTTCGTTAAGCAAGAACTACTGCATACGTTCGGACGTGCGTGCCACGGTGCAAACAATTTTTTTATCAAAAAGCAAACAGAAATCCTCGAATTGCCTATTTTCTTTCGCGTACCCTGTCATATTTTGGAAGCGTTTTCATAAATCTTACCAGAACAAATATTAAAATTTACCTTCAGATAACGCCACAGGTATGAAAGCATAAATGTTATTCTACCTTTAGCCTGGTTTATTAAGAAAAACAAATATTACGCAAAGTATTTGTCCTGTCATAAAGGTATTTAGAAGGAAGTGTACCGTATAAAACTAGAATTATTTGTAGAGCAGTGTTGCCTGTATCTTTTATCCCTAAGTTTCTAGAAGTATTCCGCGCTCTTTCATCCTAGCATGTCTTCGATTAGGACCTCAGAGAGTAGGATACTATAGTTGGTTTACAGAGAGTTTGTTTATTTATTAGAAAGTGATCATTACTGCTTCTCAACCAAAGACGAAGCTTTAACGATTATTTAAATCCTTTTTTGATTTAAATCGTTTGATCCAAAATCTTTTCCCAGCTTAGTGATTTATGATTTGAATATTTTTCGACAAGGAGATTTGACAAAAGATTTGAAATAATTTGATATTCTTATATCTTTAAGATCTTTAATGCAGTAGTTTCCCATTTGCTTTCTGTGTCCTCATGCCGTTGACCAGATGGTATCTACTGGTTCATCCGCCTTTAAGGGCAATTTCTCACCCCAAGGACAAGAAGGTGCCCTGACTCTTCTCAACTCGTCCACCCAAAGCTGTTGGTTGAGAAGAGGTTACTGTTTATACCGACAGTAGTTCGGTACCTTTTAGTCGCAGGATACACGATGGGAGATATTGTAACCCGCATAGCATAAATGATTTTAAATCATTGTCAAATGAATTTAAAAATTTTTTTGAATTAAAATCGTTTTCTAGTTATTTAAAATACTCTTTGATTCAAATCTCTTTACGATTTAAAATTATTGTCTCTAGGCTACACGGTGTAAGTACGTCACTGCATGTGTTTTTATTTGTAAAAAATGTGAGTGACCAAGTACAACACAGTCTGCGCAAAAAGGCAGGAGGACAAGTGGACAAATTCTGTTCTGTTACCGCAATGTTGCCCGATATATTTTTTGCAAATGGTGTTACTTTTATTTTTTGTCTATCATCATCATAGTCACAATGTCTTAACAGACATGTTGTGAACTCATACAATGCATTAAGTCGGAGCTAGAGTATTGCCGACACGAATATTATCAATAGTTTTGAGCACTGTAGCTCGCCATCGTTCGCGATTTGTTGTCAGTTTAGTGGCGCTCTTGACACTCATATCCAGCAACTGTTTCGTCGTATCCATCCAGCGTGTAGGGGAACGGCCACGCCACCGCCCACACGGTGCGTGACCCTGAACTACAAGTTTCTCCATATTATCGCTTCTGTGTATATGTCCGAAGAATGTAAGCATTCTCGTCGACACAATGGAGAATAGTCTCTTTGGATTACCGACCTCATCCAGTATGGAGACGTTAGTTCGATGGGCGGTATAAGGAACTCTCAGCATTCTCCTCCATGTCCACATTTCAAAAGCGTCTATGCGAGCTCGATCTGCCTTTTTAACGGTCCAAGTTTCCGAGGCATACAAAAATATGGAGAACACAAGAGACTGAACCAGCGACATTTCTGTAGCTTCAGTGATGTTATGGTCACGCCATATTTTAGTAAGCTTAGTCATGGCCACACGTGCCTGTTGAATGCGCCGTCGAATCTCATTTTCACAGCTACCCGAATTATCGATCAAAGCACCGAGGTATATAAAACTTTGAACTACTTCACAACGGCCTATTGACTTTATTTCTCGATAATTATCATGCTCTCTATCTACGATCATAACCTTGGTCCTATTGTAGTTAATACCAAGCCCATACTCTGCACTACGCTGTTCTAAGATGTTTAATAGAGCTACTAGTTCTTCCTGAGAAGCTGCAATAAGGGTTGTATCGTCAGCAAATCTTAAGTTGAATATTTTACTTCCACCAATAGTTACACCGCCATTCCAGTTGTCTAATACCTGTCTCATCACAAATTCAGAGTAAATGTTAGACAGCATCGGAGATAATATACATCCCTGACGAACTCCTTTTCTGGTTGCAGTTTTACTAGACAGGTTACCATCAATTCTTACACGAGCTGAATTAGACTCGTAGAGTTGCTGTATGAGAAACACTAGGTGATAAGGAACTCCCATAGAGATGAGGATTTCCCACAGTTTAGGCCACTTTACGTTATCAAACGCCTTAGAATAGTCCACAAAGCAGATAAAAACCGGAAAATAATGCTCTCTGGCTTTTTCAATAATTTGTCTTAAGTTTAAGATCTGTTCACGCGTACCGCGTCCTTTCACGAAACCTGCCTGCGGCTGAGAAATTTGCCAGCCAATAAAACCCTCCAAACGACATTGTAAAATATACAGTAGAACCTTACCTGCATGAGAGATTAACGAAAGTAGGCGATAATTGTCTGGATTTGTTGGAGATCCCTTTTTATGAAGTGGAACAAAAATTGATTTGCACCATTCATCTGACCAAACACCGGAGGACCAGACACTCTTACAAATATTGTGTAAAAGGGAGATGCCGTCACCCAAGCATTTCAACTTTTCAGCAGAAATAACATCAATGCCTGTAGCTTTGTTAGTTTTTAGCTTATTGAGGGCTTGTTCCACTTCAGACAAAAGAATATCCGGTTCGTGTTCAAAATGCAATGAGAGAGCGTGAAGGCCATCCTCATGGTACAGATTTTCGCAATAATTTCGCCATACCTCAATAACCTCATGCAAGTTGGTAATTAGCTCTCCCTCAGGATTTTTAACAGCCCAAGATTTGGGTTTAAAATTCCGACTGAGGCATTTGACCTTAAAAAACATCTCTTTCGGATGGTTAGTATTGGCATGCATTTCTATTTCCCTGCACAATTGCTGTAGATAAGAGTTCTTATCTTTCCGGCATAATCTTTGAATCTCGCGTGAGAGCTGTCTATATGTGTTTTGCTCTGTATCTGAATCCAGACCTGAAATCTTAAGGCTTCTACGTGCCTCAATAACGGACAGTGTGTGGCTACTAATCCATTGTTGTCTTGGTTGAGTGCTACCCTTTGGTTGGCTGATCTGGGCAGTATGTAAAAGCACATTTTTTAATGATAGCCACATATCATTTGAACTTGACATATCTGTTATAGAGGCATCCCGAAAAAGCTCTGAACATTTTGACCGAAAAGAAGAAGGGTCAGCGATCTCCATCCGTACTATCCGCTTAGAACGTGGATATACCTTCAGTTTCAACTGAAGTTCGCACAGAAGTAATTGATGGTCTGAGCCGCAGTCTGAGCCTGGTAGAGTCTTACAAAGGCTAATGGATGACTTCCATCGTGTAAGAACTAAAATGTAATCAATTTGATTATATTTATCTATATTTTACTTTATTTCGCCCAACCTCTTTGTAGAATAAAGTTTTGAATTAAACGTTTTAAGTTTCAGTTTGTTCTCAAGCTTGTGTAGCGGTGTAGCAGGACTAGTAGGGAATGGTGCTTGCGAAATGATTTTGAGTCATTAAAATGATTTACAAAACGATTTAAATCATGAAAGCCAAGCCACGATGAGAGAGTGTTGTGTATTTTGCAATAGCGTAGTCTCAGCAACTGCTGCACTAATTTTGGTCAAACTTGGAATGTGCAATTATGTAGGATCATAGCATGCAATGCTGCTATGATTTTTTAAATCGGTGCATTGACAGCGTAGCAGTTATTAAAAAAGCAACAATCCTCAAATCCTCTCTTATTAACTCCGGTTTTAGGCCCTTTGGATGTTTTTGCTTACTCCCCATTTTTTTCGGAAGTGGTTAAATTGGATAATGGTAGTGTGAAGCTTGGTAGATCTCGAAAGTTGTTTTGTTTGGAAAACTTTGAGTCAAGCCACGTGGCCAATTTTTTTTATATTTTGTAGTCGGCGATTAGTTAAAATGTTGAAGAGCGATAATATGAGAGCGTAGTAGTAGTAGAGTTATCAAACTTCGGATTATGACTTAATCACCCCTTTTATACGTATATATGTTAAGAGCAAACACCGATATCGGCCAATGGACGGAAAAAATGGCCAAAACGCGTTTTGGCTGCTACCATTTTGCCAATGTCCGAATTATCGCTTTCCGACTGTTTAATGTAGCCCAGAACATGTTTTGGGTCGACTACGATTGCCAAAACGCGTCCCGTTCTACTATGATTGCCATAACGCGTGGTGGATTTTGTGAGTGTCTTAGCTTGTAAACGATACCTCTGGAGCTAGTGTATTCATTTAGTATTTTATCTTTGTGCAGGTTAGACAGTAGCTAGAGGATGCCATGGAAGACCTTAGGTTATGTTTTAATGACGAACTGCAAAAAGTCATAAGTGGTAGCAATGATTGTAGTAATATTTGTACAAGAGAAAGGTACGACCAAACACTTACAGAGGTAAAGGCGGCAAAAGCTTGTAAAAGTAACGGTGACACAATATCTTCGAAACAAAGACGACGATTGAAAAGATATGGTATTTTAAAAATTGGCTATATCGAGAAGCTAATTGAAAGAAGAACAGACGAAACAGCCGAACTGCGTTATTTTTGCATGACCCACTAATTATTTGACATTATTCATTCCGCTCATGTGGGAGCTGGACATAAGAGGTATGATTCTTTCAGTTTTTTTTTCACGGACCTAAGATCTACAAGTGCTTTTATTCATTTTGTTATGGATTCTAAGCTCAGAGGAAATATTGAAATACAACAGGGCAAATAATTGAGATTTATTTATTCGTAGTAGAATATAGAACGTGTTCTGGCAATCGTAGTTGGCCCAAAACGCGTTCTGGGCTACATTGAACAGCCGGAAAGCGATAATTCGGACATTGGCAAAACGGTAGCAGCCAAAACGCGTCTTGACCATATTTTCCGTCCACTGGCCGAAATCGATGTTTGCTCCTAACATATACATAGTACAGGGTTGGGATAAAGTATGGAACCAAGCAAATAACTTTGGAACGGAAAGAGTGATATTGCTGAAAATTTGCAGGCAAGTGTAGTGACGTCTAGTGCATCCGAAAACATTATGTTAGCTATTAATGTACTTCCGGTTTAATCGGAAGTACCGTCAACTTTTTTAATTTAAATGGGACACCCTGTACATTTTTGCAGATTTTAATTCATCTTTTTTTCCGAACACGTCCATAGTGGGTTTAGCATTAGTTTCTGTAAAAACGGGAAAGATAAAGCTTCTTTATCATTTCAGGAGTTTAAAATGCCACTCATTCAAAGTCGGTTTTGGCGATCGCGTGAGAACTCACAAAGAAGTGTGTCAACTTTTAATGATTTACGTCCCGACAGGGGTCCTATAACACGTTTGACAGTGGCTAAAATAAAAAAATTACCTGAAACGGGAAGACCGCAGACTGCCACGGACGAATTTGTGAGACAATTTCTTTAAGAAACAAATACTAAACCCACTATGGACGTATTCGGAAAAAAAAGATGAATTAAAATCTGCAAAAATATACAGGGTGTCCCATTTAAATTAGAAAAGTTGACGGTACTTCCGGTTAAACCGGAAGTACATTAATAGCTAACATACTGTCTTCGGATGCATTAGACGTCATTATACTTGCCTGCAAATTTTCAGCAATATCACTCTTTCCGTTCCAAAGTTATTTGCTTGGTTCCATACTTTATCCCAACCCTGTATATATTACTTCAAAAAAGGTTGTGCATGTATGTCTTACATAAATGTATATATTTGGTGATAGCAATAAGTGGCAACAACAATAATCATACCATCTTCAAAGCCAACTATTCCGATGTTATCCGCGTCAAATTGCCTCCACAGCCAGGGGTAGTTGATGCGAAGAGTGTGAAATTTACAATCAATATCGTAGGGATGATCCTTATCTATGAGATGCACGCGCCCGTGGAATTCGGCAAAGTGTCTGGCAAGTTAAGTGAAAGGGATGATGCCGCGCCGCTTTTATTAGGGGGTGACGATATTGCCGGAAAATTTGTCGGGTGGTTATCGTACTCAGTAGCGGAGAAGCATTTGACAGACTATCTAAAATGTGATGCGGAATACAAAAAATATATTAATGCAAAGCATATTCAAATGCTATTGAACGTCTGTCCAGTGTAGTATCACAGCATAATAAACAACTAGCATAATATCTCTGAGGATTTCTTATATAAAAATGGTTCCCAAAAAATTTCACCTTGGGAGGGTTTATGGATGATTTTACGGCTGTGGAGATGCGAAAATGAAAATATCGATACCGGTACCAACTCGATATTTACCGGTACTCGATATTTTCTAGCCAAATAGGCGCGTTTGGTTCGTACAGAGCATTTTGTGCAACTGATTACACTAAATAATTATATAATTATTTTCGATACCGATACAAAAATATCAATACCAGCTTGGAATGCCTCAAAAAGTATCGATGACAAAAATACTCGATATTAGTGCAGAAGTAACGAAGTATCGTTAGCATCCCTATAAGAAACCCTCCCAAAGGATGCGCGTGTAATTTCCGCCATCTTGAGTTATTGTGCTGGTTGTTTACTATGCTGTGGTAGTATGTCCAAAGGTCATAAAAACCACATAACTAGTAGTAAAAACGTAAAACGTCACAATAATAACTAACGAGCTAGTTTGGGAGACAACACACAGACTAGTGGCGTAGATACAGGAGGGATAGGGACACATAAAATAAAAAAATAAACTATATACTCGTAAACTCACTTAACTAGGATATTTCATATCTACTATTAACTTGTCAAGATATGACAAGAACTTCATATAATAATACCATGACAGCCATGACAACATTGGACAAAATTACAGCCAAATACGAAAACTCTAACTCGACAATTGTGAAAATTATGCATTTTCTAGAATCGATATATAAGGTATAGCATTATTGAAATTTATTAAGTAAGTGATATTATGAAGAAAATGTCCCAGAAAATATCAGCTCATAGAAATAGTTCGTGTTTTGAAAATGTTTTTGGTTTATCTTTTGCAACAAAGCTGGCTGGGACTTTTCTCCTAAATACCGCTTCTCTAAAAGTTATCAGGAAAAGCTGCTAGCTCGCAGAGCAAATGCCTTTCACTTGTAATTTGTTTTAAGCCCAATAAAATCCTCGCCTTGTTTCGAAAACTCAGGAACCTTTCCACAACTACTAGATGTATCATTTGGTTCACAGAAAAGTCGGAAAAATGAAGGGTACCGTCTGGATACGAACCAGCGTCTCTAGACCGACGCGTTACCAACTATACCACGGTTCCCCATGATATAGCCGACATACAGCGCCGACGACATGGTATCGACTCCGTCGACACCCACCACTCCCCCGTATCTCTCTGCGAACCATGTATTTCAGTCATTCAGAGAGATCTAGTCGGCTGTTGGGTGAGTCTGAATCTCCCGCCGCTATTTGCACGACAGCTCTCTTTCTTACTGAAGTACGACTCCTCAGTCGGCCAGGATTTCATGGAATGAAAGGTGCTTGCTTACTCCGCAAGAGGGAGATAATCCCAATCACATTTTCACACAAATTTTGATCGCAATCGATAACGAATGTTATATTAAAAAAATATAGTCATATTAAAATAGGGAAAAATCGATCGATGTTATGAACAGAAATGTAACCTTAAGGCCCGATTTTATCAACACAGGCATTTTAAGAAAGGCTTTGACCAATCAGAGCAGCCCATTCAAGAACATGCATGTGTCAAAGTACTCTGAAAATTATTGATTTCTCTTGAAATTTACTTCAAAAAGGTGAAAAAGCATGCTTTATATATAATCAACCATCATGAACCCTCTAGTATCTTTTCTAGTCTGATTTTCCTTCCTAAATGGGTGAAAACTTGCATTTTCTTGTTTAACAAAGAGTTTAGCTATTCCTGATCTCAACCAATCAGATTCTACAAAACCAGTACATTTGATCACTGGATTGGTGGTAGTAGTATTAAATGATAATGATGACAAGAAATTCAAATTACTGCGTGATTTTGATAAAACAATAATTTACTATCGATAACAATTATAAATACCTGTACTGTACCTTTGTATTGTAGTAAAAAGGGGTAAAAATCACATTTTATTCCATTTCACAAAGCTAAACACACGATTTAATAAGTGTGTATTACTATTGCCTATCCTTCTTAACAAAAAAGCTCGCAAGCTGGAAAAAGTATAACGTATAACCTTATCTTTCCTAAACCAGCGACCTGTCGTATAGTCAGAAAGTGAATCAGGTGCTTTATATAATTTTCAGAGAAAGGGGGAACTAGCAGGGGGGATTTTTATTCATATACATGCCTTACAATGTGTTTCTGCGCTACGGTGACTTTTACGCAGTGCCTTTACAACCTTTACATCCTCTGTGAATATTTCTATACAAAAGTCTATAACAAACATGCATCTTGATAAAAGTATGTATTTGTCTTTAATCAATCTGACTGCAGTTTAAGGTAAACATTGAAAATCTAGCTTTAATTTGCAAATCAATCGCTATGTTCTGATTTTCTGCTATGATTTTTATCCATGGATTCTAAAATTTTTTTGATACAAGTGTCATCCAGTTTTGACATTTTTTTTCCAATATTGATAAAGTAATATTGGATGATACTTATTAACATAGTCGACAATACCCAATAGAAAGCTTTTGCTAAACAACATCCAATAGAAAAGCTTTGTCAAATTCTTTGTTAAATATGCATGTTGATAAAATTGGGCCTAATGTTTGGGACAGTAAGGGATGACCGACTATGAATCATTTTTGTCTGAAAACTAATTATTAGAGAAAAAACAAGCTATTTATCAACATGGTCCCCCAAACTCCAGCATTCATGCTTGCATGCTCCTCCACTGATGCGTCATTCAGCTTACAATGTGCTGGTGATATTTTCTAATGCCGTATCTCTTTTATTAGATTTTCATTAGTGTTGGGAGGGGTGTCTCGTACCTCGTCAAACCCCATTCTCGACTGGTGATCATGCTAAGAAGTATATCGACACATAAATCCGGCTTTAGATTAATTTATCTTTTGTCAACCGTCTGCTTATGAGTCAATATGACCTTTAGAAGTAGAAGTGCAAGTCATATTTGGTGTGAACTGTTATAAGTACATAATTACCCTATGATATCAATACCTGACAGGGATGACCAGAATTGAATTACTTCAAATCGATTCTACATAGTCAATTCGGCTATTTAATTGGTCCACTAGTACTATCACTATCGCGTTTTTAGGGGTTCGTGATGTGCGAAATTTCCTTGGAAGGATGTTAGTGATGTTTTTGGAAAGCTACAGGTTGAAGAAGCATTCATAAACATCAAGTGGTTTATGGACAAACATGCCAGCATAACCACAGCATCCAAAGAAATAGTACAAATGACTAGGCACTGGAAAAACTATCAGAATCTGCGCAGATAGCAGACAAGCGCTACTTCCTCTTATAACGACGAGCTTGGTAGTAGTATTTGTGTTTTGGAAAAAAGATGCTTACAAATAGAATAAAAGGAATAATACTACATAATCGTCAACAATATTAAAGTCAGTGATCGTACTTAAAAAGGTAATATGCAAACTGAATTAAACCAAAAATAATACTTCATCACAAACAACAGTTAGAAATAGAAACATTTAAAATAAGAAACCTTTAAATTTGTCTGAAAAGTATTCATCAAAACAATAAAATTTCTTTGACAGAAGGTAATTGTTTGTCCATTTTTAGATTTTTCAGGCCTGATAAAATTTGGGTATCGATATGTTGTGAGTAGATAAAGCTGTCATAATTATCGGTGCAGGGACGCGTCCCTGGTGGAGTAATCAGCAAATAACAAAGAAGCTCAAATATTCCTCAAACATCGTTTTTAAGCATTTTAGGGGTTCCTGATCATGTCTCCTCTTTTTTGGGTGGGGGTGAGATTGGTGTGGTTAGGGGATGGGGGGTTGTGAAACTCAAAAATTGGTTGTATTCATAACAGGCTGTCTACTGACCTTTGAAATAACGACTTGGCGGCATAATACACCTTTTTAGGTCCATCCGAACAGTGACTTGTCGATTACAGAAACCAAGGACTTAGAATTTTCTGATATATACATACGAGTGTTGCTTTAGATTGGTCTGAATTGAGTAATGTGGAAATTGTGGAATTGATTTTAATGAAACCTTGACTCAGTATTACTACCGTGATAGGGATGAAAAACGCGTATGGTTTTTAGAAATTGTGACAGTGGCGGAGCAACAATAATAAAAAACTAAAAACATAAAAATAGCTGAACCTTCATTTTAGGTGACTTCCGGCTGTTTCGTTTTACCCAGTTGACGCTTACAGAATAAAAACTCAGTCATCCTAGTTCCTATAAAGAGAGATTCAAGAAACTATTTACGAGAATTGTGTTGCTGTTTTTCAAAGGGCGGGCGGGCGATGATTTGGTAATAGTTTGTTTGAATGCTTTAAGTTTGACTTAACATTCATCCCATTGCTGTTGCCAAAGTTCATATATCTTATTTTTAACATAATTTTTCAGGTCACTTGGATGTACAGGAGCCTCTGTGTTAATTTTTTCCACCTCTCTTCCTGCCAAATGATCGGCGTGCTCGTCTCCAAAAACTCCTATGTGACTTGGGGACCAGACGTATATCACGATTTTCCCTTCTGTGTATAGAGTGTAAGAGGTTTTGCAAGTTAAAGACTTTCTGTACAATATAGGATCGAAGTTAAATATATCACAGATGGATTGAAGTGAACCTTAGGGAGTCGCAACAGATATAGAATTATCTACAATATAATTTCAAACATTATCTTTTGTTTAAGGTAGGGAAAAAGTTGAAAAGTATACTATGTCGTTCCTTCATAAAGCACCACTACGAATACCACAAATTTTTTAGTTTCACAAAACCACTCCAATTTCACCCCCTCTAAAGAACTTTAGATATCATAAAATGGCCAAAAAGCGTAAGTAAAAACTTTACCATACGGTATAACGAAAATAACGCGTCTTAGAGCATGCATACACGAGTTTGTTTTTTTTTATTATTCTGGCGAGTACTATGACCCACCGAAATATCTGCATGACATTAGTTAACACCCTATTGGAGACATATATCTTTTTACAAAGCAAGCATCAACATTTATTCACCAAAGCAAACTGCCCTGAAAATCCTTCACGTCCATAGAAAACATTTTATATACACTTCAAAAACCCAATTCCCATGAAAATATGTTTACATCTCCATCGTATAAATATCGTAGTAGGCGCGTATTATGATCAATCAGCAAACCATTATGAATCCGGCTCCCGTAGGGTACACGTCTGAGTGACAAAGTACATTGGCTACACTCCAGTGTGGCGTGAAGTGATCACACGGTATACTTGGCCCATTGACGATCCACCCGGGCGAAATGGCAGCACCAGGACACGGTAGTCAACTAATAATCCCGTAGGACTAGCGGGCAGCGGCTTGTAAACGCCGCTATCAGATGAGCCTTCGAGGGACAATCTCGGAGAGGAGGAACTCAGTGGCGGAGGGGTTGGAACTTACATTGGATTTGGCGACAGAAATATATTATGTGACCATCGTAGATTGACCAGCGCCGCATGAGAAAGGGGAGCGGAAGGTAAAAGGGATAGAAGACATAAGTAAAACAGAGACATTAAATATCGTCTGCTGGGATTATCCAATCCCGACGCTGGACCGTTTTCAAGCTGGGAAAATAAGATCTGCTGTTACCGGTTGTATAAGTTGTATAAGTATTATGAAGTAGATAAATTATCCTAAACGAATATAAATTATTTGCTGTTTCCTTTATACAATGTGTCCGGTCATCAGTGTCAGAGCCTTTCGGGGGATGAATTACAGTATTTTTTATCAACAAACCACATCCCTTAAGTAGTTTTTCTCCCACCATAATAAAATGGCAGCCATTTCGTTTTTTTTATTCGAAGCATGAGTGTTGTACTAATTTAGCCACAGTTACTCATGTGAAGGTCCTAGAAACACAAATTTTTTTTATAACTGAGCAGACCGCGCAGGCAGAGCCTAAATACCAGAGTACCGCGGCTGCTGTGAAAGTGTTATGTTAGGGGAAGTCTGTTTACGCGAGATTTGAATGGGCCAATACCCGCAGGCCCAATAAATACATCTACTGGCAGTCCATTCCAAGACTTGGACACCCTGGGAATAAATGTGCGGTTGTACCGCTCAGTTCTTGATATATGAAGAACGACCGTCTTAGGATGAGATACAGCGGTCGCACGGGTACATCTGATAGGAGCAGTGAGCGGCGGAACGATAGAGGATAGCACGGAGGAGCAGATTCCGTTGGAATATCGGTAGAAGAGTGAGAGGTCACCAACAACACGCCGGTGAGAAAGTGAGTGAAGGCGGCGCGTTAAGGCCGGATCGCCAATTAGTCGAATTGCCCTTCTCTGAACGGCATCTAGTATAGACAGGGTAGTAGGGGCAGCAGCTCCCCAGACATGAGAGCAATACTCCAGGCAAGGTCGTATCTGGGCTTTATATAGCGTGAGGAGGTTACATGGTGAGAAATACTTTCTGGCTCTAAATAGGTACCCAAGCTTTTTACCAGCAGCTGTTGCAATTGATGCGACGTGTTCGTGCCAGATCAGATTTTCTGTAATGTTGACTCCTAACAGCTTGAATGAGTGACTCCTTGGCAGAGCCTGGTTGTTCATTAGAACCTGGTGTTGGCTTGGGCACTTCTTGTTTGATAGCGTACAATACTGGGTCTTAGAGGCATTAAATTTAACCATATTTTTAAGTTCCCAAGCGGTAATGATACCTATCGAGATCCTTTGAAGGTGAAGCTGCTACTGCCAGTCTTCTGCGTTCCAGCTCGACCACAGAGATCGGTCTATTGCTCATAATGCCTGCATGCAGCGTACTGTCATCCGCAAAACTGTGGATTGGGTTTGTAGTGCTAGAGAGTAGATCATTAATGTGAAGCAGAAACAATGTCGGAGCCAATACCGATCCCTGCGGAAGCCCGGCATTGATGCTATGGAAAGAAGAGGAAAAGCCGTCTACCACGACAGAGATTTTCCGACCTGAGAGGAAGTCTGCGTGCCAACCGCAAAGCTTAACAGGTAGCCCATAAGACGGGAGCTTGTTTAGGAGAGCTGGCACAGTTGATCGAATGACTTGAAATATCGAGAGCAACGACGTGAGCCTCGCCAAATGACTGAATGAGTTTGCTCCACACATGTGTGACGTAAGCCAGGAGATCTACAGTTGATCTTTGGTGTCGGAATCCATATTGCCTGTCGTTGATTAAGTGATGGAGCTCTAGATATTTAATGAGCTCTTGGTTGACGCATCTCTCCATCACTTTACTGATTACAGAAAGCAGAGCTATAGGTCTGTAGTTGGTCGGATCAGTTTTGGATCCCTTTTTTGGCAGCGGCTGGATGCAAACTGTTTTCCAGTCTTTGGGGAAAATGCCGAAATCGTAAGACATCCAAAAGAGGCGGGTAAATATGGGAGCGAGCTCCGGTGCGCACTTCTTGACAACATTGGAGGGGATCATGTCGGGCCCATTCGCCTTATTAATGTCCAATGACTGCAGTCTCATTCGAGAGCGAAACACGTAGGCCTTAAACTAGTGGTAAATAGTTTCCAAATTTTATTTCATAAAAGGGCAAAAGAATGTTAAAAGAAAATAAATATGTAATTTTTTGCGTTTTTTTACAATTTGAGCTTTTTCAAAAAATCTGAGCTGTTAACCTGCATTTTTTTATTTCTAAGCGATAGTACATACTGTTTCCTAAAAAAGTAGCTGTACATGTTAGCACTAAGTTAAGTACCTAGCTTAGAAGCTATGATGGCTTAGATATGACCCTTTTTTGTCTAATTCGGCAGTTGAGAAGGCAATAAAACAAAATACTTAGTAGTCACGGGATTTATTTTGGGAAAAAGAGCAACAAATGTTACAACCATTGTTCGCAATGTCCTCCTTGATGTTGCAGACATGCTGTTGCTCTTACTGACACATGTTGCGTAAAGCGACTAATCCAGTGGCGGATTTATAGGGAGGCTTACGTTCCCCCCCTAGAGCTCTACGGAAGCGTATTATATTTATATAAATACCAAAAGTTAAGCTTCATTTTGCTCTTGAGACGCGGGCAGCACTACTCCGCCCCCCCCCCTAGACCTGGACACGGAATTTTTATATAAATAGCAAGAGCTGGTTTTTTTGCTCTTCAGAAAATTATAGCGCGTCCGAGCGCCCCCCCTAAAAGAAATACTAAATCCGCCCCTAGACTAATCATCGTTTGTCATTCCGTAATTCATATACGACTTGAATATTTTTGCTAATAAGCTCCTCGCGTGTATTTGGCACGTCTACATAAACGTTCTGTTTCACTTGTACCCCGCAAGGAAAAATCAAGTGGGGTCAAGTCCGGTGAACGCGGTGGCCAAGCGATTGTTCCACCGCGTCCAATCTACGGCGAATATAGTTCATTTACACGGCACAACTGGCCCATTGTGCATCCTCGCAGCAAGTTGTTTCCTCAGTCCATACTGCGAATTTTAAAAAGGTGAATAAGTCGCTAGGAGACATCTCCTTTATGTGGGCAGCTTTATAGGCCAAGTCTTGCTGAACGCACACTCTCTAATAGAAGATAATTCTGGGCACTCACATATGGCGTGTTCCACAGTTTCGTCTTTGCTTTCACAAATTCTACATATCGGGGTGTGATTTAACCCCATAATGGGGAGGTCTTTCCTGAGCTGACAATGGCCAGTCAGGAATCCTACTATGAGACATAGGTTTGACCTGGCCATCGCCAAGTACTTCTTGGATATGCCAAAACCTGTACGGGTTTTCTTATAAAATCGGCATCCTTATAGTTCTTCCCATCGCTTTACCATTTGGGCATGGGAGTACTTTTTGGCTATTTCCGCAATTGTGGTTGTCGACCACAGCTTAGCTTGATGAGTCATGCTTTGAAGGTAGTTCTTAGGACCATATGTCAACGAATTTATAGAAAATGCGAACAATATGTGGGAGAAGAACAATTCGGCTTCCGACTGGGTTTTGGAACAAGAGAAGCATTGTTTGGACTTAATGTACTGCTACAAAAATGCAGAGATCATACACAAGTTGTACACTTATGCTTCATAGACTATGAAAAAGCCTTCGATCGAGTGAAACATACAGAGCTGATCAATCTACTCTATGAACAAGAGCTAGACCAAAGCGACATCAACTTGATTAGAAACCTGTACTGGGAATAAGCCGCATGCATAAGAGTAGAAGATAAATTTACCTCTAACATCCCTATCAGAAGAGGAGCCAGGCAGGGTTGCATACTCTGTCCCACTCTCTTCAATGTTTACTCCGAAAGGATATTCCAGAAAGCTATAGAAAATATTCAGGAAGGTATAAAAGTCAACGGAAGGTATGTCAACAATATACGGTATGCGGATGACACTGTTGTAATAGCTAATAGTCAGGAAGGCCTCCAAAACCTCATTAATGCAATTGTAAGGGAAGGAGATGCATTTGGACTTAAGATAAACACCGAAAAAACAAAAACAATGGTTATTTCCAAGAGAGCAAATGTGAACATCAACATAACTATATACAACAAACGAATTGAACAGATCGACAAGTATAAATATTAAGGATGTTGGTTAACAGGAGATTTAAATAAAAAAACAGAGATACGGTGCCGTAAGAAAACGCAAGATGCGCATTCCTCAGAATGAAAAAACTATTAACGGACCACTCATTATCGCTTAACATCAGATATAGATTTATGACAACTTACATATACTCAATACTACTATATGGAACCGAATCCTGGACAATGTGAGTCCGTTCGATGCGTAGACTGGAAGCTTTTGAGATGTGGCTTATGCGCAGAATGCTCAAAATATCACGGACGGATCATATCTCGAATGAAACTGTTTTAAGAAGAATGAATATGGATAGAGAGATCCTGGGAATACTTAAAAGACGAAAGACAAGCTACCTGGGACATATACATATATAGAGGCCGGAAATATGAATTTTTGGGATTGATAATGGAAGGTAAAATTCAGGGCAGGAGAGGCCCGGGCAGAAGACAGTGTTCATGGCTGAAAAATGTTAGGGACCGGACCGGTCTGAACTCACAATCACTGTTAAGAGCTGCACAGGATAGAGAACGATTTACCGAAATTGTAGCCAACCTTCATTGAAGACGGTACCTTAAAAAGAAGAAGGTTGTCGACATTCCAGAAAGGTCGCATGGCCTTAAAATTTTTCAGTTGATAGGCTTTCTGGTTAGCACGTCCGCTATATGTTTTTTTCTTTTAACGGTGTGGTTGGTTGGTTATTCCAGCTCTAACTAAAAAAAATCACTAACCATATATAAATTTTTCTATTCCCACAACTGAGTAGTTGAGATATACATAAGGGCCTCTGTAAATCTAAGCTAGAAAACTTCGTAAGCAATTCAACTATCAAGGTTTTTAATCCCAGACATCCAAAGAATATATGATTTAAATCAGCCACTTCACTATCATGCTCACAGACTGGACAATCAACAACACCAATCCTATGTAAATGAGCAGGAAATCCTCCATGATTTAACCTTAGGCGAGTGATGATGGCCGAATATTTTTTTGGATGTTGAAAACCAAATATGTGAGCAGTTTTTTTCTGTATATTCTCATGAATCAAATAATAATGATTTTTGGAGTTACAGCAAGCTTCACGTCAGACATTTTCCCATTCCATGTATAGTTCTTTTTTGTACACATAGAACATAGCTTTATAGACTGGAACTTTGTCTATTTCTTTACATGGATTGATAGCTTGTTTAGAACCTAGATCTGCAATTTCATTTCCAATAATTCCTGTATGTCCGTTCACCCAGAAGAAACGCAAAACACAGTTCCTCAAGGTCAACTCATAAATACAAAATTTGATCTCGCACAAAATTTTATTAGCAAAAAGTCTGTATTTTCGCTACTAATGGTTTGAAGCACAGATTTTGAGTCTGATAGTATTGCGACATTTGTGGAGCTATTGTTCATGCACCATCTAAGACTGTTGGCAATAGCCACGGTTTCTGCTGGGTAGATGCTGCATACACATGGTCTTAAAATTTTTTAGTTAATAGCCTTCCTGGTTAGACCATCCCCTATATGGTTGCCTTTGTTGTTTTGTCTGAACCATGGGCTAAAGATTGGTGGCATTCCATTGCTAGCCCTAATACGAAGAGAGGTCTTTTCAGGGTTAGAAGTGCTTGTCTGCTGTTAATGCAGATGATTACAGTCTTGCCAGATACATCACTCCTGCTCATCAGTAGTTATCGAAATGTCAGCCAGTTCCGTTTGAACGACACTGGCATTTTTACCCATAGTCTACTTTATTCTTAGACTTAGAGACTTGGAGGTGCACACCACATCCAGTGCCTTCCCTTGTTGGAACCATCTGACTATATGTAAACTGTATTTGTCTCATTTGGCTCAGCATTCTGTTTAATTTCTATTTTGTAACGCTTATTAAAAACGAATGCTGGTTCAATTGAGTCGCTGGTTGCTTATAGCATGAGTAATGCGTTTAGCTCTTCCCGCCATACCAGCTGCCTCAGTCGTCCCACACCTAATATCTTCATGATTCTATTTCTATAAAAAATTTTGTCACAACCTATCTTTTAGAATGTATTTTTGGGCAAACGGCCTTTGGCCTATCCTGATGATTAACAGAAGTCAAGTCAAGGCAAGCCCCAATCGGGATTATAATAATACCAAGCGTGCGAAGTCGTAGCATTGACGGTGACGCAACCTCTTTGATGTAATATTAATGCAGGTCATACGTTGTATTTTACATAATTTATTAATCACTGCCGCCTGCAGAACTTTCGATACTCAGGCAATTACTCCATGCCTTAGCATAGGCCTAATGGTAGATAAATAGATCCAGTGGGTCGCTCTTAGCGACAGGTCCAAGTGCGTTCTACAGCTCGCCGATATTGTTCATAAGCGACATATGTTCTTTTGGCTCTACTACCTAAGTGAGAGTTCCACGACAGCTTTCTGTCAACGGTAATAACAAGATATGGATGAACAGGACCATCTCAGTCTTCTTGGGATTGATGGACAATGAATGTTCTAAACAAAAATTTTCTATCGATTTTGGTGCTACCTGGGTTTATTCACATAATGTGCTCTCAAATCCACCTATTTGCTGGATGACTAAGTTATTCTGTAGAGTCCATTACTGTTGATGTGATTGATGAGGGTGTCCAGAACCACGTTCCAAAGTAGTGGTGAAATAACACCTCCCTACGGACAACCCCTGGTAATAACACATTTAACAGAAATGTCGTCTATCCTGATTGTCATTGCTCTATTGGAGAGCATGCTATACATACATCCATTCGCTCGTTCTGCAATGTAGAAAGGTCTTGGATGACATTTCGGTGAGACATCAGGTGTCACGTGTGGGTGCCGATGAGTCATGCTGGAGTTAGTGGTAATGAAATGGCGGACGCGCTCGCAAGGCGAGGGTCGATGAATAACTTCCTCGGTCCTGAGCCGGCTTTGGGGCTGGCAGCAGGTACCATCAGAAGGAAAATAAAGGTATGGCTGCAAAATCAGCATCTTATCAGATAAAGAGGAATCTCCGGACATCTCCGTCAAGCTAGAGAACTTATTTCAGGACCTCTGGGTAAGGTGGGACGGTTCTGTCTCTCGCTGGATAGAAGCCGACTAAGGTCACTTGTCGGCCTGCTATCCGGCCATAACACCTTCAAACACCATTTGTATGTGTACACGCTGTGGCGAGGAGGAAGAATCCTCGACATACATTCTTTGTCATTGTGAAGCCCGTGGGTATCACAGACAGACTATACTCGGTTCAAGGGTTGTTGAACCTGCGGATATAAGATGGGCAGGAACCAAGGATATCCTCACCTTTGCGATGAGGGCTGGACTTGGGAACTAGGGTAAGGAGAGGTGCAAAAGGGCCCGTTGGTAGGCCTATGCACTGGTGGTTCTAGCCACCAGATAGCCTCTCTCCCTCTTTCATTCATTCATTCATCCATTCACTCACAGTCCTAGGTACTTTTCTAGCCTGGAGCAGCTGGACAAATTTTGGGGCTGTTGTTTTACATACACCCAGAGTTAACATCGGTTTCTTATAAAACGGAGCTCCATTATAACTGCTGGTTAACTTCCATCTGCCGGATAAGTGACTGCTCGAGGTTATCAATGATTGTGAAAGTGTAACTGTATTTCCTCTCAAATAACTTGAAAATATATAGCATCTCTAGGAGAAAAAAAAGGAGGAATGAGAAGTGGTTCTCCGTCACTGTGTGTCAGTTTACCTCCTGCGGACCCGTGTGTTATCACGATTGTCGATCCACGGTCCACGGCTGATGGCCTTCCATTGATTTCGACGCGCTAAATTAACTCCCAAGCTGCCGTATAGCGTCGCTACCTGTGCTGCTCGCCCGCTCTCCCTTCATTCATGCACAGGGCCGCATTTTATCCTTTGCCTAATATAAAGCTTCAGGTGTTTGAAAAAATACTGGTACAAATAAATGGAAAATGACGTCATAGTGACGTACATAGGTCATCAGCTGTTAGGTCGCCGTCTATGCCTCAGGCTGATATTTGGAATATGTAAATATGAGTCTGTAACTACAAAATTTACTAATGTAGATTGGCTAAATATGAAACAGTGCAGGCTATTACACATAGTCTCATATTGTATCATAAAATACATATATACAATCTTCTGTCGTTCTTATATAAAAACTTAAACTTTCGCCACATGGTTCACAATCGCAACAATCGACATCGGGTACATTAATTAACACCAGTCTATAATTCTATTACATCATTTGAAAAATCATTTTCATATATGACAGGTAATAGTATATTGTTCAACGATAGCGTAGGTGAGCGCTAGAGTTATTACCATTACCGCGAGTTGAATGCTATACTTTATCTACGATCGAAGCAATTAGCAGTACGACTTACATACATAATAATTACGAATTATTCACAACTTGACCTCATTTCTGTGAAATAACTACTTTACACCATCGAATTACCGTTTGACGTTTCATCGCATGGCCACCTTTGCTGTTATTGTAGATGTGCGTTTCTAGGAGATCGTTAGATACTGCTATCTAGTAGGCGTTGTTCATAATTCACGACTGAAGCATGAGTTATAAAAAATAATTCATGCTGTTTGTTTATAGGTAGTATTACCCGTTCAAATATAGTTTGATAACCGCTGTATAACTTATGGGAGTGGATAAACTTTATAACAACATCCCAGCAGGTTAAGGTCCTTCGCTTCCAGTAAATTTGTCCAAAAAATGTATTATAAATAAAATTGAAACTTCATACGTCCTATGAACACAATTCCTCATTTTCAATGGTTAAATATCTAGGTATAAAAATGTTTGTTACTAGCGCCTAATTAATTATATATCTACATTTTATATGTATGTAAGTTATGCTTGATGTAACTGTTTAAATTTAAATTTTTTCTGAGTTAAGGTGAAAGAGCAGCTTTAGCCGAACTTCGCCCCTCTCACTGTACTTTTTCTACCGTGGGAAATAAAGACACTATTATTCTTTTTTTTTTTAACAAAAAGTGACTACTCCGCATCGTGAGGTGAGCAATCACTGGGTTCGCAAATCGTGCACCCTAAGTAGACGAAGAGACCCAAAGATGACTGCCTTCTGCATTCTGATGGCTAAGATGTGCACGGCACACTGGCATCGCGCGTAGTGCAGCAGTGTATTCCTCATTCCCCTGGGGCTCCAATGATCATAACTAGCAGACTTATAGAGTGATCTGGCCAGAGCCTGCGAAGAGATGATGTTCACTACGGCAGGTACCAAAAAACTCTACCACGAAAATTGCCTTCTGTTAGGGGTCGAGTAGGACTTATTTACGTCTACAAGCTCGAGCGTTGGGAACGAGTAGTCCAAGAAAATCCGGCATCTCTCGTTCTCCACAAGGGACTCTATATCACCTGGAGCGTATGGCAGCACCGGTGTCTCAGGCTAGGCTGATGACTAAAGTGACTGCTTGCAGTGAGGAATACGGTTTATCACACAATATCAAGAAAACTAAATTTATGGTAATCTCGAAAAACAAACCAGCAAACGTTACTCTTAGGTATAGCCGGCAGGAATATGGAAAGAGTGGAACAATATACATATCTTGGTGTAATGGTGAACAGCACAAATGACTACACACAGGAAATAAGAGTGAGAATAGAAAAAGCAATAGCGAACTTCACTAGGATGATTAAAACCTTCGCAGCAAAGATGTAAGTGTTACACCAAAATATCGTCTAGCTAAGTGTTACGTTTTTTCTACTCTTCTGTACAGAGCGGAAGCTTGGATTGTGAATGTCGCAACTCTGAGAAGGATTGAGGCATTTAAAATGTGGGTATTCAGAAGGATCCTCAGAATATCGTGGACGGATAAAGTAACAAATGCTGATGTCCAAAGACGCATTGGCAGAGGAAAGGAGATTGTAGATGTAATTAAAAAACGAAAATTAGATTATCTAGGTCATCATGGTTACGGAATCTGAGGAAGTGGTTCAGATGCACTTCTAACCAACTAAAGCAGCCGCATCTAAAGTAAAAAAGCTATGATGATTGCCAACCTCAACTCGGAGACGGCACTTGAAGAAGAAGGTGTCTCATCGATACCGTATAAGTGCCCTAACTGACAAGAGATGCATAAGCGTCTCTGGTGTGGGGTACATCTGCACCCATAACTCTACTACGGTATCCCAAAGTGTTAAAGACACCATCTTGACAACCCATTATAAAGCCCTCAGTCTTCGATGCCAACCCAATAGGCATTAGGAAAGAGAAGGATAACAGTTCAGACAAGCCATGCTCTTCTAGATATTTGTAGAAGGTTCCACGCATTAGCTTATGTTTATAAAGTTTCAAAAGCAAGTCGACCTCAGCGGCTCTAATGCGCGATTTTAACTGTGCGGGCGCAAGCTCCGTAATGGACTACTGACATTGGAGTGTGAGGTTGAGTTCCTCAGCTGCTCGCGTTGCTGCTCTATAAAGGAATGCCTCTTTGCCCACATTCTCGTGCTCTTGCATAAAGCAGATCAGGGGATGGGTGCTCCTTGTCACATAGCAAGCTGTGGCCCATACCCTGTTGCGTGTGTTATGTACCTACATTACTATGTATATTTTCTATTCCCAGCATCTTAAAGATAGACAAATTTTGGAAAATGTTTCTCTAGACAAGATCGAGAAGCATTTGCTAAAAGTATTGTCGATCTTTGTTGAGTGAAGTTGGCACCTTAAGAAGAACGTCTTGAAAATCAGGTTATATTTTAAAGAAAATGAGGAAACAGCATACGATAGAGACAGCACAGTTGATGGCTAGTGAGATCAGCAGCAAACGTGAATACTCGTAAGCAACCTATGATTATCCCTATACTGTATCGAATCATCACTTTATTCGAGCAGGGTACAAGTGCCAGTACAGCCCTGGCTTCTAGTCCCTCTTTCTGTAACACAGGATCCAGGAAGCTGTTTGGACGTTTATTGAGCTCTGGTTCTCTTTTACCGGCCCACTCATTCGGAATGATTTTTTTTGTTGTACGCGCTTTTTGCGGCTGGCCGACTCGACAGAGAGGCCTCTTCTGCTCTGAAAAACTTTATAAATGTTATTGATCGGCATGGGATCCCTAAATAACACACACATATGAATGTATTTCTCTATGACCACCACTACGAATACCGATGGAGGTAAGGTAACAAGTTGGAAAACAGGAAAGCTTTTTATTTATTTTTTTTTTCAACAGGCGGCATCGACAGCTATGGCCATTAGCCGACCCTATACTAGTTATTTTCTATAGGCTTATACACAGACACACATTTATAAATAGATACAGAGGCACATAGAAACACAAACACAATTAAAATCCTGAGCATTATACCTTCCACAAACCGTTGAAACCACAGCAATACATAAATACATAGACAAAGTCCGTCTAGTCGTGAACTCCTTACTTGTAATAATTTATAAACAAAGCGGCCAGGATAATATGGAAACCGTGTTTCAAACTTTCCAGTAGAGTCCTATGGCCCTCAGATAAATCAACGTATTTTTCGTCTTGGCAGAGTGTGTGAGGCATTCGCTCAAGGTATCGGGCATATTGTATACCTCTCTGTAGTATGTCAGAGCTTCACAGGCACACAGAATGTGGCTTACAGATAGGCGCATACCGCACCACTCGCAATTTGGGGGATCTTCACCGGATAACAGGTAAGAATGTGTCATGGACGTGTGGCCCAGACGTAGGCGATGTATTTTTACTCTATCTGTTCTACCGAGGTCTTTGGGTGAGTATCTAGGTTTGACTTTTGGTTTTAGGTGACGCAATTGTGTCTCTGTGCTGTTCCACTCACATTGCCACTTATCTATTAGCATCTGATTGAGGCCAAGCTTTTGGTCGCAAGTTTTCACGAACTGAACATCGAGGTGCTCACTAGAAGCGGCTAGCTTAGCAGCGGCGTCTGCGTTGTTACCTGGGATGCCTGAGTGGCTCGGGATCCATATAAAATCGATGGATTTGCCTAAATCCTTCAGATTCTTCAGCAAGGCAATGCACATTAGCGTCAGAGGGTCTCTAGACTTCCGCGAAAGCAACCCAGTTATGGCAGAAAGTGAGTCACTTATGATTACAAAGTTTTGCGTATTTGTAGCCATACAGCAGTAATGTAGAGCTTGCCAGATCGCGTATTGCTCTGCCGTATAGATAGAAGATATCTTCGGCAGTGACCATGAGTGAGCCGTGCCATTGATCACAAAAGCGCAACCTACCCCAGTATCTGTTTTGGATCCATCGGTAAATATAGTTGTCGTATTAGGATACGATCGAAGCATATTTCTGAAGTGTGCATGTATTACCGACGAAGGGGAGTCTCTTGTAATTAAACTTTTTATATGGGTGTTAAGGTTTATTACTGGAAGTTCCCATGGGGGTATCTCTCTTAGTAATGGTAAGACTTGTGAGCACAACGATACTTGTCTGTCATTCAATATCTCATGAACCCTAACCTTTAACGGCCTTGTTACGGTTGGTCTGCTGGTGTAAGCTTGGAAGTTGGCCTCGAAGAGTATATCTCGATTTCTGTGACTGGGAAAGGATTTAATTTTCACTGCATAGTTTAATGAGAGTCTCTCCCTGCGTATGCGTAATGGTTCAACACCAGATTCAGCATAGAGGCTGAGTGCTGGTGTTGTGCGGAAAGCTCCCAGACAGTACCTTAAACCAAGGTGATGCACAATATCCAGACGCTTTAGCACTGATGGTCTAGCAGACGAAAATACTATCGATCCGTAGTCGATTTTGGACAGAATCAATGCCTGGTATATTTGGATCAAGGTATCGGTATCTGCACCCCAACGGATGCCATATAAGCATTTGATTAAGTTTAAAGTGACTTTGCATCTGGTAATGATACTCTCGATATGCGGTACCCAGATCAGTTTTACATCGAGGATAATACCTAGGAATTTTGCAGATGGAACGCACGGAATTGGTTGGCCATCCAAAAATAACCGGGGATCGTAGTGGGGTCTTCTTAAACGGCAGAAATGGATACACTTGGTCTTTGTTCTGGATAGGAGAAAGCCTCTTTCACTGGCATTTCTACTTATTTTATCTATTTCAGGTTGCAGCTGCCTGTTGATTTCACCTATGGTTGTGCCAGATGCAATAATGCATAAGTCATCTACATATAAGGAGCAACCTACACTTGGACTGAGTGATCTTGTTAGGTAGTTGATAGCACAGATGAATAACGTACAGCTCAATGATGATCCTTCAGGGATTCCGTTCTCTAATACTCGAGATGAGGAGACAGTGTTTCCGATTTTGACTTTGAAGTACCTATCTTCGAGAAGTGATGAAATGAATTTCATAAGGTTACCTCTGAAGCCCCAATCGTATAGCTGTAACAAGACACCATGACGCCAAGTCATATCATAGGCTTTTGAGATGTCAAAGAAGACCGCAACTGTATGATTTCTGTTTAAAAAGCCGTCCTGGATGAGGTTTTCAATGTAAACCAATTGGTCGATGGTAGATCTATCTCTTCTAAATCCAGACTGATGCTCGGCCAGAAAATTACCTTCTTCAAGAGACCACATAAGTCTTTCGTCCACCATCTTCTCCAGAAGTTTACCCAAGCAGCACGTGAGACTTATGGGCCTATAGTTTGTTACATTTAAAGGACTGCTACCATCCTTAAGTATAGGTATGATCAGTGCCTCTTTCCAGCTACTTGGGTATAAGCCTGTTCTCCAGATTTTATTATACAGATCGAGAAGAGCCTTCTTTAGATTATAAGGTAAATGACATAGCATCTCAAAATTGATCTTATCAGGCCCAGCTGCTGATTTTTTCGAGCCATTCAATGCCGATTCTAACTCTTGCAATTGAAACGGAGTATTATATGATGCTGAATTATCTTCGATTGAGGTTATTGTGGCTTCAAGTGCTTGTCTTCTCGCCCGAAAATCGGGAGTGTAGTTGGATGAACTACTGACATTTGCAAAGTGGTCAGCAAATGCTTCCGTTATAGCTGTTGAGTCAGAGATTAAAGATTCGTCTGTTCCCCTAATGCAAGTGATATTTCTGAAGGATCTGCTTCCTCGAACGGCTCTTATTTTATTCCATACCTCACTAGGACTAGTGCTGGAAGTGATAGAGGTGACGTATTGCTGCCAGGACCGTCTTTGACTTTCTAGAATCATTCGACGAGCTTTGGCACGGGAACGTTTAAATTTTATGAGATTGTTCATATCCGGATGCCGGCGAAAGGTATTGAAATCTCTTTTTTTGATACGAATGGCATCTGCTACCTCATCGTTCCACCATGGCACTGTCTTAGTCCTTACACTTCCACAAGTAAGCGGGATGCTGGATAGAGCGGCGTTTGTAATTATTTCCGTTAAATCCTCAACGGATGCCGCATCTAGTATTGTGTCTTCTACAGATGACAACGTTTGTTCAAACTTAAGCCAGTCTGCTCTGGACATTAACCAGTGTTGAGGTATTGTATTGCAGGCTCCTCTGATATCAAGTAGCTCTATAATACAAGGAAAATGGTCGCTACTATATAGTTCCTCTGCGACGTACCATCTCAATTTGTCATAAATTGCTGACGAGCACATGGCTAGATCTATGGCAGATAGACTCCCTGATCCAGCACTAAAATGTGTTGAATCACCGGTATTCAGCAGAGATAAGCTCAGATTTTCAAGGAGATTCTCCAGCATTCTACCGCGCATATCTCGACGCGTTGATCCCCATAGAGGGCTGTGCGAGTTAAAGTCACCGACGATCAAGCATGGGTTAGGGAGCTGAGTGAAAATACTGTTAAGGTCTTGCCCGGTCCACTCTGCGTTTGGTAGGTAAATGTTACATACAATTAGATTCAAAGGAGCTTTAATCTTTACGGCAACAGCTTGTAGATGAGTATTTATTGCCACAGCTTCAAATTGTACATCGTCTCGTAGGATTATTGCAACTCCTCCATGTGCTCTTTCACCTGTTAGTACATCCTTCCTGATTACAGTGTATCCCCTCAAGGAATACGGCCTATCGTGGCGTAAATGCGTTTCCTGCAAACATATGCACATAGGCTTGTGTTTACTGATGAGTAACTTTAGCTCACAGTAATGCAAAACAAGTCCATTGCAATTCCAGTGGATAAGTTTTTCTGCCATTTATGGGAAGTATATGTTAGTGAGTGCATTTGTGAAAATTTCTTATATAAAAACGTTATTAGATAAACTATAAATAAAACTGACAATATGATTTCTGGTTACTTCCTCGGTTTGCCTTTAGGCCATCCTTTCTTCTTAGACACTAAGGCATATTCGTTTTGAGAGACATCTTCTTCGGAAGTGCTTCCGATGTCTTTTCTTTGCCGCTTCCGCTGATCGGATACGGCAGATACGTTGGTGGAGACAGAGTCTGATCTATCCCTTCCATGGGATGTAGTAGGAATTTCGGGGGTTTTGAAAGCCGTTACCGGCAGAAACTTGGTTAAAGTTTCTCTTATCGCTTTAACTATTTGGGGAACGATTGATGATTCTATTGCGGGATGTGAGATGGTTGATAGCGTGGACTGTGCAAGGGCGGTTGCTGAAGCATAAGACGTATTCGGTTTCGGTGTCGATAGTGTTACCCTTTTCTTTGCTTCAGAATAGGGAATTCTTTCAATGGTCTTCACTCTTTGTATTGCAGTTTCTTCCTTGAATTTGGGACATCCTTTGTATAAAGCAGAGTGAGATCCATCGCAGTTGACGCACTTCTTAGGATCTTGACATGCTGTTTCTTCATGGGGAGCTTTTCCACAGACACATACTTTTGCTTTTTTGCAAATTACGGCAACATGTCCAAATTCTTGGCAATTAAAACACCGTACCGGGGGCGGGATATAAGGCCTTACCGGTAAACTATAGAAAGCGATCCTGACGTGTCTAGGTAATACAGGTGTATTAAAAGTAAGCACATGGGAAGCAGTTTCCACAGTCTCCCCATCTTTTCTTGACTTTAACCGTCTTACATCTGTAACACCTATGGAGGATAATTCTAATTTCAGTTCATCTAGTGAGCAATTGAGTAAGTCTTTGCATACTATGACACCCTTGGACTGATTCATTGTCCTATGGGGTACCACATTAACGTCCCATTCAAAAAATCTTTTAACATTTAACAATCTGTCGGACTGTTTATCACTTACGGTTTCAACTAGCAGACCATCCTTAACTTTTTTCACCGATCGAGTCTCTCCAATCAAGCCATACAATGTCTTAGCTACAATGAACGGATTACATTTCTCGAAACCAGGAGACCCATCTCTTGTCCTTTGAATGAGCAAGAACCGGGGAACATGTTCCTCCGTCTCTCTACCCAAATGACTGTGTGGTGCAGAGCCACCCGATTTTCCTGCATTTATGGCTGCAGGAGGCCTAGGTTGTTTATCTTTGTCTCCCATGTATGCTTAGATAATTTTCGTCACTCCGACTCCTCACCCTCCATGGAGCCCGCATAAGGGGAGGCCACGCCCACAAGCTGAGCAGCACCCCAAGGTTACCGGAGCAATATAGCCTCCAAAACAGGCTCCAGCGAGGCCTGTGGATAATTCCACTGTCCGCCTTCACCGGCTTCTGAAGGCTCACCCTGCCATCCCTCTGACGGGATAGCACAGCCGATTGATCGGGAGTGGGTTAGCTCCCGACCGCCCGTCTAGCCGAAATCCAGGCCAAAGCGGTGTGTTGTGGAGCGACATGCACGACATCGGGCGCACCGCCCACTCAACCACCAGGATCCCTTCATCCGACGACACGGGTCGCGTGGCACGGCACAAACACCACGGAGACTTTCAGTATACCCCACAGCCAAGCCTCAACTCTGTGGGGCACCTCTTAAGGCGAGGCATCCTGCTGGGGCCCCGGGATCGCCACCCCCGTATATAGCAATGAGCACATGTCGTAACATGTGCCGATTGTCTATACCCCCCTGAGGGTGAGATGTTTCTTAGATCCATCTGAGGTGACTTCAGGGTTTTGCAATGGTTTTCCCCGAAGTCACCCCATCCGGAAGCCCCCCGACCGACGACAAGGTCTTACATCTCCTACGGGGGGGAAAGCTTTTTATTGGTTTACAAGGTGAATAGCAAAACTATGGAGTACCCGGACTCTGGAAATTACTTTATGCACGATGGGGCGGTAAAGTACACATTATTGATACATTTAGCGGGCGTAAAGTGCCACTTTATCGCCCGTGAGCTTCTTTTCCGCCCTCGGCCTTGTCGTACATTTTTTTTCGATTTTGCTGGTAGTATACGTAATTTTTCATCTTCCGCTACCTGAAAAATCTCCGGTGGTGTTCCGGAAACCATTTCATCGTCACTACTTTCCATGACATCGAAAAAGTTCGAAAATATTCTGACGTACCAACGTATAGAACCTTCAATTTGCAATCCAACTGTAGTAAAAAATGGCGACCATATATTCCCGTTTTATTTACTTAGTCGATTAGTTAATTATTTTCTGTAAAACGAATATAAATGATTTGGCAGATTACTACACAAGGTGTAACCGAAGAATAAAACTCAAGCAAGTTGCAACGATATTTATTATAAGCTAGTCACAGAAGCATAACATTTTGTATGTAATTCGGGCGTGAACGGTGTTTATGGACCTTACATGTTATTAGCTAGCTATTAGCTGTTATTTGTTATATGCGGTCCCTAAGCGCTTGTTTTGCGCCCTTGATATATAAATAATTATTACTTTATCTATCTTAATAATGTGAGTTTGGTTTATTTACCACAGCAATACAAACGTTGTTCAGCTTAAACATTCAAAAAACTAATTTAGTCAAACTTGTCACGAGTGTTGCCTGTTTAGGGGAATATTTAGCGTCACCTGTATGTTTGTTTTTTGTTTGTGAGCTTGTAACTCTCATTTAGATGAAGATATCGGGCCGAACATTGAGCACTCCAACCGAAAACGATTTCGACGGCTTTAAATCCGTCGAACCAGCGCAGCGGTCGTATCCGCTGAACCTTTAAAGGTCGTTAACATTACATAGAGACATAGCAATGGAAGCTTTGCGTTCATCCTCCTAAATATCATATTACAAGCTGTTTTCACAGGTTTATTACTCATTAGCGACTGCCAACTATACGGATTGCCGACATGCTAAGATTAGTACAATATTTTATGCTATGGTCTATAGTGTCTTCCACTTTTTAGTCGCCAATGTTGTCGAGCTCTAAAACTAACCATTTTTGGCTTCATATTTTGGAATGAGTATGTGGGCATTTAGGTGATTTACGATTTTTATTCGTTAACAGCAGAGAAGTGCATTTATAAACAATTTTGTATAATGAAGTTGCTAGTCAAATCATGGCCACACACAAAACAGTAATATTTGGTGGAATATTCTAAAAATATAGCATGTTTTTCCTATTTCGAAGGTACAATACCTATTCTTATTATCCATGGTATTTTCTCAGAATATGAATAAAATCTGGAGTGAATGTGAACAGAATATGCACTCATATCATCCAGTGCTACATGGCATTGATATTCCAATCATATTATCGTACAATTTTGTATATATGGGAATACATATTAGCAATCAAACAATTAGGGCGAGAATCCATTGTCACTGGGATAGTATCTGCCAGCGGTTCTCAAACAAGAGCAAAACTCTTCGCGTTCCCCTACTTTAATCCACACCCCCTATCGGTGGACGTAATGGTGCGTCCACGTTTGAGCATTTTAGCCCGCACGAATAGAACAAACAAACCGAATTGCGCGAATTCACCTAGTGTCCATAGCATCAATGCCGGGGTTCCGCAGGGATCGGTATTGGCTCCGACATTGTTTCTGCTTCACATTAATGATCTACTCGCTAGCACTACAAACCCAATCCACAGTTTTGCGGATGACAGTACGCTGCATGCAGGCATCATGAGCAATAGACCGATCTCTGTGGTCGAGCTGGAACGCAGAAGACTGGCAGTGGCAGCTTCACTTTCAAAGGATATCGATACCATTACCGCTTGGGGGCTTAAGAATATGGTTAAATTTAATGCCTCCAAGATCCAGTATTGTAAGCTATCAAACGGGAAGTGCCCAAGCCAACACCAGGTTGTAATGAACAACCAGGCTCTGCCAAGGAGTCACTCATTCAAGCTGTTAGGAGTCAACATTACAGAAAATCTGATCTGGCACGAACACGTCGCGTCAGTTGCAACAGCTGCTGGTAAAAAGCTTGGGTACCTATTTAGAGCCAGAAAGTATTTCTCACCATGTAACCTCCTCACGCTGTATAAAGCCCAGATAAGACCTTGCCTGGAATATTGCTCTCATGTCTGGGGAGCTGCTGCCCCTACTACCCTGTCTATACTAGATGCCGTCCAGAGAAAGGCAATTCGACTAATTGGCGATCCGGCCTTAACACGCCACATTCAATCGCTTTCTCACCGGCGTGTTGTTGGAGACCTCTCACTCTTCTACCGATATTCCAACGGAATCTGCTCCTCTGAGCTATCCTCTATCGTTCCTCCGCCGCTAACTGCTCCTATCAGATGTACCCGTGCGACCGCTGCATCTCATCCTAAGACGGTCGTTCTTCATACATCAAGATCTGAGCGGTACAACCGCACATTTATCCCCAGGGTGTCCAAGGCTTGGAATGGACTGCCAGAAGATGTATTTATTGGGTCTGCGGGTAATTGGCCCATTCAAATCTCGCCTTAACAAACTTCCCCTAACATAACCCTTTCACAGCAGCCGCGGTACTCTAGTATTTAGGCTCTGCCTGCGCGGTCTGCTCAGTTATAAAAAAAAAGTGTGGAGGTTTTTCCGAGCAAAACGGAACGCGCCGAATGTTTTCCGAGCGCTGTCGGTAAAATGGGATTGCTCAAAGAATTAAGTGTTCGCCGAATGCTCGGTGTGGACCGGATTTGTGTCTGTTCGCAGTGTTCGTCAGTTTCGATGTTGTAATGACTCTGGCGTGTTATGTTTACGATTTTATTGCGAGAATAACATAGTTTTCAGTATAAACTGGAATCAAGAAAAATGTCTAGTCCTTATAGACGAATATGAAAAATTCAAATTTTGTGGAACACTAGGCATGGCCAATATTACAATAAAATCAAAAAGCATGATGCTTGGGTCAGTGTGTCTGGATCAATTGGATGTAACCCTGCTGATGCAAAGAAAAAAAATGGAGAGCCTGTTAGGTAATATCAGTTTCAAATTCAATTTACTATTTGTAGAAAATAAAAGATTTACTATGAACGCAAAAGACAACAAGATTTCAAAGCAAATTTTGTGGATTTTGATAGCTTGTAAATTATAAAGAAAGGGCCTGCAGCCACAACTAAATTTGACCCTGACGAGTCTATTATTGGAGTCTAAGTTTATGTAGACACGATTCTAGAACATAATACTACAAACCAATGACTGTAGCCGGGAACACAATGAATAGAACGAATGGTCCGAACATACCAAACGTTTGCGCGCTGTGTTTGGTAAATGCTTAAGTGTGGACGCACCATAAGAGTTCAAATGACACTTGGTTTTAAATCGATTTGAGAATAGACCTGTCGCACTACCACTACAAAAAGAACCACTATTAGATCTTTCACCTTACAAAACTCAAAATATGTTAATAAATATTCAACATATTGCTGGACTGAACTTTCAAATGACTACTCCCCATACAAGACTTTCACTCCCTCTTGGGGGGCGCACCACAGTATTCCAGGCTGAAGTCTATGCGATACTTGCTTGTGTAAACCGTATTCGGGAAATTGACGGGTCTAGGAGGCGGATTACTATCTGCTCTGACAGTCAGGCAGCCATCAAAGAACTGAGTGCTAGGAAAATAACGTCGGGACTGGTCTTGGAGTGCAGGAGGGCTCTTGACGACATCTCAGCTAAACACAAGGTATCATTGATGTGGGTACCTGGGCACGCTGGGGTAAAGGGTAACGAAATGGCGGATCATCTGGCTAGGATGGGATCCGGCAACAGTTTTGTGGGCCCGGAACCAGCCTTAGGACTATCTGCAAACTTGATTAGGAAAACAACTGGAGAGTGAATCCAGAACACTCTCTGAGATAGAACAACATCTCTGGTCATCTCCGTCGAGCTCGGGAACTATTAGCAGGGCCTGCAGAAAGAATAGGACGATTTTGTCTCTCTCTGGATAGGAGTAACTTGAGATTGCTAGTAGGCCTATTAACGGGTCACAACACCTTCAGGCGTCACATGCTCATGATGAGGGTGGCCAACGACCCAACGTGCACGTGGTGTAGTGAAGAAGAAGAATCCTCGGCACACATCTTGTGTCGATGTGAAACCCTGGGTTGTCACAGGCAGACTACGCTGGGCTCAAGAACCTTGGAACCTATAGAGATAAAACGGATAGGACCTAAGAATGTACTTGCCTTTGCCAAAAGGGCAGGTCTTAGGAACTAGCGCGGATAGAGGCGCAAAAGGGCCCATTGTGTGGCCTATGCACCAGCCACATTCCGTGCTGGATAGCCTCTGGTCATTATTCAACTCCGTTATAAAAACCAAAGATCTTTGTCCGTAGGACTCTCTTGCCTTTTATAAACTCTTATCGTTGTGGAATTGGATCTTCTGCACTTGCTTCTTTGAAATCTAAATCTAGAAATAAACTTCAAGTATAAGACAGAGGGTACAAAATGCTTGCATTCGTTTTATTTATGGAATCCGAAAATGTAAGTATGTTACCTGTGAGTTAAAAGATCCGAAATGTCTATACATCGTTGAACGATTTGAGGTAGATGCACTCTGTCGGTTTCCCAAAATTTTAGTTTTCAAAAATCCTCCATACCTCTACGATAAAATTTTGTTTAGGACTTATGTCCATAATGGCAATATAAGAAATAAACATTTAATTATAGCCCCACCTCACCGATCAACCCTTTTCGAAAGAGGTTTTGAATTCAACATGTACGTTTTGTACAATGCTGTCACCTATGCTAAAAACAACGACCTTAATAATTCTAAAAAGTTTTAATTGAGAATTTAATAATACAATAATAACCTGCCTATAAATGATCCAACTTAGAAATCCTAGTCGTAGTTTAGATTTAAAGTTAGTTGTAAGTTTATGCTTTTACCACAAAAAATCTGTATTTTGTGCAAGGGTCGAGTGGAAGAGCACTTCGTGTGAAGTCCCCCTGAGATTTTCCTTGGTATTTACTGTCCTGTATGATTTAAGCTTTAGTATTCATATTTCTACTGATGAGAAATACAGTTATTAAAGTTAAAATTGACTCATACTGGCCATCTCTCACCAAATTTTGAGAGCTTTAAATTGAGTTTCAGATAATAGTTAACTGTAACATTTAACTTGCACTCGAAAGTTATTGAATATTTCAATTCATCTTAAACATGAAACAAAATCTTGCATTTAGTTTCGACCTAAAAATTTTATGAAACGAAATCCTTGCTTTAAGGGTCTAGGGTATAGCGCGCGAAATTGAAAATGCAAGAAAATATGTATTCCCGTGTTAGCGAGGAGGCGTGGCCGCCTGTAAGATGAGGGATGATAAGTTCAAAAATTCAAAGGTAAGGTCAAAAGGTCCAAAGGTAAGGTCCAAAGGTCACCATAAAAATGAATTTTGAATTTCGAGCTCCTGACGTTACCTTTAAACATACAGTAATGATTCAAAAACAAATTGAAAAAGAAAGCTTGCGCTTTGTCACTGTGGTGACCTTTTTTGATATGTGTTTGATTGTTAAATTACAAACATTTGAAAGGTGTATGATTTGCAATGCAAGTTTTTTTTTGCACACTAAAAAACTTTTTTAAAAAAATTGCTCTTAGATGTCATTCATTAAGGTCTTAGCATTCATCATCTGAAATACTGTGTATGTAGTTTGAAAAACAAGTGAGTTTTATATGGCAAATACATATTTATAACTGCTTGTATCCAGGATCCTTGAAACAAGCTCATATTTATCATTAATGTTTATTTGTCATTGCTCAACAGAATTTAAATAAGTAAATATTTTTTAAATCTATTGTTTGTATTTAGCCTTTTTTTTTATTTTCACTCTCTTGTGTACCACCCACTTAAGTAACTGAGGCCCCCTTGGCCCCTTAGAGGGGCGTGCCCCACAGTTTGAGAATCGCTGGTGTATGCAACGGATTTGGGCTGCGTTGTCGGTGCAAAATGGCGAATGCCGAGACATCAATTATGCATCGGTCTTCCTGTAAAACAGGATCAATGCCGATGCCTGTTGGATGCCAGTACACAGAAATCCACTATCATGGGGGACAATCGCTTTGGTATACAGCTCCATACCATCGACGGAATGCTGTTGATAAAGCGCCCTCTCACATCCTTACGCTGTTCGGCTCGATTTATTGGACCTAGGTCCAGACAATCAATTACGCCTTACCTGAGTGTAAACATCTGTGTCGATTAGCCCTAATTACTTTGAGGTTACTATAAAATCCTGCGCCGGCACTCTGTAGCTTAGATACGTGTTTCTATGCACTATGTACTATGTGATCGGGTGGCCTCGTAAATATGACAGCGTGTCGTGACAGCGTAGTAGACACGTGATAGGCACCCGAAAGTGCCCGATAGTCATGGTGATAGAAACATGTTTCTACCTCTTAGGTTAGAGAGTACCGTTGCTTCTGTTTTACCGGATCGTCTGATTTCAAATCCAGCTACATCACAGAAACCTTTTCGTTGGCAAAACCAGGAAAACTGTAATCTCCTCCACTACTTTAGGTCTTCATTCAATTTTTACTTTCCACACCGATAGGTGAGGGGAGTATTGTGATCGCGAAAATTTTCGATTTTGAGATAACACGCTTTTTGGGCGTTTTATGATATCTACATAACGAAAATCCATGTCACTCATTTCCGTCGGTCTGTCTGTCTGTCTGTATGTGCGCGTTTTTCTAGCCTCGTAATCTCAGTAACTGCTGCATAGATTGTGATGAAATTTGGGCAGCGATATGCTGTGGGGTCGAGTAGTAGTTTAAAAATCGGTGCCTGGGCGGCGGACTAATCAGCAAAAACAAAAAAAAATATTAAATATCCCTCAAACCTCGTTTTTAAGTATTTTAGGGGTTCCTGATCATTTTCTACTTTTTTTGGGTGGGGGTGAAATTGGGGTAGTTGGGGGCTGGGGGACTGTAAATATCAAAAATGTGTTGTATTCATAATATGCTATCCATTGACCTGTAAAAGAAAGACCTAGCGGCATAATACCCTTTTTTAGGCCCATCCGAACATTGCCTTGCCTATTCATTCCAGAAACCGAGGGACTTGCTTTCGTACGTTCGTATTGAGTAACGTGAAGGTTATAGAATGGATTGTAATGAAACTCTGTCACAGTATTACCACCGCGGCGAGGATGGAAAACGCGTATGTTTTGGAAAAATCGTGTCAGTGGCGGCGCAGCAATAATAAAAAACAAAAAAAAATAAGAACACCTCAAACTTTGTTTTTAGGCGTTTTAGGGGTTCCTGATCATTTTCTACTTTTTTTGTGTAGGGGTGAATTTGGGGTGATTGGGGGGTGGAGGGTTGGAAAACTGAAAAATTAGTTGTATTCATAATGGGCTGTCTATTGACCTGTGAATGAAAAACCTAGCGGCATAATACACTTCTTTAGGTCCATTCGAACATTGCCTTATAGAAACCAAGGGATTTGTGATGAATGCATACGAGTATCGCAAAATGGGCGGGGCATTATGCGAACGGTTCTGGGACGGTAATAGAACCGTAGGTTGGAACAGCCCTACAATAACACAAAAACAATAGTAATCAACGAAGGAACCTAACCTAACCGCCAAACAGTGTACACTTACGTCGCTGCTACTATGGCCTTTTATGAAGACAAAAGAAGTCCGTGGGTGCCGCGCGCTGTTGACAGTTTTCAATGTGGTCCCTTAATACATATTCCGAAGTATATTTATAAACATTATTTATTTTGTATATCATCATCATAGTCACAATGTCTTAATAGACATGTTGTGAACTCGTAAAATGCATTTACTCATTTTATGAGTTTCTCTTGGGATATCTTTAAGATCTTTAATGCAGTAGATTCCCATTTGCTTTCTGCATCCTCATGCCGTTGACCAGATGGTATCTACTGGTTCATCCACCTTTAGGGGCAATTTCTCACCCCAAGGACACGAAGGTGTCCTGACTCTTCTCAACTCGTCCACCCAAAGCTGTCGGTTGAGAAGAGGTTACTGCTTATACCAACAGTAGTTCGGTTCCTTTTAGTCGCCTTTTACGACACGCAGGATGTACGATGGGAGATATTCTAACCCGCCCCCACACGGGAATTTTGTATATACTCTTACCTTTAAGTACAGAAAAACCGCTAATCTGTCATAAGGGCCCATGTTAAAATTCTGACGTGTACCTGTTAGCAACTTTCTGAAATGATCGATAAAAAGTTTTGAATTTTTGAAACCTATGCGACTAAATTTATCAAACTTGTTTCTTCATCTCATTCGGGGTTGCTTCTCAACCACTCTGAACTTCTACAGTTTTTCCCTAGAACAAAATAAGTACTTTTACTGTTGACGAGCTATTTGAAACCGTTTCCTTGCTCGTTTAGGTATAGGAATAATAACTTACTGTTTATTTTGTTTTATTTTATTTATATTAAGGATGACAACCTCAAGCTTGATGCACAAACCAAACAGTACCGTTATCTGAAAAACAACTTAAAGAAGCACAATGACACCAATATAGGAAGTGATGCATATAATCTCAATCTGTGATTTGATATAAGTTTATATAGAAAGATAGATGCTGGATAAGATACCAATTTGTTAAGTATATTTAATTTATAAACACAGGCCAAATCGCAAGTATCAACAATTTGATTATGTCAGTTTGCTGGCATATGAAACAAAGGAAAAAATTATTAAGGGGCCTGGATACACACATTTATACATAAGTATTTGCCATGTAAAACACGGACTCACAGTTTCTCACATAACTCACTCTATTTTTAAACTACATATATAATATTTCAGAAGGCGACAGTTAAGACCTTAGTGAATGACAACTATTTTCGATTTTCTCAAAAAAGTTTTTTAATGTGCAAAAAAACTCGCAATGCAAAATCATACATTCTATAAATGCCTGTAATTTAACAACCAAACACGATATCAAAAAAAGGCTAAATAGTTGCACAAGTGCAAGCTTTCTTCTTCAATTTGCTCTTTGGGTTATTACTGTAAGTTTAAAGGTAACGTCAGGAGCTTGGAAATGCGAAATTCATCTTTATGGTGACCTTTGGACCTTTTGACCTTACCTTTGGATTTTTGGACTTGTCTCCCCTCATCTTAGACACACACACTGGAGAAAGGGAACAGGCGGCCACGCCTCCTCACTAACACGGGAATACGTCTTTTCTTGGATTCTCGATTTTGCGCGCTATACCCTAGACCCTTAACTCATATTTTTCACGTCTGTTGATTATAGGTATTCGATATTTTCAAATTGTTGGATAGGGAAGAATCATTTTGAAAGGATACTTTATTTGGAAATTGTACTCCTATTTAAAGATTAGCACTTTGAACGAGCATGGGAAGGATTTGTAGAAAACTGAGCCTTTTCCTATTTGTAACCTTTCTTACGAGAACCTTTCAGGTAATAAAGATAATACTTCATTTTAATAATCACCATATTTTCAGCTCTCACTAAGGAGAGCTTATGCAGAGTCTCTGTCTATCTGTCCAATGTTGTTTTAATGTTTTCATTATTTAGCTTGTTACTGCTGAAACATATGTATATGTGTACACGTTTGTCTGGAATATTGGGAGAGTGCTACAGCAAGACGGGCAGCTATGCCTAGGCATGTCGCACTGTTCCGATGTCCTATTACATACAAAGTCTCAATTGAACATTAATGTACCTTTAATAATAATTAATAAATTGAATTGAATTGAATCTGACCGTATACAAAAGATAGCCAAAACTACAGCTGCTAGAGAAAAACTAAATACAGATTCGGAATCATCATGAAAAGACTCCGGAATAAATCCGGTTTCGTCAATATCGTTTCCGGTTCCACAGTGAGAGCGCCGGGTCACGACGATATTTATTTTTTTTACATTTCAAATACAAGGTGGGTGACAAATTTTAGCTGGGACACACTGTATATCTGCTCTATTGGCTCGGATAGCCTTGTCTGTGTGCGTAACTGTGTATTCCAACGTCCCAGTATAGTTTGTATTGATTGTTCGAGTACTGATGTTGATGTGTAATGTATTGTAATATGGATCTGTGTTTTCTATTGGTTTGTTGTGACTAATGTTTGGTATATCACTTTGGCTGCAGAGTTACGTCTAACTGTGTACTCGGTTCCAGCTAGAGTTTTGCACGCGCTTTTTATGTGCTCTATTGTTTCTTTCTGTTGGTGACATTTCCTTATAATCGTTGGTTATGGATGGATCTTTAATTACGTATTTCATGTAGTTTCATATCGCAATCACTTGATCCTACATAACAGGCATAAAACTCTTAGTTTCTGGACATAGTTGGCCATCCTGCAGCCAGGTGTATGACTGTCTTTCATTGATGTGTGACCAGGTGTTTATTTTTTCTTGTTGTAATGGTATATGATTGTGTGCGTCTGCTGCGTGGTCTGGGTAGGATAGGGTGAGGTAGGCTTTTACTATTTACCTGTGTAAGTTTGACTGTTTGGTTTGCAAAACAAATTCTGCGTGTTTTTATTTATGTTGTGTGAAGTGACTGTATGTCCATGATTTTTGATGTGACATCCTGTGCTTTGTGACTTTTGTTGGGACCACTTGATGAAGGAGTATGTGGGGACCGGTACCGCATATGTATTAATGGCTTTTGTAATGTTTTTAGAATTTTGTTTTTGGTAGTCTGATTAGACGGTCTCTCATGTTAGTTGTGCTTTGCCTTGAGTGTTGTCGATTTAAACATTTTCATTGAAGTCCAGGTACTTATACGCTTCATCTTTGTCCATGTTGTCCAGCGTTTGGTTATTTATTATTTCCTATTCCGGATGGTTCTTCCATTGGGTTTATTGATATGGAGCACCATGTATTTGCTTCATTCCGACTTCATTATTATTAAAAAGTAATTATTGTTCCTGGAACGTCTGTTAAGCAGTGTTAAGTAAAAATTATTTTTATTTTGTCAAACTTTGTACTTTGATAAAGAGGCCACAGACGTAGCCGAAACGTCAAAAAAGTTTTATTTTGAACTACATTTGGTTTTTTATTGAAAGCGCGATGGATTAGAGAGACAACAACAAGACAAGTTTTAAGAATTACATAGACCTCCTTTTCAAACAACTACTTACTTCTATTTCCACCCCTGTCTATATTTGCACTGTTCCATAGGGATGATCCGATCCGCAAACAAGGGCGATATATGTGTTCGATATTAATGGCATTCTTTGGTACTGATTTCACGACAAAGAACAGATCGCAACGGGGGCTTGTGACAATTGAAGCTGAATTCATTTGAAGTTAATCACATTTTGTGGGTCGCTCTTTCGTCCCCGGTTTGTGTCTGCAGTGAGGAAACGTGTTTAATTAAATGCTGTTCCTCGAAAGTTGGAATTACCGTATTTCGAAACCAACTTAAAAAAAGAGTTTAATCGATTTGTACGAATAAATTTTCTGGAACTGGCTAGTTTGGAACTAATGTATTACGAAACCTTTTTTTTGCTTTACTAGCTAGTAAACAGAAAAATGGAGTCAAGTTGAATGTGCTGGGGTAATGCCCCACATGCACAGTTACAAGGGGTTTTTATAATTCAGAAGACTACAGTAAGAGTTGTACTGAGGGCAAAACAGGATGATCATTGCCAACTTTATTTAAAAGTGTGGGTATTATGACGATATTTGCAATGATCATTTTTTTATAAATGAGCAGGCCGCGCAGGCAGAGCCTAAATACCAGAGTACCGCGGCTGCTGTGAAAGGGTTATGTTAGGGAAAGTTTGTTAACGCGAGATTTGAATGGGCCAATACCCGCAGGCCCAATAAATACATCTTCTGGCAGTCCATTCCAAGCCTGGGACACCCTAGGAATAAATGTGCGGTTGTACCGCTCAGTTCTTGATGTATGAAGAACGGCCGTCTTAGGATGAGATGCAGCGGTCGCACCGGTACATCTGATAGGAGCAGTGAGCGGCGGAACGATAGAGGATAGCTCAGAGGAGCAGATTCCGTTGGAATATCGGCAGAAGAGTGAGAGGTGAGAGGGGAATTAGTCGAATTGCCCTTCTCTGGACGGCATCTAGTATAGACAGGGTAGTAGGGGCAGCAGCTCCCCAGACATGAGAGCAATACTACAGGCAAGGTCTTATCTGAGCTTTATATAGCGTGAGAAGGTTACATGGTGAGAAATACTTTCTGGCTCTAAATAGGTACCCAAGCTTTTTACCAGCAGCTGTTGCAATTGACGCGACGTGTTCGTGCCAGATCAGATTTTCTGTAATGTTGACTCCTAACAGCTTGAATGAGTGACTCCTTGGCAGAGCCCGGTTGTTCATTAGAACCTGGTGTTGGCTTGGCCACTTCTTGTTTGATAGCGTACAATACTGAGTCTTGGAGGCATTAAATTTAACCATATTCTTAAGCCCCCAAGCGGTAATGGTATCAAGATCCTTTGAAAGTGAAGCTGCCACTGCCAGTCTTTTGCGTTCCAGCTCGACCACAGAGATCGGTCTATTGCTCATGATGCCTGCATGCAGCGTACTGTCATCCGCAAAACTGTGGATTGGGTTTGTAGTGCTAGAGATCATTAATGTGAAGCAGAAACAATTTCGAAGCCAATACCGATCCCTGCGGAACCCCGGCGTTGATGTTATGGAAAGAAGAGGAAAAGCCGTCTACCACGACAGAGATTTTCCGACCTGAGAGGTCTGCGAGCCAACCGCAAAGCTTAACAGGGAGCCCATAAGACGGGAGCTTGTTAAGGAGAGCTGCATGCCACAGTTGATGGAATACCTTTGAAATATCGAGAGCAACGACGTGAGCCTTGAAGTTCCCAGATTTTCGAAAAAGAGCATAGGTAAATTCAAAATATTGTCTCATGCTCATAACCATGACACTAGAGACTAGAAAAAGACAGTTCAGCTACGTTTCAGAGTAAATAAATCTAAGGTACTGGAAATAGATATAACATCTTATCTGTGACTGAATAGTCTGTCCTGAGTCTGTCAATATGTGACTTGAAAAGAGAAATTAAAGCACTTCTCAAAAGACTTGCTCCTTATAATCTAGTCGATTTCAAGAATAACTGTTAGGTAGTTGCTATGCTTGTTGTTTATCTTTTATTATTAATTTATATACATTTACCTTTTTAAGTTTTTGTATGTTGACATAACTTTTTTGTATATAACGCGCTTTTTTTGTTTTGGTCAGCCTCCCACAGCGTCGAAGTTTCCAAAGGAAGGAATGTTGGAGGAGACTGGTTCGGAGAGTAAGGACCTCGACATGGTAAGGATGTGCTCCCAGAGCCTCTCTAGTGTACCTGGTTCGGACGGCCTTTGGTGTTATTATCTGGGGGAGCTCACTCGAACATCTTCCGTGATAAAATCTGTAAAATGGCGTTAGCCTACACAGAACACGAGGCTAATGACCAAAGTAGTCGATGCCGATGACACAGAAATAAAAAAAAAAGGTCAGCCACCCCTTTTCGATGTTCCAGGCTGTAGAAGTCCTTTGTAAGATTAGGCGTATCGACTAATCTAATTGCTCTTTTCTAAATAGTGTGCAGAAACTTTAGAGAGTGCTTCGGAGCGTATCCTTACACATGAGAGCAATATTCCAGCGATGGTCTGATATGTGCCTTGTAGAGCAGCAATAGTTGCTACAGCGGAACAAAACTCCAAGCTTGTAGGATGCCGTTTTAGCAATATTGACGACGTGGTCGTGCCAGGACATGTTGTTGTTGATCCCCAAAAGCTTGACGGAGCGTGACTCAACTATGGGGTGACCTTCCATTTCCACAGTTGGTAAGCCAACGTGAGACGTCTTTGTAAGTGTTGTTGCCTGAGTTTTCTGTACGTTAAACTGTACTTTATTGACTAATCCCCACTCGACAATTGTTTTAATATCTACGTTGATCTGTGAGGCATGCTGCTGTCGCCTACGCACCGCCTTCTGGGATGATATAGTAGCTTACCTGGTTCCATGCACGATATTAATGTACTCTCGTCTGCAAAGCTGTAGCTTGGATTGGATGCTATTTCCAGCAGTTCGTTGATGTAAGAAACAGTGTAGGGGATAGGACAGATCCTTGAGGAACACGGGAGTTTATTGAAAATACATCTGGTGAATAGCCCCATAAGCAGCAAGATTGATCAGCAGTCCCTCATGCCGCACTCTGTCGAAGGCTTTCGGTGTGTCAAGTGCAATAACACGGGATTCTCCATGATTTTCTATTGCTCTGTTCGTCAAGTGAGTGACGTAGGCGAGGATGTCACCTGTAGACCCGTGCTTACGGAAGCCGTACTGGCGATCTTTCATGATGTTGTTGTTGTTCAGGTATTTCAGAAGCTATGTGTAAATGACAGTCTCCATAACCTTAGACATGATGCTGAGACGAGCCATAGGTCTATAATTGGAGAGATCTGTTTTTTGCCTTTCTTAGGGATGGGTTGTACGCAGCCAATCTTCCATGAAGCGAGAAACACGCCTCGCTGATACGATAGTTTATTTTGACAGCAACTAGCTTGAATAAATAATAATAATAATTATTATTATTTGCCCGTAGCATGAAGCTATATTCTGAGATTCCCTTGCACCAAATAACTACTACTACCGTTTAACAGTTTCAGATATCTGTAATATATTTACCCACTTTTTTAATTAGACGGTGTATTACTGGGCTGCAACTCTAGTGGATTCCGTGATGGCTTCTTTTACCTGTGAATGCAGTGCTATCAAAAAGTTGTACTGCCACCATAATTTTAAACCATCAAGTTTATCCTTAAAAATTTTACAACCACAACCAAACCACCACGTCAACTATTTACCTATAACCAAGTAAATTTTGCTTATTATCCGAAAAAGAGCTTCAATCATTATTAATATTTATAAAGATAGGAGCATCGAACAGCGCAAGGAAAAAGATGTACCCAGGCTTTGAATTCAATACTATGGTCAGCCAAAATAAAAATGAAGACAAAGTTAATGATATACAAAGCTATAGTGGAGCCGGTCTTGACGTACGGAGCTGAAAGTTGGCAACTTACAAATAAACAAAGAAAACAAATAGAAGCTGTGGAGATGGACTATTTAAGAAGATCCTGTAGAGTTTCGAAATTAGAGCATATTCGTAACGAAGAGATTAGGCGGCGCTCAAGAATGGAAGTCAGTGTCAACAACAGGATAGATACACGTCAACTGATCTGGTATGGCCATGTGATGAGAATGACAGATGAACGATGGCCAAAAAGAGTTCTCAATTATACACCAAGTGGTAGAAGGAGAAGAGGGAGACCGGCCACAACGTGGAGGCAAGGTATAGAGGAAAGCATGAGGTCCAGGGAAATAAAAGATGATGAATGGATGGATAGAAAAGGCTGGAGAATAAAATGCGGGAAGCGGCCACGGCTGTAGGATCCCCGCTATATATATATATATATATATATATATATATATATATATATATATAGCCCCGTCTGGGTCCGGGGTTAGAATGTTCCCAGGGTTTAATCTGCCTGTCGTAAGAGGCGACTAAAAGATTGGTAGTCCTTGCCTTAAAAGGGCCTATGGTGGTCACCGGCTGTGAAAGCAGGCGTATGAACCACCATAGTGAGGAAGCGGCTGCACCTATGTTAAGGACGGCTTCCCGACAGCGTCTGACCCCAGGTTAGGGGCGGCTGATAGCAAACCTGGCAGTAGGTATAAAATGCGCCCCCAGGAAGCCGACCAACATCAAACGGCAATTCGGTGCGTGGCGACACTGCGGGGATAACCCAAGCCAGGGATGAAAGCCGGCCGGCAACCTGTACAGGTCATCCCTAGGAGGCAATGTGGTCGGCTGCCTCTGAAATGTCGGCTGGGGGCCCTAAGGCTAACCACCGGACGGGCCCTACCTTCTGGTTCGACCGCCCCAGAAGAAGAGCACCCACACCAGGCCGGTATCGGAAGCCGGCTCTGGGCAAGGTGGCGGTGCCTCGGATCGCCCTGACGACGACACACGCAACGACATGGACTGTTTTAGGTGGACGACGGAACTGAAGGATGACTTGCTGAGCTGCTACGAGAGCAGTAGCCCGCGCCGTAGGGGATACATGGCCCGCATGCGTGGGAGGTGGTGTGAAATGCATCCAGAGCATAGCACAATTTCCTCCCAGAGCTTGCGGAACCAGGTATTTTACCTTCGGGGGCAGGGATACGTTCGTGCTCCAGCTCAGCCTGCCCCTCCGGCGACTGAAAGGCCTGTTAACCAGGCTGAAAGGTCGCCGATGAGGCCCGCTGAGAGGGAAATCGACGAAGCCGTCTCACCTGGAGATTTCAGTGACCGAAGGGCCTTGCATAACAACAAGAGGTCCTTCAAGCTGGCAGATTTAAAGAGAGAGGATGAGGCGTTGAGTGAACGTCTATCGGAGGTCTCTGACATTTGGAGCATCAATTGCGAAATTTACGCTGCGGCTCTGAGGCTGGCTGGACAGGGGAGAGTGAGAGACTCTCCTGTCGAGAGAGCACAGAGGCGGGTGCGCCAGATGGAAGCGAAAATCCAGTTGGCTCGCCAAGAAGCATCCCGTATCCAGTGTGTGATGGAATATAGAGCGGCCGGTAGGCCTTTTACGCGCCGCGTGCGCCAGATAGCCCGAGAGCTAAGGCGCGACCATCACACGCTCAGTCAAGCGGTACTGGTTGTTGTCAAGCAGCATTGTCTTGACAGGATACGGACGCTAATCGCTGCTAAACGATCACTGGTGACGCGGGCGAGAGGTTTGGAGGAAAACAGATTGTTTTCCGAAAAGCCTGCTCGTCTCTTCCAACAGCGACCACCAGTCATAGAGCAGCCGCCAACTGCTGATCGCGTGGAGACTTTCTGGAGGGGCATTTACGAACACCCCAAACCTCTCCAAGCAGACACTCCGGCCTTGGCGCAGTTCGAGTCCGTTTGTAGGAGGACTCCAAACCTGAATGTACTGCGTCACCCGATAAACACGGAAGAAATTCTTGGTGCCTTACGAGGCGCAAAGAATTTCGCAGCTCCTGGCCCGGATGGCATAAACACCTACTGGTTGAAAAAGTTTCCCAGTTGCCACCGGCATTTAGCTAGAGTTTTTAACTCGTGGCTAAATCAGGAGCAGCCAATTCCGGCTTGGTTTGTCGAGGGTCGAACCGTGCTTCTCCCGAAGACCGGAGATTTGTCTGATCCTAAAAACTACAGGCCAATAACATGTCTGAACGCATGTTACAAGCTCTTCACCAGAATCTTGTACATGCGTATCCTTCAAGCTGTAAATCCCGTATTTCTCAGCGTATATGAACAAAGAGGGTCTAAGAAAGGAGTAGCTGGCTGCAGGGATAACCTGTTGATTGACCGCTGTGTCACACAGGACTCCGTGCATTACCTGCGAAACCTTTCTATGGCCTGGATCGACTATCGGAAGGCATTCGACACTACGTCTCATGAACTGATTGTGCGGCTGTTGGAATGTCTTTCGGTAGATGATCAAATAGTGGGATGCATCAAACAACTGATGCCGCTCTGGAAGACTCGGTTCACTATAACATCGGGTGAAACCAGGGTTCGAACAGAGTTGGTATCATTTAAAAGAGGGGTCTTCCAAGGAGACTCCTTGAGTCCCTTGCTCTTTTGCATCTCGCTACTGCCTTTGTCCATAGCGCTGAAAAATACTAAGGGATACAGCTGTGGCAAGCCCAATTACCGGAGGCACAAGGTCACCCACTTATTTTACATGGATGACCTGAAACTCTATGCCTCCGGACAACGCGATTTAGAGCAGTCGCTGAGGGTAGTGCAGGATTACAGTCAAGCTATTGGTATGGAGTTCGGGATAGACAAATGTGCCATGGTTCATCTCAAAAGAGGACGTTGCGGAGATAGTGAAGATGAGGAGCAGCTCGTTGATGGGAGCATCTTGCGACAACTGCAGGCCGGAGATACTTATACCTACCTTGGAGTGGCGCAGCGTCACATCCAAGAGGCAGAATTGGTCAAAGAGTGTCTCCGCCGCAAGTATTTGCACCGACTCCGGCAGATCTGGTCGTCAGAACTGTCCGGCAAAAACAAAGTCGCTGCCACAAACATGCTTGCGGTCCCATTGTTGCTATACAGCTTTGGTGCTATCCACTGGAACGTGGAAGAGCTGCGACAAATCGACATAAAGACCCGCAAAAGGATGAATATGGAGGGAAGTCTACATCCTAGATCCTCTGTCCCGCGAATATACCTCCCGCGACACCTGGGAGGGCGTGGACTATTGAGTTTGGAGCATCTGCACAACAGAGTAGTACTGGCCACTGCCTGCTATGTTACGACGAGCACCGATCCCCTGATCCGCTTTGTGCGAGAGCACGAGATTGCGGGTAAAGGAGCCTTCCTTTTTAGAGCAGCAACACGGGCAGCCGAAGAACTTAGTCTCACGCTCGACTTCACGCGGAGGTGTCAGCAGTCCGTTACGGAACTTGCTCCCGCACAATTAAAAACCCGGATTAAAACTGCTGAAGTCCAATTGCTTTTAAGACTTCACAAAGATAAACCAATGCACGGAATCTTCTACAAACATCTAGAAGAGCATGGTTTATCTGAGCAGTTGACCTTCTCCTTCCTAAGGTCTAATGGGTTGAAGTCGGAGACTGAGAGCTCTATAATGGCTTGCCAAGACGGTGTCTTCAACACCTTAGTATACCGTAGCCGGATTATGGGTATGGATGTGCCCGATATCCGCTGTAGAGCCTGCCTGCAGGCGCCAGAGACCCTTACGCACCTCTTGTCGGCGTGTAAGGTGTACGCTGGCACAGCCTACGTCTATCGGCACAACGCGGCTCTACGAGTGCTATACTACCATTTAAGGCACTCATACGGTATAGATGAGACACCGGTGCTGCCGTATGCTCCAGGGGACATTGAGTCCGTTGTGGAGAACGAGAGGTGCCGAATTTACTGGAACTACTCATTCTCCACGCTCGAGCTTATACATGCAAATAAGCCCGACATAGTCCTCCTCGACTACCAACAAAAGACGATGTTCGTTATCGAGTTCTCGGCGCCTGCCGAGGGGAACATCGTCTCTAAGGAGGAGGAAAAGCGGACCAAGTATCAGGAGCTCCTCGGACAACTTCGCAGGCTCTGGCCGGACTACACTGTGAGTCTGCTAATAATGGTCATTGGATCCCTAGGTGGTATGAGGGATACGCTGCTCTCTGCACTGCGCAAAATGCCGGTGTGCCGTGCGGCGGCGCACATCTTAGCCGCCAGAATGCAGAAGGCAGTCATCCATGGGTCCCTTCGTCTGCTTAGGACACACGATTCGCGGACCCAGTGATTGCTCACCTCACGGTGTGAGGAGTAGTCGCTGGGAAATGGAACAGCAGCCCGGTGTGTCGGAGCCCGGGTTGCACCCTTTTTGTTTTTGTTTTGTCTTATATATATATATATATATATATATATATATATATATATATATATATATATATAAACGAAACAAAAACAAATAAGGTGCAACCCGGGCTCCGACACACCGGGCTGCTGTTCCATTTCCCAGCGACTACTCCTCACACCGTGAGGTGAGCAATCACTGGGTCCGCGAATCGTGCGTCCTAAGCAGACGAAGGGACCCATGGATGACTGCCTTCTGCATTCTGGCGGCTAAGATGTGCGCCGCCGCACGGCACACCGGCATTTTGCGCAGTGCAGAGAGCAGCGTATCCCTCATACCACCTAGGGATCCAATGACCATTACTAGCAGACTCACAGTGTAGTCCGGCCAGAGCCTGCGAAGTTGTCCGAGGAGCTCCTGATACTTGGTCCGCTTTTCCTCCTCCTTAGAGACGATGTTCCCCTCGGCAGGCGCCGAGAACTCGATAACGAACATCGTCTTTTGTTGGTAGTCGAGGAGGACTATGTCGGGCTTATTTGCATGTATAAGCTCGAGCGTGGAGAATGAGTAGTTCCAGTAAATTCGGCACCTCTCGTTCTCCACAACGGACTCAATGTCCCCTGGAGCATACGGCAGCACCGGTGTCTCATCTATACCGTATGAGTGCCTTAAATGGTAGTATAGCACTCGTAGAGCCGCGTTGTGCCGATAGACGTAGGCTGTGCCAGCGTACACCTTACACGCCGACAAGAGGTGCGTAAGGGTCTCTGGCGCCTGCAGGCAGGCTCTACAGCGGATATCGGGCACATCCATACCCATAATCCGGCTACGGTATACTAAGGTGTTGAAGACACCGTCTTGGCAAGCCATTATAGAGCTCTCAGTCTCCGACTTCAACCCATTAGACCTTAGGAAGGAGAAGGTCAACTGCTCAGATAAACCATGCTCTTCTAGATGTTTGTAGAAGATTCCGTGCATTGGTTTATCTTTGTGAAGTCTTAAAAGCAATTGAACTTCAGCAGTTTTAATCCGGGTTTTTAATTGTGCGGGAGCAAGTTCCGTAACGGACTGCTGACACCTCCGCGTGAAGTCGAGCGTGAGACTAAGTTCTTCGGCTGCCCGTGTTGCTGCTTTAAAAAGGAAGGCTCCTTTACCCGCAATCTCGTGCTCTCGCACAAAGCGGATCAGGGGATCGGTGCTCGTCGTAACATAGCAGGCAGTGGCCAGTACTATTCTGTTGTGCAGATGCTCCAAACTCAGTAGTCCACGCCCTCCCAGGTGTCGCGGGAGATATATTCGCGGGACAGAGGATCTAGGATGTAGACTACCCTCCATATTCATCCTTTTGCGGGTCTTTATGTCGATTTGTCGCAGCTCTTCCACGTTCCAGTGGATAGCACCAAAGCTGTATAGCAACAATGGGACCGCAAGCATGTTTGTGGCAGCGACTTTGTTTTTGCCGGACAGTTCTGACGACCAGATCTGCCGGAGTCGGTGCAAATACTTGCGGCGGAGACACTCTTTGACCAATTCTGCCTCTTGGATGTGACGCTGCGCCACTCCAAGGTAGGTATAGGTATCTCCGGCATGCAGTTGTCGCAAGATGCTCCCATCAACGAGCTGCTCCTCATCTTCACTATCTCCGCAACGTCCTCTTTTGAGATGAACCATGGCACATTTGTCTATCCCGAACTCCATACCAATAGCTTGACTGTAATCCTGCACTACCCTCAGCGACTGCTCTAAATCGCGTTGTCCGGAGGCATAGAGTTTCAGGTCATCCATGTAAAATAAGTGGGTGACCTTGTGCCTCCGGTAATTGGGCTTGCCACAGCTGTATCCCTTAGTATTTTTCAGCGCTATGGACAAAGGCAGTAGCGAGATGCAAAAGAGCAAGGGACTCAAGGAGTCTCCTTGGAAGACCCCTCTTTTAAATGATACCAACTCTGTTCGAACCTTGGTTTCACCCGATGTTATAGTGAACCGAGTCTTCCAGAGCGGCATCAGTTGTTTGATGCATCCCACTATTTGATCATCTACCGAAAGACATTCCAACAGCCGCACAATCAGTTCATGAGACGTAGTGTCGAATGCCTTCCGATAGTCGATCCAGGCCATAGAAAGGTTTCGCAGGTAATGCACGGAGTCCTGTGTGACACAGCGGTCAATCAACAGGTTATCCCTGCAGCCAGCTACTCCTTTCTTAGACCCTCTTTGTTCATATACGCTGAGAAATACGGGATTTACAGCTTGAAGGATACGCATGTACAAGATTCTGGTGAAGAGCTTGTAACATGCGTTCAGACATGTTATTGGCCTGTAGTTTTTAGGATCAGACAAATCTCCGGTCTTCGGGAGAAGCACGGTTCGACACTCGACAAACCAAGCCGGAATTGGCTGCTCCTGATTTAGCCACGAGTTAAAAACTCTAGCTAAATGCCGGTGGCAACTGGGAAACTTTTTCAACCAGTAGGTGTTTATGCCATCCGGGCCAGGAGCTGCGAAATTCTTTGCGCCTCGTAAGGCACCAAGAATTTCTTCCGTGTTTATCGGGTGACGCAGTACATTCAGGTTTGGAGTCCTCCTACAAACGGACTCGAACTGCGCCAAGGCCGGAGTGTCTGCTTGGAGAGGTTTGGGGTGTTCGTAAATGCCCCTCCAGAAAGTCTCCACGCGATCAGCAGTTGGCGGCTGCTCTACGACTGGTGGTCGCTGTTGGAAGAGACGAGCAGGCTTTTCGGAAAACAATCTGTTTTCCTCCAAACCTCTCGCCCGCGCCACCAGTGATCGTTTAGCAGCGATTAGCGTCCGTATCCTGTCAAGACAATGCTGCTTGACAACAACCAGTACCGCTTGACTGAGCGTGTGATGGTCGCGCCTTAGCTCTCGGGCTATCTGGCGCACGCGGCGCGTAAAAGGCCTACCGGCCGCTCTATATTCCATCACACACTGGATACGGGATGCTTCTTGGCGAGCCAACTGGATTTTCGCTTCCATCTGGCGCACCCGCCTCTGTGCTCTCTCGACAGGAGAGTCTCTCACTCTCCCCTGTCCAGCCAGCCTCAGAGCCGCAGCGTAAATTTCGCAATTGATGCTCCAAATGTCAGAGACCTCCGATAGACGTTCACTCAACGCCTCATCCTCTCTCTTTAAATCTGCCAGCTTGAAGGACCTCTTGTTGTTATGCAAGGCCCTTCGGTCACTGAAGTCTCCAGGTGAGACGGCTTCGTCGATTTCCCTCTCAGCGGGCCTCATCGGCGACCTTTCAGCGTGGTTAACAGGCCTTTCAGTCGCCGGAGGGGCAGGCTGAGCTGGAGCACGAACGTATCCCTGCCCCCGAAGGTAAAATACCTGGTTCCGCAAGCTCTGGGAGGTAATTGTGCTATGCTCTGGATGCATTTCACACCACCTCCCATGCATGCGGGACATGTATCCCCTACGGCGCGGGCTACTGCTCTCGTAGCAGCTCAGCAGGTCATCCTTCAGTTCCGTCGTCCAACTAAAACGGTCCATGTCGTTCCGTGTGTCGTCGTCAGGGCGATCCGAGGCACCGCCACCTTGCCCAGAGCCGGCTTCCGATACCGGCCTGGTGTGGGTGCTCTTCTTCTGGGGCGGTCGAACCAGAAGGTAGGGCCCGTCCGGTGGTTAGCCTTAGGGCCCCCAGCCGACATTTCGGAGGCAGCCGACCACATTGCCTCCTAGGGATGACCTGTACAGGTTGCCGGCCGGCTTTCATCCCTGGCTTGGGTTATCCCCACAGTGTCGCCACGCACCGAATAGCCGTTTGATGTTGGTCGGCTTCCTGGGGGCGCATTTTATACCTACTGCCAGGTTTGCTATCAGCCGCCCCTAACCTGGGGTCAGACGCTGTCGGGAAGCCGTCCTTAACATAGGTGCAGCCGCTTCCTCACTATGGTGGTTCATACGCCTGCTTTCACAGCCGGTGACCACCATAGGCCCTTTTAAGGCAAGGACTACCAATCTTTTAGTCGCCTCTTACGACAGGCAGATTAAACCCTGGGAACATTCTAAACCCGGACCCAGACGGGTAATATATATATATATATATATATATATGCCGGAAGCCGACCAACATCAAACGGCTATTCGGTGCGTGGCGACACTGCGGGGATAACCCAAGCCAGGGATGAAAGCCGGCCGGCAACCTGTACAGGTCATCCCTAGGAGGCAATGTGGTCGGCTGCCTCCGAAATGTCGGCTGGGGGCCCTAAGGCTAACCACCGGACGGGCCCTACCTTCTGGTTCGACCGCCCCAGAAGAAGAGCACCCACACCAGGCCGGTATCGGAAGCCGGCTCTGGGCAAGGTGGCGGTGCCTCGGATCGCCCTGACGACGACACACGCAACGACATGGACTGTTTTAGGTGGACGACGGAACTGAAGGATGACCTGCTGAGCTGCTACGAGAGCAGTAGCCCGCGCCGTAGGGGATACATGGCCCGCATGCATCGGAGGTGGTGTGAAATGCATCCAGAGCATAGCACAATTACCTCCCAGAGCTTGCGGAACCAGGTATTTTACCTTCGGGGGCAGGGATACGTTCGTGCTCCAGCTCAGCCTGCCCCTCCGGCGACTGAAAGGCCTGTTAACCACGCTGAAAGGTCGCCGATGAGGCCCGCTGAGAGGGAAATCGACGAAGCCGTCTCACCTGGAGACTTCAGTGACCGAAGGGCCTTGCATAACAACAAGAGGTCCTTCAAGCTGGCAGATTTAAAGAGAGAGGATGAGGCGTTGAGTGAACGTCTATCGGAGGTCTCTGACATTTGGAGCATCAATTGCGAAATTTACGCTGCGGCTCTGAGGCTGGCTGGACAGGGGAGAGTGAGAGACTCTCCTGTCGAGAGAGCACAGAGGCGGGTGCGCCAGATGGAAGCGAAAATCCAGTTGGCTCGCCAAGAAGCATCCCGTATCCAGTGTGTGATGGAATATAGAGCGGCCGGTAGGCCTTTTACGCGCCGCGTGCGCCAGATAGCCCGAGAGCTAAGGCGCGACCATCACACGCTCAGTCAAGCGGTACTGATTGTTGTCAAGCAGCATTGTCTTGACAGGATACGGACGCTAATCGCTGCTAAACGATCACTGGTGACGCGGGCGAGAGGTTTGGAGGAAAACAGAATGTTTTCCGAAAAGCCTGCTCGTCTCTTCCAACAGCGACCACCAGTTATAGAGCAGCCGCCAACTGCTGATCGCGTGGAGACTTTCTGGAGGGGCATTTACGAACAGCCCAAACCTCTCCAAGCAGACACTCCGGCCTTGGCGCAGTTCGCGTCCGTTTGTAGGAGGACTCCAAACTTGAATGTACTGCGTCACCCGATAAACACGGAAGAAATTCTCGGTGCCTTACGAGGCGCAAAGAATTTCGCAGCTCCTGGCCCGGATGGCATAAACACCTGCTGGTTGAAAAAGTTTCCCAGTTGCCACCGGCATTTAGCTAGAGTTTTTAACTCGTGGCTAAATCAGGAGCAGCCAATTCCGGCTTGGTTTGTCGAGGGTCGAACCGTGCTTCTCCCGAAGACCGGAGATTTGTCTGATCCCAAAAACTACAGGCCAATAACATGTCTGAACGCATGTTACAAGCTCTTCACCAGAATCTTGTACATGCGTATCCTTCAAGCTGTAAATCCCGTATTTCTCAGCGTATATGAACAAAGAGGGTCTAAGAAAGGAGTAGCTGGCTGCAGGGACAACCTGTTGATTGACCGCTGTGTCACACAGGACTCCGTGCAGTACCTGCGAAACCTTTCTATGGCCTGGATCGACTATCGGAAGGCATTCGACACTACGTCTCATGAACTGATTGTGCGGCTGTTGGAATGTCTTTCGGTAGATGATCAAATAGTGGGATGCATCAAACAACTGATGCCGCTCTGGAAGACTCGGTTCACTATAACATCGGGTGAAACCAGGGTTCGGACAGAGTTGGTATCATTTAAAAGAGGGGTCTTCCAAGGAGACTCCTTGAGTCCCTTGCTCTTCTGCATCTCGCTACTGCCTTTGTCCATAGCGCTGAGAAATACTAAGGGATACAGCTGTGGCAAGCCCAATTACCGGAGGCACAAGGTCACCCACTTATTTTACATGGATGACCTGAAACTCTATGCCTCCGGACAACGCGATTTAGAGCAGTCGCTGAGGGTAGTGCAGGATTACAGTCAAGCTATTGGTATGGAGTTCGGGATAGACAAATGTGCCATGGTTCATCTCAAAAGAGGACGTTGCGGAGATAGTGAAGATGAGGAGCAGCTCGTTGATGGGAGCATCTTGCGACAACTGCATGCCGGAGATACTTATACCTACCTTGGAGTGGCGCAGCGTCACATCCAAGAGGCAGAAGTGGTCAAAGAGTGTCTCCGCCGCAAGTATTTGCACCGACTCCGGCAGATCTGGTCGTCAGAACTGTCCGGCAAAAACAAAGTCGCTGCCACAAACATGCTTGCGGTCCCATTGTTGTTATACAGCTTTGGTGCTATCCACTGGAAAGTGGAAGAGCTGCGACAAATCGACATAAAGACCCGCAAAAGGATGAATATGGAGGGAAGTCTACATCCTAGATCCTCTGTCCCGCGAATATACCTCCCGCGACACCTGGGAGGGCGTGGACTATTGAGTTTGGAGCGTCTGCACAACAGAGTAGTACTGGCCACTGCCTGCTATGTTACGACGAGCACCGATCCCCTGATCCGCTTTGTGCGAGAGCACGAGATTGCGGGTAAAGGAGCCTTCCTTTTTAGAGCAGCAACACGGGCAGCCGAAGAACTTAGTCTCACGCTCGACTTCACGCGGAGGTGTCAGCAGTCCGTTACGGAACTTGCTCCCGCACAATTAAAAACCCGGATTAAAACTGCTGAAGTCCAATTGCTTTTAAGACTTCACAAAGATAAACCAATGCACGGAATCTTCTACAAACATCTAGAAGAGCATGGTTTATCTGAGCAGTTGACCTTCTCCTTCCTAAGGTCTAATGGGTTGAAGTCGGAGACTGAGAGCTCTATAATGGCTTGCCAAGACGGTGTCTTCAACACCTTAGTATACCGTAGCCGGATTATGGGTATGGATGTGCCCGATATCCGCTGTAGAGCCTGCCTGCAGGCGCCAGAGACCCTTACGCACCTCTTGTCGGCGTGTAAGGTGTACGCTGGCACAGCCTACGTCTATCGGCACAACGCGGCTCTACGAGTGCTATACTACCATTTAAGGCACTCATACGGTATAGATGAGACACCGGTGCTGCCGTATGCTCCAGGGGACATTGAGTCCGTTGTGGAGAACGAGAGGTGCCGAATTTACTGGAACTACTCATTCTCCACGCTCGAGCTTATACATGCAAATAAGCCCGACATAGTCCTCCTCGACTACCAACAAAAGACGATGTTCGTTATCGAGTTCTCGGCGCCTGCCGAGGGGAACATCGTCTCTAAGGAGGAGGAAAAGCGGACCAAGTATCAGGAGCTCCTCGGACAACTTCGCAGGCTCTGGCCGGACTACACTGTGAGTCTGCTAGTAATGGTCATTGGATCCCTAGGTGGTATGAGGGATACGCTGCTCTCTGCACTGCGCAAAATGCCGGTGTGCCGTGCGGCGGCGCACATCTTAGCCGCCAGAATGCAGAAGGCAGTCATCCATGGGTCCCTTCGTCTGCTTAGGACGCACGATTCGCGGACCCAGTGATTGCTCACCTCACGGTGTGAGGAGTAGTCGCTGGGAAATGGAACAGCAGCCCGGTGTGTCGGAGCCCGGGTTGCACCCTTTTTGTTTTTGTTTTGTCTTATATATATATATATATATATATATATTTATTTACAGCGGATCACCCAGCGTCCGGACCAAAAGCGTTTTACCCAGCGTCTGGCGTATATAACTGTATATAAGTAAGTTTCAGAAACAGGTCGCTTGGCGTCATAGTTCACCGTTAGCTCCACTGGGCGTCCATATTTTTTATGCCTGTCTATTAATAGAATTTATATACAGACTTTTTGTAAATTCAGCGTTGATGTTACTAGGCGTCCACCCTTGAATGGCTTATTGCCACGAGGCAAGAGTTCTGAGAGCCGTTAGAATGAGTGGAACTTTGAGCGTTTTGATTAGAAGCGTAATGGCTAATGAGAGAAGAGTCACTGCCCAAGAACTATGATACAGCTATGTCTCAAAACGACCCGACTGTTTGAGGTAGGGAAAAACCAAAACCGGCTTATTGTAAATACCATTGATTAGTGCCAATGGAGAGATGAAGGAAGAAATTTTACTTTTTCAAAATAACATTCTTTAAATGACGCCCATTTTGTTGAAGGCGTTTTTCAAACCGTTTGTGCACATTTTATCAAAAACTGTTCCACGGAGTTGCTGAGTTGCTATCGATCTGATGCTTTCTTCAATATTGTGGCAACTAAACATGCATCCTGGCAACTAAAAGTGCAATATCTAACCAGTGTTCTTACCGAGCGAGCGGTGCGGGCTTACTCCCTCCACCACGCTTTATTTGCGTCTCGTGCACTCTAAGTAGTTGGACCGTTTTGATAATGTGCATAAACGCTTTGAAGAATACCGTCAACAAAATGGGCGTCATTTTAAGAATGTTATTTTGAAAAAGTAAAAAAAGTAAAATTTCTTCCTTTATCTCTCCATTTGGTTTTTCCCTACCTCAAATAGTCGGGTCCTTTTGAGACACCCTGTATATGGTTACGGAGATTTGAGCACAGAATATGTAGAGAACTTTTCATCGCGTACTGCAACTTAAAATACAGTCACTATAGCCCAAAAATTGCCTTTGAGTGTATTATATTGTTGGTACACTACGCTTACACGGAAATGGAATATACTGAAGAAGTGCATTAGCATATTATGGAGGAAATGTGTTCATAGGCTTTTCGGTATAGCCTAAACGCTCAACTCCTAAGTTCTTAGCATGCTATTAAGTACTGTACCCATGCAAGAAACACAAATCTGCAAGTACGTCGTGAGCAGAGAATATTTGATAGCTGGGAAAGACGCTATTATCTCAAGGAATTTTGGTACTTTGCACATTTCGAGGGCAAGATTCAGCGACAGACGCTGGGTAAACCGCTGCAAAACACAAATAATATGATGATACTAAAAATAGATTTACTTTACAACAGGGGAGCATAGTAAACCTATACACTGGATTTTTTATGAAATAAACAATGACCTTTAACATTTTATATGGATTTCCCTTCTGGACACCCCCCATTTATCTCACAAATTATTTTATGTTCACAAAAAGGCTTATGAGAGTTGAATGATTATTTATATGGACGTCGAGGGTGAACAAAACAAAATTACAGCATGTACAGGAAAGTGGGGCGCAACTAAAACAGATTCTTTAGGTGCGCTGCCCTGGATAATTTCATACCATTATATTATTTTATATTTACAGTATAATCTTAATATGTGGCGTTATCAAATTTTTCAGAGGTGGTCGATAGTTGGGTAAACTAGAAAGGTATCGAAAAAAGTTTAACAAGGGTTTGTAGGAGCAGTCATCAGCAGTCTCATTTTTAATTATACACAGTGACTCCATAAATTCGGCAAACCAAAGTTGTATTTGTTACATGAATCAAGCTGCATATTACTGATTTTCACGTAAAACATGAAGACTGGATTTTGCCTATTTCGCTCCCAGATCATATGAAAATCTCTAAGAAAAATTCAAACTTTTAAAATAGTTTCTTTTTGACAAAAACTGAGAACTTCTGAAAAAAACGTAAAGTTTAGAAACTTTGTGAAATAATTATGAAATTTTCGAAAAAAATTTGACTTCCTAAAGAACTATACAATTTTCAAAAAAAAAAATATAAAAATTTTGAGATATCCGACTTCAAGATAATCACGTGAAATTTGAGTTTTTTGGAAAGAGTTGGATATTCAAAACAGAAACCTTAAGAAAATTATGATATTAATAAACGAGATGATTCCAAAACAAGTGAAATTTTCGACCAATTTTGCAGCTTTTCGAAATTTTGAAAAATAAACATTTTAAATTACTAGGGTACTTGCAGAAAAAAATATTATGTCATTTACGCGTTCCTTAGAGCCTAGTAAACATGACAAAATCACTTGTTTGGTTTTTTGGTGTCGGCTGTGAGAGATATTCCAAAAATTATTTCAAATGCCGGAAAATGCCGCGCAAACAACCTCTGACGTCAGTGATATCCTATAGTGATGGGATGTAAAGTATTGATATTCGATATCGATAGCCAATGCTAACCTAACATTTTGACATTGATCATTATAATCACAAAACAGCCACACACAAAAGTACAAAAGTCAAAAGAATAAAAGTTAGGCTAGATTACTATTCACCTTGTAGGGATGGGCTTGAATTAGATTCTATCTTTGAATTCATCCATAATGGGATGCGTCGAAATAAGATGATGGCTTCGATTAGTTGCGAATCTCGGTCACAAACAGGATGAACTGTGATACCTATCAGATATAAAAATGTATTGCAACAAAAATGCTAGTGGGTTAATTGCCTGTTTCAAATATGTTTAAGTATCAATAAATTGAGTCGCATTGTTTCATCTCTAGTCGAATGCGCAGTTGGCAAACCACAAAGAAAATATGGTTGCGTTCGAACAGCTGATATGATTTCGTTTTGCATTTTGCATCTCGCAGTATTACTCAATGAGGAACTACGGCTGTAGTAGGATAAAAGAGAAGTCTTATTTCATTTGGGAATATGTATACCCATATAACAAAACTCGCTCGTAAATTAAATTATTGATATATGGCCAACGTAAATATTTAAAAAGAAATTTGGCAACATCAGAAATAGTTTGCAGTTGAATCTCACTGACCTGCGCTGTAGCAGTATCGATTGTCGATATCGATAAGATACCTGTGACGTCAGCCCTTGTTTTAAGTCACGTGGAAAAATTTGAATATATCCTTATTTTATTTTGCAAATATCTTTTTTTGGCCGTCCGTAAAATCATGTTTTTTGTTTCCTACTGCTTCTTGATATGGTTTTCTTTACGCTATGTATACTCCCGAGGCGATTTCACGACCTCTGCAAGTACCCTAACGATATTGTCAAAAATTACTCACATTTTGATAATTTTTTGTATTTTAAAAATGTTTACTTTTTCAAACCAATGACCCTTTCGATAAGATTCAAAACTTTTTGGAAAATTCCGAGATATTTATAACAAAAACAAACAAAGAAGCAGGATTTATTCGAAAAATGAGGTTTTTAGAATGAATTAATTTTTAGACCAATTTTGGAAATTTGAGAAACTTCAAGATGCAATAAATATTTTGAAATTTTACTAGTCTGCAGCTTTTTACTAAGTTAGCTGCTTTCTTCCATATTAACGAGCTTTTGTTTATTTTTCATGGCCTGCTAGGTTGCTTGCACGCAGGAAAATTGAAAAACGCCGATTTGACTGAAAATTTGAAATAAAATGAAAACGAAAAAAGATTGATGTCAAGAATGCTATATCATTAAAAAGGTAATCAAATTTTAGATTTGATTATTTAAACCAAAATAGGCATTCCCATTTGAAAAAATCAAGTTATCTGTGATTGAAGTTTCCTTAATTTATCCTCTGATTTCTCAAAGTACAAAAAGAATTCAAATTTAGCCGTCTAACCTAAGGTGACGCATTTCATGCTTAATCGTACCGCGAGGTTAGGGCCTTCTAGGTATTATAATCGCTGCGATATTCATTTTTTTTCTGATACCTACTTATACCAAAAATGATGATTTGCGCCTAAACGGTTTAAAGTTCCATGTGTGATACATAAAGTCACATTAGAATTGACCAAGGAATCCAAATATGCAATAATATATAGGGGGTTCCATTCAAAAAAATGTAGGTTTGATATGAATCACCCTGTATAAACGTCAAAATTCAAGTGAAAATATTTTTACGTTATAGCCCTTAAGGATCCCTACCATGATCAAGTGACAGATTTTTGAAATATTTTTTAGTAAGCCCGCAATTCTCCGTCCACCCACTATTGGCCCACCCTGTATGTATCATCTAAATCATTGTAAATCTTGATGGCATTGTAGGTGTATGATCTGCGATATAGTACAGTTTTATACATGGGATCTCTAAAATTGATGTCTAAATTACTACGTCTAAATACAAATTTTTCGTAATGGGGGAGGAGCGAGAAGAAACAATTTTATGTGTAAATGTTGCTAAGTAATATTTACACGCATTTTATATGCCTAACCAACCATGCTGATTTCTCTTCAAAGAGATATGATCGTATTTTTTCAAAGAAAATACAACACATGTTTTGCAGTTTTTGTAACATGTTCTTAGTAACCGAATCTAAACAAAAATAGTATACACTGCTACAATAAAATATGCTAGGAAATATGAGAGACTCACATAGTTTTTTCTTATTTTAAAATTCAAAATTGAACGATTCACATATAAAGACTTCAAATTAATATAACATTTTTCCAAAACATTTGACACATGTTCTTTGAAACGCAGAGTATCAGTATCGATGGTCAATCCCAAATTTTTGGCAGTATTTACCATATTCAAAGAGTCGTTGTTAATTTTGACATCAAAGTGATTGGTTGTAAAATGATGTTTAGGGCCTGGGCAAAATAACATTACAGAACACTTGTCTTTATTAAGTTTCAAATTATTATTTTGAGAGTAGTTTGCAATGGCATTTAGATCATTATTAATCTGAAGGAGTGCACTATCCATGGAGTTGGTGCTGAAGCTTTTGTAAATTTGTGTATCGTCAGCATAACACATTACTGATGAGTTTTCTACGGAGTTGGACATATCAATTGTGTAAATTAAATACAAGAGTGGTCCCAGGACTGACCCTTGAGGAACACCTGAGGATATTTCAATTGGGTTGGATAAACAGCTATCGATCATTACTGATTTCCACGTAAAACATGAAAACTGGAGTTTGGTCTATTTCGCTCCCATATCATATGGAAGTCTCTAAGAAACATTCAAACTTTTAAAATAGTTTCCTTTTGACAAAAATTGAGAACTTCTGAAAAAACGTAAAGTTTTGAAGCTTTGTGGAATAATTATGAAATTTTCGAAAAAGATTTGCCTTCCTAAAAAACTATAAAATTTTCAAAAAAAATATAAAAATTTTGAGATATCCGACTTCAAGATAATCACGTGAAATTTTAGTTTCCTGGAAAGATTTGGATCTTCAACAGAAACCTTAAGAAAATTATGATTTTGGTAAACGAGATGATTCCAAAACAAGTGAAATTTTCGACCAATTTTGCAACTTTGAAACTTTGAGAAACAAACATTTTAAATTACACCAAATTATGACATTGTCGAAAATTACTCACATATTGATTATTATTTGTATTTTAAAAATTTTTACTTTTTCAAAGCAATGACCCTTGCAATAAAATTCAAAGCTTTTTGGAAAATTCCGAGATATTTATAACGAAAACAACCAAAGAAGCAGGATTTATTCGAAAAATGAGGTTTTTTGAATGAATGAACTTTTCGACCAATTTTGGAAATTTGAGAAACTTCAAGATGCAATAAACATTTTGAAAGTTTACTAGTCTGTGATACTCTCGGAAATAACCGATGTTAAGAAACATTTTGTGTAAACAATGGGACGTTTTTTGAAAAATTATGAAATTTTTGAAAAATTCAGACTTCAAAACATTAGATTTTGGAATAAAATTTTTGGAAGATTGCGTCTCGCCCTTAGAGAATTATTTCGACTAGATGAAATATTTGAAAGCTACTGATAATCGTAGTAACCAATTTTCAAAAATCTCATATCCGAGCACAAGAATAGCAATATTAGTTGCAGGCACTGTAGTTGCATAAATCAATGAATCGAACTACATTTCTCTTTTAAACTTCATAGAAGTAAAACATAAAACTGTTATCTATGCACATTTGTTCGTTATTATTCCGACTTTAGAGTAAACCTAGAGTTTAGCTCCAAAGGTAGCTACTGAATTAAATCCAAAACAATCCTCCAATGTATTAGAAGAGACAATATTCAATGACAACAAACGACGGCAGTCGCCGAGTAAACCGCTGCAGTGTACGTAGTATAGTTATTCTAAAAATAGATTAATATGAAAAATTGGCGCCGGGTAAACCCGTGCACTGGATTCTGTATACGGCGCCGGGTAAACCCCTGCACTGGATTCTGTATACGGTAAGTATATAAATGAGGACCCCCAGCGCAGCAGGTGGTAGAAGCTTGAACTTCGATTTTGTACGCAAATCAGTATTAGGTGCCAGTGGGCGTCCAGCCGATTTTAACGGTTTTGGAATCTACACATGTTATAAGTATCGAAAACAAGGTTTTAAGGGGGTGGTAACTGGGCGTCCGTATATCCGGACGCCCAGTGACCTCGGACGCCGACTGAACCTAAGATTTTGCATTGGAGACGCACAGTTGTACCGTGTAGATATATACATATATATATATATATATATATATATATATATATATATATATATATATATATATCTACACGGTACAACTGTGCGTCTCCAATGCAAAATCTTAGGTTCAGTCGGCGTCCGAGGTCACTGGGCGTCCGGATATACGGACGCCCAGTAACCACCCCCTTAAAAGCTTGTTTTCGATACTTATAACATGTGTAGATTCCAAAACCGTTAAAATCGGCTGGACGCCCACTGGCACCTAATACTGATTTGCGTACAAAATCGAAGTTCAAGCTTCTACCACCTGCTGCGCTGGGGGTCCTCATTTATATACTTACCGTATACAGAATCCAGTGCAGGGGTTTACCCGGCGCCGTATACAGAATCCAGTGCACGGGTTTACCCGGCGCCAATTTTTTATATTAATCTATTTTTAGAATAACTATACTACGTACACTGCAGCGGTTTACTCGGCGACTGCCGTCGTTTGTTGTCATTGAATATTGTCTCTTCTAATACATTGGAGGATTGTTTTGGATTTAATTCAGTAGCTACCGTTGGAGCTAAACTCTAGGTTTACTCTAAAGTCGGAATAATAACGAACAAATGTGCATAGATAACAGTTTTATGTTTTACTTCTATGAAGTTTAAAAGAGAAATGTAGTTCGAGTCATTGATTTATGCAACTACAGTGCCTGCAACTAATATTGCTATTCTTGTGCTCGGATATGAGATTTTTGAAAATTGGTTACTACGATTATCAGTAGCTTCCAAATATTTCATCTAGTCGAAATAATTCTCTAAGGGCGAGACGCAATCTTCCAAAAATTTTATTCCAAAATCTAATGTTTTGAAGTCTGAATTTTTCAAAAATTTCATAATTTTTCAAAAAACGTCCCATTGTTTACACAAAATGTTTCTTAACATCGCTTATTTCCGAGAATATCACAGGCTAGTAAAATTTCAAAATGTTTATTGCATCTTGAAGTTTCTCAAATTTCCAAAATTGGTCGCAAAGTTCATTCATTCAAAAAACCTCATTTTTCGAATAAATCCTGCTTCTTTGGTTGTTTTCGTTATAAATATCTGGGAATTTTCCAAAAAGCTTTGAATTTTATCGCAAGGGTCATTGCTTTGAAAAAGTAAAAATTTTTAAAATACAAAAAATAATCAATATGTGAGTAATATTCGACAATATCATAATGTGGTGTAATTTAAAATGTTTATTTTTCAAAATTTCGAAAAGTTGCAAAATTGGTCGAAAATTTCACTTGTTTTGGAATCATCTCGTTTACCAAAATCATAATTTTCTTAAGGTTTCTGTTGAAGATCCAAATCTTTCCAGGAAACTAAAATTTCACGTGATTATCTTGAAGTCGGATATCTCAAAATTTTTATATTTTTTTGAAAATTTTATAGTTTTTTAGGAAGGCAAATCTTTTTCGACAATTTCATAATTATTCCACAAAGTTTCAAAACTTTACGTTTTTTCAGAAGTTCTCAGTTTTTGTCAAAAGGAAACTATTTTAAAAGTTTGAATTTTTCTTAGAGACTTCCATATGATATGGGAGCGAAATAGACCAAACTCCAGTTTTCATGTTTTACGTGGAAATCAGTAATGATCGATAGCTATTTATCCAACCCAATTGAAATATCCTCAGGTGTTCCTCAAGGGTCAGTCCTGGGACCACTCTTGTATTTAATTTACACAATTGATATGTCCAACTCCGTAGAAAACTCGTCAGTAATGTGTTATGCTGACAATACACAAATTTACAAAAGCTTCAACACCAACTCCATGGATAGTGCACTCCTTCAGATTAATAATGATCTAAATGCCATTGCAAACTACTCTCAAAATAATAATTTGAAACTTAATAAAGACAAGTGTTCTGTAATGTTATTTTGCCCAGGCCCTAAACATCATTTTATAACCAATCACTTTGATGTCAAAATTAACAACGACTCTTTGAATATGGTAAATACGGCCAAAAATTTAGGATTGACCATTGATACTGATACTCTGCGTTTCAAAGAACATGTGTCAAATGTTTTGAAAAAATGTTATATTAATTTGAAGTCTTTATATGTGAATCGTTCAATTTTGAATTTTAAAATAAGAAAAAACCATGTGAGTCTCTCATATTTCCTAGCATATTTTATTGTAGCAGTGTATACTATTTTTGTTTAGATTCGGTTACTAAGAACATATTACAAAAACTGCAAAACATGTGTTGTATTTTCTTTGAAAAAATACGATCATATCTCTTTGAAGAGAAATCAGCATGGTTGGTTAGGCATACAAAATGCGTGTAAATATTGCTTAGCAACATTTACACATACAATTGTTTCTTCTCGCTCCCCCCCTTTATACGAAAAATTTGTATTTAGACGTAGTAATTTAGACATCAATTTTAGAGATCCCATGTATAAAACTGTACTATATCGCAGATCATACACCTACAATGCCATCAAGATTTACAATGATTTAGATGATACATACAGGGTGGGCCAATAGTGCGTGGACGGAGAATTGCGGGCTTACTAAAAAATATTTCAAAAATCTGTCACTTGATCATGGTAGGGATCCTTAAGGGCTATAACGTAAACATATTTTCACTTGAATTTTGACGTTTATACAGGGTGATTCATATCAAACCTACATTTTTTTGAATGGAACCCCCTATATATTATTGCATATTTGGATTCCTTGGTCAATTCTAATGTGACTTTATGTATCACACATGGAACTTTAAACTGTTTAGGCGCAAATCACCATTTTTGGTATAAGTAGGTATCAGACAAAAATTGAATATCGCAGCGATTAGAATACCTAGAAAGCCCTGACCTCGCGGTACGATTAAGCACGAAATGCGTCACCTTAGGTCAGACGGCTAAATTTGAATTCTTTTTGTACTTGGAGAAATCAGAGGATAAATTAAGGAAACTTCAATCACAATCAAACTATTTTAAAAGTTTGGATTTTTCTTAGAGATTTTCATATGATCTGGGAGCGGCAAAATCCAGTCTTCATGTTTTACGTGAAAATCAGTAATATGCAGCTTGATTCATGTAACAAATACAACTTTGGTTTGCCGAATTTATGGAGTCACTGTGTATAATTAAAAATGAGACTGCTGATGACTGCCCCTACAAACCCTTGTTAAACTTTTTTCGATAGCTTTCTAGTTTACCCAACTATCGACCACCTCTGAAAAATTTTATAACGCCACATATTAAGATTATACTGTAAATATAAAATAATATGATGGTATGAAATTATCCAGGGCAGCGCACCGAAAGAATCTGTTTTAGTTGCGCCCCACTTTCCTGTACATGCTGTAATTTTGTTTTGTTCACCTTCGACATCCATATAAATAATCATTCAACTCTCATAAGCCTTTTTGTGAACATAAAATAATTTGTGAGATAAATGGGGGGTGTCCAGAAGGGAAATCCATGTAAAATGTTAAAGGTCATTGTTTATTTCATAAAAAATCCAGTGTACAGGTTTACTATGCTCCCCTATTGTAAAGTAAATCTATTTTTAGAATCATCATATTCTTTGGGTTTTGCAGCGGTTTACCCAGCGTCTGTCGCTGAATCTTGCCCTTGAAATGTGCATAGTACCGAAATTCCTTGAGATAATAGGGTCTTTCCCAGCTACCAAATATTCTCTGCTCACGACGTACTTGCAGATTTGTGTTTCTTGCATGGGTACAGTACTCAATAGCATGCTAAGAACTTAGGATTTGAGCGTTTAGGCTATATCGAAAAGCCTATGAACACATTTCCTCCATAATATGCTAATGCAATTCTTCAGTATATTCCATTTCCGTGTAAGCGTAGTGTACCAACAATAGAATACACTCAAAGGCAATTTTTGGGCTATAGTGACTTTATTTTAAGTTGCAGTACGCGATGAAAAGTTCTGTACATATTCTGTGCTCAAATCTCCGTAACCATATACAGGGTGCCTCAAAAGGACCCGATTATTTGAGGTAGGGAAAAACCAAATGGAGAGATAAAGGAAGAAATTTTACTTTTTTTACTTTTTCAAAATAACATTCTTAAAATGACGCCCATTTTGTTGACGGTATTCTTCAAAGCGTTTATGCACATTATCAAAACGGTCCAACTACTTAGAGTGCACGAGACGCAAATAAAGCGTGGTGGAGGGAGTAAGCCCGCACCGCTCGCTCGGTAAGAACACTGGTTAGATATTGCACTTTTAGTTGCCAGGATGCATGTTTAGTTGCCACAATATTGAATAAAGCATCAGATCGATAGCAACTCAGCAACTCCTTGGAACAGTTTTTGATAAAATGTGCACAAACGGTTTGAAAAACGCCTTCAACAAAATGGGCGTCATTTAAAGAATATTATTTTGAAAAAGTAAAATTTCTTCCTTCATCTCTCCATTGGCACTAATCAATGGTATCTACAATAAGCCGGTTTTGGTTTTTCCCTACCTCAAACAGCCGGGTCGTTTTGAGACACCCTGTAGTATTGTACCACTATAACTGCATAGCTGTATCATAGTTCTTGGGCAGTGACTCTTCTCTCATTAGCCATTACGCTTCTAATCAACACGCTCAAAGTTCCACTCATTCTAACGGCTCTCAGAACCCTTGCCTCGTGGTAATAAGCCATTCAAGGGTGGACGCCTAGTAACATCAACGCTGAATTTACAAAAAGTCTGTATATAAATTCTATTAATAGACAGGCATAAAAAATATGGACGCCCAGTGGAGCTAACGGTGAACTATGACGCCAAGCGACCTGTTTCTGAAACTTACTTATATACAGTTATATACGCCAGACGCTGGGTAAAACGCTTTTGGTCCGGACGCTGGGTGATCCGCTGTAAATAAATATATATATATAAAGATAGGAGCACTTGACCATCTGATACGGTGGTGCTTATGCTATCAGAGATAACGCCAGCTGAAGCACGGTTAACCCACACAGGATATAACAATATATCATCTTTATGTATGTTTTGATCCGATCTGTCACCTGTCACCCTTATTTTTTTACCACCCCACGACAAATAGAAATAAATGTCCCTCACGCGGGTCATCAGGTGTCAACCTGACGCTCTCTCCGTTTAGTTGGGGCTATCGGCGAAACAGAGTAGACTCCAACCTTTTATTCATCGCACATTACTCTGATAATAATACAGGGGTGGAATGGCTGTTCGTACAGTAAGTAGCTTTTATTGGTAATCAGAGTATGAGATCGATACCTAGCATATAGGCGTCGGCTGTTCAACAATATCCTATAAAATTAGAATTACTAGCACGCTTAAAGTCATAGTAAAATGTCGTATTACAGCCATATAACTAAATTCCAGAGGCACTGAATCAATTTCACTAACAACATTAATGAATATCAAACTCGTAACAGTAGCTCAGCGTTGCTCAGAAATGATATCAATTTAATCGCATAAAAAAAAGGATTTCGCGCTATGTACCGACGCGCCATATACAGGGTGAGTCACGAGGAACTATAGGAACTGTGAGAGTATATTAGACGCACGAAAATAATTACAAAAAATTCATATACCCTTATCTGATTCTCATTTGTTTTCAAGTTATAGCGTAATTAAAAATGTTGATATATCTTTCCACTTGTATCTGAATTTTGTCATAATCAAAGTATGCCATGCTCGAGACACAAAGTATTTGACAGCTCTGATACTTTAAGTAAGTGTCAATGTACAGTGACAGTAACTGAAAGTTTATGTGACTATGCGTTGCCAAAAACCGCATATATGGGATTCGACGAACAAAAAATGCTCAATGCTGCAGCCCATATAAAGAAGCAAGAAATTAATCAATTCGGAGACAAACAAACGATCCTCATGGACGTCATGACAGTCGGACGTCACTTCCAAATTTTGAGTCTTAAATGACGAAATTATCAGAAAAATTATAGAAGAATGCATGGTGCGGCTGAGGATGGATCCATAGAAGGTGAAGAAGAAGCAAATCTTGGAGAGGCTTACGGACGTATCAGTCCAAAAAGAGGCAGCAGTGAAGTTAGGTTAATAAAATTTTAGTGTATATTTTCTGTCAGTGCCCATACCTCGTACAAGGCGCAGCCTTCGAGTTGGCAGTATTTGTATTGTACAGTACAAATAAATATCAAAGTTGCTGACAGTTTAGTATTAATGGTATGTAAAAGTAGCCATTTCCGTCAAGTCAAAGGTAGCGATACATCTAACTGGAGAATTCTGAGCATCTATTGAAATAGTTGTTCAAAAATTTTCTAATCGTTTTGGAAAATTTGCAAACTCTAGTAGATCCCAATATCTAGTAGACTGATATGGAAAAAATACTTCTGTTATACTAGTTAGTTGATTTCTTCAATCCAAACGGGTTTTTGTTTATTTTGCATGGCGTGCTAGGTTGCTTATACGTAGGAAAATTGAAAAACACTGATTTGACTGAACATTTGAAATAAAACGAAAACTAAGGAGGACTAACATTCAGAATCCTGTATCATTAAAAAGGTTATCAAATTTTACACAATTTTACATTTGATCCTATGAAACAACTCTTCAAGTAGGTACAAAAGGAATTTAAATTTTACCGGCTGACCTAAGGTGATGCATTTCATGCTTAGTGGCGTCTCAAAGGCTTCTAAATTTTATAATAGCTGCGATATTCAATTTTTTCTAATACCTATTTATACAAAAAGTGGTGATTTCCGCCTAAACGGTTCGTTTAAAGTCCCATATATATGATACATAAAGTCACAGTAAAATTCACTAAATGTGCAATAATATATAGGGAGTTCTATTTAACAAAATTTAAGTACTAGTAACTATGAATAGCTCTGTAAAAACGTCAAAATTTAAGTGAAGGTATTTTAAAGTTACAGCCTTCTAGGCTCCCTACTATTATGAAGTAAGAGGTTTTTGAAATACAAATCAGTTGTACAAGGAATCAAACATATTTGACGTTAGGCAACTTCATTTTATAAAGGTTTTAAGTTTAGTTAATAAAAGAAAAATACATCTCCACACTATCACTCATCAACAAAACTCTCGGCAACAACTGAATTCTGTTTCAACTCCATTTATGGAAAGGAAATTGGGCTCCAATTTTTAGCTGCAAAATTTTTTAGCTATCTGCCAGCATACCTAAGAACAAGTGTTTATGAAAAAACGTTTGTTGTACAATTGAAAACATGGATGTACACTAAATATAGACAACATATTATAAATTTGTATAGAAATGATATTTGATCTATAATAATTGCGCAGGAATTGTTTAAAAATATGTTTTTTAGTGTGTATGTGTGACCAATAGTGACTTTATCCCGAACAGTGACTAAAACCGGATCAGACTATTTTTAATTAATAAAGAGAATCATCCCGTTTGCGAGGATTTGCACAAACAAGCTACTTAAGTAGCGTCTGTGTATCTTTGTTTATTTATTATATTAAGTACGGTTTAACATTATATTTTTTATTTGTAACTGATAAATATTATTATTATTATTACAAGCCCACAATCTTCCGACCACTCACTATTGGCTCACCCTCTCTCACAGTTGCGCTATGATTATCATGCATCAAGGTGCTTAAAAAAAGTCACCTTTTAACGCTGCGGAGCTGTGAAATGGTTTGGGACTTTGCACCAGAGATGTGCTAGAAAGATGAGCGGTGCGAAAATGTGTGGCGGAGCTGTGAAACGGTGTGTAGATACGCATTGCGAGGATGTGTAGCAGGCTCTTTTCAGAATTGTCTTTTTGCTCCTCGCCAACTTGCCTTGCTTTGTACGTACTCCGCTAAACCGTTTCCGCCAGAACTGTGCTGGACGAGGCGAGGTAACTCAAGCGAATCCATTGGTTAGTTAAAAACACATTCTTCTTAACACATCCACGCACATCTCTGGTGGAAACGCAACCTAAAGCTGGCATCAGTGTTGCCACGAAGCTTTTTACTTTCGTAATAGAAATTTGGAGTGAAACGTAATAAATGGTAATAGATTATCTTGAAAGGTAAAAAATTAGTACTTCGTGAGCTGCGCATGCGCATTAACATAAAACAGTCATGTGATCTTTAGTTTTATGGTAACACATGACACAAAATAGACAGGACACAGTTTTCGCGCAGGACTGATAGTAGCGATCGCGAGTTTTGAAACTAGAAACGACTATGCAGACACCTTGGTGTCTTTGGTTGCGAAAACATAATTAGAACACTGGGAACGCAAAATAAGAGTAAATTAACAAAAAAAAATTTTACACAAAAAACTACAAAATCGATTCAAGACATAGTCATTCTTTGAACAAAGAATAAATTCAAATTATTGTTGGAATAAAAAAGTAAACTATAAAAAAATAAAAAACCATATAGTATAAGCAAAATAATAAACAAATGTTTATTGTACATAAAAAATGAACAATGCGACGCATAAAAAGCCGTAAACAAGTCATTCTGTAATTAAAAAATTACAAAATGAATTTACTACATAAAAAAGTAACATAGATATCAAATAAACAAGGTAGAATGACAGAAACGAAAAGGCAAATTAATATTCTGTGCTTCTAAAAGTGCCCGGAAACAAAATCCTGTGAAACGTAGAGCGATAGAACAAGCATCATTAAAAAAAAGTAGGAAAGAATTTACTTGAGTAAATTCAAATGGTGCTCTCACTGTGGAATTTGTTGGTATAAAAATTTAATTTTTTTATTATATTGACAAAACCGGATTTTTCCCGGACTGGCAATCAACAAATTTAACATTTAATCTTAAAAAAAAGAAAAAAGAGTTGTTGACCGCGGTGAGATTCGAACCCACGCCCTTTCAGACTGGTGCCTAGCGTCTTAACCGCTCGGCCACTGTGCCCGTGCTTCAGGAATATCAATACACCGTATATAAACGTCGTTAGTTACTTGTCGTAATTTAGTTCAATTTTTTAAACTGGAAGCGATATTGACAAAACCGGATTTTTCCCGAACTAGTTTTTTCATGTTGATTCCGAGTCTGTGTTTAGTTTTTCTCTAGCACCTGTAGTTTTGGCTATCTTTTGTATACGGACCATCGAGGTAGAATCCCATGGAGGCGCGATAACGTGACTGAAAGCAGGTGCAGGTTGGCCATATTGATTCGACACTTATGTCAAACAGCTGACGTTTCTTTGACAATTTCGTGTTTGTTTTTTTTGAGTGTTTTTACTGAGATTTTTAGTTATTTTTAAGTGATATTCTAGTGAATTCATAAAGGAAATAATGGTTTCATGTGCTTATCGTAGTTGCTCTAGCAGGATAAGAAGAAATCGACAGGAATTACATTTCATAGGTGTATGTATGCAAAAAAATAACAATGTACAGGACCGCATTTGTAATCTTTATCTCAATAAAGTGTAACGTATCGCAGCAATAATACAGTTGTATTATTCAATTGATGATGAATGTCGTCTCTACAAAACCTATTTTTTTCATATACTTAACTATGAATTTCGCATTAGATTGAAAAATCAACACAATACTTCATATTTAAATCATCATTGTAATGAATTTTCAAAATTATTTACATAAGAAAATGATCCGGCTCTGGCGAGGCGGCCATATTGTTACCACACTTGGCCACGCCTCCTGCTACCGTTTTTGTTATGCGGAATTGAACCTTATAGCGTCTCCTTGGGATTCTACCTCGATGATACGGACAGAAGGACGGACGGACGAACGGACGGACAGACAGAGGCTCTGCATAAGTTCTCTTCAGTGACTTCAGTGAGAGCTAAAAAGAGAAAACAATACTCATTCCTTAGATCCTTAGTATTGAAAACATCGCGTAGATAGCACTTCCGGCTGCCTGTAGAATAAAAATAGTACAAATGTCAAATAGTAATAGATTTTCCACTAAATCCGAAAAGTCCTAACAATGTAACATTATTTGTTTTTCGTAATAGATCTATTACAAGTGTAATAGCAGCGGCAACCCTGGCTGGCATATGAGGCGTTGGCGCTTGTCAGCATGTTCTTGTTATTTTACAAAACCTCGCCAAATTATAGGATTGCGGAAGCGCGTCCTAGCCCGTCACTGGCCGATCGCCCTACAAATCCTCCCGGCACGGCAGGATCAAACGCAGCTGCCGGCGTACCGTGCTTGTTGGCTTGATGGCACTCAAGCCGCTAGAGCCGATGCCTGCCTGCGCCTGCCCTCCTCTGCCTCTCTCGTTGCTTCTGCTGGCTCATTGTGTGCTTTAATTTTAGCACTCGATATTCATGACCCCGCTCCTCGCTCTGCGTATAATAAAGATGGATTTGAGAGGCTGCCCGACTAATACTCTTCATATTAGAGCAACTGTTCCACTATTATCCGGGCTACATACGATGCAGAAAGACTAAGAATCAATGATGTGAGATTACGGTAACTTATATTTTTGGTAATTTATGGTGATAGTTTACATGTTTTTAAGACCAAAATTGATTTCCATGATAATAAAATTCCAGTAAATAACTGTGGTAATTTGCCGTAATATATATTTTTACCCAATAAAATCAAATTACTGTAAACTTCTAGTGAGCAAATAGAAGCAAACAGCAACTCTCATTAATTTGTAAACAAAATTAAAATGAATTTGTCTCCGTTTTTACCTCTCACACCGATAGGTAAGGGGAGAATTTTAGATGATACACTTTTCGGACCTTTTATTATATCTACTCTCTATCTGTTAGTCTGTCTGGCTGCTGGCGTTTTCCTAGCTTCGTAATCTCAATTACCGCTGCATGGATTGTCCTGAAATTTGGGTAGCGGTATGCTGTGGAGTCGTAGTAGGCAATGCTAATTTTGAAAGTTGGTACAGGGGCGGCGCAGTAAAAACAAAAAAATTCAAATATTTGTCAAACTTCGGTTTTAGGCGTTTTAGAAGGAGGCATTTTTTTGATGAGCGGTGGAGGCTACAAAACTAAAAAATATGTTGTATATGCAATAGCTGTAAATTGAGCTGCGAAAACAAGGCCCAGCGGCATAGTAAACTTTTTTGGGTCTATCCGAACATTGTCGTGCTTTTTACAGCAACCAAGGGACTGGATTTTCTGATGTTGTACAACAAGTATTGCTTTGAATCGTCCTGTATTGTGTAACTGAAATTATTGGAATGATTTTAATGAAATTTTGACACAGTGTTAGTAAATCGTGTCAGTGATGCAGCAATAACAAAAAACTAAGAATATAATAACAGCTGAAAGAATATAAGAGAATCCAAACAGATCCCTCACAGCGAATCCACGAGGATATACCTGATCTCTCCTTGCGCAGATTACTGTCCAGAAAACCGCCAATTACAAAAACTCTCCAACTTGAGTCTGATAGTTTTAACCCTGCAGTTAAATGGGCAGAAATTTGGCTGCCCCAACAACAAAAAAGTGAACAGTGATCTAAGAACCCCCTGGTTTTGAGCTCCACCGAAAGGAATCGTTAACCCTAAACAGAATTCGCACGTCGCATGGAGTGTGCGCTGATTTGTTGTTTAAATGGAACTAGCGCGAATCCCCACGATGCGACTGTGGAGCGGAACGCCAAACTGTCAGGCATATAGTGCACGAATGTGGCTTTGGAGCATATCCAGGCAACAACAAGGACTTCTCCCAAGCCAAACCATCAGCCGTAGAATGGATTTCCAGGCTCGATATTAACCTATACAGGGTGGGCCAATAGTGCGTGGACGGAGGATTGTGAGCTTACTGAAAAATATTTCAAAAATCTGTCACTTGATTATGGTAGGGACCCTTGAGGGCTATAACGTAAAAATATTTTCACTTAAATTTTGACGTTTATACAGGGTGATTCATATCAAAGTTACATTTTTTTGAATGGAACTCCCTATATATTATTACATATTTGGATTCCTTGGTCAATTCTAGAGTGACCTTATGTATCACACATGGAACTTTAAATGAACCGTTTAGACGCAAATCACCATTTTTGGTATAAGTAGGTATCAGAAAAAAATTGAATATCGCAGCGATTATAAAACTTAGAAGGCCGTGACTTTGCGATACGACTAAGCATGAAATGCGTCACCTTAGGTCAGAGGGCCAAATTTGAATTCTTTTTGTACTTGGAGAAATCAGTAGATTAATTAAGGAAACTTCAATCACAGATAACTTAATTTTTTCAAATGGGAATGCCTATTTTGGTTTAAAGAATCAAATGTAAAATTTGATTACCTTTCTAATGATATAGCATTCTCGATATTAATCTTTTTTAGTTTTCATTTTATTTCAAATTTTCAGTCAAATCGGTGTTTTTCAATTTTGCTGAATGCAAGCAACCTAGCAGGCCGTGAAAAATAAACAAAAGCTCGTTAATATGGAAGAAACCAGCTAAATTAGTAGAAAGATGCAAACTAACTACAGCAACGAGGCAAGATTATGAAAATTCCTCACAACATATTAGCTCTAACCAGAAACAATAGCGGTAACAAGAACGGTCATTTTTCACAGCCTACTAGCTATTAGCCAATTTCCAAAGTCAGTAAAAAAATATTTAATCAAAGGAAAACTACTACTGAGTGTTGCTGGCAGTAGAATATCTATGTCTTTTGAATAAATTTTCACATTTAATGCTATAAAAAAGTAGCCATTTCCGTAAGTCAAAAGTAATGATACCTCTGACTGGAACCCTTCAAATTCTTCAGTAGGTACTTCTACTTATTAGCAAAATCGCGGAAAGTGAAACTTGATTTGCAGTCTGTTTGAATTGTAAAATATAATTTAGTTTGCAGAAAACTACATGAAATAAACACAATTACAACATAGCGTAATTAAAAAATTCTAGCATTATTTCAATAGATGTTCAGAATGCTCCAGTTGGAGATATCTTCACTTTTGACTTAACTAAACGGAAATGACTAATTTTTTTATCCCATTAAAAGTGAAATTTCATACTAAAGATGTTAAGACTGTAAGCAAAAATCGCTGATAGTTTTCCTTTTGTTTCCAAATTTTTAATCATTTTGGAAGGTTGTCAAGCTCTAGTAGACATCAATAGCTAGTATGCTGTGAAAAACAAACACTTCTGCCATACCCCAGCTACTCATTGGCATTAGATATCTTGCGGCTGTTGTATCCGGTTAGAGCTAATATGTTGTAAGGAATTTGCATAATCTGGCCTCGTTGCTCTAGTTAGTTTGCATCTTTCTACAAAGTTAGTTGGTTTCTTCCATATTAACGAGCTTTTGTTTATTTTTCACGGCCTGCTAGGTTGCTTACACGCAGGAAAATTGAAAAACACCGATTTGACAGAAAATTTGAAATAAAATGAAAACCAAAAAAGACTGATATCGAGAATGCTATATCGTTAGAAAGGTAATCGAATTTTACATTTGATTCTTTAAACCTAAATAGGCATTCCCATTTGAAAAAATCAAGTTATCTATGATTGAAGTTTCCTTAATTAATCTACTGATTTCTCCAAGTGCAAAAAGAATTCAAATTTAGCCCTCTGACCTAAGGTGACGCATTCCATGCTTAGTCGTACTGCAAAGTCACGGCCTTCTAAGTTTTATAATCGCTGCGATATTCAATTTTTTTCTGATACCTACTTATACCAAAAATGGTGATTTGCGCCTAAACGGTTCGTCTAAAGTTCCATGTGTGATACACAAAGTCACACTAGAATTAACCAAGGAATCCAAATATGCAGTAATATATAGGGGGTTCCATTAAAAAAATATAAGTTTGATATGAATCACCCTATATAAACGTCAAAATTTGAGTGAAAATATTTTTAAATTATAGCTCTTAAGGGTCCCTACCATGATCAAGTGACAGATTTTTGAAATATTTTTTAGTAAGCCCACAATCCTCCGTCCACGCACTATTGGCCCACCCTGTATAGTCTAGTTACTATTTAGATCGGAAAAAACAAAAAAAAAATTACAAAAATGTTTTACTTTTTTATGACCTTTTCTCATGTGTACTATAATCATACGCTAAAATATCAAACAATAAAACTCAATATGAGAGCGGATCTAAAGGGGCGCACAGACCAGATTTCCAACGCTAGCCAACGGCACTGTGAACTATGTTAGAACGCGTTGGTTTTGGTGTGTATGGCGGCAGCCAATCGAAGTGAACGCTTCCCAATTTTTTTTATATGGACAGCCTCCCGCAAAGGCTAAAAGCCTATGTCGCTGTAGAAGCGCTGCGAGACGATAAGTATCGGTGCACGTTAGATTTGAAGCGCTGCAGGTTGTAGCCGGCGGGAAACAAATTCCCTGGCAGCTCGTTCCACAGCGTCGAAGTTCTCCAAAAAAAGGAATGCTGAAGGAGACTGGTTCGTGGAGTAGGGACCTCGACTTGGTAAGGGTGAGCTCGCAGAGCCTCTCTAGTGTTCCTCGTTCGGGCGGCTTTTGCTGTTATTACCTGGGAGAGCTCACTCGAACATCTTCCGTGATAGAATCTGTAGAACAGGGACAGGTCAGCCACCCTTCTTCGATGTTCCAGGCTATGGAGGTCCTTTGTGAGGTTGGGCGTATGGATTAGTCTAATTGCTCTCTTCTGGATCGTGTCCAGAAGCTTTAGAGAGTGCTTGGGAGCGCATCCCCACACATGGGAGCAGTACTCCAGCGGTGGTCGGATCTGTGCCTTGTAGAGCAGCAGTAGTTGCTCTGGTGTGTACAGCTTCCTACAGCGGAACAAAACTTCAAGCTTCTGGGATGCCGTTTTAGCAATACTGACGACGTGGTCGTGCCAAGGCCTGTTGTTGTTGATGTTGACCCCCAAAAGCTTGACGGAAGGTGACTCGTCTATGGGGTGACCCTCCATTTCCAATGCTGGTAAGCCAGTGTGAGACTTCTTTGTAAGTGTTGTTGCCTGGGTTTTCTGTACGTTGAACTGTACTTTATTTACTAATCCCCACTCGACAATTTTTTTGATATCTGCGTTGATCTGTGAGGCATGCTGCTGTCGTCGACGTACCGTCTCCTGGGATGATAGTGGCTTGCCTGGTTCCATGCACGATATCAATTTACTGTCGTCTGCGAAGCTTTAGATTGGATTGGATGTTATTTCCAGCAGCTTGTTGGTGTACAGCAGGAACAGTGTAGGGGATAAAACAGATCCCTGAGGAACACCGGCGTTCATTGAAAATACGTCTGATGAACAGCCTTCCACTACAACGAACAGAGATCGGTCGTTCAAAAAGCTGTTAGCCACTGGCGCAGACCAGGTGGTAGTCCATAAGCAGCAAGCTTGACTAGAAGTCCCTCATGCCACATTCTGTCGAAGGCTTTCGATATGTCAAGCGCAACAACACGGGATTCGCCATGGTTTTCAGTGGCTCTGTTCCGCAAGTGAGTGACATAGGCCAGAAGGTCACCCGTAGACCTGTGCTTACGGAAGCCATACTGGCGCTCATTTATGATGTTATTATTGTCCAGGTATTTCAGGATCTGTGTATTAATGACAGTCTCCATAACCTTGGACATGATGCTGAGAAGAGCCACAGGTCTATAGTTTGTGGGATCTGTTTTTTTGCCTTTCTTAGGGATGGGTTGTACGCAGCCAATTTTCCATGAAGCGGGAAACACGCCTTGCTGATATGATAGTTTGAAGAGCTTGCAAAGAATAGGTGCAAGCTCAGCGGCACAGCGTTTAAGGACAATGGCTGGAATTTGGTCGGGACCAGTAGCTTTCTTCGTGTTTAGCTTCTGGAGAATGCTTTTTACATCTCGATGTTGAAATTTGACCTCTGCCATTCTCGAGTTTACGTTTATGTTGGTGGTCGGATTGCTTCCTTGGAAGTCTACAGTAGAATTGGCTGCGAAAAGCCTCCCTAAGATGGCATTAGCTAGCGTTCGGTAGTCGAGCGGTAACAACAAAGAGATGCTTGTTTGTCTCGAATTTGGTGTGGACGCGAATTGAGATTATTTTCTGATTTCAGTCGTTGGAGAACATTTGTGCCGTGCCCACGTTTATTATTATTATGATATGGAGTGATGAAATTATACTTAGGTTACGTTTTTGTAGGCTAAAATTTTGTAAGCAGAATTGATAAAAATTTACCTTGATATATTCTTGTAGTGATTCAACTAAGGTCAAACAAACTTCTGGATTAAAGGTCGAGATTGATTGTTTCGATAATTTAAATGTGTACGCAAGACTAGTAAAGGAATTTCCATTTGTTAGATAGTGCAGTGTAATGGCCAATACTTCTTTGGCTGGAATATCTTTTCGGTATTTGGTATCCTTTTTCTCAATTTTTGGAGCCACTAAATTAAGGAGTTGATCAAAAGTTTCTGGGGTCATTCGGTAGAAGTTCCTAAAATGACCAGATATTCTTTCTGAAGCTGATTCAATAAATTACTCGCGTTGTAGGAACTTCTGATTTTTACGATGTTGTCATCTACCAGCGTCTGTGACATCCCAAAAAAAAAATTAAAAACACCCCGAAGCGCGACCAACGGTCACCAATGCAACAATAAAAATTCGGTATGAACGATGTTCTCAAATTTATCCCAAAGGAAAGCATTAAAATCCAACGCCAACGACAGCACATGTGTGGTTGATGTTGGTCTACGTTGGAAATTTGGTCTGTATGCGCCTTAAAACCAAATCTTGACTGCTAGGCGATTGTGTTTTTATGAATGGACCGCAGCTTTTTAACAGTGGCGTGCCGAAAGGGCCCGCAGGGCCCGAGGTGCTGGGGGCCCCGGGCATCCGGGGGGCCCCCGCTTAGCCTCGACTTTGATTACCTCCGGCAAGCTTTCGCTTTGTACATAGTAAGAACTATAATACATATACTAAATTTAATAACAATGGAATCATACCTTTCCAAAATCAAATTAAATATATTTTTCCATGTTTTGCCTTTTCTGGACTTATTTTATGGCAAAATTTGACAACACGACAACGTAGTCGAGCGAGTGCAACGTTGCACTGACGCGACGCGTATCTGTGCCAACGAATTCGAATAGGGTATAGAAAACTACTCTAACAGGCATGCGTGCTGTGTTCCCAAGACCCCGTTGTTATTATTTACTGTGTTCACGAACACGATGCTATTTTTCATAGAAATCCGCAGTATTTAAATCTTGTGGAACTGCTTAAAATAGTCTTTTACCTGTTGCATTGTTAAAACCCAAAATCTACTCAAAACTATGACAATAAACCCGAAACTATCAACCAAAACAAGATTGCTATTTATATTATTCCACTATTCATGCTTTATTTTTAGAGTTCTTTACTTGCTATCTCGAAGAGGGTGTAGAAACAAAGAATATACGGGTTTATCAGCGCTCAGTATGCTATAAATACCATCATCAAGCTGCCTCTGAATCACTATACTTTGGATAGTTTACTTCTTATATAACCTATTCGAATTCGCCGACAAGTTATTTCTGGGAATCTCAGACAGTCGATGCCGATGCCTTGGCGCTCACGTTATGGTCAAGCAGAACCTCCATTTTCAAAACATAAACTAATAAAAAGTTTTGCAAGATCGACAATGGTTGAATCGCGCCTAAGTATTTTGGCATTATTTTCTACAGAAGATGAACGGGCAGAAGGCATAGACTTAGACCAAATAGTTGACATATTTGTTGCCTTACATACACAGAAAAAGTTTTTTTTTTACATGAAATCATAATAATAAAATTTTTAAAGTTAAGGTGTTCTATCTGTTTATTTTTGATTTTGTTATAGTTTTGCGTTGTGTGTTTGTAATGTTTATTAAATAAAGTTCTGTCTCAAATTCTGTAGTTTTCTATACGTAATAAAATACATAAAACTCACAGCGGCCATATAATATAGAATATATGCAGGGTGAGTCAAGCTCAACGCCTTGGACTCTTGTGACCAAACGATACCACTCTTCGAAAAATCGACTTTGCGATTGTATGTAGGTCGAGTTGGATTACATATTAGAAATAATTACTTTTATACAGGGTGTCTAATAAAAGCGTGACATATCAAAGTTATGTTTTTTTAAATGAAATACCCTGTATATTATTGCATATTCAGATTCCCGGGTACATTTTAGTGTGACTTTATGTATCACACATGGGACTTTAAGCGAACCGTTTAGGTGCAAATCACAATTTTGGGTGTAGGTAGATGTCAGAAAAAAATTGAATATCGCAGCTATTATAAATCTTAGAGGGCTGTGACTCTGCCGTGTTACTAAACATGAAATATGTCAGCTTACGTTAGACGGTCGGGTTCGAATTACATTTGTACTTGGAGAAATCGGTAGATCGATTAAGGAAACTTCAATCAAAGGTAACTTGATTTTTTCAAATGGGAATGCACAATTTTTTTTATACGATCAAATGTGCAATTTGATAAGCTTTATAATGATATGCGGTTGTGAATATCAATCTCTGGTAGTTTTGATCTAATTTCAAATTTTCAGTAAAACCGGTGTTTTTCAATTTTCCTACCTATAAGCAACTTAGCAGGCCATGAAATATAAACAAAAAACTACGACGAGCTAGAGTTAAGGGACAAAGTTATAAAAATGACTTACAACAAATCAATTCTAACCAGAAATAGCAGACATAACACATCTAAGGTCAAAAAGCAGCTGGAGTACGACAGAAATGGGTATTTTTCAGAGCATACCGGCTACTACAATATTCTAAAGATTGACAATTCACAAAACCATTGTGAATTTTGAAATGAAAGGAAATCTACCATCTAATGTTGCTGGCAGTTTAATAGCTTCAGAACAAAATTTCACATTTCATGATTTAAAAAAATAGTAACCGATACCTCTGACAGGAGTTCTGCAAATAGTCATAAGCAAGATCGCCGAAAATGAAGAATAAATTAAAAATCTGCTCAAATAATTAAACATAATTTACCTGGCAGAAAATTAAAACATGATTTGTCAGTATTCCTTTTTTGCGATCTTGCTAATAGATACTGAAAAATTTAAAGGACGACAGTAAGAGGTATCATTACTTTTGACTTTGACGGAAATGACTACTGTTTTATACCATTAAACGTGAAATTGCGTTCTGAAGATATTAGACTGACAGCAACGATCGCTGAAAGTTTTGATTTCATTTCAAAGTGTTTAGTGATTGTGGAAATTTTTAATCTCTAGTGCATTGCAATCGTTAGTAGGCTGTAAAAATTATCCATTTCTGTCATACTCCAGCTTCTCTTTAACCTTAGACGTGTTACCGCCGTTGTTTCTGGTTAGAGTTGATTTGTTGTAGGGAATTTTTATGATCTTGTTCTTTTACTGTATTTCTGCTCGATCTTCTTGCCAAGTTAGTTGTTTTCTTCCATCTGAGTATGATTTTGTTTATATTTCATGGCCTGCTAGTTTGTTTAGAGGCAGGGAAATTGAAAAACACTGATTTCATTGAAATCTTGGAATTTAATAAAAACTACCATAGATTGATATTCACAACCTGATATAATTAGAAAGACTATCAAATTGCACATTTCATCGTATAAAAAAAATTATGCATTCTCATTTGAAAGAATCAAGTTACCTTTGATTGAAATTTCCTTAATTGATCTACCGATTTCTCCAAGTACAAATGTAATTCGAACCCGACCGTCTAATGTAAGCTGACACATTTCATGTTTAGTAACAGGGCAAAGTCACAGCCCTCTAAGATTTATAATAGCTGCGGTATTCAATTTTTTTCTGACATTTACCTATACCCAAAATTGTGATTTGCACCTAAACGGTTCGCTTAAAGTCCCATATGTGATACATAAAGTCACTCTAAAATGCACCCAGGAATCTATGTATGGAATAATATACAGGGTGTTCCATTTAAAAAAACACAACTTTGATATGTCACGCTTTTATTTGACACCCTGTATAAAAGTCACTATTTTTAAAATGTAAACCAACTCGACCTACATACACTTGCAAAGTCGATTTTTCGAAAACTGGTATCGTTTGGTCACAAGAGTCCGAGGCGTTGAGCTTGACTCACCCTGTATAGAATATATTGTTGCTTATTTTCTTATTTTAGCATAATGATCACGCATACATCAATCGCCATAGAGAACTTTCGTGCACTGCGCTTACAAACATCTCTTCCGCCTCCCCTAAAGATACTGATCCATTGTATTTGTAATTTTTTTTAATTTACGATCTGCAGCATCAACTACGGGGGTTACTAGCTGCTTACTCATTTATATCCTCCAATATAATTTGCTTCTTTTTACAAATATAGCGAATTGTTCAGCTATAGAGATTGATTCTGTTTCATGGAGCTTGAACTTGAATATCCCCCGGTTAGAAACTAATGCTGCTCCTACGCCTTCATCAGTCTTTGATCTATCGGTATAGATGACCTCGGTCATCTGAATTAAAAGGTCGGTTTCTTTGTATGTTAGTATGTTTTACAAATAATACTTCAATCTACGAACCCCATGATATATACCTATCATTGAAAAAGTGAGACAGTATTGCATTTTAAACTAAACCCTCAAAATTGGCGTAGTACTCGCATTAAATGGAAAAATGCGGCAAGACAGCATACGTCAACAAATTTTTGGCTAATTTAACTCGGCGTCTTCCACAACACAAGTTACGCAAACAACCAACACATAGGTACAAAATACAAACTAAATAATGACCTAAAAAAATTAAATCGAAAAATGTGAGATTTCAAACCACGAATTTTGTAATTTTTCCCGCTCGGGTAGGGCGCTCCATGCACTCAGCTCACAAACATCGCTTCTGCCTCCCCTAAAGCAGAGTGTGTACACCACACAAAGCCGCATGAGCCGGCAGTTCTGTATTTGTCTTGAGTAGTTAATTGCTCTTTATTTTACACACAGCGGGGAGGGCGGTTGTTTAACAGTTGGTCAAATGGACGGGAATTATTGAATTTCTTATTTGTTATTCGGTAAAGTTGTTCTTGAAGGCTCGCTTTATACGGAACGGAGGGTTTAATGAGTCCCCGAGAGGATAATCGCATCGGTTTACATTTCAATATAAAATAGAGAGGAAATAATTCGAAAACGGGCGGTTCATGGGATATGGATCTGTGATCGTATAATCAAATGAAAAGTCTGTTTCCTGTATTGGAAGGAGGGTGTTTTGCCCCATTGGGGTCTTGAAAAAAAATTCTTTTTGTAATAAATGGAAAAATCATAATATTATAAATTTTTAAACAAAACGTATTTTCCTTTTTTTTCACAATAATCCAAAAGTTATATCAAAATAAAAATTGGTTTTAAATTCAGTACCGAAGACACGCCGACAGCTCCTGAACAAAAACAAGCGGCGCGTGTGAAGTCAAAATGTGAATTTTCAAACGACGTCCTACTTCGATACCTATCACCATTATGTTTTCTATATTGCCAGCTAATCGTAAAAATAGTTACTTGTGTAAATAGTGTATATTTGTTGTACGATAGAGATGAATGAAATTTGCACCTCGAGACGAAGTCTGCAATCGAAATAAATAGGTTTTTGCATGTTCAAAATTTAGATAACAAATTCCAGTATTGAAGTACCTAATGAAATATGTGTTGTTGAGACAACTTTCTCGGTGACATGGTAGCTCAACAGCTAAGCTAAGCCTTTCACCCTATAATGTCCAGGTTCGATCCCAACACTTGCTAACCTTTTTTTTATTTTTTTAACAAAAAAATTGATTGATATGCACATGTTACAAACTTGTTCTACGATCCAAATAAATATGTTTTTGAACCAGATCTTATTTGAGATTTTAAAGTACTACAAAGATCGCTAATTATTTTATTTTTTGGATTAAGTTTAATTTTGATATCACAATCAGAGCAATTGGTGATTGACATTGACAGACAAATTTCATTTAGACTGATTTTTTTAATTCTAGTGCCTATGTACTATGTGCCTCTGGTACTCATTTTGCACTAGTGGAAGTAAATTGTCTAATACAAAATTGGATTCAAAAATATATTTATTTCGAAGGTAGAAAAAAGTATGTGTTACATGTTCAAAATGCATATTAAAAAAAATTAAAAAAAGTTGGCAAGGTCTGGGATCAAACCCGGATATTGTAGGATTGGCATTTCAACAAAACGAATTTTATTAGGTACTGGAATCTTTGACCTAGTGTCAAACATTCAAAAACATATTTATTTTGATCGTAGACTTTGTTTCAAGCTGCAAAATTTATTCATCAACTATCGTGCAACAAATATATACTAGTTACATAAGTAACCATTTTCGCGGTTGGCTTGGAATTTAGAAAAAATAATTATAATATAGCTATGTATTGGAGTAGGACTTCGCTGGTCAAACGTAACATGTTGATGTCACGGGCGCTTGGTTTTGTTAGGGAGCTATCGGCATGTCTTCGGTACTGGATTCTTAAATCAACTTTTATTTTTGTAGAACTCTTGAACTATACCGAAATAAAAGAAAAACATATTTTTTATAAGATCTTTTCATTTAATGGAAAAAGATGATTTTGTTATTCAAAAAGTTTGCCCGATATGTAAGTCTGATCTCCATTTCCATCTCCATCTCTGATATCCAATTATAGGCCAATATCCGTTCTGAATAATTTTGCAAAAGTCTAAGTCTAAGACTTTCGCAAAATTATTCTATCATTCTATATAACCGCATTCTATCTATCTAGGTTCAGCAAACTGTATTTTAATCGATCAACATAGTTTCATGAAATCTAGAACAACCATCACCAATTTAGCTGTTTTAAGTCAGTTCCTTTGTGAAAATTTAGACGGTGGGGGGCAGGTAGACGTCGTTTATATAGATTTCACTAAGGCATTTGATAAGGTTGAGTGAATGAATGAATGAATGAGAGAAGGAGACAACCTTTCTGATGACCAGGACCACCAGTGCATAGGCCTACAAATGGACCCTTATATGCACCTCTCCTTACTCTATTTTTTGTTTGCAATTATTTGACTTACGTCCTCTAAATTTAATTTTGATATACGAGAACCCTAAGTTCTCGAAGTATCAGATGGATTGGCGTGCATTATCGTCATCAAAAATTAGTATTTCGTCTTTTAGTTTCTAATTATTTATTGAACACCCTCTATTTTTAATTTTAGCAGTTAGCAAACCTACGTGCGTAAGGTACCTATCTGATAGATAAGCGTAACACGTGCTCATGATCAGAGAGAAGTGTAGCTTCTTTTTGTTTATAATTCCTTTAACCTACCTCCTCTACATTTAGTTTTGAGACATGGCAACTCTAAGTTCTCGAAGCATCAGATGGATCGGCATGCCTCATTATCGTCATCAATAATGAGTGTTTCTTCTTTTAGTTTCTAATTATTTATGAAGCCGACACTTCTACACAGCTCCTTACTCTAGTTCCCAAGTACAGCCCTCATGGCAAAGGTGAGGATGATCTTGGGTCCTGTCCATCTTATGTCTTCAGGTTCAAGAACTCTTGAACCTATTATAGTTTGCCTCTCATACCCAAGTGCATCATAGTAACATAGAATGTGTGCCGAGGATTCCTCCTCCTCGCGACAGCGTGTACACTTCGGGTCGCTTGCCACCCCCATCCCATACAAGTGACATCTGGAGGTGTTATGGACAGATAGCAGGATCACAAGTGAACTTAGCTTCTTTCCAGTCAGAGGCAGAACGGTCCCACCTTGGCCAGGGGTCGTCAATTAAGGTATCTAGCTTGATGAAGATGTCCATAGATGCCTGTCCACCCCAGAAGATGTTGATTTCGCAACCTCACCTCTGTTTTTCTTCTAAAGGTACCTGCTGCCAACGCTAGAGCCAGCTCAGAACCCAAAAATTATTTCGCGACCCTCAGCTTCGCTTGATTACCGCAATCTCCAGCATAACTCGGCACCTACATAAGTGATACCTGATGTCACTCCAATGCCTTCTGTGCTGCCTGGCTGTCAGAGCAGGGAGTAATCCGCCTCCTAGATACCTGAATTTCGTGAATACGAGAGGCACAAGCTAAAATCGCCTATATTTCTGCTTGGAAGACCGTGGTGTATCACTGTATCCTCCAACATTACCAGTCTTCCTTTCTCACATTAAATTTGCAGTCGAAGCAATATGTAAGAGAAACTATATCGCTCCACATAACGTCCTGGATTTTTAGTGAAATGAAACTTTCTGAAAGGGTCAGTATACTTAAGACCAGTCATGTACCTGATATACCTTTTTGGCAATGAAAACGCCTTTGACAGAACTATGCGTGATAATTTCTACGCCCAGTTTTGAAAAACTCACCGTGTAAAGGCTGCGCCAGACATGCGGCATTCGCCGAGTGGCAAGTAGTATGGAAAGGTTCATTGCTGCTTGCCGATGACCAATTTTAGTGTTTGTAGAGTGCTCGTGTACTTCCCTTTGATTGTCGGTCTTTCAAGTAACATCAAGTCAGTCATGTGCACGTGCATTTGTTCATGTACACGTGCATTTTTTTCCATTTTCACATTTTTTTCATTTGCTTTGCATTGCATTTTTTCCATTTGCAGATGCATCTTGCATGTGCACGTGTATTTTTTCCATTTACATATTTATTTTTTCTTTCATTTGCATTGCATTGCATTTTTCCATTTGCACATGCATTTTTTTCATTTGCACGTGCATTTTTTCCATTTGCACATGCATTTTTTTTCATTGCAAGCGAAAATCTGTGGCTAGAGGACAACTGTGGTAAGCATACTTATCATTTAATTACAGTTTTTTTTTTAATTTTTGTTGTTAAAATGAATATATGGAGTAGTCCAATGCAACAGTTTTTTAATTTTTGGAGTATCGTGGAAATATCGAGCCATAAAGACATGGTCACTGAATTGAAAAAGAAATAGATTATATGAGAATAAAATGGGCCCCAAGTCCATTTTTTTTTAAATTGACTTAACTGCGCACAATCAAATTTCACACTTCATTCCACCACTGACCGTGAAAACGCCCAAGTCAACGATTGAAACCTGATTTGTACCGCATGAAAAATGTGTATGGAGTGAAATCAGGCCCAAGTCCTGGACTTGGGACCGTTTTATTTTTGACAGTTGCATCGCGAGTTTTAGTTAGATTATGTTATTCTTTCACGGTCACTCTGGTTTTCCTTGAAATTGATTCTGATAGCGAAATAACGTCTAAAAGAAGGCAAAAACCTGAAAGTTGTAGTGTTAATATCAGAAAAAAATGTTTTTTGTAGTTTGAAAATGAAACTGGCCCAAGTCTCTAATTTTGTTATATATTTTTTTTGTAGTATTTTGTAAACATTTAATGGCGTGTCCCGAAGCGTGTCCTTTCAGTTTCGGTATCTAGAATATCATATATTTGATGTTACAAAAGTTGGAAAATATATAATAAACAACAAAAAGAGTGTGGAAGCCAAAAATTGATTTTGTTAATTTTCCAGAATTCTTTCTGTTGGACTTACGCCCCTTTCATTCTCATATAATCAATAGAATTCATTGATGGTACCTTTTAGAGCCTGCTGTCATAAAGTGAAACAAAACACCTATACCAATACTGAATATTCGTTATACCCACAGAGCCAATACCCACACTTCTAGCTTCTGTGATGCCGAACCGCGAATATCTGATATAGATACTTGCCACTTGGCACTTACCACCTGCCGGGCAACTCAACCAGTTGCCACACGGCAAGCAGTCACTGAGTATTCGCCAAGTGCCGCATCTCTGACGCAACCTTAATATATATGTACAAACTGATCTTGATGATACATCAATATCTCTCTTGCAAAAAATATTGGGAAAAATCAAGCATTAGGCATTTTCTTCGCCTGAGAAGGGTTCTCGAGCCCTGATATCGGGCGTCGCAGGCACACAGCAGGTGGAGAGCCCTTCGGCAAGGCTTCATTAAAATTCCATCCAGAGAAGCCAACAGTTGTAGTGCTAGTGGTGGGATGAATCGCGAATCGAAGAGGCTTATCCAGCATAATCATTTGATTTATGATCTCATCGGTGCTGAGCCGCCGGATGCGAGGATCGATTTAATGTGTTTTGCAGTTAGGCCTAAACTGCTATCTGCATGTTCGTAGTCCAGGAATATTAGACGAGCCAACAACCAGTTTTGTCTGGCTGTAGAAGAAGCATAGCTTATGCCCTAGTAGCCATTGGTGCGTTTGCAAGATCACGTTGTTATTATTTATTAACCCATTCCTGAGAAAGGCAAAAAAGCCGATCCCATGGTCTATAGACCTGTGACTCTTCTCAGCACCATGTCTAAGGTTATAGACAGCACACAGCGCATGAGATACCTGAACAACAATAACAACATAAATGATCGCTTCCGTAAGCATAGGCCTACGGGTAACCTCCTGGCCTACGTCACACACTTGTTGAACAGAGCAATTGAAAGTCATGGCGGATTTCTTGTTCTGTGCACTTGCAATATCGGAAGCCTTCGATGAAGCGTGGCATGAGCGACTTTTGGTCAAGCTTGCTGCTTACCAGCTACCACCTGGCCTACTCCAGTGATTGAATATCTTTTTGAACGACCGATCTCTATTTGTTGTAGTCAAAGGCTGGTCATCAGATGTATTTTTAATAAATCTGTCCTGACCACTACACTGTTTCTGATGTACACAACGAACTGCTGGAAATAATATTCAATCCAACCTACAGCTTCGGAAATCACAGTATATTAATATCGTGCATGGAACCAGGCAAGCCACTATCATCCCAGGAGACGGTACGTCCGTCGACGACAGCTACATGCCTCACATATCAACGTAGATATCAAAACAATTGTCGAGTGGGGATTAGTAAATAAAGTACAATTTAACGTACAGACAACTCAGGCAACAACACTGACAAAGAAGTTTCATGTTAGCTTACCAACTATGGAAATGGACGGTCACCCAATAGTTGAGATACCTTCCGTCAAGCTTTTAGGGATTAACATCAACAATAAAATATCCTGGCGCGACCTTGTCGTCAGTATTGCTGAAACGGTATCCCAGAAGCTTGGAGTTTTGTTCCGCTATAAGAAGCTGTAAACACCAGAGCAACTATTGCTGCTCTACAAGGCCCAGATTCGACCATCGTTGGAGAATTGCTCCCATGTCTGGAGATGCGCTCCGAAGAACCCTCTAAAGCTTCTGAACACTACTCAGAGAGAGCAATTATTAGACTAATCGATACACATAACCTCACCAAGGACATCCACAGCCTGGAATATCGAAGAAGGGTAGCTGACCTGTCCCTGTTTCACAGATTCTGTCACGGAAGATGTTCGAGTGAGCTCTCCCAGATAATAACATCAAAGGCCGTCTGAACGAGGAACACTAGAGAAACTCTGCGAGCTCATCCGTACTAGGTCCAGTCTCCTCCAGCATTCCTTTTGTAGAACTTTGACGTTGTAGGATGAGCTGCTGGGGAATTAATTTCCCAACGGCTTCAACCTGCAGCGTTTCAAATCTAACGTGCATCGACACTTATCCTCTCTGCAGCGCTTCCAAAAATAATGTTATAGCGTAAAATTCTCATGCTACCACAATAAAGAGCATATTTTCTTACGTCAAAAACACTATAGCGCATGCCGCAAAATTTTTAAATGTCGGAATAAAAATTCATAAGACGTAGCAAATTTCTTAGAACTGTAAAATGGCAGTAACTGTCACAAAAATGGTTCAAATAATTTCAAACTTTGCTGTCATAAAGAGATAAAGTTATCTATCTTTTGGTAAACTTTTGGTTCAAATCAATGATTTAATGATAGAGGGTGGTGGGGTTTACTCGGAAAAATAATAACATAACATAGCATTTTCAGAAGGTGGTTTTACCTTGGAAATGACACCGCGCTCGTTGATTTCCATAAAATTTGCGAAAACGGGCCGATTCTAATAACTTACCCTCATTTGTCGAGGAAATTAATCAACCCTCCTTTGTCAGGAAGTTAAAAAAACTAAAAAAGATCCTTTACTGATAAAGTCAACAAAAAACCAAAAATAAATATAGTTTAAAGAAGCTAAAAAACACGCTTTTACTAAAAAGTTAAAAATAATTTCTAAAATAAAGCTTAAAACAATAATGAACGAAAAATACGATTGTGAAAAAAGCGTGGGTACTTTGAACCATATTATTCATAAATCGAACTCCCAACGCTCCTGATATCCATCAATCTCGGTATCTAATGCGCTTTAATAATTTACAAATTGTCAAACAATACCTTCCCCAATAATAATTTTATTTTCACCTTCCAAGCTCTTTATATTGGTCATATAAACACTATTTCTACTTGCACTGGTCTATAAGGGCTCGACAATTCAACCAGCAGATGTGCATTTGTACGTATTGATGAGAGGGGTGTGATGCATTATTTGCACTTCATGATGCGGTGGCGAATTTAATTTAGAAGGATTTTCGTCTCATCCGATTATTCATTGCCCATGCCTATTACATAAATCATCATAGGTACAGTAAGGTTGATGCATTATTGCAACACAACCTTCTGTCGCACAAATCAGTGAAATGTACTTGAACTTGCGCTCCAAGGCACGGTTAGCGCTGCGGTTTAAATTAAACCGCAGAAAATTAGAGGTTTTTTAAACCTTAATCAAGACTAACAGCTTTAATTGAATTATTATGCTCCAGATGTTGCATTTAAACGCAACTCTTTATTTGCTTTCGATTCGATTCGATTTTGTCTCCTTTCCAGAAATATAGATTGGTAACATACCGATAAATTACCGCGGTAATTTACTGTAAATTACAACCAAAATTAAATAATTCACCATGATTTAATGTAACTTACGAGGCTCTCTTAAAATGAAACATATTTTTCAAAAGTATCTTGTCGTTACAAAATAACCAAAAGTTTAAGAAAACTCGTTACAAAAGAGCCCAAAAATTGGGAAATGATTATGAAAAACCTTATTTTAGTCTAAGATAATTTGGACATTAATTCACAAAACCCTAGAAAGGCGCCTTATCCAGGTGATATAGTCAACGAATTCCTCCAACACTTAGGACCACTGGCGAAATCCTGGTTGTTCCAACTGTATAATTACTTCTGGTGTCTGAAATCAATACCAAAACTGTGGCTGAAAGCCAGGATGGTCGCTGTCCCCAAAACCGGAGAAACCTCACGAAAGGGCTAAGAGCTACCGACCAATACCTTCCTCTGTCCTCCCTGCAGAGTCTATGAACGGCTCATCCTCAATAAAATAAAACCATACATAGAAATAAACCAGCTAATTCTTCGATAAGCTTGATTCAGATTCGATAAAACCTGCACTGGTCAGCTGCTAGATCTTACATAACCAGTGGCATGCCGAAAGGGCCCGCAGGGCCCGCGGTGCGGGGGGGCCCCGGGCATCCGGGCTCAACCTCGACCTCGACTACCTCGAGCAAGCTTTGTACATAGTAATAACCATATTACATATTTTATAGCGATGGAATCATAATTTTCCAAATCAAATTAAATATATTTTGCCATATTTTGCCTTCTCAGAACTTATTTTATTGCAAAATTTGAAAGCACGACAACCTAGTCGAAGGTAGAATTCAAAACGGCATGAATAAGTGCAACGTTACACTGACGCGCCAACGAATTCGAATAGGTTATAAAAAAATGCTCTAACAGACACAATGTGTGTGTGTGTGTTTTCCCAAGACCTCGTTGTCATTACACAAACACGATGTTATTTTTCACAGAAATCCGCAGTATTTAAATCTTGTGGAGTTGTTTAAAATAGTCTTTTAACCTTTGCACTGTTAAAATCCAAAATCTACTCAAAACTGTAACAATAAACCCAAAACGATCAATCAAAACACGGTTGGTAGTTTTATTATTAACTATTCATGCCATGCTTTTTAGCGTTCTTTACCTGCTATCTCGAAGAGGGTGTAGAAACAAAGGGTATGCGGGTTTATCAGCAGTCAGTATGCTATAAATACCTTCATCAAGCTGCCGCTGAATCACTACTTTGCATTGTTAACTTCTTCTAACCTATTCGAATTCGTTGGTGCCGACAAGGTATTTCTGGGAATCCCCAGCAGAACGATCATTTTCAAAACTAAAACTAATAAAAAGTTTTATAAGATCGATAATGGGTAATGGGTAAATCGCGCCTAAGTTCTTTGGCATTAATTTTTATAGAAAATAAACGGGCAGAAGGCATAGACTTAGACCAAATAGTTGATACAGTTGTTGATTAACATACAAAAAAATAGTTTTTTTCTTTACACGAAATGCAAGTGCAAGTATAATAATAAAATTTTCAGAATTAAGGTGCTTTACTTGTTTATTCTTGTTACATTCTTATGTGTTATAGAAATATAAAGTTGAGGTCACACCATTTTTTTTCTATCCACAAACCATTTGAAATATTATTTTTTTATATAGAGGGGGGGCCCGTGACAATAAAAAAATTGCGGGTGGGCCCCAAAGACCTTGGCACGCTACTGTACATAACACATAGAGAATGGTTTCGAAAGGAAAGAAAAAACTACGCTGGGGTTTGTGGAGCATTCGGCAGCACACGAGGTTATAACTCAAAGCCTGTTTAATGCGGCCGCCATTTTTTCCTTTGCCAATCTCTGCCGCCTTGCCCACAAGCAATTTATTTTTATGAATGGATGGCAGTATCTACCTGTATTATTTATCGTCGGTGGAAGTAATACCACAGCATACCAAGCAATCAGCAGAATATCTCAGGTTGGCAGCAACCATACGCGCATCCCGCCATTTTGGATTAGAATCTGTCAAAAGGGGCATATACGTCTGTGGACATCGTTAACGCAAGATCGACGCTCGTATTTGCTGAGATAAAATGCATAGGCGTACGCTGTTAGACCTTTTTATAACAGTGTTGATAGTATATGATCTTTTAAATGGATTTACTATATGCTGGAACTGTGTGTGCTGCTTAGAGATTCACGACTTGACTTGATTTTCAAGCTACTTGACTTGACTTGACTTGATATCAAGTCAAGATCAAGTCAAGTATTTGTTTTCGAAATTCAACGCAAGTCAATTAGTTATACATCAAGCAACTCGAAAATCAAGTTTTTCAAGCTAACTACTTGATTTTTCTTGAAAAAATAATTCTTCTTTGGTATTAATCTGATTAACTTCCAAAAGGCAATAACAATAAAAATCTACGTATATACAGATGCAATCTTTTATTTAAAAAAAAACACCCAAAAACGAAAACTGCAATAAACTTAGTTAAATAATGAATGTAATAATATGAAATAAAAATACGAGATATTCTGAATTCTGACAATAATACATAGAAAAACAACAAGCTCAAATGGGGGTGGGTTGGCTCAGTGGTTATAGTCGAGGGCTCGTGACCGGAAGGTCCCGGGTTCGATTCTCGTTAGAGGCGGAAATTTATTTCTGATGTTTTCAATCAAAAATAAATATCCATAAAAAAAGCTCAGCGAAGAATCCCCGCCTGAGCCTTCACTGTTGGCTTCTAATTAACAGTGCTGTTCCTATTAGAGTGGCGCCGGGAAACAGTAACAAAGCCTACACAGAACACGAGGCTAATGACCAGAGCAATCGATACCGTTGTCACAGAAGTAAAAACAATTTAATATCCTCATTTCCCATCCATGTTGTGAGGCACATAAGACTTCTAACGGAGTTATCACCTAATCGATTTCTTGTTTTGGTAAGGGTTGGGGCAGCTCTAGAAAACTGCCTTTCAATTGGAGCTGAAGAAGCTGGCGTTGTCAAAAAGTGTTTGGCCATTGCGGCAAGGTTTGGAAAAATACATTCGGTGGAAAATACATTCGTGTCTTTTCCACCATTCTAAAATATCTTCAGTACTGTCCCTTACCGCTTTAATACTATTTATAATCTGTTCATCGGATTCATATCGATCAGGTTTATTATGAAGTTCCATAGCCCACGAATCTAGTCTATCGAGCAGAATATTAATACAAAAATGATGGAAATACTCTTAAAAACATAAGGTACTGGCAAACTCGTAAAATTAACGACCATTCTGTGTCGGTTGGCTTTAAAGTTCTAAAGTCATCGGGTGCCTACTTGCTGTCGTAGCCTCGATGATTCCCCTATTTTAACGCTTCGATTCGCATTTTACAGATCGATATCAAGTAATATCAAGTAGTTTGATTTTACTTGACACCAAGTCAAGTACTTCAGATCGAAAATCAAGTCAAGTCAAATATCAAATTTTCAAAAGCTTGAGCATTCAAGTCAAGTAGGTATTTAAGAAAAAATTCAAGCTACTTGGCTTGATGAATCCCTAGTGCTGCCAAATATTGCAGCAATAAGTATTGTTATTGCAGAAAAAGTTTTTTTAGATATCGGAATGGTTCCGTAAGGTGAGTATATATAACATATAACCTACAAATTAAATATGCGATCAAAAATGTACGGACACCATTTTTACGGATCGATTGAGACGACTTGACTGATTTGATAGAAAGATAACAGCTGATCAGCCAGCACACTTTTGAGCTAAATTTTATACAAGCCTATCTTTTTTTAGTAATAAATGAACAAAAAATGGGAGCTCACTAAAAGGTGTAATCATTCACTTGAATATTAGCCATTGTCAGTAGTATTTTAGGTTAAAATTAACTTAGAAGTGATCCTGACTAATCATCAGCGTTTGATGCTACCATCTATCAAATCGACTCAATCAAGACATCTATTATCCTTTGGGTAAAGATTTTTTCCCATTTTTTATTTATAAAGCACTTAAGGCCATTTTTGGTCAATTTTATTTCTTTGGGTAGTCAAGCCTAATGAAAGCAGACCTGTTTCTGGGTTCCGGTGTTCCCATTAATACTCATTGTTTGCGTTTGATAAATATGCCACAAATAAATAGTTATCATTTGTTTTATTTTAAAAACTCAAGTTCCACTACAGCCACTTTAAAAATATTCTAAGGCCCGACTTTATCAACATGCATATTTAGCAAAGACTTTGACAAAGCTATTCTATTGGATGTCATTTAGCAAAAGCTTTCTATTGGGTATTGAGGGATATGTTAATAACTATCATCCAATAGTATTTTATCAATATTGAAAACAAAACATCAAAGCTGGATGACACTTTTGTCAAAAATATTTTAGAATTCATGGATCAAAGTCATATCAGGATATCAGAACAAAGCGATTGATTTGCAAATTAATGCCACATTTTCATGTTAACATTATAATTATTGTATATAGCAGGTGACAGAAAGGTTCTGTCAGAGGTATAGAGCAACCCTCATATAATTATTGTATAATTACTATAATTACTAATTGCAAACTGCGATAATTTGTGACAGAATCATAAAAGTATCTAGTATCAATCACAGCAACTACCTTATTTAATAATTACAAATCCCACCTCCGTCAGTCAGATGGATTATCGAAAAAATACATACTTTTATGAATAATCAATCTTTCATTTACTGGATCCATGTTTGTTATGCACCTTCTTATAAAAATATTCACAGGGGATCTAAAGGTGCAGCATATATAAAATATGGTTATACGCAGCTAAATAGTGAGCTTTGCCGTTCTGGATCTGCAACCAGTATGCACATGCACGGTTGGAAAATAGCTTGTCGTTTGTTTAACTTTTGAAATGTAGCAAAATGCTATGTTTACCCCTTTTTACTATAAAACAAAGATGTTGTCACGACGGCCTCTTTTTCTTCACCCAGGGAATCAAACTCGACGTAACTTCCACCGTTTTACTTCACAACTCGATACAATATCTCTTAACCTTATCTTAAGTACCACTCAACTCAACTGTACTACCCCGCTACCCGTGGCCTTATATATACTTAATCGAACCATCTAGAAGATTTGAGACACTCAGATGATATTCGAGAATGCCGATCTGACAGTCCAGAAAATTCCAGATGATTCGATGACGTTTACACATCAAAAAAATCTAACCTAACATTGAAAGAAACATCAACAAAGCTGCTAAATACAGGATGTTGCAATATATTGCATGTATTTATAATCATTATCGATAGTAAGTTGTTTTATCCAAATAATGCAGTGAGTTAATTTCTTGTCATCATACCATTTGATACAGCATAAAACCAATGATCAAATGTACCGCTTCTCTGGAATCTGATTGGTTGAGATTAGCAATTGCCAAACTTTTGATTAAGCAAGAAAGTGCAATTTTTCACCCATTTAGGGTGGAAAATCAGACTGGAAAAGATACTAGATGGTTTACAATGCTCGATTGTTTCTAAAATATGTCATTTTTAAGCTTTTTGAGGTCAACTTCAAGAGAAATCAGTAATTTTCAGAGTGCTTTGACAGATGCATGTTCTTGAAAGGGCTGCTCTGATTGGTCTGTCTTTGTTAAAATGCACATGTTGATAAAATCGGGACTTAAGTAGGTATAAGAATTAGTGGAAGTTCATTCAAATTGAAAAAGCATTTTGAGCAATTTAACTTTTTAATATGCAAATTTTCGAAAATCCATGTTGTCGATACTGTACTTAAGAGGATCGATACTTTGTCTTCAAGTATCGATAGGTACTTATTGGCCAAAAAATATCAAATCAGTATCGATACGTTTTGTTGTTTTCGCATCGCTATCCAGACTTCTAATCCATAATGGTATGCCGTAAAGGCCAACTTCTGTAGGCATCATTTTATATAGAAAGTCATCAGAGATGTTCCGCTAGTTGTCTGGCATGTTGCAGTAATGCGATTCGCAAAACTCATTCTTTTTGACGTTCACTTCAAATTCACGGCTGGTGTTGCAAAGCCCGTGTCAATGCTCTCCCACAGTATATCTGTCTCCACCCTGTATTAATAATGTTATTCGTCTGGTCTGATTTGTCAGTAAATCATTCCATCACAATCTAAGCGGCGGAGATTATAGGATTTATAGAAACGGGAGAGCAAAGCGGGTACCCCCCGCGCCCCTCTGGAGGGGCATAATTCGATGCTAGAGGGTGAGACCACGCCCCCAGCCAGCGGTCGCCATGACGACGCGGCGTCGGTAAATGGCCGACAGAGAGGGCTCTGCACCCCAAAAACAGGCATGCAGTTCACCCCGAACCACCCACCTTCCTGGAAGGTACACAGCTTTCGTCCGCAGGGGCTTAAGGGTGCGTTGCGCGGGTGCCGATCCTACTTTTTTGGTAACGAATTCCGAACAAACAAGATTTTGGTAGAAGGCACCGAAAAATCTCCAAGGCAAGTGACTGGACTGCATCGTACCAGCGGCGTGCCGAAAGGGCCTGCGGTGCGGGGGGGCCCCAGGCATCCGGGAGACCACGCTCAACCTCGACTTAGACTACCTCGAACAAGCTTTGTACATAGTAATAACTATAATACATATACTTAATTTTGTAGCGATGGATCATAACTTTCCAAAATTAAATTAAATATATTTCGCCATATTTTGTCTTTTCAGGACTTGTTTTAGGGCAGGATTTGACAACACGACAACGTAGTCGAACGTAGAATTCAAAACGGCATGAATAAGTGCAGCGTTATTTTTCACAGAGATCGGCACGGAATTGTTTAAAATAGTGTTATAACTTTTACACTGTTAAAACTCTAAATTTACTGAAAACTATAACAATAAACCCGACACGATCTACCAAAACAATGTTGCTATTTATATTATTCCAGTACTCATGCCATTATTTTTAGAGCTCTTTACCTGCTGTCTCGAAGAAGGTGTAGGAATAAAGGGTATACGGGTTTATCAGTATGCTATCCATCATCAAGCTGCCGCTGAATCACTAATCTGGATTGTTTACTTCTTCTAACCTATTCGAATTCGTTAGTGCCGACAAGTTATTTCTGGGAATCCCAGACATTCGATGCCGATACATTGGCGCTCACGTTCGGCTCAAGCAGAGCATCATTTTCAAAACTAAAACTAATAAAAAGTCTTGCAAGATCGACAATGGGTGAATCGCGAATCTTTGGCATTAATTTTTATAGAAAATCAATGGGCAGAAGTCATAGACTTAGACAAAATAGTTGATACATTTGTTGCTATACATACATTTTAGAGTTAAGGTGTTTTATTTGTTTATTTTTGTTACATTATTGTGTGTTGTGTGTTAGTTATGTCTATTAAATATAGTTATATCTCAAATTCTGTAGTTTTCTAAACCTAAAACCCATAGTGGCCACATAATATAGATGGAGTTTGTTACATTAATGTGATTAATCGATCTGTTGTACCTAAGGTCTATGAATTCTTATTCTTCAAAAACTCGAAAGAAAAAAAGAAAAATATAAAGTTCATGTCACACCAAATTTTTCAATTCATAAACCGATTTGAAATATTTTTCTTTTATATAGAGGGGGGCCCCGTAAAAAAAATTGCGGGGGGCCCCGAGGACCTTGGCACGCTACTGCATCGTACGAGAGGGGAGACGTAGAAAGTGATCTATTTTTTCTGATACTTTGTACTGTCATGTCGGTCGTGTCAACAACGAACAGCTTACTAAAAGTGTGTTCAATTAGTCCTTTTTTGGTGGCACCGGGCTCTACCCTGGTCCCATGGGCGCCAGCAGAGGGGGGCGTGCCCCCCTCTGGAGCAGCGAAGATAAAAAACTTTTATAAGCAAAAACCAAATTCGTCCCCCCTGCCCTGATTTGAGCACCTGATTTAAGTAAGTCGCCCCCCATGCACAATTTTTTGGCGGCGCTATTGCCAGGTCCACCTGATGAGATACTAAAGATCGAAATAGCGCTGACGTGGACCAGGTACATCGTGCCGGATTATCAAAAACTTATATTGGAATCAGTCAGCTCATATAAAAATCAGAAATATGTCAACATCGGATATACAAATTCTCAAAGGCGTCAGACAGCGATGCATATTGTCGCGATGGCTATTCAACTTATACTCTGAGTCCATATTCCAAGAATCTTTGGAAGATGTGGAAATGGGAATAAAAGTGAATGGCAAATACATTAACAACATCCGGTATGCTGACGATACGGTAGTCCTAGCTAGCGATGAGAAGGAATTACAGTACATAGTGAACAGAGTCAAGAATGTTAGTCAATCTTATGGTCTCAAAATAAACATAAAGAAAACAAAATTCATGGTCATCACTAGATTAAATATTAATAATGTAAGAATAGAAATAGACATTCAGGACGTAGAAAGAGTAAACCGGTTCAAATATTTGGGATGCTGGCTAAATGATAAATGGGATCCTGATGAAGAGATTAGAAGCAGAATCGAAATAGCCAGAAATACTTTTTTCAAAATGAAAACGATACTCTGCAATCGAGATTTGAGTTTGACTACTCGATGGCGAGCAACAAAATGCTATGTACTGTCGATATAATTATACGGAGTTGAGGGATGGACATTCAAAGCTCGGACTATGTCACGTTTGGACTCTTTTGAGATGTGGCTATACAGACGCATATTGAGGACATCATGGACTGAGCGGGTAACAAACACTAGGGTACTAGAGAAAATGAATAAAGAACAGGAACTTTTAACCACAATAAAACGAAGAAAAGCAGCATATTTTGGCCATATTTTTAGAAATAGTAGGTATGATTTGTTACAACTGATCGTTGAGGGAAAGATCGAAGGACGACGAGGGATTGGGCGAAAAAAGTTCTCCTGTACTTCTCCTGCATTCTCGAAGTACTTGTTTCTGTTGGTTCACTACTTTCAACGAACAGCTACTGGGCTAGCTAGCGGCTAAAGGAAAATAACCCAGAATGAGTCTTGACATATGATTTGATGGAATACAGAGCTGCACTCTGTGCTAGTGCCGCTAATGACCTGTAATTGACGCTTGGTGATTGTTTCTAACAACATACAAACCAACAAATTTTTTCGGCCCACGATTTTTGCTGTGAATTTCTAGACATTGAAGCAATTTCTTTTTGACAGAAATGATCATAATTTTTTGGCAATGAGATACTTAGTAAAAATATTGCTAAGAGAATCCTAAATTGCAGTACCGTCAACCCAGATCACTAGTTAGCTGATATATCTATCAATTAGAGGGTCGGAGATCTCAGAAAATATATCTCTGGCATCTTGTTTATTTTAGTAGCTTCCCACCCCTCACCAAATCTCAAAAACCTAGAATATCACAGATATTCTAAGTATATAGAGTCTACTATTGGAGAGTAACCTCAAACGCTAGAGAAACGAACGAGCTCCCACTCACCAGATCAAACATTAAACTTACTTAAATTTACTTGTTAAACACTTCTTTTATTTCCTAGTCAATTCACAAGTGTGGTACTGTGACCGGATAAACTTCTGACAAAGTGTGAGAATTTTACATTATTACGTTGTTTTCAATCATAGTAGAAATAAACGAAAGTCGTGTTCATAATAACAAGTAACCCGAACTACAAAGCAACACTAACAAAAAAAGGACGTCAGAGCTGAATGCAGCATTGACAGCTGTGTCCCTTCCCGAGGTCTCTTCCACTCTGAACCTTTGTTTACTGAATATCTTTATTGTAGGTAATCGTATATCTTGTCAAAAAAATACAACAGCAAACAACATTATTGGCAATAAAGCACGCATGTTTCTCAATATTAAAAATATTTGATGTTCGAATCTATATTACAGGGTTACCACTCCCACCATTTTTCAAACTATACGGAAACTTGTTAGCACATTCACCATCTTTCTAAAATGGTCATGAATAAAATCAAATTAATATGTTAAACTTGTACACTACCCGTACTGCAAAAAACATATTTGATAATTAAAGCGCTGACACTACTTTATAATATTTTAATCAATAATCTTATAGAAGGTTTGATAAAACTTCCATGGAGACCCTCCTACACTTAACCTCTCTACATATTGAGGCAGAGAGAGGTGCCAGAATGGTCGCCTACAGACCGCTATCAACTGGCTATCAATAGGACAAGAATGAAGTCAAGTTGCTTGACTCAGTACTTCCCACACATTACGGTGATCTTATTTTTAGCATGAAGCTATAATCTGAAATCCTCTTGCAACCAAATCATTGCCCCCAAATTGTGTTATGCTGATAGGTCTTTCCTTCACATGTCAATGGGCAGCCTATTATCAATACAACAAATTTTTCACACCCCCCCCCTCAATCACCCCAAATTTCACCTACATTCAAAATAAGTAGGAAAATAATCCTAAAACGCCTAGAAACGGAGTTTGATCTATTTTTGAATTTTTAGTTTTTTGGTTATTGTAGCTCCACCACTGACACGATTTCTAAAAACCATACGTGTTTTCCATCCTCGCCAAGGTGTCGAAATTTCATATCAATTCGGTCATTTCCAAGTTACACGATACAGAACAATCTAAAGCGATACTCGTATGTATCTACATAACAAAATTCTCTCTTGGTTTCTGTAATAGGGAAGGAAACGTTAGGAAGGACCTACAAAAGTGTATCATGCCTCTCCGTCTTTCTCTCACAAGCAATGGACAGTCTATTATGAATACTACAAATTTCTCAGTTCTTCAACCTCCCACCCCCCCCAACTACCCCAATTTCACCTCCACCCATAACAAAGAAGAAAATGATCAGGATCCTCTAAAATACTGCAAAACGAAGTTTGAACTACGAGGGTTGCTCTATACCTCCGTCAATCCACCAGTACGCAGACAGCTGTTTCACGCTTATTAGCGATCATCAGTGCGCCATAGGTCGATTGACGAAAGTAGAGAGCATCAATTTTTCCATGTTTAATAAACATGTGAAAGATGTACGAGTAAGACAGAAGGAATTCTGCCGGTGCGCCATCTAGTACCCGAAGGTGATGGCAACCAAAGAGAGAAACGCCACTAGAAGCAGTTTACCTCTCCTTGGTGGAACGACAAGGCTCGCTCGCTTTTTGCCACTAGAGGCGCGGATTTTGACGCACGCAGCGTGAAGCCGATATACGAGGGTTGCTCTATACCTCCGTCAATCCACCAGTACGCAGACAGCTGTTTCACGCTTATTAGCGATCATCAGTGCGCCATAGGTCGATTGACGAAAGTAGAGAGCATCAATTTTTCCATGTTTAATAAACATGTGAAAGATGTACGAGTAAGACAGAAGGAATTCTGCCGGTGCGCCATCTAGTACCCGAAGGTGATGGCAACCAAAGAGAGAAACGCCACTAGAAGCAGTTTACCTCTCCTTGGTGGAACGACAAGGCTCGCTCGCTTTTTGCCACTAGAGGCGCGGATTTTGACGCACGCAGCGTGAAGCCGATATACGAGGGTTGCTCTATACCTCCGTCAATCCACCAGTACGCAGACAGCTGTTTCACGCTTATTAGCGATCATCAGTGCGCCATAGGTCGATTGACGAAAGTAGAGAGCATCAATTTTTCCATGTTTAATAAACATGTGAAAGATGTACGAGTAAGACAGAAGGAATTCTGCCGGTGCGCCATCTAGTACCCGAAGGTGATGGCAACCAAAGAGAGAAACGCCACTAGAAGCAGTTTACCTCTCCTTGGTGGAACGACAAGGCTCGCTCGCTTTTTGCCACTAGAGGCGCGGATTTTGACGCACGCAGCGTGAAGCCGATATACGAGGGTTGCTCTATACCTCCGTCAATCCACCAGTACGCAGACAGCTGTTTCACGCTTATTAGCGATCATCAGTGCGCCATAGGTCGATTGACGAAAGTAGAGAGCATCAATTTTTCCATGTTTAATAAACATGTGAAAGATGTACGAGTAAGACAGAAGGAATTCTGCCGGTGCGCGATCTAGTACCCGAAGGTGATGGCAACCAAAGAGAGAAACGCCACTAGAAGCAGTTTACCTCTCCTTGGTGGAACGACAAGGCTCGCTCGCTTTTTGCCACTAGAGGCGCGGATTTTGACGCACGCAGCGTGAAGCCGATATACGAGGGTTGCTCTATACCTCCGTCAATCCACCAGTACGCAGACAGCTGTTTCACGCTTATTAGCGATCATCAGTGCGCCATAGGTCGATTGACGAAAGTAGAGAGCATCAATTTTTCCATGTTTAATAAACATGTGAAAGATGTACGAGTAAGACAGAAGGAATTCTGCCGGTGCGCCATCTAGTACCCGAAGGTGATGGCAACCAAAGAGAGAAACGCCACTAGAAGCAGTTTACCTCTCCTTGGTGGAACGACAAGGCTCGCGCCTCTAGTGGCAAAAAGCGAGCGAGCCTTGTCGTTCCACCAAGGAGAGGTAAACTGCTTCTAGTGGCGTTTCTCTCTTTGGTTGCCATCACCTTCGGGTACTAGATGGCGCACCGGCAGAATTCCTTCTGTCTTACTCGAAGTTTGAACTGTTTTTATATTTTTAGTTTTTTATTAGTTCTGCGCCGCCACTGGCACGATTTATAAAAATCGTACCCATTTTCATCCTCGCCACGGTAGTCATACTGGGTCAGAATTTCATTAAAATCAATTGAACAGCTTCCACGTGACACAATACAGAACGAGCAATAAATATTTACATCAGAAAAAAAAAGTCCTTTGGTTTCTGTAATAGGCAAGGCAATGTTCGGATGGACCTTAAAAAATTATTTATGTCGCTAGGTCTTCCTTTACAGGTCAGTAGACAGTCTATTATGAATACAACAAATTTTTCAATTTTGCAACCCCCCCACCTCCCAACCACCCCAAATTTCACCCCCACCAAAAAAAAAGTAGAAAATGGTCAGGAACACCTAAAACGCCTAAAAACCAAGGTTGGAGAAGATTTGAATTTTTTCGTTTTTTGCTAATTACTCCGCCGCCCATGCATCGATTTTCAAAATTATAGAAGCATTACCTACTACTACACACTATACGCTGCCCACATTTTATCACAATTCATGCAGCGGTTGCTGAGATTACGAGGCTAGAAAAACACCAACAGACCGACAGACAGATAGACAGACCGACGCAAATGAGTGACGTGGATTTTCGTTATGTAGGTATCATAAAATGCCCAAAAAGCGTGTTATCTCAAAATCTAAAATTTTTGCGAATTCAATACTCCCCTCACCTATCGGTGTGGGAAGTAAGAGGAACTAGGACTAGACACAACAGGTATTATGAGTGAAAATACAAACCACCATATATTTCGAAATGGTCTTGGACCCTATGGTTCCCCGAGCGCACACGGAAAGATCGTACAGCGTCATTTTCCCATGCAGAGAGGAATGGAAGAGGAGTGAGTTTTATATCACTCTCCGATCTTGCGCTATTCACGGGTGGCTCCAAGTTAGAATATAGGAATATAGGACAGGAGCGTGAGTAGTTGGTACTAATTCAAGAGTTGAAATCTCAGTAAACCTTGAGAGGTATACCACAATCTTCCAAGCAGAAATGATTGCCATAGAGTTGGGATTCAGGGAGCTGAACAAAAGACCTCTAACAAACAAATCTATAAAAATCTTTCCAGATAGCTAGGCTGCCCTGAAAGCACTGAGCTCCAAACTGGTTGACTCAAAACTGGTATGGAACTGCATACATCTCCTCAACTAACTTGGAACAAGCAACGAAGTAACCTTGGTTTGGGTTTCAGGTCATAGCGGAGTGGAAGGCAATGTATTGGCCGATACAATCGCAAGAGCAGGAACCGAATCTGTGGTCATACGACCAGAACCATTTGCGGATACTGCTAGAAGCACTGTCAAGGAAACCATCTCCATTGACCAGAGAGAAAATTACTCCTGCACTGGCGAGATACATCAGTGGACCATTGGATTTATAAAGCTTATCCAGACCTTTCCACGAAATCAAAATCGATGTAGCATGTGTCAATGTGATACTAATTCCTCCTCCCACTGTTGTGCTACTGGAACAAAGACAAAGAAGTCTTGTACAAGAAGTTATATTACAGAAGGAGCATACAGAATATGTTGTTAAAAAGATACGTTACGTTATAAGCAAATTTAAGTTCCTTTCCATTATACTTACCTATGAACAGATGATCATTGTATACAAAGCACTTGTTGATAGTCATATACGATATTGTATTGTAGTGTGGGGCGCAGCATGTAAAAATAGTATAAAAGCAATAGAAATTATACAAAAACGTATAATAAAAAATTTTATATAAAGTGAAATGTACATATCCTAGTGACTTGTTATTTTCTAAAACAAAAATTCTAGATATCCGCCAAACATTTTTCATGTCATTAGGTATTTACCAATATAAAAATAAATCAAACTTGACAAAGCACGAACATAAATATGACATAAGAGATGCATCTTCCAAAAGCAAGGAACAATGCTTTATTACGATGTCATACATTTCTTGCTCCAAGACTATACAATGAGATACCAGAAAGCATAAAATGTCTAGTGCCTTTAAATTCATTCAAGTGTGGTTTAAAACAATGGATAGTGAATAATAATCGTATTAAAATTCACCAAATTGCTGACATGTGTAATACCTATTATTACTAATATCTATAGAATGCATAATATTTAAATATAAATATTCCTGAATTAACCCTTATTTGTTGCTTCTATTTTATAATAATTGCTTTGTACCCAAGCACAAGTTTTTAACTTTTTTGGGGCACTTTTGTTGTTTATTATATTTTATTTATATTTACAATAAACGCTATACTACTAGTCGTTGGCTACAAATATCTGCGGCGTCCACCTTTCAATTGCTTATGCGGGAGCGAAAATTATAAACCTGCTTGTAAATAGGTGGCAACGTTGCGCAAGGGGAATATCGGAGAGGTTACCAGGGGTTTGACGACGTGTTTCAAGTGGAACAATTGCTTTTCATACGGGAATGAAAGGAGAATTAAGTAATTTTGTTAACAAAGAGAAGTCCTTTTCTCCCCGCTACAACGCTGGAACCTTTATTATGATACTTGCGTTTTTTTCCATTTATTTATACTGGAGCCAAGGTATGGAGCCATTAGGTTTTTTGTTGATATGTAGACCATTATGCAGTCATTGCGTTGCTATTATTTAGGATTACAAGTGAGGAATGAAAAGAGCGAAGTAACGATTTCGTGGTAATTTATTGTGTCTCCAAAAGTGATATCACCAAACTAATTCATTTACTTTTCCAAGGTATAAATAACTGCACAATGCAAACATATTACAGAATGACAATCTGTTTGACAAACTGATTTTTTATAGTAAATAGTGTTTGTTGTTTGTTATTAAGCATAAGTATGTGACCTGTGACCTTTTTATATGTACTTCAATCTCTGTCACCAAAAAACCATAAGTAAACTAGTTCGACAATGCTTAAGAGAGATGCGCCTATAAAAAGTCCAGCAGTCCCTCCAATGGATACTGAAACAGAAAATAAATCCAAATAATTCTGAAAAATTTGGAGATCAATCTCCGACGCTAGAAATACATAGACATTGTAACTCATTCATGCATTTTCATCCAATGGCGAGATGTAAAAAGCAGTTGATGAAACAGAAATACTCTAACATACCGCATGTTGAAGGTTGAACTGATAGTTATACATAAGTTAGTTAAGTTATTTTATGATGCGTCAACAAATTACAGTTTGATTGTAATGACACATCTATACCAAATTGAGAAGGTGGACAGAACCAATTTCTTATGACTTAAGAGGTAGCGTGGAGGAGTAGATATAGCCCTCAAAATAAATATTTATGGAAAATCGTAGCATTTTGAGTACTCAAATCAGTCTTTTATGACATTATCACAATATAGCTAAATCTTTAAAATCAAACTGATCAAACAGAAACTACGAAAGAACAAAAATTAGAGAATTTTCGTGCAGAGTTAAAATAGCACGCTGAAAATAATTCTTCAACATTTAATCTGCTCATTTTTGCTCCATTCAGTTAACACGAAATTATAAATAAAAATATCTTAATTGTTTGATAACTATAATTGTTTTTAAGATTTAGCTTTTTGGGGCTGTACAGTCAAAAGTCCTGCTCTTGCTTAATTTGCCCTGTACTCTAATAACATGTTTAATATACCTGTAACATTGGAGTTAAGTTAAAGAAATAATATAAGAAAAGTGAAGCTCAAGTAGCGTCTATACAGTCTGAAATACGATTAATATATAATGAATCTATACGTCTAGTTTTTTTTATAAGTGAGCAGACCGCATAGGCAGAGCCTAAATACCAGAGTACCGCGGCTGCTGTAGAAAGGTTATGTTGGGGGAGGTTTGTTAACGCGGGATTTCAATAAGCCAACACCCACAGGTCCAATAAATAGATCTCTTGGTAGTTCATTTCAAGCCTTGGATACCCTGGGAATAATTCTACGGTTATACTGCTCGGTTCTTGATGTATGAAGAGATGCAGCAGTCGCGCGGGTGTATCTGATAGTATCGGTGAGCGGCGGAAGTATAGAAGATAGCTCAGAGGAGGAGAATACGTTTGAATATCTGTAGAAGAGTGAGAGGTCATCAACCACACGCCGGTGAGAAAGTAGCTGGAGGTGGCGCGTTAAGGCCGAGTCACCAAATCGAATTGCCCTTCTCTGGACAGCGTCTAGTTAGATTAGTTCTGGCAACGTGGCCTTCTAACATATGCGCTTCCTGATTACGACGCCACTGTTGTACTATAACGTTCATTGATAAAAGTTTGTTTTTTTGTTCTTCTTGCGCGACATTTTGCGAAATAGTGACTTTTGTGCATGTTTTTGTTTGCTATTAAATATGGTGCGGCGCTATTATGTTTGTAAATATCTAGCCGCCAGGCAATTAAAAAATTATTTTAAATTCGAGGTTATAACTACAAGTCTGTCTAATACAGCCACCATTTTCCCTCCTCAATTGTCTCTGCCTACTCGCCACAAGCAACGCTGGTTGCTAGGTGAATCTATTTTTATTAATGGAGGGCACTGTCTATATCATTTATCGTGATTGGACGATAGAATTGCGGTAATAAATTTTGTGAGCTAAGAGGTGTATTCTATCTTCATTCACGGTGAAGTAATTATCTTACACAACTACAGATAAACCTTAAAACTCCTAGCCCACCCCTGATGCGTTGTATCCTCCTTCCAAAAATCAAAAATGGGTACAGCTTTAGTTTCTGACCCTATTTACTGTAACCTAGACTGACCAGACTTTCACAAGTTAAATTCCTTTTATAGTCATAAGAATGCAATTCAATTCAACAAGAAACATTTTGAACTTTTCGCAGATACATCATGTGATACGATATACGATTCATTCGACGTATGTATACTGTGAACCTTACCTACTAAATCCAAATCAGATCTAAGAACAATCCTTCTAAACCTTGTTGTAGGTAGTGACTGGATTTCAACACTGATTTCGCTGTGCATGGCTGACAATCTGGAAGAAACACAACTTCTGGATAAAAAGTCTAAAAAATGCTACTCAAAATATTTTGCGAAGAACCTATTGTTCTAACGTCATTGCGAAGAAACGAAAGGCACTGAACTAATTTTTTGCAATTAAGGCAATACATAGTACTAGTCAAATCTGTCTCTAGGTCGAAAGATATATCTGTATATTACTATATTAGGTGTTCTTAGGGCTGATAGGTGTAGATACCCTTTCATTAAAGAAACAACATTGTATTCTGGTTCAAAACACGATGGTACACAATCGCAAACCAATCCTTGTTTTTCGAATCCTTTTGCATTCAACCGATTCACTACATCTGGAAAAGTAAAATACAATAACTCATTCTTAATTACTTTTCTGGATGAAATGCTTACCAAAGTAGTCTGTCAAGCACTGCAGGCCTTGTACATCACAATATTTAATTTTATCTGAAAAAAATTAATGAACTAGGTTAGTTGTTACTTTAATAATTGTAATTTTTTATCTAGTAGCTTAATTTCACTAAACTATGAAGTTTTTGCCCCATGTGGGGGCGGGTTAGAATATCTCCCATCGTATATCCTGCGTGTCGTAAAAGGCGACTAAAAGGAACCGAACTACTGTCACTATAAGCAGTAACCTCTTCTCAACCAACACAGCTTTGCGTGGACGAGTTGAGAAGAGTCAGGACACCTTCTTGTCCTTGGGATGATAAATTGCCCCTAAAGGTGGATGAACCAGTAGATACCATCTGGTCAACGGCATGAGGATGCAGAAAGCAAATGGGAAACTACTGCATTAAAGATCTTAAAGATATCCCAAGAGAAACTCGTGAAATGAGTAAATGCATTTTACGAGTTCACAATATGTCTGTTAAGACATTGTGACTATGATGATGATGATAAAGTTTTTGTGAACGAACGAAGGTATGATTAGTAAAATTTCGATGATCTTACTGTAATACGGCATCAAATGATGAGTGCAGTTGCAAAGTCTGATATGATTCTCTGCATGACATTGCACGACGCATGTAGAATAACTGTAATGTTTGTGGACTAACAGACCTTCAGTCTCCCAAGGAAATTTACACCCTCTTTTCTCTGCATTCAGGTTCTTAATCTCATCTTCGTTGCTTATTTCTATAACCTAAAAGTAAGTGTGTATATTGTACCTATTTGTAATTTGAAATCAACTCTATCCATCTAGAAATCAGAAGTTTATTCAACAGTTGCATTTTAGATGGAATACTTCTCTGGTAGTGGTTCCCTTTGGGCACCGTACATTAACAAAGACAAGTAGCGTCACTCGCCGTGCCGACTTTGATGTGAGTCTCACAAATGCGAGCCGCATCGATTTGAGAGGGGTTCCCTTCGTGCGATCTCGTTTTCTTACAGGGAATCCGACTATGCGATATTGTCGACGTCAACGGTAGACGTTCACTTTACTTATACGGGGGTCAATAGAAATGAATTCTATAGTATAGATAGAACATAATTTATTATTCAATAAACCATTCAACACAATAACTGCAAATGCAGCTACTGGGGTGGCAAATAGCTCAAAGAGTATTATAGATGATGTTTTGTCGGACAGATGTAGTAATTTGAAATGTACGATTCAAGTAGTAAGTAACAGTAACAGTCTGATCATTCATAATTTGTTGTCAATAACCTTAGGTGTAAACATAAAAGTACTTGCGACAAAATATAGAAAAGAAATAAACAGAATAGATTATAAAAAATTCATCTCAAAATTTGAAAAGAATATTCAAACTACAGAAGTTCAATCATTTCAGGAACTAATTGACTTAATCACTTCTTGTAAAAAAGATTCGGAATTCAAAAAGACGTATAAGATACGTGAAAATAACGACTGGATATATCAAGAAATTCTCGAAATGATTGAAAACTGAGTCAAAATTTATAAATAAAAAGTTAAAGAACCGGAAAACACGCATTTGGAAAATGAATTTAAAAAACTTAGTAATCAAGTCAATGATAAAATTAAAGTATTAGAAACAGATATTTTAAAAATCAATGGGAATAAGAAGGCACAAATATAAAAAACAATGGGGCCATATACAGAGCATGTCGCCGGCATTTTTTTGTGAAATACGCGCAAAACGCTCAATAACACACAAACACTACTTATTTAGGCACCCCGGTAGATCCGACCGATTGTATCCCGTGCATCGTGTCGCGTGTTAGGTGGTGTTAGGTGGACTGACCCTGTAAACCACAGCTGTTAGCGTTCGGCTACTGCTCGAGATCGCTGGGCGCCAGAATCTGCCAGCTTGCGTAGTATCCGAGAGCACAGCTGGAAAGACCACATTGGGGGCGGAGCTTAGAGTGACCCTACTTGTCTTTGTTAATGTACGGTGCATTGGGGTAGTAAAGCAAGAAAATCTATTGATTACAGTTACCTTGATAGAAATGTTGAAAAAATCGCCAAGCATTATATCTGCTCTTTGGTCTGGATCAGTATTAATGAAAGGCACATCTTCAGGTGCATGGAAAAATAACTGAAAATTAAGAAACAATAATGTATTATGTAAACTTTAGTAATTTTTCCACGTTACCCTGACATCTTCAAATGCTTTTATCCATAGTTTTCCCGGACCCGTTGATCTATTCATTTTCATAATCTCGGAAGGCCTGAAAAGGACTCATTATGAACATTTCCGTGGATGTCGAGGATCATCAAACAGTTTCTCTTCTCTCTCTCTCAGTCGGCTATTTTTTTAATTTACGATGAGGACAAGTCTACTTGACTGCTAGATCGATATTGACCTGGGGTGTAAAATTTCAGGGATGACGGCTCTATATTCAAAGCAATGACGCGTAATTTTAGTGTCGATAAAGAAACCGGATGACTCTTGGTATTTGAGTTCTATAAGCAGCTTGGAAACTTTTTTGTCATGGCAGCATAATCCCAAAATGGGAGGAGGAGGGGGGTGTTAAAACGTGGAAAAAATCGTCAAGATCCCGAATGAAAATGCGGTAGCATTTTAGTAGACCTACCAATTAATGTTCCAAAAAAGTGTCATTCGAAATCTACGTGCGGTTTGCGCATACCGATTTTTTTAATGAAAAAAAAAAATAATCGCGACGAAGCCAGTCCCACATAATACTATATGGATATGTTGAATGTACAAATGAAAAAAGATATACACTAGTGTAATATACTATGTATATTCACGTAGGTATATGTGAATATACTTTAAATGTTGGTCTGTGTATCATAATATATACATCTAGTAGATTTCTGGCCATTCCACCGTTCGCGTCCTCAGTCGTATAGTTAGCGCGTGTGTGCTGGTGCTGGTTGCGCCTGATTGCCTGATCGAGTGAAATATTGTGCAATGTTACTTATCTTCTGGCTACTGATAACACTCGCATCCAGCGTTTGACGATAAGTCGTAAGCGGAACCACCGTACATTAACAAAGACTGTTAATGTACGGTGGCGGAACAAACCACCTATAAAATTTTATAACCATGATGTCTTTGTGATTTTAGACATCCCAGTCAACAGGAAAGAGATGACAATCACAGTAATCGATTTTTCCAAGTATTATTATTGTAACTAGAAATTGAGTTAATAACAATACATAATGAAAGTATAAGGTTTGTTCATTTTTCTGCCTTTACACTGAACTTTCATACAGTGGGCATGTGCATTAAAAGTACATGAACGTAAATTTAATGGATAAACCATGGATGTGGAAATTTACGACAAACGTACATGAAATGTAAATTTTTTTATGTCTATTTTACATCCATTAGACGTTCATGCTCCAATTGTGGATATACATATCCATTGTATGTACATTGGATATAATTTGATATGTAAATATATACATGGTATATGTTATGAATATACATGTTCATACCTGGTCTATGTATCAATGGATATGCCATGGATGTGGAAGTTTGTGACAAATGTACATGAAATGTATATTTTTTTGATGTCTATTTGACATCCATTGGACATTCTTGCTCCATTTGTGGATATACATATCGATTGTATGTACATTGTATATACTTTTGTTATGTGGGGTCAGAACTTGATGGAAAATTATTTGTTTGTTTTGTAGATAACACAAAAAATACTGTCATCTGTTTCTTCTGGGAAGTTTATGAGAAATTTGAGCCTAAAGTTCCATTTTTCACGTCATTTTCGTTAAAGATCGTTAACAAGTTTTTAATATTATCTAAAACGGATGACGTTTCTTATACATTCCGTATCCTTCCAGAACCACTTCTAACCTCGCTTTTCGCTTAATATCACACGAAAATAGTTATGCCTAAGTTAGTATAGAATTGTCAGTTTGCATATATTGGTAGATATTTGAGGTCAATTGCAACATTCTGATTATTCTGAATATTAACTCTATAAATAATAAAGGACTGAACATAAAACTGAATGTTGCAAATGGCCTCAAACAACTACCAAAACATGCAGACTGACAATAAATGCTACCCTAACTTATCTATTTTCGTATGATATTAGGCGTAAAAGCCAGGTTAGAAGCGGTTCTGAAAGTATAAGGAAGGCGTTCAATCATGTCCCCCCATAAGGGTTCAAAAATGGGGTTAAACATAATAAAAGCGGATGACATTGATACATTTTATAGTTAGACCTCCCAAGGACGTGTATAATAAACGTCATCCATTTTAAACAGTATTAACAATTTTTTTAACGACCTTTAACGAAAATGACGTGAAAAATCGATATTTAAGCTCAAATTTCTCATAAACAACGAGGGTTGCTCTATATATCCGTCAATCCACCAGTACAGCTGTTTCACGCTTATTAGCGATCATCAGTGCGTCATAGGTCGATTGACGGAAATAAGGAGCATCAGATTTTTCTTGTCCACCAGACATGTGAAGCATGTGAGAGCAGGCGACAGAAAGGTTCTGCCGGTACGCCATCTGGTACCCGAAGGTAACTGCAAACCAAATAAAATCGCTGCTAAGCGGCAGCAGACACCTTGGTGGAACGCCACGGCGCGTCCGCTTGGCCACCAGATAGCGCGGTTCTATATGCTGCTGCATATGAAAGTCGATATACGTGGGTTGCTCTATATATCCGTCAATCCACCAGTACACAGACAGCTGTTTCACGCTTATTAGCGATCATCAGTGCGCCATAGGTCGATTGACGGAAATAGAGAGCATCAGATTTTTCATGTCTACCAGACATGTGAAGCATGTGAGAGCAGACGACAGAAAGGTTCTGCCGGTGCGTTATATGGTACCCGAAGATAACGGCAAACCAAAGAAAATCGCTGCTAAGCGGCAGCAGACTCCTTGGTGGAACGCCACGGCGCGTCCGCTTGGCCACCAGATAGCGCGGTTCTAGCGATTTTCTTTGGTTTGCCGTTATCTTCGGGTACCAGATAACGCACCGGCAGAACCTTTCTGTCGCCTGCTTTCTCATGAACTGTCCAGCAGAAATGGATTACAGTATTGTTTGTATTGTCTACAAAACAAGCAAAGAATTTTCCATCAAGTTGCGACCAGTTTCGTCGTCGCGATTCTTTTTTTTTGTCATTTTAAAAAAATCCGTACGCGCAAACCGCCCGTAGATTTCGGATGACGATTTTTTGGAACATTAATTGGTGAGTATACTAGAATACTGTCGTATTTTCATTCGACTACTTAACGATTTCTTCCACGTTTTTCCACCCCCCCCCTCTATCTCCGATCCCTCCCATTTTGGGGCTATGATGCAGTTTCCAAACTGCCTCTAGCCTCTAGAACTCAAAACCGAGCGGCATCCTGTCCCAGGGGCCCACAGTCGGGCAAGCGACTGACTCCAGCCATTCAGCTGTCGACAGCCTACGGCGTTGCCAAAAGTAGCAGATTATCTCAAATACTTTACAACCCTTTTCTTGTTCCGAAATATTTATACTGTTGTTCTTTAATAACTATATATTTTAATTGGAAATATTGCAGTACATGTATTATACGGCAGTACATGTTATAAAAGTACGTAATGTAGAGTATGTTTATCATTGTTCAGTAACATTATAGGAAAATACTGAAAATAGTAGATCGTGAACTATATTTCAAGCGGGACATCTGACAACAGCCCTACTTTTCTCCGCATTCTTTTGCCTCGTATTTCTTCCTTTGCCAAACAATACGCGTCATTGCCTCAACTACTACATATCACTGCCTAAAAGCAGCCACAGACAAGCTCAGACAGACCCACGCACGTGGGTAGTAAGATTTTAAACCAAACTATTTCTATGATCCTTGAACATGTAGGCAATGCACTTGTCATACGTTGTATGTAAAGAACTGAATGAATAGCAAATCCCGTATTCCGTTTCCAATGGTAAAAACTTTTTACAACAATCAAACTTCTTGTTATACCAACTGCATTCTCCTAGTATCTTGTCACATGGATTCCTGTACTGGAGAAAAAAATGTTGATTAGTATAATGGCAGTTAAGTCACGTAGGAGTTGTTACTTATCACGTCTTTCCAAATTACATAAACAGTTCCTCATCACGTCATGAAGATTCTTGTTGGATCCGAATAATGACAGTGGATAGAAACAACAAAAAATATGGTTTCGTACAACTATACGAAAATTTAAATCTAAAAAATGTTCAATGATGATGAAGTTCAGCAACTTTATGTTGGACATCTCCATAAATATTACTTTGACTATGCATAAAAAACGCTTGAAGGTCAGGAAGCATAAAAAGAACTTTGGAGATAATTAGGAAGTCACACCCCCCCCCCCCCCCCCACTTCTCCAAAATCGCCTCCACATTCTGAGGACTATACTTATCTTCAAAGGTCATTTACGAGTATTGGGTCATTGGGCGAGGCACCCAAAAAACAGTAAGAAACTTTTTATAGGGAATTTAACATACAACATAAAAAGACCTATAAATTCTTTTCGTAGAAGTTGTGGTTATGAACAAAGCCGAAAAAGGGGATGAAGCTTCCACAGGAGAGGTGGAAACTCATAGAATCTGTATTTATTACTATTATGGTACGCGCACATAAATCGGCATCGGACGGACGGTACGGATCGGAGAAAACTACTTTCTATTAAATTTAATGGAGCATCGCACATACGTGCGGACGGCAGGCATCGAATTTTCAAAATCCGGCGAAAATATAGCAACTAGAAATAAAAATCCGAATATATAGTTATCAGAAACGACGAGACAGATAATTTACCTTGGAACAAGATTGCATAAAAGGAGTTAAAACCTGTAAATATTTGGAAGTAATATTCAACAAGCAAGGAAATAACCAGGATGAAATTAAAAAAAGGATAAGTAAAGGAAAACAAGTCACACGGTCTCTTAATTCTATACTATGTGACAAGAACATCACCATAGAAACGAAGAAAACACTACATAAGACTGTATTTGAAACTGTTATCACGTATGGGGCAGAAACATGGGATATCAGTAGTAGCAATCGCAATAAACTCTTGTCAGCTGAAATGGACTTCCTAAGACGGAGTTGCAGAAAGTCTAGATTAGGCAGGGTTAGAAATGAAACAATCCGGGAAATGACGAAAACAGATTCAAATCTGATAGATAGGATCCATCAAAAGCAACTGACGTGGTTTGGACACACAAAACGAATGGGAGAACATAGATGGTCTCGACGAATACTAGAATGGGTGCCACGAGAAAGAAGAAAAAGAGGATGCCCGAGAAGAAGCTGGAGGGACGAGATAGATGAAGCCATGGAACTGAGGGATTTGGAAGAAGACATGTGCTTCGATCGAAGAAATTGGAAACTGGGAACGGAGAGACGGCTAAGGCCGTAAAATAAATCCGTATATTATAGAGATAAAGCCGGCCGATGCGTGCCGTGCGTGCCGATACCGACGTATTTGCGATGTTGATCGGCGATTGTCGAGGCACCGTCGGCATTTCCAAGTTTCTACCTGTACTGCCTGCAAAGTCTATAGATCATTTACATATTTGCAACTGATTTCCAATTCTTCCATCGATTCCGATCAGATATGTGCGACACCCTAATGAAAAATCCGTACCGTACCAGCCGTTCCATCCGTACCGTCCTTCCGATTCCGATTTATGTGCGCGTACCATTAGTGGGGGAGAACTACTCACCTTTTTAGCTATTTCAGTGAAATTCATCTTCGAGCAAGCCTCGCACTCCGCACCGCATGAGTAACAGCTCCCTGTGTAGTAAGCTAGATCGCTAATGAATAGTTTCTGTTGGTAAATATCTTCTTCTTCAGTTATATCGCCGCTAAAATGATAACCAGTCATAATTTACTCAGGGTAGGTCAAGCTCAATGTCTCGGACTCTTATGACCAAATGATACCACTTTTCATAAAATTAACTTTGTAGGTGTATGTAAGTCGAGTTGGACTACGTTTTAAAAATAATGACTTTTACACAAGGTGTCTAATAAAATCGTGACATATCAAAGTTATGTTTTTTTTTTAATGGAACACCCTATATATTACTACATATTCTCGGGTGAACTCTAGCATAACTTTATGTATCACACATGGTACTTAAAGTGAACCATTTAGGTGCAAATCACAATTTTTGGTACCTACAAGTAGATATCAGAAAAAAATTGATTATCGCAGCGATTATAAAACTCAGAGGACTGTGACTTTGTCGTGTCATTAAGCATGAAATGCGTCAGCTTAGGTTAGACGGTCAAGTTTAAATTAGATTTGTTCTTGGAGAAATCGGTAGACTAGTCAAGGAAACTTCAATCAGAGATAACTTGATTTTTCAAATGGAAATGTATAATTGTTTTTAGCAGTCGAATGTAAACTTTGATATTCCTAAACATTTCGTTTATATTACTGAGAAAAATTACTCCTTTTGGCAAGTACTGTATGCCCTATGAAGAAAAGTTCCAACTTAGGAAACATCCTGTATATTGCACTGCTTTGAAATATATACAGGGTGTCCCAGAAGTCAACGTCAAGCCGTAACGGGGTGACAGGATTGGTTGTAACTATCATGACAAAAATCAGAAAAAAAATCTATCCCATGCAGTTTGAAAATTATGGGCATTTAAAAAAAATCTAGGAATTTGGTCAAATTATAACAATTTTTCGGTTATTGTGGTTAACTTTTATTATTTTTGTTCATTTAAACTTTGGAACCGTAATCCTAAATAACATTTCTAGAATCACAGTCAAAAATAATGACACAATTGCCCCAAGATCTCTGGAATGAAGACTATTTATTAAACTATGAATTTAAAATTTTCAAAGTTTGCCGAATTTGAAAGACCCTCCTTTAAAAAAAATGTACTAAAGTGCCTTGGCAAGTGCCATTAAAAGTTGGCGCATTTAACCAAGATTGTAAAATGGTACAATACTTGTTAGTTTCATACTAAAAGAAGACGAGGAAAAAAAAGGAAAACCTCAAATGACCCGATTTTTGCTAACCCATTTCACTCAGGTCAAATGTTCTTTATTCGCACAAGCTCCTGGTAGGTTCTTGATTTCACGACAAAATGATTTGGGAGATGGATAATGAACATATTTGGTATGAGTGAGCGAGACAGATAGTGATGCCACTTTTAGCCAAGTCAACAAAAATAAGTAAAATTAATAAAATAATGAAAAATTTTGACCTAGTTTAGTTTAGGTTTATTGGAATAAAGGTCAGGCAATAAATATTCAAATTGTTTACCATCATTTATCATCATTTTAAATTCATAGTTTAATAAATAGTCTTCATTTCAGAAATCTTGGGGCAATTGTGTCATTATTTTTGACTGCGATTCTAGAAATGTTATTTAGGATTACGGTTCCAAAGTTTAAATGAACAAAAATAATAAAAGTTAACCACAATAATCGAAAAATTGTTATAATTTGACCAAATTCCTAGACTTTTTTAAATGCCCATAATTTTCAAACTGCATGGGATATATTTTTTTCTGATTTTTCTCATGATAGTTACAACCACTCCTGTCACCCCGTTGCGGCTTGACGTTGACTTCTGGGACACCCTGCATGCACCCAAGGACGAATCCCGAAAACTTTGAGGAATGATTTCTGATATCAACTTATGTTATAATATGATTAAATTATATGTTTATCCGTAATAGTTAAAAAGTTGAAATGTGTGGCCGCTTCAACGACGGCTGTATCACATTTTTACGTAATAAATGTCTAATAGTTAAGGTAAACAATTGACAAAAACTAAACAACATTTTATGCTGTAAAATCGAAAGCGACTTTACCTTCTTTAACGTGGGTCACACACGTTTCAATTATCTTTACAACAAATGCTCAAACTTTCAAACGTTTTGATATCGGCTTCATACTCCGAAACCGCGATTTCTTTTTTCGGGATTCGTCCTGAGACGAAAAAAGGCTTTTCAACTCACTAGTCCCATTCAAGATCATTTCCTTTAATAGGACATATTGTAACAGCTGGAAACGTAGTATTCCACTCTAAGTATGTAGTTTCGGTTAAGAATCGTATCGCATCTTCTTGGTAGGCCTTGTAAGCAGTGCGAAAAAACCACTGCATCGTCGCGAAGTGTAGAAGAAAGACTAAAATCCAGAAGAACCTGTGGGCAAAAGTTATATGTATATCATTTGAATATGCTTACATAGAATCGAATTATTTTTTTATTTAGTTTCAGATTTACACATATAGGTCGTTTGTTATTTATATCACAATTATTTATTATTTGGTTTTGAATGATGGGATAAAATTATAGTGCCATTAAAAAGAATGCATTATTTAGCTGAAAACCAATATTGGATCATTGTAGAGATAGTAATCAGCTGTATCTCAAAGTAATTACTTACAATTGAACCAAAAAATTCCAGTAGCTTTGATCAGGGGATTTGGATTTGGGGGGTCTAGCTTGCGGTTGCCACTTTTCAATTTTGCTCGACCGGGAGGGAATATTCGTCTTTGGAAGAGGGGGTGCATTTTTGTGGATTAAATTTTTTGTGGCATCGCGTTTATTCGGTTTTTAGGGTTGCTACCTTTTAAATTGGCTCTCAAAGGGGGGAGTGTATATTTGCGGATTAAATTTTTTAGGCAGTATTATATAACTTTTCGGGGTGCGGGGGGGGGGTTGACCTCTTGGGGCCCCCTAAATACGTGCCTGGTTCTTGGTTTAGTTTAGATACAGTTTCGTTATGGTCTGGAGTTAGCAGTAAATCCTATAATAATTTTGGCGCACTGTATGAGACCATGTTGGTAAAGTTTATTTTTATTTTTAGTCCAAGGGGGGGATATAGATATATTATAGTCTGAAGCTTTTAGGCAATCGAAAAATAATTTTTTCGACCTTTCGGGCGAGGGGTGCTATAGGCTGATACTTTGAGACGTTATGTAGTTTTTTAGTTTATTTTTGTTTTTAGTTTAAAAGGGGAACATGGTCTTAATTTTGTAGTAAAAATAAATTTTATGGCCCATACATGATATAATTTTAGGCTTGTAAAGGTAGAACTATGAGGTCGGGTACTAACCTGATACACCAATGAGTATTTTCTTCAGCTATATATCTAAGGCCATGCAAATTTGATTTTCTCAAATAACACCGTAGTCGTCCGAACATTCTGATCGGCAGCTAAAGATGGACTAGGTATAATCCGTTTCATGAAATCATTACACATGTAAGAGAAACGTCAAAGCGAAAGGCTAAATGGATATGAACTTTATTGTAATTTAGATGGAACTGATTACAGCCCGGTGTCATAGCATTGGGTCTATCGTTTCACAGTAAAAGCTTTATTGGTATACGAGTAAAGCTTTATATAATACATTAATTTTAATGGAAATAATGTCGCGATGACGTTACCGATATTTCTATAATAATTATTGATATTTTTTCTGTAACATTCAGGGGCGGTTTCTCCTTAAGGCGCAATGTCACGCGTCCATCTTCAGCAAATAGCAAAAAAATTAAGTCCAATTGATTGACTCAGTATTTCCCACATATTACGATAATACTAGTTTATTATTTTCCCATAGCATGAAGCTATAGTCTGAGATCCCCTTACAACCAAATCATCGCCCGCCCACCCGCAAAAAAAGTGTGTTATGCCGCTAGGTCTTTCATTCACAGCTCAACGGATAGCCTATTATGAATACAAACCTCATCCCACTAATTACCCCAATTTTACTCCCACCAAAAAGAGGCAGAAAAGGACCAGGAACCCCTAAAACACCTAAAAACGAGGTTTGAGCTGTTTTTATATTTTTAGTATTCCTATTATTGCTGCACCGCCACTGACAGGATTTCTAAAAACCATACGCCTTTTCCATTCTCACCACGGTGATGATACTGTGTCAAAATTTCGTTAAATCAATCAATCAATTCAACGGTTCTCGAGTTCCACAATACAGAGCAATCTAAAGCAATACTCCTATATGTATACATCGGAAAATTCCAAGTCCCTTCATATAGCTAGGTCTTTCTTTTACAGGTCAGTGGACAATTTGTTGTACGAATACAACAAATTTTTCAGTGGTCAATCCCCCCCCCAACCACCCCAAATTTCACCACCACCCAAATTAGCAGAAAATGATCAGGAACCCCTAAAATGCCCAAAAATGAAGTTTGAGCTGTTTTTATATTTCTAGTTTTTTTATAATTGCTGCGCCGCAGCTGAAACGATTTCTAAAAACCATACGCGTTTTCCATCCTCACCATATAGTGATAATACTATGTGAAAAATTCATTAAAATCAGTTCAATAGTTTCCGAGTTGCACATTACGAACGATCTAAAGCAAAATATACTTTATATGCCATCAAAATCACTGTCAGTGATGTGAAAGTGAAAATGACTGTTATATCCCGATCGGAACAAAAAACTGTTCACCCAGATATTATTTATATCGATTGGAGGAATATTTGATTTACATGCTGCAGGAGGCTAGCTTTTGTAAGTACCTAATCAAGCATTTGTGATTTAATTTCCTTCCCTAATTTTTTTTTTTAAGGTCAGAAATATTTTCAAAAAAAATCTGCTTGTTTTTGGGACACCCTGTGTATGAGGTATCCCCCTGATGTGGTAGTATAAATAAAAAGTTGCGCCTTTAACATAGGCAACCAGAAATTATGAATCGATTTCAAGAGACAAACTCTGATGCCATCCAATCCGCTTAATGTAGCTATCATCCCATAGGTGGCGATCGGTATCGGTTAAGTCAAGTCTACACGAGAAGGAAGGTGCCACCTACGGACAACTACAATTTCATTACTCATACGTAGGAAACTCAGCCGTTTTATGTCAAAGTTCATATACTCCAAAATGGTCATTCACCCTAACCCTAAAGCTACTTGACAGTCGACTTCCATAAGTTTGGTTATAAATAATTTAGAAATTTGTAATTTTTCTAAATACGTCAGCCTGGTAGGCAGAGTAGGGGTGGAGTAGGGCCCCCAGTGCTCCCACAAAAACTACAAAAACTGCACAAAAACAGGGCTCTCCTTGCGCAACAAGGGTGCCTCATTGCCGCTACTAATTCTGTAATATATCACATTTGTGATATGACACTTAATCAAAGTTTAAAAGTTTCAATTCACATAACTTAGGGTGGATTTATGATTGCCGAGGTGTCGCTGGATAATACTGGTTTGAAAGTCGAAGCTTCGACAGAAAAGCCCAACAGAAGTCAGAAATGCTTATCGAGTCTGTGACAGGCACTTTGCACTAGAGGATAAAGAGGCAGATCGACCAATACACAAGAGACGAAGATCCAACATAAAAGTAAATGCAAATCCATCACTGTAGTTGCCTAATCAAGGTTAGATGTATTTCATATAATATATATAGCCCTTTTACACTTTTGACTATAATCATGTATCATCGTCACATGGGGTAGGTTGCCCGATACTGGTAGGCAAGTCTGGGCTCAGAAGAAAAATATAAGACTGATTTTTGGGTTAATTTTTAGGGTCATGCCAACAAAAATCCATAAAACATAAAATTGTAACAGCTAAATTGGTTTTAGATGTGAGCTTTTCAATGAACTGTGGTCTACTTTCCACCATTTCCATACATGCAGCTTGTCTGGGGACATTCTGTAATGCACCTCATATTGCCTTACCAGTCATGTCGTCATTCATCTATTGCACTGTACAAATATGGAGATATTAGCTTCAACAAATCAGTTTTTTGTGACTGTATAATTGAACATTTATTATACTCTGAAGATCCTTTTGCTCAATGCCAAATGGTCACCTAAACATTGGGTTCTAATGTAGGAGTCATTCGCCATCATAATCATAGTTTTTCTTATGATTGGTAGCAACATGGACATTTGAATGCCACACCTTCTGTATTGATTCTTATTATTATATTGATTCATATGTAGCTGTACTGTACACCAAGATTACATTTGCAAATGTTTGCTTCCAGGTATGATGGAACAGGCTGGAATAGAATTGTTAATGTTCATTGACAAAACCTTTGACAGTCTCAAGGGATCAGCACTGAAACCGAAGGACAGAAAACTGCTACAAGCAGCAGTGACTGCCAAGAGTGTGCATCAGGAGTTATTATTATCATCATCCTTATTATTATTCAATTTACTGTTACTTATCGTTTTTATTTTCTTGTATCATGTTTTATTAGAAAATAATGAAGCTATGTGGACCTTACTGTTCTACTTTAATTTCATGGCTCCACCAGTATTGTGGTGGAATTGCTAACCTGTCTTTTTAATATTACAGTAAAGTTCTAACATTAGCTTAGGTCAGAATTTGCATTTTGTCAGACAAATAGAAACAATTATAAAGTGCTGTTTTTAGCGCAGACATACTCCTAAAACCTATATCTAGCGCTGAAATAGTTCCTTTATGATGTTTGTGTGGCTGTCTGGCAAATTGTAAATTTTGACTTAGGCCGTGTTAGAACTTTACTATCACCACAAAATTTTCTATCTGAAATTTTCTAATCGCCCTCGTAGTCAGGTATTTCTCTTACGCCCCCGTATATCATTATTTCGTTGCTCCAAACGCGAGATGGCGCTGAAGGTCAGTTTCCCATCTATAACCTAACCCAACCCAAAAATTTTTTATCTATGTTCATTACTTAGACACTGAGCTTACTGAAGGCACTGAATAAACTGTTGACTGCGAAACTATATTAACAATGTTTGAAGGTTTTAAGTTATTGCAAATCATTTCAAGCTCCAAACAACGATTGGCATATAACTTATGTTGAAATGCATAATTTGGCATGAAAACATGACTACATTGATGGGAACCTACTTATAATAAAACGACACTCGTATCTTCATATTTATATATGTGATACGCGAATATCTTGAAAAACTTTGGGATATTAAAATACAAGTAAACTTAGTAAGCAAAAGTATCGAAAGTGAGGTTTATTGAATTTTATATTTTTCATGATTTAAAAAATGCCAACTTTATTTCTATTAACAACTATTTAAGAACATGTCTTTCTTAATGCTCTTGATGTAAATGGGAGAATGGGGCAGTTGAGAAGTTGTATGAGGTATTACAGAACTGCTTAGCTTAGTTTGTTCCTCAGAAGCGAATGCAAAACTCTCGTTTTCCTAAATATGGTCTAACCCTACACTTAAAAATCCCGTAATTAAAAAAAAATGCGCACTAAAAGTTCTTGGAAATGGGCTAGTATTTATAGATTATGTTGAATTTTCAGAACTAGGTTCATTATACAAATCGGAATCAAAACAATGACATTTGGCTTATTCCCATTTGGGGTTACGTAAAACGTTTAAGGAATTGTGGTTCTTTGCCTAATTGTATGAATTTAGATGATGTCAGTGTTAATATAGTATTCATGATGAAATAGCGGTAAGCAATTTGTTTACGCAGAAATTTAAAAGCGTTTATGATGAAGCTATACATCCAGTACCTACATTCTTGTTTAGCAGAATCAAGGACATACAACTAATACAACTATACAAAATTTCACTTGCTGAGGTATTTAATAAAATTAATAATCTACCTGGAAAGTATAGCTCTGGACCAGACGATACTCCGGAGATATTTAAAAAAAATGTATTCTACAGTAACTAAACCTCTACAACTCATATTCAACTTGTCCACAGTTATATTAAACCGATGTTTAAGTCGTGGGACAATGAAGACATAAACAATTATAGAAGAATTTGTATCCAATCATCAATGTCAATTTTGATATTATGTTGCTGCCGGTTCGGTTGTATTAAGGGTAGATCTACTGTTGAGAACTTAGTTTCTTATAAAACTGATTTGTTGGAAGTTGGAAGCCTTATTAGAGAAGGGGCACTATATGTGGATGCAGTCTATATACAGACTTTTCTAAGGCTTTTGACAGGGTGAATTTTGATATCCTTTTAGCTACACCATCGGCGCTTGGCTTTGTTCATGGTTAAAAGGTTTCCTTATAGAGGAAGGACTCAGTCCGTAAAAATTGGTTGACATGTATCTGAAAAATTTGGTGTAGCATCTGGAGTCCTCAGGGGTCTCATTGTTCTCCCATTGTTTGGTGATGGTGATCATTTAAAGATCTAGGACGATCACCAATGTTGATGATTTGGCAGGTCTTCAGAGTGATCTTGATGCGCTGTGGCAATGCACTCAGCTAAACCACCTTTATTTAAATACTAAGAAGTGTTTTTTATAACCTTCTTCAGAACTAAACAGAAAATACACATTCAATTCTAATACTCTCACTTACATGCATGTAACTGCTCAATTGACTTTAAGGTTTTTTGTGACTGTCTAGTAAATGAATGTACTTTTTCCGTTTTCACTATATACCTATATCTGTGATAATCAAGGAACAATTATGGGCATACCTTTGTCAAGAATACCCATATCAAAAAAACATAACAACTGCATGTATACAATTCAAATAATTATAAGTTCAGTGTACACTACCTTCATGCCTACTCGGAGGTGTAGACCGGCATTAACACACTTTCTCCTACAAATGTCAAACGCCACCCATCCTGCGCGGTGAAAATGTGAGTGGGGTCGGTTATTGACCAATATATTTGTATTTGCACTTCATATCCCATCTCTTGCCTCATTCATGAAAATGTGGTAGCGTGTTTACCCGTCATCGTCAGGTGTTTTATAGAATTGACCTGCAGAATGACAATAAAAGCGGCAGCGTTGACTTGAAAAGTTAAAAACGGCCGCCTGTGAGTAACGCTTCAAATTTAAATCATGGCTAACGAGATCATCGTCATACAAATCAGGAAAGTGATACTTGATGTGATTTTATTGAACTGCAGTAAGTAATTACATTAAAATTATGTAAAAAATGTGAAAGATTGATGAGTGAATTTTAGTTGGCTGGCCGATTCTGTTCCTTTTCCTTTGGGGTAGCGCCTACCAGAGAGGGTTTTTCTGCAATGACACGAGCTTGATTCACCCTTACCATGAGTCCACTGTGCCCAGTTGGACCCTTTATATCACAGGGATTGCTTTAAATTGTGTTGTGGTGAGTTCAAAGATATGTTTATACTTTATTATTCTAAGCATATACCTATTTATTTTATGATGAACTATTCATGGACTGTGATAATTATTGATCCTCTTTTGGAGATTGTATACATTGTAAACTTCATCGTGTTTCCTTCTGAGTCACACATTAACGACTTTTTACCTAATTTAAGATCTTTATGAGATAATAACTGCAGAAGTAGGTCGTAGGTATAGGATTTAACAAGGAGTTTCCTTGGAAATTAAATTGAATTTGTATTTTGCAATTTGAAACAAGGTTTTTATCACAGTAGGAGAAACCTTAAAATACTTATGCAACTTTTGTTTTATTATTATTCAGAGACAGTTAAGGACATTGGAGTCTTTATGCTATTCAGTAATTATATATTAGTAGTAGAACAGTGTGTTCCAAACATAGTAGTCATGCTTGGATGATAAATGACTACCTAAAAAGCGATTGAAATTTAGATTCATTCAATCATCTTTTTCTTCTTTTATAATATTGTTCCTTGTGATGGGTTACGTTTGGGCTTGTGTTTGGGTTACATAAACTTATAATTTGACAAGAAGACTATTGTCCCAAAGACTAACCAGTACTAGTGACATCTCAATCATTATGAGATGTTCAAAATTATATTTTTTGCGTTTTGATGCAGTTCCTATTTACGGTTACTCTGTTACTTCAGACAGATTGAGTTCAAAAGAGTTTGATATGAAAAATGATTTTAAAACATTATGTAACCTTATATGGAGTAAGGGTCTATTACATGTCCAAGGGACAAGCCCGAGACTCCAAAGAACATAATCTGAATCCAAAGAACAAATGTGCAACTTTACTTTTTACTTTATCTATTTGGCAATAGCTCAAATGTATAATGTGTTTTATTTGAATCTAGTTGTAGTGAATCTCTAAGTTTGCCACCCTTATGAACATATTTTAAGATCAAAATGTAAAACACCTTTTTGCCAACATGTCTTTCACTTGCCCAGTAAATATTTTGTTTTGGATCACACTGATGACTTATATATTCTACATTTTTAAAGATTCCCGAATGCACATATTTAGGATAAATTGGTATTGATAAGTTTTTCTAACACCTCTAGTGCATCAACAAAGATAATTTTTTTATTTGCATCATTTTTTATAGAATTAATTTTAATTAACAATTAACAAAGTAAGGCAATGGACACAGACAAATTTGCATTGCTTAATACTTATTCAGCATTTCAACTTCAACATCTATGATGCTTATTTGATTACTAAGAATTTATTATGACGATTTTTTCCAAAACATCAGTAAAAATAGATTGGTCATAAGATTTTTTACAATATTAAGGGCTGGTTTCACCGGTTCCTGATAAGTGTCAGATAGCCAATCCGTCAGATAACCCTGTACTATTTATATGGTACATACTGACAGATAGGGCTATCTGACACTTATCAGGAACCTGTGAAACCGGCCCTTACTCAGTTCCCTATATGACAGGCACGAAGGCATGCTTTGCTTCCACTTCTCAACAAACTCAACCAGTTACGAATTTAGAGGGGGGAGGAGGGCGTACGCCCCCCCTAGAGGCCTATGGAAGCATGTATGTTATATTAATTTATAGAAATAGCAAAAGGTAACTTTTTTTTTTGCTCTTCAGACCGTGGCAGCACTGGTCCGTAACCCCCCCCCCCCCCTCCCCTAGACCCATAGAGCTGTAATGGAAACACTGAATATTTATATTAAATAGAAAAAGAAGTTGGTTTGAGAGCCAGCTTTTTTTTGCTTTTCTGCGCGGCGTTCATGTGCGTGAATTTCCGCCCCTCCCTAGAGGAAATGCTAAATCTGCCACTGAACTCAACACTGTGTAAAAAGTGCAACAAATTTCCTCTTCTTATTGCAAGACATCATCAGTTAGTAAGTGTCATATATGGTTGTCCTTGTCCCTTTTTAATATATTTTGATGGTATCATAGTATTTTTTGTTGATTGCATTTGCATTATAGTTTAGCAAAACCCCTAGAAAACGCCAACCTCAGTTAACATAGATGTCAATTCTAACAGTCTTATCAGGCCTTGCAATAAAAGAGGTAACCATTTTACATTCTTATTGTGAAACTTGTCTTTTGAAAGGACTTTTCCAATGGTTTGAGCTATGAAACTAATTTTTTTGCAAAAACCGCTGCGCTGGTTCTATGAAACCCCACAGGAAGCATTTTTTGTGCAAAATTGTATGCTGAATGATACATCAAATTATTGCCTATGGCCTGAGATTGCGCTTTTAATCATCCAACTATTATATTGTTGTCAATCGATTAATTAAAAGAAGCCTGATGCCAATACAATGCTGAGCGCGACGTTAGCTTGCAAAAGAGTTGGCAGGTTCCGACATTTTTGTCTGTAATGTTCTTTTGGACAACTTTGGCTGCTATGGCTAATAGCCCAATCGTTACGTCATAAAAAAAGGGTTTTGACAGCAAAAGGTCGGAAAAAGGTGAAATTTTCTGGCATGATAGACAGTGGTCCCCTGTCCCCTCAGCCTACACCTGTTTGTGACCTTGGGGGGTTGCCGCTCGAGGGTGGGGGGGGGGGGGGGGGGAAAGCTCTGCTTCGCGACGATTTTCGAAAAATAGCGCCATTTTGGTAAGTGATATCGAAAAAAGCTTCAACTAATTTATGAAGAGAACAAAATTCTGCATAATTTCGATCTGTACATTCTTCGTGTGCGACCAATAGTTACCATTCTACAGTGCCTCAAAGTTAGGGGGTGGTTTTTCATTTTTACTGACATCAAAATTTTATCGCATATTAGGTCGAAAAACGCTATCAAAATGTTCTGAAACACTTTTTCTCCTAAGAGAATAACATTTCTCATATCTCTATTATCTGCAGCTGCCTAAATAACACATTTGGACTTAAAAAAAGTACGACATTTAGGAAAACGTCGCTACCTACTACCGATATTAGCCAATCGTTAAATTCTATAAAAGTCTTTTGAGCGCAAAAGGTCGGAAAGAAATGAAATTTGGTGGGGTGGTAGACATTGGTTTCCTGAATGTACACCTAAAATTGCGATCTCGGGAGGTTGCCGCTCGAGGGGTGGGATGGTCAAAACTCTCGCGAAAATTTTCAGAAAATAGCGTCGTTTTGATAAGTGGTATTGAAAAAAAGGTTCAAAAGAACAAAATCCTCCACCCCCCCCCCTCCCCCCACCCTCGAACGCTAACCCCCGGAGGTGGTAAATTGAGTTCTCTCATTTGAACCTATTTTTCGCTATATTTCGAAAATCTTCGCGATGCAGAGTTTTCACCCTCCCACCCTTCGAGCGGCAACCCTCCGAGGTCGTAAACTTAAGCCCAAGTGTGTTATTTAGGTGGCTGCAGATGCTAGATATATGAGAAATGTTATTCTCTTAAGAGAAAAAGTGTCACAATACTTAGTAATAAAATTCTGATTTCAGTGAAAATCAAAAACAATCCCCTAACTTCGGAGCACTGTAGAATGAAAACTATTGGTCGCACAAAAAAAAATGTAACGACCAAATTTGTGGAGAATTTTATTGTCTCCACATATAATTTGTCTTTTTTCGATCTCACCACAACGGCGCTATTTGTCGGAAAGCGTCACGAAACCGCCCCCCCCCCCCTCCATCCCACCCGTGAGCGGGAACCCCCAGTGGTCACAAATTGAATCTTATCTGAATTAAATAACGACGAGGTACGAGTACATTTCCACTAAAAGTATGCGCAAATAAGATGTTTTTCGCAACTACACAATATATTATATACGTGGCGGTGTGGCGGTGTGTTCCTAAATGTCGTAATTTTTTTTTAAAACCAAATTCGTGCATTTAGGCAACTGCAGATAATACAGAAATGAGAAGATATCATTATTTTAGGGAAACAAAAATGTTACACGACTTTTACTTCCCACACCGATAGGTGAGGGGAGTATTGTGATCGCGAAAATTTTCGATTTTGAGATAATACACTTTTTGGGCGTTTTATGGTGCCTACATCACGAAAATCCACGTCACTCATTTCCGTCGGTCTGTCTGTGTGTCGGTCTGTCTGTCTGTTGGCGTTTTTCTAGCCTCCTAATCTCAGTAACCGCTACATAGATTTTGATGAAATTTGGGTGGTGATATGGTGTAGGGTCGTAGTAGGTAATGTTGCTACAATTTTGAAAATCGGTGCATGGGCGGCGGAGTAATTAGCAAAAAACGAAAAATTTCAAATTTGCGTTAAACTTCGTTTTTAGGCGTTTTAGAGGTTCCTGATCATTTTCTACTTTTTTTTTGGGTGGGGGTGAATTTGGGGTGGTTGAGGGGTGGGGGTGAATTTGGGGTGGTTGAGGGGTGGGGGGTTGTAATACTGAAAAATTTGTTGTATTCATAATGGGCTCTCTAATGACCTGTGAATGAAAGACCTAGCGCCATAATACAATTTTTTAGGTCCATCCGAACATTGCCTTGCTTATCATAGAAACCAAGGGACTTAGAATAATTTGTGGTGTATACATCCGAGTGTTGTTTTAGTTTTAGATCGTTCTTTATTGCGTAACGCCAAAATTATCAAATGGATTTTAATGAAATTTTGACACAGTATTACTGCCACGGCGAGGATGGAAAGCGCGCATGTTTTGGAAAAATCGTGTCAGTGGCGGCGCGGCAATAATAAAAAAACTAAAAATGTAAAAATAGCTCAAACTTTGTTTTTCGGCGTTTTAGGGGTTTCTGATCATTTTTTTTTGGGTGGGGGTGAAATTGGGGTGGTTAGGGGGTGGGGGGTTGTAAAACTCAAAAATTTATTCCATTTATAATAGTGTCTATTGACCTGTGAAAGAAAGACTTAGCGGCATAATAGACGTTTGTTAGGTCCATCCGAACATTGCCTTGGCTATTACAGAAATCAAGGGATTTGGTATTGGTAGGGGTAGGTATTGATTCAGGTCGTTCTGAATTTAGTAACATGGAAATTATGGAATTAATTTTAATGAAATTTAGGCACACTATTATTACCGCGGCAAGGATGAAAAATGCGTATGGTTATCAAAAATCGTGTCAGTGGCGGCGCAGCAATAATAAAAATCTAAAAATATAAAAATAGCTCAAACTTCGTTTTTAAGCAATTTGGGGGTTCCTGATTGTTTCGTTTCGTCCAGTTAAAGCTGAATTGTGTCGTTTTAGTTCCTACGGAGAGATTTAGGAAACTATTTACTAGTTTTTGTGTTGGATGTTTTTTGACGACAGGCGGGCGATGATTTGGTTGCAACTGTTATGTGTGGGAAGTACTGAGTCAATCAACTTGACTCCATTTTTTGATAAAGTTCTTCGTCTTAATTCGCGATGAAATTTTTATTTTAGTGAAACTCACAAACCAACCCATAACTTTAGCTCACTGTAGGACGGAAACTATTGGGCGCAGCCGAAAAATGTGAAGACCAAAAGTATGCAGTATTTTGTTCTGTCCATAAATCATTTGAAGCTTTTTTCGATATGACTTACTAAAACCGCGTTATTTTTCGAAAATTGTCGCGAAGCAGAGTCTCCCTCCCCCCCCCCTCCCCTTTGAGCGGATAACCCCCAAGGCCGCCAACATAGGTGTAGGTTCAGGGGACCTTTTGCTGTCAAAAAACCCCTAACGCCTGGACGATAACAAGCAACACCCATTTGAACTTTTGTTAATATTTCTGGACGTAGGATCAGATTCCAGAACTTGAAAACTAGATTTTCCCTGTATGCTTAATAATAGCGATTTCAACTCTGAATAAGTGTATATACGGATTTGCGACATATTTAACTTTCGTTGGGTTAATTCAATTGATAAGAGATAATTTGTATAATAATAGTATTGAGTAAAAGCGCAACGTAATTCAAAGCGATAGTTTGTGCCAAATACGCTTAGAAGATTACTTTAATAAGCAAACATGGCTAATTGGCGGGCAATTAGTGGGGCTTAGATAAAAAAAGTATTTACCCGAAGCCAAAGTGCCCTGTTGCACTGGAGAAATTCACGTTAATTAGATAAAATAAATACAGGGTGGGGCATAAGAACCAAGTGTTTTTCGTTTGGTTAGTACTCGGCCATTGGTGCGTGGTTTATTAAGATCCATGCCTTGGCTCAATCCATTTCACTTTCTCAGCTGCCACGTGCCATCATGGTGCGGTGGGCGCTAGAGCAACGCGTGTTCGCGTATGATTGTTTTGCCCGAAGTGGCAAGTCGGTGACTGCATTGCAGCGTGAATTTCGCAGAAGATTTAATACCCCTTGTAACTAATGAGTGATGAATCCCATTTCCACCTAGATGGGGCTGTCAATAGACAAAATTGCCGGTACTGGGCTGACGAGAATCCACGGCATCATTGGTCCATATTTTTTTGAAGAAAATGGGTCACCGCTATCGTAACATCTGAGCGTTACGTTCATGTGATGACTACCTTTTTCATACCTGAGTTGCATAGAAGTGTGGATATTCAAGATTTATGGTTGCTGCAAGATGGGGCCACGGCACACACTGCCAGAGCATCTATGGCTATTCTTCGCCGCCTGTTTCCAAATCGTTTAATTTCAAGGTTTGGTGACATTCTGTGGCCTCCTCGGTCTCCCGACTTATCTATTTGTGATTTTTTTCTATGGGGGTATCTTAAGTCACGTGTTTACGAAGCCAAGCCCCGTACATTAGATGCATTGAAGGAAGCAATCCGTCAAGAAATCTCCCTAATTAACAGGGATATGCTGGAAAGAGTGGAGGACAATTCTTTGAAACAATTACAAAAGTGTATCAATGAAAATGGACATCATATGCCAGATGTAATTTTTCGTACCTGAATATTTCAAAATGGTATATTATTACCTATGTTGTACAACCAATAAATTTTTTTTAGATTAAAACCTAATAATTTTATTACCATTTCAAAAACACTTGATTAATATGCCCCACCCTGTAAAATAATATAAGAGGGTTGCTCTACATCTCCGTCAATCCACCAGTACGCAGACAGCTGCGCCATAGGTCAACTGACGGAGATAGTGAGCACCAGAATTGTCATGTCTGTCAGACACACTGATGATCGCTAATAAGCGTGAAACCCTCGTATATCGACGCTCGTATGCAGTTGGCATGGAAGCGCGCTTATCTGGTTAGGTGAAGCGAATGCACCTTTGCGTTTCGCCAAGAAGTTTGCTGCTTTTTAGCAGTGACTTCCTTTAGTTTGCCGTTACCTCCGGATACCAGATGGCACACAGGCAGATTTTTTTCTGCCGCCTACTCTAAAATAACATAATTATATGTTATAATTTTTTGATTTTACATTATAGACATACAATCCCAACTGATTAAGAAATAAGAATTCGATTAGTTGATTTGTCATTATGACTCATTCTCTTTCTTGATAAGGATGACAAAAAAGTTTGGTATAGATGAGATCATTTAGACAACAGGACCTATTAATCATGTTGTTCTTATCATACGTTTTTTTATCCTTATTGCTAATTTTTCTGGCTGATAGATGTGACCACACCAACTAATTTTTTGTGTATGTACACAACACATTTTTGTTTTATGTATATTTTTACTGATAAGATATTGTAGCAGGTTTGTTATAATACAACAAAAATGGCCTCAAGTGTCTTGACTCAGGACTTCCCACACATTATTAGCTCTAACAAAACACTTGGAGTTCCTTTATCCCTACACCGCCCCCATCAAAAAAGTGGAAAATGATCAGAGGGACCTTTGAAACATCCTAAAAGATTTTAAAATTTTATGGTTTTTTGTTGATTTCTCCTCCGTCACTGGCAAGAGCTTCAACAACGATACACTGTACCTCCTCCACGGTAGTAGAATAGAATAGAATAGAATAGAAGTTTATTGGTCTTGTAGATCACATTAAGTGACATAAGACAGGTCTACAATAAATTAGTAATAATGTTTGCTAAGTTATTTTGTAAATGTAAATTTAACGAACACAAACAATAATTAAAATATATGTATAAACACACGTTTACCAACACACACATATCAACACATATACATATATAGGTATATAAATAAATATAAAAAATACAGTAAGAATTTAAAGCTTATTTTAATGCTGTTTATTTACAGCTGGTCATTCAAAAATTCATTCACATTATAATAAGCTTTGTCCAGCAACATTTTTTTAACAGTTTTTGCAAACGAGTATTTGTCAAGTTCTTTTATACTCTTTGGAATCTTATTATAAAGCTTAATGGCCATATGCCTTGGACTTAGTTTTGTTCTAGATAGCCTATGTGTGGGCACTTGCAGCAAGAGTGAGTTTCTTGTTTCATATGTACTATGGCAGCTTAAAGTTTTAAAATCGTTAGGATTAGATTTAGCATACAGTACTAATTCATATATGTAGACACATGCCACTGTCATAACTCTTAAATTCACAAAAATGTCCCTGCAGCTTTTCCTGATGTCTACCCCAGCTATAAGCCTTAGTACCCTTTTCTGAATTATAAAAACTCTGTTGGCCTCTTGACTTGCTCCCCAGGCGGATATGCCGTAGCAGATATTTGAGTGGAAATATGCATAGTAGTACATCATTACAATTGGCCTGTCTACTACCCGTCTCAGCTGATTGATGCAGTATGATATTGGAGCTAATTTGCGACATAAACTTTCTACTTGAATGTTCCATTTGCAGTTCGCTGAGATGTGAATTCCTAGAAATTTGGCAGAATGACATTGCCTTATAGACCCATTCAAGGACTTGAGCAACATACTGTGGTCATAGGTATTGTGAGAGTATGAAAAGCGGAGAAACAGAGACTTTGAACTGTTCAGTACTAAGCCATTATTGGAAAACCACTGATGGACTCGCTTGACATAAGTGTTTGCAGACTGCATTAGCTGTTTAATGTCAGAGGAATGGACAAGAAGGGAAGTGTCATCTGCATACATCACGTAATTATCACCGACAAAATCATTCACAAAAATGATGTAAAGTAGCGGCCCCAATATCGAACCTTGTGGTACTCCAACCTGGCTATTAATTGTATCAGATTTAACTCCGTTTATTTCCACATACTGTGTTCTGTTATACAAGTAGCTCTCTAGCCATTTAAGTGGCAAACCTCTAATACCATACTTCTCCAATTTTTTAAGTAACAATGAGTGGTTTACTAGGTCAAAAGCCTTGCTCAGGTCTAAAAATATACCTATTGGCAAAGTGCCTTCATCAAGTCTATCAAATAGCATATTGACAAAGGCAATAATAGCTCTAGATGTAGATAAGCCACTACGAAAGCCATACTGGTTTTTATTGAATAGGTCATATTTTTTGAAAAACCCTGATATGCAGTTAGCAGCATATTTCTCAAAGATTTTGGAAAAGGGGCTAAGAAGGGATATAGGCCTGTGATTTTCGATATGGCTGGCACTTCCTGATTTATGAATTGGGACGATTTTTGCAATCTTCATTGTCTGGGAATTCACCATTCTCCAGTGAATAGTTTAATAGATATGTCAGCGGCCGTGTTATGTGCACATAGCACTGTTTAATGACATTAGTACTACAGCCGTCATCACTAACAGAGTTCGAATTCTTCAAATTTTTTACAATTTGTTTAATGTCGTCTTCCGAAGCAGCAGGCCAGAAAAAACTATGAATGTTGCTAGAAAAGGAGGGTTCACTTATTTGCGTAGGATTTTGTTGATAGTGTTTTGCTGCATTTGAAAAATGTTCATTGAATGCTGTCGAGATTGTTTGAGGATCATCTATTTTTTTATTATCAATATTTAGAGCAAAACTACGGTGGGTTGATTTATTACTTGGTTTAATTATATTCCATACAGCTTTGGTTTATTACTTGAATTAATAATTTTGTTTCTATTGTGTAGTTGTTTCGCCAAATAAAGTAATTTTCTATATATTTTTTTTATAACGATTATAATAGTCTTTAATTATGGCACTGTGCTTAGTAAGAGGAAATAGGTCTTTCAGTTTCTGACCTGAGATCATTAAGCCTTTTGTTAACCACGGCTTTCTATACTTAACAGATGTGGACTTCACTTTTGTCTTTAGCGGAAATGCCAATTCAAAGTAGTAGCTAAATGTTTTCAGAAATAATCCAAATTTAATATTAATATCTCCAGCCGTATTATAAACCTCAGCCCAATCTTCTTGCTCTAATAACTGCAAGAAATATTCCCTATTTTGAGCACTTTTTAATGGCCTGTAGTGGAATTGTTGTTTTTGCTTGTCATGTTCCGTGTGCTGTTTGCAGGTTATATTGATAATTTGCCCTAAATGATCACTGATGTTGCCATTAATCACTGCAGCTTTATATGTGCCTTGCTCCAAGTTCACACACACGTTATCCAGACATCTATTTAACCTAGTTGGTGAAGCTATATTTGGTACAATTTCCCAGATGCAGAGAAGGTCTATTAATTTATTAAGTTGTGCGTTCGTTTCCAGAAAATTAACATTGAAATCTCCACATATTACTATTTTATGGTTCTTATACTTGTTAGCTATGTTTGTGAGGGTTATATCTAGGTTTTCTAAAAATACATTAAAATCTGCACTGGCACTACGGTACAGAGCTAAAATAATTATTTTAAAATCACTAAGACAAGTGGCCACACATTCAAACTGCATTTCTATAGAATCACATTTGATGTTTGTAACAGACATATTATTTCTTACAAATATTCCTACCCCCCCATGCATAGCATTATTTCTACTGTAAAAATTTACCAAATCATAACCTGATAATTGTAGTGATGGTAGCTGGGCAATTGTTGCCCAGTGTTCACTCACACAAAAAACATCACAGTTGGTATCATTAAGAAATATCTCTAACTGCAGTAACTTATTTGATAAAGATTGGACATTTTGATGTAAAATATTAAGAGTTACCTTGTCTCTAATCGTAGCTAGCTTATTCCTATTGTGTATAATTGTTCCATCCTCACTTACACAAGCAGACATAGAACGCACCATATTATTAGTGCTACATGCTATACTACCACTGTTTCGCGCACTGTAGTCATTAAAAAAGGAAGTTGATCATCTACAACTTCTTGATTATGTTGATCCCTTGTGCATTCCTGTTGTAGTGATGGTTGTGCAAATAGAGTTTTCAATACAGCAGCTGTTCTATTATCTAGACTATTTCGAATAAACTTCTCGACAATTTTGCTTGGATTGTGAATGTTTTCAATGCATACAAGCTTAACTGATGAGTTACGATTAGTTTTCCTACATGTAGATATATATCTGTTGATGTAGTTAATAATGGGCGTATCTCGATCTGTACTGCATTTGCTTATTATAATTAAGTTAGTGAATTTGCCTATTGGGATGACATTGCGTAAGAAGCGATTTAATGTTGCATGGTTAGACACATTGCTTGTTTTAAAAATAATTACTACATAATCCTTTTGTCGATGAAACATTGTGTCAGTGAATATATTTTTGGTAATTTCAGCTAATTCTGTATAAGGTTTAACAGTACCATATACAGTAAATTCAGAACTGTCTAACTTTGCTGATAAATAACAAGAGCAATTTTTTGCTGACTCATCTCCTAGTATCAACAATTTCTTTTGTACTGAAGTTATCATAGGGTTTTGGATATTCACTATAGTATTACTGGTCATTATTGACTCGTTTAAAATAGTCAGACTACCTTCTGAATCTTTCTGAATACTTCCCTGTACAATATGACTGGAAGCTATAGTTTCAGTCGCAGATTTAAGACTATCTATATCAGGTTCTGTTTGGTGTTTGATTCTTTGGCTTAGGTGAATCAATGTAGGGGATGCCATATTTTGACAATACTCGTGTAGCTCGTCGTTTATTTGATGTAACAGCTTGTCACTTACTGCTGTCTTACTACTGTTATTTCCTAGTGTTTCCGCTGAAAGCGGCTCTTTGCTCCGTTTCACATGCAATTGAAGAGACTTATTCTCTTCCTCTAGGATACTTATTGTAGATACCATGTTTCTACTGATATCCGTCAGTTCCTGTATGTCTCTATTAAGCTTATCGATTTCTTCTAGATGATTAGCAATTTTATCCTGTAGCTGATCATTGGCTTCATTCAGAAGGCAGATGTCTTTGCTTAATCTTGATATAGTATCTCTTAGATCCTTTATCTCTTCCATACTGGATGATTCAGATGCAAGAATTTCCTCTTCAAAGTCCGTAATCCGTTTCTTCAGTTTTTCTGCATGCTTAGCTCTTTCTGTAATATCTTTTTTCAATGATTCTATTTCCTGCGACATCTGTTCACACTCAATTTCTTTTAGTTTTTCGACTTCCTCTACTTTGTCTTGATTGTTTTTCAAAATTTGCTTCAACTGATGATTTTCCTTCTTCAGCTTTTCTAGTTCTAGAGACTGGTCTTTTGATGTCTTCTCACATGTCTCGGAGCAATATATTCTGAAGCCATCGATGTTAATTATTTTTCTCATTCGTGACGCACAGCTTCCATGTAAGATGGCTAAGCAGCCAGCGCAACATAGGTAGTTGAAAGGCTTGCTGCAGCATTTGAATTTATTGAGGTTCTCCATGATAGTTATGAAGACTTGTAGTGACTTATAACATTGATTAAAGTATTTTAAATGTGTTAATCAATGCTTATAATGATCATACCTTGTTTGTAAAATCCTTCAATTATACGTTTGCACTTTTGACAGCAGTCGGGTTTTGCTGCGAGTAATCACATTAAATAGACAACTCCGACTGGTAGCATGACTGGAAGTTATATAACTGGTCTCAAGCCACTTCACTATAGTAACACGAATTTCTAGTCGTTGAGCTGTAATGTCTTTGGATAGTTGTTTTCCTCAAGCAGAGCAAATTTGTTTTTTATGTGGATGCCTGTTTCTGTAATGTAGCTACTATTTACTGTTACCGACGAATTCTTCTGTTTCACCTCCAATATATGATGCACTTTCAGCTTCAGAACAAACCATACAACAACAACGAATATAAACGGAGCCCGGTGTCAAATACTATTCGAGATTATTTGCCATATTTGTAATATGGTGTTACAATTTCATTACAATCAAGTTCGTAGTTCCAAGTTACATATTATAGTATTATAATATATCTATCTACAGATAGAAAACTCAAAGACGACATTGGGATAGGTCAAACACCAAAGTAATTTTTTTCACAGCAATGTAGGGTATTTTATTAATACAAACAAATTTTTGAGTTTTCAAATTCCCCACCGTCCCAATTTCACCACTTCCCAAAAACAAATAGAATGTGACTAGGAATTCCAGAAACGCGTAAAAACCTATCTTGGAGGGGTTCTGATGATTTTTTGTTTTTTTTGCCAATTTCTTCGCATAGCAGCATTACCTTCTACGACCTTCACAGCATATCGCTACCCAGATTTCATCAAAATATATGCAGCGGTTACAGATATTACGAGGCTAGGACCGACGAAAATGAGTGACAACGTGGATTTTCGTTACGTAGATATCAAAAAAACGCCCAATAAGCGTGTTATCTCAAACGTGAACATTTTTGCGATCTCAATACTTCCCTATTCCCTATCTCCTCTACTCACGACGGTTCAGTTTATTTTACCTAACGACCTACCTTAACGATGTTCAGGTTGATTGCAATATCACAGTAAATGATACAAAATAATACTATTAAAACTTAAAAACGTTTTTAGTAACAATTTTTTTTGATACAGCAGCTAGTTCCGTGTGCTTCATGAAATAAGTTATTCTTCCACCAATACTTCAAATCTAATATTTTTTGAAGGCCCAAAAGGGAAGCGGTTCAGGATGTTAGCCAGGAATGCTTTCGGAAGAGTATTTAAAATTAGAGAAGGTTTTTGATTCTGACCTTTAGATCCATACAATTCCCCAGAATTCGTGGACTTGGTTAAGTGGCTGGAACAGTGAGGTTCACATATTGATTTTTAATAGATGAAAGGGCTAGTGTATTGAAGTTTAAACTATCATTAAGTTTTCATCCGTATACATGGTGTTCATTTTAAAACTTCCCACGATGGATTTATCTAAAACCACGGATTAAAAGAAAAAGACCGAGACACGTCAAAATACTTTTCAAGGGGGACAACGGGTATTTTTGTTCCCTATCTGAACAAATTAAGATACATAAAATTTTTTCTAATTTTCTGGAAAACGAATCGACTGATTTAAAAAAATCAAAATAAAGGACTTCGACATATCTTTGGAACAAGCTATTACTCGATACCCCTTATCATTTAAAAATTTTAAGGGGATGGCCCTGATGGGGGCACAGGGTACAAAAACGGGGAAAAGTTGTTTTGGGTTGAAAAGCTGTCCCCCTTGACTAGTCTTTGGCGTGTCTCGGCGCCTTTTCTTTTAATCAGCGGTTTTCGATAAATCCGTGGCAGGAAGTTTTCTTCTGTTCTTAATTAACTGTTCTCAATTCGTCAATGTTTGTCAGAGCGGTCCAGTGGACCTTTGCTCTTAGTTACTGTAGTGTAGGTCGATCGGTCTGTCAGCTCTGGTTGCCCAGAGACCAGACAAAGTTATGGAGAAGCAAGGGAAGAAAAGGAAAGGAAGAAAGGAAGGAAGGAAAAGAGCAAAGAGGAGGGAGTGTGTCGGTTGGAGGGTATAGCTTGACATAGTCGATTTGATATCGGAAATTTTTGGGATTAGCCAAAGCGGTTAATTTTGGGTTTGATATCTGAAAGGTCAAAATTTTGACATTGTTTCCAAAATTGCTCGATTTGATTTTGATCACAGTGCGAGCCGCGGCCTTGTGTGCTTGCGAAGTTGCTCGACTGTGTAATCCACTGACTCGCTCAACAGAGGGGTGCTGTGCGATTCCGCTTGACTATAACGTCGTTGCGCCTGTTGTTTAATATAATCCTTCAAGTAAGGGATGTAAAGGTCCCTGTGAAGAGTATCGTTAGAAACAAACCATAGGGCGTTAGTAATTGTTAATTAGCTGTTTCTCATTCTCATCGATGTTGTTTGTTATGGCAAACTGCTATTCTCCAAAGAAAGAAGGTACGGAGGGTCTTTGCTGCTCTCATATACCACAAATGAAGGCAGTAAAGTGGTTGCGTGTTCACTGCGAAGAAAAGTAGTGGATCGTGGATCGATTTTCAGTCGGAAGTGTAGAACTGGAATTTAATTGCCTTTGCTTGCTTCTCAATTTGGAACAATATACACCCGTATGCACTGTAAGTCAATTGCCCGATTAGTTACGTAAACCTGGATTAGATTACTTATTTACTATGCACCGCAAACTGACAATTTTGACACTGTCACTGTCAAAACAATCTTGCGAACACAACCTTGCCGTATCTCCAATCTGGATTAGTTAATCTCTTGACGGTGCATGGCTAGATGTCAAAGATTAGCAAAACGCGATTAGGGAACTAGGATTAGAATCGCCAAACGGTGCATACGGGTGATAGTCTTCTAAATATCAATATGTACACTATACACCTGACGTGTTTCGATCGTACTAGAGGGCGTGCATGTATGACAAAGGCACGCGATTCTCTGAATTTTAACTTATTTTGCATTATGCGCAGGACCGATCCTGGATGGGTGGCCGTCCTTGTGCGAATTCGATTTTGGCCTCCCCAAGTATAATTTCGTTTTCTACTCAGAGTAACAACTGAACATAGAGGTAGTGAACAAACCACTTCAGCATGACGTGCTCAAAGCCATCATCTTTTGACACTTCAGCCTCCAAACATTGCCTACTAACCTGAAAATTCTTCCAATGCAACCCATGTTACAAACACTGCTCTGCACTGTCCCATCTCGCAAAACTGTTAACTACACTCGTATATAGCACAGCAAGTAAAGCTTCACTACAGTTACCAACAAATAGCAAATTCGATTTTACTGGCCAAGCATAAAAGACGCACAAACAAAACAAACGTTTGACAGTCGGAGGTTACCGTAAACAAATCGCAGGAAAATTATATAGGCGTTGCCAGCTCCTCAAAATTTATGTAAGACAGAATTTGCGTTTATGATGGAGAAACATGCAGTAACGCATATCTATTGATTTTGCTGTAATCATTTCTGAACCATCAAAATACCGTCTTTTTTAACGTAGAATGGAATATTTCTGGATACTATACAATTAAGACGATGGTAAACAATTATGATTGCCGTATCTGGTGGTCAATATGACAACGTAAGAAAAGATGTTGGCCTATTAGAATTAGTTGTTTACTACCTCTATGTTCAGTTGTTACTCTGAGGTTTTCTATTTTTGATTACCATGAACACTATGTGTTATATGAAGACCCTGATTATCAATTTATTTATATGCAATATAACTGATATTATTATTATACGTTCAAAGTACTTCGGAGAGGTTTGATTAGGTGTTAGGTTGGTATGAACAAATTTAAATTATTATAGTTCGAAAGGTACATTTATTTAAATATTCAAGCTTTTCGCACTGTCGTACAAGAACGTCTAAATTTTGGGCAAGACCTACTTCCGGTATATTTTAGTTTTGTGCATGATATATTGGCAACATCCCAAATGAACGGAAAATAGCAATAAATTTGAAAATTTCAGCATTGTTTCATTTCATTGTTTCAGATCACGTTGGAGTTTTTTTTAGGTTTAGCGGCATTAACTGCTACACCGCCGTTGCAGTTTTAGCAATATTTTTAGTAGGTTTGACTATGAAGATCTTCCTGGGAATTTTATACAACGATCAGAGGAAAAAGTTAAAAAATCTTGTTCTAATATTTCACAAAGTTGGAAAGATAGTAACTCTTGATAGGTTTAAACAAAGGCACCAACTTTGGCAATACTCAAAAACTATCTTCTGAAAACTTCCAAAAGTATATGAAATCCCCCAAAAAAAAAACCAGGAAGGCCGAGCTTAGCATATCGAAATATGTGATTGCTTTCGAAAAGAAGAGATGCTTCAATAATGTCTTCTGCGGTACACAATGGAACAGTGATGTTAGTTGAGGCAGCTGTCTTAGCTGTTTATCAAAAACAGGAATCTGATCTCACAGCAGTGCTAAAAGTAGTTATCAAAGGTCACTCGCGCTCATAGAAAATGAGAATAGTGTTTTTTGGAAAACAAAAAGTTCTGTCATTATCTTTTCTTTATGAAAATTTTCTAACTTTCCTCTGTTCCTCGCATAAAATTCTCAGGAACGTCATCATTTTCATATGTCATGTATTCCAGAGATTCTCATTTTGGGAAGCACATAGTTCTGCGAACAGGGGCAAGTGAATATTACAGATATTCTGTTTTTATAAAATGTATAAATATATACACTTCAATCAGATAGATTTTTCGAAACGTGTATCAGAATTTGCTGAATAAGAACAACTGACCGTCAAAAAACACTCAATGAAAGGTAATAATGTGATCTGAAACAACGCTCACAAATTTCAAATTTATTGCTGTTTTCCATTCATTTGGGATGTTGCCAAATGATCGGAAAACAGCAATAGATTGAGCACAAAATTTATTCAAAACTAAAATGCATCGAAAATGGTTTTTGGCTAACATTTAGGGGTTCTTGTACTATAATGCGTCGGTACTGCCGCCTTTCAAATTTGGCCGCGCACGTGCGGGGCACGTTTTCGCCCCTCCGTACTACAGTGCTATGAAAGTACTGTTTGTTGACAAATTTTATGCCTTTACACACTGTGTATTTAGTTTTCTGCTATACAACATCGAGCGATCGTGAATTTACCAACCATGCGCCGAAACCGCTGGAAATCGAATAATGAAAGAAAATTAAAAATCTCCGAAACAGTTGAATATCGGATCATACTTTATATCACTTTTTGTTTAAAATGACCTGTACAGTCTTCTCCAAGGTATCTTCTACTCGTTATAGAACACCCTGTTCATACATATTTGTATTTGGAAAAAAAATTATATTGTCCAAGTGACCTTTTATGTAAATATTGTGTGTTCTATAAATCAGTATTTGTATAATTGTTTTAAATGCATGAAATGACCAATAAAACTACAATTTTTACTACTGCTCAGTAAACGTGTACCAAAATTGTTTTTACAATTCGTTTATATTAAAGTTGATCTTAGACTCTCTTAAGAAAACACGGTTTATCTATATTTCAATTAATAAATTTTCATCTCAATATGTTATATTTGAAGTGCTTATGTCAGCCAGTATGAAGGAAATTTCGATATGCAGCATAAGCTGTATAAGCCTCAAAATAACCTTCGTGACAAATACAAAGCAATTCCATTGCCATTTTTTAGTGTGCTTATTATACAACACTGAAAACATGATAATTTGTCGTTCGTTTTATACTGGCATCAAACAAAATTTATTTCTTATTACCTGTCAGCTTCTGTTTTTATCGCAGCGTAATATCAACATGACAATAAAATTAAGTAAATCAATTAGTATGAAACAATGGATATTTCAAATATACGGATATCCGTGTGCACTTAATCAAATATTGAACAATGAGTAATCAAAAACATGTATGGGTATGCCAGTAAAACATATCGTAAACAATCAAGTTAGTATGTACTCTTTCCAAATATATTCAAGGGCCTCTAACATATTTCAGCTACGGCAGGCACGTATTTCGGGGGGTTCAGTGGGTCCGGACCCCCCCCCCGAAACGTTATAAAATGCCGTCTAAAGAATGGAATCCACAAATTTGCACCCCCCCCCCCCCCGCAAATTGTCAACCAAGTGACACCCATAATCTGGACCCCCCCAAAACCAAATCCTGGATACGTGCCTGAGCTACGGTGTCGTATATAGAGATGTTCCATTCTCTGCCATAACAAGGCGACCAATTTTAGTACACAACTGAATTAGCAAAAGATTTGTTTTCCACATGGCCTACAATATTTTACGCTTGTATTAAAAAGATATTTGGTGTAATATATGAGTTAGTTAAATTTAATAGAATAATAACCTTTAAAACTCCACTACTAAAAAATATTATACCAAGTTCACAATTAAAATCATTGTTTAATTCACTTGAAATTTTCAATCATCGTTTTTGTTTTTTTTTTCATTTAAAAAATGTTTTGCAATAAGACAGTATATGAAAAAATATGTGTATGGCTGAGCAGTTTTGAACTATAAGACAGTTGAATGCACATAGTAACCCATTTAAAAGTATTAGTTTTTCGGTTTTCAGCACTTTTGGTTCTGTGTATTCGAATATAAAAGGAATATGAAAACAGACAAATGAGGAAGAGTTACTATTTCTGTTCAAAATATTTAGCGAAAATGCAGACATAACGTTTGTTTATTACATACATACATTTATTATCCCGTTCTTTATCTTATCTATTTTTGATTTTTGATATTTTTTTGCGATAGTTTTTTGCCCACTTTTTTTAAAGAACATTGTTTAAACATGAAAAAAAAAACAGGTTACTTAGATACCTAATCGATTTTTGATTTTTTTACTTCCTACACCGATAGGTGAGGAGAGTATTGTGATCGCGAAAATTTTCGATTTTGAGATAATACGTTTTTTGGGCGTTTTATGATGTGTACATAACGAAAATCCACGTCACTCTTTTCCGTCGGTCTGTCTGTCTGTCTGTCTGTCTGTCTGTCTGTCTGTCGGTCTGTCTGTCGGTCTGTCTGTCGGTCTGTCTGTCGGTCTGTCTGTCGGTCTGTCTGTCGGTCTGTCTGTCGGTCTGTCTGTCTGTCTGTCGCGTTTTTCTACCCTCGTAATCTCAGTAACCGCTACATGGATTGTGATGAAATTTGGACAGCGTTATGCTGTGGAGTCGTAGTAGGTAATGTTCCTATAATTTTGAAAATTGTTATACAGGGGGCGGAGTAATTAGCAAAAAACGAAAAATTTCAAATACGCTTCAAACTTCGTTTTTAGACGTTTTAGGGGTTCCTGATCATTTTCTACTTTTTTTTGGGTGAGGGTGAATTTGGGGTGGTTGGGGGGTGGGGGGTTGTAATACTGAAAAATTTGTTGTATTCATAATGGGCTCTCTAATGACCTGTGAATGAAAGACCTAGCGCCATAATACAATTTTTTAGGTCCATCCGAACATTGCCTTGCTTATAATAGAAACCAACGGACTTAGAATAATTTGTGATGTATACATCCGCGTGTTGTTTTAGTTTTAGATCGTTCTTTATTGCGTAACGCCAAAATTATCGAATGGATTTTAATGAAATTTTGACACAGTATTACTGCCACGACGAGGATGGAAAGCGCGCATGTTTTGGAAAAATCGTGTCAGTGGCGGCGCGGCAATAATAAAAAAACTAAAAATGTAAAAATAACTCAAACTTTGTTTTTCGGCGTTTTAGGGGTTTCTGATCATTTTTTACTTTTTTTTGGGTGGGGGTGAAATTGGGGTGATTCGGGGGTGGGGGGTTGTAAAACTCAAAAATTGATTCCATTTATAATAGTGTCCATTGACCTGTGAAAGAAAGACCTAGCGGCATAATAGACGTTTGTTAGGTCCATCCGAACATTGCCTTGGCTATTACAGAAATCAAGGGATTTGGTATTGGTAGGGGTAGGTATTGATTCAGGTCGTTCTGAATTTAGTAACATGGAAATTATGGAATTAATTTTAATGAAATTTAGACACAGTATTATTACCGTGGCAAGGATGAAAAATGCGTATGGTTTTCAAAAATCGTGTCAGTGGCGGCGCAGCAATAATAAAAATATAAAAATAGCTCAAACTTCGTTTTTAAGCAATTTGGGGGTTCCTGATTGTTTCGTTTCGTCCAGTTAAAGCTGAATTGTGTCGTTTTAGTTCCTACGGAGAGATTTAGGGAACTATTTACTAGTTTTTGTGTTGGATGTTTTTTGACGACAGGCGGGCGATGATTTGGTTGCAACTGTTATGTGTGGGAAGTACTGAGTCAATCAACTTGACTCCATTTTTTTTAATAAAAATCGCATTTTACCTAACAATAAAATTTGAGCCAGAAAATGTTAATCATTTTCTACAGTTACCTTAATAAGTTGAGTTTATTTAAAATTCTTTGCGGTCACATTTGTCTACAAACTCCATCTTTTTAAAAGGGTGTATTGCTTGGAATATGGGATAAATTCGATAAAACTTCATTATCTTAGCCACAATGTCTTAACAGACAGACATGTTGTGAACTCGTAAAATGCGTTAAGACGTTGCTAGAGTACTGGCGACACGAATATTATCGATACTTTTTGAAATGACTGTAGCTATTTACTGTCAGTTCGATGATGCTCTTGATACTCATACCCAGCAACTGTCTTGTCGTATCTACCCAGAGTGGGCGCCGCCCACTCGAGGCATGACCATACACTACAAGTTTCTCCAATTATCGCTTCTGTGAATATGTCCGAAGAATGTAAGCATTCTCCTCGACACAATGGAGGATAGTCTCTTTAGATTACCGCGCTCATCTAGTATGGAAACGTTAGTTCGATGGGCGGTATAAGGAACTCTCAGCATTCTTCTCCATGCCCACATTTCTAAAGCATGCGAGCGAGATCTGCCTTTTTAACAGCCCAAAAAAACTTCTTAATCTTGTAGAAAATAAGCTATCTTCAGTGGCAGTATACAAATTTAAAAACATTTTCGAAGTAACTCACTTGTTTTGTAACAGTATTTACTACAGAAATAATTACGTATTTCATGTAAATCCATACATGAATAAGCTATAAGAAATACTTAAAGATCGTTAATTTATTTAAAAATACAGCTGGAAAAATTTGTTAAGCTTGTAATTTTTTTAAGATGCATACTTTTTTATAGGCACCGAAAATTTAATTTAAATCCACAGATAACAGTTGACAATTAGACATGTCTGTACTATTTAGAAATACTTTCGGCCGAAACTTAGGCACCTATAACTATTTATTTATAATTACTAATAGCCCTATTTTACCCTCATGTTAGTTAGATACTGCTTGTAAATTAGTTTTAAGGTATTATTTACTATTATAAAATATATTATTTTAAATATTACTGTGACTCAATCATGGTTTAATTAAACCGCAACCTCAAAAAAAAAATAGACATCATCGCCGCCAATAATATCTGACCGGGCAATTCAAAACAAAAAACAGACCAGACATAAAGAACTATCCCACTTATATTTTTAATCAAAGCTGCACAAATGGGTATGAGATGTCCACAAAAAACGAAGCCAAACCATTTACAAGTTATTAAGTCGATACGACTCAAGTACCTTGCATTGGAATGTGTGGGGAAAGCACAGTCAAGTGGATATTCCCAGTGCATTATTTTATGGTCTGGTAAAATTGAATCGGCGTTAATCTTAACAGTCATAAACCAGTAGAGTTGGTTAAGATTATCCCGCTGTATTAGTCAAAGCGCGAAGTTTAGTTCTTATTTCAACTATAGTTAACCTGATGACCTCTAAGGTAATCTTCACACAATGGATCAAGCAGAAATATGCTCTTTGATTTAATAATACGTTCCAATTCATTGCAGTAATGAAAAATGGGAAAAACGAGAGAAAATGTCAAGTTGACTCAGTACTTGCCACACATAACAGGGATACCATTTTATTATTTTTCAATTGCATGAAGCCCCAAAAAACCAACACTCTCATGAATAGTTTCTTCTTTCTCCGTAGGATCTAGGACGACAAAGTTTTTATTTTGCAAGCTTCAACTGGATGAAATGAGGCTATTAGGAACCTACAAATCGCCAAAAAGCCAAGTTTGAGCTGTTTTATACTTTTAGTTTTGTTTATTATTGCTGCGTCGCCACTGGCATGATTTCTAAAATACCATACGCGTTTTCCATCCTCGCCATAGTAATAATACTGTGTCCAAATTTTATTAAAATCAATTCCAGGTTACAGAAAATTTTAAGTCCCTTGGTTTCTTTAATAAGCATGGCAATGTTCGAATGGACCTAAAAGAGTATATTAAGCCGCTAGGTCTTTCTTTCCAGGTCAATGGACAGCCTAATATGCATACAAACAATTTTTCAGTTTTACAACCCCCCACCTCTAATCACCCAAATTTCACCCCCATCTAAAAAAGTAAATGACTGGAATTCCTAGAAGCCGAAAAACGCAATTTGAGGAATATTTGAAATTTATGGTTTTTTGATAATTACTCTGCCGTACATGCACCGGTTTTCAAAATTTTAGCAGCAATACGGCAGATTACGAGGCTAGGAAACGCCAACAGACAGACAGACCGACGTAAATGAGTGACGTGGATTTTCGTTATGTAGGTATTATAAAACGTTCAAAAAGCGTGTTATCTCAAAATGGCATTTTTTTGCAATCACAACACACCCCTCACCTATCGGTGTGAGAATTAAAATAGGAAATATTATCAAAAAAATGTCACAACGCGCAATGACATCACACGAACGTGAGTGTTACTATTACTAGTCGCCAAAGGCTGAAATCCTATGTCGCTGTAAAAGCGCTGCGAGAGGATAAGTGTCTGTGCACGTTAGATTTGAAACGCTGCAGGTTGTAGCCGTCGGGAAACAAATTCCCCGGCAGCTGATTCCATAGCGTCGAAGTTCTACAAAAGAAGGAATGCCGAAGGAGACTGGTTCGGGGAGTAGGGACCTCGACCTAGTAGGGATGAGCTCGCAGCTCTAGTGTTCCTCGTTGGGACTACCTTCGGTGTTATTCTTTGGGAGAGCTCACTGGATCATCTTCTGTGATAGAGTCTGTAAAAAGCAGGGACAGGTCAGCCACCCTTCTCCGATGTTCCAGTCTGTAGAGGTCCTTTGTGAGGTTAGGCGTATCGATTAGTCTAATTACTCTCTTCTGGATGGTGTACAGAAACCTTAGAGAGTGCTTGGGAACACATCCCCACACATGGGAGCAATACTCCAACGATGGTCGGATCTGTGCCTTGTAGAACAGCAGTAGTTGCTCTGGTGTATACAACTTCCTAAAGCGCAACAAAACTACAAGCTTCTGGGATGCCAATTTAACAATACTGAAAAGTTGTGGCCGTGCCAGGACATATTATTCATGATCCCCAAAAGCTTGACGGAAGGTGACTCGACTATTGCGTGACCCTCCATTTACACACAGTTGGTAAGCCAACGTGAGACTTCTTTGTCAGTGTTGTTGCCTGAGTTTTCTCTACGTTAAACTGTACTCTATTTATCTACTAATCTCCACCCGACAACGGTTTCGATATCTACGTTAATCTGTGAGGTTTGTCCAGCAGAGACAGTGTAGGGAATGGACAGTCTTGGACTACGAAAAACAGAGATCATTTGTTCAAAAATTTATTCAGTCACTGGTGCAGGCCAGGTGGTAGCCCATTAGCAGCAAGCTTGACCAGAAGTCGCTCATGCCACACTCTATCGAAGGCTTTCGATACGTCAAGTCGTCAAGTGCAACAACTCGGGATTCGCCACAGCTTAAAATATACATGGAAGATTGTACGTCAGCCTTCGATAGGTCAAGTGCAACAACATTAGATGCGCCATGTTTTTCTATTGCTCTGTTCCACAAGCGAGTGACGTAGGCTAGGCAACCTGAAAACCTATGCTTACGGAAGGCATACTGGCGATCATGTTATTGTTGTCCAGGTATTTTAGGAGGTATATGTTGATGACAGTCTACATAATGCTGAGAAGAGCCACATGTCTATAATTGGTGGGATCAGTTTTTGCCTTTCTTAGGAATGGGTTGTACGCAGCTAATCTCTTTGCAGCGGGAAGCACGCCTCGCTGATACGATAATTTGAAGAGCTTTCAAAGAATAGGTGTAAGCTCAGCGGCACAGTGTTTCAGGACAATGGCTGGAATTTGGCCAGGACCAGTAGCTTTCTTCGTGTTTAGTTTTTTGAGGTTGCTTTTTACATCTAGATGTTGAAATTTGACCTCTGCCTTTCTCGAATTCACTTCTATGGAAGTGTACAGTAGAATTGGTTGCGAAAACCCTTCCAGGAATGTCTGCTTTTTCTTTAGGAGTAGAAGCGATGGACTTGTCATTGTCCAGACAGTTGACTCGAATTGTAGGTGAATGTTTGGGCCCCGACAATGCCGATTTTGTTTCTAGATTTTCTTGAACTGCTTTGTTGTTTACTGAAATTTTTGTTCCAGATGTCCCTCACGGAATTCCTCAACAGGCCAGCCGACAAGCGAGACGTGTACATGATGGGAGTGAAGATACCGAACTGGATCTACAATCTGTATTGCGTGATTGGGATCTTCGCCTTCGGTGCAGCCTGTTCCCAATTGACCACCGACGTCTTGAAGTACACCATAGGCAGGTTGAGGCCGCATTTCATCACGGTTTGCAAACCTGATGTTTGCCAGAATGGCTCTTTTACCGACTACGTGTACCATGAAGAGTTCACTTGCACCAATGAGTTGTTTAAGGACAATGCTCGGATCATGAAAGAATTAAGGTGAGCTTGAATTTTACTTTTTCTTCAGAAGTATGAGAATCTTGATAAATAAATAAGTTTGATAGTAATTTTTCTTCAGAATGATGTCTAAGTGTGCCAGCAATAACAGCTGCTCAACAGAGGATAGACAAAAATAACACAATATAATTTTTCAGTGCATTATTTCTCCATAAGATGTGTTCAAGAACAAAGATTTTTTCATTAATTATTGTGGCGAATGATTGAGGTTATACTTGCATGTGCAACGTTTAGGTTTGGAGTAGGTTATGAGATGGAGAAGATGAACGAAATCGCTTAGCATACATTTTCAGGCGTTTTTTGATACTTGATACGAAAAACCGTGTCATTCAGTTACACGATATACGAATACTTTTCAAAAAAATGCCAAAATTTTGTCTCAAGTCATGATCTTGCTCATTTCACAAGAGAAGGATGGGGCAATTTTATTCTTTATACAATTTTGATTTAGGATATTGAAAATTCGAGTTTGCTTATCAAACCTCTTCACACGGTTTTTTAAATTCACAAGTGAAAAAATGACACATTACGGTGATACTACTTTTTTTCATAGCATGAAGCTATAGTCTGAGGTGCCCTTGCAACCAAATCATCCCCCACCCGCCCGCAAAAAAAAGTGTGTTATGCCGCTAGGTTTTTATTTCACAGGTCAATGGACAGACTATTATGAATACAACATATCTTTCAGTTTTAGAACCCCCCACCCCCAATCACCCTAATTTCACCCCCACCCAAAAAAAGTAGAAAAAGATCAGGAACCCTAAAACGCCTAAAAACGGAGTTTGAGGAATATTTGAATTTTTAGCAGCGTTACCTACTACGACTCCACAGCATATCGGTACCCAAATTTCATCACAATCCATGCAGCGCTTACTGAGATTTCGAGGCTAGAAAAACGCCGACAGACAGGCAGACGATAATGAAAGACGTAGATTTTCGTTATGTACATATAAAACGGCCAAAAAGCGTATTGTTGCGGAATCGCACAATACCCCTCCTTACCTATGGGTGTGGGAAGTCAAAGTATAATATTCCTGACAGTTAGGAATAAAGGTGAGACAACAATTCAAGCTTATTTTAAAAAAGGTTTACTTACTGATTTTATTCCTTTTGTGTTTGATAGTTTTTTCAATTGGAGAGCATCATGTGTACTTTTCAGGTTCTCTACTTTACCTTTCAACCGTTGTTTTACTTCCCACACCGATAGGTGAGGGGAGTATTGTGATCGCGAAAATTTTCGATTTTGAGATAATACACTTTTTGGGCGTTTTATGATGTGTACATAACGAAAATCCACGTCACTCATTTCCGTCGGTCTGTCTGTCGGTCTGTCTGTCGGTCTGTCGGTCTGTCTGTCTGTCGCGTTTTTCTACCCTCGTAATCTCAGCAACCGCTGCATGGATCGTGATGAAATTTGGGCAGCGGTATGCTGCGGGGTCGTAGTAGGTAATGTTCCTATAATTTTGAAAATCGGTCCATAGGCGGCGGAGTAATTAGCAAAAAACAAAAAAATTTAAATATTGCTGAAACTTCGTTTTTAGGCGTTTTAGGGGTCCCTGATCATTTTCTACTTTTTTTTGGGTGGGGGTGAAATTGGGGTGGTTGGGGGGTGGGGGGTTGTAAAATTGAGAAATTTGTTGTATTCGAAATGGACTACCTACTGACCTGTGAAGGAAGACCTAGCGACATAAATAACTTTTTTAGGTCTATCCGAACATTGCCTTATGCCTATTACAGAAACTAAAGGACTTGGAATTTTTTCCGATGTATATACATACGAGTATTGCTTTAGATCGTTCTATATTATGTAACGACGAAACTGTTCAATTGATTTTAATGGAATTTTGACACAGTATTACTACCGTGGCGAGGATGAAAAATGCGTATGGTTTTTATAAATCGTGCCAGTGGCGGCGCAGAAACAATAAAAAAACTAAAAATATAAAAACAACTCAAACTTCGTTTTTAAGCGTTTTAGAGGTTCCTGATCATTTTCTGCAATTTTTTGGATGGGGGTGAAATTGGGGTGGTTGGGGGGTTGGGGGTTGAAAAATTAAAAAATTTCTTGTACGCATAATAGGCTGTCCACTAAGAAGATCTAGCGACACAAATCACCTTTTTAGGTCCATCCGAACATTGCCTAGCCTATCACGGAAACTAAGGGACTTAGAATTTTCTGTATACTATACGAGAATTTATTGGTTTAAATCGTTTTGTATTTTGTAACGTGGACACTATTAAATTGATTCTAATGAAATTTTGACACAGTATATTGTTACCGTGGTGAGAATAGAAAACGCGTATGTTTGTTAAAAATCTTGTCAGTGGCAGCGTAGCAATAATCAAAGAACGCGACAAGTATGAAAGCAACTCAAAGTTGGTTTTTAGATGTTTTAGGGGTTCCTGATCATTTCCTACCAGTTTTTTGGGTTGGGGTGAAAGTGAGGTGGTTGGGGGGTGGGGGTTGTAAAACTGAGAAGTTTTTAGTATCGATAATAGGCTGTCCATTGACCTGTGAAGGAAAGACCTAGCGGCATAAGACAATTTTAGGGGGAGGGGGTTCTGGCGATTATTTGGTTGCAAGGGATCTTAGACTAAAGCTTCATGCTATGGGAAAATAATAAACTGGTATCAGCGTATTGTGTGGGAAGTACTGAGTCAATCAACTTGACTTCATTTTTTTAGGTCTATCCGAACATTGCCTTCCATATTACAGAAACCAAAGGACTTCGAATTTTTTCTGGTGCAAACATACGGCATGCTTTAGATCGTTCTATATTATGTGACGAAGAAACTGTTGAATTGTGTTTAATGAAATTTTGACACAGTATTACTACCTTGGCGCGGATGGAAAATGCGTATGGTTTTTATAAATCGTGCCAGTGGCGGCGCAGAAATAATAAAAAAACTAAAAATATAGACACAGCTGAAACATCGTTTTTAAATGTTCTAGAGGTTCCTGATCATTTTCTGAGTTTTTTTGGGTGGGGGTGAAATTGGTGTGATTGGGGGGTGGAGGGTTGTAAAACTGAAAAATTTGCTGTATTCATAATAGGCTGTCTACTGACCTGTGAAGGAAGACCTAGCGACATAAATCACCTTTTTAAGGCCATCTGAACATTGCCTTGCATATTACCGAAACTAAGGGACTTGGAATTTTCTGTATACATACGAGTATTTATTGCTTTAGATCGTTTTGCATTTTGTAACGTGGAAACTATTAAATTGATTCTTATGAAATTTTGACACATTATTATTACTGTGGTGAGGATGCAAAACGCGCTGTTGAAAATCGTGTCAGTGGCAGCGTAGCAATAATCAAAAAACTAAAAATATGAAAACAGCTCAAACTTCGTTTTTAGGTCTTTTAGGGGTTCCTGACCGTTTTCTACCTTTTTTGGGTGGCGGGTTATAATAGGCTGTTCATTGGCCTGTGAAGGAAAGACCTGGCGACATAAGACAATTGGGGGGGGGTTACTGGCGATGATTTGGTTGCAAGGGGATCTCAGATTGAAGCTTCATGCTATGGGAAAATAATAAACTGGTATCACCGTAATGTGTGGGAAGTACTGAGTCAATTAACTTGACTTCATTTTTTTCTTATATAACTTATCTAGTCTTAGCGTCACTTTCTCCAGTGTTTCTGTTGAAATGCATTGTTTTTGGTTTCGTTTCATCCACATTTATAGGAACATACCATTTCTGCTGGAGCTCCAAGCATACCTCTTTTTAGTAAATAAGTAGATATAATAAGGAACAAATCAATAATACAACACTGCAAAGAAAAATATTAGATCGTAGCTTACTTTGAATTAGACGGGTAGCAGTAAACAACCTGCATTTGCTGAAAAATAGTTTATTGCTCAACAAGTAGCGATAACGGTTATAACTCATGCAGTCGAAATAAATCAACAAGCGAGTTATTACCATTACCGTGGGTAGAACACTATACTTTAACTACGACAGTAATAGTAGGGGAGCTCAAGCGGAGTTAGTCGAATGTGTCAGAAAATCATATGAGGAGATACCTTACACCCTTTATGTACCCCTACCATATATGAACCTTAATATAGAGGGTTGCATTGAGAGCAATCCGTCAGGTTAGTAAAAAAATGGATCCTTTGAAAAACTCGAGCGCGTCAGATTGATAGCTACTTTACACGGTCAAGAAATCGATCAAATATGTGACCTTCAAGTAATTCGTGATTCGTGAATTCGTGACACAAATCAAGACCTGTCATTACGAAGTTGGTATTGGCGGCGGACCCAAATATCCCTAAAATTCCCCAAAAAAATTTAATAAAGCAGGACATGTTCTAATTTGCCAATTTCTTCAAGGTCACAAATTTGATTTCTTTACTGTATAAAGTGGTTATAACAGAACGTAAGTTAAATACGTCCAGAAAATTATATATTTCAGTAATCTGGCAATTTGAATATGACATAAGGAAATAGGCGAGTCACAAAGTTGTAAAAAACTGTCACTTCGAAATACTCGAGCGCGATGGACTTTTTACTATTTTGAAGTAATGCCTATCATAATTACAAAAAACATATAATCTGACGATTTTCATGGGCATGTAAGTAAAATCATAGACTAAAGACGAAGCGTACAGATGCTGAGAGCTGTGTATTCTCTACTAAGCACCTCACTTTCTTTCTCACTCTTTCTTTAATACCCCTCCATATAACTGTCAGATTACCATTAAGGACTACTAAAACATCAGGACGACTGAAACATTAAGTTGATCCCTCTGCATAAAAATCTGACGCGCTCGAGTATCTCAAATTCTTTTTACATTTTTAGTCACGTCCAAATCGTTAGTTACTTAAATAGGACACTTTATTGAGTTCACCTTACATTCATTTTGAATATCTGACACGCTTGAATAATTTTTTTGTTTTTCTGCCTCTTTTTGCCCTTTAATTGAGTCGCCACCAAAGGTCTAGCTAGGATTTCATTTAGGGGGGGCAGAGGTATTAATAACATCAAAGGCGTAGTGATGGGGGGTTTTGGGGTCAACCGCCCCAAGAATAATCTCTTTGACATTTTTTTAAAATTGTGTAAGTTAATGTCCGTAATAGTTGACATTGACACGGGCTAGAAGGTTATTTGTATTTGAAAGGGCTATATTTATTTGCGTTTCAGTACTGGCAGTTCAGTCCAAAGGTTGCATGGTACAAAAACATTTATTATGGAAAACTGTTATTTTTTTACATTAGCAGAGGTTCTTTGGAAAACGGTTTGAGTAGTTCACCTGCAATTTTATATCAATTTTTTGTCTGCCAACTTTCTGTGTACACGGAATTTATTATTATTATTTATTTAATATCAACCAGTGACATATTCAACACTTAAACACTGGGATGTAGTGACATTAAATAAAAGCAGGCAAATATTTATCTGCAAAACGCCACTCCAGAGTGGATAAAAATATAAGGGAATCTAAACAAAGAAGAAAAATCAATTGCTTCCAAAAATCACCCGGAGACAGACCGGTAGTTGCAGCGATGTTGCAGAACTTGTAAATGAATTCTAATGGCAGTTGCAGTTCTGGCTGAACCGAACTAGAACGATTCTTTATGATAGACGTTATTCTTTTGATATTATTTATGCACGTGTCCATGTCTATAGTCTTTGAGTGAAGCATTAGCATTAACAATAGGTTTCAATATACCTGAATCTTTGGCTATCAAACCAACGCATATAATGAACTCCACAAGGTTTATCAACTACCTCGTCTCAACTGCTGACTATAGAATTCCTAGGTACATTTTTCGATTCGATCGGACGTGTAGCATTTGGGTAACCATAGCCTGCTAGGGGTGGACAGCTGCCTCCCCCCTGCCCTATCGGTTATCGGAAATACAAAATGTGTAATGTGATAACTTTTTTACATTTTTGAAAATTTTTGCACGCTTCTTTCAATCCTACATATCACTCAAAAACGGTTATTTCGAACGACATTCTACTTTTGATGAGCTCCGTATATGCTAATCTTTATGATCCTCTCCTATCAGAGATTTGTCGCCATTTGTCTCCATAACTCATTATCGGATCAAAAATACGCAGACAGGAAAACTGCCAGTATATCATCCAGTAATTTGCTCCTTGTTATTCAATATAACAATAAAGTTTATTGCCGTCTCAGAGCGCTGAAATGGCTCTTCTGCGGTTGCTTGTCGAGTGAATTATTATATGTGTATACGGCAGCCGATAGAGATTATGGGAGTGGAAACATATTGAGTTGCAAAAGTGAGAACGATCACGATAAAGGTCAATCGGAAGCTTGATACTGTAACTAACTCGATGTTAATATACCTGACTGATAATTTGATTTATTCGCAGATAAACATTTGTATGAAACCATATTTGGAGTCTTTTTTTCCAAAATAGTGATCTGAGACCCCACCACACTATCTATTTCTGGACGATACGTGGTTTTACAAGTTTGCAAAAATTATTGCGAAGCTGGGGGTCATTACCGAAGTAGTTTTCACCATAAAAATCCGAAAGCAACCTTAGAACTCCATATCAAAATATTTTAAGTGGAACGAGTAGAGTATTTTTTATTCGTGCTGTCCATTTATAAGGGATACGAAAAGAAGTTAAAATGAACATTAATATTAATTGTCGGTTATTAGTGGTTACTAGTTATGATCAAAAAATGGTTTCTATCGACTCCTATTAACTTATGATTAAATAAACGCTATAATAACGGCACAGGTGGCCATGCCATATTTATTTTAGTGAGGTTAGGTTCTCGTAATTATTATGTAAATATTCTTCTTCTTCTTTTTTTCCTTTCTTCTATTCTTCTTATAATATAATTCGTAATTATTATGTATTTAGGTCGTACTATTCATAGCTTCGGTCGTATATAAAGTATAGTATTCAACTCGCGGCAATGGTACTAACTCACTTGTTGACCAAGTGGGTTATTACCGTCATTACCGCATCGTTAAACAAATACTATTTCTGTCTTACCATCATTAGGAAATGTATTGAAACAAATGATTACAGTTCTGAGTGTATAAAAAGATAAGCTTTCGAATCACGACAACTTTTTTTTATGGTCAGCCTCCCGCAAAGGCTAAAAGCCTATGGTGCTGTAAAAGCGCTGTAAGAGGATACGTGTCTGTGCACGTTCGATTTGAAACGCTGCAGGTTGTAGCCGTCGGGAAACAAATTTCCCGGCAGCTCATTCCACAGCGTCGAAGTAATCTAAAAGAAGGAATGCTGGAGGAGACTGGTTCGGGGAGTAGGGACGTCGACCTGGTAAGGATGGGCTCGCAGAGCCTCTCTAGTGTTCCTCGTTCGGACGACCTTTGGTGTTATTATCTGGGAGAGCTCACTCGAACATCTTTCATGATCTGTAAAACAGATGAGGTACTCTTGAAAGTGTTCTTTGAAAACAGCCATCGAGGCTCTTGAAGTGTGTGCCATTGCGCCTTCCAAATATTCCCTAAGCCCAACTCATGCAACCCTGGGAAAACATTTCTGCAACATGTTTAGATGTGCCACAAGTGCCACAGAACAGCGGAATTTGAAGGGTCTCTACTTTAATCTCATTTGTTCTGCAGAAGTGTGGATCGGTATAGTGAGATAGTATGTTCTATAGGATGTTTTTTAGAAGTCTAGAACTTTGAAGTAAAATAAAACGTATAAATGTGACAAAAAGGCCATCGTATTTATTTTATTAGCATGCTTATTATATGACATTAGTACTTAAATATATATGATTTCGGGCATATGTCCGCCACGGCTGGCTCGAAAGTAACGTAATCTGGAAGTTCAATTGTCGACCACTTTTTCAAGCACTAGGGGTTTTATATCGTCAATGAAGTGTCGTATGTTGGCTTCCGGTTGGTCTAATGTCGCTGTCAGAGTAGGCAAGTGACTTACTCGCCACAGAAAATAATCTAAAGGTGTCAGATCACACGACCGTGGAGGCCAGTAAGGGTCCGTTGCGCAAATTGATGGTCTCGCGTGTTGTATGGCATATTGTTGAAACCAGTGTCTCAGGATTATTGCCTCTTAACTGGGGACTAAAAAAATCAACAATCATACTTCGATAGCGTTCTCCATTGACTATCACATTCTGACCGGCCTCATCCTTGAAAAAATATGGGCGTATAACTCCAACAGCACATAAACCACACCAAACAGTGTGCTTCTGTGGATATAACGGCGTCTCCATTAACACCTCTGACGTCTTCGGTACGCACTGTACTCGTACGTAGTCTCTGCCGATGCGCATCATCCACTATACTTGATTCTCCCAACAGAAAAATCTCATATAAACAAAGACACGCACTCTGTACGTGATTAAACGCCGCGAAGCGTTATCTCTCTAAAACAGGTACCGATTACAGGTCCGGCTTAAGATATCACTTGATAATAATTATATCTGATTATCAGTTGAAAAGTTAGAAATTGACAAGAAATGAAAAATACTTATATATTGGCACAGAATATATATATCCAACATTAATACGAAATAGAAACACAATTTGTGTTCATCAAACAGTACTATAATTATAATATTGCCTCCCCGCCACAGAAGTTATGGATACGACAGCGTGACTGGATGCCAGCACTTATTTCAAAAATGGTTTACATGTTATTTTAGGATTTCTTCACATATATGTGTAGTCATCAAGTTGTCCATATTATCTATTAGACAAAACAAAATATCTAAGATACAAGAAAATCGGAAAGGAAATCTACTTAACTGTAAAAAATTAGTAAAAAACCTGGCATGCAACTTCATCATAGGTAAAAGTGAACATTTATATCATTGCCGGAACTTAACTGCTCTGACAAAGAGAAATTAATAATTAATATTGACTTGCGGGAAGACGAACAAAAACAGGAAGCCGCGATAACAAAGGGCTTTTTTTGTGTTTATTTCTCACGCCGGCGCCGATAGGCGACGGAAGTATTAGAATCGATTGCAGTATACTTTTTCCATATCTGCCATCGTAGTGATATGGTGTCAAAATTTCATCACAATCAAGACGTAGTTTCCAAGTTATAGATTACAGGTTGCATGCTGTCTGGTTGGAATAGGCCGAACTGCTTTATTTTTAGCTATAGTTCACTGACAGCGGAGTAATGATCGAAAAACAAAAAAATCCAGAATTGCATCATCAATGTGGACGGAAGCAAATCATTTTGAATATGTACAAAAACCAAAAGCACGAAAATTTCTGTTTAGTGTTTGAAGGAGTTGTATGGAAGGTTGGTAATATTTCAGGAGTGAGTTGGTCAAGTGTATACAAGAGTATTTAGGAATATAAAAGTAATAAATCACTGTCAGAGCTAGAATTTTTTCTTTTAGGATAAGATTTTGGCTCTGATAATGAATGATTACATTTATACTCCTTAGTGATTCTGTATACACTTGATCGACTCACACCCGAAATCTCAGCTAAATTCAATCACTAAATCGGCATTTTGTTGCATTTGGTTTTTATAAATATTTAAAATGATTTGCTTCTCAACAGCACTGAGATGCAATCTTTAGGCCCCTTTTTTTTTTGGCGGTGATATCATCGATCTCTCTAGCTGTGTCCGTGTCAAACATCTCAGGATATAACAAATTCAAATATTTGCGCTGCTAATAATAATTAAATTTATTTCGATGCACGATGGATCGCTGTATGGAAAACACTAAACAAGTCCACTCCTGTTTAAGCGGCGGCGGCGCGGCGCGCCGCGCGTTGAACGGCTGTCTCACTCACACTTGCTTGCAATTTTATTGGCTGACTAGAGAGGCTCGACCAATTAGGGCCAATAGGGTTAGCGGTTATCATTCAACCAGTATGAATTCCGCATGACGACCTACCTATCACGCATTGATCATTGTTTATACTCACTTTTTCTGTTGGGTGAATCTAGTATAGAGCAGCTATTCTCAACCGCTTGTCCGGTGGACCATTAGTGGTCCGCGGAAAAATTTTACTGGTCCGCGAACATATCCCCTATCCACGAAAAAAAAAATTACTTAATTTACCACATGTGAAAGAAATGTGTGGATAACAAACCCTTCCATAACATATGACAGTACAGTAAGCTAAATTTAAATGACAGAGATATGAGTCCCTTCTTGAGATTAGTGCAGATATTATGTTAAAAGCAAATTTTTCAATGTCCATAGATAAATTTTGGATCAAATTGAAAAATGAATATCCATCTCTATACGAGAAACCAATGAAAATTTCATTCCCCTTCGTAACTACATATTTGTGTGAATCGGGATTTTTCATCTATGACGGTAATAAAAAATAAATTTAGAAATCGGCTTTTGGTTATTTCACCGCTTCGACTTAGCTTGTCGAATTTGGAACCAACAATTGACAAGTTGATTGAAGAAGAGCAGCAGCGATCTTCTCACTAACAAAATGTTCATCTGCAATGAGTTTTTGATTTTTATAATTTCTGATTTTTTGTTCGAATTTTTCTTAATAGTTTGTTCCCATTGATTTAATTTTTTGACAATCGTAAGAATGATATTTTTGTTATGTTCCTGCATCCACGAGTTTGTGATTTTTTTATAATTTTCTGTCATTTTTGCTAAAGGTTTATATATACTTACTCATTATTATATGTATGTATAATTATATATCTTTACATTTAAATATTACTGTAGGCAAATGATAATAAAAGTGTTACAAGTAACTTATGTAGTAGTTCTTTATAAATACTTTGTCAAAATTTGTTGTTAAGAAAATATCACTGGTCCGCATTTTTTTTCAACAAATCTACTAGTTCGTGGGCCAAAAAAGGTTGAGAAATGCTGCACTAGAGTATAGGTAGTGCGAAAACGATGTTCGGTCATTCGAATGCTCCGATGGAAGATTTTGCCTACCGAAAATTGTCGTAGCACACGATAAGTTGCGCGAACTGAACCATGATTGTCTAGATAAATTTGCACAATTCGCAAAGGTTCTTCCGGCGTCAGTCTATTAAAGATGAAATGGCAGACAATACTGAGCATCAACCACCTGTTGTCGTTTCAACTGACCCTCAATATAAGCGGTGTTGGCACTGCGAAAAATAAACTTCTAAAAAAACACCCTTCTCTTGTACGACAAGAGAAGATATTGTCATATTCTATAAACCAGAACACCACATAACTTTGACGCATAACAACCATTGTTGCGTGACGGTGTAAAAGCGTAACGAGTTTTGATCTACGATGTTCTGTTACATGTCTGTACGTGCCTTTATATCATTTTTATTGGCGGAAACATTGACAATGGGCGGAAAGCATGAATACAGAACGATCTGCTATTTTAGAATAGGAACATTATTGACAATATAAAGAAATCAGGAAACGCTACAAAATAAAAAGTAATTTATTTCTATTCGTAGAATTGTATGGGTTATACATACGATATTATATTACGTAGGATATCTGAAAAGAATTAAGCTTAATTGCAATTGATCCGTTTGATCACACATACAAAACAGGAATTTTATCAACTTTTGCGGGTTGCTTTTTGGATTTTTGGAAAACTAATAACTAGCTTTGGATCATTTGTTTTTGAACAACCTAACTAATTTTTGAAATTGATTCTATGGCGGCTGAGAAATAATTGAAAAAAATGTAAACGCGTTTTAGGAATTCTGAAGATCACTGATTGTTCAAAAATTTCTGGAAGCATAACGATGAGGTAGAAGGAAATGAATACAATCATTTTCAGGAGCTATCGACTACATTAATTTGTATGTACATACCCTCGATAATCATATCCTGGCGTACCTCAAAAAGGGGATAGGAAAATTGGTATGAGGGGAATCGTTGGGTGATGGATGGCTCTAGTGAAGTATTTGTTTTGAAATTTTATTTAATTTAATACAGGATATGCGTTTCAAGATGTCATATGTTTCAAGCTTTTTACGCTGATAAAAGGTCCTTCTTAATCAACTTTAGAACACATATATTCAAAACATTCTTGCGTTGCTATACCGTACTTTTAGTTATAGTAGCTAATAACGCGTCACTTCCCACATATTTATCGGTGCTAAAAAAAAATTGTAATTCCTCTATACCTACACCATTCTCATCAAAGAAGTAGACAATACCTTTGAAAAATTTAAAAATGAAGTTTAGGCGATTTTGAAATTTTTCTTTTAATTCAAATCAAGTTCGTAGTTTCCAAGTTATACGATATCACCAAAGTTGATTTTTTTCAGCACAATGAAGAGTATTTTGTGAGTACAACAAATTTTTGAGCTTTGAAACCCCCCACCATCCCAATTTCACCCCAACTCAAAAACAAATGGAAAATGGTCAGGAACTCCTGAAACGCTAAAAACGAAGTTTGGAGGGGTTCTGATAATTTTTTGTTTTTTACCAATTTTTCCATCGCCAATGCACCGAAAATGAGTGATGTGGATTTTCGCTACGAAGAGATCATAAAACGCCCAAAAAGCATATTATCTCAAAATCGAATAGGGTAGAAAAAGCAATACCAATGATGCTCTAACAGGCACGTGAGTGTGCCCAAGATCCCGTTGTTATTATTTACTGTGTTCACAAACACGATGTAATTTTTTAGAGCAATCTGCGGAATTTAAATTTTATGGAATTGTCTAAAATAGTCTTTTAACACTTATGCACTGTTAAAACCCAAAATTCATTCAAAACTATAACAATTAACCCGAAACGATCAACCAAAACAAAGCTATTTATATTATGCCTCTAAATGAGGGCTGTTATTTTTAGGATTCTTTACCTTGCTATCTGTACAAAGGGTATATGGGTTTATCAGCGATTCAGTGGTCAGTGTGCCAGCTGCCGCGTTAGGATTGTGGGTACAAACAAAAACCTTGTTTACTTCTTCTAACCTATTCGAATTCGTTGGTGGGAAGTAAAACAAAATATATGTTTACGTACGTGTATGTAACGCTAGCAGCGTAACAATCCAAGTATGCTTATAATACGCCGAGATTCAGTTTGTCTTAAAACAAGGTTGATATTTATAGACAATTTTCCAAAGCCCCTTACATACAATGTCGAAGTTTTACATAAATTTCTCACCGCTGCAACGACTTCTAAAATTAGAGTCACTTTTGGTATCTAGTTTCACCACTTAAACCGATCATAGTAAGAGTCGTGCTTCAAGAACATTCATCATTAACAAAAACAAAGATAGAACTACTTCTAGATGTGCGATCGTAATAACACTTTCATCTGCACATGATTTAGTTATAAATTCCAGAAATGTAGATCGTGTCCGGAAACACCTCTCTCGAATTCGCAATTTTGGAATATTTAAAAAAAAGTTCATATTAATATTTGTGCAAGGTTATACTTAATGGAGCTACAACGCCTAAAAGAAAGACTGTAATAACTCACGTAGTCGAAGTTTGTAGCAAAAGTCGTAGGTGAGTGCTGTAAATTAACAAGTAAGTTTTCACGATTACCTCGAGTTGAATACTATATACTTTATCTACAACCGCAGCAATAAATAGTACGATTTGAATTGAAAATACATAATAAATAATCCAACTCCCGATCAAAAAGTTAATGTGTGTCATAGGAATGTAACTTACTGTGAATACATATCTAACTTATGATACAATGAAAAACAAAAGTATAAGTGTCACCTTGGTTGAACAGCCATGTTCAATTTTCAAATAACATTCAAGGAATTAATAGTTAAACTGCTTTCCTGAACATTAAGGGAAATGTGACATAGTTTCCTTCACTTCCGAGGTACAGAGTTACAAACTATTGACAACTTAGGAAAACTTTGCTAAAATACAAGTAAATGTTGCACACCGTTCATATTAGCGTTTGACGTTTCATAGCCACCTTTGTAGTTAATATATAGGTAGCATGTATTTAATCATATGCATTTCTAAGAGATCAGAATTATATCAAGTAGGCGTTGTTCATAACTCACGGCTGAAGCGTGGGTTATGAAAAATAATTCACGCTGATGGTTTATCGGTAGTATTACTTGTTCAAAAGTAGAATATATTATGTAAATGAAGTTTTTTCGAAAATTGCCGGCTCTGTGATTTTCCTCTGAGAACACAATTTTTATATAAAATCCACGCAACTCATTTCCGTCGATTTATCTGTCTGTCGGTTTTCTTAGCCTCGTAATCGCTGCAAGGATTGTGAAGAGATTTGGGTAACCATATGCTGTGGGATCCTGTAGGTAATGCTGCTATAATTTTGAAAATCGGTGCAAGGGCGGCGGTGTAGCAAAAAACAAAAAGATCAAATATTATTCTAACTTATTTTTTATGCGTTTGAGGGGTTGCTGCTAATTTTCTACTTTTTTTTGAGGGGGTGAAAGTTGTGGTGGTTGGGGGGTGGGGGGTACTGACAAATTTGTTATATTCGTAATAGGCTTCCACTGACCTAGCGGCATAATACACTTTTTAGGTCCACCGGAACATTGCGTTACCTATTACAGAAACCAAGGAACTTCTTCTTCTGATGTACATACGAATATTGCTTTTGAGCGTTCTATATTGTGTAACGTGAAACTATTGAATGGATTTTAATGGAATTTTGTCACAGTATTTTTACTGTGAGGATGAAAAACGCGTATGGTTTTTAGAAATCTTGACTGTGGCGGCGCAGTTATAATAAACTAAAAATAAAAAAAGAGCTCAAACTTAGTTTTTGGGCGTTTTAGAGTTTCCTGATCATTTTCTACTTTTATGGATGGGGGTAGAATGCGAAGGGGGGGGGGGGTAGGTGGGGGGTTGTCAAACTGAAAAATCTTGTTGTATTCATAATAGGCTATCCATTGACTTGAGAAAGAAAGACCTAGTGGAATAACACACTTTTTTGCGGGAAGGCGTGTGATGATTTGGTTGCAAAGGGACCTCTGTCTATAACTTCATACTACGTGGAAGTAATAAACTAGTAGGTATCACCGTAATTTGTGGAAAGTACTTAGTCAACCAACTAGAATTAATTTTTTGTTTTAACCCTTTTAGAAATAATTGCCTGTCAAATATTCGTCTACACTTTTCTTAATATTTTGATATTTTAAGTCTCGTGCTTTAACTTAAGAACGTTATTCTCGACTACCGAGTAACATACTGCCGTTAGGTAGGATGTTTTTATTTGTTTATGAATAATATTAAGTTTTTTATTAATTGATTTAATTATAGTACTTAACAACTGCACGGTTGGATAGGCTTATTACACTTAATTGTACAGTTGATTCAATACAGAGACATATAATTTATCTCGCAGTAGGACCTACTTTTCCCAGAGTAAGGCATATCTCAGATATTGTTTTTGGTTTCCTAACAAATAATCAATGTGAAAGAATATAATACCACTTATTTTGAGCAGCGTGTCCTAGAAAAGTAATGTAAAAAAGTTATCGTGACGGATGATTGCTTTCTAGTGTTACATCTTACTATTGTTTTGATTTCTGTGTTACTGCTATGGGTAAGTGTCACAGAAAGGTACACAGTCTCATCTATTAAATTCCGTTATGTATGAGGATTATACAGGGTGATGCCCCATGACGATTAAGACACGCAATATATCAGAACTGGGCAGTAGTAGAGAATTATAATTTTGGTGGTGTAAATTAGAGCAAATGCTTTGTCGTTTCTTGTTATTGTGTTATCCAGTGAGGTATTTTTTTTAGGTCACGTGACGGCCGATTCAAATTGCTACTGATACGTTTCGTGTTTTTGGGACACCCTGTATGACATCAAAATATTTTTAGAATGTAGCCGTAATGGGTTCCTACCCATCCGAAATCATTATTTTCTTTTTTATCAAATACTTTAGCCATAATGCTCCGTGTCGAATAACGTGAATAACCCGGTATATGACATCTAAGAATCTGGTCTTCGATTATAGTTATACTATTAACTCTCAATAAACATTTTGATTGAGGTTATGTTAATGAGAATAAATGTAGGTACATTATTTTAAAATTAATTTGACCTATACAAGGTGTCCGAAAAAAGCGTACCATGCAATGTTTAAATGGAACGACTTTATGTTGAAGTGTGTGTATTTGTTTTGTTCCAAAAATAGTTTTGGACTTTTCCATACTTTTTTACTCGGTAGCTTACGCTAGGCGATGTACAGACTGTGGAGAGATGTATTTTAAAAACAAAATAAATAGTATGTTTGTTCTGCTGACATCGCTTAGCAAGCCTCATACTTAAAATTGAACCTATCAGAGTACTGTGGTATAGATGGTAATTTTCGACTTTCAGGTTATCATTCCCATCTGGACATTCCTCGTTCTCAATGTATACAATGCTGTATTTTGCTGTAAGTAGACTTTTTTGATGATAGATATAAGCTCTATTAACAAAAGCGTTTTCTTAGTTAGTTATTTTAATTTACTGTCAAAGCGTCAAGTTTAATTTTAATAATGAATTTTAAATTCCAATGCGTCAATTGTAGTTTCAAATAGAAGTATGCAAAAGCATTGAATGTAATTTTCAAAATAGTTAATTATAAATTACAAAGGGTTAATGGATATTTCTAAAGTATCATTTTAATCTTCAAATCCGTAAAAAACTGACAATTTACAATTATTGTAAATTACAGTAATGCCCGCCTATAACGAACCCGCTTTTTGCGAACTTTCGTTTATAACGAACCAAATCTAGAGGTACGAAACCTCGGTATTACTAAACGTGTGTTAATTTTTTCGCAAATAACGAACCCTTTTACATCGAAGTTTCGGATAAAACGAACCTTAAACTTTGGTAGTGTCATAGGATCTGTCTTTATATCGAACCTAAAACGGGATTTTATCGCTGGGGATTTACCGAATTATTTCGATCGCAAGGCACCTGAAACGATATTTCACCGCTGGTGATTCCCCGAATTCTAAAATAATCCATCTTAGATGGAATAAACTTCTCTCATATGGCATGGCAGAGGGTATCAAAACAAACAATTTTTGGTTTCAATATGGTGGTTTCCTGAAAGTGAAAAATGATTTGGATTCAGACAATGACTTGACATTAGCCGAATGACTGAAAAAGTTGGACAGGAAGATAATAATATTCTGGACAGTCTTCCTTGTTTTGAAAATGAGTTCAATGAATTTGTCCTTATTGTGTCTTCTTCAGTTTATATTGATAACGATGATGAGGCAGAAGATGAAGAACCTATGAGTACAGAATTGAGACCAGTTCCAACCACATCAGAGGTACTTGAACATATTGATAACGTTCGTTATTTTCTTCAGTCACAAAATACTCCGCAAAGTGTTTTTAATCAATTAGCCGAAGTAGAATTACATATTTAATGACACAAAAATGAAACAAACTAAAATAAAATATTTTTTAAATTAGTCTCTTTTAATGTATCCTTTATATTACAAAATATATTTTATGTACCCTCATATCTATGTATGAATAAATGTATCAATAAAAGTACCTTTTTTATCTATCGTTTATAGCAAACTTTGCTTATAATGAACCATTTTCGCCGGTCCCATAAAGTTCGTTATAACCGAACATTATTGTATTAGGTTTTTAGAATTTTATCTATGCTTAATATTTATACATTTTTTATATTTTGATTTTATGGGGATAACAAACATAAATAATAGTGCAAGCCCCAGCATGCATAATCCAAGTTTGCTACCTCGCACGCCACCTGCAACATTTTCAAAAAGAGATGTTACAGTAAAATTCCATGCGATTTAAAAAGGTTGAGATCAGGAGGGGTGTATTTTTAGATAGGATACTATATACTATACTCAGTGTGAAGTTTTTCAAGTATAGGAGCAGTTCATCCCGAAAGGAGCAAGAAATAGCATGTCTATAAGGAGCATTGAGGTTATGCAAGTGTAAGACTTGTAAAGGCAACAGAGGAATACGAAAGATTTTTTGATACGTGCTTTTGCTATTCGTAAAAATAACCGAGCCTCTGAAATTACCCGTTTCACTCTACGGTAATTGTTTTGGACTAAGTGGACCTCAGGTACATTACAATATCGAATTGAAGCCTTAGAAACTACAATTCATAGCATAGAACTTTGATCTGACTCTATTTAAAATTAATATGATGCTTTTGAATATTTGAGTATTTCAAACTGCAATAGGGTCCTTGCACCCAAAAAAATATTGCTTTAAGGCATTCATTATTACCTATTAAACATCATAAAGTTGAAGTTTTTGATTTTTTAAGTTGCTTCTGAGACGTATTCCAACTATAAGTTTGAACTAGTGAAAACGGCTCGAAAACAACCTCTGACGTCACAAGACATTATAGTGATGTGATTTGAGATATTATAAACACTTTTTGGTCGATAATTTTGGTTACGACACTTGACGACTTGTGACATCACAAATCACAGTGGAAGAATGACACAAGATTGACGTAAACAAAACCTACCGTGTGTTTTTGTATCATAGAACAACATGTTGTTTTGTGCTTGTTGGGGTTGTCATTTATAGTTAGAGATGGGTTTAATAATGTCGATTATTGTACTATCTTATGACATCAGCACACGTTTTCAGTCACGTGGAAACATTTGAAAAACACGTCAATTATAATTCCAAATTTCTTCATCTGAACAGCATCAAGAGTGGAAGTTTTGTTATGGACAGCCTTTGAATACGTTTTTCCTTCCTCTGCTTAGAGGAAGGAAAAACGTCTTCAAAGGGTATGCTTATACCCTTAATCCAAAATAACGACCACTGCAAGTACCGTATTGACGAATCATAATTTTTAATTGACTATTTGAAACTACATTTGCCGCTTTTGAAAATTCACTAGACTACTTGAAACTGAAACTTTTTAGAAATGACAACTGACTATTTGAAACTATAATTGGCGCTTTAGAAAAGTAATTTAATTCTTTGGAAACTACTGCTGGAAAATGGATAGTTAAGATTGATTCGTATATCACGAAAATACCAGCGAGCAATTACAAAATTGTTTATTCGAACCGGAAGTGTCAGTGTCACTGTATTTATTTAAATTCGGCGTAAACAAGCGGCCTAATCCGTCCTCCATTTTCAGATATATTTACAGAAGCGCATGACGTGGAACGGATCCACCTTGCTCAAACACACGCTTCAGTTTTTAGGCGTACTGTCAGCCGTGTTCACGGCATGCACACGGGTGTCGGATTATAAACATCACTGGAGCGACGTGATGTGTGGTTTGCTCTTAGGGGCTTTGGTCGCCTCTGTCACCGTGAGTATATAAATCCTTTATCTTTCATCGTGTGTGTGTGTACATTCTTATCAACCACCTGTCCTGCGCTTACGTGTGATAGTTGGCGCGGATTCCACGATGTATGCTCACCAGCGCGGTAATAATGGGTGATATCAACCGAATAATTGAAAGTTACACCTGATTTCCAAGGTTATTATACTATAGGTCACAGGTGTTGCCTAGAGTTGTTTGCTTATTGTAGGTATGCGATTATGCGCTGCAAAATTGACTACGCTACGCTGCGCTAGAGTCAAATAATGAGTAGGTACTAACTTTCTATGAAATGTCTTCGGGACTTTAGAAAAGTAGCAAAGTACAAGGTGGCGCAAAATAAAGTCCCCCTCTTTTATACCGGGTGTCTCAGAATTTCCTTGACACGTGATATTTTCGTAACGAAAAACAGTTCAAGCAAGAACTAAGTGGTACTTTTGAAGGTACTATAGGGTCTATCATACCATGCATTCATAACATTTTTTTTTGTACGTCAACCACTAAAACTCACCCGCAACTTTTTTTTTCAAATAGCACCCCATAGGTTTTCCTAGATAAATGATATCCCCATTTTATTTAAAATCTTGTGGTACCTTTAATTTTATATGAAAACTTATTTTTTCCGTAAAATCTTAAGCATAAGACAAATGAAATTATAATTTGCTTGACGCCTGATATTTTTGTAACAAAAACGGATAAAAAAGAAAAGTAAGTGGGTTTTTCAACGATAGTGAATGACCTATCATTCCTTGCTTATGAACCAACTTTTTTTTTACTTAAACCCCTGGAATCCCCCCTAGATTGTTCTTTCAAATTTCAATCCACAATTTTGCCTGGAAAAATAAATTCTTTACTTGAATTTAATGATCGTAGTGCCTTACTTTTTATGCCCCTACTGCAATTTATCGTTAATTTTTTTCGTTTAAACCATGAAATCGTAAGCATAAATTAATTAAAACACATGTGTGGAAAATATTTTTTTATCATGAATCAACTAATAAAAAAATGTGACAACAAAACTAAGTGCAAAAACGTGAAAAAGTTGTATGGCTACATCGGGCCGCGCCAACCTCGTGTGCAGGGTGTGCCCCGCACACGGGCGCCAAAATTAACGATAAATTGGAGTAGGGGCATAAAAAGTAAGGCACTACGATAATTAAATTCAAGTAAAGAATTTATTTTTCCAGGCAAAATTGTGGATTGAAATTTGAAAGAACTAGCTAGGGGTGGATTCCAGGGGTTTAAGTAAGAAAAAAATTATTCGTAAGCAAGGAATGATAGGTCATTCACTACCCTTGAAAAACCCACTTAGTTTTTTTCCGTTTTTGTTACAAAAATATCAGGCGTCAAACAAATTATCATTTCATTTGTCTTATGCTTATGATTTTACGGAAAAAATAAGTCTGCATGTAAAATTAAAGGTACCACAACATTTTAAATAAAATGAGGATATCATTTATGTAGGAAAACCTATGGGGTGCTATTTGGAAAAAAAAGTTGGGGGTGAGTTTTAAGGGTTGACGTACAAAAAAAATGTTTTGAATGCATGGTATGATAGACCCTATAGTACCTTCAAAAGTACCACTCAGTTCTTGCTTGAACCGTTTTTCGTTACGAAAATATCACGTGTCAAGGAAATTCTGGGACACCCGGTATAAATACTAGAAATGAAACATATTTATTTAGACTCCAAAAATTTGTTTTGCTACACACTAAAAATAATATCGACCAAATGACCACCACCAAAGTTAATGCAATAATGAGCTCCTTTTAAAGCATTTTTCATAAATTTCTCCAATATTTCAGGTGACATTCTGTTAATGTCTTCCCAAATTCACCAACACACGAGTTTTTATCCTGATCGAGAACCTGTGGACTTTTCCGGTTGCAGAATATCGTATCTCATCACCAATTTTTGTGTTTTATTTCATGGTTTCCTACTCTCCATCATAGAAAATTTGCCGCTGAACCCAATGCCGTGCTTAGATTGGCCCTAGGATGTCGCCTTCGCACAGAAAATTATTTTTTCGTATACATATATGCAGACCTGCGCGAAATGCAGTTTTTGGTTTTTTTTTAACACTGCAAAATTTGGAACAGAGGCCGAATTCGTGATCAATGTACCCAAATTCACCAACACACGAGTTTTTGTCCTGATCGAGAACCTAAAATTTTTTACAAATTTTTTTACCAAACCCTGTGGACTTTTCCGGTTTCAGAACATCGACTCTCATCCCCAATTTATGGGTGTTATTTCATGGTTTCCTACTCTCCGTCATAGAAAATTTGCCGCTGAATCCAATGCCGTGCTCAGATTGGCACTAGGACGTCGAAAATTATTTTTTCGTATATATGCTTCTAGTGTTGGACGATTATTTACAAATACCCTATCTTCGAGATAACCACGTAACCAAAAGTCATAAGGCAAAAATTCTGTTCAAAATGGCTATTATCTCACGGACGGTGTGTGACGTGGCACCAAACTAAATATCTTCCTGATTAAGCTTTTCCAATTACTGTAGTCGTTCTTCCCCGATTATCCTAAAAAAATAAGGCCCTAAAATTTTTCTATCATTAACGCCACACCACACGGTTACTTTTGGCTCGTGAAACGGTTGCTGGTGAATAATTTATGGATTTTCACTACTCCAGAAGCGATGGTTCTGCATATCACACCTCCATTCAAACAAAAATGAGCTTCGTCGCTAATTATGATTTTGTTCCAAAAATCCACAATTTTTTTTTCAAAGTTTACAGTATTGAAGTCGTTTTTCAAAATCTAAAGACAGAATTTTCAGGATTACCTATATGTATTTTGTAGGGGAACAAGTACAAATCTTTCATCAAAATTCGTTGCAATGAACGTCGGGTAATGTTTAATTGTGAAGATCGTTTTCTTGTTGATGCCTATGCCTTTCCATCACATCACTGGTCTGTATTATCTCTTGGACGGGCTGAACGACGTCTGACAATATGCGGTTTATCAGAAGTAGGTTCAGTTTATTGAAAATTTGTCGCAAATCCCAGAAATGTCTTTGCAGTTAGAACACCGCGTCTTCCATATTTTGTACGGTATTCTCGTTGAGCTAGGATAATCGACGAATTATTTTAATAAAAATTTTTTAATGACATCGACTGGTTTTCGAGGCGTATATGGATTCATAATGAATTTCCCAAGTATCTACTTTGCAACTGACAGAAAAACTCTAACAGATTCAACTACAAATGAAACCATGACAACATTCCATAGGGTAATTGATTTTGCGCCACCTTGTATAATGATAATAACCTTGCAATTATTTATAAATTCTTTTTATATAAACTAGATATTTAAAATATCAGTTAATCTAAACTACACCTTTTCCGGCTGTAGTTTCTAAAGCGTCAAGTGATAATTCAAAACGGTCAAGTTAATATTCCAACTCGTCAATTGTAAATTCAAACTGACAGGTACAGGATGACCGACGGGAACCGGACGTTTTTCAAATGGTTAGTATAACGCCGTTAGTGGTGGTAGGGAGGGGACTCAGGTATCAGTCGCCTTGCTGTATAATGCCATTTTAGTAGCTATGGAGCAGCGGACCGTAGAGCACCGTATGTTCGCTTATGACGCGTATGTTAAAAATGCTGAGTCGGTCACGGCGGCGCAGCGACTGTTCCGCGTTCATTTTAATCTTGGACGCCACGATATTATTCCAAGCCGCAATACCATTCTCAGATGGGTTAACAGTCTGAGAATAACAGGAATAATTGTGAAGAAAAAGCCACCTGGTACCACGAAGACTGCGAGGACGACAGAAAACGTCGAGCGGGTGAGACAAGCGCTTACTCGGAGCCCTCAACGGTCTGCACGAAGACACGCGCGTGAATTAAGCTTAGGTCGTAAATCAGTGCGCATAATATTGAAAAAAGATTTAGCGTTTCATCATTACAAGATGTGTATTGTTCAGCAGCTTAAGCTAACAGATTATGAGCAACTAGAAGACTTCGCCATTCGAATTCAAATGCTGTTTGGAGACCATGAAAGTGCAGTAATCGTCATGAGTGATGAAGCTCATTTTCATTTAAGCGGAGAGATAAACAAACAAATTTTCCGATACTGGTCTCCAGGTGGCTTTTTCTTCACAATCGTTCCTGTTGTTCTCAGACTGTTAACCCATCTGAGAATGGTATTGCGGCTTGGAATAATATCGTGGCGTCCAAGATTAAAATGAACGCGGAACAGTCGCTGCGCGGCCGTGACCGACTCAGCATTTTTAACATACGGGTCATAAGCGAACATACGGTGCTCTACGGTCCACTGCTCCATAGCTACTAAAATGGCATTATACAGCAAAGCGACTGATACCTGAATCCCCTCCATACCACCGCTAGCGGCGTTATACTAACCATTTGAAAAACGTCCGGTTCCCGTCGGTCACCCTGTATAAATTAAAAAAATCAACTTGACCGTTTTGAATTATCACTTGACGCTTTTGAAACTACAGCTGGAAAAGGTGTCGTTATTATTTTGACTCCATTGTAATTAGTTAATCAATTTGTCCACAGCGCGTTTCTCAGCATTGACGCCTCAAACGTCAATGGTTCTCAGATGAATCAAAAGATAACACACTAACGATAATCAACAAAGCAACCTAACCTCACCAACGAACACTGCGCACTTACGTCACTATCACCATGGCTTTTAGTGAAGAGAGAGAGAGAGAGAGAGAGGCTAAGATAATTAATAACTAATTCAAACGGCCCTCAACCCTATTTTTTTAATGCACTAATATAAACTACATATTCTAAAGCATATTTTTAAACAATACTTATTTTTGTATCTACTCTTAAAATATGTTTATGCTACCTTAAACAACTCTTATTTTCAATCATTAATAACTTTCAGAAATGATCGATAAGAAACTTTGAATTTTTGAGAGTATATACCTATGTGATTAAACTTAGCAGAACTGCAAAAAATGAATATCATCTAGCTTGCATCTACCGACAAGTCTCGTGAACGAACCTCGTTAAGGCGGCCATACATAAATGCAGTTAGTAGTGACAAGATGTCATTGGCACTATCGATAATTTTTAGATGCTATTGATCTTTCTATGGTATTAATACCCGCCCAAATTTCACGCAGTGTAGCAAAAAAAAACAAATTAAACCTTATATGTTTTCATACCAATTGGTATGAATGGCCGCATCCCTACCCTAGAGCCAACCTTTTATCTGTACTCTGTACCATCCGTCCGCCTATTTTTTTTGAACCGTCCAGCCCATCATACTGATTTTCTTCTGTGCTGATCTGTGGGTGATGCATAATATAACTGAAAAGCTTAAAAAATATACCAAGTTACAAAAAAAAAGACCTTGAACGCTTAAATATCTCCAAAACTGCTAAAGCTGGAACGATAAAATTCAATTCCTGGGGGTTTTTAAACAGGCAGAATTCAAAAAGGCAACAGCAATGTTGCCAGATTTGCCACTTTTACGTTATGCGTCATAATTTTGTTATTTTAAATGGAATGCCCCATTCTATTAAATACTGAGACATGGCAACACCGCTTTCTCAGTTAAAAGATAAAATTCAATTCCTGGGAGCTTTTGAACATGCAACTAAAAATCTGGCTGGTAGATTTACAGACTTACAACTCGCAATAGCTTATTGTTTCGAACTTGTTAGTAATTACTGATTATGGTGTTCGCTAAATATTTTTCCGCGGTTAACTGGTATCCTTGAATCTCAAGTTTTGCGATTAAAAAATAAGATACGGTATATAATCTGCGTTGCGTCTCTTTCATAATACAGGAGGGTATACCCTCTTTGTTTTTATCTGTCCTTGATTCATCGAAAATATTTACTTCTACAATATTGAGAATTTGCTATTAAAATAAAAACATAAACTATCACAAATATTTTATTCTTATAGGCAAGTCTGTTGAGAAAAAACTCAGATCCGCATGAGAGAGATAGCTATAATGTCCAAAAGCCAATTGTGGGAAGTGATAATTCCGGTATTACGTATAGTACTTTTAACCGTAGTGCTCTTTGACAGAGTGACCTTCATTACCTGTAATCAATAAATATTTTGTTATCTGTTTATATTTTAAAGGGGAAACATTTTTACATATTACAAAGTACGTTTATCTGGTGTTTTATAATTGTTGAAAGGATATTTTTGTTTTAATAAAACGCTTAATGAAATATTGAGTGGTTTTTCTTAAGCCTACAATATCGTGTTTATGGAATCAGTTATTATCTTCGACTGTCCTGCATTGAGTGAAAGCAGGAACACCTATCTGAATGTAGGTCAGGAGGGGAGATAGGGGAGCATAGTCCAATTTATATCAAGGTTCTCAAAGAACTTAGGATGAGACTCCGTCTAATCCCTTTGACACTGCGTTCTGAGGGATCCTTGGCAGATGTACAAGTGGTCTAAGGGTACGCGCACATACATCGGCATCGGACGGATGGTACGGATGGAACGGCCGGTACGGTACGGATTTTTCATTAGAGTATCGCACATAACCTGATCGGAATCGTCGGAAGAATTGGAAATCAGTTGCAAAATATGCAAATGATCTGCATGCAGTGTTGCCAGGCAGATCAGATTGAAATTCGCTACTGAGCCGCTTTGAATGTCGCTACCGAGGTCGCTACGTTGTCGCGCCACACAAATAACGTATAAAGCTACATTCAGATGCATACGACATCCGACGATACGACGGTACGAAACTGTTCCTATTGGTTGAAATATTTTGATTTGACATCATTTTGAATATTTCAACCAATAGGAACAGTTTTGTACCGTCGTATCGTCGGATGTCGTATGCATCTGAATTTAGCTTTAATCAGTCTGTGTATAACTTTATTCGTGGGGGGGGGGGGGGTGCAATTGATGTTAGGTATAATATAACCTTTCATTCAAAAATAGTCGATTACCCGATACATAGTCTAGACACAGAATATCTCTGAGGATTTCCTATATAAAAATGGTTCCCACAGAAATTGACCTTTGGATGATTTCACGGGTGTTAAGTCTGGGTAGAGAAGCGGAAATAAAAACATCGATACCGGTACCATTTCGATATTTTTTAGCCGCCAAGTATAAAGCTGTACACGCCAATGGAGGCGCGTTTGGTTCGTAATTCGGTTCGTAATTATTTTCGATACTGACACCGCTACAAAAGTAGCGATACCAGCTTGGAATCGCTCAAAAAGTATCTAAGACAAAAAAATTCGATATTAGTGCAGAAGCATTGATACATTTTAAGTATCGAAGTATTGTTAGCATCCCTACAAATAATTATCCATGCGCGTGTAGTTGCCGCAAACCTGAGATATTGTGCTGATTGTTTACTATGCTGTGGTCTCGACACCAATACAAGACAGTCTGGGCAAAACAGAAAAGAAGAATAGACAAGCAGTAATCAGCGGCGAAAAAAAGCTAGTAACAGAATTTTTCAAAAAGTCGCTACAAATCTGTTTATTTTGTTAAATCGCCACTACGTCTCAGCGTGATCAAAATGTCGCTATTTTCGCGACAAGTTGCTATGAATGGCAACACGGTCTGCAGGCAGTACAGGTAGAAACTTGGAAAATGCCGACAGTGCCTCGGCAATCGCCGATCAGCATCGCACATACGTCGGTATCGGCAAGCACGGCACGCATCGGCCGGCTTTATTTCTAGTTGCTATATTTTCGCCGGATTTTGAAAATCCGATGCCTACCGTCCCGATGTATGTGCGATGGTCCATTAAATTTAATAGAAAGTAACTTTTTCCGATCCGTACCGTCCGTCCGATGCCGATTTATGTGCGCGTACCATAAGTGTTGTGATTATGACATATCACACTTCTTCAATACATAATACAGAATCTATTATCAGTATATTCATTATATTGAATTATGAAAATTTTCATATACTCCTCGTACATCTCGAAGGACCAAAACTAATTCCCAAAATTATTTGGAGCTCGTGTTTCTTACGTAGAATGATTGTAGTCAGATATTCCAGCATTGATTTGCATAAATATAAATGACACTATCAATTTCCTAATATAATTTTTTGACCAACTCTCGAAAAATGTATTTGAAAATAAATATTTTGTTTGAAATATTTTAAATGTTACCACTCTCTCCTTACTAACGCTATCCCGTAGTAAGCGTATTGTGATTTAAAGTACCTATATTTCTCCATTTTCTATTAAACCGATTTAATTGTACATTAACATAATATTTCTTTACAGGCACGATTCTTTTCGACGTTATTCAAAAACAATCACTCAAACTCGTCAAGAGTGGACCAATCTGAATTACTCAACCTTAATGGCAATCGAGGACACGCTATTTAAAGTATTATAACACATACAGGGTGGTTCAAGACAAGTGTATTTTGTATATAGATATACTCAATGATTTTTTTAATTATTAATCGTTACGTCGTATGGAATGTGTTCATATTTAGTAAATTTATATCTATGATTCTTCATTTCACGTTGTAGCATCCTCCAGAGATGCCAATCGTTCGGTTGCAGAGTATTATTTTAAAGTTCCTTTGCAGACTGTTTAATATTCTCTATTATCCTTCTCGTCTTTATCCAAATCTAGCAAATAAAAAACTACTTATTCAGTGGATTTTTGCTTGGATACGGCCTAACCAGTACTGCAACTTACAGACGAAGGTTTTGAACCGCCCTGTATTCAATTGTATTTCGAGATAAACCCCAACTACCGTACTAACCATTACTTCAGGGTTGTCAAGACTAGTTTACCGACTTCTAGCTTTAAAAACAACCTGTATTTTCCTATTCGACCTAGTTTAGGAGTTCAACAATACCAATATTTAACATACTTTTTGGTACCTTTATGCGAAGAATTTTCTATAAAAATATATAGCCTAAAACTATAGCGCAGTTTCATAGTGGCTAGTCGAATTTAATGTTCGTATTTTTTTCTAAATGCAGAAAAATAGTAGTTAATGCTGAAGTATGATATTTAAATGTTTAGTGAGTAGAAAATAATGACGATTTAAATTTGAGAAAATTTATATGGACTTTGTTAGCCGATTTTCATGGAATATTAAAGAATGCACTTGTTTACATATATTCTTCGTGCATGATAAATTTATTAATGGTTGTTCAATTGGCTCGCTTCAAAAGACGGAGTGACCATTCCAATTCAGTGAGAGCCTGAACGTTATTAATTTGTGCAAATTTAATACGGAACAAAGATAAGGGAATGACAAAGTCATCTACCAAGTACTAAGATAAAACTGTTTATGTGATCATATATGAAAATATAAATTATATCAGTAAAGCAATTTTATTAAAGTATAGATAGCGACTTCATATCTTTAAACAAGTGTTATCTGTTGACAAAATGATTTTATTAGACATAAAAAATCGTTCTATTGTGTCAAATATATTTTACGAAAAAAGTATGTACTTTTTTATAATAAAATCAGATATGAGCACGTAATATAGGGAACTCTCATTTTTACTAACCGACTTGAGTATCATTAAAAACAGTGCCAAATACTCAAGCAATATAGGGGGAAGAATGAAAAATTATGATTCACAAACATAATACAAAACAATTACTTGAAGACAAATAACTAATTTATTGAAAGTTTTCATCAAGATTTTCTAATTTCTAATAAGTATGTCAAAGTACAAGCTGGAGATATGTGCATCCAGATGTATTGTCAGTCATAATAATTTATGTGCATATAGGCTTGTGGTGTTTTTCGATAAATGCTTTAAATAAGTGCTTAAAAGTTGTTGTCATATTCGCCTGTTGTGGAAACATTTCTTTCTTTGAGGACTGCATCAATTGAGAATTAATCATTTAGAAATAAGACGTTCTTCACTTGAAAAAAATTAGAGAGGATGAACAGGTAGCTAAATGTCTTTATTTTGTTCTAAGAAAGAAGTCCAGGTAGTCTGCATATCGTATTAAAAAAAATATTGAATTAGGAGTTTCATTTTGTTTTTAATATTACGGATAAGAAATCTATTCCCATTAAAATTGTAACTTAAGACTTCAGCCGTTCAGAGACATATACATTTTCTTCTGCACATGTAAAGTTACAAAAACATGATATTTCCATACATGGTATTATTTTTTTATTTCAGTAAACACTCAAACATGTTGATTAATGATTCACCTACCTCAATAAAATATAAAATTAGTTTTTTGTTTTTCAAAATGCGATCCCTTCGGCACCTGGACCTTTTTGTTAAAATTATTCAAAAATCTTATCCATTCTAGAATTTTTGCGAGGTTCCAGAGATGTTTCCCTACAGGTGTACTGCTTTGTATTTATAGGCTAGATCTGAATCGGCTTGCTACGTTTAATACGTACTATTGCAGTAATTCGTTGAATTATATTAGCAGTTATAATTTATAGGCAATAATTTGTTCATATCATTCTAGATATCAAATCATAATGCAGTACCTAATAGATAGCAATACCTGATTCTTGTTTTTAATATCGTAGATTTAATCCGTGTTTATATGAGTTGATGGGAAAGCTTGATGAATTTATTAATAATACAGTGTCTCAAATCCTATTTTTTTGCAGGCGAATGATACAAATACTTGATACCTTTTTTGTACATGATATACGGGGTATATCGGTGTTGGTATATCTCGTTGTAAAAGACTGTTGTACGGCCTATTTTGTCTACCTTCATCGATGTGTCTTGCTCCATTTTTTAATGGCAGCTATTTTAGTTTTTCACGTCATCAATATAGAAATGCGTGCATTGAATGAACAATGATTTCAGATGAAGCAAAATAGATCTCATTTTATAACTCACGTTTAAGTGAAAAAGACAATATTAAAAGGTTTTACTAACATATTCAAAAAAATCATCTTTTGTATTTTTTATGTTAACAACAGTAGTAGTAGCAGCATCCATTTGATTCAAGGAGAAGTATTCAAAATGATTTACATTTGGCATGTAGATATTCTTTCGAAATCGGTTCCAATCCCAAAATAACAACTAGGTATGGCGGGAATAAAAAAATTTGGAAGGTTGGCTTATGATTCCTATGTTATGATACTGACATTGATTCTCATTTTTGTCGTGCTCACCTTTTAGGCAAGTTTTGTCAATTTATCAACGAATATGATACTTTTATGATTTAACAAGCGATGCGATTGGTTACATACACTTTTTTTAATGCAGCAAGCATACATGACATTGAACATTCCAAATCCGAGTTCTTCAAGCTCAGAGAAAAAGGATAAAACAACCAGCAACAAATACAGCAATAATGATAATATACAATAATAAAACTGAACAAAAAACGGCTAGTTTCAACTGTTTATTTGTGTATTGGCCAGTCATTCCGGTTGTTTGGAACCACGTTTGGACCATTTTTTTGACTACTGCCGTGACTTGAATCTGGTATAGTTTTTCTCCTTCTTTCCCCAACTTTTGCAGGTATCTACTGAACGTTCAATGGCCAGTTATAAATCCAACCACCTGTCGTAGTTCCTTCCTACTAACTCTGAGAGAATCTGCGGGATTAGCAGACAAGAGTCCCCTCAGCATCCTCTTAGACTGAACATTGCACACTATCCCAGCGCTCCCGGTGCTCATTTGACACTCAACTGTTGACAGCTGGTCGTACCATGTTGTATGATATACCACATTCTAGTTCTGGCCCGATGAGAGGGAGTTCTACACCTTCCTTGGCATACCTGTCAGCCCTCTTATTCCCAACTCCTATGTGATTAGGCACCCAAGATAATGTTACCTTGTATATTGTCACTTGATGGCTCTTTTCTGCTGTGTTACCGTGGGTATTGGCTCTCTCAATACCCATCAGTGGATGCAGTGGAGTATGCGACGATACCACGATACTTTGTATGCGTCTCTTGCTGGACTAAGGTCCCCCCACATTTGGCATCAATCTTGCTATGGTCACTACTGTTCAATTTGGTATAGTTACTTTGCTGCTTAACTCCATCACTTATACCCTAGTGCCTCACTTCTTACCATCTCACTGTCACTGCTGAGTTTCCAATAATTGTTTTACTGTTGACAAGAACAGTAAATCAGGCCGAATAAGTGTCAATACGTGAATCAAACTAAAAATCAATTTTACCCATCAACTCGTATATGTTGCCGTTAATCTTGCTGTAGACAACTTATTAATTATAGTGCTGGGAAAGCCTTTTTATGTTATTGTTACTATGTATTTGGTCTAAAACTATACCCTGTTATCACAATTGGTGACAGTAAAGAAATGCAAGCTAAGCAATGTTGTCACGCGCCATACTAACCAACCTGCAACCAGATTTGCAAATTGTATTAAGATCAGTGTATGAATAAGTTGTGAATGAGTGTCCCTAATCCTACATCTAGTACCCCAAGCCCTTAGATATACGCATGAAATCAATTGTGGTAGCAAGGTATAATCATCTGTTCCAAAATTTGCCCGTCTAATTAGATGATTCATAATAACATTTTGAGTACTGCAATCGTACTCATATTTGACTTTTTGTGTATCATATCCATCCTCTAAGGTAAACATCAACCAAAATCAAGGTTTTCTAAAGGTCAACTGTATATGCAAAATATATCAAATTATCTTGTGTATTCTGGATATTGGTACTTTGTATTTCCATCAAACCTTGAATACAAAGTTAGTCAAATAATCTTGGAACACAAAGTTGGCCTTTAAAGACCATTCATTATGGTTGGTGGTCAAATACTCATTACGCATCTTTGAAATTATGCAGTGACAGTACAATCGAATATTGAAGAGGGTTATTTAGTCTGCGGGAAGTGAAAATGGTCGTATGAACATAGCTTTGTATGTATTATTACTCCTAGGAGTATAATGTTTCGTATAACGTTACACATCGCAAGCTTGCAAAATGTTACGTGGTGTAACACTAAATTATAATAGAAAAGTCCAAAAAAAATAATGGTATTAAATACGGGGGGGGGGTAAAATAAGGGCCGCTGCCACGTGTATCAGTCTATGTTTTTGTATGGAGAGTTCAGAATTAATAAAAATATTAATTTGACCTTTTTACGAAATTCTGTTTTTGGACAATCAGATACATATGTAAGGATAGGGTACAGGATATTCGGAATCGTAATAGTATGATTATTAGTGATGACATTAAAATTTGACACCAGCCTTTTGCGTTTATCATTGGCCAACACATATTCCTCTAGCAAAATTGTTGTCTTACCTGAAATGAAATTGTTCATCTCCCCCTCCCCCTTGTCAGCTAAAGTAAGTAAAGCTCCCTCCCCCACCCAGAAGCTTTTTTTATTGATTCATGAGCAGCAGATAAATTTTAGAAATAAGAAATTGGGCTTAAGATAGATGACTTTGAGGCTCTCAAATAAGGGGTTAAAAGTTCATTTCATAAATTATCTACGAGTCCAGTTGTGTAATACTTGAAGGGCCTCTAATTGACAGATTTTTTCTGGTTCTTTTTTGCCTGAATTCTGTAAAAAATATATGACAAGTTCTTGTTCATGCTTGAGAGCTGAGTGGATCATTTTTGAAAAAGCGAAAAACGTTGGAAAAAGTCTTTATAAATTGCATTAAATCTTTGGTTATAGAGATTAATAATTTAATAATTAAAAAACAAATATATTCTTTTTTAGTATGAAAAGTGTGAGAATGTCTCTTTAGCCTCTTCAATGCTCGAATGTCCTTTTGTATCCTACAATTTCTTTACTAACTTTTACGTTCGCAATATTGATTTTAATTTTTTAATATAGTTCATGAAGACGAATTTACTTCCCATGCTAATTAGTTTAAGTTTAAGTAGAAAGTGTTGGCTGTCTTGCCGTTAATATACGTAAAACGAACAGTATGTTTAGCTTAAGGAGTTCTAAACTTAATTATTTTTTAAACCGTTTTTTAAGTAGGGCTTAACTTATTAGTATTATTAATAATTTATTAAGGATGTACTTAATGCACAAATCTATATATTATGGAAATCATGTAAAAGCTCATTCTGTTAGGTTCCTTTTTGTTATTTATTCATTTATATTTGTGAACTCGAGAGCTAAGAGTATAAAGTTTTTATATTACCTCATAGTTTTTATTGTGATATTATCGAGTATAAAAATACTGATCTGTTGATTTAATATATTTTCGTATGTCTCGATTCCACGAAATATTATAATTTGAAAACCATTAAATCTAGTTATGTCATGGCGAATTCTTAAAACAATGAAGGGTTATTCAACAACTTGTTTCTAATTATTTATATATTTGTTTTATCGTTACAGCAACGGACTTTTCTTCTGTTACGTTGGGTGTAACTATAAAATTAGCTTTTGAAGAATCCTTTTTTTTTTAGAAACGTCGAATCGTCGAATATCCCACAAATATATAATGTCAGATGACTTTTAGGGAAATAGCGTTACCTAGTAATAATATAAATATAGGCGTATTACGGAAGTCATTCAATAACAAATATTTCTGACAATAAATAATTAACTTTTAACTTTCCCTAAAACTCACTAACATATATTTTATATACTTGTTGGTATATTTTGGTATAATTTTTGACTGAATTGGTGTAAATGCTTTTTTGCAAAAATAAACTGATTTGTTTTTATCCATACTGGAGTTTTCATAGAATGCTCGTCGGTTTAATATAAAAGATTAAAACCCATGGTCATTAGGTAATTATTCCCAACACATGTATTACATTTATACTGTACCTCATAAAGAGAGAGAGCAGATAACAGCTAGTATGGAGAGGTTATAAAAGCTCCTGCACTGGACCTGAACCCATTACTAAATACCATGATACTACGACTTTAGAAGGTATGCTCACGCGCATGATGTCTTCCGTCTCGCTTCCACCTGTGACGTCAGCGTGTGACAAACGGGGTTTGTTTACTCGTTTAGTTACAGGTTATAGCCGAACATTTTCAGTTTATTTTCTTCAGTTTACTCGTTTACCGTAGTAAAGTTTGATAAAACATTAATTATTTGCGATTCTGGAGTTTAACACATATTTGAACAATGGTTTATTGTGTGGTTGTGGGATGTAATAATAAAAAAGTAAAAACTATTCGTCACACTACCGCTACTTGGGATGGTTTGGAAAATTTGGCAGGTTTCATTGCATTTAAGTTGAAAAATAAGGAGAAACTGGGTTATATCCCAGATTGCACAGATACTTCTCTCAGTTGGGTCAACCATTTAACAGAAGGTGGACTTCAAAAACATACAGATGAGTTCTTGGCAAAATGTAATGAGCTCGGCCATATATTTTCCAACTATAATGAAAACGCTTTGAAAATTGAAAAAAAAAACTATCTTGCGAATTTAAACAAATTATCAGAGAATGTATATGTGACTGATGAAGCAAAGATGAGCTTGTTTTCTAGATGCAAAATGTATTTCAGAATACGAATTCTTGATAGGGGAATTGAGAGACCTCGAATATTAGAAAACAGAAATTCACTAACATTGTAAAATAGTATGAAGTAATAAGTATACAGGGTCCTGCGACGGTGTATCCAGCTTTCCTAGCACCTTTCCTATTTGGAATAAAAAAAAGCTACATAAAATAAAAATGCGCTAAAAGATGGTTGGAGATTTACAGGCTGCAGAACGTATTTTGATATTTTATTTTCAGTTCATATCGAGAAAGGCTAGTTCTATATGCTCTTATTCACCCCTTTTTCAGTTCTTATTGTCTGTCCAAAATATATTTTCCCATAGATTCATATATACAGAATCAATACCCAACTACACCACAAGAGAGCAACAAATAATGTGCCCTATACCCAGGCCATCAGAAACCATCACTACAAGTGAATCAAACTTTTTAACTCAAACATATTATTAAACAGATACATCGTGTGAAAACATTTTGAAAAAAATTGAGGAAAAACCTGTTATTACTAGGAATCTTTAGTATACGAGAATTCACCTGTACTAGCTAAATACAATGCCCAGAAAGATATTGTCGAGGATATTGTATTGTTGTATTGTGATATGTTTTTATTTTATGTTTAACATATACGCGGTTGTGACATATATTTGAATAAATAAAAAATAAGAAAATTTGGTAATGTATTTTTCCACCAATCATTAGCAGAAAAAAGTCAATATTCATTCGCCATAAACATAATGCCATTATGCTTGTTTATGAGTTTTAAAAACTTCTAATGGCAAAATCATGTTATTTATTCCTTGTCTACCTTTTATTAAGAGAATTATACAGTAAATACATTATGCAAATTGGCTTGAAGAGCTGGTGACGCAACATCATAATCTATATATAAAAATTAAGAACGGTAATCAAAGGCTCCTGAATGGAGTATACAGGGTGAGTTTTTAGTACGGGCTCGGTCGATAACTCCACTACTGTAGAGGATAGCGAAAAAAGTTGTATATAAAAGTTGTGGCCACGGATATGCTCCTGGCTCAGAAAATATTTTGATTTATACAGGGTGATCCATAACTACGTGGTGATGCAAACATGCATTGTTTTAAATGAGACACCCTATATATTATTCCATATTCAAATTCTAATAATGACTTCCGTTCCTCCAATATAGGATATCGTTACATTATACAGGGTATTTCAAAAGTTATGACCATTTTTGTCTCTAAATCGCAGTCAAATGAACGTACTGTATATCAAAAAGCGATGAATCAAAAATAATGTTTTTTACGCGGATGGATAAAAAATATCATTTAGTTTTAAAATCGGCTATAAATAAAGCTCGTGACGCATATTCGTATACAGGGTGATGTAGAATGCAAAATACAGGTTTTCTCTTTTTTTTCAAATGTAACCCCCAATATTTTATTATACCAAAGAATTGCTTTTAATATGCTCTTTCATCTTTATATAGTACTTATTATACCTACGTCCATCAGTTTCCGAGATATTTCGATTTTTCGGTAAATTTAAAATATAGCATCTATTTTTGTACTGAAATTTATTTATTTTGAGCAAGTTCTATCGAATTTGTTTTTTATTTAACGAACAACTAAATTATAAGGTCATGATAGTATTTGATGAATCCAAAACCATGAATCATCGATATAATAAAGTCAAGTATGCCGAGGAAACAATTTTGTAGGCGTGACGCATAATTATCAAGCAGATTTATCAGGTATGCTTTGAAAAATTGACGGTTTTCATAACCTGCTCAATAATTCCGTACTGTGTGAAAAACGAGCTTTAAAAATAATTTTTCCATTGAGGGTATTTAGGAGAATATTTGAAAAATTGCCTACTTGCCTCTAGAATATATCAACTATGAACAGCAATATCCAGAACGGAGGCACTCTAAAACCAATGCGTTTGAAAGATTGAAGAATCGTTTCATTTGGACCGTGTCGTTTAATATTTCATAGCCTACCTGATAGATCTGCTTGATAATTATGCATGACGTCTATAAAATTGTTTCCTCAGCACACTTGACCTACATTATCTCGTTAATCCAGTGTTTTGACTTCATCAAGCACTATTATGGCCTTCTATTTTAGTTGTTTGTTAAGCAAAAATAAAATTTGATAGTATTTTCTCAAAATAAATAAATTTTCGTAAACAAATAGAAGGTATATTTAAAATTTGTAGAAAAATCGAAATATCTCAGAAACTAATGAATTTAGCCATAACAAGTGCTATACAAAGATAAAAGAGCATATTAAAGGCAATTCTTTGGTATAATAAAATATTGGGGGTTAGATTTAAAAAAAGAGAGAAAATCGAGATTTTGCATTCTACATCACCCTGTATACCAATATGCGCAGCGGGCTTTTTTTATAGGCGATCTTAAAACTAGATGATATTTTTTATCCATCCGTGTAAAAAAAAAAGATTTTTGATTCATTACTTTTTGATATACAGTACGTTCAATTGACAGCGATTTGAATATAAAGATGGCCATAACTTTTGAAATACCCTGTATAATGTAACAATACCCTATATTGGAAGAACGGAAATCATTCGTAGAATTTGAATATAGAATAATATATAGGGTATCTCATTTAAAAAAATGCATGTTTGCATCACCACGTAGTTATGGATCACCCTGTATAAATCAAAATATTTTCTGAGCAAGGAGCATATCCGTGGCTACAACTTTTATATACAACTTTTTTCGATATCTTCTATAGTAGTGGTGTTATCGACCGAGCCGGTACTAAAAACTCACCCTGTATAAAAATTCCACCCCCTACCCGAGAAATTTTCCCACAAAAAGATGGTTTCAGTAGGCACAGGCACTCCAATCAACCTCTTATATGAGATTTCAGAAAAATACGTCCAGACCGCTCTGGCTCTGTTCTTTTTCCACAATGTAAATTTTTTTGAGTACATAGATTCAAATTTTTGTATCTGAAATTCAGAACGCTCTGAACTACTGCACATGGGTCAGGCGTCAATTAATATCAATTCTCTGTATAACTATTTCACTTTTTTTTATTCAGATACAGAGCAATATGTATCGTTTATATTATACTGTGCATGAGCTATTTTCATTTTGTATGAATATTAAATATCTAAGACAGATATAACAGGAAACGAAATAAAACTTTCAAAAGTCAATGCTTTGGCACCATGTGCTTGTGCACTTTTGTCACACGGTGACGTCATGCGCAGACCGGTTCGAAATCTGTCCGCCAAGTGATCATATTTCACATATTTGTCAGTGTCGTAGTATCATGACTAAATACTAGGTATCAGGACCAGGTTAATGTTGCCTTGGGTAGGTGGCTTACAATGAACTGGAAGCTTGGTTATAGAGAAATGACAACAAGCAAGCAGAAAAGACCTCATCCCTTCCAGATACTGGAAACAAAACCGAACTTTCTTGTGATATTTGGCAAGACAGAGTTTGAAGGGGAATCACTCTGGCTGGATATAAAGACCACCAACATGTTTCGTATGTTTGACAAAAGGAGTTCTGAGAGTCCATTATAGTTTTTGTATTGGTTCCTTGCGCCTTGGGGTAAAAAAAGGTAAAAGGTGAGATGATCTCTCGCATGCACCGTTGTTGTCGAATGCCTAGTAATCTTTGCCAAACATTTGATAAGTTGATTTAGCAGCCTAAAAGCAGATATTTGGGTGAATACGAATTTTTGAATTATTATATACCTCCCATTACTAGCCTGTCATTGTGAGGCAATCATCAATACAGTCGCGCTATGTGGGTTGCAGAAATTATTTAATGGATTTTGGGTAGTTTTCTGATGACAACGTCTGTCAAAAGTGTCAAATCTCAATCTGACAGCAGCAATCTAACCTTAATGGTAGCTTTTTTTTAACCTTGTGAATTTTATTAATTTTATACTTTTTATGTTGATTTGGACAATTTGTGAGACATGGCGAGTATGAGAGAAAATACCGCTGTAATAAAACATCTTCAAGTTATTTTGGGAAATGATGTTTCAAATGATATAGTGAGGTTTGTCTTATCAGAAGCTTTGATGGAATTGGAGAATAAGGCATTATACTTGTAGATATATCTGTAGTATTGAACATGCAGAAGACTACGATGAATTTATGGAAAATATTGTGGACAAAAATAACAGCGGGCATGTTAGGGCCTATGAGACCATTAAGTACTTGCTTTTTGGACGCACATCTGAAAGCATAACACAACCTACCAAGCCCGAAAAACCAGGGGGCAGCAAGCAAAGTAGTTATGGTTCTAGTTCTACTAATAAGAAAGGAAAAACACGGTATACTGATATTCACAAGTATCAGGAAAAAAAGAAAAAGCTTGGTAAGTAACAATTTCTTAGAGATAGAAGCTTTACCAAAACAAAAATCATTTATTTAAGAACAGCAATGTTCAGACATAGTAGTACCTGGAAGTAAAAATTCAAATGTATCTACCTCTATCTCATCAACTAAGTTGAGCATAGTTATACACTGGCAAATTAAGAGAGGGGGCATACTCGTGTTTTAATAGTCAGTGGGGCATACACCTCCCCCTTCAAGCTCTACAGAAGCATATTGTTTATATAAATACCAACATTTTGAAACCTTTTTTTTTGCTCTTCATTAAATTATAGGGTGCCCATGTGGGTTAATTTCCAGCTCATTATGAAATTGGAGCATTGCACCACTGGTCCGCATCCCCCACCTAGAAAAAGTCCTAAACCTGCCCCTGTAATTATACATATTATACCTCATGTTAACCTGAATGGATAGGGATTTTCATATTCATCACTGATAGGTAAACATATTGTATTATTCGAACACACCTTGGCCTTTCCTTATGGTAAAGGGCTGTGTCAAAATTTTCTTGCCTACAAGTTAAGAATTCACCAATATAGTAAACAATAATGCCCATCATCAATGCTGGATTGAGCTTTTATGGGGCCCAGGGCTAGTATAGTTTTAAGGGGCCCTTTATGAATAACATGCAAATAATATAGTCCTTGAGGGGCCCCACTGAATTGCGGGGCCCGGGGCTCCAGCCCCTTTAGCCCCGTGGTTGATCCAGGCATGCCCATCGTATGTATAAAAGATCTCAAAAATCACTCACTCCTCACCTTGAGGTATAGTTGTAGAGCACTGACAATGTATAGAGATTTGTAGATCTGAGTTGAGCTGTCAAACCATAAGGCAGATCACAGATTATCAGAATAGGTTGGGCTGAGAGGCAGATAAGCATTCAGATTCAAATAATTTCTATTTTAGGGAGAACTATATGTGATTGCTTAGGACAAGAACATGATTTTATGAACAATTGTCTACAGTGTGGAAGAATTCACTGCATGGAGGAAGGACCTGGACCATGCCTTTTTTGTGGAAATATGGTATGCCTAAGATCACATCTAACTAACAATGAAATAGCTTCAGGTTCCACACACAATTTTATTCGCGGGTATTTTTAATTGACAATTTTTTTCACTAACAATTTTAATTTTGCAATTTTGAGGTAACAATGAAATAAAATAAAAACCAGTATTGAATATTTTCCCATAACACATTTTTTTGATCTACTCAAGCAATTGACAAAGTATTCAAAATTTTTCATTATTCCTTATAAAAAATAAATGAAAAGGATACATTAATGCTAAACTGGTTTTTGCACAATATTATTATTTCTACTAAATTAGTATTGAACTATTGAACATGAAATTTGTTTCATTTTGGGATTTATTGATACCTTAATTCTAGATTGCTTTGAGAGGAGAGGAAGAAGCAGAGGCTAATAGGAAAGGAAAATCTATTATGAAGTAAGGCATACAGATTTTCCAGTTGAATAATTTTAATATAATAATTTTTTTACTTTTAGACCAAAAGAAAACAAGGTTTTTGATGATGACAATGATTACTTCAAAATCAATGCTAAGAAGAAAGACAATAAGAGTGTCAAGCAAAATATGGTAGTTGCATTAGATTTTGCCACCAGAAGGGTTATTGAAACTTCTGAAGAGGATGTGAAAATCAAAGAAAGATTACTGCAGGAATCAGTGCAACATCTAAGAAGAGTTGAAGAGACCTACAAACAGCTCCAGAGGCAGTCAGAACAGTACTACAGTGAATGTTTGAAAAAAGAGGTAATGGAGTGATCTAAAAGTATAGAAATTTGAGAATAACTTCAGTTGAAAATGTTAGATGTTTTCTGGCTACAATATGATAAAACTTGACCACCATATGGTGCTGAATTGAATATCAAATACAATTTTTAATTAGGATCTACAGGCTGAAAAGAATAGAAAATTCAATATTCCTATTAAGACATTTAGATTAAACTGAACTGAACATCATTGAGGGGTCTTTCAACCCATTTTCAAAAACTGTAGAAGCAACAAACTGTATCACCTGTCAGAGAGTCAGAGAAATATACTGATTTACTGGAATGTCCAGCCTGGGACAAAAAAAGTTACTATGGTCTTCCAGTGACATTCAGGGTCATGACCAAGGAGATAGTCATGGTCATAATTTGTGAATGATAAATCTTAGAAAATGTTGTCTCGCACATATTATTTTTATTTCACAATGAAGAATTGATTATCCATAAGTTTTACCAGTTATCTGACAAAATATAGTATATTAAAGAGTAGCAATTTCATTCATTCATCCGAAACCAATCACAGATGACATCGTTTTGCTTTTATTAAAGCTTGTCAGTCAGGTCTCAGACGAATAAATGAAATTGCCTGTTAGTGCCTAGCTGGCAAAACTCGTACTAGTAGTAGCAACATATAGATATTGGGAAGCAGTACTTTAAAAAAGTAATGGTTCGCCATCTATCTACCAAAGCCGGCACCTGAGCGTTCAATTTGAGTATCTGAGCACTGTTGATGTGACCTGTTTAAAAGCATGAGGTATAGAAACCTGCGGATACGACAACAAACAGACTCTTTTTTGTGGAACACTCATTTAACACTCCCAAGCGTAGCAATTTCATTCATTCATCCGAAACCAATCATAGACGACGTCGTTTCGCTTTTATTAAAGCTCGTCAGTGTTTTAAATATGTACATGAAAAGTGAACCAACAAGAAAAAACAATACACACATACCTACGCATTCTCTTACCAAAATGTATAGAACTTGAGTGACATATTTCTGTATTTCCAGAACGAAGACCTGATCAATCTGCTGATAAAAATGCGTCATAAAAAACCTGTTGCAGAAGAGGAAGACTTAGCTAAAGAAGACAGTAGTATAGCTTTAGTGAATTATGGAACTCGAGTAATTGATGAAGAGATGATCACAAACACTGATCATGGAGTGTGCCTCAGCATGCACCAACCATACGCCAGTCTTCTGGTAGCAGGAGTCAAAAAGTAAGTAGTATTTCTTCATTGTTATCCTTTAGACAAAAAAAATAGTTTAGGAATAAATAATCTCTCCATTCAAAAGATCTGCTAAGTAAGGCTTCACATAACAATCAGAGCATGCATTATATATTTGGTACTGATTGTATGTTCAATGTATTAAACATAACAGCTAATAATTCAGTCATATCACACCTTCCAGTAAAGAAAAATTTCATTGTCTTCTAGTAGTATTACATAATGTGAGTTTCTTCAACTGATAAATTTACAGCTTATATTTAAAAAAAAGTTGTTATACTCTATAGTAGTCTCAGGACGAATCCAGCAAAAAGAAAACGCACTTAGGATTCGGTATGTTAAGTCTATCTCAAATGGAATCATTTTTAAATTCGCATTTGTTACAGAGAAATCAACGTTTGAAATTCTCTTGTAAAGATAACTGAAACATGTGTGGCCCACCTTACTGACTATGCATTTTTTATCTGCTTCTCTAGCAAAAAACGTGAGACGGTCATTGTAGTAGCGTTACGTTCAGATGTTTTTTCAACTGTTATTTCCAGGCATGAAGGCAGGACATGGCCTACAAACCATCGTGGGAGGCTCTGGATAGCTGCAGCAGCTAAAGAGCCAGATGAAGATGAAATAGATGCAGTGGAAGGTTTTTATAGAGAGTACTATCAAGGTAAGATCATCCATTTGGGCGGAACCACTAAACCTACCAGTAAGGCGATATCAGCTTTATGTTAGCCTTCTTCTCCTCATTTTTCTATATTTACCACTAATAAACACTTTAATTGGGTAAAATCTGCCATTGTGGTTCTCCGGGTAGCATATTTTTATCGAGCGTAAAGCGGCCCACAGACACTCCGGAAATCCTCAAAGGAAAAACTGCACAGTCCTAGCCTCAAGGATTATCGGAGATTATGTGGAGCTTCGCCGGCGATTTCGTCGGACTGTACAGGCCGCCGGATGTGGAATTGAAAAACCATTCGATATTCGATCGGCCTGCGCAGGCCGGGACACCAGATTGTAAATAGCCTTAAATATTTCAGGAATTATGTAACCTAGGGCCTGGGGAGATATTATCGTTGAAGGTTTCAAATATTCGTAACTTCTTCCGGTTGCTAAAAACCGTAATGTTTGCCGTTAGTCTCTCATGAGGCGAAATAGCTCGTCGCATAATAGTATTTTTTTTTTAATTAACGGTGTCACCACAGCTAGCAGCTTCAGCTAAGTTTCTTCTTCCAACCTCAGATAGTTGTGCCAATCTTCTGGCGTTACTCTTAATTCTGATGGTATATTTTTTGCGAAAAATGCTATTTTTTTCAACCATTCCTTACACAAGATGCTTCTATTAATACGTTTTTGATACTACTTTCACAATTTATTGCTAATACGAAAACAATAATAGCGAGACAATCGTCGTTTGATACCATGCTTGTTAGAACTGAACTGAAAGATTTCCTGAGCGTCTGTGTAGCAGGGTGCCATCAGGCCAAACTGCAATTGCCTTCAGGCCAGGACTGTGCAGTTTTTCTTCTGAGGTTTTCCGGAGCGTCTGAGGGCCGCTTAAAGTATCGTAGTGACGAAACGACCCAAAAGTTTCCGAGTAATGATCAGTATCAAACGCTCTTTATCGCATAGAATCTGCATTGCTAGACGTTAAAAGTACGGGCAGAGGTCAATGGTCGAAAGTATCTGTTATTAAGTGATAAATATGAATGGTTACAATTCAATCAAAAATAATTGTAGCCAAGAGGTTAATTGTGAAGGACTAACTAAATTGGCAAATAACCGCAACTGACTCACGAGGATCGAGGTTAATCATGAATCGGTTGACTCACCCCTTGTTGGTTGGCGCCGGATGTCTTCCCTAGCTGGGTACTGCGTTGCTCTATCCAGATTCGAGAGTGCTGAGCGATCTAAGGCTGTGGTCGCCCTAATTGGAGGTACACGCTACACACGGGGTGAAGGATATCACGCACACGTCCGTTCACCTCGGTAGTCGAAGTACGACTCTCCTCTTCTTCCGCGTCAACCGTCAGACTTCAAAAACTCGCAAGTCAAAACGCGGGAGATTCGAATATATAAATTTAAATGCTAAATAGTAAATACCAATCGTAACCAATGAAGCTACCCGATAATTTTGAGAGATCATCCTAATGGCTTCTCATTTGCTGTAGACCGTATTATTAGCAATTATATCACAAAATGAAATTTGATGGCGCGTTCAACAGGCACGTGTGGCTATGACAAAGCTTACTAAAATATGGCACGACCATAGCATCACTAAAGCTACCAAAATGTCGCTGGTTCAGTTTCTTGTGTTCTCCATATTTCTGTATGCTTCGGAAACTTGGACTGTTGGAAAGGCAGATCGAGCTCGCATAGGTGGTTTTGAAATGTGGACGTGGAGGAGAATGCTGAGAGTTCCTTATACCGCCCATCGAACTAACGTTTCCATACTGGTCGAGTTCGGTAATCCAAAGAGACTATCCTCCATTGTGTCGACGAGAATGCTTACTTTCTTCGGACATATACACAAAAGCGATAATATGGAGAAACTTGTAGTTCAGGGTCATGCCCCGAGTGGGCGGCGCCGTGGCCGTTCCCCTACACGCTGGGAGGATACGACGAAACAGTTGCTGGATATGAGATCAAGAGCACCACTGAACTGACAGTAGATCGCGAACGATTACGAGCTACAGTTCTCAAAACTATTGATAATATTCGTGTCGGCAATACTCTAGCTCCGACTTAATGCATTTTACGAGTTCACAACATGTCTTAAGACATTGTGACTATGATGATGATATCAGAAATATAAAAACCCTTCTACATTCATGACTAGCCTATTAACTTCTTTTTGGAATTTTGACACATCTTCATAAAAATTTCAAACAACAATCAGAAATTCAGAGAAGAAATTAAAACACCATTACAGCCAATTTCTGTTTCAAGAAGAAAAGTAGTAATTATTAATGGAGGAAGAAAAGTTTTGAAGGTACCACCATGGTACCACACCAGCAGAAAAAGGCATATTTTCTCATTTTCCTTTCAGATAACACCCTCACATTCCCTAAAGAGTATCCAACAGGATGTCTGCTAGGATGTGTTTTTGTTGAGGACTGCTTGGAACAAGAGGAATACAGAAAGAGATATCCCAATGGGGAGAGTAATAGTCCATTCGTCCTCGTTTGTTCAAATCCAATGATTTTGCCTATCTTTTATCCCATCGTTGGAAAGCACAAGATATGTGAGTATTCCACTGGCTTATAGAACTCTCCTTTGAGAAGTATATGGAGCTCTTTTCTCATGGAGTAATATTTGTATGATTGAATAAGACTTTGTGGCCTGTGTCAGTATGGTGGTAGATAATGTGTAGATCACAGAGTTAACATTTCTAGAGGGAATGTAAACAACAAAATGCACAGGTCGCTGACCAGCCAACATGTAACGTAAATTTTGACAGCTTGAGGGCATTACCAGTGGCGGGCGATTATATATTAAAATTGGATGTTCATTAATAAATTCAATTATCACTGTGATATTACAATAAGTTGTATTAGTATTTAGCTATACTTAGAGACTTATTCTTATTATAACTTGATTGTAACAGTTGATAATTTATTACTACCATGGTTTTCCCCATATTTTACGCTACTGAAAACCAAAACAAAACCTATACTAACCTATGATAAGTGGTGTTCACCGATTTGTCGCTATTGCAGCAAACTATGCACTTTTTATTTCGTCCCATCATGCAATTATGACAATATTGTTCATAAATAATTTAATTCACACCACAAATAGTCACAAAGTCACTCAAATATACACTAAAACAACAAAAATCTCAACATACGCAATAACCACCACTACAATGACAGCCACATGACAGCTTTAGGGGACGCCGATTGTAGGTTGCCAGATTTACGACATATTAGAAGTTATTGCGACATTCCGCTATGAAATTTACCATTTTTGAGATTTCGTTAAATCAATACAAATTATCTTCACGTAAATCTGTTACATTGCAAGTATATTTTAATGTATAGTTAAATACCCAGTTAAATACTTTGAGGAACATGTGTTCAAACTACGGAAACTGCCAGATTTTGAAGAAACTGGAAGGTCCTTAAGCGGACGAAGAAGAGTGGCAATAGCGCTATAGATGTTGGCTGGCCAATATTCAAATTAGGCTCCCTCTAGAGATGCTAACTCTGTGGTGTAGATCCTGTCGGGTTCACCAATATACAGGGAGTAACTAAATAAGTGTAAAACACTTAAGGGGGTGATTCCTCATCGAAAAAAGAATAGGATCTTTCATATAAAGAAACTTCATTGGAGCGTCCCTTGTTAAGATACAGCCCCTTACCCTTAAAGGGGGTGCATAAAATTTGTTTAACAATTTTTTTCACAAGCATTAAAAAAGTTACAATACTGAAATTAGCCTGACATTTTTTACTACCAAAAAGACACTTAGCTAGTAATTTATTTGGTTGACCCCATGGTTGTAAGAAGTGGAAAACGCAACCCCTAAAATTTATTTCCTATGCAATTTTTTGTCTTATTATTTGTTTACCATTTAAAAATTTATTTCCGATAGCCTGTTTCGTTCTAAACTAAAACTTATTTCACAAACAAGAGACATATCGTATATTCGAAAAATAATTTTTTTGCTGCGAATTGGTTTATTTTGCACAAAAAATTCAAGAGACTTTTTTGCTTAGAATGATACAGGCTATCGGAAATAAATTTTTAAATGGTAAACAAATGAGACAAAAAGTTGCATTGGAAATAAATTTAGGGGTTGAGTTTTCCACCCCTTACAACCATAGGGTAAACCAAATAAATTACCGGCTAAGTGTTTTTTGGTAGTCGAAAATGTCAGATTAATTTCAACACTGTAACTTTTTTAGTGCTTGTGAGGGAATGCTTCAATGAAGTTTCTTTATATGATAGATCCTATCTTTTTTTCGATAAGGAATCACCCCCTTAAATGTTTAACACTTATTTAGTTATACTTTCCCTCATGAACACGGTATTTTGTACACGCCTTCTGAAGTTGGTCCGAAACCATGAATGTGCTTTAATCCCTAGTGACAATTGGCACAATTGGGTTTTTGAAAAAAAAGTGTATGATATAAATATAAAAATCATTAATAATTTTTATGACAAAACTGTTTTTTTCTGATTTTTTCGCAATAATCCAAAAGTCATATCAAAATAAAAATGATTTTTGAGTCCAGTACCGAAGACACGCCGACAGCTCCCGAACAAAACCAAGCCCCTGTGACGTCAGAATGTTAGTTATCACCAACGACGTCCTACATGTTTTTCTAGAGTGTGTAACTAGTGTATGTTTGTTGCACGATAGACGATGAATGAAGTTTGCAGCTCGACACGAAGTCTGCTCTGTGTACCCTGTCTCCACAATTGATGGCACCAGATTCAGTAAGATTTGATGTTTGATTTGAATCTAGATGGAGTACTAGAGACAATCATTCACACCTAATGCAAGTACAAGATCTGTGTTTGCAAAAGCTGGAATGAGTGACTCTAATCCTCCATCTAGACCTAAATCAAATGTCAAATTTTATCGAATTTGGTGCCAGCAATGGGGTATTTTCCGGACAAAATTTTATGACGGAATATTGATGTTACGTCCCCAAAAACCATGTAACGAACATTTTTACCTATTATTGTGAACGCGAAGTGGGTTAAAATCCCCTCCAAAGTTCAAATATAAAATTTCGCGCCATAGCTGTGACGTAATAAATCTTAGCGTGACGTAATAAGTCTTTCGTGGTGCTATCCTTAGAATGTGACTCTACTTTGTCGCCTGACCTCCTTTTCTCCATCTACAGACATAACCTCCGATTCGTATTGATATTTACACATGTTTGTTTACATCATTTCATGATCTATCTTGGTTAAATGAGATCGTGACAGTCGTGACACCAGGGAGGTTATGTATGCATGACACTAGTGACAGGCTGTTAAAGGGGAGTGTTGCCGAATGACGAGCAAAATTGTGAAAAGTAACTAGGAAACATTCTCCATCTACAAACATAACCTCCGCTTCGTATTGATATTGACAGATGTTTGTTTACATCATTTCATCGTAGTTAAATTACCGTGTGTGACAGTCGTGAGACCAGGGGAGGTTATGTATGGCATGACACTAGTGACATGCTGTTAAAGAATTACGAGTAAAATTGTGAAAAGTAACTAGGAACATTCTCAGAGTAAACTGCTAATGGCATAATAATGCAAAAAATGGAATTGCAGTGTAACATAACATTTATAGTCTACAAACATGAACTTTTACTCAATTAAAAAGAGGGAAACTAAATAAACATAATACATAAAATTAAGTTTACATCCTCTATATGTAGAAAAACTAGGCAAAATGTTAACAACTTGACAACCTTGAATTTACGCATAATTCGAATTAGTATAGTCACATCCTATCTACATCCGGCATAAAAATGACTTTTGATTGGTTGATTTCTTAGTCGGGAGGTTTAAGAGATTTAAATGAGCTCTTTTCAAAGGGATGATTTTCAAACTCTATCTTTACTCCACGTGGGCAGAAAAAAATTGAGCAAACAGTGCCATCATTACAAATTAGATACAAGCAATCCATTTCAGCCATTAAACAGGCAATATTAGGAAGTTGGAAAATACCCCATTGTGGTACCAGGGTACGTTGTATAGCGAGTCAATACCCCCAACCAACGAACATTCGTTGCATGCTTCAATATCAAAATATTTTCGAATTCTAGACCCATTGGAAAAGGAAATGCACCAATGCGCAAAGATGGCACTGCAGCATGCAAAATATGCGGATGTTCTGTAGACTAAGGAGAAGAAAAACGAGGATGAAAAATCACATCAACATTTATTTTATAGTACATACAGTAACACCGAACTTATTTTCTTAAAACATTAAACGTTTTTTATCCCCTTCAATACTGTTTACATAAAATATGTACTTCTTATTATGGGTATTGTACACTTAAAAGTATTGTACATGGTTTGATCCGAAATTAAAGTCCTTTTACGTTTTGAAATGGCCCCCAAAAGTTAGACAAACACATTACCGAATTGAAGCTTGTGATATTAAAAATATGAAGCTTAACGTTCAATAAAAAATAATTAAATACTTAATGCAGAAGCGAAGTTCAAGAGTTTTTTTCAAAAAGTGTTTATTCTTGCCTTATATAAAAAAGGAATCTATAAGTTAAGGAAGTTGGTAAGATGTGTGAGAGTGAAAGGACTTTAATTTCAGAGCATCCGCTTGTATTTAAAATCAATTTCCCTTTTTTTTTTGTAGAAAAAAGAAATTTCCTTCTTTTAACAAATATGTACAATTGTACAGTTTTTTCAAAAAGGGTTTATTCTTGCCTTATATAAAAAAGGATGCTATAAGTTAAGGAAGTTGGTAAGAGGTGTGAGAAGTGAAAGGACTTTGATTTCAGAACATCCGCTTGTATTTAAAGTCAATTTCCATTTTTTTGTAGAAAAAAGATATTTCCATCTTTTAATTAATATGTACAATTGTACATCTGTTGTTATACCTTTTGTTGGTGAAGATAAAATTTTGTATGTTATTTATTTACACTATCTTGTTAAAATATATATTACAAATCATAAAAAATGACTTGAGCATTATTTCAACATCCATTTTACCAAGCCCCACAGATTTGTTCAAGGTGCTTCGTAGTGTAAAGACAATTTTATGAACAAGACTTGGTCCAACGTATTGAATAAGAATTAGAATGAAAATAGTTGTATTTCACCTGCGTCGGTACTCTCTAAAGAAAGATGTTTCTATCACCATGACGACCATGACGATCGGGCAGTTTCGGGTGCCTATCATCATGTGTCTACTACCACAGCCTACTACGCTGTCAAGGCACGCTATCATAGGTTTCAGATGTGAGAATTGTCAAAATTGTCGAAATCGACATGTTCTATGTTGCAAAAAACAGCTGGTAATATGCCAACAACCAAACCAGCTGTTTTTGAGTCTATACACCGTGTCAAAGGAAGAATCCCGAAAAAAGGAGTCGCACTTAGGTTGTGGAATGTGAAGCCGATAACAAGAGAAATTATTCTGAAATTGAAGTTTGGTTGTAAAGATAACTGAAACGTGTGTGGCCCACTTTCACTATCGGGAATTCCTTGCAAAAACGGATAAGGTCGGATTGGATGTTTTTGTCGATTGTTTACACTAAATATGATATGTTGTATTGCTTCTAGGATATGAATATGATGAACGGGGCCACACATTAACCATTTCGCGATCCCCTATTAAGACAATTTCAACTTTTGTGCTATAGTAATAAACATATAATTTAATCATAATTATTATATCATAAGCCGGTGCCAGAAATCATCCCTTATAGTTTTCGGGATTCGTCCAGGGGCACGGTGTATGTTGTGGCTTTTGTTAATTTGTTATTATTCCATCATTGTTTTTCCACAAATGTTTACTACGGAGAGAAATATTACATTAGCATGTACATCTTTGTGTACTTACGTTGTGAAGAAAGCGGTAGATGCATCCCTTGCGCGTTGTCAAACTAGGTATTTTCTGCCTTCCTCTACCGATTCCGTCATTCACGGTAGAGTATTTTGCGTCATAATTGTCGCACTGTTGACGCAAATGCGCTTGTCGGCCCAAAAATTCATTGGAAGTACATGAAGAATAGAACATGTTCTATTTTCAACCCAACTTTTTCTTAAATTTACCCTTTTGAAACAATTTGTTGTATTATGCTAGCAAATTTATTGTTCAAGAAATTGAACTAAATCTTGTTCATAGCCTAAAGGAGTCTTAAGGGAGAACTAACTGGATGATATAAAGTTGGTAATTTTATGGCCTATTTGACAGAAACCACCTCAGTTCTTCATGCACCATGATTATGTATAAAATAATATGTTATTTACATTTACTCCTCCTACTGATACAGTAAAGAATGCCGCCGACATCAAAATTGGAGGTGCCTCCATACGGTGCTATATTCAGAGAAATTGTAGTATACGTATATACTTATACTACATATCTACTTAAAGTAATAATAAATTATGTGAACGCGCGTATTTGGAACACATTGTTATTTTTAAAAACTTTGGATAGCTTTCAAAATGTTCAAAAAGAGGTTGTTCTCCATTCTTTTGCGTATAAACACGGAAGGTGCTTAAAATATTACTTCTTGCGAGCAGAAAGGCATTTGACTGAAAACCTGCAAGAATAATTTATGAACAGAGAACCGCATAACAAGAGTTGCTTAGATGAAATACTAAAATTGCGACTACATTTTTTTTCTGGTCAATTTTGCATGCAATTCTGATTTTAAAAGACTGATTTTACAACTGCACCTTGGATTTGGCAATTTCAGCTGGATGCATATTCACATTCTGGTACATAAGTTAACTATAATGGCTTGAATGCGTTCAATATCTAGTTACACAAATAAGTTGATTCCTTTTCCCGGATACAAACTTCTTATAGCTTATAACAAATTTGTCGCAGCATGGTCCCTATCAAGAACTAACAACTCCTTTGTAGCAAAATCCTTAATCGCTTAAAAACTTGTTTTTGTTTTGCTTCAACATTAAACTATACACAGGACACAAGAGTATTGAAGTTTAATAATTCTTGATTTTCGAATTGAAAAAAGTAGCATCTTTCACGTTCAAATACCTATGTATTTACAACCTTTCCTTTGGACTCTATTTGAAGCAAATTATAGGTTTTCTGATACGGGTTTTCACACCCACACCTTTGGCGTGAAGTGTTTTTTCTGTATCTTAGATTACGTTTGTCGCTGTTTTATCAATATTTTTTTTTCGTAAATTTCTATAAATTTGCTTTGTGTAAACATCTAGTATTAGACATCTTTCATATACGCAAAATAAATTGTTTATTTATTACAGATGTGTAGGTATGAGCCAACTGATGAAACTACGCTCATCACCATAACATGCTGATTTTGTACACAGGCGAATTTTTAAATACTATACATCTTATTTACACAAGCATGACATTATAATTTATTCACTAGCCACACCACTCAGCACCGGTTTCTAGTTTAAAAAGACATTCTACAATTCTATTTGCTACAGCTTATTTGTCCAGGGTGAATCAATAGTACACCAACAGACAAAAAGGATCCGTGGACAGTATCAGGGATTTATCTGATGGAATCGCTCCAAACTAGAATTTCGAAACACAAATCAAATTGACCCTTTGTTAAGACAGAAAAATCTGCAGTATAGCTAAGCATGCATTCCAGAAAAGCGGTGGCCACAAGATAAAGTGTAAGGAGACAGAGGTTCTTGCTACGACCTGGTCTTACTATGCCCTTGAGATTTATAATCATAAAAAGAACTTCAACAACAAAGAAAAAATTAAGTCAAGTTGATTGACTCAGTACTTCCCACACATTACGCTGATATCAGTTTATTATTTTCCCATAGCATGAAGCTTTAGTCTAAGATCCCTTGCAACCAAATAATTGCCAACCCCCCCCCCCCTTAAATTGTCTTATGCCGCTAGGTCTTTCCTTCACAGGTCAATGGACAGCCTATTATCGATACTACAAACTCCTCAGTTTTACAACCCCCGCCCCCCCCCAACCACCTCACTTTCACCCCCACCCAAAAAACTGGTAGGAAATGATCAGGAACCCCTAAAACATCTAAAAACCGAATTTGAGTTGCTTTCATACTTGTCGCGTTCTTTGATTCTTGCTACGCTGCCACTGACAAGATTTTTAACAAACATACGCGTTTTCCATTCTCACCACGGTAACAATATATAATGTGTCAAAATTTCATTAGAATCAATTTAATAGTGTCCACGTTACAAAATACAAAACGATTTAGACCAATAAATTCTCGTATAGTATACAGAAAATTCTAAGTCCCTTAGTTTCTGTAATAGGCTAGGCAATGTTCGGATGCACCTAAAAAGGTGATTTGTGTCGCTAGATCTTCCTTCACAGGTTAGTGGACAGCCTATTATTTTTTTTATTTATTTATTTATTTATTTATTTATTTATACATACATACAATCTCAAAAATAGTACAACTAAAATTGTAAAAACACCGTGTGATTATAAGTATCAAAACAAACTTGTTTGACAATTTCAAAAAAATAAAAGCAGATGCAGTAATTGATACAGTTGTAGAAAAAGTTTACATTGTACAAGAATTTTTTTAATTTTCAACCCCCAACCCCCCAACCACCCCAATTTCACCCCCACCCAAAAAAAACGCAGAAAATGATCAGGAACCTCTAAAACGCTTAAAAACGAAGTTTGAGCTGTTTTTATATTTTTAGTTTTTTTTATTATTTCTGCGCCGCCACTGGCACGATTTATCAAAACCATACGCGTTTTCCATCTTCGCCATGGTAGTAATGCCGTTTCAAAATTTCATTGAAATCAATTCAACAGATTCCTCGTTACAACGATCTGACGCAATACTCTCGTATGTTTAAATCAAAAAAATTCTAAGTCCTTTGCTTTCTGTAATCGGCAAAGGCAATGTTCGGATGGACCTAAAAAAGTTATTTATGTCGCCAGGTCTTCCTTCACAGGTCAGTGGACAGTCTATTATGAAAGCAACAAATTTTTCAATTTTACAACCCCCCACCCCCCAACCACCCCAATTTCACCCCCATCCAAAAAAAGTAGAAAATGATCAGGGACCCCTAAAACGCCTAAAAACGAAGTTTCAGCAATATTTAATTTTATTTGTTTTTTGCTAATTACTCCGCCGCCTATGCACCGATTTTCAAAATTATAGGAACATTACCTACTACGACCGCACAGCATACCGCTGCCCAAATTTCATCACAATCCATGCAGCGGTTACTGAGATTACGAGGGTAGAAAAACGCGACAGACAGACAGACAGACCGACAGACAGACCGACGGAAATGAGTGACGTGGATTTTCGTTATGTACACATCGTAAAACGCCCAAAAAACGTATTATCTCAAAATCGGTGTGGGAAGTAAAAATATACAAGCTCAACAGAATATGGATATTCACCATAAGAGACGCAAGGATTTTAAGATGTGCAGGAGATCCACAAAGGTTGCCAGTGCACAGCGCAGCTGCCCCCTCTCCTAATTCGGGGTACATATAAGTGCTCAACCCAGTGACGCTATCTCAGTTTCTCGGAACACGCCGAACGGGTAACAGGTTCCGAGGATGCCAATCACTCGTATTGTCGAAACATCAAGCAGCGAAACGCGCCGATGCCAAGGAGGCGGGGCATGCCGTCGCCGGCCGAACAGTCCATGAACTAACAGTTCATCAAATCATGGCCGCGAAAGCCTTACAGAATGTATATAGTTTTGTGGGTTTTAAGTTTTTAGTTTGATGATTTTGATCGCAGGGTGAGTCAGGGCCTGTATTGTTTGCAAAGAGGTTTTCAATAGAATGTGCTTAAGCACTTTTTTTGCACACGTGTTATTAGTAACACTCTGCCATCATCTCGGAACTGGAAAGGGATGACCCTAGCCTACATATGAGGAGTGATATAATTTCTCCAACATATCATCGCTTCGACTGCAAATTTACGGTGAAGTATCCTACAAGGGAAGAGTGGGGGCCAAGTGGCAGGCGGCCTGTTGAGTCTGGTACATGGACAGTCCACTTACCGACGAAGGCTCCGGCGCTGGGGTCTCTGGGCCAAAAACAAAGCTCTCCCTCTCTCTTGGGGGATACACCACGGTATTCCAAGCAGAGATATATGCGAGTTTAGCTTGAGCTTTTCGTACTTGTCACTTATGTGGGTACTGCGAGTCATGCTGGAGTTAGTTGGTGGCAATGAAATGGCAGACTCGCTCGCAAGGCGAGGGTCGAGGAATAACTTCCTGAGTCCTGAGACGGCTTTGAGGTTGGTAGTAGGTACCATTAGATGGAAAACAGAGACGTGGTTGCAAAATCGGCATCTTATGAGATGGACAGGAATCTCTGGACATCTCCGTCAAGCTAAAGACCTTATTTTAGGCCCTCTGGCCAAAGTGGGGCTGGTCTGTCTCCCACTGAACAGAAGCCGACTAAGGTTACTTGTCGGCCTGCTAACCGGCTATAACACCTTCAAACGTCTCTTGTATGTGATGGGGGTGACAAGTGACCCAACGTGTACACATTATAGCGAGGAGGAAGAGTCTTCGGAACACATTCTATGTCGTTGTGAAGTCCCTGGGTATCACAGGCAGACCATGCTAGGTTCAAGGGTTTTTTAACCTGAGGATGGGGGCTGGACGGGAACTAGGGTAAGGAGAGGTTCAAAAGGGCCCATTTGTAGGCCTATGCACTAGTATTCTGGCCACCAGAAAGCCTCTCTCCCTCTTTCATTCATTCGTTCATTCGATAACATGCCTGTAAAATTCCAACCAAAAGACCGACTAGCTGCTTCTCCTGTAAACGTCATAAAGGAACAGGAAGTTTAATTTGATTTTTTTCAACACAAATGCTTCTTCAAGCGGGAAGAGCAAAGCGTTTGTTTCCTACGAAGGTACATTTTTACAGCATCCTTCGACCTTGTCAAAATACCGTTATTTACAAAATTGCGCTCTACCTAAAATACTTTTTGAACTATTATAATTTATTACCTATTTACTTTTATATTACAAATTTCTTAACGTTAAAAAATATCAGTAAAATTCGAAAATGAGATCTTACAAAATGTACAGTCTCAACTATTCTTCTATTATCTGTTCCTGACGAACAGCACCAGATCTGTTTCAAATATCGACCTGCAGGACGCTGGTCCTGGTGCCTTTCCTAATCAGTTTCGATTCGATGTCCTTGAATGTGTTCAGTCGGTGGATCTCGTAATCGTTTCTGGATTGGGTCCTGGATGCGAAGCCTGAGTCTTTGTGGTAGAACGTTCCCGCGTAGTTGCAGTAGTTTCTGTCTGCTTGATCTCGTTGACAGCAGGAATCGAATGCACGTTTGAACTCCTTACGGAATTTACCTGAAAAACAAATCGGAGTACCGTATAGATTACTGGTGAGTAATATGAATGATCATAATTTAAGAAAAACTGGTTTAGAAATAAACATAAATGCTACACATCAGATTTTTTGAAATTTAAAGTGGGTGACACACGTACGAACTTTAAGTACGCGGTTTTTAAGTTCGCGAACTTACTCGGCTCAACGTCGGTGACACACGTGAAGCTGAAATCACTCATTTTGATAATTTTCCTAAATAAACAAAACTTTTAACAAACGCCAAACACAACAAGCGTTGCGCATCGATGGCCTGCCGAAACAGTGGTGGCTCGCGGCTCGGTTTGCGCGACGGTTTTAAAGTACGCGTACTTACAGTGACACACAGGCGAAAGAGGTCGTCGAGCCATAAGTACGCGTACTTGCTCGTACGTGTATTACCCTTTAAGAAAACCAAGCCAACATCGTATTTTTAGCCTTAGCGCCAATTATATATTAGGTATACAGGGTGTTACTTAATGATAAGCGGGCATTTCTGGCTCAAATTCAAGTAGAAAAGTTCATATAAACATGGGTCCTAAAGAACGTCCCTGGAGTCAAGTTGATTGACTGAGTACTTCCCACTCAGAATGATGATACCATTTTATTATTTTCCCATTGCATGAAGCTAGAGTTTGAAATCCCCTAGCAACCAAATCATCGCCTATCCGCCCGAAAAAAACATCCAACACAAAAACTCTCGTAAATAGATTCTTGCGTCTCCCTCCTTAGGAACTAGGACACCATAATTTTTGCATGCTTCAACTGGACGATGCGAAACGATCAGGGGCCTACAAATATTATTAATGTACTTCCGGTTCAACCGGAAGTACCGTCAACTTTTTTAATTTGAATGGGACACCCTGTATATTTTTGTAGATTTTAATTCATCTTTTTTTTCCGAATACGTCCATAGTGGGTTTAGTATTTGTTTCTTAAAAAATTTGTCTCACAAATTCGTCCGTGGCGGTCTGCGGTCTTCCCGTTTGAGGTAATTTTTTTGTATTTTTTTTTTAGTCACCGTCAAACGTGTTATATGACCCCTGTCGGGACGTAAATCATTAAAAGTTGACACACTTCTTCATGAGTTCTCACGCGATCGCCAAAACCGACTTTGAATGACCGGCATTTTAAACACCTGAAATGATAAAGAAGCTTTATCTTTCCCGTTTTTACCGAAACTAATACTAAACCTACTATGGACGTATTCGGAAAAAAAGATGTATTAAAATCTGCAAAAATATACAGGGTGTCCCATTTAAATTAAAAAAGTTGACGGTACTTCCGGTTAAACCGGAAGTACATTAATAGCTAACATAATGTCTTTGGATGCACTAGACGTCACTACACTTGCCAGCAAATTTTCAGCAATATCGCTCTTTCCGTTCCAAAGTTATTTGCTTGGTTCCATACTTTATCCCAACCCTGTATACAATAATCATGTCAAAAAATTCTAATGCCATAAAGAAGAGCTAATTGGGGGCTAATTAAATGCTCTATCAAGAATCTTAATGCTGCTTGCACCAATAAAATTCTTAGTAGAGATAGAGATGATAGTTTTTTAAGTTTTAAACATTGTATATAAGGATGCTCTCTTAACTTTTTCACAAGTTAGCAGAGCATGCTCTTTAAACAAAACTAGAGCATCAAAATTCTTGGTAAAGCATTTCATTAGCCTTTAAGTAGCTCTTCCTGATATCATTATCATTTTTAGTTATGACCATGGTTGCTGCGCTAACCTTTTTAAGAACATGCAATTTTTTGGGTGAAGCAATACAATTCTTGATAGGGCATTTAATTATCTCACTATGGCAACATCGATTTCAGTTATGACCATTATATATAGGGTTGCTCTGTTAACTTTTTCTGAAGTCAGTACAACAACTAAAATAAGTGGAGCATTAAAACTCTTGATAGGCCATTTAATTAGCCTTTAATTAGATCTTCATTATGACAATACTATTTTTTATCATTATATGATATAGGGCTGCCTTGCTGTCTTTTTCACAAGTTAGCGAGCATGCGATTTTTGTTAAAAAAGTGGAGCATTAAAATTGTTAATAGGACCTCTGATTAGTCTTTAATTATGGAGTTATCAGAAATTTATTTTGGTTTCTTTGTTATACCAACTTCAGGGACATTCCTAAAAGGTCTGGTTGTTGAAGTTTGGAAAAAATTGATTTATTATTGATCTATTAAGGATCATTGAGCCGTTTTTTCTGATTTGGTAGTGATGTTCACTGCACTAAGAACCTAAGTCAGCACTGACTAGAAGATAATTATCATTTCTATTGGCGCCTAGGGACAGTCCCACGATTAATATTATAAAAAAATGTACGCTATTGACCTCAAAAAAATTAAATATAACAATATGAAAAACATTCCTGATTGAACAGATAAAAACACAACTGTTTTGTCTCTTGATGTATCTGAAAAGACTCACCACTCATGAAGTTGTAAATGATTGGATTCACAGCACTGTTAGCATAGATCAACCAATGTGATACTAAGGAGAACGCTCTATTCGGCTCACTGTTGGTCAGATGAACAGTCAACCTGAAACAAAGGTTATATTCTTCATTGGAGTACAGGCTATTAAGGGTCTAGGACAGGGGTTTCCAACCTGTGCGCCGCGGCGCCCTGGTGCGCCGTAGAAAGTAAAGCACAAATATTTATGGGTGCCTAAAAAGCAACAATAACTATTTTGATGCTCGCCACATTTTGAAGCTACTGGAGAAGATTATAACGTTCAGGAAGAAACTACAAGTTTGGATAAAAAATACGAATGAAGGCGGCGGTCAAGATTGCTTTCCACAATTGTATAAATATGCGGGATCCAATGAACTGGTTGTTTCACAAAACCTGGTGGCCCTTTTCACGGAACACTTATGGAAGCTCACTGAATGACGAGGGCTGCTCTATACTATATCGGCTTTCATACGCAGCGGCGTATAGAACCCGCGCTCTCTAGTGGCCAAGCGGATGCGCCTTGGCGTCCCACCAGGAAGTATACCGCTGTTCAGCAGCCGTTTCCTTGGTTTACCGTTACCCTCGGGTACTAGATGGCGCACCGGCAGAATTCCTTCTGACTGCCCTCACTGAATGAGTTTCGAAATACTTTGCAAATACTTTGCAGATGATCATACGCAAGCTCCGCCAGAATTCTCCAAATCCGATTTGGTGGAGTTTTGGTTATCGATTCAAAATGAATATCCAAACCTAACTTCAAAAGCTTTGAGATTTTTTTTCGTTCGCAATGTCATATTTATATGAAGCTGGATTTCCAGCCGTAGCTGTAATCAAGAACAAATATCGCTCAAGGATCAATGAGGAGCAAGAAATGAGAGTCGCAGTGTCGAATTTTAAACACCGTTTTGAAAAACTATGCGGAGATCACCAAGCTCAATCGTCACATTCATTTGACTGCTGTATTTTATTTTTATTTTTCTTGAGTCTTTCTTTTTGTTTTCTGTTTCATTTCTGAATTTTTATAAATATAATAAAATAAACTTTTATTTTTGTATCTACTATTATCGTAGGTACCTATTTCGTTCGACTGTATCTATTTAAAATAGCTATCTAAGGTAGGGCGCCGTGACAAAATGCTAAACTTGAAAGTGCGCCGCGGGTTGAAAAAGTTTGGGAATTCCTGGTCTAGACTATAGCGCGCGAAATTGAGAATCCAAGAAAATACGTATTCCTATGTTAGCGAGCAGGCGTGGCCGCCTGTTCCCTTTCTCCAGTGTGTGTGTCTAGATGAGGAAAGATAAGTCCAAAAATCCAAAGGTAAGGTCAAAAGATCCAAAGGTAAGGTGCAAAGGTCACCATACAAAGGAATTTCGCATTTCCAAGCTCCTGACGTTACCTTTAAACCTACAGTAATGATTCAAAAAGCAAACTGAAGAAGAAAGCTTGCGCTTTGTCACCTATTTGGCCTTTTTTTTTGATATCGTGTTTGGTTGTCAAATTACAGACATTTGAAGAATGTATGATTTTGCATTGCGAGTTTTTTTGCACACTAAAAAACTGTTTTGAGAAAATTGCAAATAGTTGTCATTCATTAAGGTCTTCTTCTTCCTACCTTCTAAAATACTGTGTATGTACAAGCAGACAGAAAGAATTCTGCCGGTGCGCTATCTAGTACCCGAAGGTAACGGCAAACCAAGGAAATCTCTACTTGGCAGTAGTAGACTTCTTGGTGGGACGACAAGGTGCATCCGCTTAACCACTAGAGAGCGCGGGTTCTATACGCGCTGCGTATGAAAGCCGATATACGAGGGCTGCTCTCGTATACTGTGTATGTAGTTTGAAAATCAAGTGAGTTCTGTTCGAAATGGGGATCCGCGTTTTAACATGGCAAATACATATGTATAACTGTGTATACCCAGGCCCCTTAATACGGTTTGGCACGAGGATTTAGTTTGCAAGCTCAGCTCTATATTGACAAAACTATACGCTCAAATTTCATAATTGTATGTTTCGGTCAGGTGGTTCCTGATAGTTTGACCAGCAGCAAATACATACTATATGAGTTGCGTTAAAACTAATACTGTACATCCCCTACTCAAACGATTTACTAGGATATTATGAGTTCTCCTGTATTTGCTGACTGTCAGCAATTCCGTCCAAAGCTCGAAAGAGGATTTAAAAATTAAATTTGGATTCGTTAAATTTAATTCCCTTAATGAGGCAGCGTCACAGTGATGTCACATCCCTGACATGCTACGTAATATATAGGGGACCAATCCAATAAGCAGTTCTTGGTTTATCCAGTGTTTTGCTGATCCCACAAAACAGTCCTTCTGCAAAAAAACCTGACTACGAATAAAAAATTAAAATAAGACTGTAAGGCTTTATCGTTATTTCAACTTGGAAATAAACACGCTTTACATACTGCAGGCCTATAGGGTGTTTCTAAAGTCACTAGTTGATTATTTGTATATATTAATCTATCTGGATCTTAAGTGATTTGTGATAGTGAGAAATATGTTTTGTAGGACTGGTACCCCAGTCAGTGAGTCATTCATTCTATTTTTCATCACAATTTTTATTATGTTGAATTTTTTTATGTATTTTTTTACTTCTGTGTCAATGGCATCGACTGCTTTAGTCACTAGCCTAGTGTTCTGTGTAGGCTTTGTTACTATTTCTCGGCGCCATTCTAGGAACGGCACTGGTAATAAGAAGCCAACAAAGGTTCAGGTGGGGATTCTCACTGAGCCTTTTTTATGAAAATTTATTTCTGATTGAACAAAACCAGAAATAAATTTCCGCCTCTGACGGGACTCGAACATAACGAAAATCCACGTCACTTATTTCCGTCGGTCTGTCGGTCTGTCTGTTCGCGTTCTTCTACCCTCGTAATCTCAGCAACCGCTGCATGGATTGTGATGAGATTTGGGTACCTATATGCTGTGAGGTCCTAGTAGGTAATGCTGCTATAATTTTGAAAATCGGTGCAGGGGCGGCGGAGTAATTAGCAAACAACAAAAAAAATCCCTCAAACTTCGTTTTTAAGCGTTTTGGGGTTCCTGATCATTTTTTACTTTTTTTTGGGTGCGGGTGAAACTGTGGTGGTTAGGGGGTGGGGGGCTGTAAAACTCAAAAATGTGTTCTATTCATAATAGGCTGTCCATTGACCTGTGGAAGAAAGACCTAGCAGCATAATAGACGTTTTTAGGTCCATCTGAATATTGCCTTGGCTATTACAGAAATCAAGGGAGTTAGAATTTTCTGATGCATACACAGGAGCATTGCTTTAGATTGTTCTGAATTTAATAACATGGAAATTATGGAATTGATTTTATTGAAATTTAGACACAGTATTACTACCATGGCGATGATGAAAAATGCGTATGGTTTTCAAAAATCGTGTCAGTGGCGGCGCAGCAATAATAAAAAACTAAAAACATAAAAATTGCTCAAATTTCGTTTTTAAGCAATTTGGGGGTTCCTGATTGTTTCGTTTCGTCCAGTTGAAGCTCTAGAAGTCAGAAGACTGTGTCGTTTTAGTTGCTACGGGGAGACTTAGGAAGCTATTTACTAGTTTGTTGGTTGAATGTTTTTTGAGGACAGGCGAACGATGATTTGATTGCAATGCAAGGGATCTCAGACTATAGCTTCATGCAAAGGGAAAATAATAAAATGATATCACTGTTATGTGTGGGAAGTACTGAGTCAATCAACTTGACTCCATTTTTTAATGTATTATGATATTTAGCTCACATTTAGTTTTGACTATTGCTTGCTACTGGTATTATTGTTACCTGCTATTTGTAACTATTTTTACTTTGTGAAGTTGTAGGTATATTATAATAATGTACATCTGTATATTAGATATTTCGTTTAGAAATCTAGTATTTATGTTATTGCGATACCATGTACTCATGTTTATAATTTTGTGGATACACTTGTAGACCTTGTGTCCGTTGTATCCCTGAATAGTGGAATAAATAAATAAAATAAATAAATGAATGAATATCTTTCAGTCAGCCAAATTATAGCTTATTGTTAAATTTACATTTAGATGAAGAAAGTCTTGGGGTTGTGGCCAAAATTTTGAAAAAGACTGGGTCACTGCATAAAGGAGACTCTGGTATTACAGCCAAGCTTTCGGCAATGCTTATTGCCATCTTCAGGGCTTTAACGTCGAGGTTTGCCAATGTAAAAAACAGCAATTGCATTGAGTGCAACGACTTTCTAATGCCAACTACAATATCCGTCACGATTTTGTAAAATTTTTAACTATGCTATCATGGCGTCTTCCACACAACAGGTCAGGAACACAACAAGTCAGGAACAAACAACATATAAATGTAAAATTACAAACATACAAAACGACCTTCAGATCTTAAACTTAAACCCGAAGGTATTGTGAAATTCGTGGTTTGAATACACACATTTTACGATCTAAATTTTACTTAATAAAGACCTTATTCATCTAACAGGTGATAAAATGGCCGTTACTTTGTGAAATGATCATGAACCTGACCTATTTATAGAAGACGCCATGATAGCATAGTTAAAATTTTTATAAAATTGTCACGATTATTGTAGCTGACATTAGAAAGTCGTGGCACTCAATGCAGTTGCTGTTTTTTACATTGGCAAACCTCAACGTTAAAGCCCTGAAGATGGCAATAAGCATTGCCGAAAGCTTGGCTGTTAACACCTTTATGCAGTGACCCAGTCTTTTTCAAAATTTTGGCCAAAACCCCAAGATTTTCTTTATCTAAATTAAGTTTCTTGGCCATAAGCTCCCTCCGTTAAATTTATATATTTCCAGAGATCGGGTTAACCTATTGGAAATCAATATAATAATAGTACTGTAAGTCTGCAGGTTATGGTCATTGGATTCCTAGGTGGAAAGAGGAATATGCTGCTCTCAGCATTGCGCGCAATGCCGGTGTGCCGTGCGGTGGCGCACATCTTGGCCGCCAGAATGCAGAAGGTCCTTTCGCTTACTTAGAGTGCATGACACGTGGACCCAGTGATTGCTCACCTCACTGTGTCAGGACTGTGGGTAATGGATCAGCAACTAGGTGTGTTGGAGCCCGGCTGCACCCTTTTGTTTAAAAAAAAAATAGATGGCGCAGATTAGCAGTTAATCTATGATATCGGGATCCATATTGACTATCGCTGATCAGGTTATGATGCTCAAGGTATTCCCAAAGGTTCCGACCTGCTTACTTTTCAGAACAAAAACGAGTAACATGTATTTTTCAAGCTGGCTTTTGCTTTTGAAATGTGGACGTGGAGGAGAATGCTGAGAATTCCTTATACCGCCCATCGAACTAAAGTTTCCATACTGGATGAGCTCGGTAATCCAAAGGGACTATCCTCCATCGTGTCGACGAGAATGCTTACATTCTTCGGACATATTCACAGAAGCGATAATATGGAGAAACTTTTGGTTCAGGGTCACGCTCCAAGTGGGCGGCGCCGTGGCCGTTCCCCTACACGCTGGGTGGATACGACGAAACAGTTGCTGGATATGAGTATTAAGAGCGCCACTGAACTGACAGTAAATCGCGAACGATGGCGAGCTACAGTTCTCAAAACTATTGACAATATTCGTGTCGGCAATACTCTAGCTCCGACTTTTAATGCATTTTACGAGTTCACAACATGTCTGTTAAGACATTGTGACTATGATGATGATTCAAGGTGGCAAAGTGGCCGTAGCAAAGACAGTTTTGGAGCCTTTCGTATAGGAAGTAAATCAGCAGCACGACTCTCCAAAGTTTGAGAACTTCATGCATCTGGCAGGGTGCATCCGTCTGCTTGAGCTGCGAAAACTTCAGCTTATTTGGGTTATCGCACATTAAGTTGCAGAAATAACTTCATTGTTTTCCACCCTTAACTTTATCACTTGCTGGTAGCATTGAGGAAAACGCTTTTCGTACTTAACAACGTAATCTTGTAATCTATCCAGTAGCAAAAGTAATGAAGCTTTAATGTTGCTATAAACAGGTTATGCACTGTAGTGTATCATTCTAGCTACATTGTTTTTAAGTTATTTGTCCCGTCTATTGTTAAATTCATTGATACAAGGTACTGTCACAAGCTGCTTATCTAGCACGTTCCACAAATACGCTACTATGTTGCACAGTAAGTTTGTTATAAGTAGTTTTGCTGTATTTTCCTTTTCAAGCTTTTTGGAGCGTTTCCGAGGATGGTTTTGGTTTTCCCCACTGTGTGGCTTCTCTACCGGAAGATGTTGATGGGCACAGTTTATGTTGGAGGAAAACCTCGTATACACGGTAGGCCAATAGAGTTAGTGGACGGAAGATTGTGGGCTTACTAAAAAATATTTCAGAAATCTGTCACATGATCATGCTAGAGATCCTTGAGGACCATAAAGTAAAAATATTTTCTTTCAAATTTCTACGTTTATACAGGGTGATTTACATCAAACGTAAATTTTTTTGAATTTAACTCCCTATATGATATTATTGCATATTTGGATTCATTGGTGAATTCTAGTGCGACTTAATGTATCATACATGCAACTTTCAATGAACCATTGAGGCGCAAATCTCCATTTTTGGTATAAGCAGGTATCAAAAAAAAAGTTGAATATCTTTGCAGCACGACTAAGCATAAAATTCGCCACCTTAGGTCAGACGTCTAAATTTGAATTCATTTTGTACTGGGAGAAATTAGTAGATTAATTAAGGAAACTTCAATTACAGATAACTTGATTTTTTCAAATAGGAATGCCTATTTTGGTTTATTGAATCAAATGTTAAATTTGATTACCTTTCTTATGATATTAGATTCTCAATATCAATCTTTCTTAGTTTTCATTTTATTTCAATTTTCCGGTCAAATCGGTGTTTTCCAATTTTCCTACGTGTAAGCAACCTAGCAGGCCGTGAAAAATAAACAAAAGCCCGTTAAGATGGAAGAAACCAACTAACTTAGTAGAAATATGCAAACGAACTAGAGTAATGAGGCAAGATTATGAAAATTCCTTGCAACACATTAGCTCTCACCAAAAACAACAGCGGTAACAAGAATGTCCATTTTTCACAGCCTATTAGCTATTAGCTAATTTTCCAAAGTCAGTAAACAAATTTAATCAAAGGAGAACTACCAGCGACTGTTGCTGGCAGTAGAACACCTGTCTTTTAAATAAATTTTCACATTTACTGCCATAAAAAGGTAGTCATTTCCGTGACTCAAAAGTAATGACATCTCTGACTAGAACCTTTCAAATTCTTCGGTAGGTACTTCTACTTATTAGCAAAATCGCAGAAAATGAAATTTGAATTGCAGTCTGTTTGAATTATAAAACATAATTTAGTTTGTAGAAAAATACATGACATAAACATAATTAGAACATGGAGTGATAAAAAATTCTAGCAATCATTTCAACAGATGCTCGGAACTTAACGGAACGGAAATTACTAATTTTTTTGTCCCATTAGATGTGAACTTTCATTCTGAAGATGTTAGACTGTGAGCAAAAATCGCTGGTAGTTTTCCTTTTGTTTCAAAATGTTTAATCGTTTCGGAAAGTTGTTAATCCCTAGTATACCTTAATAGCTAAGTAGGCTGTTAAAAAAACACTTCTATCATACCCTAGCCTATCATTGACATTAAATATCTTACCGCTGTTGTCTCCGGTTAAAGCTAAGGAATATTCATAATCTTGCCTCGTTACTCTAGTTCGTTTGCATTTTTCTACTAAGTTAGTTGGTTTCTTCCATCTTAACGGGCTTTTGTCTATTTTTCATGGTCCGCTAGGTTGCTTACACACAGGAAAATTGGAAAACACCGATTTGACTGGAAAATTTGAAATAAAATGAAAACCAAAAAAGATTGATATTGAGAGTCCTATATTGTTAGAAGGGTAATCAAACTTTACATTTGTCCTTAATTAATCAAGTGATTTCTCCAGCTACAAAAAGAAGTTTAACTGTCTGACCTAAGGTTACTGCTTATACCAAAAATGGTGATTTGCGTCTAATCGGCTCGTTCAAAGTTACATGTATGATACATAAAGTCACACTCGAACTCACCAAGGAATCCAAATATGCAATAATATCCAGGGGGTTCATTTAAAAAAAATGTAAGTTTGATATGAATCTGAAAATTTAAGTGAAAATATTTTTACGTTATAGGCCTCAAAGGTCCCTACCTCGATCAAGTGACAGATTTCTAAAATATGTTTTAATAAACCCACAATCTTTAGCCCACCCTGTATTTGTAAAATTGGCTCTAAACACGTTTCACTGGCCCTCGCGCCAGTCGTCAGTGCGAAGTTGCTGCGAAGGGCGGCTTCTGTTGTTAGCCTGAGTGGCAGCACAATAATTCTTTAAACTAGCTTCGCTTAATGTTTACCCCGGACCACCTGGCACCCGGATATCCGAACGGCCAGGTATTTTACCTCCGGAATCTTTTGATCCTGGAAGAGCCATTGAGAAGTTTTAATTTCAAATTCATTCTACTTGTCACTTATGAGTTTCCCGGAAATATTCCGATGTGGGGGTGATTTCACCGCGGGCGAAGCGTAAGTGAGTGCACACTTGTGATATAAGATTGTTTTCGAAAAAATGCTGTTAGCTCTCTAACTACTATCTTCTTTATACGTTTAAGTAACTGGATTACGCTAAAAGACCTGTAGTTTCCTGGCCTATGTCGATCACCTCATTTGAATATCGGGGTAACTGTTGAATGTTTTCATTTTTGTGGAATTCTTGCTTACTTCTGCATAACCTCTGACAGCCGATATTCAACAATACAGGGTGGGCCAATAGTGCGTGTACGGACGATTGTGTGCTTATTAAAAAATATTTAAAAAATCTGTCACTTGATCATGGTAGGGACCCTTGAGGGCTATAACGCAAAAATATTTTCACTTAAAATTTGACGTTTATACAGGGTGATTCATACCAAACTTACGTTTTTTTGAATGGAACCCCCTATATATTATTGCATAGTTGGATTCCTTGGTCAATTCTAGTGTGAATTTAAGTATCCCACATGGAACTTTGAACGAACCGTATAGGCGCAGATCAGCATTTTTGGTATAGGTAGCTATCACAAAAAAATTGAATATCGCTGCGATTATAAAACTTAGGAGGCTGTGACTTTGCGGCACGACTAAGCATGAAATGAGTCACCTCAGGTCAGACGGCTACATTTGAATTCTTTTTGTACTTGGAGAAATCAGTAGATTAATTGAGGAAATTTCAATCACAGATAACTTTTAAACTTTTTCAAATGGGAATGTCTATTTTGGTTTAAAGCATCAAATGTAAAATTTGGTTACCCTTCTAACGATATAGCATTCTCGATATCAATCCTTTTTGGTTTTCATTTTATTTCAATTTTCGGTCAAACCAGTGTTTTTCAATTTTTCTGCGTGCAAGCAACCTAGCAGGCCATGAAAAATAAACAAAAGCCCGTTAATATGGGAGAAACCAACTAATTTAGTAGAAAGATGCAAACTAACTAGAGTAACGAGGCAAGATTATGAAAATTCATCGAACATATTAGCTCTAACCGGATGCAACAGCGGCAAGATATCTAAGGTCAATGAATATAGCTGAGGTATGATATAAGAGTTTGTTTTTCACAGCCTACTAGCTATTGAGGTCTACTAGAGCTTGACAACTTTCCAAAACGATTAAAAATTTTGAAACAAAAGGAAAACAACCAGCGATTTTGGCTTACAGTCTAACATGTCTAGAATGAAATTTCACATTATAAAAAAATCATTTCCGTTTAGTTAAGTCAAAAGTGAAGATATCTCTAACTGGAGCATTCTGAACATCTATTGAAATAGTTGCTAGATTTTTTTAACTACGCTATATTGTAATTGTGTTTATTTCATTTCAGATTGCAATTCAAGTTTCATTTTCCGCGATTTTGCTAATAAGTAGAAGTACCTACTAAAGAATTTGAAGGGTTCCAGTCAGAGGTATCATTACTTTTGACTTACGGGAATGGCTACTTTTTTATAGCATTAAATGAGAAAATTTATTCAGAAGACGTAGAGACGTAGATACTCTACTGCCAGCAACAATCACTAGTAGTTTTCCTTTGATTGAATATTTTTTATTGACTTTGGAAATTGGCTAATAGCTAGTAGGCTGTGAAAAATGAGCGTTCTTGTTACCGCTATTGTTTCTGGTTAGAGCTAATATGTTGTAAGGAATTTTCATAATCTTGCCTCGTCAGTTTGCATCTTTCTACTAAGTTAGTTGGTTTCTTCCATATTAGCGGACTTTTGTTTATTTTTCATGGCCTGCTAGATTACTTGCACGCAGGAAAATTGAAAAACACCGATTAGACTGAAAATTTAGAATAAAATGAAAACCAAAAAAGATTGATATCGACAATGCGATATCGTTAGAAAGGTAATAAAATTTTACATTTGATTCTTTAAACCACAATAGGCATTCCCATTTGAAAAAATGATTGAAGTTTCCTTAATTGATCTACTGATTTCTCCAATTACAAAAAGTATTCAAGTTTAGCCGTCTAACCTGAGGTGACTCGTTTCATGCTTAGTCGTGCCACAAAGTCACGGCCTTCTAAGTTTTATAATCGCTGCGATATTCATTTTTTTTATGATACCTACCTATACCAAAAATGGTGATCTGCGCCTATACGGTTCGTTTAAAGTTCCATGTGTGATACATAAAGTCACACTAGAATTGACCAAGGAATCCAAATATGCAATGATATATAGGGGCTTCCATTCGAAAAGATGTAAGTTTGATATGAATCACCCTGTATAAACGTCAAACTTTGAGTGAAAATATTTTAACGTTATAGCCCTCAAGGCTCCCTAACATGATCAAGTGACAGATTTTGAAATATTTTTTAGTAAGTCCACAATCCTCCGTCCACGCACTATTGGCCCACCCTGTATACTTGGAGAAAATGCATAACATAGTGTCGCTTTTCTCCATAACTCTCATGTCCACTATTAGCTATCCATACTATCCGTCTATCCAAAACATTCCCTAACCAAGTTCAAGTTTCTATTTTAGAGCCACCGTCACAAAACTTCGGATGAATTTATTACCGGAAGCAATCATATCTGAAGTGTTATGGTTAAACTTCCGCTAACCCCATTCAGCTGCAGGCCATTTACTCTGCGAAAGTTTCGGAATTTTTTACTATAGCTGGCCATATTCCCACGTACACCCCAGCTACGCTAAATATTCATTCCGCAACTTCCCTTATCATACGCCTGTTGCGACGCATTAACTCCACATATGCGAAGTATCAGACTGGAAGGAACAACCCGTTTCAATGTCTCTTTTGATGACAGCTCCATTTCAGTCTTTGGCATCGCCTTTCTCTATTTCAAACTGATTGTAAACGGATATTGAAATGCTGGGAGTTTCTTGTGGTGGATCTGCTGTAATACTCTCTACTAATCTTTCAAAAGCAGACTCCGATCTGAGTAGTGTATGATGTAATTTTCTCGACGATCTTAGATTGTGCAATATATTTTTTTTTTGGTTAGTCTCCCGCAAAGGCTGAAAGCATACGGCGCTGTAGAAGCGCTGCGAGAGGATAAGTATCGGTGCACGTTAGATTTAAAACGCTGTAGGTTGTAGCCATCGGAAAACAAATTTCCCGGTAGCTCATTCCACAGTGTCGAAGTACTCCAAAAGAAGGAATGCTGGAGGAGACTGGTTCGGGAAGTAGGGACTTTGATCTGGTAAGGATGAGTTCGCAGAGCCTCTCTAGTGTTCCTCGTTCGGACGGCCTTCGGTGTTATTATCTGGGAGAGCTCAGTCGAACATCTTCCGTGGTAGAATGTGTAAAAGATGGACAGGTCGGTCACCCTTCTTGGATGATCCAGGCTGTCCAGGTCCTTTGTGAGGTTAGACGTATCATTAGTCTAACTGCTCTCGTCTGGATAGTGTCCAGAAGCTTTAGATAGTGCTTCGGATGGTATCCACACACATGGGAGCAATACTCCAACGACAGCGAACGTACCGTCTCCTGGGATTATAGTGGCTTGCGTGGTTTCATGCACGATATTAATGTGCGAAGCTGTAGATTGGATTGGATGTTATTTCCAGCAGCTCGTTGATGTATCGGGTGTTTCCTTATAATTCGCCATCCTCTTATCTTTTTTATCGAGTAGATAGAAAAAAGTTCTTACATGAAGGTTTTATAGCCTTTTCTTGGCAAAATGTCAGAATGACACAAAACATTACCGCATTCATTTGTTTTTAGGCCACCATGGCTATAGTGGATTGAGGTTAACTCCCACATTTTAGAAACTTTGAAGCTAAATATTTCCAGAATCTTTCAAAATAAGGTGAACGAACCTTATATTTTTGAAAACAAGAGAAACATATATTTCTTTCCGTGATATAATACACAGGGTGTCTCATTTAAAAAATATAAGATTCTTCGAAAAAAATTTTTTTTTTCTTTTTGTTCGTATATCATTCGACTACAACAAACAGAGTCCGGTCGTTCCAAAAAAGCTATCAGTCACTGGCGCAGATCAGATGATAATCCATAAGCAGCTGGATTGACCGGAAGTACCTCATGCCGTCAAAAAAAAAGCAATTCAGCCTATGGCACCGACCAGGTGGTAGCCCATAAGCAGCTAGCTTGACCAGAAGTCCCTCATGTCACACTCTATCGAAAGCTTTCGATATGTCAAGTGCAACAACACGGGATTCGCCATGATTTTCAATTGTTCTGTTCCACAAGTGAGTGACGTATGCCAGGAGGACACCCGTAGACCTAAGCTTACGGAAGCCATACTGGCGATCATTTATGATGTTATTGTTGTCCAGGTATTTCAGGAGCTGTGTGTTAATGACAGTCTCCATAACCTTAGACATGATGCTGAGAAGATCTCCAGGTCTATAGTTGGTGGGATTGTTTTTTGCCTTTCTTAGGAATGGGTTGGAGAGCTGTAAAGAATACGTGCAAGCTCAGCGGCACAGCGTTTAAAGACAATGGCTGGAATCTGATCAGGACCAGTAGCTTTCTTCGTGTTTAGGTTTTGGAGCATGTCTTTTACATCTCGATGGAAATGTAAACGTAAACGAAGAAAACAGTCACCTTTAGTTAGGGTGTATGATTCACAGACCCAGTTACTTGCTTACTTCACGATGTGAGAAGTAGTCACTGGGTCATTGAATAGCAGCTCAATGTGTCGGAGCCTTTTGTGAAATTATTCATATACCACTTCTATGAAAATTCATTGAAGAAAATAAAGCACTTTGAAGCTATAAGTAAGACCTCCGAATTGCGATTGGTACTGTTACTGGAGACTGTCAGCTAAGAAAACACCTCTAAAATATGATACACCCCTGTGAGTGAACAGGAAGATGAGACTGCATCGCCACCTGTCTCACTAGGTTGGGAAGGTTGAACATTCGTTTCTGAGGCATCCTTAAGAGGATGCACCAGGGATTCCAATGGAGCCTAAGTGCTGTGATATTGCTGTGATGTGCAAATAACTCTCTCAGAAGTTGACATCAAGTGCAATAATCAATAAATTGTGTTAAGAAAAAGTCTCGTCCTTAGCACGTTCTGAAAGTATGCAAGTTTGTATCTGATAAACACAATAGGGTACTTGCAGAAAAAAATATTATATCGTTGACGCGTTCCTTAGAGCCTAGTAAACACGACAAAATCACTTGTTTGGTTTTTTGGAATCGGCTGTGAGAGATATTCTAAAAATTATTTCAAATGCCGGAAAATCCCGCGCAAACAACCTCATCATTGATATAGTATAGTGATGGGATGTAAAGTATTGATATTCGATATCGATAGTCAGTGCTAACCTAACATTTTGACATTGATCATTATAACCACAAAACACAGTCATAAGTCATAAGATTATAACCATGAAAATTTACTCTCAAACTCAAACACGTGCACAACGTCCAGAACAAAAGTACAAAAGTCAAAAGAATAAAAGTTAGGTTAGATTACTGATTCACTTTGTAGGAATGGGCTTGAATTAGATTCTATCTTTGGATTCATTCATAATGGGATGCGCCGAAATAAAATGATGGCTTCGATTAGTTGCGAATCTCGGTCAGAAACAGGATGAACTGTGATACCTATCAGATATAAAAATGTATTGCAACGAAAATGCTAGTGGGTTAATTGCCTGTTTCAAATATGTTCAAGTATTAATAAATTGAGTCGCATTGTTAAAGAATTCAGATCATCTCTAGTCAAATGCGCAGTTGGCAAACCACAAGGAAAATATGGTTGTATTCGAACAGCTGATATGATTTCGTTTTGCATTTTGCATCTCGCAGCAGTACTCAGTGAGGAACTACGGCTGTAGTAGGATAAAAGAGGTCTCATTTCATTTGGGAATATGTATACCCATATAACAAAACACGCTCGTAAAATAATTTATTGATATATGCCTAACGTAAATATTTAAAAAGAAATTTGGCAACATCAGAAATAGTTTGCAGTTAAATCTCACTGACCTGCGCTGTAGCAGTATCGATTGTCGATATCGATAAGATATCTGTGACGTCAGACCTTGTTTTAAGTCACGTGGAAAAATTTGAATACATCCTTATTTTATTTTGCAAATATCTTTTTTTGGCCGTCAGTAAAATCAAGTCTGTTGTTTCCTACTGCTTCTGATATGATTTTCTTTACGCTATGTATACTCCCGAGGCGATTTCACGACCTCTGCAAGTACCCTATTCCGCGAGATTGCTATAAATCCCTTTGACTTACCTAAGGACTGAAAGAAGATGTACTGGGAGAAAGCATATCGCGAACATCACCACTACTGCAACCAGCATTTTTGCAGCTTTTCTTCTAGACTTTAATTGACCTTCAGTGCTAACGTTCATGTTCATAGCAAAAGTGTTTTGCTGGCCCGAACGATGTCCGGTCGCATCTGAAAAAAAAATTGATTTAGATATTCCTCATTGTCCAGGTGGTAGGGGTTTTTTGACAGCAAAACGTCGCAAACATACGAAATTTGATGGTAGACATGGGTCCCCTGAACCTACACCTAAGTTTGCGATCTCAGAAGGTTGCCGCTGGAGGGGTGGGGGGTGAAAACTCTGCTTCGCGACAATTTTCGAAAAATAGCATCGTTTTGACATTGCTCTCCTGAATGTACACCTAAGTTTTCGACCTCGGGGGTTATCGCTCGAGAGCAGGGGGAGGGAGGGGTGAAGACCCTGCTTCGCAACGATTTTCAAAAAATAGCGTCGTTTCGGTAAGTACTATCGAAAAAAGGTTCAAATGATTTATGGAGAGACTTACCGGAATGACACTATTTTTATAAAACATTGAACAAGATTCTGAAACTTGTCCTAAAGATTATTTCGTTAAGGGTAGTATTTAAAAGGAAAATAAAGACAGGTAATAATAAATAGTATCTAATGTTTTAAAGATATATTTTAGGCTCCTGTCTTGATCATATTCTAAAACCCTTATTATCCATCCACTGGATGTCACCCACATTTTTTGAGAGCAACTCAGAACTATCATGCTTATACCATATCCATGCAGTTGTTCGACAGATGTCCGAAAAGCATGAAACACCATGAAATAATGATGAAAATGTCGGACATAACAAGGAATCCACAACAAACCTGAAAAGATGACTGAAATGCTAAAGCACCTTAGGTAAATAACTGACTTTATTTTCTACCTAAACCAATAAAGAAGATGAATTAGTAAGCATTACACACTCTTCCAGAGCTGAATCATTCCACTTAATTCCACCCCTAACATTCAAGTCTCAACATATCTCTAAGATATCAGTACATTTTTAGAATAGTATCGAAAGTGAATATACAACTAAATGAATGATCAAAACACATCACACAAAAGAAGTGACAGCATCTAATTTCTGATAAAAAGTAACATGCCTTGAGATGACTTTCAAGCTTGTGTCCAGTTGCAAACACAAAACAAATTCTCTTTAAACTGTTCTTTCTTATCAAACATTCTAACGCTTCTATTGTTCCTTTTTCATATAGTTTTCAGATACTTTTTTGTAAATAAAGGGTAAATAAGTGTACATAACTACTTACTTTAATAACAGAATAAATGTATCTGTAAAGTTCCACTACAAGTAAATTGTGAGAGCAATCTCTTCTAGCAAAAGGAGCTACATAATCAACACCAATACTTATACTTGAAAATGCATAAGGAAGGCACATGCAATTTTCCACTGTAGTAGTATAAAACCGTCGCGAAGCAGAGTTTTCACCCCTCCCAGCCTTCGAGCGGCAACCCCCTGAGGTTGTTAACTTAGATGTAGGATCAGAAGATCAATGCCTACCATCCCACCAAATTTCATTCCTTTCCGACCTTTTGCTGTCATAAGCCTTTTTTACTACGATTGGACTATTATTTCATCCCAAAAAATGGCCAACTCGAAATATTTAGAGCTGTGTTACTACGTGTGTTCAAAAATTAACGTGAATTTTTAAATTCTGCGGTTTGTTGTGTTGCTATACATACATGCCTCTCTCTCTCTCTAAAGTATAATAACATTTTTAGCTGTATTAATTGTTTACTTTATCTGTGGCAGATGCTAACGCCACAGCCAGATAGTTGAGGCTGAAAATAAGAGCTGAAAGGTGTCCTACAATTGCGGTTTTGAATAAAAAAACCTGTGTGGTAAATGGAAAGGTCATATACAGGGTGTCCCAGAAGTCAACGTCAAGCCGCAACGGGGTGACAGGATTGGTTGTAACCATCATGAAAAAAATCAGAAAAAGAATCTATCGCATGCAGTTTGAAAATTATGGGCATTTAAAGAAAACCTAGAAATTTGGTCAAATTATAACAATTTTTCGGTTATTGTGGTTAGCTTTTATTATTTTTGTTCATTTAAACTTTGGAACCGAAACCCTAAATCACATTTCTAGAAGCACAGTCAAAAATAATGACACAATTGCCCCAAGTTTTCTAGAATGAAGACTATTTATTGAACTATGAATTTAAAATTTTCAAAGTTTGCCGACTTTGAAATACCCTCCTTTGAAAAAAATGTACTAAAGTGCCACGGCAAATGCCATTAAAAGTTGGCGCATTTAACCACGATTGTAAAATGATACAATACTTGTTAGTTTCATACTAAAAAAAGACGAGTAAAAAAAGGAAAACCTCAAGTAACCCGATTTTTGCTAACCCATTTCACTCAGGTCAAATGTTCTTTATTCGCACAAGCTTCTGGTAGGTTCTTAATTTTACGGCAAAATGATGAGAGAGGTGGATAGTGGATATGTTTGCCATGAGTGAGCAAGACAGATAGTGACGCCACTTTTAACAACGTCAACAAAAATAAGTAAAATTAATAAAATAATAAAAAATCTTGACCTAGCTTTGTTGAGGTTTATTGCATTAGAAGTCAGATAGGGAAAAAACATGTTTTATTACAATAAAAGTTCAAATTGTGTACCATCAGCCTCAATACACGCCCTACAATTTCTTAGAAAAGATCTATTTATTAGCCAGGCACATTTAATGCGAGAAGACGGATTCCAGTATCGCTTTAAAGTAAGCCTGTGGACCGGAATTTTAAACGGCAAAATTGTTGGGCCTATTGAGCTGCCTGAGAATTTGAATGGCACAAATTACCTACATTTTTTACGATAAAATTTACCAACTTTGTTAGAGGGCGTACCACTAAAACGGCCTACAGATGTTGATGTAAGCTGCGATTCCTCAATCGACTCAAGGCTTCATGAAACTTGCATCAGTTGCATAAGTTCCTACTCAAATCGAAACCTGTTGCGATGCCTGAATCGACTGTTTCATGCTTGTTTCGTGCAACACAAGAATAGTAGGGTGGGCTTATTTTTTGCATCGACGCAATACTATACACGTTGAAACCTGCATCACTGCATCATCGTCACCGGCTCGGCGACATGGCCCACCGACCATAATAGCATTCCAGAATCTGCATCGCTGCAAGCCGCAACTGATACCAGATTCGTGACTCAGGACCGCACACGCTGCTACTTGCGTTATGAAACGTAGAAGTCGATACCTGAACCTCAGCATGCATCAACGTCTGTAGACCGCTTAACAGATCGTCGCCACATGAGACATCAACAAGATGGCTGCCAGTGCAAGTAAGAGGTTTCCTTGATCAAAAATATCCGGGAGGTGGAGGTGGACATTCAGGCACCATCTCGTAGCCAGCTCGTTCCCCAGATCTAAATCTCCTGGAATTTTGTTATCGGAGTGTTCTCAAAGAAAAAGTTTATTCAAAGTTCATTGAGAGCGTAGCCGAACTGCGTAAACGAATTTCTAAAGCTGCTGAGGACATCAACTCTGGAGGATATGCCTGGCTAATAAGTAGATCTTTTTTAAGAAGATGTAGAGCATGTATTGAGGCTGATGGTAAATAATTTGAATATTTATTTCCTGACCTTTAATCCAATAAACCTAAACAAAGCTAGGTCAAGATTTTTCATTATTTTATTAATTTTACTTATTTTTGTTGACTTTGCTAAAAGTGGCGTCACTACCTCTCTCGCTCACTCATAGCAAATATGTTCATTATCCACCTCTCTCATCATTTTGCCGTAAAATTAAGAACCTACCAGAAGCTTGTGCCAATAAAGGACATCTGACCTGAGTGAAATGGGTTAGCAATAATCGGGTTACTTGAGGTTTTTATTTTTTTACTCGTTTTTTTTAGTATGAAACTAACAAGTGTTGTACCATTTTAGAATCCTGGTTAAATGCGCCAACTTTTAGTGGCACCTGCCAAGGCACTTTAGTACATTTTATTTAAAGGAGGGCCTTTCAAAGTCAGCAAACTTTGAAGATTTTAAATTCATAGTTTAATAAATAGTCTTCATTGTAGAAAACTTGTGGCAACTGTGTAATTATTTTTTACTGTTCTTCTAGAAATGTGATTTAGGGTTACGGTTCCAAAGTTTAAATGAACAAAAATAAAAAAAGTTAACCACAATAACCGAAAAATTGCCATAATTTGAACAAATTTCTAGGTTTTCTTTAAATGCCCATAATTTTCCAACTACATGGGATAGATTTTTTTTCTGATTTTTCTCATGATAGTTACAACCAACCCTGTCACCCCGTTGCGGCTTGACGTTGACTTCTGGGACACCCTGTATACATTTAATAACAAAACTATTTTTTCGCAATAATTAAAAAGTTATATCAAAATATAAGTTGATTTTTGAATCCAGTACCGGAGATACGCCGGCAGCTCCGGAACAAAACCAAGCGTGTGTGACGTCAAAATGTTATATTTTCACCAACGACGTCCTTCTCCGATACCTATTACCATTATTTTTTCTAGATTCCCAGTTAACCGTCAACCGTTTTGCGTAACTAGTGTATATTTGTTGCACGATAGACGCTGCATGAAGTTGCGGCTCGAGAGGAAGTTTACGATCGAAATAAACGATAGAGATTTTCCGACCTGAAAGGAAGTTCTACGAGCCAATAGCAAAGCTTAACAGGGAGGCCGTAGGACGGAAGCTTGTTTAGGAGAGCCATTTTATTCCAAAGCCAAAAGCTTTTGAGATAACACTCTCCGGTCTACACTTCTCCAACCATGAAAGCTTAAGGGGCCTGGATACACACATTTATACATACGTATTCGACATGTAAAACACGGACTCACAATTTGTCGCATAACTCACTCTATTTTCAAACTACATATATAATATTTCAGAAGGTGATAGTTAAGACCTTAATGAATGACAACTATTTTCGATTCTCTCAAAAAAGTTTTTTAATGTGCAAAAAAACTCGCAATGCAAAATCATACATTCTATAAGTGCCTGTAATTTAACAACCAAACACGATATCAAAAAAAGGCTAAATAGTTGCTCAAGCGCAAGCTTTCTTCTTCAATTTGCTCGTTGAGTCATTACTGTAAGTTTAAAGGTAACGTCAAGAGCTTGGAAATGCGAAATTCATTTTTATGGTGACCTTGACCTTACCTTTGGACCTGACCTTTGTACGTTACCTTTGGTCCTTTTGACCTTACCTTTAGATTTTTGGATTTATCTCCCCTCAACTTAGACACACACACTGGAGAAAGGGAACAGGCGGCCACGCCTCCTCGCTAACACGGGAATATGTCTTTTCTTTGATTCTCAATTTCGCGCGCTATACCCTAGACCCATAAAATGACTACATTAGAAAGCGTATTGCCTAACCGCTTTCACTTTATCTCTGCTGTGCTCACGTTCAGTGCAGACAATCCAATTGTATTTCAATATCGTATAAATGTGGAAGCACACTCGGAAACCGTTAAACGAAAATGTGCCATAATATTAAAAATATTCGAACGTTTGGGAGGATAAGGTCTCAGCTTTCTAGCACGTCAATTGGGCCATGATCGCTCTATATTTTATGGCCATTACATTAAGTCCTAATAGCCGCTCCGTTGCGAAAAATATCTTGCAATATGTTGGCACATCAATCACCATTTGAACGCTGATATTGCTTCTTTAAGCTAGCTATTTATTTCAAAAGGTTATGTATCAGATATTTATATCTTACTCTCTAAAGTAGTTGCAGTAAGCTATAGAAAACGCTACTCTAGTAATTGTGGCGTTTAACGGATATAAATATAATTTGTATGTGTGTTTTTTTATTATAGAGGGTTTAGGGAAATCGGCTTGATCGCACTCGTATTCCCGGAAGTCCGAGAGAGAGAGAGAGAGAGAGAGAGAGAGAGAGAGAGAGTTTACCCGCCCAACGTTGAACCAGCTTGAGTCGTTGTGCGTTTCTTTCAGTTTTTACTTCCCACACCGATGGGTGAGGGGAGTATTGTGATCGCGAAAATTTTCGATTTTGAGATAACACGCTTTTTGGGCGTTTTATGATGTCTACATAACGAAAATCCACGTCACTCATTTCCGTCGGTCTGTCTGTCTGTCGGTCTGTCTGTACGCGTTTTTCTAGCCACGCGATCTCAGTAACCGCTACATGGATTGTGATGAAATTTGGGCAGCGACATGCTGTGGGGTCTTGGTAGGTAATGTTCCTATAATTTTGGAAATCGTTATACGGGGGGCGAAGTAATTAGCAAAAAACAAAAAATTTCAAATGTGCCTGTTTTAGGCGTTTTAGGGGTTCCTGATCATTTTCTACTTTTTCTTGGGTGGGGGTGAATTTGGGGTGGTTGGGGGGTGGGGGGTTGTAAAACTGAAAAATTTGTTGTATTCGTAATGGGCTGTCCATTGATATGTGAATAAAAAACCTAGCAGCATGATACACTTTTTTAGATCCACCCGAACGTTGCATGCTTATTATAGAAACCACGGGACTTAAACTTTGTGATGTATACATAGGAGTATTGTTTTAGCTCGTTCGATATCGCGTAACGCGAAAATTGTTCAATTGATTTCAATGAAATTTTGTCACAGTATTACTACCGCAGCGAGGATGGAACGCGTATGTTTTGGAAAAATCAGGTCAGTGGCGGCGCCGCAATAATAAAAAAAACTAAAAATATAAAAACAGCTCAAACTTTGTTTTTAGGCGTTTTACGGGTTCCTGATCATATTCAATTTTTTTTGGGTTGGGTGAAATCTGGGCGGTTGGGGGCTGGGTTGTAAAACTGAAAAAATTGTTGTGTTCATAATAGTCTGTCCATTGACCTGTAGAGGAAATACCTAGCGGCATATTACACTTTTTTATCCAGGAAACAGATGGTTGGGTTTAGGTCAAGAAAAAGAGGAAGTCTCTTTTACTGTTTTGCCAAAGGCTTGACCTAAACCCAACCATCTGTTTCCTGGATAGTATACAGTAGGTCACTAAACAATTGAGCTTACACTTTTTTAGGTACATCCGAACATTGGCGTGCCTATTACATAAACCAATTCTGTGATCTGTACATACGAGTATATTCCGTAAAGTGTGAATTATTGAATTTATTTTAATGAAATTTGGCACAGAATTTATGTGCCAGTAGCGGCGCAGCAATAATCAAAAAACCAAAAATATAAAATCAGCTCAAACTTCGTTTTTAGATGGGTTAGAGGCTCTTGATAGTTTCGCATCGTCCAGTTGAAGTATGCAGAAAAGACCGTGACGTCCTAGTTCCTAAGGAAGGAGACGCAAGAAACTGTTTACGAGGGTTTTTGGGTAGGATGTTGTTTTTGCGGGCGGGTGAGCGATGATTTAGTTGCAAGGCGATTCCAGACTATAGCTTCATGCAATGGGAAATAATAAAATGGTATCATCATTATATGTGGGAAGTACTGAGTCAATCAATTTGACTCCATTTTTTTAATCTCTATTTATCCACTGTTCTGGTGAATGGTGCACATCCATTTTTGTTCCACTTCATAAAAAAGGATCTCCAACAACCCCAGAAAATTATCGCCTACATTCGTTAATCTCTCATGCAAGCAAGGTTCTACTATATATTTTACAATTCTCGTTTGGAGGGTTTTATTGGATGGCAAATTTCTCAGGCGCAGGCAGGGTTCGTAAAGGGACGTGGTACACGTGAACAGATCTTAAACTTAAGACAGATTATTGAAAAAGCCAGAGAGCACTATTTTCCAGTTTTTGTCTGCTTTGTAGAATATTCTAAGGCCTTTGATAACGTAAAGTGGCCTAAACTATGGGAAATCCTTATCTCTTTGGGAGTCCCTTACCACTTTGTATTTCTCATAAGGCAAATCTATGAGTGTAGTTCAAACATTTTTTTTTATTTTATTTTTTTTTCTTATATGTGTACTGAGTTCTTCTAATGATTATTTACTTTAAATATCAAGCTCGTAACCGTTAGTAATGTTTATATAGTTTATTAATTATCTGGTATTGTTGGTTGGAATAACATTGTAGTTAGATTATATTTATGATAGCATGTGGTAAATATACTTTTGGTTTCTCTGGGTTGAGTTGAAAAATACACTTAGGGTAACACTCCACCTTTTCGATTTCGCCTATTTGTTTGAATATGTATTGTAATATTGAGTGCTGATTTTGTTACTTGTTACTTACCTACTGATGTTTTGTTTATGGCCAGAATCGAATAAAGACCCGTTGTTATTATTATTATTATCTCGTGTAAGAACTGATGGTAACCTGTTTGGTCAAACAGCAACCAGAAAAGGAGTTTGTCAGGGATGTGTATTATCTCCGATGTTATTTAACATTTACCCTGAGTTTGTAATGAGTCAGGTATTGGACAACTGGAATGGCGGTATAACTATTTGCGGAAGCAAAATATCCAACTTAAGATTTTCTGACGATAAAACCATTATTGCCGCTTCTCAGGAAGAACTAGTAGCTTTATTAAAAATCTTAGAACAACACAGTGCAGCTTATGGTCTTAACTACAACAAGACCAAGAGGTAGATAGAGATCATGATAATCATCGCGGACTAAAGTCAATAGGCCGTTGTCTACCTCGCTTCCTGGTAGCTGTGAAAATGAGATTCGACGGCGCATTCAGCAGGCACGTGTGGCCATGTCAAAGCCTACTAAAATATGGCGTGACTATAACATCACTAAAGCTACCAAAAGGACGCTGGTTCAGTCTCTTGTGCTCTCCATATTTTTGTATGCCTCGGAAACTTGAACTGTAAAAAGGCAGATCGAGCTCGCATAGGTGCTTTCGAAATGTAGACGTGGAGGAGAATGCTGAGAGTTCCTTATACTACCCATCGCTTCCATACTGGATGAGCTCGGTAATCCAAAAAGACTATCCTCCATTGTGTCGACGAGAATGCTTACATTCTTCGGACATATTCACAGAAGCGATAATATGGAGAAACTTGTAGTTCAGGGTCACGCCCCGAGAGGGCGGCGCCGTGGCGGTTCCCCTACACGCTGGGTGGATACGACGACACAGTTGTTGGATATGAGTATCAAGAGCGCCACTGAACTGACAGTAAATCGCGAACGATCGCGAGCTAAAGCTCTCAAAACTATTGATAATATTCGTGTCGGCAATATTCTAGCTCGTACTTAATGTGTTTTACGAGTTCACAACATGTCTGTTAAGACGTTGTGACTATGATGATGATTAATACTCTATGGTATCAAAATGGATAATTGTATTTGATCAATATTTATAGCACAAACAATAACCTGCATAAATGATAATTAAAACCGTCGGATTTCCTAAATAAATTTCACAAAATACCAACTCCTAAACAGTTGGATGTCACGTCTTTTGAGCTCTCGTCGCAACGCCATGTAATATTACAAAACTTTAAAGTACCTGCGCCATCTCTAAGGGCCGGTTTCTCAATATCCAGTTAAAAGTATCAGATAGGTAGCTGCCAGTTGGCGTTTCTATGGATACAACTGTCAGATAAGATTTACGTAAATTCGTAAGTTTAACCCTCAATTGTTTAAACAGTTTATCTGACAGATAACTGTTTATTTCTAGATAAATATTTAACTGGACACTGAGAAACCGACCCTTAGTAAGCGTATACGACTGCTGGTCCGACGGATTCGAAAACGTTAAAATCGTTTTCACGGCAAAGTTGAAGCTTTCAATGTTCGGTCCGACCTCTTAAATTAAAGAAGTGTTACAAACTCACAAACATACAGGAAAAGCCGATGAAAACGTGCTGAAGATAGATTGGGTAGAAAGCAATTTAATTATTTGGTAATATACAGGGTGTCCCAGAAGTCAACGTCAAGCCGCAACGGGGTGACAGGATTGGTTGTAACTATCATGAGAAAAATCAGAAAAAAAATCTATCCCATGTAGTTTGAAAATTATGGGCGTTTGAAAAAACCTAGAGATTTGGTCAAATTATAACAAATTTTTTGGTTATTGTGGTTAACTTTTATTATTTTTGTTCATTTAAACTTTGGAAACGTAACCCTAAATAACATTTCTAGAAGCACAGTCAAAAATAATGACACCATTGCCCCAAGTTTTCTAGAATGAGGACTATTTATTAAACTATGAATTTAAAATTTTCAAAGTTTGCTGACTCTGAGAGGCCCTCCTTTAAAAAAAATGTACAAAAGTGCCTTGGCAAGTACCATTAAAAGTTGGCCCATTTAACCAGGATTGTAAAATGGTACAATACTTGTTAGTTTCATGCTAAAAAAAGATGAGTAAAAAAAGGAAAACCTCAAGTAACCCATTTCACTCAGGTCAGATGTTCATTATTCGCACAAGCTTCTGACAGGTTCTTAATTTTACGGCAAAATGATGAGAGAGGTGGATGTGGATATGTTTGCCATGAGTAAGCAAGACAAATAGTGACGCCACTTTTAACAAAGTCAACAAAAATAAGTAAAATTAATAAAATAATGAAACATCTTGACCTAGCTTAGTTTAGGTTTATTGGATTAGAAGTCAGATAGGGAAATAACACGTTTTATTACAATAGAAGATCAAATTGTGTACCATCAGCCTCAATACACGCCCTACATGTTCTTAGAAAAGATCTACTTGTTAGCCAGGCACATTTAATGCGAGAAGACGGATCCCAGTATCGCTTTAAAGTAAGCCTGTGGACCGGATATTTAAACGGCAAAATTGTTGGACCTTTTGAGCTGCCTGAGAATTTGAATGGCACGAATTACCTACATTTTTTACGATCAAATTTACCAACTTTGTTAGACGGCGTACCACTAGAATGGCCTACAGATGTTGATGTAAGCTGCGATTCCTCAATCGACTCAAGGTTTCATGAAACTTGCATCAGTTGCATAAGTTCCTACTCAAATCGAAACCTGTTGCGATGCCTGAATCGACTGTTTCATGCTCGTTTCATGCAACACAAAAATAGCAGGGCGGGCTTATTTCTTTGCATCGACGCAGTACTATACACGTTGAAACCTGCATCAATGCATCATCGTCACCGGCTCGACGACATGGCTCACCGACCATAATAGGATTCCAGAATCTGCATCGCTGCAAGCCGCAACTGATACCAAATTCGTGATTCAGTACCACACACGCTACTACTTGCGTTATGAAACGTAGAAGTCGATACCTGAATCGCAGCATGCACCAACGTCTGTAGACCGCTTAACAGATCGTCGCCACATGAGGGATCAACACGATGGCTGCCCAGCGCATTACGCAGTGCAAGTAAGAAGTATCCTAGACCAAAAATATCCGGGAGGTGGAAATGGACGTTCAGGCACCATCTCGTGGCCAGCCCGTTCCCCAGATTTAAATCGCCTGAAATTTTGTTATCAAAGAAAAAGCTTATTCAAAGCGCATTGAGAGCATAGCCGAGCTGCGTAAACGAACTTCTCAAGCTGCTGAGGCTGAGGACATGAACTCCAGGATATGGCTAATAAGTAGATCTTTTTTAAGAAGATGTAGGGCATGTATCGAGGCTGATGGTAAACAATTTGAATATTTATTGCCTGACCTTAATTCCAATAAACCTAAACTAAACTAGGTCAAAATTTTTCATTATTTTATTAATTTTACTTATATTTGTTGACTTTGCTAAAAGTGGCGTCACTATCTGTCTCGCTCACTCATAGCAAATATATGTTCATTATCCATCTCTCAAATCATTTTGCCGTAAAATTAAGAACCTGCCAGAAGCTTGTGCGAATAAGGAACATCTGACCTGAGTGAAATGGATTAGCAAAAATCGGGTTACTTGAGGTTTTCCTTTTTTTACTCATCTTTTTTTGTATGAAACTAACAAGTATTGTACCATTTTACAATCCTGGTTAAATGCGCCAACTTTTAATGGTACTTGCCAAGGCATTTTAGTAATTGTTTTTAAAGGAGGGCCTTTCAAAGTCAGTAAACTTTGAAAATTTTAAATTCATATTTTAATAAATGGTCTTCATTCTAGGAAACTTGGGGCAATTGTGTCATTATTTTTGACTGTGCTTCTAGAAATGTTATTTAGGGTTACGGTTCCAAAGTTTAAATGAACAAAAATAATAAAAGTTAACCACAATAACCGAAAAATTGTTATAATTTGACCAAATTTCTACGTTTTTTTCAAACGCCCATAATTTTCAAACTACATGGGATAGATTTTTTTTCTGATTTTTCTCATGATAGTTACAACCAATCCTGTCACCCCGCTGCGGCTTGATGTTGACTTCTGGGAAGGATAACATGAGTCCGTGACCATATACGGATAGACGGCATAAGTATGATAAATTAGTATAATATAAAAGGAACTCACCCATAGCTTGGTGTGGAGCATTTCCTGACCTCCACAGAACTCTGATGATCTGCAGATAAGTCATCGACATGAACAGTAGCGGTATGAGGTAGCAGAACGCCATTTTCGATACCATAAATATCGTATCGGTTTCTTTTGACCAAGTCACGTCGCATTGGGTAAAGTAGACGTAGGATTCGTATCTCGGAAAAGTTGTCAAGTAGATCGGCTCTGGAATTTCTGTGAAAGATTAAAAAATTACATTATTGATGATATCAGATATCATTACTAGGTGCCTTAATTAGGCGATAACTTGTTATTGGTACGAAAAACAGGCGTGTTATGGTAATACTGTAGCTGATCAGCGCATAGAAATAACTACAGCAATTTCCATTCACTTGAGATGACCTGATAAAATACTAGATTATCTGTTGTTTAAAATAAATGCTCAGATCTGTGAATCACTTACGATGTTAGCCTGAGGTGTTGAGATGTATTTGTTGCGACTTGTCAGAAGGCCAAACCTATTATTTAGAGTGATTTGCAGAACTAAAAATGGCTGGAGACTAACGAAAAATAATTCACCCTGTTTGTTTCTACGTAGAATTAAACCAGATTCAATGCAATTTTTTTGATAGCATTGTACCTACATGCGATACATTCATTTATAATAAGGAGATATCAGAAAATCGTTTGGTGTGTCCCAAAAGGATTCTATGAAGACTACATTATATTGTCATTAGCCCAGCTCAGCAGTTTATTGCCAGGCAATGTAATCCAAGCGGAACACATAATACCGTCCCCCACTCTGAGTAATACCTACTATTTCTTCAAGTGCAAAACTTAAAAAAAAACAAATATTCAACCTAGGTAATGTTTCGATATTAGGATCAGGCGTTTTGACTAATTTTGAAGGCCTACATTTTAATCCTTGGTACACGAGTTGCTACATTTATAATCAGCTAACACTGTCAAACTAAATAAAATATCGGATCTCTTTTATCCAATGACAACGCCCTCAATGGAGCCACAGAAAATCTACTCTTATGTTAATCTACTGAAAGAATTGAAGATACTGGGTGTCCCACGACGACTAAGAGAAGCAATATATCGGAACTGGGCAGTAGTAGAGAATTATAATTTTGGTGGATCAAATTAGAGCAAATATAGTATCTTTTACTATTACTGTGTCACCCAATGATGTATTTGTTTTTGATCACGTGACGTCCGATTCAAAATTTTCAATGGGACACCCTGTATGTTTGTGAATTTTTGTGTTCCTACTGATAAAGCATTTCCGAACTTGAGCTCTAAAGTGATTAATTCAAAAGCTAGAGGTGTAGAGGTACTTAAAGGATAGTACCACTACCACTGATTATAACGTGTACCCCTGCAGTTAAATTACTTTAGTAGTGTTTCATAATAATGGTAGTTGTATAGTCCTTTAAGTCCCTGTAGCTCTTGAACTAATCACTTTAGACCGCAAGTGTGCTAGTTTGTTGGAATTGATTTGTCGGGAGGAACACAAAAAGTCACAAATATACAGGGTGTCCCATTAAAATTTTTGAATCGGACGTCATGTGACCAAAAACAAATACCTCATTGCGTGACACAATAATAGGAAAAGATACTATATTTGCTCTAATTTACACCCCCAAAATTATAATTCGCTACTACTGCCCAGTTCCGACATATTGCTTGTCTTAATCGTCGTGGTGTATATCCAAGTGATTGGCATAACTGTCTCAGAATGTACCAAGACACTTATTTGAAGCTCTCGTCACTTGTCACACCTTGAATTAAAACGAAAGAAAGAAACTAAAAAGAACATAAGATCAGCTATACCCCCTCCTCCCCCCCGACAAAAGATCAACAACAACACTCCAGTTTTTCGCGACTGGAAAAAGTTATGAAGATCTAAAATACCCAACGATAATTTCAGTACCGGCTTTTCACGCTTCTGTGTACAAGTCGACAAGTCTCCAACTACAGAAGTTTAGTTTCGCTTGCAGAAGCATGCATGAACTGTTGGTTCTTGAGCTGTTCGGCCGACGTCGACACGCGCCGCCGCCTTGGCGCCAACACGAGTGGTTGGCATCCTCAGAAGCTGATGTTACTTGTTCGGCGTGTTGCAAAAAACTGAGTTTCTGGTCGGAGTTGCAGAACACAGCAGCTTGCAAACATCTTTCAATCAATCATCAAGCGGCTTGACAGTTAAAGTGCTTTCGCAAATATTTCCTACAGACGCTACGGTCCGCTTGAACAAAAAGATTGATCATGCATGTTAGTCAAGCGTCCATTTGTGGGTGTATAACCACCGATACGCGTTTTCCGTGTATTTCGTGTAATTCTGAAAGAATTAATGTTCTGCAACTGCTTAACCAACAATAAATTATGCTAGGATTCAAACCCATTGTACGACATAAAAATGGCTTAGTTTTCTGCAACCAGATGTTATAATGTTATAATTACTGATTAACGCAGACAAAGTAGTATATTTCTCAATGGGACTGATTATAAAGATAATCAAAGGCAATAGAGATAATATAATCTGTTGTAGTAACGCCCATTTATATAATAGTTGTGTACAAAGTGAGAAAGTCCTCAAAAGGTGCCTACTAGGGGTCACAATCTCATGGGCTGCGGCCTCTCGAAAATAACTGTAATAATGAAGTTTTTAATATATTTTTTTCGACAAGAAATGCTGTATGGCCTTTTTGCAGTACTTTTAAATAGGTAAATAAATGTAATATCCATGAGATATACACTATTCCATACATGTTAAAAAAACTTGTTCGTGTTCCAAATGGTTACACTTGAAAAAATGGTGAAGGTGCGTGCCTGTTTTGGTATACGCATTCACCACTTTTAGGAATTCAAATAATTATTGAAGGGTACAATGTAAAGAGTGCCCAAGTCACATTTTTTCGTTTTTGAGAAAACCACTTTTAAAGTCTATATTTCTCCCTGGAAACATTACCTTTTCAAATAATCATTTGATATGTTATAATCTTGTATTTTATTACTTTTAGAGTGAGACACTTTAAGTAAAAGCTAGTTCAGTGGTCTACTTTCTAAGGTTTCGTAATTTCAAAAAAATGGATTTTTTCTTTGGATTTCAAAATGGTAACAAAAATCTGTAACAACATTAAAGTATATTAATATATTAGAATATTAAATACATTACAAGTACAAAAGTAATTCATAAATATCGGTGTCTATTGCTTCATCAAGAACTTCATTTTCTAAGCCAGAACGCATATCAGATGTATTATCTGCAGGTCAGATACGTGATATCTATAAGAGACAAATGTGGTAAAACTGTTTTATATGATAAAAATGTAAATTATCTTAGCATAAAACAGGATTTTCTATACAAACACATTATCGACAATATTGAAAAAACCCACTTACCTGTGTTTCTTGTACCACAATTTCTCAAATATGATCAATTAGAAAAATTGAGTGTAATCATAAATCAGTAGGATCACACTTTTATCAATGAATGAAAAAACGAATGGTAAACCACAAATTACACAAAAATAATATGCTAGTGGACTAAGGCAATTTTTAGGTTGAGATGGCCATTCATAGTGATTAACATTCTGTGTACTTAGGCTGATCTTCCATTGAATATATTTTAGCTAATATTTGGCTGGACTTGAGCACATGTTGCACTGAATTAAGAATTATTTAACAAAACTGATATACCCATACAATCATTTAGGGACAGCTTTTTAGATATACTACCAGAAAGCTTACAAAAGGTTCGTATCGATGGAACTGATAGTCAATAGTTGATTAAAATATGACTTAGGTACTTCTTGCACTGGATCATTCAATTGTTAACTAAGTGCAGAGCCATAAAAATTGCATATGCCACTTTGCCCCCCGTTTTATCTGCAACTTTTTTACACTCATTCCAAATTAAAGAACATACGTTTATATCGTATTCTAGTATTGAAACTACAAAAACGATAAGCGAATATAATACTAGTAATTTATATCCGGTTGCCAATTATAGAGGTCGTCTTCATTTCATCCATCTAAAAATTGTCATACAGGGTGACCGACGGGAACCGGACGTTTTTCAAATGGTTAGTATAACGCCGCTAGCGGTGGTAGGGAGGGGATTCAGGTATCAGTCGCCTTGCTGTATAATGCCATTTTAGGGTTCTAGTAGCTATGGAGCAGTAGACCGTAGAGCACCGTATGTTCGCTTATGACGCATAATATGTTAAAAACACTGATTCGGTCACGGCCGCGCAGCGACTGTTCCGCGTTCATTTTAATCTCGGACGTGACGATATTATTCCAAGCCGCAATACCATTCTCAGATGGGTTAACAGTGTGAGAACAACAGGAACGATTGTGAAGAAAAAGCCACCTGGAGACCAGTATCGGAAATTTTGTTTGTTTATCTCTCCGCTTAAATGAAAATGAGCTTCATCACTCATGACGATTACTGCACTTTCATGGTCTCCAAGCAGCATATGAATTCGAATGGCGGAGTCTTCTCGTTGCTCATAATCTGTTGGTTTAAGCTGCTGAACAACATACATCTTGTAAGGATGAAGCGCTAAATCTTTTTTCAATATTATGCGCACTGATCCACGACTTAAGTTTAATTCACGCGCGTGTCTTCATGCAGACCATTGAGGGCTCCGAGTAAGCGTTTGTCTCACCCGCTCGACGTTTTCTGGCATCCTCGCAGTCTTCTTGGGACCAGGTGGCTTTTTCTTCACAATCGTTCCTGTTGTTCTCAGATTGTTAACCCATGTGAGAATGGTATTGCGGCTTGGAATAATATCGTGGCGTCCAAGATTAAAATGAACGCGGAACAGTCGCTGCGCGGCCGTGACCGACTCAGCATTTTTAACATACGCGTCATAAGCGAACATACGGTGCTCTACGGTCCACTGCTCCATAGCTACTAAAATGGCAATAATGGCATTATACAGCAAGACGACTGATAGCTGAATCCCCTCCGTACCACCGCTAGTGGCGTTATACTAACCATTTGAAGAACGTCCGGTTCCCGTCGGTCACCCTGTATAACAAGTGCAAAAGTTTCAATGACTTGGCAAAATGTTTAGTGAAGTGAGAAGTTAGAATCGATATCGTAAATTTTTTGTTTTCGATCCACCTTTCATTAGAATAAAGCAGATGTAAAGCTCTTTCAGCATATGTAAAGCCTTGCGTTCTTGAAACCACCATACCTGAAATCTCGAAATTTCAAATAATAGAGACGCTTATCGTCTGACCTGAAACGAAACCATTGTTGCGTGATCTACTGTAACTTAACCATGTGTCCCCAAATCTTCGACTAGTTATTTAATTTTTTCAATGAATATTTTTTGACCCCGAAACTGTATTCTCTGAGATAAAGCAGATGAAAATAGCAATAAAGAGAAGAAGAAGAAGGAGGAAAGATTAAGGCCTAAGTTAACGTCAGGTCTGGATGACATTCCAGCATTCATTTTAAAAGACGATATTCGCAAGGCTACTGGCAATGATATATAATTTATCATTGAGAAGCGTCTCTTCCCCTGTATCGTGGCGAGTTTCTGTTTATCCCGTCTTTAAGAATAAGGGGGTTAAGGGTGAAATCGAGAATTGTAGACCAATCACGATTATAAACAATTTTTCAAAGGATTTTGAGGCTCTCATCTATTATGGAGTTTACTGTTATATACACAATAATACAGGGTTATTCACGTTATTCGACACGGAGCATTATGGCTAAAGTATTTGATAAAAAAGAAAATCAAAATTTCGGATGGATAGAGACCCATAAAGGCTATATTTTAAAAATATTTTCATGTTATACAGGGTGTCCCAAAAACACAAAATGTATCAAAGTTGTGTTTTTTAAAATCGAACACCCCGTATATTATTGCATTTTCAGCTTCCTTGGTGAATTCTAGCGTGACTTTATGTAGTATACATGGGACTTAAAGCCAACCGTTTAGGTGTAAATCACCATTTTCGGTATAAGTAGATATAAGAAAAGAATTGAATATCGCAGAGATTATAAAATTTGGAAGGCTGTGACTTTGCCGTGTTACTAAGCATAAAATGCGTCAGCTTTGACTGTCAAATTTAAATTACGTTTATGCTTGGAGAAATCGATCGAAACTTCGATCAGCGATAACTTGATTTTTTCAAATAGGAATGCCTAATTCTTTTTATACGGTTAAACGTAGAATTTGATAACCCCGCTAATGACAATGATTTTTATAATCTTGTCCCTTTAGTCTAGTTCGTGTGTATTTTTCTGCTAAGTTAGTTGTTTTCTTCTACCTGAACAGATTTTTGTTTATATTTCATGGCCCGCTACGTTGCTTATAGGTAGGAAAATTGAAAAACGCCGATTTGTTTGAAAATTTAAAATTAAATGAAAACTACCAGAGATTGATATTCACAACCTTACATCATTAGAAATGTTATCAAATTCTACGTTTCACCGTATAAAGAAATTAAGCACTCCCCTTTGAAAAAATCAAGCTATCGCTATCGAAGTTTCCTTAATTAATCGACCGATTTCTCCAAGCAAAAACGTAATTTTATTTTGACAGTCTCGTCAAAGCTGACGCATTTTATGCTTAGTAATACGGCAGAGCTACAGCCTTCCAAATTTTATAATCTCTTGCGATATTCAGTTTTTTCCTGATATGTACTTATACCGAAAATGGTGATTTACACCTAAACGGTTCGCTTTAAGTCCCCATGTATGATACATAAAGTCAGACTAGAATTCACCAAAGAATTTGAATGTGCAATAATATACGGGGTGTTTGATTTAAAAAACATAACTTTGATACATTTCGTGTTTTTGGGACACCCTGTATAACATGGAAATATTTTTTAAATGTAGCCTTTATGGGTCTCTATCCATCCGAAGTTATCATTTTCTTTTTTATCAAATACTTTAGCCGTAATGCTCCGTGTCGAATAACGTGAATAACCCTGTATATTGCATAAACAATATGGATTCATAGAGAAACGGTCCTCTGTCACGAACTTATTTTGAACGGATCAGTTTATATCTGAGAATATTGATTTCCGTGCTCTACTTGATATCGTATATACAGAGTTTTCGAAAGCCTTTGACCGAATCGATCACAGCATTCTTCTCAATAAAATATCAGATTTTGGAGCAACCGGTAATCTTCTTTTGATAATATAGTCTTACTTGTCTGAAAGAATTTTATATGTATCACGAAGCGGCTACTTTTATGACAACTATAAGGTAACTTCTGGAGACCCACAAGAGCTCGTTCTTCTAGGTCCATTATTTTCTGTTATTTTTACAAGCGATATAGAGCAGCTGCTAAGTGTTCCATTTCTACTGTATGCTGATGATATCAAGCTTTATTGTCCTATTCAGATATGTGAGGATTGACATAAGTTGCAGCGAAGCATTAGTATCCCGAATACATGGTGTCATGAGAACAATATCCCTCTAAAGGTGGCAAAATATTGTTAGATTCTCGAATAAAACAGGGCAATGAGGAAGTTTCCATTTTTTCAAATTTTATTTAATCGGATAGTCCTAAAGAGTTAGAGAACAACGGCGAAAAAATTTTGTAATTATCTCCATTAATAGAAAAGTTGTAGTCCTCTAAAGTTTGGATTGCCGTATCCTCCGCGCGAAGCCGCTGTGACGTCACACGACACAACGCAAGCCTGTGTATGCCCTGTCGAGGATGCTGCTCCCGCAAGCCACCGCGCCGCCGCCGGCCTCCTCGTTCATGTTGTTATTCCTTGTTTTCAGTAGGGTAGGCGACGCCGACGGTGACAAAATGATACAGTGCAGTTTAATGAATGTGTGGTTCTTGGGTTTTTAGGCCGGCGTGGTTTAGCGTTAAAGCTTGACGTTTCGCCACCACGAGTGGATGGCATCTTCAGAAGCTATTTTTGGAAGTCGCCGAAGTGAAATAGCTTCTGAAGATGCCATCCACTCGTGGTGGCGAAACGTCAAGCTTTAACGCTAAACGACGCCGGCCTAAAAACCCAAGAACCACACATTCATTGGACGATGGCCGCGAAAGCCTTACACAGTATACACTGCAGTTTATTAGTAGGTACTCGTATTATTAGAATATGTCTAGCAGACCGAGAAACTATAAATATTGCATTGTACTCAGGTGTACTAATACCACCATAAAAATACCAAACAAATATTTCAATGGATAGCCTATTGTGAATACAAAAAATTCAGTTTCATGACCCCCTCACCCCCCAACTACCCCAATTTCACTCCCACCCAAAAAAGTAGAAAATGATCACGAAATCCCTAAAATGCCTAAAAACGAAGTTTGAGCTGTTTCTATATTTTTAGTTTTTCTAGTATTGCTGCGCTGCCGCTGACACAATTTTCAAAAATCATAAAGATTTCCATCCTCGCAGCGGTAGTAATACTGTGCGAAAATTTAATTGAAATCAATCTAATAGTTTCCTAGTTAAACCATACAGAATGATCAGAAGCAATACTCTCGCATGTATACATCAGAAAATTCTAAGGGCCGGTTTTTCAAACTGTAATTAACTATTAATTAATCTCGAATCATGAAATTACGAATTACGTCTTAATTACCAATTGAACTCCAGAAGTGTTTTTCATAGCACATATAAATTGATAATTTGCTAATTTTTGATTACGTAATGTTGGCTACACTGGGGATCAACATTCTATTAAATTGTGTGTTGTAAGTTGGGCGATATTTGTCTAATTTTGTTGTTCGGTGGTATTTTGGCCTTTGTAATGGTGATATATGTCACAACGTCACTTTTGGAAATACTATTGCGCTAATTTCACTTGAAATCTCGTTTAGCTTTACGGCTAAATTTTGATGAAAACATAACTTGGTCATGGACTCTGACAATAGGTAAGCATGATATTCTGAATCATATATTATTGTCTTTCAATAATTCGTCAGAGAATATAGCTGTGTAAATTTTAAATACAATTACAGAGGTAAGAATGTACATCGAAAGAGGTTACCAAACTTCACAAGTCAAGAAGAAGCCCTTGTAAAATTAGAGAATAAATATAAATGCACTATTGGACTATTGAACGTAAAAATAGCAGAACCACTACATGGAAGGAAAAAGACGTGTGTTGGAGAAAAATTGAGCAAGAGTTTAGTGTGAATGAAAATGAATATTGGAGAAGTTATAAAAATCAAATATAACAATTTGAAACGAAAAACCAAGCTTAAGTTTGTTCTTCATCACTTGAATGGGCATTTATGTCATAATCCATATTGAAATCGTAAGATAACAGCGATTATAGGTTATCAGAATATCGTAACTTCTGACATGTGTAACTGTCAAATCTATTTTAATTAATAATTATTCCTGGTAATCATAACTAAAACCTCTGATTAGCTTAATTTGTAATTAATCCCCAGTTGCGAGCAAATTATGAATTAACTGCCAATTGAAAAACGCATATTTTGCGCTAATTTCAAGATTCACTTTAATTTATACCTAATTACACTTTGAAAAACCGGGCCTAAGTCCTTTGGTTTCCGTAATAGGCAAGGTAATGTTCGGATGCACCTAAAAAAGTGTATTATGATGCTAGGCCTTTCTTTCACAGGTTAGTGGACGGCCTGTTATGAATACAATAATTTTGCAGTTTTACAACCCCCCACCCCCAACCACCCCAATATCACCTCTATACCCAAAAAAGTAGGAAATGATCAGGAACCTCTAAAACGCCTAAAAACAAAGTTTGAGGAATATTTAAAATTTTTCGTTTTTTGCTAATCACTCCACCGCCCATGCACCGATTTTCAAACTTATAGGCACATTACCTACTACTACCCCCACAGCATATCGCTGCCTAAATTTCATAACAATCCATGCAGCGGTTACTGAGATTGCGTGGCTAGAAAAACGCGTACAGACAGAGCGACAGACGGATAGACCGACGGAAAATGAGTTGTGTGGATTTCCGTTATGTAGTTCATAATTATGTCGAGATCCACTTTAGGAAGATTACTAGGATCACCACGAACGTAACCTTCCTCCATACTTCAAAAATATACTGGCATCTGCCCGTTACAACAAACACTCCGCCGTTTCACTAAAGTCTAAATGTCGCACACCGTACAGCGCAGCGTATGCATAGCGGAGTCCCGGCTCCCGACTGTGGCTGCAGCGAACGATTCATGTGATGTGACGTCATACGATAATTCACAGCCGCGGTCGCTTTACGCAAATATAAAATTGAATAACTCTGCCGCTTTTTGGAATATTCAGATGATTTTTTCGACATTCTTCAAGTGAAGAAATAGAATATCAGATAATAATGAATTTTCCAAATTTTATTTTTTAGGAAACTTCTCCATTTAAGACTTGCGCTGTTATGATTACTCCTTTTATACCAAAACATGTCCTCTGTTTTATGCTTAATACGTGACTGTTTCACAGACTCAGCTTGCTTGGTCTAATTTTATGCGGGTGGCAAGGTCCTGGTAATTAAACAAATTTCCTGTTCCTGGCAATAAGTTTTATAAAGCTTTATTATGTAGTATGTCACCGGCCATCGCGTCAACTTTATTTGCGGAAATCTAGAAAAACTTCCTTAATTTAATGGAAAGTCTGGTGCACAGCGTTGCAGGATGGATTAGATTTACTTTATAAAATAAGCATCCATGCTATGCATGGCAGATAGAAGATCGATTCGTTCGATTTACATGATAATTCATATCATATCAATATTTGATTTTCTACACCAATAGATGGAGGAAGTTTGGTTTGGAATTTTCCATAGTTATTATCACTAGAAAATTCTTCATTCCATTATAAAAACTGCGTCTGATTTCATCCAAGATTACATGAGAAACCCTCAGGGCACTATGACAACTGAGACTATGCTTAGTACCTACCTAAGCGGTAGTCATTCTCAACCTCGAGAGAGATGAGGAGAATTAGCGGATTGGTATGGTCAATTTGATTTCCAGGTTTTATAAAGGCAAAAATACACATGTATATAAGCTTGCATGTGCATGTGAAAGTAATTAGCACACTGTTGATAACATTTGTAAGTCAAACTTGTGTGTAATTTGGGCTCTGTCATGCCTGTTTTCCCAAGACGTATACGTTGACTGAAAATTTGAAATAAAATGAAAACCAAAAAATAAATCAAGCAAATAACAGCACTGCACAATAGAAAAGGACGAAATACAGCCGAATAGAACAGAAAACAGCTCATAACAACAGAAAGCAAACAGGTAACAGCGCTAAACAATAGAAAAGGACGACATACGGCCGAATAGAACAGAAAACAGCTCATAACAATAGAAACCAAGCGGATAATAACTCTAACGATAGAAAACGACCAAGTGCAACCGAGTAGAATCAAAAACGGCTCAAAACTACAGAAAGCAAGCAGATAACAGCGGGAAGCAACAGAAAACGACCAAAAACAGCCGAATACAACAGAAAAGAACAGCAAACAGCTCAAAACAAAAGAAAGCAAGCAGATAATAACTGTAAACGATAGAAAGCGACCAAATACAACCGAGTAGAATCAAAACTAGCTCAAAACAACAGAAAGCAAGCAGATAACAGCGGGAAACAACAGAAAATGACCAAATACAACCGAATACAATCAAAAATAGCTCAAAACAACAGAAAGCAAGCAGATAACAACCGTGAACGATAGAAAACGAGCAAATACAATCGAATAGAATCAAAAACAGCTCAAAATAACAAAAAGCAGGCAGATAACAGCGGGAAAATAACAGAAGACGACTAAACACAGCCGCATACAATAGAAAAGAACAGAAAACAGCTCAAAACAACAGAAAGCAAGCAGATAACAGCGGAAAACAACAGAAAACTACTAAACACAGCCGAATACAACAGAAAAGAATTGAAAACAGCTCAAAACAATAGACAGTCAAGAGATAACAGCTGTAAACGATAGAAAACGACGAAATACAACCGAACTGATTTAAAAAGACTGATAGAGAATCTTATATGGTTAGAAAGGGAATAAAATTTTACATTTGTTAGTATGAACAAAAATAGGCATTCTCATTTGAAAAAGTCAAGCTACCTGTTATTGAAGTTTCCTTAATTAATCTACTGATTTTTCCCAAGTACAAAAAGAATCTAAATTCGAAATAAAATGGAAACGAAAAAAGATTTATATTGAGAATCCTAAATCGTTAGAATGGGAATCAAATTCTACATTTGATACTACGAGTGTAAACACTAATAGGCTTTTCTATTTGAAAAAATCAAGTTACCTGTGATTGAAGTTTCTTTAATTAATCTTATGATTTCTTCTAGTACAAAAAAGAATTCAAATTTAACCGTCTGATCTAAGGTGACGCATTTCATGCTTAGTCGCACCACAAAGTCACGGCCTCAAAAGTTTTATAATCGCCGCGATATTCAATTTTTTTCTGATGCCTACTTATACCAAAAATGGTGATTTGCACCTAAACCATTAGTGCCATGTGTGATCCATAAAGTCACACTATAATGCACCAAGGAATCTAAATATGCAATAATATATAGAGAGTGCTATTCAAGAAAATGTAAGTTTGAAATGAATCACCCTGTATAAACATCAAAATTTGAGTAAACATATTTTAACGTTATAGCCCTCAAGGCTCATTATCATGATGAATTGACAGATTTTTGAAATATGTTTTAGTCAAGCCTACAATCTTCCGTCCACTCACTGTTGACCCACCCTGTATATACTTTTTCACAAGAACACGGTATGTTGTGCACACGTTATGAAGCTAGAGGTATTTGGTCGGATCTGTAACGTTGAAAAAGGTAGATTTTGAAGGTGGATTACTGTCAACATGGAGCATGGATCTCGGAGTGGTAAACTTGGTTATTATTGCTCTTTGAATGTGAAGATATTAATATAGCTATTTTGTAGGGATTGTACTCAAATGTTGAGGTTCGTTTTTCAGACAGTTTGTATCAGACAACATGACGGCTCTATGCACAATAGAGTTAATTACTGATTGTTTTTACTAGATGTAGTACATAATTTTGATTTCAAAATCAAGCACCTTCTGGCACACTCCAATAAATTTGCAGAGTCCAGTTCATACAAGCTGTTGTCGAAAGGTTGTCATTATAGATACAATTTCCAATAGCAGCTAGTGTTCCTGGGATATTTTTTTCAATAAAGCACAACTCTCGAACAATGGCATCAAATGTTGGTACTACTGAATATAGCATTGATAGTTTAATTGGAAATAAAAGCTACTTCAGTTACTCGTATTTATATGGAATTTTGGTCCTTTTAATGTCAATCAAAATGCCAGCTATTGCAATCAACAAGCAGTATTATTGTGTGACTCGTGTTAGCAGATTGATTACATTTGTTTATACGGCAAAATATATTAAAAGCATTCTGAAAACTTTTTGCGGATAACTAAAAAAGATGGATAATGTATTGTATAACTATTGTGAATTGAATCAGATTTCATTCAAGCTGTTATACGAGGGTGCATTAACTATATGCGAAATCACGTAATAAAAAAACGCAAAACATCCTCGTAAATCATCTGCAGGCCACCGATATTCAAATACAATCAACCAAAGAAACTATTGCTAGATGGTCAATCGCTACATAAGCAGGTATCAGTGAGAAATGAGACATATTTGAGAGAATCTCAGTGTGTAAAATATCGCTCATGACTACTGTTTGTATAATACAACTTATTTTTATTAAAGATATGTATTCAGCTAAATTTCAAATTTTTGTTGCATTCATCATCATAGTCACAATGTCTTAATAGACATGTTGTGAACTCGTAAAATGCATTAAGTCGGGGCTAGAGTATTGCCAACACGAATATTATCAATCGTTTTGAGAACTGTAGCTCGCCATCGTTCGAGATTTACTGTCAGTTCAGTGGCGCTCTTGATACTCATATCCAGCAACTGTTTCGTCGAATCTACCCAGCGCCAGCGTGTAGGGGAACGGCCACGGCGCCGCCCACTCGGAGCATGACCCTGTACTACAAGTTTCTCCATAATATCGCTTCTGTGTATATGTCCGAAAAATATAAGCATTCTCGTCGACACAATGGTGGATAATCTCTTTGGACTACCGAATATAAGGAACTCTCAGCGTTCTCCTCCACGTCCACATTTCAAAAGCATCTATGCGAGCTCACTCTGCCTTTTTAACAGTCCAAGTTTCCGAGGCATAAAAAAAATATGGAGAACATAAGAGACTCAGCCAGCGTCCTTTTGGTAGCTTCAGTGATGTTATGGTCACGCCATATTTTAGTAAGCTTTTTCGTGGCCACACGTGCCTGTTGAATGCGTCGTCGAATCTCATTTTCTGATATAATTGCTAATAATACGGTCTACAGCAGATGAGAAGAAATTAGGATTATCTCTTAAAATTATCGGGTAGATACATTGGTTACGATTGGTATTTACTGTTTAGCATTTAAATTTATATATTCGAATCTCCCGCGTTTTGACTTGCGAGTTTTTGAAGTCTGACGGTTAACGCGGAAGAAGAGGAGAGGAGAGTCGTACTTCAACTACCGAGGAGAACGGACGTGTGCATGATATCCTTCACCCTGTGTGTAGCTACCCGAATTGTTGATCAAAGAACCGAGGTACCCAAAACTTTGTTGCAATATGCACCATAAAATAATTCAATATCAGATCCAGTAACGTTATGCAGACTTATTTAGTGTCATTAGTGCTGTGCTACAACATGGCACAACTAAATTCTTCAAATTGATGGAATGTCAATGTGAAAACTAACAGGACGTAAGGTCGCTTGTTTGAGGGAACTAGGAATTTTCATGTTATTTTTAACATCAATTTTCTGCAAAAATTCGAGGAAACAAGCATATATTGTTTTGTTTATGATTTTGACGGTTTATCGTAGCTGTTATTCTGTTATCTCCTCTGACGTTGTCCCGCCCACTCAAAAAAGCTCTTTGATTAAAGAGTTTTTCGATTACGACGGGTCGATATTGGCAGCCTGTGGCGGCCATGTTGTTTTGACAGCGACTGTCAAATCTAGGTGTCTATTATTTCACTGATGTCAAATCACCATGACAAGTTACACAATAGGGTACTTGCAGAAAAAATATTATGTCGTTTATGTCGGCTACACACGTTTCGGCAGGCCTGTCAGTTCAAACTGAACGGTCTGCCTGAAGACCGGTCGCCTCGCCCCCACACGTTCAGGCACCTGTCAGTTCGAACTGAACAAGACCGCCTAAAAACCGGTCGCCTCTGATTGGCTGACGCCCCTTCACACGTTCAGGCGAATGTGAAATTACAGTTACTATTTCCACGGGCTTTTAAAACATTTTGTGTGTAATTTCTCGATATCTGGCAAGGTATACCTGATAGAAGAAAATGTCAAGTACAAAGGTTACTTTAGACGCATATCCTAAAAATATTTTGAAATATATAGGGTGTTGCGGGAAAGTATTGGATAGTGATCAACTTGTTTTTTATATATAGAACTATAACTTTTTTTAAATTCTTCTAGTTTCCATCATTGATTTCTATTCAACCCTAAAATATTTTTGGGGTCGGTTGCGACGTTGCCAAGTTATTGTTTATTTTCTATTAATTTCCGGATTTGCAAGGTCGCAAGTAATACGTCCAAATTGATATATCCCTTCACCTTTTCTCAATATTATTATACAGCGAGTTACTTGAATATTAAATGAATATTATTTTGGATGCTATCAGCAATGTGCATCTACAGGGTGGTTTTGGCAGAATTTTAAATTACGGCAATTTGATGGTGATTTTACTTTGTTTTTTTTAAATGTAACAATGTATGTTTTATTTTAAATCAAAATATCCACTAATAACCCATCTCGCCTTGTAATATTTTTTTCGTGTTTGCGACGCTGCCAGGTTATAAATTATTTATAAGTTTTCAAACAAATATCTCCGATATTTATTAATAGAACACACTGTATATTTTATTTAACATAGAAGTACTCCCTAGTAATGGTCTATAGCGTGAACAAGTTTTAACTGGTGTTCCTAAAATAATAAAACCGTTCTCCTTGCACATACTGCTATTTCGAATACCAGGTCAGTAAAAGGTACAGGAACGCTTAAATATCTTCAAAACTGGCACAGCTGGAACGAGAAAATCAATAACTGCAGGTTTTTGAACATGCAGAATTCAAAAATTCTAACAGCAGCGTTGCCAGATTTTACCACTTCTACGTAACTCGTCATAATTTTGTTATGTTCAATAGAATCCTCTACTTATCTTTATTGCAATGAATTGCGTATGTCGAATTTAGTAGAGTCTCACAATTTCGAAATTTTGTTTATTAATTACTGAGATACGGCAACACTGCTTTTTCAATAAATAGTACCGGAACGCTTGAATATTTCCAAAACTGCCACAGCTGGAGCGTTGAAATTCAATACTTAAGGGTTTTTGAACATACAGAATTCAAAAATGCTAACATCGACGTTGTCAGATTTTCCAGAAGAAATAACTTGATACTTTCTAAATCCTTACCTTTCACGTCATTACTTTGAATGCAATGCCCTATTTATGAAGTCTAACGTAAAAGTGGTAAATCCGACAACATTGATGTTAGCATTTTTGAATTTTGCTGTAAAAAAACTCTCCGATATTGATAATTTTCGCTTCAGCGCTGGCAGTTTTGGATATTCAAGCGTTCCGGTACTTTTTACTGAAAAAGTGGTGTTGCCGTATCTCAGTAATCAATAGAAACAAAATTTTGAAGTTATGAAACCCTACTAAATTCGACATGCGCAATTCATTGCAATAAAGATAAGTAGAGGATTTTATTGAAAATAACAAAAAGCGAAAACGACTGTGTTTATTTGGACTCCAGGGCATGTCAACATTACTGGAAACGAGCAAGCAGATGCAGCAGCTCGAAGCGCTATTTACGATGGAATTCCCGTAAACACAGTTACTCCTGATGATCTTAAAATGTACTGTAAGACACGTCTAGACCAGGTCTGGCAGAACCAATGGGTCCGAAGTTCAAGTCACTTGGGAAATTTGCAGCCAACCATTGAAAAATGGAAGTACCCGCGAGAACTAAATAGACGAGAACAAGTCTGTTTAACAAGGATAAGGATTGGACACACTCGTCTAACCTCATCCCACCTTCTCCTCGGACAAAGGCCAACCTCATGTTCAGAGTGTCAATGTACGCTGACAATTGAACATATTATTCTAAGCTGTCCCAAATATGAGCCAATGCGATCACAATGTACAATACCAACTACTTTACAAGAATGTTTTACAAACGCACAAACCATTGAAAACCTACTAGACTTCCTGAAAGTTATAAACCTATACTTTAAAATCTAGTATAAAACAAGAACTATCCTTCCTACCTACCTATGCTGCCCTCAGAGCCTACGAATGTCGGTACTAGCAATCTTGGAATTAATGAACCTTACAGAAATCGAGAACTTTAAACCAAGGTGACAGACGGCTAATAACCTTAGATGTTGATGCCGTAAAGCATAAAAAAAACAAAATTATGACGTGTAACGTAAAAGTGGTAAATCTGGCAACGCTGCTGTTATAATTTTTAAATTCTGCATGTTAGAAAACCTGCAGATATAGATTTTTTCGTTCCAGCTGAGCAAGTTTTGGAGATATTTAAGCGTTCGTGTACCTTTTTTTTACTGACCTGGTATTCGAAATAGGCAGTATGTGTAAGAAAAACGGTTTTATTACTTTAGGAACACCAGTTAAAACTTTTTCACGCCGTAAACCATTACTAGGGAGTACTTCTATGTTAAATAAAATATACAGTGTGTTCTTTTAATAAAAATCATAGATATTTGTTTGAAAATTTGGTAAAATAATTTACAACTTGGCAACGTCGCAAACGCGAAGAAAAATATTACGAAGCGAGATAGGGTATTAGTAGATATTTCGATTTAGAATAAAACATACATTTAAAAAAACAGAGTAAAATGACCTTCAAATTGCCTTAATTTAAAATTCTGCCAAAAACACCATGTAGATGCGCATTGCTGATAACATCCAAAATAATATTCACTTAATGTTCAAGTAACGCGCTGTATCATATTATTGAGAAAAGTGCAAGAAATATATCAATTTGGACGTATTACTTGCGACCTTGCAAATCCCGAAATTATTAGAAAATAAATTATAACTTGGCAACATCGCAGCCAATCCCAAAAATATTTCAGGGTTAAATAGAGATCGATGATGGAAACTAGAAAAATTAAAAAAAAGTTATGGTTCCATATAAAAAAATCAATTTGGTCACTGCCCTACTTTCCCGCAACACCTTGTATATTTCAAAATATTTTTATGTTTTTTTCAGTTCGTCTTAACCAAATAACTTTTGTATTTGATATTTTCTTCTATTAGGTATATATTGCGAGATATCGAAGAATTACTCACTATATAGTGGAAACATCAATTGGATACGTTTTCAAAACGTTTCCTATTCAAGGTCGATTCGCTATTTTTTTGGGATCGAATCGAGATCCAAATGTCGTGGAAACACCAGCTGTCTGTCCCTTTCTTTTTGAATGGACCAATCGTAGTGCGTCAGGTCGGCCGGATGGACGAACATATATGTGATTCTTCTCCGGTCGCCTGATCAGTCGGAACTGACAGGTAGACCGGACCATACACACGCTCAGGCGACCGGACGTCGGCGGACCATTCAGTTCGAACTGACAGGCCTGCCGGAACGTGTGTAGCCGACATTACGCGTTCCTTAGAGACTACTAAACATGACAAAATCACTTGTTTGGTTTTTTGGAATCGGCTGTATGAGATATTCCAAAAATTATTTCAAATGCCGGAAAATGCCGCGCAAAGAACCTCTGACGTCAGTGATATCGTATAGTGATGGGATGTAAAGTATTGATATTAGATATCGATAGCCAGTGCAAACCTAACATTTTGAAATGGATCATTGATGATTATTATAACACAGTCACACACAAAAGTACAAAAGTCAAAAGAATAAAAGTTAGGCTAGATTACTAATTCACTTTGTAGGGATGGGCTTGGATTAGATTCTATCTTTGGACTCATTCATAATGGGATGCGCCGAAATAAAATGAGTGCTTCGATTAGTTGCGAATCTCGGTTACAAACAGGATGAACTGTGATACCTATCAGTTATAAAAATGTATTGCAACGAAAATGCTAGTGGGTTAATTGCCTGTTTCAAGTATGTTTAGGTATCGATAAATTGAATCGCATTGTTAAAGAATTCAGATTATCTCTAGTCGAATGCGCATTTGGCAAACCTGTAGCAGTATCGATTGTCGATATCGATAAGATATCTGTGACGTCAGCCCTTGTTTTAAGTCACGTGGAAAAATTTGAATATATCCTTATTTTATTTTGCAAATATCTTTCTTTTGTCGTCAGTAAAATCATGTTTTTTGTCTCCTACTGCTTCTTGATATGGTTTTCTTAACGCTATGTATACTCCCGAGGCGATTTCACGACCTCTGCAAGTACCCTATTGAGCGGCGTGTACAAATGATAAAGCTCTATTATTATCAAAATGAGTGTTCACTGGATCAAACGCAATGCACATTGTGTCCATTTTATGGAAGATGCGGTGGTCCTTCAAAGTCGACTCTGCAACATTAGGTTGTGCAACTAGAAACAACTGGTTCAGCCACGTCAGAGCAGTACAAATTAGCTGAGAGGATCGCTGCTGGTCGTGAAAGTGTCCAGGAGAACCCAAGACAGTCAGTTCTTCGCCATGCATAAGAATTCGGCATTTCGAGGACCTCAACCTGGCGAATTTTGCACAGGAATTCAGGCCTACATCCATACAAAATCCAAATTACCCAAGACCTCAAAAGATGATGACCATAGAGACAACGCTGTTTGTTTCACTGACTGGGCTGACAAGGTGCATTTTTGGATGAATGGCTATGTTAACAAACGGACACCAGGTAGCAATGGATCCACAAAAAAATTACTATTTGGTGCGGATTCTGGGCCGGCGGCGTTATTGGTCCGTACTTTTTCCAAAACAACGTTGGTGAAGCCATCACCGTCACTAAGGAGCGCAATACAGCGACGATAACGCATTTCTTTCGGCTCAAGTTAAACGACATGGAGGTGAACGAGATGTGGTTCGAGCAGGATGGTACTATCAACCACACAGCGGATGCCACGTTGGATCTTCTGCATGAACATTTTGAGGTTCGGGTTATTTCACGTAAAGATGATGTGAATTGGCCACCAGGATCGTTAGACTCATTAGACTTTTTCTTCTGGGGTTTCCTAAAGTCACAAGTCTATGCCACCATGTCAAAAACTACCAATGGCCTTAAAGTCAATATAATCCAGGCCATGGCTCTAATTCAGCCGGATTTATACAGCAGACTCATTCAAAATTAGACCACTCGTATCGGTGCGCAACGTAAGAAGCCACGGCGGACACGAACGTAAGGGCATACATGGACCTTTCAAATAAAAACAAAAATTCTTTGATACCTCATACACAGCTTGTTTTATTTCATTTGAATATCAACCCGTCTTTAATGAAATACCCTTTATAACATAGCTTGCTGATAATTCCCATGTCGTTGAAGTCAGTATATGCTAATCTTAACGCCAATATTGACGTTTCTGTTAATAAGATAGCTACCTACTCCCTTTCGCCTTGAAAACGTTAATAAGATCTAGAACAGCTACGTTGCCTTGAAGCGAGACACACGTACACGACTAAAACTTTTACTATTATTCTTATATTGTATGTCCGCGTTCCAGAAAATGTCATACACATAGAAAGAAACTTCTGCTATATCTCTTTTACGTTCCATGCAGATATTTTACATTGTTGTGCCTTCGGAAGCTAACATGACAGTTTCTTGTAAGGGGAAATCCACTCATGACGAGAATGACACGTCTTCTCTGAATTTTGCATAAAGCACAGAATGGTTGGATGAATTGGATAACAGAGTGCTGCGGTATTGAGGACGACATGACGCTGGTTTACAGCAGGCTCTTTTTCTGAGCTCATAATAGATACTGAAAAATCGGGACTTTGAGTAAAGCGAGTGCTCATCATAACTTGCGTCTAGCTGGAGCGTGCAACTTTCTAACCCAAAGTTCCGCACGCCTATTTGTCACGACTACCGAGATTGACATTGACCGCGACAGTTCTGAATGCGGATTGCAGAATTCAAAAATGTGTGTTGTTTTGGAAGAATTTCTATATTTTCGTGATGTTTTCATTTTCTGTATCCACCATCCAGATCCAGCAATATATAATAAAGGGTTTTGAAAAATGTTTTCTACTTGTAGCTATGTGTAGAGAAGTCTAGAAAGTCCTTTACCCAAAATTTCCTTTTCATTGGCATTACTTGACCAGTACTTAACCCATAAAATGTAGCTAGTGAGGACTGAAATTCATTTTGGATATCATAATTTCTGTCGCATATGTTCAATTAAAATTGAGGATTTTTTTGAGGAATTCCATTTTTTTTACATTAGTATATCTAATAAAAGGGAAAGTTAGTGCAAAAAGTAACGAGGAGAGTAAACTGGGTTCACGTTTCTTATACATATATTACGTTTGTATTATTAGACACAGTTTGTAACTGCTTCACTAATAATCATTTACAACTAATTTAAAACACAGTGATGGGTATAATATTTACCACATTTGCTTTTTAACAGTAACTCCAAGCGACCAAAGATTTTTTTCCTGTTAATTTTCCTATATTTTTTTATAAGATGATAAATTTTACTATTTATTGAATGACTCAGACTTTTCTTTTGAAATTTGGTCATGGTAAGTGCCCTACTTTAATTTTTTACATTTTTATCGTTTTCCCTCTCGTTGAAGCATAGAGCATATTCATTAACCAATAATTGACATCAGCCCCTTCATATAATAAAGTCTTGAATCATTCATGTAGAAGGCAAGCAGTAACGTTACGTTATATTTAAATTTGGCGCCGTTTCGGCATCATCGGATAATAATCGGAAACCTTCGGCGGTCTTCGGGACTGCGGGTTGGAAAATTGCATGGTCCGGCTCTCCGGCTAGACGCAAGTCTCGTCATATACACGGTATTCCATAATTAGGATGTAAATGGCCCAGGGGCTGCTAGCTTGGTTATTGATCTATAATGAATTTATACCAGGATTTATCAGAAAATAATGATCAGAAAACAATAAGACTGATGCTATAGTATAAAAAAATCTTTAGCCACCTTCAATTCTCATATGTTCTTCAGGAAACAAATAGATAATGAGAGTTTTTATAAAACCCAGTGGCAATCAATTTGATTATTTATTATTTTATATAAAAATGCAGTAGCATAATAGTCCCTGAAGTTATAATAAATTTACCATATTAAATCTGCTAGGTTATACAGGGTGCCCCCTAAATAATGGTATACAGCAAAAATTCACATTTTTTTGGTGAAAATATTTATATTTAACTAAACTTACCTCAATGCAAACACTGAGAATAACCTCAACTTAGGGTGCCAAAGATGTAATTATCATTTGGTTTTTGCTCAATTATTCATCATCAGGATGACGTAACGGCACGAAATGAGGAACTCTGAGGTTTTTGCAGGCAAGACATTCAAATCCGTTCTTAGTTCGGATATTACTTGTAGAGGGCGTTACTTACTATATACATTAAGCTTCTTTTAAATCATGTAATTTAATCAGACATATGGAAGACGGTCACTCAGGGCGACATTTACATCAAGCAACTTTTCCAATACTATTGAAATGGACATCATCTCGCAGGACACCAAATTAATTATAGAATAGAATTCTGGTACTGACGAAATCTTTGCGATTCCTGAGCACGAATCCCATAGCTTTGTATGAGTCAGCTTCGATTCCACATATATGGTCAACTAGTTAACTGCGACTTAAAATTAATACTTAGATCTGTAAGCGCAGTATAAAGGACCAAATTTGCGAGTCAACGATATTGTCTGACATTTTGCGACATTTAAGTACAGCTTATTAATATTGCAACATTGCTACAAAGTTGATAGGTCATTATATAGTGAAAATCAATCGTAAAATCCTAGTCATAATCTTCAAACTGTCTCCATGTAGCAAGTGGAGTATGGCAGAGATATCGTTAATGAATAATATGCTGAACAATACTGGACTAAGCACAGACTCTTGAGGAACGCCAAATGTAGCTGCAATATCGTTCGACTTAAAACCACGGTACTCAAGACAGAAAGTTTTCTATTTAGCAAGTATGATTTGAGAAAAATAAAAAAAAACTGAAGCGTAAGGCCTCAGTTTACAAGCTTTTGTAACAGTATTCCGTGATTAAGTCCTCCTGTTCACCACAGTCTGCCATCACTTCAACGGTAACTACTTAAAACATGTGAGATGGGATCCGGTTGGCCTATCATGAAAGAATCCATGTTTATGAGATTAAATGAGATGTTTCATATGGGTAAAGAAAACTTCATGTACTATAGAGGGTGCTCCGTAAAGGTAGTGCCAAACTTAAGAAGTTTATAGAGGGCGTTGCGGTGAGAATTTTTGACATAAAGGCCCCTAGTCCAACATAAGCCGTTTTGGCTTATTTTTGGTTTGGAACAAAAACGTATTGTTGACCTTCCTAACTAAACACATCAATAGCTTAGCGTTTGCCAAATTCACAGTATAAGGGCAATACTTTTTTGCAAAAGGAACAAAGGCGTGTTACGATAGACATACTTTGAGGCAAGATTTTGGTCAGTATGAGTTTCAGATAATAACGTTATTACCCACATTAGGCTTAAGCAACTAACAATACTTTTGTGACCAACAATGACTTTGTAGCCAAAACGACTCATTTCTGAATAGGGGTCTTTATGCAAAACATTCTCACCGCAACGTACCCTGCAAACTCCATAAGTTTGGACCCACCTTTTTGGAACACACTGTAATTCAAAAATCTTATTGCTATATTGCTCATTATAACAGCAGATCTATTTTCCATATTACTTCGCGAACACTTTTTTAAACTGAATAGGTCGTTTCCAATGATGCTTAAAAATATACTCACCACATGCCAGGGCTATTATCCAGATGATTGCGATTGCAGTCTTTGCCCTGCTGGTGGTCGATTTGAACTTCAGCGGGAAACAGATGGCATACCATCTGTCTATTGATATGAAAGTCAACGTCAGTACGGAAACGGTCACGGAAACGCTCTGGAAACAAAGAAAAATCAATGTCAGTTTTTTGTGTTTGTCCTTCCTAACTAAACTGTAATAGAGGTTAACGATTTGTGAGCTCGCAGCTCGATATATAAAAATTCGTTTTTATGATAGGAAACCTTTGTCGAGTAATAAGGTTATTGAAAAATAGAAGTATTACATATCTATTCTGGACCATGTTTGTACAAGGCTGTAGACAAATTTGGAAATGGACGATTACTAGGTAAAACATTCAAAGTATCGACAAAAAGAGTTTAAAAGGGGTGACACACGTACGAACTTTAAGTACGCGGTTTTAAGTTCGCGAACTTACTCGGCTCGACGTCGGTGACACATGTGAAGCTGAAATCACTCATTTTGATAATTTTCCTAAATAAACGAAACTTTTAACAAACTCCAAACACAACAAGCGTTGCGCATCGATGGCCTGCCGAAACAAAGTGGTGGCTCGCGGCTCGCATTACGAGCCGAGACAAGCTACGAGCAAGATTTCAAATCAGTTGGATCGCCGGCGGTTTGCGCGACGGTTTTAGTAGGCGTACTTACGGTGACACACAGGCGAAAAAGGTCATCGAGCCATAAGTACGCGTACTACGTGTATCACCCCTTTTATGATTTTGTTAATACTCTCTTCCAGATAATTGTTTCGTGGACTGTATTTAACCTGGTTTATTTCTTGGAGATACATTCATTAAATTAGTAGTACTGAATGGAATACAAAATGGAAAAATACAAATTTCAAATTTCAAATTTGATGTTTTTTGTTGTCACGGAAACGCTAGCCTACTAATCGGAGCGCGTTCTTCTGCTCAAGTGCACATGGCGTTGCTCAGTACACTAACATTGCCGTTGTTATCTTTACTTTCTTGACGAGATTTTTGACTGTCTACTAAGCAGTGACAGTTTAAATGATACATATATGCTTTGTTATAAAGTAGTAGCGCTCAAAAGTTACTTGATAATTACTATACACGAGTGGTAAAGTTAGATCTAGGGTACGAAATCTCCAATGCAACTAATAGAGAAGATATAGATGGGCAAAGTCATCAGTTAAATAGATACACCTAACTCCTGATATATACTACATTCCCAGTACATTCACAGCGGATCTTACTCAAAGCAAGTATCGCATGTTGCCAGGTGATAAGTATGCTTGTAGCCAGCGTATGGCAGGAAGATCGCTAGAAGTCGCTAATATTTGGCATGCACGACTGAAAAAATCGCCAGAAATCTGGACTTCTCGGTTGTGAATGTGAAAATTGTGAAAACTGAAACGCCTAGTATGACATATTCTACGAGTGAGGGTGACTTTGATATACGGAACTGCAAAAATACATCAAAGTGAAATGATCCTATGATTAGCCTGTGGTCAAGGTTATATTTATTGTAGAAACTGTGGGCTATTGTGATCCTCTCTGACTCTCAGGCCACTTAAAAGGCCTTCGCCTCCTGGAGGAGATTATACAAAAGCTGGTATGGGACTGTTTCAACACTCTTGACTTGAACTTACTAGCTTCACGCAACGCTGTACATCTCATTTTGGTACCAGGTCACGAAAGTATTTGTGGCAATGAGTGTACAGTTGGAAGTACATAAACATTACTACGTTTTCACTTTAATAAAAAAGATGTCAGTACTAACTTTCTCTCTATCTGGAATTTAAACAACTTCCCAGTGAGACCAATTTATTTTAAAACTTCTAAGGGCCATTTGCTAATTGCCAAATCAACTCCAGCTTTTCAAACAAAGTTTAGTTTGAGGTATTTGGTTTTTGGACCACTAGAAATAGCACAGTAGATAGAAATGGGGTAATGATGCCCAGTAGCAATAACGAAGGTCGACCAATTTTATTTGCCTGTTCTTTGTCCTTGAAGAGTCACTATGGTCAAAATAAAACAAGTCAAGTGGTGGGGGTGTGGGGATTAGTAAATAAAGTACAGTTTAATGCAAAGAAAACTCGGGCAACAACACTGACAAAGAAGTCTCACGTTGGCTTACCAACTGTAGAAATGGAGGGTCACCCAATAGTCAAGTCACCTTCCGTCAAGCTTTTGGGATGAACATCAACAATAACATGTTCTGGCATGACCACATCGTCAGTATTGCTAAAACGGCATGTGAGAAGCTTGGAGTTTTGTTCCGCTAAAGAAAGCTATGTACACCAGAGCAACTACTGCTAACTCAATTTTGAAATCGCCGCACCGGAGGAAAACGGCCACACCTGGCAACTCTGAGGAACGCGTATTCTAAAGAATGGAAGTGGGTTAGTGGAAGGTAGGGGTAATTGTGTTCCTTTTTCGACATGTTAAAGGCTCGCTTTCATGCGGCAATACATGTCATGATACTTTAAGTCATGGCAATGTGACATTTTTAAATGGGAAGCAAGGCAGTTTCTCATATTCTTCCAAAAAGTGGACATAACGAAAGCAACAATTTGGTTTTCCACTGTGTAACTTGTAAACTAATATTTAACTTTCACACGCATGAAGTTAATGCTACTTATAACTAATGTAAAATGTAAGAAAAATATCAATATGATTCTGATATCCCCAAACTAATGTCACGACTTCAAATTACTGAAGTGATAATGTGAATTCAAGTTTATATGTTACAAGTCGCGGCAATTATGTCACAGAAAAAGGGCCTTAAGCGGAAGGGATACACACATTTATACATACGTATTTGCCATGTAAAACACGGACTCACAATTTCTCGCATAACTCACTCTATTTTCAAACTACATATATAATATTTCAGAAGGCGATAGTTAAGACCTTAATGAATGTCAACTATTTTCGATTTTCTCAAAAAAGTGTTTTAATGTGCAAAAAAAGTTGCAATGCAAACTCATACAGTCTATAAATGCCTGTAATTTAACAACGAAACACGATATCAAAAAAGGCTAAATAGTTGCACAAGCGCAAGCTTTCTTCTTCAATCTGCTCCTTGAGTCATTACTGTAAGTTTAGAGGTAACGTCAGGAGCTTAGAAATGCGAAATCCATTTTTATGGTGACCTTTGGATCTTTTGACCTTACCTTTGGATTTTTGGACTTATCTCCCCTCATCTTAGACACACACACACACTGGAGAAAGGGAACAGGCGGCCACGCCTCCTCGCTAACACGGGAATACGTCTTTTCTTGGTTCTCAATTTCGCGCGCTATAGCCTAGACCCTTAATGAATATTACCTATCTGGCTCAGATGCGCTTATATCGGCATTCTAGGTTCCAGCTTGCCGATCGTATGTATTTCAATTTCTACTTGAATTTTAATCAAAAAATTTGGGACTTTGTATTTATTTGTGTTGTTTCACATTTCCTAAAAACACTTTTGGGGGCTGTAAATGAGCCACCTTGTATAGAGGTGTTTGAAACTGTAAATTGTAATAAAAATTAACGATTGCCGCAATTTGTGCATTGAATCTTTCTGATTGAAAACACAACACGGCCCTGCCAAATAAAAATAACAAATGAAACAAAACATCATCAAATATGGTAACTAAAGGATTTTATGCTGTGACAGCAATGGAAATACATAATAAATTAGTGGATTTTTGTGTTTTGATTAATTCCAGGGTCTCTGCTGAAAAAACAGACGGTGTTATCGTTAATGGAAATGAAGAGATTGCTGAAAAAAACATAGCTTTTTTTTGCTTATGCCTATATTTGTCTACAAAAAAAACTATTTGGTATATAGAGTCTATAGTCAGTGTCAGGCGGAACTAGTGATATGAACTTTAGTTACTTTCAAAGACTTATAACGATTCGTTGCCTTTCACTTTAGGACTCGTTACTTGGAATGCATTGCTTGTTACTTTAGTTACTTTTTAGAGACGTATGTTCAAGAGTCTTACCACAGCTTAGTAAACAACCAGCACAATTTCTCTGAGAATTTCCTATATAAAAATGGTTCCCTCAAAAACTGACCTTGGGATGATTTATGGATAATTTTGCTGTGAAGTTTGGGTAGAGACGCGAAAATGAAAATATCGATACCGGTACCAACTCGATATTTTTTAGCCAAATAGGCGCGTTTGGTCCGTTCAGATAATATAATATAATATAATAATAATTATATTATTATTTTCGATACCGATACCCCTACAAATGTATCGATACCAGCTTGGAATCGCTCAAAAAGTATCTAAGATAAAAATACTCGATATTAGTGCAGAAGTGCAAGTATCGAAGTATCGTTAGCATCCTTAAAAAAAAAATCATCCAAAAGTGGGGACGCGCGTGTAATTGCCGCCAACCTGAGTTATTGTGCTGGTTGTTTACTATATGCTGTGGTCTTACTTTAAACTGAGAACTGGGAGCTGAGATAACAACTTCCACTGGAAGATGCTTGTAAGGAAATTTTATTATATCGTTGCCTTAGAACGTTGTCCAATGTTGCAAATTTTACAGGGGAACGATTTTAAGGTTTGAGAGTTCCGCTATCATAATAGCAAATGGATTCTGGTGTGATTCTATTTTTGGTAGTAATTTTATGCTATTTACTTTTAAAGACATGCGGTTTGCATTAAGTAGTGTCAACAGATTTATTGGGAAAAAATAAACCTAATTTTGTTTGGACAAAGAATAATTTGGACTAATGATTACAATAATAACTAACTATTACGAAAGAAATTAAAAACAAAGCAAGCTTATGATATAATATACATATTGATAGATAATAACATAAAAAAATCATTATAATTATTGAGAAAAAATTATTCTTAACTTATTCTATTATTTCAGTACCTTATAGTTACAATTTTTATTTAAAAAAAAATTAATCATAGTACGATTAACAATATTCTAAACTGTAAATTGGATGACTGACGTGGGCAAAGTAGCCGAAACTCAAATAAATATTCTTCAGCTTAAATTACTAAAAAGGTTCAAAAACCTTTAATGATACATTTCCAGAAACGTAAGTCCACTGCTGAAAGATGCTTTGCTAATGCCCTGATACGTACAATTTTGTCTTCTGGAAGACATTGAGGTAGGGGCTGAATATTCTGAAGCCGAGTCTTGAAAAGCTCAGAATGCTCTTCTTCTGTATCACTCATGTTAATTACACTATATTATATTCGCAAAAAGCACTAAATGTACCACAGTGTCACAAAACTGACACAACAACTATGAAAACAAATCATGCAGACCAGTTGCGCCAATTTATTCTATGTCCCCACGTGACGGAAATCCCTCATTCTTATTGCACAAGAGTACATAATATATTTCAGTCCGCATATTTACGAGTTCAAATGGACATGGAATAAAATGGTCACAGTGTATCTATGAAACTACATGTTAGACTAAATTGGAAGTAAAACCTTGATTTTAAAATAATTTGGACATTGAATAGTTTGTTTCCAAGGCGACGATATGTGTTATATCGTTTGCAGCCAAAAATGTAAAAAGTACAGCTATATTTGATTTTGATTACCCCTGTCTACCTTACAGACGTTGCGTGATCCTTTTGGTTCTAGTAGTTTTTGTTTTGCGGTACAATAGTTCGCCGCTACTGAATATCCTCGTTGGATCGTAAGCGACCCACAGACGCTCCGGAAATCCTCAGAGGAAAAATTGCACAGTCCTGGCCTGAAGGCCCTTGCACTTTGGCCTGAGTACACCCTTATTCACAGATGCTCAGGAAACCTTTTAGTTCAGTTCAGTTCTAGCAAGCATGGCATCAAGAGACGGCCTACGCAGGCGATCAAATGGCTTTTCAGTTCCACATCCGGCGGCCTGTACAGTCCGGCGAACCTCCACATAAGCTCCGATAATCCTTGAGGCTACGACTGTGCAGTTTTTCTTCTGAGGAATTACGGAGCGTCTGTGGCCACTTTAGTAATGTCCATGACACAGCAAACAACCAGCACAATAACTCAGGTTGGCGGAAATTACACGCGCATTCCCACTTTTGGATGATTTTTGTAGGGATGCTAACGATACTTCGATACTTGTACTTCTGCGCTAACATCGAGTACTTTTATCTTAGATACTTTTTGAGCGATTCCAAGCTGGTATCGATACTTTTGTAGGGTATCGGCATCGAAAATAATTATATAATTATTGAGGGGTGTAACCAATTGCACAAAATTCTCTGTACGAACCAAACGCGCCTATTTGGCTAAAAAATATCGAGTTGGTACCGGTATCGATATTTTCATTTTCGCATCTTTACCCAAACTTCACTGCCGTAAAATCATCGCAAGGTCAAATTTTGTGGGAACCATTTTTATATAGGAAATCCTCAGAGATATTGTGCTGGTTGTTTACTATGCTGTGTCCATGAAGCCGTTTTCATCCAGATAGTAGCCAACTTTGTCAAGTCATCCATCACTTCCTTTCCATTTGCGTTTGAGGAAGGTGCTGTACCCTCCATCTCCTGGAGTACTTCATCAAAAAAATAGTTCACGCTAATTAGGGAGTCTTCCTTTCTTTCAACAGACTTCTTCATTTACTGCTCCGATTGGACAAAGTACAGGGTGTCCCATTTTGGGCACTTTTACGGGGTATCTCGGTTATTTTTGAAGATAGAGAGAGTTGCGGTTTTTGCGACAGTATGCTACTTTTTTGTGAAACTAAAGATGCCGTCAACAAAATTATCATGGCCCTCTTGGTTTTTGAGATACAGGGTGAAATCGAAAGTTATCGATTTTGGGACCACGCTTGTATCTCGGTTGTCTTTTATTTTGTTGGAAAGTTTATATAAGAGTCTTATAGAATTTTTTCTGTAGAATCCAGTGGTGTAGTTTGATTTTTCTTACTCTTACCATTTTTCAGTTATCAAGCAAACATATGTTTTTTTAAATGGAACACCCTATATATTATTTTTTATGTCAATCGAGAATAATCCAAGCTTTTCAAAAATATATATTAGTATGAATTTTTTCTGAAAACTAAGCTCAAAATTTCAGTTTTTACTTTATTTGTAGCAGTAATCTAATCTATTAAAAACAATATCCAAGTAAGCAGTTATTAAGATACAATACCCTTAAACTCAATTATTTAATTGTATTTTATACTACTAAACTACTATTTGTGATAATGTTCAGTAAATATTACTTATTGTGTTACATTACTTAAAACCAAACATTATATCTGAAGAATATCAACACACTATTAAATTTGAATTTGAATCAAAATAAAAACTAAAAACATCGAGGAGCTTTTAGAGGTGTTGGTTCAAGTTGGGGACTATTTCCTCGAATGCAAATCTGGCACAATTTCTTATTCTTTTAATGGCATTTAAACGAATTATTGGTCTCCTTCGTGTTATGGCGATTAAAAATTCCCAAACTTGGATCCTGTGGAAATGTTGAAGTATCTTAAACTTGTATGGATGGTAATTGTAATTTTTTGGAATTATTTCTGTAGTTGATTGTTGTACCCCAACAGCTTCTTCTTTGTGTCTATGAAGAATGCGTTGCTTCTACGTAACCTAATACGTTTGTGTCCCTTTCCTCCCTATTCTCCTTGAAACAAGTTTTAGGACGTGGTTGAATAAAGGATCCGTACCTAACTATATTTATTTTTAGAGGAGTAAACATATATGAAAACGGTTGCTGTCTCTCTGGGTATCTAAGCTGTCATTTTTATAGAAAATTAACAATAATTAAAATGAAAGTACAGAAAGAGCAAAGCTATATTTAATAAAAATATAATTAAAAGCTGACAGTCTCGCAAGTTTTTTACAGATTTGCTTTTTTTTAATAGGTGAGTCATAGCCCACTATCTACTCAATATTATAATAACACAATATTCATCACTTGAATGAGACATTATTAAAAAAAATGTATTTTGATTCTGTTTTTTCGAATTTTAGTAGGAAGTCTCCTGTAGATTAATAACTGCTTAGATGCTTATTATTTATAGTTGATTAACCATGGCCTACTGCTACAAATAAGGTAGAAACAACTTATTACTAATATATATTTTTGAAAAGCTTGAATTATTTCCGATTGACTTCAAAAATAATATACAGGCTGTTCCATTTAAAAAAAAAAAATATGTTTGCTTCATAACTGAAAAATGGTTAGAGCAAGAAAAAATCAAACTACACCGCTCGATTCTACAGGAAAAATTCTATAAGACCCTTTTTTAACTTTTTAATAAGATCAAAGATAACCGAGATACGAGGGTGGTACGAAAATCGATAGTTTTCGATTTTACCCTGTATCTCAAAAACCAAGAGGGCCATGATAATTTTGTTAAAGGCATCTTTATTTTCACAAAAAAGTAGCACATTGCCGCGAAAACCGCAACTCTCTATCTCCAAAAATAACCGAGATACCTCGTAAAAATGCCCAAAATGGGACACCCTGTACAAGGTCCATGTGAAACTTTACGAAACTTTTCACTGAGCCTAAACTGAACTGCAGTTATTGGCATATATTTCCAATAATTGCTGGCATAGTGCCAATTACTGTTTATAATTACATTCTAAAGATTTGTCAAGTTGTTTTACAAACGATTGTTTCTATTTAACCAAAATACGTCAAAATTAGAACTTTTTCAACTCATTCAAAAAATACAAATGTTGGCTCCCCAGTGCACACCATGTGTTTTATATATTGCATAATGCAGTTGTTGGCATCCTAGTAAAACTAGTTTCCCGTGTATATTAGTGTTTTCCATTAATATATTGTATGTTACTGCCAGTTTCTCAGAGTATCAAATATACAACCCTTTCGCAACTGCAATCTAATCAAAAGTTGTAGAATGTTTTGAGATATCGTAACCTTAACAAATTATTTATCCTTACCGTAATATTAGAGGATGCACTTCGGCCTTCATTGTTTCGCTTATCACTGCAAGGGTGACTAGTGCCCTTTGCAGGTGGTTGAGGTAATATTATCAGATTTTAGGAAATTATTCATTTTGCAGGGTAGCCTCCTAGTCTGCTTAATTATATTATATTTACGTCAAATGTGTTAACCACTATCAGAGTGCCACCAGCTCTACCTCTTACCCTACCCAATTTTTGTTGGAGGCAAAAACTCACATGCCCATATTGCCCCATATATCTGAAGTATGTATACAGGCCCGCAGGAAAGGCGTAATTATAGTATTGCTTTTAGAGCCCCTAAGAAAACCCTTAGATACTATATTGGAAAATATAAACGAAATGTCACTTCCAATACGTAAAACCAGCTAGCAAACTTTTCTATAGAGAAATTTGTTTAATTTACTACCACAGTCCGATGGGTTGCTAGTTAAAAATTTTTGATTAAATTCCAAATAAACTGTTATTGCCTGCATTTTACCACATACAACTCAACCTTCAACTCATTAAACTTATGCAAAGGATTTAAAATTAATTTAGTTCTGATAGAGTCAGGTTACTTCACTTGACTACAGTTGTGTTGATGCCGGCTAACATAGAGATGAAAGTTAAAATGAGGAAAAAAAAGGGTGCGTAGCTACTGCAGCTTAGTCTTTCAACATCTACATGCCGAGAACCAGCGCAGTTTTGTCGACGCCAGAAATCACTGTAAACGCGTGATTGATAGCAGCAAGGAGGAACACAATCAAAAAATTAAGAACAAGCTCCTCTCATGTCCAGTTCGTCCAGAACATTCCGGTCTGTAGCTAAGGCTGTTAGTCAGAAGAAAAGAAAAAGCAGATATCTTAAGGAGGCTCTTCGTAGTCAATTCCTCTGCGGACGGAAATACTCCAACCACTACCACAAACGTGAACTCGAGAATGGTAGAGGTCAAATTTCAACATCGAGATTTAAAAAGCACCCTGCAAAAACTAAACACAAAGAAAGCTACTGGTCCTGACCTAATTCCAGCCATTGTCCTTAAACGCTGTGCCGCTGAGCTTGCACGTATTCTTTGCAAGCTCTTCAAACTATCGTACCAGCAAGACGTGTTTACCGCTTCATGGAAGATTGGCTGCGTACAACGCATCCCTAAGAAATGCAAAAAACCGATCCCACCAATCATAGAGCTGCGGCTTTTCTCAGCATCATGTCTAAGGTTATGAATACTGTCATTAACACACAGTTCCTGAAATACCTGGACAACAATAACATCATGAATGATCGCCAGTATGGCTTCCGTAAGCACAGGTTTACGGGTGACCTCCTGGCCTACGTCACTCTCTTGTGGAACAGAACAATAGAAAATCATGCCGAATCCCGTGTTGTTGCACTTAACATATCGAAAGCCTTCGACAGAGTGTGGCATGAGGGACTTCTGGTCAAGCTTGCTGCTCCTGGACTACCACCTGGCCTACGCCAGTGGCTGAATAGCTTTCTGAACGACCAGTCTCGGTTTTTCATAGTCGAAGACAGTTCATCAGACGTATATTCAATAAACGCTGGTATCCTTCAGGGGTCTGTTCTATCCCCTACACAGTTTCTGCTGTACATTAACGAGCTGCTGGAAATAGCATCCAATCGAATCTACAGCTTCGCAGACGACAGTACATTAATATCGTGCATGGAACCAGGCAACAGATCAACGTACATATCAAAAGAATTGTCGAGCGGGGATTAGTAAATAAAGTACAGTTCAACATACAGAAAACACAGGCAACGACACTTACAAAGAAGTCTCACATCAGCTTACCAACTGCAGTAATGGAGGGTTACACCATAGTCGAGTCACCTTCCGTCAAGCTTTGGGGGATCAACATCAACAACAACATGACCTGGCACGACCACGTCGTCAGTATTGCTAAAACGGCATCCCAGAAGCCTGGAGTTTTGTTCCGCTGTAGGAAGTTGTATACACCAGAGCAACTGCTACTGTTCTACAAGGCACAGATCCGACAATCGCTGGTGTATTGCTCCCAAGTGAGAGGATGCGCTCCGAAGCACTCTCTAAAGCTTCCGGACCCTATCCAGAAGAGAGCAATTAGATTAGTCCTTTCACCTGACCTGACAAAGCACCTCCACAGCCTGAAACATCAAAGAAGGGTGGCTGACGCATCCCTGTTTTACAGATTCTATCACGGAAAATGTTGCAGTGAGCTCTCCGAGATAATAACACCAAAGGTTGTCTCAACGGGGAACACTAGAGAGGCTCTGCTCTGCGAGCATTCCATCTTTTGAAATACTTCGACGTTGCGGAATGAGCTGCCGGGGAATCTGTTTCCTGGCTGCTACAATCTACAGTGTGATAGAATCTGTAAAACAAGGACAGGTCAGCCACCATTCTTCGATGTTCCAAGCTATGGAGGTCCTTTGTGAGGGTACGTGTATCGATAAGTCTAATTGCTCTCTTCTGGATAGTGTCCAGAAGCTTTAGAGAGTGCTTCGGAGCGCATCCCCACACATGAGAGCAACACTTCAGCGATGATCGGATCCGTGCCTTGTAAAGCAGCAGTGGTTGCTGTGGTGTATACGGCTTCCTACAGTGGAACAAAACTCCAAGCTTCTGGGATGCCGTTTTACCAATACTAATGAGGTCGTATCCTTAGAGGTGCCAGATACTCGATACCCAAATTGATACTGCAAGGTAAGGTAGAAGGCCGACGAGGCCCGGGGAGGAAGCAGCACTCTGGGCTTCGAAATATAAGAGATTGGTGCGGAATAAGAGGTGCCGCCACAATATTCAGACAGGCAGAAAATGGCACCCTACATATATGATGTGAGAAGAATACGAGGGATTGCCGACGCGAGGAATTGCACAGGGCACACGAAGAAGAAGAAGAAGGACGACGTGGTCGTGCCAGGACATGTTATTGTCGATGCTGATCCCCAAAAGCTTGACGGAAGGTGACTCGACTATTAGGTGACCCTCCATTTCCACAGTTGGTAAGCCAACGTGAGACTTATTTGTAAGTGTTGTGGTCTGAGTTTTCTGTAAGTTGAACTATACTTTATGTACTAATCCCCACCTGTCAATTGTTTTGATATCTCACTACGTTGATTTTTGAGGCATGTTGCCAAGTGGCTTCCATGCACGATATTGATGTACTGCGAAGCTGTAGATTGGATTGGATGTTATTTCCAGCAGCTCGTTGATGTATTGCAGAAACAGTATAGGGGATACGACAGATTCCAGAAAAACACCGGCATTTATTGAAAATTATTCATTTCATTTCATTTATTTGTACTGTACAATACAAATATTGCCACCTCGAAGGCCATGCCTTGTGTGAGGTATTGGCATTGAAATATACACTAAAATTTTGCTAACCTAATTTCACTGCTCTCTTTGAACTGTTATATTTGTGCGCCTTTCAATGATTTGCTTCTTCTTCTTCTTGACCTTCTATGGATTTATTCTCAGCAGCAGCGTGTCTTCGTCTACAATTTTTTTGATGATCCCGTCGTCTGAACGTAAAATTTGGATAAGTGACATTGACATAGAAGAAAATACGACTGCAACAAACACAGATCGATCATTCAAAAGGCTATTCAATCACTGGCGCAGGCCAGGTGGTAGTCCATAAGTAGCAAGCTTGAGAAGAAGTCCTTTATGCCACACTCTGTGGAAGGCTTTCGATATTTTAAGTGTAACAACAAGGGATTTACCATGACTTTCCATTGCCCTGGTCCACAAGTAAGTGACGTAGGCCAGGACGTCACCCGTAGATTTATGCTTCCGGAAGCCATACTGGCGATCATTTATCACGTTATTGTTGTCCAGGTATTTCAGAAGCTGTGTGTTAATGACAGTCCCCATAACGTTAGATATGATGCTGAGAAGAGCCAGAGGTCTATAGTTGGTGGGATCCTTTTTTTTGCCTTTCTAAAAGGATGGCATACGCACGAACTTTAAGTACGCGGTTTTTAAGTTCGCGAACTTACTCGGCTCGACGCGGTGACACACGTGAAGCTGAAATCACTCATTTTGATAATTTTCCTAAATAAACAAAACTTTTAACAAACGCTAAACACGACAAGCGTTGCGCATCGATGGCCTGCCGAAATAAAGTGGAGGCTCGCTGCTCGCAGTACGAGCCGAGACAAGCTACGAGCAAGATTTCAAACCAGTTGGATCGCCGGCGGTTTGCGTGACGGTTTTAAAGTACGCGTACTTACGGTGACACACAGGCGAAAAAGGTCGTCGAGCCATAAGTACGCGTACTTGCTCGTACGTGTATCACCCCTTTTAGGGATGGGTTACGTAGCCAATCCTTCCATGAAGTGGGAAAGACGCCTCGCTGATACAATAGTTTGAAGAGCTTGCAAAGAATAAGTGCAAGCTCAGCGACATAGCGTTTAAGGACAATGGCTGGAATTTGGTAAGGACCAGTAGCTTTCTTCGGGTTTAGTTTTTGGAGGATTTTACATCTCGATGTGAAATTTGACCTCTGCCATTCTAGAGTTCACGTTTATGGTGGTGGTCAGAGTACTTCCTTGGAAGTCTACAGAAGGGCTGGCTGCGAAAAGCCTTCCTAAGATGTCCGCCTGTTCTTTGGGAGGAGAAGGAGGAGATATACATTTTCGTGAATTATAAAAATATTACGCACATATTATTAGACGATACTAGGATGATAACACTAAGGTCCAGTTTCACAATCGTTAGTTAACTAGTGGTCAAAAGAAAACTAGTGGTTAACGAAAATATTCCATTTCATATTTCACAGTTTACGTCAAAAGCTGTGGTCAACCAGTAGTTATGTTAACCCAAGGACAAGGTATGGGTTATCTTTACGTTTGTTGCAGTCAACCGATGACAGCTTTGGGGGTTATAAAAGCTTGGGTTTTGACACTGACCTCTAAGACGTCGACGGATTTTAATTATAATCTGTAATGACATAAATGAAAAGTACGAAAAGAAAGGTTAGGCTTCCTTGTCAAAGGGTTAGGTTGTATTCACGGAACACCATTATGGCAGTGCTCTGAGAAAAATACGTGTTGCCAACATAAAGATAAATAAGCTTTACCTTTCCTTTCCTTTATGAAACAAAGCGCCCCGATAACTACTGGTTAACTTCCATCTGTCGGTTAAGTGACTACCAGAGGTTACCAGTGATTGTGAAACTGGGCCTAAATCTAGAAATGACCGAACCATCCCAGTGCAATCAAAAAAACAATCTACATTCGATGAAGTGAAAACTGACAACATGTGAGTTTTTCCACTGTGTTTTCCATTTCATGTTGCAATTTTTATTCAATGCTTGTCGCCACTAGCTGAAAAAACAACTATTTATCCCACTTTGCCGGAAAGAGCAATTTTAGGGGAAAAGCGGACCCGCTTTCAATGCGATTCATTACCCAAAACCATCAATGCTAGAATTCTAAATGCCGTCTGATTGCTAATGATAGACGTTTTGTGTGCAACACGAGTTTTTCTCTCATTAAAACCGCTACGGTGACGTGGTTGTTTATTTTTAGCGTTCAGTTGAACCACCTTCATTAATAGAGCAGGAGCCCGGGGAGTCAGACATGGGACATTTTATAAAAGCTATTTATTAGAGTTCTGCTATGTGTAGCCCCAAGACTCTGTTGCAAAGAAATGAAATTTGGTGCGACAGTAGACATTGGTACCCTGAATCTACACTTTAGTATGCGAGTTTAGGGGGTTGCCGCTCTAGGGGTGGGGGATGGAAACTCTGCTTCGCGAAGATTTTTGAAATATACGATTATTTCTACGATATTTTCACGTTACGTAAAATTATTTTTTGTTGCGAACTGGTTTACTTTGGGCCAAAAATTCAAGAGACATTTTTTGTTTAGAATGAAACAGGCTATCGGAAATGAATTCTTAAATGGTAAACAAATAATAAGACAAAAAGTTGCATTGGAAATGAATTTTAGGGGTTGCGTTTTCCAACCCTTACAACCATGTGGTAAACCAAATAAATTACTGGCTTTGGGCCGGTTTCTCAATGTCTAGTTAAAACTGTCAGATGAGTAGCTACCAGTTAACGTTTCTATGGATATAACTGTCAGATAAGATTTACGTGAATTCGTAAGTTTAACCTTCAATTGTTTAAATAATTTATCTGAATGATAACCGTTAACTGCCAGATAAATATTTAACTGGACATTGAGAAACCGGCCCTAAGTGTCTTTTTGGTAGTAGACAATGTCAGGTTAATTCCAATATTGTAACTTTTTAGTGCTTGTGAAAAAAATTGTTAAACAAATTTTATGTACCCCCTTTAAGGGGCTGTATCTTAACAAGGGATGCTCCAATGAAGTTTCCTTATATGAAAAATGCTATCTTGTAGCAGGCGACAGAAAGGTTCTGCCGGTGCGCCATCCGGCACCCGAAGGTAACGGCAAACCAAGGAAATTGCTGCTGAACAGCAGTAGATTTCTTGGTGGGACGCCACAGCGCGTCCGCTTAGCCACCAGAGAGCGCGGGTTCTATATGCTGCTGCATATGAAAGCCGATATACGAGGGTTGCTCTATATCTCCGTCAATCCATCAGCACGCAGACAGCTGTTTCACGCTTATTAGCGATCATCAGTGCGCCATAGGTTGATTGATGGTAATAGAGAGCATCAGTTCTTCCATGTCTACCAGACATGTGAAGCATGTTGTAGCAGGCGACAGAAAGATTCTGAAGGTGCGTCATCTGATACCCGAAGGTAACGAAAAACCAAGGAAATCGCTGCTGAACAGCAGTAGATTTCTTGGTGCACGCCACGGCGCGTCCGCTTGGCCACCAGAGAGCGCGGGTTCTATATGCTGCTGCATATGAAAGCCGATATACCAAGAAATCTACTGCTGTTCAGCAGCGATTTCCTTGGTTTGCCGTTACCTTCGGGTACCAGATGGCGCACCGGCAGAACCTTTCTGTCACCTGCTACAACGTGCTTCACATGTCTGGTGGACATGAAAGAATTGATGCTCACTATTTCCGTCAATCGACCTATGGCGCACTGATGATCGCTAATAAGCGTGAAACAGCTGTCTGCGTACTGGTGGATTGACGGAGGTATAGAGCAACCCTCGTATAATGCTATCTTTTTTTTTGATAAGGAATCACCCTTTTAAATATTTTACACTTATTATATAGAAGAAGTTTCATTCCCAAGGTCTGGCCCTCACGGGCTCTTGCTTAGGCTTAGTTCTGAGAATGCATAAAATAGCATGGAGCTGTTCCCTGTGCTGCCAGGAATTACCATCTACTAAAGAGTGTTTATAAGAAAGAGCACAGAATTGCAGTGATCAATAACATATAGTTTTCTTTAACAAGGTATCGAAATATTTATAGATTTATAATGATATAGGAGTCACGAATACCTGATATTCATCTTTTTACGTAATCATGATGATATTTTTGAGTTTTGAATAAAAAAAGGCATAAGTGACGATATATTTTGGCCAAGAGCCAGACTCTGTTGCAGTCCCCGTAATGTGCTGGTTGATTGTGCTAATGCGCAGAAGCCATAAGGATAAAAGAAAGAAAGAAAGAAGACTAAAAAGTGTCAATGGTACTTCAAATCTCGCCCTTATAATATCTAGTGACGCCAAAGGCGGTTTTCGCTCCGTTTTCACTAGTTCAAATTTATATTTGGAATAAGTCCATTAACACGTTGTTGGACACAACGGCTATAGCCGTCTGCGGGGAGTGATCGTGATACGCCACGACGGCTATATCAGTCAAAAAGTTATCTGCTTGTTACGGCTGAACGGCGACGACTGTCAGAATGTCGGTACACTTGCCTTACTAAGCAGTGTTAGTGCCGTAACGTGAAGCTCGTCATTTCTGAAATTGACAAATTCTAATCCACTATACGCTATCCCAACTATTCATGTTTTAAGGTGCATGGGTAAAACGGCACGACGGCTATAACCGTCCATAACCTCCAATGTGATGCATTGACCACGTGTATAGCTGCCACATTGCAAGTGTGTTTTTGTTTGATTTTCATGTTTTCAGTACTGATGGAGGTAGGTAACCAGATATTTTCATCCTAAACAGATATTCGTCGTCCACCTATTATACTTATAGAATATATTGTTTCATATCAATACAAAACTCGAAGCACGTGTGAGACATTTTCCAGAGAAGCTGCCTCTACCAGAGGATCATAAAATAAAATCATATTTTATTAGATGCAAACAATGTTTCAAGTCTAGAAAACGCAAACAAACTAGCTATAGATGCAAGGGTTGTGAAAATAAACCTGCTTTGTGTCCAGACTGCTTTGAAGAGTGGCGTCAAACATAAATTTGTGCCTAAGTTCTGTTTTGTTCGGGGATACCTCTGTTTGCTAATAAATTTGATTTTTTTGTTTTGATACCGTCTATATTCTGAGTGATGCGTTTTTGTTTATAAATTTGATACAATAAAATGTTGTTTTTGTTTTAGCTTTTGTCTCGAAAATTGTCCTTTTCTTCCCACAAGATGTGTTTTACGATTACACTGATCAGACGGCTATAGCCGTGGTTGCCATTCTAGAACATAAAGTCTGCTGTGATATGACACGACGGATATAGCCGTCTCTTTTATTGTCACCAAAAACATCAAAAATGAAAAAAAGAGTCAAAAATGAACACCCCTAAAATATTTTGATAACGCAAGTCATGTTGCAAACGCAAAAAAATAGAAATGTTTTGAGGTGCCATATTACGAAGCCTCCCGGCTAGCAGACTGTCCAAAAATGTGTTAAGCAACTTAAAGTATGATGAATTTGCGTTCCTTGTGTTTCTAGGCCGTCGTCGTTTAGCGTTCAGTCTTGACGTTTCGTCACCACGAGTGGATGGCATCTTCAGAAGCTATTTCACTTCGGCGACTTCCAAAATGGTCCTAAATAGTCAGTGTATGATACTATTTTGGAAGTCGCCGAAGTGAAATAGCTTCTGAAGATGCCATCCACTCGTGGCGACGAAACGTCAAGCCTGAACGCTAAACGACGCCGGCCTAAAAACCCAAGAACCGCAAATTCATTGGACGATGGCCGCGAAAGCTTTAAAGAGTGCATTAAAGTATGACATGGCCGACACTACTCTAGGCCGGAGCCTTAGATGTGGCAACGTCGCTTAGCTGTCAAATAGTGTGCCGGATACCGTGGGCCGAAGGGCGGGCATCCCGCGGAAAATTTAAATTGTTTTATAGTTTTAGAATAATTATTATTACATTTTATATGTATTAGAGTTCATGTCGGTTGATAAATTAAGAAAAAAATGTACATGTATTTAGATTTAGAGATTTCTCCTTCTGTTAGACATTTCTTATCTCCATTAGATTTCCTCTTCTTAGTTTTGTCAGTCTGTATTTTGTCTTGAACTGTTTCAGTGTAATTATTAATAAAAATATTTGCTACATTAACAACATTAATTCAAGCAGAATTTCATCAGTTTAGGGTTCATTACATGAACAAATGTGTCTAAAATAAACTCATCTTATATATTGATTGATATTGATCCATTCTTTTGCAATTTCCATTAAAACTGCTTTGTGCAATTGTCCAATACCGATTGGCCTGAAATCAAAATTTTAACAATACCTATTGAGAATAAGGATTGTAATTTGAGCTGTATACTCTGATGGAAGGGTTACGCCTACCAACTATAAGCTGTATGTATTTAATATACCTAGCAAATAATTTTGTTATTTTGTCCTTCATGTTCTACCTATAAATTTTGTAATAACAAGAACATTTATACAGGTTGATATTTCATCAATTTGTAAAACAATGTACTTCTCCGAGAATAATAAACCCTCTGCAACAGTTTTAATATAAGGCATATTTTCTGTCAGGTGCAATTTTTAAAGAACTGCAAAGTTTTGAGGAATATTTAGGATGGTGGTAAAATTGGCAACTTATTCTCTCTCAAAAAATTGTAAACTTTCTTTGGCTGGACATAGAAAAGGTTTTAACATGAAATCAACAGAAAACCTATTTGAAAATAGCGTGCCAAAATATTTTCTATTTGAGACCAACAGGATATTCAAATGACAGTGGTAAAATCTAACTCAAATCACCAACAAATTATGATTTATTGATTTAAAGGAGTGTCGATATTCATTGATACTAATACCACCTACATCTGATGTCTGGTTCATCGTAGTCAAACACTACAAAATAAAAATAAATCTGTTTCCTTCTGCCACTTCCACTTAAATGAACACTCAATTTGCTTTGTAAATTTTCACTTAAGCTAGAAAAATTCACTATTAGGTTACTTTGAAGCCATTCTAGCTGGTCTTGATTCCCCTTCACTATCAAATCTTCTCGTAGAACTATATCTTTCTGTGATATTTCGGAGATCCAGAAAACATTGTAGTTAATTGTGCTTTAAAATAGTTCTTATCCTTGGAAATGTTTGTAAATTATTGTCTTTATTCTTATAAATATAACCAGCCCTTACGAGGAATACCTTTCACCCACTTCTGTTTGAAATGCTCGTCTTGAGGAAAATTGAACACCCTAATATGCCCTTTATTGGAAGCACAATTGCTAATGCAACCTGGTCATACACACTTTGCAGGCATCTTTTTATCTTTATAGTTTCGTTTGTGCAGGTAAATAATTAGAAACACATTAAAAATCACCTTCTAATCTTCTTTTTAACTCTGGAAGATTACACTAATGACTTAAAAACAAATAAAAGCTCGGCTCAGCCCGCCCCGCTATTCAGTGTTGCCATATTTCAATTCTCCGGCCTAGTGAGTAGAGTCGGTATGATGTTTAATACGTTACAACAAATGCTTCAAAGCAGTATTTTTTCTTGGGTGTAAGGACCCTATTATTGCAAACACATGCAGATATTTCAACTATATTCAGCGCCTTGACGTCCTGAAATGTCAGGTTCATGCTTATCACCAGAAGTGCACGATTTTGCTATTACCGTTGTGACAGGTCAATCCCTACTAGAAATATACCGAGTTCTAGCCGTTGCCGTTGCACCGATACTTTACAGTTATGCCATAAATACGACGTTATCAAGCATCCAGGGAAAGCAATTTCCGTCAGCATTACTGAGAATAGCACACTTGACGTAACTGTAATACGTATGACTCAATGTTGACAACATAGACGCATAGGTCGCTTTACAGAGTATGATAAGATTACCACGTACGAGGTCTGTTCAGAAATAGTCCAGGCGGGGGCCTTTTGGCAGCAAAAGGTCGGGAAGAAATGAAATTTGGTGGAATCGTAGACATTGGTCCCCTAAATCTCCGCCGTTTGAATTGAATGAATGAATGATTTTGAAAAAAATTGCTCTTAGGTATCATTCACTAAGGTCTTAGCTATCACCTTTTCAAATATTGTGTATGTACATTGAAGAACAAGTGAGTTCTGTTCGAAATGGGAATCCGTGCTTTACATGGCAAATACATAGGTATGTATAACTGTGTGTACCTAGGTTCCTTAAGTCGGAGAACGCTATGGAAAGGTTCTGTAACACTAGTTATCCTAAGAGAATAATATTTCTCATATCACCGTTATCTTCAATTTTTCGAATAACACATTCCGGCTTGAAAAATACGATATTTAGGACGACATCGCCACCACCTAACCTAACCCCAAACCTAATTCAACCTAAAACAACCTGAATTGAAATGAACGAATTTGTTCCACCATTTTTGAATACTGAACAAAATCAGCAGCAAAAGGAAGTTGCTCGTGAGTCACTGAAGTCAAATCAGAAAAAATGTCAGCGTCTGTGGACAAACTGTTCATAATGTTTTCACCACAATATTTCACTAGATCATTGCTTGAATTGCGTGAATTTCTAGTCTAAAATAACACCATAGTGATGCATCAGCTTTCATATTCACCAGATATGGTTCTGCAGGACTTTTACCAAAAATAAGAAGAACCTTAAGAGGTTGTCGCTTGTCAGGCGTATATTCCTGAAAGAATGGAACTGAAAGCTATCTCAGAGTTTGAGAGGATTGGAAAAACCGCTGGCATAACTCCATAATATCTAATAGCGTTTTTCACTGGGCACATTTTAGTTCACTCAGTGCGAGTGCAGAACACCGAAGAAGTTCACCAAGAGTAACACTTTTGCACTGGGTTCTTCCAGTTGAATACACATCAAGAAACAGCAACTTGTTTTGGCCACAACCTTTGCATATATACAGGATGTCCCTGAATTTCCTTGATAAGTGGTATTCTCGAAACAAAAAAAAATTCAAACGAAAACTGAATGGAACGTCTAAAGGTACCATAGAGTCTATCATACTATGCTTTCAAAACATTGTTTTCTGTACGTCAACCCTTAAAACTCACCCCCAACTTTTATTTTTCAAATAGCACCTCATACGTTTTACTACATAAATGAGATCCCTATTGTATTATAAATCTTGTGAAACCTTTGATTTTATACGCAAACTTATTTTTTGCGTGAAATCATAAGCATAATGTAAATGAAATAAGAATTTGTTTGACGCAAAAAATGCATTAAAAAAAAAGAAAACTAGGTGGATTTTAAAGGGCATTTGATACATACTTTCGGGAACAAATGTCTTTTTTTGTCCTTTTCTATTACGAAAATATTACGCCTCAAAAGTTCCTTATTTTATTTATCTTATGCTTATCAAATTGGGAAAACATTGGTTTGCTTTTGAAATAAAGGCACTACAGGACATTAAATAAAATAATGACTTCACTTATGTAGGAAAAGCTGTGAGGTGCTATTTGAAAAAAATTGAAATTGGGGGTGGGTTTTAGGGGCTGAAGTACAAAAAAATACTACTTCGAAAGCACGATATGATACGCCATTCAGTACCCTTGAAAAACCAACATATTTTTTTTTTAAACTGTTTTTCGTACGAACATATTACGCCTCAAGCAAATCCTTATTTTATTTACGCTTACGACTTTACGAAAAAAATAAGTTTTCGTATAAAATTAAAGGTACTACAAGATTTTAAATAAAATAACGATTTAATTTGTGTAAGAAAAACTATAGAGCGCTATTTGAAAAATCAAAGTTGGGGGTGAGTTATGAGGGTTGACGTACAAAAAAATTGTTTTGTCAGCATAGTATGATAGACCCTATAGCACTTTCAAAAAGGTCACTCAATTTTTGTTTCAACTTATTTTTGTTACGAGAATATCACGTGTCAAGGAAATTCAGGGACACCCTGTATACTACTTACCCGTTTGTCTGAAAACTGTCAATAGTTTCTATCTCGGTTTCTACGTAATTGCTTTTTCTGGGAAATTTATCTCCAGAATTTCTTCCTAGACACATTATTTGTTCATCCTCAGAAGATGAGCTGGATTTTGCCAATTCAAACAAGGAAATTAAAAGTTTTTTTTTTTCGTTCACTCATTCTGACTGAAAATAGTAAAAGTCAACTAGGTATTACCGTATTCAGAGATCGAAAGTTTAAACAGGTGATTTCAAGTTTCCCGCTCAAACTTATTGTCATTTTCTTGGTTCACTTCCACGACACTCACTTTGAAATCGATGCGAAATTATTGCACTCAGTTCGACCGCTCCGAGAACAGAAATGCCAGTAAAATGAATGCATTTTACTGGAACTGCCAGTGAAATGCAAAACAGAAATCCATTGCAGCCCTCGGTGCGGCCCAACCAGTGAAAAACGATATAATAGAGACTACTTTGAAGGCGAAACATTAATGTAGACGAACAGATAAATATTTCTATCAAAAAACGAAAATTCCCAGTATTCTTTAACACGCTTTTGTTAGCCTCACCTGTACGTTTGTCTGTTTATATGTATGTTTATATGTTTATAGCTCCTTTGAACTAAGCGATCAGATCAAACATTGAATACTCTAAGGTTCACAGAGACGTAGCCACGATAGTTTAAAAGGCGTGACATCCAACTGTTTGGGAGTTAGTATTTTTGTGAAATTTATTGAGGAAAGTCGATGGTAATAGTAATGATTATACTACGAATATTGATCAAAAACAATACTATTCATCTTCAGTACACGGAGTATTGATAAATATACAATATTGGTAAAAAATAAAAAATAAAATATAAATATAGCCTAAAAACAAAAAATATGCTTTTAAAGCACATCAGACAAAATATATTTCTTGAATTAGGCTTAAAACAGTAATGAAAGGAAAATAATAATTGTGAAAAAATGGAATCAAGTTGATTGGCTCACTATTTCCCACACATAATGATGATACCATTTTACTAATTTCTCATTGCATGAAGCTATAGTCTGAAATCCCCTTGCAACAAAATAATCGCCCACCCGCCCGCAAAAAAGCATTCTTCACAAAAACGCTCGTAAATAATTTCTTGCGTCGCCCTCCTCAGAAGGGAGGACGCCAGTTTTTTACTGCATGCTTCAATTGGACGATGTTGAATGATCAGTAGCCTCCAAACCGTCTAAAAACGAAGTTTGAGCTCCTTTATATTTTTAGTATTTTTTATTATTGCTGCGCCGCCACTGACACGATTTTTCAGAAACACGCGCGTTTTCTATCCCCGTTGTGGTAGTAATACTATGTCAAAATTTCATTGAAATCAATTCAATAATTTTCGCGCTACGCAATCAGAACGATCCAAAATAATACTCGTATGTATATGTCGTAGTCTTATTGTAAAATTAGTCATATTATTATATACCTAGGCTTTTTCAATACGACTAGGCGTATTGCTATATCGCCGAAATAATCGAGGAACTCACAATTTGACTGACAATTTAAGGCGTATTAGAATACGCGTGTTGCTTATTAGGCTTATGTCAAATTTCAATAGCGCGCGATTACTCTGGATTGTGATTGGTTATACTCGTCCTATTATAATACGACTGACGACTTGTCAGGCTAATTGTATGTTATTGTGGTTGTGACTTACTGTTCAGTTTCTCTGTGCAATATTAGTGCAAATGATTGCATTGAAAATGAGTGATGACTCGCTAGGTGTATTTGTCCACAAGGACAAGTATTATGAATGAAACTTGAAAAGTTTTACAAAGGTGAGAAGTTGTAATAGCCATACCATACCATAATCTTAAAATTTTAAAAGTTTTTATAGGGAGTTTTAGCTGTGCTGGCAAATTGGGCGGCGTAAGAGTGGATCATGTTATAATAAATAACCCAAATCTAAAATTATTTATTTCTTTGCCCTATGAGTGATTTTCATAATTTGTCTGGCACACTGCAAGTCGTATTATAATAAGACGTATTTTATACAGTCAAATTCTAAAAACAACCCCGTACAGATTCTTTTGAACAATGAAACTAAGAAGCGTCAGGCGTATTATAACACGTCTTAGATAATCAGCCATATTGTCAGATTTTCCTTTACTTTTTTAGTTTTACATTACGCCTAGTCATATTGAAAAAGCCTAGGCGTATTATAATAAGACTGATATTATGACAAGCCTGCGACATATATGTACACATCACAAATTCTAAGTCCCTTGGTTTCTATAATAAGCAAGGCAATTGTTCGGATGGACCTAAAAAAGTGTATTATACCACTAGGTTTTTCATGTACAGGTCAATGGACAGCCCATTGTGAATACAACAAATTTTTCAGTTCTATAACTCCCCACCCCCCAACCACCCCAAATTCACCCCCATCCAAAAAAGTAGAAAATGATCAGGGACCCCTAAAACGCCTAAAAATGAAGTTTGAGGAATATTCAAAATTTTTAGTTTTTTGCTAATCACTCGACAACGATGTCCAAAATTATAGGAATATTACCTTCTCCGACATATCGGTACCCAAATTTCATCACAATCCATGCAGTGGTTACTGAAACTACGACGTTAGAAGAACGCCAACAGACAGACAGACCGACAGACCGACAGACCGACAGACAGACCGATAGACCGACAGACCGACAGACCGACAGACTGACAGACCGACAGACCGACAGACCGACAGACCGACAGACCGACAGACCGACAGACCGACAGACCGACAGACCGACAGACCGACAGACCGACAGACCGACAGACCGACAGACCGACAGACCGACAGACCGACAGACCGACAGACCGACAGACCGACAGACCGACAGACCGACAGACCGACAGACCGACAGACCGACAGACCGACAGACCGACAGACCGACAGACCGACAGACCGACAGACCGACAGACCGACAGACCGACAGACCGACAGACCGACAGACCGACAGACCGACAGACCGACAGACCGACAGACCGACAGACCGACAGACCGACAGACCGACAGACCGACAGACCGACAGACCGACAGACCGACAGACCGACAGACCGACAGACCGACAGACCGACAGACCGACAGACCGACAGACCGACAGACCGACAGACCGACAGACCGACAGACCGACAGACCGACAGACCGACAGACCGACAGACCGACAGACCGACAGACCGACAGACCGACAGACCGACAGACCGACAGACCGACAGACCGACAGACCGACAGACCGACAGACCGACAGACCGACAGACCGGCAGACCGACAGATCGACGGAAGTGAGTGGCGTGGATTTTCGTTATGTAGACATCATAAAACGACCAAAAAACGTATTATCTCAAAATCGAAAATTTTCGCGTTCACAACACTCCCCTCACCTATCGCTGTGGGCAGTAAAAGCTTGAGTGTTTTGTGCCATATTATTCGTAAACCGAGCACACCCTGTACATCAGCGCTGGGCAAATTTTGAACGGTCTCCATGAGCAATATTTTAGTAGGAAGCACGGCTACTTGTACTGCCATCGTTTCCACGTTTTCGACATGCAGCATATTGGACGTTTGGATGTTGATTTGAATTTGCTGGTTTATTACATCACTCTGCGGTTACCCTCAAAGCAGCTCGGTTCGCGATTAACTATTTGTCTACCCCTGATGTACAGTATTATACACAGCGATGGAAAATTGACAAGTGTCGATAAGAATCTTTGAACTTTTTGGCATTTCAATTGAACGACATGGTTGAAATATACTAATCGCAAGTGAACTACGAACACTGAAAAGAAAGGGTTGCGGTTGATGAAATTTGCCAGGACTATGTACAATAATAAACGAGGTCATTTGTCATAATTAGTTTATAGAAAAATGAAGTCAAGTTGATTGACTCAGTACTTCCCACACATTACGGTGATACCAGTTTATTATTTTCCCATAGCATAAAGCTTTAGTCTGAGATCCCCTTGCAACCAAATCATCGCCATCCTCCCCCCAATTGTCTTATACCGCTAAGTCCTTCCTTTACAGGTCAATGGACAGCCTCTATTATTAATACTACAAACTTTTCAGTTTTGTAACCCCCCACCCTCCAACCACCCCAATTTGACCCCATCCAGAAAAAGGTGGAAAATAATCAGGAACCTCTAAAACACATAAAAACGAAGTTTGAGCTGTTTTCATATTTTTAGTTTTTTGATTATTGCTACGCTGTCACTGGCATTATTTCTAACAGCCATCGCGTTTTCCATCCTCACCACGGTAATAATACTGTGTCAAAATTTCATTAGAGTCAATTTAATAGTTTCCACGCTACAAGATACAAAACGATCTAAAGCAATAAATACTCGTATGTATACAGAAAATTCTAAGTCCCTTAGTTTCGGTAATAGGCAATGCAATGTTCGGATGGACCTAAAAATGTGATCTATGTCACTAGGTCTTCCTTCACAGGTCAGTGGACAGCCTATTATGGATACAACAAATTTTTCAAACGAAGTTTGAGCAATATTTATTTTTTTTTGTTTTTTGCTAATTACTCCGCCACCTATGCACCGATTTTCAAAATTATAGTACTACGACCCCACATCATATCGTTTCCCAAATTTCATCGCAATCCATGCAGCGGTTACTGAGATTACGAGGCTAGAAAAACGCGTACAGACAGACCGACAGACCGACAGACAGACTGACAGACAGACCGACGGAAATGAGTGACGTAGATTTCCGTTATGTAGCCATCATAAAACGCCCAAAAAGCGTATTATCTCAAAATCGGTATGGGAAGTAAAACTATAACAGATCAATGATGCGTGGGCCCTCCGTGTGGATGAATGCACTCCTCTGGCATACGCGGCATGTCCGTAATCTGGTTGTTGATGAACTCCAGAGGTATAGCCTTCCAAGCTGCCCTCACAGCATGTTCCAGTTCGTTCAGCGTGGTCGGAGGATTGGGTAAATCGCCTATGCATCAATCCATCTAATCCCGTAGTGTTTCAATTGGGGATAAATCGGGTGATCGTGGAGGCCAGGGCAGTACCCTGATCTCAGTTTCCTGTAGGAACCTCACCGATACCCTTGCAATATGAGGACGTGCATTATTTTGCTGAAAGAAACCTTTTTCGAGGCCTCGGACATATGGAAGTGCAATTTCTTCTAACACCTCATTCACATGCGTTCTTACATTTTGATAAATTGCGTTCATATACTTCAGAAACAAATCTATGAAGTAGCATGGGTATACTAAAAAGCCAAAAAGCAGACAACTTTCATATGTTCACATGGTAAAGATTAAAAAAATTACATATATTTACAAGAGCGAACAGGTAGAACAATAGTTAAAAGAAAGATTCATAAATGCTTTATATTTACAGTCCTACCGGATCTTTTCAGATATATGATGGTGAATAAAAAAAGTATATATAGAATATGTTCGAAAATCTGCAACTTTTTTCTCACCCCTCGTAAAACGAAGGTACACACATGTCCAACAGATCTTTTCATCTTTATTAGCAAATCTGACTGCTAGGTATCTTTACATAAGGAATGTCATGAAAAAATTTGAAACATTAAATACACACAAAATACGGCATCTTAACACAAAAATATATGGCTAGAAACAAAGAACGATGCTCAGCGACTCTTTTGTTAGATAATTAATAAATATACAGTGCATGATTGACTTTATTTAAGGATTAAAATGTTCGCCATCACATGTTCATGGAAAAAAATTTACAAATAGGAAAATTCACATTCCTACACATAGCTGTAAAATAAAAGCCGAAGCAATAAAATATGCGAAACCATAGCAATCAAATAGGACGGTGTCCATGGCGCTCAACAGCAAACTGGAGATCACGTCATTCACCCCGTCTTACGCGTTGGTGTCCGTCATGTGCCCCCAGACAAAACCTGGACTAATCGGAGAAGGCCGTATGATACCACTCAGCATGCCATCGTCGTTGTTCTTGGCACCAATCTAGCCGTTGGCGACGATGAGTTGCAGTGAGTAGAACCACTAGATGGGGACGATATGATCCTAGGCCCATGTCACTCAATATGTGGTACACCGTGCGGATTCGAATGGGCCTCTCTATAGCTGCATACCAAGCATCAGCAACAGCTATGTACTAATTTTCAATGTAAATGTCCCGTTTTCTCAGATGTTCGGATTTCACTTGCTAATAGTGTATATGTGTATTATCTTGAGGTTTTTATTGTCTGAAGAATCGAAGTTTGCAGTTGATTAACTCAATATGTCCCACTCATAATGGTGATACCAGTTTACTATTTTCCCATAGCATGGAAGCGCATTAAAATATTAGCAAGTTGTAACGGTTTACCCGTTTTCAAACTTATTTTTATATTATTTACTTGGCTACCATATACAAACAGTTTATAACTTCCATTTTTAGAAACTATTTCCTAATTATACTAGTAACGTTTTCATAACTGTTTGCTTTTTACTTCTTCCTTTTCCCATCTCTATTTCTTTCAGTTGGAAATGTTATTATACTATACAACCTGCGCACACATTTTGGGAAACCTAATGAGTGGGGGGTGTGCTCTCTCTCTACCAATCTTTCCTTTTACATCGACACACATACCTCGTCCCTTTCAATATTTGAACTCGAACAGTGAACACATAAAATAGCTATGCCTGTATAAGACAATTTTTTGTGTTTGTGCACTTATGTTGTAACCGATGTAAGGAACTTATATTCCCAATGTAAAATCATAATGATTTGATTGCTATGGTTTCGCATATTTTTATTGCTTCTACTTTTATTTTACAGCTATGTGTAGGAATGTGATTTTTCCGATTTGTGAATTTTTTTCCATGAACATGTGATGGCGAACATTTTAATCCTAAAACAAAGTCAATCATGCACTGTATATTTATTAATTATCTAACAAATGAGTCGCTGAGCATCATCCTTTGTTTCTAGCCATATATTTTTGTATTAAGATGCCGTATTTTGTTTGTATTGAATGTTTCACATTTTTTCATGACATTCCTTATGTAAAGATGCCTAGCAGTCAGATTTGCTAATAAAGATGGAACGATCTGTTGGACATTTGTGTAATTTCGTTTTACGAGGGGTGAGGAAAAAGTTGCAGATTTTCGAACATATTCTATATATACTTTTTTTATTCACCACCATATATCTGAAAAGATCCTGTAGGACTGTAAATATAAAGCATTTATGAATCTTTCTTTTAACTATTGTTCTATATGTCTGCTCTTGTAAATGTATGTAATTTTTCTAATCTTTACCATGTGAACATATGAAAGTTGTCTGCTTTTTGGCTTTTTAATATGCCCATGCTACTTCATAGATTTGTTTCTGAAGTATATGAACGCAATTTATCAAAATGTAAGAACGCATGAAGATCCATACTTCAGAAACAGATCGTAAAGTCCTGTGAGGTTCTCTACAAGGTGCTAATACCAGCTGTAACTCACTCACAGGAAACCATCCTTCTTTGGGGTGACACCACCAAAACTCCTTTCGAAGAAAGCCAGCCTTCTTTGGGGTGCCACCAGCACTTCTCCGGATAACCATTCTTCTTTGGGGTGCGGATGTAATACCTTCTTTGGAGCACCACCTTATCTTCGGAAGGGCACTACGAGAACTACTCCCTGGACTTCCCACCGAAGCTAAGTTCTTGTTTTAAAGAAAAAAATAAATACTTATATATACATATGTACTGCATTCGTATACCAAAACAAATCTTTATTAAACGATTGTTGTCCTGTTTTCATTTGTTGACGGCCAGCTAGACTCACGCACACACGTACGCACCCACAGGCCCTTGTTTCATGCAATCCAATTGAGCTGCTGGTTGCTATGGGCAATATGTTGGTTGATGGCTCATCACCAATCAGCGCGTTTTATTGTTACAAGGTTAGGTAACATTAGATTTGGTTGTTTATGGTAGACCCTGGTCCTGGTACGTTAACTAGATCCAGATAGATACAGCTTCTAGGAAGGAACTGTAGTTGAAATGCATCTTTGATAGGAGATATGCAAAATTTCACACCTTGACGCCCTGGCAGGTCAGGCTCATACTTATCACCACAAGTGCACTCCATTGCGGATACGACAGGTCAATCCCTACTAGAAATATACCGAGTTCCAGCCATTGCACCGATATTTTATAGTTATGACATAAATACGACGTTATCAAGGATCCCAGAAAAGCAATTTTCATCCGTATTACTCATAATATCTCACTTGTCGTAACAGTAATAGGAATGAACGTTGACGACATTGACGCATAGGTATGTAGTTTCATACGATATGATAAGCGCCTCCGTACACGGGTCAATCTAGTTGTACGAGATGCTCGTTCTGCTCGATCCATAGAATTAGAGCAATTGAGGTTTTGAATAACTTTTTTTTGTCATAAATGGAAAGATCATATATAAGTTTTAGAACAAAACTGTTTTTGTTTTCTTTTTTTCGCAATAATTCCAAAGTTATATCAAAATAAAAATGAGTTTTTGAATCGAGTACCGACAATATGCAGATGGCTACCGAACACGTGTGACGTCACCATGGCGGTCAGGATGCTCCCATGATACTACGACACTGACAGATATGATCACTTGGCGGACAGATTTCGAACCGGTCTGCGCATGACGTCACCGTGTGACCTGTCATATCTGTCTTAGATATTTAATATTCATACAAAATGAAAATAGCTCATGCACAGTATAATATAAACGATACATATTGCTCTGTATCTGAATAAAAAATTGGTGAAATAGTTATACAGAGAATTGATATTAATCGACGCCGTAGTTCCGACCCGTTTGCCGTAGTTCCGAGCGTTCTGAATTTCAGATACAAAAATTTGAATGTATGTACTCAAAAAAAATTTACATTGTGGAAAAAGAACAGAGCCAGAGCGGAGTGGACGTATTTTTCTAAAATCTCATATAAGAGGTTGATTGGAGTGCCTAGTGAAACCATCTTTTTGTGGGAAAATTTCTCGGGTAGCGGGTGGAATTTCTATATGCTCCATTCAGGAGCCTTTGATTACCGTTCTTATTTTTTATATATAGATTATGATGTTGCGTCACCAGCTCTTCAAGCCAATTTACATATGTATTTACTGTATAATTCTCTTAATAAAAGGTAGACAAGAAATAAATAACATGATTTTGTCATTAGAGGTTTTTAAAAATCATGAACAAGCATAATGGAATTATGTTTATGGCGAATGAATATTGACTTTTTTCTGCTAACGATTGGTGGAAAAATACATTACCAAATTTTCTTATTTTTTATTTATTCAAATATATGTCACAACCGCGTATATGTTAAACATAAAATAAAAACATATCACAATACAATAATACAATATCTTTCTGGGCATTATATTTAGCTAGTACAGGTGAATTCTCGTATACTAAAGATTCCTAGCAATAACAGGTTTTTCATCAATTTTTTTCAAAATGTTTTCACACGATGTATCTGTTTAATAATATGATTGAAGTAAAACATTTGATCCACTTGTAGTGATGGTTTCTGATGGCCTGGGTATAGGGCACATTATTTGTTGCGCTCTTGTGTTGTAGTTAGGTATTGATTCTGTATATATGAGTCTATGGGGAAATATATTTTGGACAGACAATAAGAACTGAAAAAGGGGTGAATAAGAGCATATAGAACTAGCCGTTCTCTATATGAACTGAAAATGAAATATCAAAATACGTTCTGCAACCTGTAAATCTCCAACCATCTTTTAGCGCATTTTTAGTTTATGTAGCATTTTTTTTATTCCAAATAGGAAAGGCGCTAGGAAAGCTGGATGCACCGTCGCAGGACCCTATATACTTATTACTTTATACAAGTAGTGGTAGTGTGACGAATAGTCTTTACTTTTTTATTATTACATCCCACAACCACACAATAAATCATTGTTCAAATATGTGTTAAACTCCAGAATCGCAAATAATTAATGTTTTATCAAACTTTACCACGGTAAACGAGTAAACTCAAGAAAATAAACTGAAAATGTTCGGCTGTAACCTGTAACTAAACGAGTAAACAAACCCCGTTTGTCACATGCTGACGTCACAGGTGGAAGCGAGACGGAAGACATCATGCGCGTGAGCATACCTTCTAAAGTCGTAGTATCATGGGATGCTCCTTTGACCAACGACGTCCTACTCCGATACTAGATTCTAGATTCCCAGCCAATCGTGAAAATACTTGCTGGTAGTTGGTTACTAGTGTATATTTGTTGCAGCATAGACGATGAATGAAGTTTGCAGCTCGAGACCAAGTATACGATCAAAATAAATATATTTTTGAATGTTTGAAGTCAGATTACAGATTCCAGTAAGTACCTAATCAAATATATTTCGTTGAAAAGATCTCCTCAATCGAAGGGTGGCCCAGTGGTAAGAGAGTCCGATAGTGGATCTCAGGGTCTTTGGATCGCAACCCAAGCCTTCCAACTTTTTTTTTATCAAAAAATTTATTGATGTGCGTTTTGCACTTGTTAGGCACATTTTTCCTACGATCAACATAAATATGTGTTTGAATCAAATTTTGTTAGACATATTACGTGCACTGCACAGTGCTTGTTCAATTTTTATGAAAATTTAATTGTTAAGCTTCATTGCCCAAAGTTAAATAAATAATAATATCAAGTGATAAACAGAACGTGATCACGAGCTTGAGTTACTTTTTTTACATTAAAAAAATTAAAAATGGATGAATCGAATGGATGAAGGGATTTTGTTTTATTAACCAAATATTACATTTCTTCTTCTTAGAGTGCCATGCAGATTCCTGGGTAGGCGTCCATCCTCTTCCTATCAAATTTCTCTATTCACAGCTGCATTTTGTATTTCTCCGAGGCTTCTCATTCCTGTCCACTGCCGAATGTTTCTGAGCCAGGATAGTTTTTTTCTTCCTATCCCTCTTTTTCCTCCTTCGATTTTACCTTGGAGTACCAGGCGTTGTAACTGATAACGTTCTCCCCGTATAACGTGTCCCAGGTAGGCTATTTTTCTTGTTTTAATTGTGTCGAAGAGCTGTCGGTCTGTTAGTTCAGCTCTTCGGAGAACTTCTTCATTTGTTACATGGTCTACCCAGGGTATTTTTAGCATCCGTCTTAAGATCCACATCTCGAAAGCTTCAATTTTGTTGATCGTGGTTGCTTTCAATGTCCACGCCTCCATTCCGTAGAGCAGAACTGACCAGACATAACATTTTACCATTCTGTATCTGAGGCTGAAGTTTAAGTTTTTATCAGTGAGAAATTTTTTGAGTTTTAGAAACGTTATTCGTGCTTGTTCTATTCTGCACTTTATTTCCTGGTCTGGATCCCATGTTTCATTGACCATGCATCCTAGATATTTAAACTGTGACACTCTTTCAATGTTTTTTCCATTTATTTGTATCTGGGTGTTTGTTGTGTTATTTCTACTGATCACCATAAACTTTGTTTTGCCGATATTAATTTTAAGGCCTAGATTTCTACTCGCCTCAGTGACTCGGTTTAGTAGGATCTGGAGATCACCTGCATTGTCTGTTATTATGGCAGTGTCATCTGCATACCGGATGTTGTTTATGGGAATTCCGTTTACCCTTATGCCAATTGAGTTGTTCGAAACTGCCTCCGTAAATATTCTTTCCACATATAAGTTGAATAACATTGGGGATAAGATGCATCCCTGTCTAACACCTTTTCTTATTTCAAACGCTTGTGTTGTACCCGCGTTGTTTAGTCGAATCTCTGCTTTTTGGTTCCAGTACATATTACAGTAAATATTACATTTAAAAAAAATTAATGACGATTGATATTGACGGACAAACCTCATTTCCACTGATTTTTTGAATTGTCCACCGCTTCCTGTACTTAGTTTTTGCACTGTGCAGTGCAAGTAATATGTCTAACAAAATTTGATTCAAACACATATTTATGTTGATGGTAGAAAAAATGTGCAAAAAGCACATCAATAATTTTTTTGATAAAAAAAATTAAAAAAAGTTGGAACGCCTGGGTTTCGATCCAAAGACCCTGAGATCCACTATCCGACTCTCTAACCACTGGGCCATCCTTCGATTGAGGAGATCTTTTCAACGAAACATATTTGATTAGGTACTTACTTACTGGAATCTGTAATCTGACTTCACCTTCAAACATTCAAAAACATATTTGTTTCGATCGTAGACTTCGTCTCGAGCTGCAAACTTCATTCGCCGACTGTGTTGCAACAAATATACACTAGTTACCAGTTTACCAGTACGTATTTTCGCGATTGGCTGGGAAGCTAGAATCTAGTATCGGAGTAGGACGTCGTTGGTCAAAGGAGCATCTTGACCGCCATGGTGACGTCACACGGGTTCGGGAGCCGTCGGCATGTTTTCGGTACTCGATTCAAAAACCCATTTTTATTTTGATATGGATTTTGAATTATTGCGAAAAAAAAAAAGAAAACAAAAACAGTTTTGTTATAATACTTATATATGATCTATCCATTTATCACAAATAAAATATTTTTTTTCTTCATTCAAAACCTCAATTGCCTTCCCCCCCCCCCCACAGGTCGATGGGCGATGTGGTCGATGCATTTAAGGTTTATTCAAAACTCTGAGCGGCGGTTAGCCATTCGCTTATCTTTATCGTAATATTTTAATACCCACTGAACTGCTTATTCTTTGGTAAACACGGCTACAGCGGTCAACGTCCAATAGAAAAAACGGCGGAAATGCCAAGGCGAGTTGATGAGGTCAGGGCCGCAGTGAGCTTTCCATTCATCAGTCTGTACTGTTTGTGTTCCTGCGATTTTGGCTTTGTGGCATCCATTCGGTGTTTCTGTGTATCAAAATGCGATCATATGGAGACCATCATTTGGTGATGTGCTACATAGTTATTATGAATCTCCAGAAAAAAAAAACGAACTGAGCGGAAAGCAGCAACGAAGATCCATTTGCCTGTCAAAACACAGCACACACAGAAAAATCTGTCGTTCTGTCAAATACTTACGCTTGGATTCAATGGGACGTTACACTCAGCATCCTTTAAATATAGCGATGTTTTATCCAATGGGAAGTGTATAGTTGGTAACGAATTATATCGTATTCAACTACAAGATGTCATTGGATTCCAATGAATAATTCAATCGCAACCTGTCGTTGAATTGAATATGTGTTTGGTAATTGATTCTAAACTACTTTCTTTTCCTTGGACCAACAGATTTTATTGCGAGGACAGCTGATGGATTCGTTTGGATGTTAGATTGTGTGATTTTGTATGAAGTTGTAAGGAGCATGATATAGGAATTAGACATAAGCCTGCACCAGTTGTTGCATTACCTGAAATATAACTGTCTGACTAATCTAAATACCTACATTCAAATGTGGGTGTTAGCTCTTGTAAGTCCCAATTTCTCAGTAGGTCCTCCATTCAATATATAACTGGACACATTTAAATCATACAATTGCTGATGCAATACGCAAAACCACGAGATGACACAACATGGCTAACACCGAAACAACACAGCGGAACAACCTCCATGTTGACGGGTTCGCGGCGATAGTAACACTGAGATGATCCCCCTGTTCTTTGTTTTACCTTCATTGGATCGGGACATCAGTCCCGCCAAATACTGATTATAGTTCAGCGAACGACCATGGCCATTGAAACAAAATCAATTTTTATCAGATGAATTATAACGAACTGCTGTTGCAGTAATAATTTTTATACATTGAATAGATTGTATGCTTTGCTTAAATGAAATATAGGGTAAATTTCGAAAAAAAAGAATGTTTTGATTGCATTATATGTCAGTACTGATATTAGAAGGATTATACATTTCGTTCGAATGAATATAAAATTATTTTGAATTTATTGACGTACCTGTGATTACTTCGAATATAAGGATTGAATTCTTTCAATGACATGGATTTGAAATAACTGTAAATATATTTAAAGTGATGGAAAAACATCCAAATACTAACAACTAATTGGAAACGCAACAGTATTTTTTTCTGTGCAGATTGTTTGAAAAGTTATTCGAGGAGAACCAACATAAAAACATAGGTGTAATCAAAAGAATATGTTCAGCGATTCAGTTACAACACTTAAACGCGAGAGTGAATCTTTTCTAAATAAACACAGGCCAAAATGTATAAAACATATTGAAAAGCTTGAAGATATATACAGATAATTGTGGATAACTGTCGAACCTGTGATCATGAACATTAACAGTGACAGTAATTAGGACAAACTTCTTATCGCAGATATAATTTAGCTGGTAGGTACAGGTTTTTTCCGAAACCATACTTGGCGCCAGCTATACAACTGGAAGTGAGTTTCCTAGTCAGATATGGCTTAAAAGTTGACATACGGAACCAGAAAGCACATTTCCGAAATTATGAAATTGAGTTCTATAAATTGTAGAAGAAGACGGCGAAGCTGTACACTAGTGGGTGGTACACATTTTTTAATATGAGTAATATGATGATATATAATTTACAAATGTACGTTCAAAGTAGATACTACTGTTCCTATTCTATTGCATAATATTATAATTGGTATATGACTTGAAATAGCAATAATACCATTGAATACTATTCAGTTGGTTTTATTCATCCGTACAGTTATATCATATAACCGGAAGTGAAGGTAGTATGATTTCTTCAACCTCTGTTACCGAACGGTTAACTAAGTGTGTTCTCAAACGGTCAAAAGATGAATATAGTTAATCCTGAGAGATCATCCCAATGTCTCGTCCGGTGATCCTTCATCTTATGCTAAAAAAGCAGGTTTTAGATCCGGCATAAAAGTCTACATCAAACATGTCGATAAACACTCTCAGAAAAACAAAAGCCAATCGATAAGTTACAGCTGAAATAATTCATACTAACTCATATCATAAAATAATACATCAAAATATGAGAACGATTGCCATTGATATAAAATTTTCCCTAATCCGAACCTGTGGGTCTCCTGGCACGCTTACACTTGGAGTGGATTGACTTTACAATCCGTCGCTGTGTCTTAAAATTTTTGAACAAGTTTACACATCAATACATGTGTGGATTAATAATACATAACTTTCATTTCACCTTAGACCTCTATCAGGAACGTATCCAGGATTTGGTTTTTGGGGGTCCAGATTATGGTGTCACTTTAATTTTGCTTGACCTTTCGGCGAGGAGGGGTCCAGATTAGAGTTGCCACTTTAAGGCCCAGTTTCACAATCGTCAGTTACCTAGTGGTCAAAAGAAAACTAGTGGTTAGCGAAAATAATCCATTTCATAATCGACGGTATACGTCAAAAGCTCTGGTCAACCAGTAGTTATGTTAGCCCAAGTATGAGGCATGGGTTATCTTGGCGTTTATTGTGGTCAATCGATGACAGCTTTGGAGGTTATAAAAACGTGTATTTTGATACTGACGTCTAAAAGGGGTGATACACGTACGAACTTTAAGTACGCGGTTTTTAAGTTCGCGAACTTACTCGGCTCGACGCGGTGACACACGTGAAGCTGAAATCACGCATTTTAATGATTTTGCTAAATAAACAAAACTTTTAATAAACTCCAAACACAACAAGCGTTGCGGATCGATGGCCTGCCGAAGCAGAGTGGTGGCTCGCGGCTCGTAGTACGAGCCGAGACAAGCTACGAGCAAGATTTCAAACCAGTTGGCTCGCCGGCAGTTTGCGCGACGGTTTTAAAGTACGCGTACTTATGGTGACACACAGGCGAAAAAGGTCGTCGAGCCATAAGTACGCGTACTTGCTCGTACATGTATCAGCCCTTTAAGACATCGTTGGATTTTGATTATATCTGTAATGACATAAATCAAGATATGAAAAGAAAGGTTAGGTTTCTTTGTCAAAGGGTTAGCTTTTATTCACGGAACACCACTATGGCAGTGCTCTGAGATCATTCCGTGGTGCCAACTTAAAAATAGATAAGTTGAACCATTGGTTTTCTTTGTGAATCAGAGCTCTCCGATAACTACTGGTTGACTTCCATCTGTCGGTCAAGTGACTACTAGGGGTTACCAATGATTGTGAAACTGGGCCTTAATTTGCTCTCCTAGGGGGAGGGGGTGCACACTTGTGGATTACATTTTTTAGACGGCATTATATAACGTTTCGGGGAGGGGTGGTTTCCGATGACCCCCCTAAATACGTGGCTGCCCTATCTTATTTAATGATTACACGTGAATCTTAGAATCTTGTAAGTGGTAGGAAATTTTTGTATGCTACCCTCCACCAGTAATTATTTATTAGGAAGCATGGCCACTCATACTGTTATTATTTCCACGTTTTCGAAGAGCAGCGTTATATATATTTGGTCAGCCTCCTTCAAAGGCTGAAGGGCTATGGCGTTGTAGAAGCAGTGCGAGACGATAAGTATCGATGCACGTTAGATTTGAAACGTTGCGATTAGAGAGCAGCAGTAGTTGCCTGGTGTATACAGCTTCCTACAGCAGAACAAAACTCCAAGCTTCAGGGATGCCGTTTTAGCAATACTGACGACGTGGTCACGCCAAGACATATTATTGTTGATGATGATGACTATTAGGTGACCCTATATTGCCACAGTTGGTAAGCCAACGTGATTCTTTCTTGTCAGTGTTGTTGCCTGAGTTTTCTGTATGTTAAACTGTACTTTATTTACTTGAATGTTGCTTCGAATTTGCGGGCTCATTAGATAATGAATGCTTGATGAGTATTCGGTTTTTTATGTGATCACATCAGATAATTAGATAGTTTGATATTAGTATTAAATATCATTATTCATTAGTATTAAGTATTGGGAGGGCCGCGTGATGGGTAGTGTATGGCTAGCTTTAGCCCACATGTCAAGCGGTTTATTTTTATGGCGTGCTGGTTTTCATGTTATAGCTTTTGAGGGGAACTCAGGTGATATGTTCCCGTTTTATTTGATAGCTGGGGCAAGCGTTTAATAGGGTGGCCCATTTACTCTGTGTTGGCTGAGGTTTATACGTGACTGAAAATAACGTGTTAGACTTTTATATCTTCTAGATCAAAAGAAAAAATAAGCGGATCTCTTTAAGCTGATTGTGTCACATGGCATGTGGAATCAGACACAGGGTGTTCCTGAATTTGCTTTGGATGTGATATTCCCATAACAAACGGAGTTGAATCTTTGAAAGTACTATCGGGTATATCATACCATGCATACAAAACATTTTTTGTACTTTTACTCACCCCCAACTTTTTTTTCAAATAGCACCGAATAGCTTTTCATACACAAATTAACTCCGTATTTTTTATTTAAAATCTTGTAGTACCTTTGATTTTATACGCAAACCTATTTTTTTTCGGAAACTCATAAGCATGAAATAAATAAAATAACTAAAGTCAGGATTTGTTTGAGGCATAATATTTTGGTAAGAAAAACATAAAAAAGAAAATGACAAAAGCATAAAATAAATAAAATTAGTATCTGCTTGAGGCGTAATATTTTCCTAATTAAAAAACATAAAAAAGGCATTTGTTTTCGAAAGTATGTATCATACGTCTTTCAGGACCCTTTAAACAGTTTTTTTGTGTCAAGAAAATTCTTATTTTATTTATGTTATGCTTATGATTTTACGAACAAAATAAGTGTGCGTATAAAATCAAACGTACTGAAAGATTTTAAATAATATAAGGATTTAATTTGTGTAGACAAAACTATTTGGTGCTATTTGAATAACAAAAGTTAAGGGTGAGATTTAAGGGTTGAAGTACACAAAAAAAATGTTTCCAAAGCATGGTATGATACACCCTATGGTACTTTCAAACATTCCATTCAGTTTTCATTTGAACTTTTTTTTTTGGTTACGAGAATATCACGTGTCAAGGAAATTCAGGGACACCCCTTATACCCGTTGAGTTTTAAAAAACCTGATCACTAATCAATAAAAAAACATGAATGTATGTATGCGAAGGTGTAGGTCTATCCACATGACTGCATTTTTTATACCCAGTTCAGTGGTTACTTCTGTTGACAGCTGTAGCTATTTCGGAAGCGAAGCTGAAATCGAACACAAATTGGGTCGCAATTAGATTGTTCTCGTTGCTCTATTTGCTACCCTTGCTCAATTAATGGACAATGCAGCTCCTTTCATTCGTCCTTTCCTTCCGTAATAGATTTACCGCCTACCCATTCCACTGGTGACGATTCCCTTTTATCTCCTGACATTTCATCATCATCGTCACAATTTCTTAACAGACATGTTGTGAACTTGTAAAATGCATTAAGTCGGAGCTAGATTATTGCCGACACGAATATTATCAATAGTTCTGAGAACTGTAGCTCGCCATCGTTCGCGATTTACTGTCAGTTCAGTGGCCCTCTTGATACTCATATCCAGCAACTGTTTCGTCGTATCCATCCAGCGTGTAGGGGAACGGCCACGGCGCCGTCTACTCGGGGCGTGACCCTGAACTACAAGTTTGTCAATATTATTGTTTCTGTGAATATGTCCGAAAAATGTAAGCATTCTCGTCGACACAATGGAGGATAGTCTCTTCGGATTACCGAGCTCATCCAGTATGGAAACGTTAGTTCGATGGGCGGTATAAAGAACTCTCAGCATTCTCCTCCATGTCCACATTTCAAACGCATCTATGCGAGGTCGATCTGCTCTTTTTAACAGTCCAAGTTTCGGAGGCATATAAAAATATGGAGAACACAAGAGACTGAACCAGTGACGTTTTGGTAGCTTTAGTGATGTTATGGTGACGCCATATTTTAGTAAACTTTGTCATCGCCACACGTGCCTGTTGAATGTGCCGTCGAATCTCATTTTCACCGCTACCCGAATTGTCGATCAAAGAACCGATGTACACAAAGCTTTGAACTACCTCCCGACATTTAGAACTTAGTAAACTGAAGAAGAAAGGGAATCAGCCTCTTCCAAAGACTGTCGTAGGTTTTTTTAAGCGACATCATACATTTAACGAAAGTTTGCATTTTCTATTTATGCTATAAACATGATTGGTTAGTAGTTGGGTTGAAATCACCAAGGTGGCAGATTTGGTTCTGACACCTTTTTTTCCCAATAAAGCCTTGAAATAACTGGATCACAATTATTTCCGACAGATTTGCAGATTACAGGTTTAATTAATTTTATTTAATGCTTAATAATTAGAAAAAAATATGTAAGTGAAAATGTCAATTTTGTCAAGGCTATTTAAAAGCTTAGAGAAAAATGTTGCGGAACGTGATGTGTGTTCCCCTTATGATTTTTTTAGTATTTACTTTATTTCTCTTAAATTACAATACAATACAAAAATGTATTTATTCGGTATCAGCAAATAACAAATAATTGTTTTTTTATATACTCATAAATACATTGGACAGCCACATAAGGGTCACAGCCCCTGTTTGGGGGAAAAAATATGACTATGACAGAAAAATAGTAAAGAAGAAAAAGTATAAATACTGATACGAACTAGTACAGCACCACTGAACCCATTATACACTATAAATATACCATACATGCAATATATACAACTCTATAAACAAAGCATCTAGAGAAACATACTCACATTGATCCCATCAGGAGTACTCCAGTGCCAAACTAAAAGCAATGCTTGTCTTGTTAACACTGTAACGTGATGTCTGACGAAACCAATGTGAGACTCCTATCTCATATTTAATAATTACAAAAAAATATAACAAGCTGAACCAAGGAACATAAGCTCATTACCTAATATTACAAATCGCACAGTATACAATGCTTACCACAGTATATGGCTAATGACCATGTAATCGATACCTCAAATGAACAAAAAAAAGCTGAATACTATTCCATTATTCAAGCAGCGAACATGGTGAAGACGGTGTTAATACCTAAGAGCCTGTGTATTTCCTTCCTAGTTTTTTATTTTATCCATTTTTTGAGCTACTTCTATACATTGATTTTGAATTCAGTTGTTTAATTTCATCTGGCAGGAAATCTCCTGCCAGTCACACAGTCTAGGCCCTAGAAAGTAATAACTACTTTGGGTTACAGTTTTTCCTACTCTGGGTGTCTTATGTTTTAAGGGATTACGAATGGCATAGTAGTCGTCAACGCTGATGAGCTCCGATCTATTACAATGCTGTCTCATTAATACTGAGTGCAGAATAATTGACGAATATCAAATACCTCACACTCGTCATATAAGGCTCCTGTAGGCTATATGGAGTCTTTACAAAGCATAATTTTTAATATCCACCTTTGGGTTCTCTCTAGCTGCAACATATGATTATTTGTAGCTCCCCCCAAGCTACAATTCCATATAATAAATGTGGTTCAATCAGAGCATAGTAGAGTGTTTTCAAATGATAAATGGTGAATATTTGTTTAAGATATCTGAATTTATAAAAATATGAAAGTATTTTTTTCATAAAATAATTTATGTGGATATCCCATCTCATACGAGAATCAAGCATTATGCAGAGAGATTTTAAATTGTACGCCACACTTATTGGTCGTTTTTTGACAATCGCAGTTTCTTTCGATGATAATGTTTTCAAATTTTGGTAAATATGAGCTAAGGAATTTAATTGTTAGTTAGTATAGTTAATTAAATTAATAAATTCATTTTATAAATTGCAGTAGTGATTGGAGTAACTTGAAATTTATTGCTTTTACTTACCAAAAGATCGAGTCTATATAACTATGATGAAAATACATATTTAATGCCTCTTTCAGACTAAAATTAGGTACCTCAGTCATTCAAGAAACGCTTTGGTCTGTGTCATTTCTCCATCGCCGCGATTGTTCAGTCAACACTTTTTCATTTAATAAAATTATGATTATTTAGGTTACGACAAATATATCGGATTGCAACTTACCCAGTTTTCGATGAATAAATAGAAGTTTCGTCTAATAAATTTTGAGTTGAACTTCATAAATGTATAATGAGGCATTTTATTGTACTGAGAGAACATAAGCATAGATTTAAATATATTTCATTTTAATATTTATTTTAGGAAGTAAACAAAATTAAACTGTAGCTGAGAAGCAGCAAAAATATTAAAGCGAAGCGTGTTCTTAAAATTGAATTCCAAACTTTTGGAGAACTATGTCTCTATTATCACGGAAAGTTTGTTTAGGTTGTTGCTTAGGTTAGAAAGTGCGAAGTGGATCATATGGCTAGACTTGCACAAATATTACTTAAAATATTATGATATTTATTTATATTCACATGAATTTATTCATATCGCACAACATTTAAATGAAGAAATGTATAGATTGAAAGTTTTCATTTTGAGCATCTGCTGTAACCGCCTTTATATTTTGTGCTTCTAATGTCTTAGTTTAGGTTGGTCTGATGCAGTGTAAATTTAGTTTTAACTCCGAAATTATGAGGTTTAGGTATAAGAAATATTACACAAGAAGTAATCAGTATTGTTCAAGGATTTCAAAAATGTAGAAATATACAGGGTGATCCATTTGAAATAAGAGAGTTTATTATATTACCGGCAAAAAGGTAGATCTGACAACGTTGTAAATACTATCAAAAGATTGGCCGTATTACAAAACCTTGACCCTAAAGCTGACGAATTTTGTGTTCCCTACTATATGACCTTCCAAGTTCAAGCATCTACAAAATCGTAATTATGTATCCTTCTTACATCAACATGAAAATATTAAAATCTATATAGCTATAAAGATCACCTCCATTATCATGAAATAAAGGAAAAGACAGATAGTATTTCATTCAAGTTGCATGCCTTCTTTTTAATACTTTCCAATTAATAGGAGACAAATGGAATAAAGCGAATTTGATGTATTTACATAAAAGAGACGTCGAAATTATTGACATTCAATTTCCTTTACCTAACAGTTAACAGTCTGATGTCGCAGACAAATGAAGAAGTCTTTATTTAGAGCTTTGTTGAGCATTTCGATAAAATTCTCCAACTTTGTTTTTCTTCATAATTATTATGGATTTATGTAAAGCTGGAAATACGGTGTAAGAATAAAAATTATGTGTATTAAGATATAGAGAAGTACTAGGTGGAATCAAAACACGCTAAGCAAACGTAACAATAGCCATCCTTATTTGGCTTTCTACTAAGATGACACCTCGTGTTTTGGATAATTTGAGGGTGCTGGTTACCAATCTGATCGCAGTTCTGAGTTTCAGCCTTGTTTGACGAAAGTCAAAAATTTCACACCTTTCCAATTTTCAGCTTTACCTAAAAAATCGAAAATCTTTATTTGGCTTTCTATTAAGATGAACCCCCGTGTTCTGTATAATTTGAGGGTGCTGATTACAAATCTGATCGTAGTTTTGATTTTCAGTCTCGTTTGACAAAAATAAAAAAATTCAGATATTTTAGATCTTCAGCTTTACCTAAAAAACCTAAAATCTTTATTTGACTTTCTATCAAGATGAAACGTCGTGTTTTGGATAATTTGAGGGTGCTGATTTCAAATCCAATCGTAGTTTTGATTTTCAATCTCGTTTGACAAAAATGGGCCAGAAGGGGGTGTATGCCTAAAGGCGCGTTTTCACGGGTCGATCTGGGTTGAACGATTTGGATCGAATGAGAGGACCAACAGGTGTACCTGTACTGTACTGTACCAACATGGTACAGATAGTTGGGGGTGGTTGGGGTATCAAATGAGCACCAGAAGCGCTGGGTAAAACTGAAAATTTTATTATTTCCATAATGGACTGCCCATTGACCTGTAAATGAAAGACTTAGCGGCATAATACACGTTTTTAGGTTGGTTATTATAGAAACCAAGGGACTTAGAATTTGTGATGTAAACATACGAGTATTGTTTTAGATGGTTCTATATTGCGTAACGCGAAAATGATTGAGTTGATTTTAATTAAATTTTCACACAGTATTACTACAGCGACGAGCATGGAAAACGCGTATGTTTTGGAAAAATCGTGTCAGTGGCGGCGCAGCAATAATAAAAAAACTAAAAATGTTAAAACAGCTCAGACTTTGTTTTTACGCGTTTTGGGGTTCCTGATCGTTTTCTACTTTTTTTTTGGGCGGGGGTGAAATTGGGGCGGTTTGGTGGTGAAGCGTTGTAAAACTGAAAAACTTGTTGTATTCATAATAGTTTGTCCATTGGTCTGTGGAAAAAATACCTAGTGTAATATGTTACATTCATTTCAAGTCTATTTGAACATTGGCTTGCCTATTGCAGAAACTCATTTTGTGATGGATACATAGGACATAGACATAGAATTTACTGCTGCGGAGAGAATGGAAAACGCGCCTGTTTTTGAAAAATCGTGTCAGTGACGGCGCAGGAATAGTAAAAAGCTAAAAATATAAAATCAGCTCAAACTTCGTTTGGAGGCTCTTGATTGTTTCGCATCGTCCAGCATGCAGAAAAAACTGTAGCGTCCTAGTTCCTAAGGAGGGAGACGCAAGAAACTATTTACGAGAGTTTTTGTGTTGGATGCTTTTTTGCGAGCGGGTGGGCCATGATTTGGTTACAAGGAGATTTCAAACTATAGCTTCATGCAATGGGCAAATAATAAAATGGTATCATTATTATGTATAGGAAGTACTGAGTCAATCAACTTGACTCCATTTTTCTTATATATCTTTACTTCTGTCATACGATAATATCGCAGCCTAAGTATTTGGAGTGTTTTAGCTGTTCCAATACTTGTTCGTTTACGACAATGTTTGTCCTAACTGGATATTTACCTGAGAAAAAATTCTGAAGGATACTTAAGGGGCCTGGATACACACATTTATATATACGTATTTGCTATGTAAAACACGGACTCACAATTTCTCGCATAACTCACTCTATTTTCAAACTACATATATAATATTTCAGAAGGCGATAATTAAGACCCTAATGATTGACAACTATTTTCGACTTTCTCAAAAAAGTTGTTTAATGCGCAAAAAAACTCGTAATGCAAAATCATACATTCTATAAATGCCTGTAAGTTAACAACCAAACACGATATCAAAAAAAGGCTAAATAGTTGCACAAGCGCAAGCTTTCTTCTTCGGTTTGCTCTTTGAGCCTTTGGACCTTACCTTTGGACCTTTTGACCTTACATTTGGATTTTTGGACTTATTTCCCCTCATCTTAGACACACACTGGAGAAAGGGAACAGGCGACCACGCCTCCTCGCTAACATGGGAATACGTCTTTTCTTGAATTCTCAATTTCGCGCGCTATACCCTAGACCCTTAACATATTTATTCAATTCACTGGTCAGCAGTTCAGCCCAGATTGAATTTATATTGGCATTCCTTTGGCGGAGTTCCTCCCCACACGCCTTGTATGTGCAACATCAATTTGCATTATCTAATATGTTCCCCCAAAACGTTTACCCTCCTTTCTGGGGGACGGCAAATCGATGCGATTTCCTGTAAACAAAAATCAGCTTGTATTCTGGCAATGCATCGCTGAACATTCTTCCGCCTCTCGAATGTGTGCTGGTCGCGAAAAGGGATTCCTCCCTGGAGACACACTCCAGACCCTTTTCATTTTGTTACTGAATGTCTGGCATGAATTATTCATTCCTTTTTCAATGACATGGGCCCACTGTCACGATATTTACTTTCCTAGTAGTTAAAAAGGCTAGCTTCTAGTGAAAACAGTCCGTCTCAAGATCAGAGGTTTATGTTAAAGGCTCTACTTTACCACCAGTTCAGTTTACGGAAAGTATGGAATATCTATTGTATACAGGCAGACCCATAGCCAGGATTTCACTTTTGGGGGGGGGGGGGAGGGGGGTAGGGTCCCACTAGCTTAATCATCTTATCTGGGGGGGGGGGGGGGGGGTAGAAACCGGGAGTAGTCAAGTATCACCAACAACCTAAAGGACGTGATACCCAATATCAGGATTTGGACGTCATCACCACTTTTGACGAGCAAAAAAGGGGGGTGGTTAGGTTTCCGTTCCTCAAACATCTTGGAGGAGCAGTAAAGAAGTGTCACCATTAGAGAACATCCTTAATACTCGCTCGTCTTTTCGTTTCTCCAATGTATACTTTACCACACTCACTTCATAGATGCAGTTTTAGCTCTCACTGAAGTGAGCTACTGCGGAGCCTCTGTCTGTCCGTCCATCCGTCTGTCCATATAGAAAAGATAGCCAAAACGTTTGTAAAGGTTTTTGATCTACTGTGATGAACTTCAGTTATTTTTTGTAGGATAAGGTCATTTGAACAAAAACCCCTTATTTTTCTATATGCGACGTTTCGACTTATATTAAGTGATCCTCAAGCAACAGGTATGACCTAGGTATGACCTACCCGTCTTTGGTGTGCAGGCACATTACTGATTTTATTCTGTTCCTGTTTATTTTAATTCGTTTTTATTGTGCGTGTTTTGTGACGTTATACTTTAAAACCGTTGGTAGTGTCTTATCACTCCTGTATTTTTATCTAGTTAAACTCTGATGATTATTGCCATACCAACGATGAAAACTTCGTTTTTCTGTTGCCTGAGGATAACTTAATATAAGTCAAAACGTCGCATATAGAAAAAAAAGGAGTTTTTGTTTAAATGACTTTATCCTACAAAAAATAACTGAAGATAGCCAAAACTACAGGTGCTAGAGGAAAACTACATACAAATTCGGAATCAGCATGAGAAGCTAGTCCAAGAAAAATCCGGTTTTGTCAATATCTCTTCCGGTTCCACAGTGAGAGCGCCGTTAGAATTTACTCATGTATTTTTCAAAAATGTTTAACTATGCTATCATGGCGTCTTCCACAAACAGGTCAGGAAACGAACAACATATAATTGTAAAATTACAAACACACAGCAACGACCTTTACATGTTAAGCTTAAACCTGAAGGTATTGTGAAATGTGGAGACAGAATGCAGCAAGGGAAAATGATTGACATATGAAATATTAATTATATTGACAGCTGAACGATACCAACTGTGAGAAAACAAAAACCTGAAAAGTCAAAAAACACCACACCACACATTGCAGCTGACATTGATGGTTTGAGCTGCATTTACTCTTATATTTTAAATATAGAGAGGGAAAGGTTTGCCAAGGTTCCATCACGACCTTAATAGTTGTGCTGGAGTCGCGAGAGACTTCTTCTTTTTTGTATATTTTTCATTACGATTTTTATTATCCTATTTTAGGCCACCGTGTATTCACGTTTTACAACTGAGATCTTGGTTCTTTGGTATTTTTTGATTTTTCTGGTTTTTGTTTTCTCACAGTTGGTATCGTTCAACTGTCAATATAATTAACATTTCATATGTCAGTCGTTTTCCCTTGCTGCGTTCTGTCTCCACATTTCACAAAGTAACGGCCACTTTATCACCTGTTAGACCAAGAAGGTCTTCATTAAAGAAAATTTAGATCGTAAAATGTGTGTTTTCAAACCACGAATTCCACAATACCTTCGGGTTTAAGCTTAACATGTAAAGGTCTTTTCTGTGTGTTTGTAATATGTTGTTTGTTTCCTGACCTGTTTGTGGAAGACGCTAAGATAGCATAGTTATAAATTTTTGAAAAATTGTGATGATTGTTGTAGCTGACCTGTTTGTGGAAGACGCTAAGATAGCATAGTTATAAATTTTTGAAAAATTGTGATGATTGTTGTAGCTGGCATTAGGAAGTCGTTGCACCTAATGCACTTGCTGTTTTTTAAATTGGCAAACCTCAACGTTGTGAGTGCGTTTTTTACAAAATTTATTATATATTTTGAAACTGAATTTCTTTTTGTTCTAACTAGAAAGCCCTGAATATGGCAATAAGCATTGCCGAAAGCTTGACTGTTAACACCAGAGTCTACTTTATGCTGTGACCCAGTCTCTTTTTTCCAAATTTTGCCTATAACCCCAAGATTTTCTCATCTAAATTAAGTTTTTTGGCCATAAGCTCCCTTCTATATTTTTATAATAGACGTTTTCTTTCATTTTACGAATTTTACGATGGTCTTAAGAATACCATCAAATTTGACACAACGTTCCGCGTTTCAGCTCCGTATTCTTAGTCGTTTTCTCAAGTATCCCTTAACTCAAGGGATACTTGAGGATTACTTGAGGGTTACTCAGGGGATCCTCAAATGTGGCTTACCTTGTGTATCTGTTTCCTAGACAACATCTACCAGACGGCGAGGTTCATTCAGCGACGTTGTCATATTTCAAATATAAGTCAATGTCTCATGTCTACGCATTCTGATGTTTTCTGTTATTTGTTTTGTGCCAGTATTTCGTATTTTGTGTCAGACCTTTTTTCCGGATGTGACAGAAACTGACAACACCGTACTCCAAAATTAATCTATACTCTAGGCCTTTACGGCAACTATGATCGGGTTAACCCCACCAGTTCGATCACTGATCCTGACGTTCGGAAACTGATCTGGGATCTGTCAGAAAAAGGGTAGTTCACTGTTGTACAGTAAGTGATTGCGATCGGATGATTCAGATTAGCAGCTCCTTTACTTTACCATGTTTTTTATTGTTAAACCAACATTTTCGTTGTTCAATGTCCGTTAAATTCATGGAATCATAAATCCCACCTGACAGCTGTTTGACATATAACTGATCTATCTGGATCCAGATCAGTGTTTCCGTAAAGGCCTTCTGTTACCTGATACTTTAAACTGGATAGACGTCTATTTGATAGGTATCAGCTGACGGAGAAGTGCATCTCAAATTTAATTTTTACTAGTGGTGTTGATTGGCAATCCTGCGATCAGGACCGTATTAGTAATATTTTTACTGAATATTTCATTGCCAAAAAGTAATGACTATTTTTTTAAACGAGAAATTGCTTCAATATTCAGAAATTCGCAGCCCTGTATTTCTTCAGAGCTTAAAATTGAGACTCATTCTGGGGTATTTTTAGTTATCACTAGCCGAACAGCTGTTCGCTGTTGACATGGCTGACAGTTTAAACTATCGGGTAACATGGTATACAAAATCGCCTTGACTGCAACGTTACTGGAGTATTGCTCAAGGAAGCCGGACCCTCAATTAAGGTTTCGAAAGCCGAAACCTTACTTAAGGGACCCTCAAGTATTAAAGGACCCTTGAGTATCGACTATAAATACGATCCTTTTACTCTCATTTGGTACAACGCACCAGCGTTTAGTGTCGACCAATGGGAGAAGGGAAAATAGCACTTGCATTCCACGTCAACAAGGTTCCTTTAATATAACGTTGGCATAAAAGCTGCGGTACTTTGGTATTTAGGCTTTGCCTTCGCAGTTTTCTCAGTCATAAATAAAAAAATGGAGTCAAGTTGATTGACTCAGTACTTCCCACACATTACGGTGATACCAGTTTATTACTTTCCCATAGCATGAAGCTTTAGTCTTGAGTCTGAGCCTTGCAACCAAATCATCGGCAGCCCTCCCCTTAAAATTGTCTTATGCCTTATGTCTTTCCTTCACAGGTCAATGGACAGCCTATTATCAATACTACGGACTTTTCAGGTTTACAACCCCCCACCCCACAACTACTTCAATTTCATCCCCACCCAAAAAAAGGTAGAAAATGATCAGGAACACCTAAAACATCTAAAAACGAAGTTTGAGCTGTTTTCATATTTTTAGTTTTGTGATTATTGCTCCGTAGCCACTGACACAATTTCTAACAACCATACGCGTTTTGCATCCTCACCACGGTAGTAAAGTAATACTGTGTCAAAATTTCATTAGAACCAATTTAATAGTTTTCACGTTACAAATTACAAAACGATCTAAAGCAATAAATACTCTTATGTATAGGTACAGAAAATTGCAAGTCCGTTAGTTTCGGTAATAGGCTAGGCAATGTTCGGATGGACCTAAAAAGGTGATTTATGTTGCTAGGTCTTCCTTCACATGTCAGTGGACAGCCTATTATGAATACAACAAATTTATCAGATTTTCAACCCCCCCACCCTCCAACCACTCCAACTCCACCCCCACCCAAAAAAAACGCAGAAAATGATCAGGAACCTCTAAAACGCTTAAAAACGAAGTTTGAGCTGTTTTCATGTTTTTAGTTTTTTTATTATTTCTGCGCCGCCACTGGCACCATTTATGAAAACCATAAGCATTTTTCATCCTCGCCATGGTGGTAATACTGTGTCAAAATTCCATTAAAATCAATTCAACAGTTTCCTCGTTACACAATATAGAACGATCTAAAGCAATACTCATATATTTACACCAGAAAAAATTCTAAATCCTTTGGTTTCTGTAATAGATAAGGCAATGTTCGAATGGACCTAAAAGAGTTATTTATGTCACTAGGTCTTCCTTCACAGGTCAGTGGACAGTTTATTATGAAAGCAACAAAATTTTCAATTTTACAGCCCCCCACCCCCCAACCACCCCAATTTCACCCCCACCCAAAAAAAGTAGAAAATGGTCACGAACCCCTAAAATGCCTAAAAACGAAGTTTGAGCAATATTTAATTCTTTTTGCTTCTTGCTAATTACTCCGCCGCCCATGCACCGATTTCCAAAATTATAGGAACGTTACCTACTACGACCCCACAGCTCAAAGCGCTCAAAAAGTGTATTATCTCAAAATCGAAAATTTTAGCGATCACAATACTCCCCTCACCTATCGGTGTGGGAAATAAAAATGAAGTCTAAAGCCGCTTTCATCATTCAGGCACAAATATCGTTTTCTGCCGGTGTCACACATATCGATAGTGGTCCAATTTGTTAGAAAGGGGAACTCGGGCAAATCGTCAAATTCGTTTTGAGGGTCACCTAACATGCCGTTTAGGTAATGGAATCGGATAGTTCAAAGGTATACGTGGGCCTTTAGAAGCTCCGACCGTTCGGGACGTCTAAAAGCTTTGCCTTACGTGAGTCCATTCATGTTGCAAATGCAGTGCCGACGCGACGTGACATTTATAATGTGGACCTTGTGGGAGCCCTATATTCTGATGGATGCTAGAAAGCAAGTTCAAAAATTATTTCTGTTGATATTATACATATATGTTACACTCCATAGCCGAATTCGGACAATGTCCGAAAAAAATACGCAGAACTAGTTTTGAGCAAGGAATATTTCCCAAACCCGAAATAGTCATTCTATATGGCTATTGAACACTACCAAATAGGCAGAATTAGTTTTGCGCATCTTGAAATGCTCAGAACTAGTTTTGCGCAACTTGAAATGCACGGAACTAGTTCTGTGGTACGGAATGTCAACCAAAGTGAACATTCGTTATCATTGTGTGTCAAAAACCAGCAAAAACCTATCGTTTAGGTTAGGTCAGGTTTCTTTGCCAACGTTCCTGTAATTTAAAACAGCCTCAGTTGGTGATTTATGATTTGTTGATATTCATTAACATTTATTCAACTTCTGCAACTTTATACTTATTTGAGTATGTCGCTGGCGCTGATTAAATGGAAGAAGCAGAATTTGTGCTGGTCATTCAGAAAATATACAGAACTATACTGCATTCACTGAAGAAAAGGAGTAAAAAATTATTTCAAACCCACATTTTGGGGCTTTACTCGGATAAATCGAACTTAGGATGCCGTAGTCTTTTTCTGCATGCTTCAACTGGACGGTGCTAAACAATCAGTAGCCCCCAAACCATATAAAAACGAAGTTAAAGCTCTTTTATATTTTTAGTATTTTTTTACTATTGCTGCGCCGCCACTGACACGATTTTTCCAAAACATACACTTTTCCATCCTCGCCGTGGTAGTAATACTGTGACAAGGTATCATTACAATCCATTCCATAACTTTTATGTTACTCAATACAGAACGATCTAAAGCAATGTTCCTATGTATTCATCAGACAATTCTAAGTCCCTTGGTTTCTGGAATAGGCAAGGCAATGTTCGGATGGGCCTAAAAAAGGGTATTATGCCGCTAGGTCTTTCTTTTACAGGTCAATGGATAGCCTATTATGAATACAACACATTTTTGAGATTTCACCCCCACCCAAAAAAATGTAGAAAACGATCAGGAACCCCCAAAAACATCTAAAAACGAAGTTTGGGGAATATTTAATTTTTTTATTTTTTGCTAATTAGTCCGCCGCCCATATACCGATTTTCAAAATTATAAGAACATTACCTACTACGACCCCCCAAAATATCGCTGCCCAAATTTCATCACAATTCATGCAGCGGTTACTGAGATTATGAGGTTAGAAGAAACGCGCACAGACAGACAGGCAGACCGACAGACAGACGGACAGACAGACCGACGGAAACGAGTGACATGGATTTTCGTTATGTAGACATCATAAAACGCCCAAAAAGCGTGTTATCTCAAAATCGAAAATTTTCGCGACCACAATACTCCCCTCACCTATCGGTGTGGGAAGTAAAATACGTATTTGTCTGAGGCGTTATATTTTCGTAATTAAAGAGGATAAAAAAGACATTTGTTTCGAAAACAGGTATGATGATAGGTCATTCAGTACTCTTAAAAACCCACTTTTATTTTTATCTGTTTTTTGTGTCAAATTCTTATTTTATTATAATTTGCATATGATTTTATGAAAAAAATGAGTTTGCGTATAACATCAAGGGTACCACAAGATTTTAAATAAAATAGGGGTGTCATTTATATAGTAAAACATATGGGGTGCTATCCGAAACAAAAAGTTGAATTTTTGGGGATATCTAACAAAAAAAAAAATGTTTTACATGCATAGTATGGTAGACTCTATAGTACCTTAGAAATTACAACTCAGTTCTTGCTTGAACCGTTTTTCGTTGTGAAAATATCACGTATACACATTGTGAAAAAATATCAGAATATTAGCAAACATGTGAACGTATTTGAAAATATAGAAGTCTTGCACAAAAATTTGGTAGGTGATTTTCTCCAGAGTATGGCGTGTCTACCTACTGTAGGTCTTTACGGAAACTATGATCGGGTTAACCAGATCAGTTGGATCACTGATCTTGACGTTCGGAAAGTGATCTGAGATCGGCCAGAAATAGGGTAGTTCACTCTTATACAGTAAGTGATTGCGATCGGATGATTCAGATCAGTAGCTACTTTACCTTACCATCTGTTTTTTATTAGAGAGTTTTTGGTCCGCACATATGTCACTGAAATCGTGGTTATCGTTATTTGGAGTCTGCGCAGTAACGATTTGACACACAGTTAACTTTATTAAACATAACGGACGTGGTTAATTACGTCAGATTAGCGGTATCGTTATTTGTGCTTTTATGGTTATTTTTATGTGACATTTGCTACGTCATCGTATATATTTTTATGTTCTGTGGTGTTGTGTGATGACAAAGTGTGGCACAATCCGTTCTAATCACGTATTTTGTTTAGAACTTAGATAAGGAAAGAGAGGGGATACCGCACGCCCATTTGATGCTATATGGATTAGCTGATACCGAAAATGAATAGCTGTCAAAATGCTGGTGGAAAACTGACGGTAGTGTCAAGGTGGTGTTTTTTGCGATATTTAACGTTTTTAAGACCAATAGTTGTGAAATATTGTGGTGAGCGTAATGGTGGGGTGTGCAGCTTACCGTTGTAAAAGCCACAGCAGCAGGAAGGAGCCAGGAATCACTTTTCACAGGTAAATTTATGATCTTATTTTTTTGGTGTATCCGAAATTCATGCAAATATCTCGATATCTAGTTCAAAGATATATGTGTATCCGAAATATAATTTGGAATGTACCACTAACATGCGAATCATAATGTTTTTGAGCACGTAAAGTCTAAAAATTATGTTTTTAAGGGATTTTTTGGTTCAAATACAATCAGTTTTCCAGTGGCGTATCTATTATAGCTTACATTTTGAATAGAAATATTATGACTTTGCATTGTAATATATAATATACCAATACCCTTATACAAGGTGTGCATTTCAAGGGTGGCCTTTATTTGTAGTTTTATGAATAATAAAATTAATTTTCTTTCTTCCTCGACAGGTTTCCTAAAGATCTTCCTAGACATGATTTATGGATCAAAAATATGAGGATCGAAGGTTGGAAGCCTACAAGCAACGATAGGCTTTGTTCTAAGCATTTTGAACAGAATTTCCTTCATCAAACAAATCAAAAAGTATATCTTCTGAAAGGAGCAGTCCCCACCATATTTGACGAGCTTCCGGAATACTTACGTCCAAAAATTGTAAGTTATAATTCCTAGCTTACATTGTCTACGCTTAATCAATATTAAAATAATAAACATTCTAGGATTATGATAGATGGATAGATGGATAGATGGATAGATGGATAGATGGATAGATGGATAGATGGATAGATGGATAGATGGATAGATGGATAGATGGATAGATGGATAGATGGATAGATGGATAGATGGATAGATGGATAGATGGATAGATGGATAGATGGATAGATGGATAGATGGATAGATGGATAGATGGATAGATGGATAGATGGATAGATGGATAGTTGGATAGATGGATAGATGGATAGATAGATAGATCGATATACTTTATAGTCTAAGAATTTACAAGATTCTTATTGACAAAGCTATATAATAACAAACAAAACTTTTGGGATATTCACTAAAACCTGTGAGGAGGAAGTTTGTTATAAATCTTCACTCCATTGTATATAATTGGATCATTAATGAGTTATGATTTGGGTGTGATATTAATTTAAAATCATTCTTATGCCTTATGCCTATATTCTATATTTATGGTCTCAAATTTGGTTTTATATTTGAGTATTAGTGATGACGTTTCCAAAATAAACAGTGCAATAAAGTAAGGAGAAATACGATTACGAATGGCTGAATAACCATTTAAAAATTGATAGCTATGAAAATCAAAAGGCAGCTAACCTCAAAAATGTAATAATTTCTTGTGTTACAGTTACATTATTAAACAACTATATTTAGGTGTGTTTACTCGATACGAAATCAAAACAAAATGTTACTGTCACTTTTCCTATAAGATTCAGTCACTCATTCACATCTACTTAAATCATAAATTAATTTGTTCTGTCTTTCTTTCGGAAATAATGTTTCAAACATTGTCTAATATACAGCTCTGTTATTTTAGGCAAAAGAAAGAAAAAGACCCCGTGAACGTGATGTTCATCCAGAACCATCGCCATCAACCTCAGCTCTGGCTGCACAGGACGACTCTCCCCGGAAAAAGAAACTTAGAAGAGAACTGCTGCTGCAAAAAGATAAGAATAAGGAAAAAACGAAAAAAATCCGTGCCCTTGGTCAATCACTGAAAAGAGCACACAAAAAAGTAGCCTCTTTAAAAATAATTGCTGAGGAATTAGAGCGACAAAATTTACTATCTCAAGAAAATTTAGTTTTAGTTCAAAATATGAGCAAGGTTAACATAGAAATATTGAACAGAAAAATGGGGAGAAATGTTCAATATTCACCTGAACTTAGGAAATTTGCCCTGACATTAAATTTTTTTTCACCAAAGGCATACAACTATGTGAGAGATGTTTTTGACACTTGTCTCCCGCATAGCAAAACTATTGCTAAATGGTTTCAGAATGTGGATGCTGAGCCTGGTTTTACCAAGGAATCAATAAATACCTTAAGAAATAAGGTTCAATCATCTGACAGACCAATAATTTGTTCATTAATTATCGATGAAATAGCCATACGGAAACATTTAGAATGGGATGGAAAAAAATTCCATGGTTATGTGAACTGTGGTACAAATTTAAACGATGACTCTAATGCTTTAGCCAAAGAAGCTTTTGTTATAATGTTGGTTTGCATCAATGGAACTTGGAAATTACCTGTGGGTTACTTTCTTACAGATTCTTTGAATGGCAGTCAAAAACATTCAATTGTATCTCAATGCATCCATCTGATTGAAGATACGGGAGCCAAAGTTATGTCAATCACATTCGATGGTGCTCCATCTAATACCGCTATGTGTCATAACTTTGGATTCTTATTTAACATTTCAAATATACAGACAAGTTTCAGAGTTACAGATCACAATGTATATATTTTTTATGATCCATGTCATATGATAAAACTTGTTCGCAATGCATTTGGTGAAAAGAAAATCCTAATTGATTGTGATAACAATTTTATTCAATGGAAATACATAGCGCTTCTAGAGAAGCTGCAAACTAGCGAGGGCTTACATTTAGGGAATAAGTTACGTCGCGCTCATATTATTTTTTTCAAACAAAAAATGAAGGTTCGGCTTGCAGTTCAGTTACTTAGTGCATCAGTAGCCGATGCTATTGAGTATTGCGAAAAAAAGCTGAATCTTGAGGATTTTAAAGGTAGTCAGGCAACAGTTAAATTTATTAGAATTGTAAATAGCATTTTCGATATTTTAAACAGCAGAACCCTAGTAGCACCAGGTTATAAAAAAGCATTATGTCAAAAAAATATAGATCGATCTGCGGAATTTATCAATAGTGCAATTTTTTATCTTTCAAAGTTGAAATTATCTAATAATGAGCAAGTAATCATGTCTAACAGAAAAACTGGGTTTATTGGATTAATAATTTCATTATCAAGTTCTTTAGGATTGTACAAAGAACTTGTTTCTGAGAGAAAAACATTACTGTACCTTCCGTTGTATAAGATTAGTCAAGATCATTTAGAATTATTCTTTTCGTCAATTAGATCAAGAGGTGGCTGGAATAATAACCCAACCGCTCGACAGTTTCTAGCTGCTTACAAAAGGCTTCTGGTTCGAGCAGAAATTAGAGAGGGCGGTATGGGTAACTGTATTCCATTAGATCAAATCCCTATTCTAAGTAGTTCTACAAAAAATGTAAGGTCTGAAGATGTAATTAATAGTAGTTTATCTAACCATAGTTTAATAGACATAAATGAGCCTTCTGATGATCTAGAAACTATTTGGAAGGATCATGACTACATCATGAATGCACCTGTGATAAGTGAATGTTCATCCCAAATTGTGCAATATATTGTTGGTTATGTTTCGCACCAATTACAAAAAACAATAAAATGTGAAACATGTGTCACAGCATTGATTGGTACTAGAGATCGGTTTCTCAATTCCCTAATTGAATTTAAAAGCCACGGCGGTCTGACTTACCCATCAAATGATGTTATCAAGATATGTTTGAAATCGGAACATTTTCTGAGAGTTAATGAAAATTGTATTCACACCAAACATTTTGTACCTTTGCTGATAAGCAAAATAATATCAAGTTTTCTAGGCACCCCTATTTTCAGCTGCTTAGAACGTCACGTATTAGAAAATGATGTAAATCATATATATTTTTTAATAAAAGCTGTATGCACAAAATACTTAAATATCAGAATCCATTTTATTGTAAAATCTCGATCACAACAGGACAATCCAGTTCGGAGCCAATTAACAAAAATGATTCTGTTTAAAGGGCAGTAAAATATTGGTAGTTTTTGACCTTTGTGACTGTAATATTGACTGCCATCAATTGTAGGAGCAAGCGAAATGCCACGTTCCTACAAAAAAATTATTTTTGTTGAAGCACACAATACTGAGTTTCACCCAAACTTCCCCATAAGTAAATACATAACTGCAATAAATTAGAACTTACTGGAAGCAAGGGGTTAAGTGATAAAATAGAGTTGTAATTTCTATGTAAGTTATAGGACCTCACCTATATTGAATGAATTGTTCGTTTTTATTTACTACTAGCTAATCTAGGAGTCATTTTCTAATTTTGTAAATGTTTTGATTTTGGATAAGATTAAAGGACCTTTGTATTTCTAGCCCAAAACTTACTTTATTTCATGTCTGAGATAATTTTTATGTTTAACCCCCCAGCTTTTTCATTAATTATTGCCACCGTCGCAAAAAGAAGTTATGTATAAAAAAGCCTCGTTGGAGTAATTAAAAATACTGCTCTTCATTACACACTACAAACAGCAAGTAACAGCGTAACAGCAAGTAGATTTTTTTACTGCATATGGGGACTCCGAGATTGAAGGCATCAAATTCCTCAATCTCGTAAGCTAATCTATAATAACAAAAATGTTTTATTGCTGCTTCTGTTTACAGTATGTAATAGACAGTATTTTATATATAAACATAATGTCAATAAATATAAATATACTATAGGTATTATGCGTTCTTTAATAATAAAAAATTGATTTACTACAAACTACAAGCAGTTTTTTTCTTTCTGGGTAGAAGTATAATCGTGTCTTCCATCAGTCATATACTGCACATGAACATAACATGTTCATGACTGAATAAAATATATACATTATCAATTTTTATATATTATTGGTCACAAAACAGCAGTCGAATGAAAATCACGGTTACGGTAATGTTAGTCACTTAAGTTTTAATTGTGGATGGCGAAATTGGCCATATAGAAACCCTGAATAACAATATTTCATTAAATTTTATTTGAAAAAGATTATTTCTACAAATAGCTCAACCAGAACGTTAATCCCATTAGTTACGCCACTGGGAATAGCGCTTTGGTGCCATTTGGTATCAGAAATGTCAGTCGCGGGTTCCGTCCTCTCTCTTTCCTTGTCTAAGGTTTAGAATGTCCAAATTAACCTAAAATTCCTGCACTTGTCAACGGTGACAGTACTGACAGTTCGATTCCTTAAAGTCTGACGCGTCCAAAAACTGTACATTTTGCGACCAATAGTTATCGTTATTAACGACAAAGTTAACCATAACCATAACGAAATTGTCGTTTGCCGTGACTGACCAAAAACTCTCTATTGTTAAACCTACTTTTTCGTTGTTCGATGTCCGTTAAATCCATGGAATCATAAATGCCACTTGACAGCTGTTTGACATATAACTGATCTATCCGGATCCAAATCAGTGTTTCCGTAAAGGCCTTATGTGTACACACAGAAACATCTGTCGTTCTGTCACGGACTTACGCTTGGATTCAATGGGACGTTACACTCAGCATTCCTTAAATACAGCGATGTTTTATCCAATTGGAAGTGTATAGTTGGTAATGAATTATATCGAATTGTCAATTCAACTATAAGATTTCAACGAATAATTCAATCGCAGCCTGTCGTTGAATCGAATCTGTGTTTGGTAATTGATTCTAAACTACTTTCTTTTCCTTGAACCAACAGATTTTATTGCGAGGACAGCTGATTGATTCGTTTGGATGTTTAATTGTATGATTTTGTATGAAGTCATAAGGAGCAGGATATAAGAATTAATAATTACCTGAAATATAACTGACTAATCTAAATACCTACATTCAAATGTGGGTATTAGTCCCAATTTCTCAGTAGGTCCCCCATTTGATATATAACTGGACACATTTAAATCACACAATTGCTGATGCAATACGCAAAACCACGAGATGACACAACACCGAAACAATACAACGGAACAACCTCGTCCATGTTGGCGGGTTCGCGGCGATAGTAACACTGGATAATCCCCCTGTTCTTTATTTTTACGTTCCTTGAATCGGAACATCAGTCCCGCTGAATACTGATTATAGTTCAGCGAACGACAAGGGCCATTGAAACAAAATTAATTTTTATCAGATGAATTATCACGAACTGCTGTTGCTGTAATAATTTTTGTACATTGAGTAGATTGTACGCTTTGCTTAAATGAAACAGGGTAAATTTCGAAAACAAAAGGATGTTTTGATTGCATTATGGATTATACATATCGTTAGAAGGAATATAAAATTATTTTGAATTTATTGGCGTACCTGTCATTACTTCGAATATAAGGATTGAATTCTTTCAATGACATGGATTTGAAACCACTGCAAATATATTTAAAGCGATGGAAAAACATCCAAATACTAACAATTAATTGGAAACGCAACAGTATTTTTTTCTGTGTAAGGCTGGGCTATCGGGTGGTTTAGTTTAATATGTAAGTGAAAACTGCATTAGCTGCTAGGATATTTATTAATCAATCAATCAATCAATCAATCAATATATATTTCTAACGTTATGTATAATAAAGATCAACATCACCATTACAATCCCAAACTACTTCTTCTTGCACGAGCAGTCTCCCTTATGGCAGGCCTTCTTAGCGCAGTTCTGGTAAGTGCAAAATCTGCCACATTCCTTATCACACATAGAACTGCTACCGTAAGAATGCATCAGGTCTGGACAATCGGTGGCTTCGACTTCCATCAGCTGCAGGGCTGCGATCACCACCACTAGGGCCACCAGGAAGAACTTTGCTGATGCCATCGCTCTGGATATGATGAACTGATGAAGGCTGGTTGTAGTCTGATATCCGCAGACCTGCCGTTCTGCCTTTTATTGCTGTTTCGTGAAGGGCAATGAAGAATTATCTGACTACGTTGGTTATTTATTTTTATAGGTAACCGATATGAACTGTTCAAAGAACGCGAAGAATTATTATTCTTTGAAATGCATACGTATGTAGCAGGAGATAGCAGCTATGCACTTTGTTGGATATATTGATACTGCTATCTCATAATTACCTACGCACTTTCATATGCACATTGAAAACTTAAAAACAAAAAACGACGTCATGTTGGTTGATTCATTGCTTCCCACGCATTACGGTGATACCAGCGCTATAGTCTGAGATCCCCTTGCATTCAAATCATCGTCCGCTCGCTCACAAAAAAATGTGTTATGTCGCTAGTCCTTTCTTTCGCAGGCCATTGAACAGCCTATTATGAATAAAACAAAATTTTCAGTTTTACAATCCTCCATCACCCAACCACCCCAATTTCACCCCCATCCCTAAAACGCCAAAACGCCTAAAAACCAAGTTTGAGCTGTTTTTGATTTTTGTTTTTTGATTATTGCTGCGCCGCCACTGACTCGATTTAAAAAATAAAGTCAAGTTGATTGACACAATACTTCCCACATATTACGGTGATACCAGTTTATTATTTTCCCATAGCATGAAGCTTTAGTCTGAGATCCCTTGCAACCACATAATCGCCAGACCCCCCTCCTAAAATTGTCTTATGCCGCTAGGTCCTTCCTTCAAAGGTCAATGGACAAGCCTATTATCAAGAACTTTTCAGTATTACAACGCCCCACTTCACAACCACCCCAATTTCATCCCCACCCAAAAAAAAGTAGGAAATGATCAGGGCCCCCTTAAAACATCTAAAAATGAAGTCTGAGTTGTTTTCATGCTTTCAGTTTTTTTTTAATAAAAAAACTGAAAGCTTGCATGCTATACATACTAGTATGTATGCAGTAACTAAGTCCCTTAGTTTCCGTAATAGGCTAAGCAATGTTCGGATGGACCTAAAACGGTGATTTATGTCGTTAGGTCTTCCTTCACAGGTTAGTGGACAGCCTATTTTGAATACAAGAAATTTTTCAGTTTTTCAACCCCCCACCTCCTGACTACCTCAATTTCACCTGCAGCCAAAAAAACGCAGAAAATGATCAAGAATCCCTAAAACGCTTAAAAACGAAGTTTGAGCTGTTTTTATATTTTTAGTTTTTTTATTATTGCTGCGCCATCACTGGCACGATTTATAAAAGCCATACGCGCTTTCCATCCTCGCTACGATAGTAATACTGTGTCAAAATTTTATTAAAATCAATTCAACGGTCTCTTCGTAACACAATATAGAACGATCTAGCTATACTCTCGCATGTTTACACCTTTGGTTTATGTAATAGGCAAGGCAATGTTCGGATGGACCTAAAAAAGTTATTTATGTTGCTAGGTCTTCCTTCATAGGTCAGTGGACAGACTATTATGAAAGCAACACATTTTTCAATTTTACATCCCCCCATCCCTCAACCACCCCAATTTCACCTCCACCCAAAAAAAAGAAAATGATCAGGAACCCTTAAAACACCTAAAAGCGAGGTTTAAGCAATTTTTGATTTTTTTTGTTTTTTGCTAATTACTCCGCCGCCAATGCACCGATTTTCAAAATTATAAAAAGATTTTCTAATACGACCCCACAGCAAGTCGCTGCCCAAATGTCATCACAATCCATGCAGCAGTTGCTGAGATTACGAGGCTAGAAGAAAGCAACAGACAAATAGACAGGCAGACCGACAGACTGACAGACCGACGGAAATGAGTGACGTGGATTTTCGTTATGTAGACGCCCAAAAAGCGTATTATCTCAAAATCGAACATTTTCGCGATCACAATACTCCCCTCACCTATCGGTGTGGGAAGTAAAACATACGCGTTTTTCATCCTCGCGACGATGACAATACTTTTTCAAAATTTCATTAAAATCAATTCAATAGTTTCCACGTTACACAATACAGAACGATCTAAAGCAACGCTGGTACGTTTACATCACACTGATACTATTTCTAAAATCCACACGCGTTTTCTATCCTCGCCACGGTAGTAATACTGTGTCAAACTTTCATTCAAATATATTCACCGTTACATAATACAGAATAATGCAATATACACGTATCTATACATCAGAAAATTCCAAGTTCATTGGTTTCTGTAATAAGGAAGACAATATTCGGATGGTCCTAAAAAACCTGTATTATGCCGCTAGGCATTTCTTTCACAGATCAATGGATATCCTATTATGAATACAACAAATGTTTCAGTTTTGCAACCCCACAACCCCTCAGTTTCACCCCCACCCAAAAGGTAGAAAGGGATATGGAACCCATAAAACGCCTAAAAACCAGGTTTGAGGGATACTTGAAATTATTTGTTTTTTGCTAAGCGCCACCCATGAACCGCTTTTCAAAACTATAGCAGCATTACGTACTACGATCCCACATTATATCGCTACCCAAATTTCATCACAATCGATGCAGCGGTTACTGAGATTATGAGGGCAGATAAACGTCAACTGACCGACAGACAGACCAACGGCAATAAGTGTCGGGTATTTTCGTTATGTAGATATCATAAAACGCCCAAAAACTTTATTATTTTGAAAACGAAATTTTCGCGATCACAATAGTCCCGTCACCTATCGGTGTAGTATGTGGAAAACGAAAACAAGCTCAATAAAATAGATGGATAGAAAAATGGTATCGTACGATAAATCAATAGATAAATTCATACGTCTATTAGCAGTTTCAGCTTTTGGGTATGTATGTTTTTCTGTCATTGTCTCTTCCTCTCAGGTACACATTCAAGTGGTTGTATACATTCACTTGGTTAAGTCGTATATTACCAACTTTATTTTTTTTCCTTCTCCTTTATTACGGATATGCACACGAATTTCCATTACTAGAGACTAAAATATCATATGTTTTGTATGCATTTTTTTATTAGGATAACGCCTACAGGTACAAAAACATTACACCATATCCATTCTTCGCTTTCATGTGACAGTTCCATCAAAAACATATCAGAAGGGGGAAGTCCCATTACACATTATCCATTCCACACACACCACTAACGACAATTTATTACTCAATATACGGCAAAGATATAAAAAATAATGCACGAGATGCCATTTAGAAATATACACCGCCACGGTTATAAGTGCCCAGTCACCGTTTTGGAGGTAAGAAACTGATTTGTGGGGGGAAAGGTGGAGGTAAGAGGTGAGGCGCCCCTTCCTTCCTAAAATTTTATAATGTCTATTAGCTTATGCTTCAGACAGAAACAATATTGTCCTGAGGTAGCTTAAAGGGCACATCAACAACAAAGACAACCGTATAGCGGACGGACTAGCCAGGAAGGCTGCTGACCAAATAATTCGAAGAAGTCGAATATCGACAACCACAATTGTGGAAATAGCCAAAAAACACTCCCAACTCCCATGTCGAAATTGTAAAACAATAGTAAGAGCTACAAAGATGCCTCTTTGCCAAGGAAACTTCTGTAGGCTCTGGCATGGCAATATCCAAGAAGTACTTGGCTGTAGTAGTAGTGGTAGTAGTAGTGTAGACGTATATTTAGCATACAAAAGCTATTCACAGGAAAACATCAAAATAAAACTAAAAATAGAAATATGAGTACAACTCATGAGCTCCACTAAACCTATGATTATAAGTTAAAAAAATATTACATGTTAAAGGTTATATATAGATTCCTATGAAAGAGAAAGGGAAATATCACTATATCATCAGTCTTTTTTTGAACACAATAAAATGATATTTGGAGAACGGTTTACATATAGAAGAAAATTAGTTATATTCTTTCATTCCATCATCAAATACACTCCTTTTGCTTATTGTTAATTTGGTAGGCCTTATATCAACATGATGCATTTGTCGTGTGTTGTAGCTAGGCACATGCTGTGACCATATCAAACTTACGTTTCATAGTTGGATTCCTGTCAACTCAGGAAACCTCCATATTATGGAGTTGAGTGACACACCAATATGTAGAATGTGTGGAAGCGAAAACGAAACTGTGGAGCACGTCATAAATGTGAGTGCCCAGAGTTATCTCCTATTAGAGAGTGTGCGTTCGGTGAGTCTTGGCCTACACCTACCCGCATAAGGGAGATGTCCCCAAGCGACTTGTCCCCTTTCTAAAGTTTTCAGGATGGATCTGAGGAAACAACTCCTTGGGAGGATGATGCAGTATGGGCCGGTTGTGACCCTATGTGCAGTGGGTGGACATTTTTCATTTAACTTGCAATGTAAACTCCCTGAATTTCCTTGATACTTGATATCCTCGTAACAAAAGAAAGTTCAAACGAAAACTGATTGGAGTGCTTGAAAGTACTATAGGGTCTATCACACCATGCTTTTGAAACATTTTTTTTGTGTACTTCAACACTTAAAACTCACCCTCAACTTCTGTTTTTCAAATAGCACTAAATAGTTTTTTCTACACAAATTAAGTCCTTATATTATTTAAAATCTTGCAGGACCTTTAATTTCATACGCCAACTTATTTTTTTCGTGAATTCGTAACCATAACGTAAATAAAATAAGAATTTGCTTGATGCAAAAAACGGACAAAAATAGAACTAATTGGGTTTTTAAAAGTAGCGAATAATCTATAATACATGCTTTCGAAAGCAAATGTCTTTTATATGATTTTTAATTACGAAAATATTACGACTCAAAAAATTCTCATTTTATTTACCTTGTGTTAATGACTACCTTGTTTTATTTATTTTATGCTTATGACTTTACGAAAAATTACGTTTTTGTATAAATTTAAAGGTACTACAAGTCTTTAAGTAAAATAAGGACTCATATTGTATAGGAAAAATTATTAAGTGCTATTTGAAAAAACAAAGTTGGGGGTGAGTTTTAAGGGTTAAAGCATACAACAAATGTTTTGAAAGCATGGTATGATAAACCCTGTAGTACTTTCAAACATTCCACTCAGTTTTCGTTTGAACATTTTTTTTTTGTTAAGAGAATAGCAACTGTCAAGGAAATTAATAACATGTACGTATGTTTGTTCGGGTGGAAGCTTGCTACTCAATTTTGACGCAGATATTTTCAACCGATTGAGCTGAATTTTTGACTGCTCATTAATAGTTTGAAATATTTTGCTGTATAGTGTCTGTCAACTATTTTTGTTTAGGACTCAAATTCCGGACGTTTTAGTTATACTTGTGATTCCGCCCGAACGTGAAATTATGCTCTGTCATGTCCGGGATTTTCCGGACGAATGGTTAGTTGGTCACCCTATACAATCATAACCTACGCCTGGAGCGTCAGTTATAAAAAGTTATTCACGCTGTTTGTTTATAGGTTGTATTACCTGCTCAAAAGTAATATAATAATCACTGTATAACTTAATGGGCTGAGATAATCGTATATTGTTCAACAATATGGTAATGACGGTAATAACTCACGCAGTTGAAGTTTACTAGTACTAGTTTTAGTTAACTGACAAACATTTTTGACTACGTCCATGTTCAAAACGAATTATACAATCGAACTTAAACCCTGAAGCAAGTACCCCGTGAAATACCCAAGCGCTATTCGCATGCATTGAGAGATAATTAATGTTTCAGATTAATTAAATGCCCTGGTTTTTGGGTCGTCAGACTCAGATGAATTATTCTCCTAGTGTCATGTGATTGAAGATTAATACGTATCATATTATATAAATACATACAGGGTGAGTTTTTAGTACCGGCTCGGTCGATAACTCCACTACTGTAGAAGATATCGAAAAAAGTTGTATATAAAAGTTGTAGCCACGGATATGCTGCTTGCTCAAAAAATATTTTCATTTATACAGGGTGATCCATAACTACGTGGTGATGCAAACATGCATTTTTTTAAATGAGACATCCTATATATTATTCTACATTCAAATTCTAATAATGATTTCCGTTCCTCCAATATAGAGTACTGTTACATTATACAGGGTATTTCAAAAGTTATGGCCATTTTTATATCCAAATCGCTGTCAATTGAACATACTGTTTATCAAAAAATGATGAATCAAAAAGCATTTTTTTACACGGATGGATAAAAAATATCATCTAGTCTTAAGATCGGCTATAAAAAAAGCCCGCAACGCATATTGGTATACAGGGTGATGTAGAATGCAAAATCTCGATTTTCTCTCTTTTTTTAAATCTAACCCCCAATATTTTATTATACCATTATATATGCTCTTTCATCTTTGTATAGCACTTGTTATGGCTGAATTCATTAGTTTCTGAGATATTTCGATTTTTCTACAAATTTTAAATATACCTCCTATTTGTTTACTAAAATTTATTTATTTTGAGAAAATACTATCAAATTTTATTTTTGCTTAACAAACAACTAAAATATAAGGCCATAATAGTACTTGATCAAGTTAAAACACTGGATTAACGAGGTAATGTAGGTAAAGTGTGCTGAGGAAACAATTTTATAGACGTCATGCATAATTATCAAGCAGATCTATCAGGTAGGCTATGAAATGTTAAACGACACGGTCCAAATGAAACGATTCTTCAATCTTTCAAACGCATTAGTTTTAGAGTGCCTCCGTTCTGGATATTGTTGTTCATAGTTGATATATTCTAGAGGCAACTAGGCAATTTCTCAAAGATTCTCCAAAATACCCTCAATGGCGAAATTATTTTTAAAGCTCGTTTTTCACACAGTACGGAATTATTGAGCAGGTTATGAAAACCGCCAATTTTTCAAAGCATACCTGATAAATCTGCTTGATAATTATGCGCCACGCCTACAAAATTGTTTCCTCGGCATACTTGACTTTATTATCTCGATGATTCAGGATTTTGAGTTCATCAAATACTATCATGACCTTATAATTAAATTGTTCGTTAAATAAAAAAACAAATTTGATAGAACTTCCTCAAAATAAATAAATTTCAGTACAAAAATAGATGCTATATTTTAAACTTACCGAAAAATCGAAATATCTGGGAAACTGGTGGACGTAGGTACAACAAGTGCTTTACAAAGATGAAAGAGCATATTAAAAGCAATTCTTTGGAACAATAAAATATTGGGGGTTACATTTAAAAAAAAAGAGAAAATCTGGATTTTGCATTCTACATCACCCTGTATCCGAATATCCGTCACGGGCTTTTTTTATAGGTGATTTCAAAACTAGAGTGTATTTTTAATCTTTTCATGTAAAAAAAATAATTTTTTATTCATTACTTTTTGATATACAATACGTTCATTTGTTCGCGATTTAGATATAAACATGGTCATAACTTTTGAAATACCCTGTATAATGTAACAATACCCTATATTGGAAGAACGGAAATCATTAGTAGAATTTGAATATGGAATAATATATAGGGTGTTCCGTTTAAAAAAATGTATGTTTGAATCACCACGTAGTTATGGATCACCCTGTATAAATCTAAATATTTTCTGAGTAAGGAGCATATCTTTGGCTACAACTTTTGTATACAACTTTTGTCGCTATCTTCTACAGTAATGGAGTTATCGACCGAGCCGGTACTAAAAACTATATCTTACTCAAAAGCAAAAAATGAATGGGAGATTCTCATTTAGATATGGGGGATATGGAAATACATTTGCTGTTTTTCGTCGTTTATGAAAATATGTAAACAGGCACTTTACATCGTATCCGTAAACATGATACTGCTAATATCGCAGTGAGCTAGTCACTTTATTGGCTAAAAAGAAAAGCAAGTAATGGGTGTACCTGGCTAATTGCTAAAACCATATTCATTCATTTCGGAGCTCCTGAAAAGAAGGTTTGAGTGGTTTTCCTAACACTTTCTAAAGTCACGTCATAAATCATTATAAATGCTGCTCTTCCACCTAACCCAAGAAAGTAATATTTTATAAATAAGCACAACCTAAACTTGAAAGACAAACATAAAGCTTTTAACAGAAAACAGAACCAAAAATGAAAATATTATGGTTAAAATGTTCAATTTACAAATTGTAGGCATTAACATGACATATAAGGCAGAAGTATGCTCAAATAACATAACAAATATTGATATAAAGAAATATTGTAGAAAAGCTAAAAGCGAGTGGTTATACTAGAAAGCTGCATTATACATAAAAATTGGCAACTGTCTGGATTTAAGCACTCTTTTTCACTAAAAAGCCATTGTAGTGCTTCAATTTGGGCACGTAGTAAAGTATCCTTCAGCTGTCGTTTGAATTTTACTTAATAAAATATGAGAAACACGACTTCTCACTTATATGGGCTTTGTGTGCTTATGGCTGTAAGCTCAATTTATTTCTAAGGTAAGTAGGGACTGATGTTTCTAATATTCAATATACTAAATTCAAAAAAACATACCTGAACAAATTTCCTATCTGCAACCATCTAAGATTAGTGAAGGTATGTGATGTATGGTCATCCTTTTTCATATTATTTGTAAATCTACTGCAGGTATTTTGCATTATTTGCAACCTTATTTTATGTATGTAAGCTAAGTAGGGATAATATAATACAAGATTTTAGATATCACTAAACTCTGACATATTTTTTTCTAAGTTTAGTGTTTTAATATACAGGATAGGGTGTTCATTTGAAAACTTCCCACCCTGGATTTGTGGAAAACTGCCGACTAAAAGAAAAAACGCCTTGACACTTCAAAAGATTTGTCAAGGGTGACAACTTTTAACCAAAAACTACTTCATCCTTCTGTATCCTATACCTCCATGATCATCCTCTTAAAAAATTAAAATTACAAGGGGTATTGAGTGTTGGTATGTCGAAGTTCTTTATTTTGATTGAGATTTTTTAAAATCGGTCGACTCGTTTTGGAGAAAATTAGAAACTTTATGTGTCTTAATTTGTTCAAATAGAATACAAAAACACACGAAAATATCACTTTTTATAGCAATAAGTGTTCAAATGTTGCCTGTTATTGGCCAAACAATGATAAAGGCGATTTTCAAATTCCTGACGGGCATTTGCAAAAACATGTGGACTATCATGGCAGCTTTCGACAACGCATTGACGAAAGTCATCTAAACTGGTCCGTCAGGAATTTGAAAACTGCCTATATCATTGTTTGGCCATTAACTCGCAACATTTGAACACTTATTGCAATAAAAAGTGATATTTTCGTATGTTTTTGCATTCTATTTGAACAAGTTTAGGTATAGTACGCGTCAGAAGTATGAGAGCTGTTTACATGGTTTGTCCTGCTACCCAGTGCCGACACTAAAAAGGATCCCTTAATCCTTCAAAAGAAGCCCGACGAGTAGGGTGACCGTTATTCCTTTCGGCATGTTTTATTGTCCTGGCGATAAAGCTGCCACCGTCATTAGTGTAGTCAAAATTGTATGTCTGTGTATAATCAGATATTAATATTCAATAAATAGACCAATTTATTCTTTTAACTATTGCAAATTGGTATTTTTGATTATTTTGACCTCCTGTCACTTTGCGAACTGTTATAATATATGTTTTGTATAAATAATTACGGTTTTATCATTAATCAGGTCTACATAATGATGTAACTGCACTATAGAAGTGTCGACACCGTCGACACTGATTGAGACCTGTAAGAAATCTAAACAGCTCATATATATCAGACTTCTACAATTCATAAATATTCTATTTTTTTTTTTTCGAAAAAGAACCGGATCGACCGATTTACAGAAGTCCAACGTCAGAATAAAGGACTTCAACATACCTTTGAAACAAGATATTACTCGATACCACCTCCCTCCAATAAAGTAGTTTTTAGTTAAAAGGTTCTCCCTCTTGGCAAATCTTTTGACGTGTCTCGGCGTTTTTTCTTTCAATCAACGGTTTTTCAGAAATCCGAGGAGGGAGGTTTCAAATAAACACCCTGTATGTATGTATGTACATACTGCACAAGATTGTTGAAACTTAGATCCTGAACCCACACTTATTCGTTTAATTAGCAAGGGTAATGACTACACCCTTAATTTCGACGTTAATGCAACCTTTGAGTCTACGTCTTAGTCGTTTATTACCCATTGGCGTTTTTCCATCTCCGTCAAAGCAGTAATATGGTAAAGAAGTTACATTGCAAATAATAATATATTAGTTTATATGCTACAGACTACAGTATGAACAAATGTACGTGGATAGTCTGAAAGAGAATCGGAACAATTTAAATTAGTAGACATTTCACGGAGGCAGGTTGAAGGGTCATAAAAAAGGTGTTTGACTTAATTGTTATAATCAAGATCCTTCGTCAGGAGAACTTTGTAATTAGTTTTATGTTACACATAAACTAGAGTATTTACATGACTTGTCGAGTTGATTTGTAGGCTAAAAATAACTATGTTTTTATTACACATTCAACTTCTAACTTAAAACATTATGTCATACCTAAATAAGACCCACATAAATACAAAAATAAAGCTTTGAAGTAGAAGTACCATTTGAAAGCTACCCTATTTGCTAGCTGTTGCTGGGAACAACTCCGATATTTTTCCAAAAAACTAGGAGTCCGCTTCTATCTCGCCGGTGGCAAAAAAGACATCTAAAGCTGACCCAACTAACTGCAGACCTATAGCTCTACTTTCTGTGATCAGTAAAGTGATGGAGAAATGCATGCGGCAAGAGAGACTTGAGTTGCTTATGGATTTCGTTAAAAAGTAGATCATTCAAGATTTTAGGAGTCAAAATTACACAAGACATGAACTGACCAACCTTCTCATGCTTTATAAAGCTCAGATAAGACCTGGACTGGAGTATTGTTCTCGTATCTGGGAAGCTGCTGCTCCTATTACATATCTATACTTGATCCAGAGAAGGAAAATTGGAATAATCGGCGATGCAACCTTAACGCGCTACCTCCAGCCTCTTTATTGAGGTTGGTGACCTGTCATTTTTGTACTGGTATTCACACACCCGGACCGCTCCATCTCATCCCAAGGCGGTCGTTCATGCATCAAGAACCAACGTACGATCGCACCTTTGTTCCCAGAGTGTTCAGGACTTAGAAGGGACTGCCAGGAGATGCGCTCATTGTGACTGCAAGTATTGGACTGTTCAAGTCCCGCGTCAATAAATTTCTCCCAACCTAACCTTTCCAAACCAACCGTGGTACGGTCACGGTCTGCTCAGTTACGAAACCCTATAATCGAAATATGGCCTCTTGTGTTTCTAAGATGGAATCAATGAACAGTTGTATTTTTACATTACAAAACGTTCTTCCAATCATTTTTAGGATACAGTTGTCATAATCTAAAATACTATGGCTTTCCGCTTATACTGCAATATTCCACTAGATGTTTTCAAATACGTTGAGTCTATTCCTTATTCTTTTGGGAATCAGTAATGATTTTGTAATGCCTTTGAAAGTTCAGGTATTACAGTACCATTGGAGGTTACAGTCACAACATTACTCTAAGCGCCCTACATCATCAGAGAGATTTACGCGCCTTGTGTACAGTTTTTGTAACCGAAATCTGTGACGTGTATCGTTGCGTTATTTGAAAATTGACATTAACTATTATTGGACCTATTTGACTTTAACTTAACCTCACATTATGATCGATTTGGTCGGAAATGTCCAAGAAATGTTACGTGCAACAAGCAAATACCACAAGCAGAAAATAGATCACATCCCAAGTAAAATAAAACATAGATTATGCAGGATCCCCGAAGCATGACATTTGAGATTTCACTACCATGGTTCAGTACCGTGATGATACACGCTGTTGTCGAAGACGCCTAACTTTGTAGCTTTTATTGGATAATACTGCCAAATAAAATAGACGTAAGAAAATATGATCCTTTTGTACAATGGTAAACCACAAAATAAGTATTGTTGCTATCAAAATCATCACGGTTCTTTTCTCATTGCCGCATAGTGGTTAAGACCTGGCAATACCGCACGTAATCATGTCGTACCGTAACCTTTCGTAGCTAACATACAACTATTAATATATCGGTTATTCATCGATTCGGTTATTTCGGGAGAACTGCGCATGTCACAAATAGCCGATAACGTGCAATAACGTCAGCAAACGGACGTCCAAAAACTCTCTATTAATACACCGTTATCTGAGTTTTTGGAAGTCCGCTTTCGCGTTATCGACTATTTGTGACATGCGCAGTTCTCCCGAAATAACCGAATCGGCTAATAACCGATAAAGTTGTACGTTATCTACGGAAGATTACGATACGTCCATTATAGGCGTTATTGCCAGATCTAAAACGCTATGCCGCAATGAGAACAGAACTGTGACGATGTTCATAGCAACAATAGTTTGTTATTATTTGGTTTATCGTTCTAGAAAAGGATCAGGTTTTCTTCCATCAGCTCTATTTGACAGTATTTTCTAATAAAAGCTACAAAATTAGGCGTCTCCGGCAACAGCATGTTACTGTCACGGAACTGAACCATGAGACATGAGAGTGAAGTGTCATGCTTCGGTCTCGGTGGTTCTGCAAAACCTATATTGTTAGGTGTTTATTTGTTTATGATATCGTCCAACATGCCACCGGCGATGTCCAAAGCTTATTCCATTCTAAGTGTTTAAAACTAAGACTATAAAAACGATAAAAAAGCCACAGAAAGCCTAAAGCACGAACCTCAATTATTCTACGCTACGATGAACAAAGGTGTATGCAAAAAGTCAAAATTGTATACTCTACATTGCGTAAGGTTAGAATCGTTTGATGACGTAAATAATCGTTAACGGTTTACTTTGGAAAAAGCCGTGCGAAAGGTCCCTTTAATATCATCGATCGTAGGGAAGTGCCATGTCACGGACCATCCGTTGATGGCAAATAGGCTTGAAGTGGCAGGTTAGCTATGTGTCACCGATAAGATAAATTTATTGCTCTTTTCTGAACCAAATCTAGTGTAGCTAGGGTGTTTGGAGTGTAGTGTTGTAAACTTTACTTTCAAGAACTTGTAACGATTCATTACTTTCCACTTTAGGACTCGTTACTTGGAATTCGTTACTTTTGTCAAGGTGAGAAAATTTTGTAATTTGAAAATACTACTATCCAAGAGTGTGGTTTTTTTTTATGGTCGGCCTCCCGCAAAGGCTGAAAGCCTATGGCGCTGTAGAAGCGCTGCGAGAGGATAAGTATCGGTTCACGTTAGATTTGAAACGCTGCAGGTTGTAGCCGTCGGGAAACAAATTCCCCGGCAGCTGATTCCACAGCGTCGAAGTTCTCCAAAAGAAGGAATGCTGGAGTAGACTAGTTCGGGGAGTAAGGACCTCGATCTGGTAAGGATGAGCTCGCAGAGCTTCTCTACTTTTCCTGGTTCGGACGGCCTGTGGTGCTATTATCTGAAAGAGCTCACTCGAACATCTTCCGTGATAGAATCTGTAAAACAGGGATAGGTCAGCCACCCTCCTCCGATGTTCCAGGCTGTGGAGGTCCTTTGTGAGGTTAGGCGTATCGATAGGTCTAATCGCTCTTTTCTGGATAGTGTCCACAAGCTTTAGAGAGTGCTTCGGAGCGCATCCCCACACATGGGAGCTGTGCCTTGTAGAGCAGCAGCAGTTGCTCTGGTGTATAAAACTTCCTACAGCGGAACAAAACTCCAAGCTTCTGGGATGCCGTTTTAGCAATACTGACGACGTGGTCGTGCCAGAACATGTTATTGTTGATGTTGATTCCCAAAAGCTTAACGGAAGGTGATTCGACTATGGGGTGACCCTCCATTTCCACGGTTGGTAAGCCATCGTGAGACTTCTTTGTAAGTGTTGTTGCCTGAGTTTTTTGTACGTTGAACTGTACTTTATTTGCTAATCCCCACTCGACAATTGTTTTGATATCAGCGTTGATCTGTGAGGCATGCTGCTGTCGCGGACGTACCGTCTCCTGGGATGATAGTGGCTTGCCTGGTTCCATGCACGACACTAATGTACTGTCATCTGTGAAGCTGTAGATTGGATTGGATGTTATTTCCAGCAGATCGTTGATGTACAGCAGAAACAGTGTAGAGGATAGGACAGATCCCTGAGGAACACCGGCGTTTATTGAAAATACGTCTGATGAACAGCCCTCGACTACAACAAACAGAGATCGGTCGTTCAAAAAGCTATTCAGCCACTGGCGCAGGCCAGTTGGTAGTCCATAAGCAGCAAGCTTGACCAGAAGTCCGTCATGCCATACTCTGTCGAACGCTTTCGATATATCAAGTGCAACAACACGGGATTCGCCATGATTGTCTATTGCTCTGTTCCACAAGTGAGTGACGGAGGCAAGGAGGTCACCTGTAGACCTGTGCTTACGGAAGCCATACTGGCGATCATTTATGATGTTATTGTTTTCCAGGTATTTCAAGAGCTGTGTGTTAATGTTAATGTTAAACATGCACCGTAAAAACGATGCTTTAAAGTGTTAGGACAGAAAGAATTTCAATCGAGGGTAAGATAATAATCAATATCCAGCGGATACTATTTTCGAGAACATTCTGATGAGCTTCATAAGTAGAGGGAGAATGTATGTTCTGGGGGGGTCAATGACCGAGCAACCTTGACCTACATGAGCAACCTTGACCTTTGACCTCTGACCTTTGACCTCTGACCTTTGACCTCTGAACTTTGACCTCTGAACTATGACCTCTGACCTTTGACCTTTGACCTCTGGACATTGACCTCGTGACCCCTCAACAAACAAAAAATTCTCAACTGGGAATCGAACCTAAGACCTTCTGTTTCACTAACACGTTCGCTATACAGGTGGCTACAACGCCATGTACATAGAATTTACTATAAGTACTATAAGATTGCAATGGCGTAGATAGGGTTTCATTTACATATGGTCTGGAGCGGAAGTCAGTATTAATTTTGGCAGTCTTTCGGGCTGGTGCGGTAGACAAATAGGATGAGTCATGTCAAGGTCTTTTTATTTTTAGCGTTGGGTAGCTATCTGGAATAAGCAGTGCATCGAGCGATAATTTACTCATACATAATATATACGCCACGGTTATATCGACGACGATCTTGTCTGGATTGTTAATTAGTGGTCATCACGATACAATACACTGAAGTGGTCATTGTCCGGAACTTGTTGGCTACCTGCTTCTATGCCAGTTATAGTACCGTCACTGTTAGCCGTTCAGATGCCGTGTTAATGCATGTGAATAATGCTATAGTACTGTAAAGTGGGAAAATATTACACGATAACCTGGGTCATACAAAACAAGAGAGTGTTAACACGAAATTGAATGAGACATCAGTAGCATACGGTCAGTAACTAAATTGTGATTCTATATGGAGTTATAGTAGTCGTAGAAGGTTGCACTTTGCTGCTCCCGCGTAAATGTGTGTGAATAAAGTAGAAGTGAGGAAATATCACAGGGGGGCCTGGAATTACTTCTACCCTTGAACCGTGTCTTCTAAACTTTAGTCTATTAACCTTTGACCCCTTGACTGAGAGACTCAATTGCTCCTTGAAGCACGTATGCTGGTGACAATGAGGGTGGGGAAACAAGAAAAACCAGTTTGTAGTGTAATGGTGGGGAAGTCGGAAAACAGGTTTTGTAATAGATAGAGCCATATAAAGTGAGGACCAACACAATGTGTTCTCATCAGTTCGCAGTTATCTACAGTGAATCGAAAACAAAATATCAACGAAACATGGAGCTGACCAACTTAGAAAGAAGTACGTTGGAGTCCGTGAAACAACAGATCGAAACGGAGTTTGCTGAGTGGCAGCTAAAAATCGATATACCGGAAAGATATACGATAGCGGAAAAACTCCGACGGTTGCACAGATCTATAGGTGACTATGAAAATGGAAAGTTGTGTGTAAAAGGATTAGTGAACAACATCGAGTATACCAAACGGTATGACTTATTTTATCCAATAATGAACCAGTTGCCACCAGTGCTGAGGAGTGCGATAATGGAGCAGAAAGCGAAGGCAGGCCAGCAAAGGCGATCAACGGAAGAGGGTGCGAAAACCATAAGAGTAGTGAAAACGGATGGGAAACGATTAGTATTCTTCTGCGAGTTATAAACGTCAATGCAAGTACAAAGTTTGGTAGCAGTTCTCACTTATTAACAGCGAATCAAAAGTAGATTAATCAAGTTAGAGAGAAGGACGTTGGACCGTGTGAAACAATAAAACGTAATGAATGGGAAGCGGGTTCACTTTAATTCAAGTATAAGTGAACAACAGCTAGTGGTGTAGCAGTATGCAGCAAAAGCAGCTCGTCGGGGTGATTGGCAGAAGGAGGGTGCAGACAGATGCAGATTTCAAAGGCGAATACAAAAGTGTGCACAAGTGTTGGAAAGAGTTTTAAGTGAGCAACATAGAGAAAAGGTGTGGAGCGAGCGATTTGACAAAACATGAATCAAATGGAAGCTATGTAGAAAATAATAGAAATTGTAGACAAGTGTATCACACATTGTAAGTCTAAACGCTTTTGTTGTAAGTTATCGATTCGTTGTAAATAAATGTTAACTGATCACTAAATAAAATATATACCAAAAATACGTAGTTCTGATTCGAGTAAAAGAAAACAACAAGGTAAAAGTAATGGTTATGTTTATTAACACAAAAATATTAAAAACAAAATAATTATTATGACATGACAAACGTATCATACAAAAAATGAACATTCGAAAGAGCGCATATGCAGATATCCTTAGTGTGAGCAAAACAGCGAGCAGGCTGTACCATTAAACGTGGCTGTTCATCCAATTCAATAATAGGCGATAAGGAATATTGTCGTAAGTAGTTCGCCTTTTCTCTCCCTTTTACAAAAATTCTATCCGCCTGTGATGTTAGTTCTTGGATGATCCGGGAGGCATGATGTAGTGGCGTGAATCCAGAAGTCCATGGAATACAGTGGTGGTATTCTGTTAACCAAGAAGCTTGCTTTTGTAACTCTGGGGGGAGCAGGTCCCAGGAAAAAGGTGGTTTAAAAACGTAATGGAATATCCGCAAACCATCAAAAGCAGCAAGCTCTTTCACAATAAACTTATTGTTTTCAAGTTTGAATCCTTGTACGTCCAGCACAAGACTCATACTCGCAGACGGCTAAAGCGTCTAAAAACAGAAATCTTATTGCAGTAGCTGTCAAGGGCTTGGCGCAAGACTTTGAGTTTTTCACGATACTCCAAGAGAGCTCGTTTGTAGGCGGCAGGCATGGTGAAAATGATGGTGCATGAGTGGCGATTGAGCTTATATTGCCATACCAGCTAAAGCTGTTTAACAATTTTAGTCAGAGGATTGTAAGAGAATACGCGATCGTGAAGAATTAAGCAGTATGCGCTGGTTTGCGGGGAAATATTTTGACTAGTTTCGAACTCTACACGCATGACGACTGAGGCAGACTGAATACTTTCCTTTTGCTTGGAGCAATCAATATGGGTTATGGGTGCGATCGACTTGAAGGTCTTGGGGCTGAACAGCGGCTCATTTTCCGTATTGTAGTAGGTAGCGCGGAATTTGGAAAACATGTCATAGAGCGTAGCAAATTTGTTGTTATCAAAATCCAGATATAAATCATTGTACGGAAAACGATCAGAATTAAGAAAGACGCGAATGTTAGTTAAGTGACAGTGATCAAAGGTGGACATATTGGAAGTTACTTTATTTTTCTTATCGGTTTGGAAGGCGATTAGAACATGTCGAGGCGTTTCAAGTTTTGTAGTCGTTTTTACAGGCCACGTATGACGGGTAGTTTCTGAAAGAGTGGGGTATTCAATTAATTCCCAGCTGCGAAAGTAGATGGGGATATCAACATTTTTATTAAGCAGTTTTGTTAATGCTAACTGTTGTGGTATGTCAACCGAAACGTGAGGCACTCGCCATTGAATTTTATCAATAGTAATTTTAGGTTGTTCGTCAGTAGTGCTGACCACTGCATCAAGATCTGAGTTGCTACGTATTAGAACCAGTTCTTGTTTCATATTCAGTATAATTTTGTTGTAATCTTCAAAAAATCCCATCCACATGCTTAGTGGTATACAAACGTTAAACTTTCCACTATCTGAAATTGTGGAATCCTTGGGAAACCAACCAGCATTTTGCAGACGCAGGCTTTCATTTTCATTGTAGGACATATATCCTTTCAACGTGGATGTAACGCCAACATTGCGAACAGAGTCGATAACAACTCCGTTTAACTCGTATCGAATTTCGCGAAATAAAAAGGCGAAAGCATTGTTAATTAGTTTCAAGGACTCAGCCTTTGAACCATCACTTTTTGTCAAAGTTCCCTCAAGATATAACATGCTTTGAGATGGTAAAGTGTACGCATCTAATTCTTGGATCGCTATACGAATTTCATCGTTATAATCAAATTTGGCATTTATGAACGGCTGGTAGGTATGAATCTCCATTTCAGTAATTGAGTTGTCAACAAGGGGTGGCTGGGTCATATTCAGAATACTCATGATTAATACACTTGGAATCCTAGTGACCGCAAAAACGTTTTATTCTCACTTGTGAGCGTGGGAGGTCGAAGAGATGTGAAACCTTTGCCAACGATGGGGTATAATGCACTGACAGAGCCACGCTTTCGTTGCGACTTTTTATACAAATGAGTGGAGTGATGCTCAAAGCACTTGTGGTATCTAATGCCCATTGTTAGCAACGCGTAAATGTAGTCTAATTGTGATAGTTTCGTTACGAAAATTGACAAGGTCTCCGTTTTGATCAAGCACACGAACGGTAAGCGTTGTGATTGTTTTCACACTAACAGGGAAATACAAAATGTTTTGAGGGGATTCCACGATTTTATACCCTGCTGGAACAGTTGGAAAAAACTGATGAATAATATGACAAGGCTTTCCATTGTGATACGAACCTGTTGCGATGCTACAATCGATGCACACAGCATTCACTTTGAGAATTTCAACAGGAAAATCAGAGTCGTGAATTTTGCCAGCTTGTAAAACACGTGGTTTGAAACCTAAAAGTCGTCCAAACGTTCGTTGTTGAGCAAAATCAATGGGAAAGTTTGCCTGGAGAGAAACAGTCGAGGTACTCGGATTAGGCGTAATAGAAACAGTGCAATCATTTGGAAGATGGGTTTGGAGATATTTTTGTAAATCCCATATTTCATAGGCACCAGTCGGGATGGTGAGACCGCCGTTACCATATGGAAAGTAGTTATTACTTTCATCAATATTAGGAATCATATTGAAACTCTCAAAATTGCATAATCCAATTTCATAGTCTAGACCATCAAGGAGGTACAGAGGGGGGTTAAAATCAGCGGTAAGGATGGAAGAATTGCCCGACAAAGTAAACGTGAACGACATGGTGCTGCAACAACGTGTAGTATCAATCTAGTCATACAAAAAAGGATGAGAACTTGAATAGAAATTTCAGACACAATTGACCACAATTATGAGCGTTGAATTTTTGTACGGTGTCATAGTTGTAGACGATGTTATCGACATCCTTGTTACTCAAAAAGTAATGAACTGCTTCAGATGGTGGCCTCAAGTTACCGTATGAATCGAAATAAATGACATCATTGCGATTTTTGATGTAGGCCGTCCAGTGAGTACCAGGACCAGAGGAGTGACCCAAATTAATGATACCACACTCATTTTTGTGAATACGGCTCGGTAGCTGATTACGCATAAATACACCGCGAAAATAAGGAATCTTTAAAGATAAAGCAAACGTTTCTAATTCTATGTTAGTCATTGCATGACGGGGCAGCCTTATTGGAAGTTTTTTTTAAATGGAGCTAAGTAAAATCCTTTGCCATTGACTGCTGTCCGCATTGACTCTAAAGCTATATTATGACGTTTCTGTTCAGCCAGCTGAGCCTGCGACGCTTTTGCATCGTTGACAGCTTTCGCAATAGATGCGGCACCACCACCAAGAGCTCCAATAGCGCCAAGTAGAGGGAGAATCAGGGGAAGGAATCCTCCTTTCTTCGGCACGGGCAAAAGTCGCTTCGAGCGTTGACGATGCAACTTCTTTGTTAAACCTTTTCCATGTTTCCGTTTACCTTGCTTTCGCGGTTTTCGCACACCAAAACCTAATTTTTTCTTAGCTTTCATCGCACCGACAACTGCAAGTGCAGCAGCACGTTCTCCCAAGGATGCGTTAGAATCAACTACACGACTCCAAGCTTGTTGTCGTAATACACCGTCTGCGGCTGTGCGGTCACTACTGTTCTGGGCGTTAGCGTAAGCTATATCGTGTTGTTTGCAATAGTTGTCCAATGGGTTGATTCCAACGTCACCGCGCGACAGTCGCTGTTGCAGATGCGTAAATGGACCACAGTATCGGTATCCTCCAGGAAGATGTAGTTCTAAAGGGAAGCTGTCGAGGAGCTTAGTAAAAAGCCCAGAACCACTCACTAAGTCCCCTGATCGAATACTGTTACGTGATGAATAATGTACAAGCATTATATACTTATGCACACAATTGACTTTAAAAAGAATAGCTATGGGCGTTGGTGCACAGTGGTATATATATCGTACCAGAATGAGGGTCAAGTCAGCGGGTCCACAGCTACCAGTTATTAATTATGACGCTCCAGCTGAGGCAACGTCATTTCGGAAGCATGGTTCGTTATTTGGTGGGGAATCGAAGCGAGCACTAATTGTAGGACCAAGCGGATCTGGTAAAACCAATATTATGATGAGCCTCATAACTCATCCAAATGGACTTCGATTTTCGAATGTGTATCTTTATTGTAAATCTCCATACCAACCTAAATACCAATATTTACGCAAAGTGTTGGAACCGCTAAAAGAAATTGGATATTTTGAATACACGGATGATAAGAACATTGTACTTCCGAGCCATATTAGACCCAATTCACTCATAATTTTCGATGACGTAGCAACATGCTCCCAAGATATCATACGACAATATTTTAGCTTTGGTAGGCATCGGAATACAGATTGCTTTTATTTATGTCAAACCTATACCGCAATTCCAAAACACCTTCTTCGCGATAATGCAACCCTACTCATCCTGCTTCCACAAGATGTCCTAAATTTAAAACATATATACGAAGATCACTGCAGTCTGGATATGACGTTCCAGGAATTTAAGCAACTGTGTAGTTTGTGTTGGCAAAAACCCTTCGACTTTTTAGTCATCGATAAAGATTCACCCAAGAATGAAGGAAGGTATCGGAAAGGATTTGATAACTATATCTATTTCTAAGGAGATTGGTATAAAAGGTGATACTAGTCGTAGCAGCCGAACAGTCTCACTGCACATATGAAGATGAATATCAAATTAGCAAAGGAACTTGTGAAAACACGGAAAGCGGTGCACCAAAAGTTTAAAGCATTAAAATCTGAACTCGTCGAAACAGATCGCAAATTACAAAAGCAACTGCAACCCATCTCTGAACCATTACAACAACTTCTGCACCGGGTAGAACCAATAAAGGTGGAACCAGTGACAAAAGTGGAATCCATAAAGTCCGAATCTGCATCTTCGACACCTAAGAGGGCATTGTATAAACAGTTAGACAACCCTTATCAGCAATATTTACCACTCTCAGGACTGAGCTTTTTGGAGGATACTTATTCCAACCTACCACAAACTTCAAATGCGGTGGACATTTCCACAATTGAAGAAGAAGCTCGTGACCCGACAGTAGTCGAACGCGAGAATCAAAAGTTAGATGACACTATTACTACGAGTCGTGACAGCTTGCAGCGCTTAATTCATACTCCGGTATATAATGAGTATCTGGAGGCGTTTGACCCGTTACCAAGAAAATATGTGGATGAGAGCATTCGAGGAAACGAGGAAGAATTTGATCGATACTATGGGTTGTCACATGACCTCGCGACTGAAGCATTCACATTAGGTAAAACACCAGTACTACTGGAAGGGTCGGATTTTATCATACACAATGTGCGATACCCAGGAACAGTGGGGTTGTATGAGTTACTATTTAAAAAGAACCCAGTGGCCTACACGCAAGCAGATTTAGATCAATATATGGATATGCTGAAGCGGACGAATGCCTATCGAAGGAATTTTGATCCCAATTTACAGATACAAGGTACGCAGTCAGCCAAATATAAGCAGATCATTAAACCATATTTGCTCAAACATAACATTCTAAAACATCCAGTAACTAGCTCAAGCACCTCGGTATCGTTCGAAAAGCCAGCACCCCCAAAAACACGCCTGCGACGCACACAATCATTCAAACATACTGGTAGGGGAATGATGCAGTTAAATAACAAACCTATTGAATACGTATACTTTGACGACCCTAACGAACTTGCAAATCGACTCAGGTTACTTTTAGCATCTCAACAGGTTGGTAACCGCAGTCACACCAACGAAATTCAATCTATTATTGAGGAGTTAAAGGAGGGACGCTTTATAAAGTGACCGATATATTAAAATATCTTAGTCACTCTTCGTTTGTGTATCTGCTCATATGCCGATTGATAAATTTGGGAGGCATCACAGGCATCCACAGCGGTGGCTGAGAGATGTCGCATGGGTGGGCCAGCTCGAAAAGCAGCTGTCCTCTCTATGTATAGTTCAAATTCGAGGCTCTGTGTCTCACAATGATCCCTCTAGTTTTTATATTTTGGAAAATGGAACGACTGATTATTTCTTTCCTGTATCTGGCATTATAGACGAAATACGAAGCTCGGAAGGTGTCAAAGTGTGGTATAAGATGACTCGCAACCTAAGACAGGGAGATAGTGTGTTGAAAGGTGACAGGGTAAAATTTGTTGCGCACACAGGTGTCACCACTCCGTTGTTTGTAGAAATCATCATACGTTGCCCCCTAACGAGCAATGAGTACGGTAAAGAAAGAAATAGTCAATGAAATTCATAAGCCTGCAAGAAGAAACTTTCAACGGCGCAAAGTCATTATTCGAGGTCTCAAAGATCTGGTGCAGGCCGATCTGGTGGAAATGTTGCCATATGCAAAAGTTAACAAAGGATACCGTTATATTCTGGTAGTGATTAATGCCTTTAGTAAATTTGCATGGGCTCGCCCGGTAAAAACAAAAACTAGTAAAGCCGTAGCGGAGGCTATGAAAACCATTTTATCTCAGATGCAACATCTCCCAAAACATATACAAACCGATATGGGAAAAGAGTTTTATAACAAGGAATTCCAATCACTAATGAAGCAATACAACATTAATCATTATAGCACATATTCTAATTTGAAAGCCAGTATCGTTGAACGACTAAATCGCACATTAAAAAATCGTATGTGGCGAGCATTCAGCTTACAGGGGTCGTATAAATGGCTACCTCTACTGCAGCAAGTGGTTCACGATTATAACAACACAAAACATCGAACAACGGGACTGAAACCAAAAGATGTGAATTTGCGGAATGAGAAGCAAGTGCTACTACATAGCTACAGTCATTTAAAAACGGTCGACCCTAGGACGCCAAAGTATAAGACTGGTGACAGCGTTAGGATCAGCAAGTACCGACATGCCTTCTCCAAAGGTTATACACCAAATTGGTCCAATGAAATTTTTACAATTCGAAAAGTGCAGCAGACGAATCCAAGGACCTATTTGTTGAAAGATCAGAATGGTGAAGAGATTTTTGGGACCTTTTACATTGAGGAACTTCAAAAAGTTAAATATCCTGATTTATATCTCGTGGAAAAAGTGTTAAGACGTAAAGGTTCAAAGGTGTATGTGAAATTTTTAGGTTTAGATAAGACACATAATGCCTGGATTAACAAGTCTGACTTATATGTGTAATCTACAAGTGTAGCGCAGTTTTTGTAACAGAAATAAAAGAACTACAGTTGAATCTTTGTATCATTTATTTGCCAGTTCACACCTAACATTTGCGGTCTGGTATATGTGGTATAGTAGGATGGTGATACGACAACGTAGCGGCTTTCTGAAACTCTGGGAGATCTGGATGTCGATACGCTAGCTCCATCATGGATCGCACGTTTTCGGACCTTGGTATGTCAGCCACATGATCAGCAACAAAGTCCCGTACATCTAGTGGTGTAGCTCGCACTTCACTCAGTAGGCTATTGAAGTATGTTGCAAATTCTTGACCTTTCAGGGTGTTTATTGTATAAGCAATCAATCGAGTCATTTCAATCATGTTCAGCACACTCTCTAAACCCAGATAAACAATGTTCTTAAAACGATCTTGTAGTTTGATTGTGCGCATATCTTTGAACTTTTCGAACATGACTGTGAACGTGCCATGTACAATGGGCTGAAACTCCTCTACACAATGAAAATAGTTCACCAACACCCCTTCATATTCCAATAATTCATACCACTCAGATTCGGTCAGCGTTGCACAATCATTTCTACACCCTCTGATGATAATGATGGGTTGAAAGCTCCACTCGTACGCTAAGCCGACACTTATGAATTTGGACTTGGATGGATTCAGCGGATAACACCGTTCGTTGATCGTGATTAGCGATTTCGGGCGCTTGGAGCCTGAAGCACTCTTCTCACTATGCTCATTGACGGCACTGGACTGCTTGGCAAACATGGCGCACTGCTCAAAGATACGTTGATTACACTGGAGTACACCTTAGCGTGCGCTACTTTATACATTTCATATTCTCCCCTCCACCTTGCGTTCTGCGCATGGGTATGTGTGTAGAAAGGAAACAGTCATTTTTTAACTTTAATTCTGATTTATTGGGGATACACAACGACAACCAGTGTGTACAAAGATCAAGCAGCAATACATAAAACACATCACATTGCGAAAACATATAAATCTGAAATATATCTGAACATACTTGTGAATAACATAATCGAAATATCTGACATGGAGTATACTAAATAGGACAAACCGAATTACATACAGTTACACGCACACATTCACGGCAAATCAGATTTTCCACCCATCCATCTCTGAAGAATCATTGTTTGTACGAAATTTATGTAAAATTTTGAGTGCATCCAGATAGTCATCCAGGTTAGTTGACGGCCATTTCAAACTACACGGACCACATGTCCACCCTAAAGAGCCCTCGCCTCTGATACCCTTTTCAATATTTTTGCGTAACCATTGAATAAGCGATTTATGTTCCTCTTTGCTTCGTGGATCAAACACGAATGTGATACCCATATGCGTAATCACATCAACAAAACGTTCAAATAGTACCACATCTGCCATATATCCAAGTGTGCACATCGTTGTATCCACGTGTATTAAAGTTGTTCGATAATTGTTTTCAATATTTGCAACAGGAAAAACTTCATTTATATCTTCACTTGCCTTTCCACTTAATAAAGTGAAAATATAATGCTGCTCATATATTGTCGGAGGATTTAACAACTGAGTGAATATCTTACTCAAACCATGCAAACTGATGTTGGTATAGTGTGCACCGTGCAGTGCGGCAATAGTATCGTTTATTACATGATCTAGGTGAAGTTTTCGTGCTATAATAGCTTTCATCACCTCAGCATTACAAGCGTCGGATTCCGCGATCCATTGAAAGGCTTCATCGGGCACTACCACTTCATCCAACAGCGATGTGAATAAGTGTATTTCATCATCAGTGGGAACTTTTCGCACAATTGTTCGTATGTACTTATTGATTACCGCAACTTGAGCGCTGCACAACTGCGAAAACAGTGTGAAATACATTTGCGCACCCATGGCTGGAACTATGTTGTGCTCAGCCTGACGTAGAGCTTAAATAGCTATAGCCCCTTCCTCTAACCACTGAAAATACATGGTGGGGAAGGAGTCACCGCGGTTCATCATTGTCTTGTGCCATCGCTTCATTGAGTAGGTGAAGCAGCAACTCCAAGCGTTCTTCCTGAGGAGTTTCGTGAAAGGCGATATCTTTATGACCCCAAGCCAATGTACTTGTTGAGTCTGGAATTAAGTAACGTTTATCATCCCGATTTGTTAGTGCCACTTTTTTTATATAGTTTGTATAGATGGTATGTGATTCAGATTTAAACACATACATCATACAATACACTTGGTTTTTGGAGCCTTCCACAATAGTTTTGTAGTGGATTATATCCAACTGATTGTCTACGCTGGCTTTGGTAATTCCTTCAGCCTTTTTGCATACCTCATCGATAGAGTCAATGCAGTATGCTTTGGCCCCTGTTCCGTAGAATGCCGCCAGTACTTTGCCTGCATATTCGTCTTTCATTTTTCCTAAGATTGACTGATTTTTTGGTACGTTGTGACAATTTGGAACGGTATAATTCGATGTATCAAATCGTGATATATTTGCTTTCATATCCGCATAAAAATTTGACGTTTTGACATGAACTATTAAGCTATCAGTGTCCGTATATAAAATTGTACAGTTGTCTCCATATGTTGGTTTTAAAAAATCATATACAAAGTCATAGATCACAATTTTGGCGATATCTAAAATACAAAATCCAACATATGTCGGTCGGCAATAATCAATAAATGTTTTTTCCATTTGAATAGCAACTAAGTTTTCACTGAAAATGCGTAACTCTTTGAATGTTGGTTTGCTAATATAATTAGAGGCTCCACGCTTGCGACTGTTACTTTCAAAAGTTGTTGCTAGTTTAATGTCCACTCTTTTTTCCACGTTTTCAATCGTTTTTCCAAAAATACAATTTACCATCGTTTTGTACATCCCGTTTTCAAATTTGTTCTTAGCCTGATTTCTGAGCTGAGTATTTAAAGCAATGTATGGTTCCAGCCATTTAGCTTGTGCAAACCGTAGTCCCTTGTGAATTTTTTTCAACACAATTCCATACTTCAGACACTGTTGCAATGCTCGATAGTGGATTATATATCGTGTTTTCTCATATAGATTTGGAATTAATTTTTTACCCTTCCCACCAGGAGGTGTAATCATCTCTGGACAAAACGGATATTCATTAAAGAAATCGTGCAGCTCGCGTGGCACCTCAAGGTCTACTTCTAATACATAACCAACATTTGAGGTGTCGCTTACTTCGGGTAGAATTTCGGAAAAGTTTTTAACTTCATCCGAAGTCATCCATTCAAACTGCCCCAGCGGTAAATGTTGGGACATACTGTACCCGTATAAATTCGTGGCATCAAGGTACATGATATAGGATGTTGGTTTTGTTGCATCAAATGTAGGGAGGTGTGGATTATTAGCTTCCGCTTTCCGTGTAATACACGTACTCACTCCACCCCGTATCCCTTTCTTGAAAAAGTGGATCATTTCAATATCTGAGAGGAGTTGAAGTTCGATTTTTGTATGCCGAAGCATTGCGTCCCAGCTCAACCCAGGGGCAGTGAAATAATGGGCGGGGTCCAAGTGGTACGTCTTAAGACATAAATCTCTATAGTTTTCAAAGACGTCTGCCAGTAACAATACATCGGAGGTTAGATACATGTCCGAATAGTCGCCCAACGTTTTACAACCCAAAGCCGTCCATGCCTTACATGCACGGTTGTAATCTTCTTGCGATATGTGCGCATCACGCAACTCATCATAAAAACACTCTTTGTCTGGCAAAGATGTTTCACTGAATTTCACCATATCCGTTAGATATGAGTAGGGAAAAACACCCTTCTGTCGCATATACTCAAATTGTGTATCATCTGGAAAGGCTCTACGTACTTCACGACATTGTGAAGGGTCTAAAAGTGAAGCAAGAGTTTCGAGTTTGGTCGATAGAAACTGGTAGGAATCAATAAAACGCATTTGTAGTAATACCGATTTAGTTGTACCATTTTGCGCTTTATACTGATTTACGGGGAGCAACTTGGTAAAAGAAATATATTTTTCAAAAGTTTGTGGCAATACTGTGATGTCTCCCTTATCGGCTCCAAGCTGATTTATGAAAATATGGGCGTCGTAATTTCTGAGATTATGAAATACAATAGGGACATAGTTGGGAAGCTTGAAATTCAAGTTACAGATAGAGTGGGCAGCTCCACGATATCGACCGGTGATGTGACAGTGGTTTCTCACCTTTCGATTGAAGGGTTCAAAAGGTTTGTCGCATATATAACATTCTGTTGCAGCATCAAATTGACTCACATCGTGTTGAGTGATATGCATCGGAGCTATATCTTTTAAATAAGTGTTATATAACTCGTATATATCAGCCTGTAAACGTTTGATAAATTCTGCTGCAGCGTTCTCCCCTCGATATATCTGAAGCTTTGATGCAGCCTCATTATGGGTAAATTTGATATAATATGCAAACGAACTGGGGCTGTGTTTATACTTTTTTATGGTATACGACTCACGATTGGATGAATCCGTAGAGTCGGGTGGAATGGGTGAAAGGATGCATTCAAAGTCTGCATACACACAGAATGGCACTTTCAACTGTTTGTGATAGTTTTCAAATTTTAACACATTATCGGGAACTAGGTTTCCCAATCGGTCTTGTCTAAGTTCACCTCTTGGTAACTTTACAGCCACGAACTTACAGTTCTGCTGTAAATGACAGTCCCGCAGACTTTCAGACGGAAAGTATTGCAAGCACCCGTCACAAAAATATTTTGTTCTCGTGTTGGCCGTGAGTTGGCTCGATAATAAACGAGAAAAGTTTTTGATCCAACAGTAGTGTTGCTTACCATTTGAATCGTCAACGAGCAACAAATTTATGTGCACTGTTTGTTTTTTTGAGGTATAATGTAACGGACCAACGATATGGTATTTCCATTTACCATCAACTAGGAATGGTTCCAAACCATACACGTTCAATGAAATGGTATTCACTTGCTCCCACTGCGGGATAGCTTTTAGTGATACTGGAAAATCTATTGTCGAAAAATTTAAGAATGGTATTGTGGAATAATGTGGATATAATTTGGTATCAGTCACTCGTCCCTGTGGTGAGAATAGGGCTGCTACAATTGACCAAGCGAAGCAGCATTCATCTTGATTGTTCATATTCACAACTGCTTTTTTGTTTGCTATTTCTTTTGGAAGCGGAATGTATGAGGATGCTCTCAATGGATTATATTTACTAATGTTAACTTCCAAATACAAAATTTTTTCCAAAACCCACCCACTTTCGCGTTCTGCAAACCCTTTTGACTTATCGCTGATTACTGTAACAAGTGCATCGTATTCTTTACTGAAATCTGACGCTACTGTGAAAACCTTATTTGCCGTGTTGCGAGACTTTACATCTCTAGTTTCTTTAGCGGGTAAAATATATACAGCAAAAAGTTCTATATTAGCTTTGACGGCATTATGCTTCATTACTTCTTGTTCTAATAACTCAATAATCTTTGATTTAATTGACTCCAAATAATCTTCAATGTTCAACGTCTGCAGACCTGACACTACTTGGTAGCTTACAATTTTACCGCCAAATGCACTTTGACTGACTCTTACCGCTTCGTTCAATGGCTTCCATGTGTAAGCTTTATGTTTCAAGCTCCGCAGGTGTGCAGAAAACGTCTTGGCTGGAATGTACCGCGAACAGCTGTCACAATACTTGGCGCTGGTGTAATCCGTGTTAGGCTGCATACCGCTTGGTCCTGCCTGATCAGTGGTTGCCATCCCGATCCGACCAGTAGACTGCATACCGCTTGGACCTGGCTGCGCAAGGTTTGCTATTGGTGCACCTAGAATATCAGAAAATGCGTCTGTGAATATCAATGATTTTTCAACAGCTCATCGACATGTGTTCCATATTTGAGTGCAAAAGTTGTTTAATTGTATTCACACTTATATATTACCTTTTGTTGCTGGTTGCTTGACCAGCGTGGTTGTCTTCACACGTGTCCTCTTGGACGGCGGCTCCTCTGATACGTTACAGCTGGTCGCCTGGTGTCGCTTCAGATTCCACTTCGTTGTAAACCTGTTGTTGCATCGGTTGCAGATGTATTTCTCCATGTTCCGTCACTCACTGCTGCAACGACTCATATCATTCACCTTATATCTCTGCAAAAGAGAAAACATGTATGTGAGTAGGGGTGGTTGAGGGAGGGGGGTATCGAAGATGTTTTTATGTTACCTTATGTATCCCCAACAAATTCGGTTGGACTGCTCTCGGCGTTACCCAGCAAGAACCACGAGGAGGTGGCAGTCCTCTCTTGCCACAGTGGGAGGGGGCTCCGTCCTATCTGAAACCAACGAAACACACATGATTTATCTATATAGATTTAGTTTTTAACATTTACCTCACGGAGCTCCTCCCAGAACTACGTCTCTTTGTAATTTCCAAATAGCGCCTCATGTCTCCTCCTCGCTATCTATGGGAAACGGCAGGTACACTCGCACAGCTCTATGGTTTGATGGACCATCTGTACGATCAGGATCATCACTGTCGCTGTTATCTGATGAGCTGTCTATAGTAGACAGCAGGAACCCCAGCGGCTGTGTTGTGGAGTCGCATGGTCCATGGTCCATCGGTGGCCTCGCCACCGCCCAATGTGATTGGTCGGGTGTCCCATCATCCGGTACCGCAGTCTCCACACTCCATATGCTGGAACTATCTTCTTGGTGCTGTATCCAAGACGTGGAGTCGCAAGGACCGTTTGACTCTGTAGTGAAGTCCATTTCGCTGCTAGATGTGTTACTGTATCAGTTGACTCTGCACTATGTTTTTCATTGACAAGAACTCTGCCTTTTATGTTCTAAGTTCCCCACACTAAAGCCCCCTCCATACCTCCCCAGACGGGGAGGGGGGAGGGGGCGGGGGGGAGGGGGGGGGGGGCATAATTATGCTTTGACTGACCTAGAAAGTTTAACAACCTTACCATTTAAACAACTTGAGGTTGGGGGGAGAGGGTGATGGTGTTGTGGTGACGACGCTTTGCAAATCTTAGTTGTATCTCTCCATACCTCCCCACACGGGGGGGGGGGCGGGGGGGGACATAATTATGCTTTGACTGACCTAGAAAGTTTAACAACCTTACCAGTTAAACAACTTGAGGTTGGGGGGAGGGGGTGATGGTGTTGTGGTGACGACGCTTTGCAAATCTTAGTTGTATCTCAAACCATTCTCAAGAGAAGTCGAAGACCAGTGGCTGCGCAATACGTGTGGTAACCAGTTGGGAGAGCTTATGTGTAACAGGTGTCAGCACGGAAACGCTGTTGCTCCAGTGCAATGAGTAGCGACCCCTCAGATGTGACGAAAGTATTGAGAAAAACTACTACAGTATGTCCGAGGAATACAGCGTGTCAAACAGATTTGAATATGAATGGAAGTCATCTGATAAAATGGGAAGAATTGCAGAACAGCCAGATTGAGCGACATCCATACGGATTGATAGATGTGATGTGTGGTACAGTAACTGGGAATAACGTATACGTGGAAAGCATTGCTATAGTAGAAGCGCATTCCAGAGGCATTGAATGGAATCAAGAAATGTGTCAAGAATATAGCTTTGTTGGAAGCAGAGATAAAGGTTCGATAGTGTGCGAGCAATGTCTACCAGCAGCAAGATATGCCATATTTAGTGTGTGGGATACTGCGTACACCAAGCAGTTCCATGCCCACGATATGCGGTTGGCAAAATGTCTTTATTGTGGAAAACGTGTAAGAGCCAGGTGTGTAAAAGCGTGTCGTAAAACGCCCGAACTCAGTGTTTGTGTAAGGGTTGTAAGTTAGAGAAGATATGAGTAAAACCGTATTTGAAATAAAAACAAAATAGTAACATGATTGTGTTTTATTGATAGCTCGCTGTTGTTTACTTGCACAGAAATATACCCACTTATTATTTCTAATCACAACAGAACACTGATCTATTCTGGGTACTATTTTTCAGCTGCCCCTTAGCAAACTCACTTATGACTTGTTCTTTCACTGCCACAACTTAATTGATTTCCTTTTATTCTACTATTTGTTTTCAATTCGCTGTTAACCAGGTTGCATTGAAGCATATCAGTAATAAATGACAGACGATCTATTTACATTGGTGTATTTACAATTAATATATTTACAATTATGAAAAACCTTCATCGCTACAATAAGCCGAATCGTTGCTTTCCTCCTGCAGGTCTCCGATCTCCTCATCTGTTTCCGTTTCCGCGTCAGTGTCCCCTTCCTGGTCCGTATCAGCTGCCTCTCCCTCACTCTCCTCCAAGTCGGCCAGATCTTCCTCCAGTTCGTGCAGGAGGGCATTTCCGACCTGTACAGGAGCATTCTGAGCAGGGAAGACCAATGTACTCTGGGTAGAGTCATAGGAGATCGGGCTCAGACGTCCGTCCTCGATTACCACATATAGATCGTCCATGTCTACTGGGTGCGAATAACGAACTGCGAAAAGCTTGATACAACGTGAATATAACTCCTATCCCCCTCCAAACTCGACTAGGTAGCCCGCTTTGGAGCGTGTTACCCTTTGAAGGCCATCCTGTATCTTTCCCACTTTGCCGAACAATAGCATCTCTCTTATTCAAACACATTTACACAGGATGTCAGACCTACATAGACTGTACTATAACATATCGAACAGTTGAATTTAATTAGTCTTCGTTCTTCAAGCCGACGGCGCAAAACCAGTTGGGTGATCGCCTACTGCGAAAAGGCGTCTGGACGACCTTTGTTATATGACGAACGCTTAAGCATTAATTTGAAATGCAAATATTTCCACATCTCTCTCGCTTATTCCACTTATAGTAAATTCTATATACATGGCGTTGTAGCCACCTGTATTCCCAGTTGAGAATTTTTTGTTTGTTGAGAGGTCACGAGGTCAAAGGTCAGAGGTCAAAGTTCAGAGGTCAAAGGTCAGATGTCAAAGGTCAGAGGTCAAAGGTCAGAGGTCAAAGTTCAGAGGTCAAAGGTCAGAGGTCAAAGGTCAAGGTTGCTCATGTAGGTCAAGGTTGCTCGGTCATTGACCCCCCCAGAACATACATTCTCCCTCTACTTTCATAATAATTTAGGCGGTCCATTATATTACAATAAGCTCTGAAGTTGCGTATAGTTAATCCCTGCTGAAAATTACGTTCAGCCCTCGACCAAAAATAGCATTCTACGTAGTACCCAGTGTTTCTTACAATAATTAGAACATTGTGAATTGTTGGTGATTGTTCATAGTGCACCAGCTTGGGTGAGTTTATCTCACAGAGTACTCAATTCTGCTAGTTGTATCTTTATTCATTGATTTATTTATTTTATTAACTCATTTGACGACTTCATTACTAGAAAATTGACTAAACATTCGTACACATTTATATCATTGATGGTATGATAATTCAATTATTAAGTGTTTGTTATTGTTATATGAAAACAGACAACATAATCCCGAAGTTCGAAGTACGTTGCGAGTTGACCCTTCGTACTTAACTAGTTTAAAGGAGTGGATACTTTGTGAGTGGACCCATAGTATCTTTGTGTTAGGCCTCACGGTTATCATGATACCTATTCTCCATTTTAGTTGTTTTGATCTCTTGCTGAGGTATTTTGCGAGTTGATCCTTAATACCGATGACCCTTGAGATGGAGATGTTATATGTGTAGGGGAGATAAAAACGAATTAATGACTAAATGATCATTCTGGGCGTATTTTTAAAACATACATTTAATAAGGTAGTAATTCAATCAATAAACAAATGATCAAAATAAATTAAGTAAGATCACAATTAAATCTTTAAACAATAACTTACTAGAACTACCTAATTCAACATCGATAAGAGGTTGGGCCTGTATCAGGAAAAGCGCTCGAGACGACACATCTGCAAATTAAATTAAAAGATACCTGAGTAACCAATTCATTGAAGGATGATAAATAAAAAGAAATGGGTTAACATACGTTAAATTAAAGAACATGTCGTTATTTTATACTGGGGTGGTTGATAAAGCAAGCAGAATAAATAAACACACAAATATAAATAGATAACACAGCAAATATATCTTTTAACCCCAAACGGATAAAATCATATCCACATATTATGTGGTCATACAAATTACACGGAACATAAATCAAACATCTCTTGGGTCATAGGTGTTAAGGGTCAACTCGCGAAACACCTCTCCAAGAGAATAGATAATAATATACTTTATAACCATACAAACATCATATAACAAAACTCGAGAACAGCACTTGGGTCTTTGGTATTAAGGGTCAACACGCGAAATACCTCACCAAGAGCTTCAATGACTAGGGCGGAGAATTATCATGATAACTGTGAGGCCAACTCACTAAGATACTAGGGGTCCACTCGCAAAGTATCCACTCCTTTGTACTAGTTCAGCACGAAGGGTCTACTCGCGACGTGCTTCGAGATTGTTATCTGTTTTCATATCGCAGACATTCAGTAGTTGAATTATAGAACCATTAATGATAGAAATGTGTGAATCAAAGTTTATCAATTGTCTAATAACAAGTTCTCAAATGAATTAATGAAATAAATCAATATATCAATAAACAAACAGACAATTAGTAGAATTGGGTACTCTGTGAGATAAACTCACCCAAGCTGTTGCACAATCACCAACAATTCACAAGAACACTTTATTGTATAGTATAACTAGGTACTAAATGAAATGATTTTCGTGGTCGACTAGTCTGAAGGGACGGACGTATTTGCATGCAGGTATCAAGTAAACATTATCCAACTTTGGACTTTATTCTAACGTGACGAACCGCCTAAATTACTGTGACGCTCTTCAAACTGTTTAGAAAATAATATCGGCCAGATGTTTAGTTGTTTATCTTACATAGGATTGAAATTCTGTCTTCCTAGCATTTTAAGGCATCGTTTTTACGTTGTACTTTTAACTACACTCTTGGATAATAGTATTTTTGAATTATAAAATTTTGTCACCCTGACATATGTTAACCTGTATATTGTCCGTATATTATTTTACCTACCTTTTCGGTGTTCTATGAGTTATTTGGTGTGTATCTATTTATATTTATTTGTTTGAATTGTAACAATTGATAACCTGTAGGTTATGTGAATCACACCAATATAAAATAACGTCATGATATTTAATTAAACCTATGGCAACCTACTTTTCAAATTTATTCTTCTTCACTGGATTGGTTACTCAGGTATCTTTTTATTTAATTTCCAGATGTGTCATCTCGAGCGTTTTTCCTGATACAGGCCTAACCTTATACACGCTACTTTTGACTTAGTTAAGATATTTTTTTGAACATTGTGATCTGTAAGTATATTTAGTAGGTGCTTATAATACAAAGGTACATATTTTATTAAATACCAGTATATTTGAAACTTTTCGTCGAAAACAAGGGTAACAAAACAAAGTATATGAACTTTAAACATAATACAAAATTAACATAACAAAAAAGATTGGGAGGTAATCTTTGATAAATGCCATAAATTAAATAAATTAGTTCAATAAAAATTGAAATAAAATAACTAAGTAAAATATAAATTAACTGAATAAAAGTATTCTAAAAGCAAACTAAATATTATTATAACGAAAAAATAAAATCTGTTTCCGATTTGCCCTGCTAGTGTAGTTAGTGCGGACTCAGGAACTACTGTAAGTAGCGAGAGCGAAAGTAACAAAGGTAACGAGTATTTAGTACCGATTGCTTTGTAATAGTTACCTGATTATTTTGCATTACTACTGGAGTGGCAGCTTTATAAATATAAGGACAAGTATTTGGTTATCCATCAGAACCGGATATTCGCCTCGGTGCTTTTTCTTTAAGGATCCTTAAGGATCTAGGGTATAGCGCGCGAAATTCAGAATCCAAGAAAAGACGTATTCCCGTCTTAGCAAGGAGGCGTGGCCGCCTGTTGCCTTTCTCCAGTGTGTATGTCTAAGTTGAGGGGAGATACATCCAAAAATCCAAAGCTAAGGTCAAAAGGTCCAAAGGTAAGGGCCAAAGGTCACCATAAAAATGAATTTCGTATTTTCAAGCTCCTGACGTAACCTTTGAACTTACAGTGATGATTCAAAAAGCAGATTGAAGAAGAAAGCTTGCGCTTTGTCACCTATTTAGCCTTTTTTTGATATCGTGTTTGGTTGTTAAATTACAGGCATTTTAAGAATGTATGATTTTGCATTGCGAGCTAACAGCTAAGTGTATACTAAAACACTTTTTTGAGAAAATCGCAAATAGTTGTCATTCATTAGGGCATTTACTATCACCTTCTGAAATACTGTGTACGTAGTTTGACAAACAAGTGAATTCTGTTCGAAATGTGAATCCAAGCTTTATCATGGTAAATATATCTGTATAACTGTATATAGCCAGGCCCCTTAAGAACCATTTATATGTACAGGGAATACGATACGTAGAATCGATGCGACGTAAAAGCTATTCAGCCAATCCTATTGATATTATACAGCGATTAACAAACTTCCTTTAAATAAACAGCGTGAATTATTTTTCACAACTCACTATCCAGCCGTGAGCTGTCAACAACGCTACTAGATACCAATACTAATTTCTTCAAAGTCGATAGTTTTAATTATCGTTTATGCAGTAACGGTGGCGATTATGCTACGAATATTGATCAATAATAACAAGACAACAACAACTGAGGGGTCCAATCCAAGAAGTGTCAAAGTCACATTTTCATCAATTATAGCCATCGATGCGAAATTTTTGTAAGATTTCTGGTGGTATATCTAAAAGTGTTGGTAGATGTACATAAGTGATTATATGAGCTTATGAGTTTTTAAATTGGTTTTCAGTTCAGTGCAACATAATTATGTGCTTAAGCCCCGCCAAATATTAAATAAAAAACACACTCAGTTACTAAAGCCGGCGCCATTTATGCGGTAATCGGCGAGCAACGAACCCCGATTAATTGCTATTCGGCTATGTGGCTGCAGGATTTTTCCCGAATACTCGCCATATGCCGAGCACCGAGCATTCAGCCGGCGCCATAGCCGGCGCTACACATGCGGCATTTAGGGAACAACGAACAGCGAATATTCGCAATTCGGCAACCGCCTACTAGTGTGGCTGGAGCAGTTTGTGCGAATGGTCGGAATTTGCCGAACACAAGTAAGTACCCGAATACTGACACAGAAACAGGAACAGGGCCGGACTAGAGAATTAAAAACTTTATTCGCATTGTTTATTTGTTAGCATGTTTGATTTGATTTGATTTGATTTTTGAATTCTGTGTGTTCAAAAACCCCGAAGTATTGAATTTCACCGCCCCAGCTGTGGCAGTTTTGGAAATATTTAAGCCTTCCGGTACTGTTTACTGAGAAGGCGGTGAGGAACACCAGTTGAAACTTGTTCATGCTGTAAACCATTATTAGGGAATACTTCTATATTGAGTAAAATATGCAGTGTGTTCTATTAATAAAAATCGGGGATATTCGTTTGTAAATTTAGAAAGATAATTTATAACTTGGCAATGTCGCAAACGCGAAAAAAATTACAAGGCGAGATAGGGTATTAGTAGATATTCCGATTTAAAATAAAACGTACAGGATGTTACATTTAGAAAAAACAAAGTAAAATGACCTTCAAATTACCGCAATTTAAAATTCTACCAATAACACCCTGCACATTGCTAGTGTCATCTAAAATAATATTTATTTAATATTTAAGTAACTCGCTGTATAATATTATTGAGAAAAGTTAAAGGAATATATCAATTTGGAGGTATTACTTGCGAGCTTGCAAATCCGGAAATTAATAGAAAATAAATTATAACTTGGCAAGATCGCAATAATATTTTAGGGTTTAATAGAGATCAATGATGGAAACTAGAAGAATTAAAAAAAAAGTAATAGTACCATATAAAAAAATCGGGTTGATCACTATCCTACTTTTCCGAAACACCCTGTATATTTCAGAATATTTTTAGGATATGCGTCTCAAGTAACCAAATAACCTTCTATTTGGCATTTTCTTCTATCAGGTATACCTTGCGAGATATCGAGGAATTACACACTAAATGGACAACCTGTATAATATTATGATTGTCTTAGCGTCTGTGCTAAGGTGTGATCTTGTAAATCTGAATTGGTCACTATCATTACTATCCTCACTACTGTTCTCCGACGCATCTCTAGTGGTGCATAATAATAAACATCCTTGTCGTCTTCGATCATCCCACGAAATATGCTCAACTTTCAGCCTTCCGTCAAATCTACGAAGAAAATTGCTCAATGTAAGCAAATACAGAAAAAGCATGAAAATTAGAAGAAATATATCATTATTATTTTCCATTGATGATGACGTTGATTCTACTGTCGATAAATTTTAATAATAAATAAGTTTCAATTTGCTACGAATATTCGGGCTTTCCCATTCCCTTTCTTCTCGAAACTAAACATAGCCAACTACGCACATGTAGGGCGATATGTGCTCGCTATTCGGCGAGCAAGGTTGAAAAACGGCGAGTATTGATACTCGGCAAGTACCCGCATATGTGGCGCCGGCTTAAGAATGATCACTTCAACGCAAAAAATGCTCTAGTCCACTAGCATATTATTTTTGCGTAGTTTGTGGTTTATCATTCGGTTTTGTATTCCTTGAGGCGTGCCCCTAGTGATTTATTATTACACTCTATTTGTCTAGTCTTTGATAACTGATTGTAGGTAAGCGGATTTTTTTTAATATTGTCGATAATATTATGCTCGTATAGGAAAATCTTGCTTTATGCTGGGATACTCTAAAAATGTTATTATATAAAGCAAAACTGTCAATTTTGCCACATTTTTCACTTATAGATGTCACACATCTGACCTACAGATAATATATCTGGCATGCGTCCTGGCTTGGAAAATGAAGTTCTTGATGAAACAACAGACTTTTACGCCGATAATAATGAATAACTTTTGTATTTGTGATGTATTTTGTATTTTCATATATTATAAAATAAAAATACTTTAAAGTATGTTACAGGTTTTTATTACCCTTTTGAAATTAAAAGAAAAAAGTGCCCAAGTCCATTTTTGAAAAATAAAAAATCCTAGAAAGTAGATCACTAAACTAGCTTTTACGCTCACTCTAAAAGTAATAAAATACAAGATTATAACAATTCAAATGATTATTCGAAAAGGTAATATTTCCAGAGATAAATATAAACTTTAAAAGCATTTTTCTCAAAAACTGAAACGTTTTTTTACACTTTTTACATTAGACCCTTCAATTGTTCGTTTTCATTACACAGAGTATTAATACATACAGTAAAAAAAACAAAAATAGACATGCTTTATGGATAAAGTTAACTAGAAAATTAAAAAGAAATATAACTTAAAAAACCAAAAAACTCCCTTTTCAAGAACATCGGACCAATCATGAACTAGTACGATTGTGAAAAACGCGTGGGCGCTTTGTGCCATATTATTCGTACATCGGCGTCTGATGCTTTTTTTTCGCAACAATACTTTACGTTCATCATCGTTTTAAACTTATTTTAAAAATTATTTTTAACTTTTTAGTCCGATGTCCCTTAAAAGCGTGTTTTTAGTGTTTTTAAACTATATTTATTCATATCATCTAGCTTTTGTTCTAGTATTATGATACAACATTGCCACCTCGAACGCTCGTGCATTGCAAGCAAAACCTCTATGCTCATCATAGTGCGTAGTTCACTTTACGCCAATAAGGTTAGTGAGAACATAAATAACGTTGTCTGGCTCCAACTCCACGGCTTACTACCCCCATCTTTCTTCTTTTTCAACGTGTGGGAAGCAGAAATCGTTATCACAAAGTGACCTTAATCTCTTTGATGGCTTAATCTCCTTCACCTCGCACATCTAATGGATTGATAGAGCGAGCCGCTGAATATTGTCTACGTAAAATTGCTGACAAGATCGAAAATACAAAATCTATGATTTCATTAGAATCCCTAAAGCGTGAAGGAGAAAGCGGTTTTTCGGGTCTATATAGATTGGGAGGTGCCCGTGACCCCCATCAAATTTGACGCCATCATTAGGGGTCACCTTTTTCGTTCATTTATAGTCCAAGCATACAGTTCACAATAATTCTGTAAACCCATGGTCTAAATAAAACATATATTCTTTTAAGTCTATTTATTTGATTGGAAGGGGCATTAGCAAATTCTAGTCCTGTACTGGGCAAATATTCGGTACAGACTTTGTGTGCTTGCACAGTTGCTGCAGGATGTTCTTTATTCAACTTGTATTAAGGTATACAGGAAGTCTAGCAGAAAGTGGCGAAATTTAGCAGCATGCTACTCTTACACTTAACTACCCCTGCATCAGATTAGGTTGTTCAGTAGCAGATTCAATTAGATATGAAATTACACACATTCAAGACAAAAAAACAAAACCTTACAAGAAACTAGTGCATAAACAAAGGCTATAAAGGGTTATAATATGTTAATCAACATTTTAACTGCTTTTTTTGAATTGCTGCATAGACATGTTTTTACATTTAATCCCAATGGAGTTGTACAAAGTCGAAGCATTATATGAAAAGGACCTCTGAAATAAGGCTGTAAAATGAATAGGAATAGTTAAAGCATAACTAAACCTTATACGCCTGTCGTGTACGTCTTTCCTAAAAATTAACTTTTCTCTTAGATAAGTGGGCTTGCCGGAAGACATTAGCCTAGGGATAAAAATAAAGGCCTGGTCAAACAGAGAACGCGGCGGTCCGGCGTTCTCTAACAATACAATGGAACGCCGAACGCCGCGTTCTAGACCGCCGCGTTACAGCGTTCCATTGTATTGTTAGAGAACGCCGGACCGCCGCGTTCTCTGTTTGACCGGGCCTTAAGGTAATGATATTTGACGACATTTTTAACATTCATCCACTTGAGTCCAGCTAGACTATTAGAGACATGGTCAAAACGTTTAATTCCGCAAACAAATGTGACACAGTTATTTTGCACAATTTGGATACGATTTTTTGAATACACATCAAGACAAGGAACATATAAAATATCACATTAGCTGAAGATAGACAAGATCAAAGATGAGCAAAATTTTTTTCGTAATTTGAAATTGAAGACCGATCTGTTTGCGTACAGTGATCTCAGTCTCAAGTAGGTTTTCTTTAAAAGGTTTTTGATATGACTTGTAAATCTGAGTTTGATGTCAATTATTACTGCAAGAACCTTGAATGTGTGTTTTCTGTTTTGTTTTCTGCTGCTACGTACATCTATGCTCCGCTCCATTGTTAACCGGGTTTTTTCGTATTCTGCCTCTGTTTTCATCTAATAGCACAGGGACGGAATTAGCAAGGAGCATTTTATTATCTGTCAATATTTTGATATCCCTAAAGTAATTTCAGATCTTGAAGTATATCAGCTCTATTCGGGTTAGAATGTGCTGACGATTTGCAAACTGTCCATGGACTGCGCAAAACTAGTTGCGTAGCCGGAGCAGATTGGAAACGGTTTACAAACTGTTCAAAACCGATCCGAGTTGAAAGCACTTTGACGCTGTGGAATCAGCTGCCGGGAATTTGTTTCCCGACGGCTACAACCTGCAGCATTTCAAATCTAACGTGAACCTACTTATCCTCTCGCAGCACTTCTATAGCGCCATAGGCTTTAAGCCTTTGCGGGAGGCCGACCATAAAAAAGAAAAAATAACCCGAACACAAATTAAAACCACCGATCAGCTGTCACGATACGATCGGAAACAACAGCGGGTATACAGTGAACTGAGCATGCGCAAGCAGCAGTCCGAGAACGATTCATGCTCCCTATCTCTGACTAGTTTGACTGTTTCCAAACCGTCCAGAAATTGAACCCGAACATCCGACTGCAGTCTTTTGACCGTGTTAAAATCAGTTTGCGCAAACCCGAACACAATCATTTCTACGGCGCATGCTCCTGATAGTTTGTAAACGGTTTTCGTCGAAACCCGAATAGATCTATCGTATGGTTAATTCTGACCTAAGTTGCTTAATAATTTATCGCCAAATACGATACCGCTTTGTTGTTAGTGTTATAACGTTTTATAACATTTATTGAATCTACGAGGGCTGCTCTATACCTCCGTCAACCCACCAGTACGCAGACAGCTGTTTCACGCTTATTAGCGATCATCAGTGCGCCATAGGTCGATTGACGGAAATAGAGAGCAACAATTTTTCCTTGTTTAATAAACATGTGAAACATGTGCGAGCAGACAGAAAGAATTCTGCCGGTGCGCCATCTAGTACCCGAAGGTAGGCAGCGGCGTATAGAACCCGCGCTCTCTAGTGGCCAAGCGGATGCAACTTGGCGTCCCACCAAGAAGTCTACTGCTGCTAAGTAGAGATTTCCTTGGTTTGCCGTTACCTTCGGGTACTAGATGGCGCACCGGCAGAATTCTTTCTGTCTACTCCCACCAAGAAGTCTACTGCTGCTAAGTAGAGATTTCCTTGGTTTGCCGTTACCTTCGGGTACTAGATGGCGCACCGGCAGAATTTATTGAATCTCTTTAATATCCACCATAACCGTACTATTCGCAACGTTTTGGCTCCACATTAATAAGGGAATTATTTTTAGCATGCCTACTGTTGGTGTTGGTAGACCCACGTTTTTTGTTCGGAATGAATGGGTCATATGAGCCTTTGAAATATCGTTATTAAAGCGGTAGGTTGTGAAGGGGTCACATATTTTGATTTAGATAATGGGGTAATTACACTTGATGTGGGAAAATGAGAGACTAACACGTCAACCTCTTCCTGAATGTAGGACGGTGTCCTTGATAACCTCGTTGACGTACGACGGAAAGATGCCCAAGGAAGTATAATCCAGTGGCGGCTCGTCAGATGGGTGCAGGGGATGCTTTATTTTATAGTCAGCCTCCCGCAAATGCTGAAAGGTTATGGCACTGTAGTAACACTGAGGATAAGTGTCTGTGCACGTTAGATTTGAAATGCTTGGGGGCTCAGCATCTTAGATCTTATTAGCGATTAGCAAAAAAAAATCACAAATGTTACACACTATACAATGGGTTATTTATAATATACGGAAAGCGATGCAGAGGTGCGTCAATCAAAAGCTCATGAAGTACCTTGAGCTCCACCATTTAATGAACGACAGACTGTATGGACGAGGGTTGCTCTACATATATGCCCTACATATATCGGCTCTCATATGCAGCAGCATATAGAACCGCGCTGCTGGTCGTTGGCGTTTCACCAAGAAGTCTGCTGCTGTTTAGCAGCGATTTTCTTTGGTTAGCCGTTACCTTCGGGTACCAAATGGCACACAAGGCAGATCTTTCTGTCGCCTCTCAGACTGTATGGATTCCGACATCAAAGATCAACTGGGGATCTCCTAGTTTACGTCACACGTGTGTGGAGCAAACTCATCCATTCGTTTGACAAGGCTCACGTGACTGCTTTCAATGTTTCAAGGGCATTCGATCATCTGTGGCATGTGGCGGCTCTCCCAAACAAGCTTCCGTCCTACTGCCTTCCATAAGATCAATGCTGGGGTTCCGCAGGGATTGGTATTAGCTTCGACATTGTTACTGCACCACATCAATGATCCACTCCCTAGCACTACAAACCCGATACACAGTTTTGCGAATAACAGTACTTTGGATACAGGCATTATGAGCAGTAGACCGATCTCTGTGATCTAACTGAATCGCAGAACACTGGCAGCTGCTGCTTCGCTTTTAAAGGATCTGGAAACCATTACTGCTTGGGGGTAAAATTTAATCCTTCCAAGACCCAGTACTGCAAGCTATCAAATAAAAAATGCCCAAACCAGCGCTCGGTTCTTATGAACAATCAGGCTCTGTCACGGAGTCACTCATTTAAGCTCTTAAGTTTCAACATTACAGAAAATCTGATCTGGCATGAACACGTTGCGTCAATTGCAACAGCTGCATGTAGAAAGCATGGGTACCTACCTATCCAGAGCCAGAAACAAAAACAAAGAAGTGCCTACTTTTCACCATCTAACCTACTGACACTGCATAAAGCCCAAATAAGGCCTCGTCTGGGGTATTGCTCTCATCTCTGGGGAGCTGCTGCCTCTACTACCCTGTCTATACTAGATGCCGTCAGAAAAGGTCAATTCGACTAATTGGTGACCCGACCTTAATGCGCCACCTCCAGCTATTTTCTCATCGGCGTGTGGTTGGTGACCTCTCACTTTTCTATACCGATATTCAAACGAGGTCTGTCCCTCCTAGCTATCCTCTATATATAGTTCCGCCGCTTGCCTATCCTATTAGATGCACCCACGCGACTGCTGCATCTCATCCTAAGACGGTCGTTCTTCATACATCAAGGACCGAGCGGTATGACCATAAATTTAGTCAAGGGGCCACGGGGTGTCTAAGGCTTGGAATGGACTGCCGGAAGTTGTATTTGTTAGGTCTGCAGATGTTGGCCTGTTCAAGTCCCGCGTTAACAAACTTCCCCTAAGATAACCTTTTCACAGCAGCTGCGGTAGTCTGGCATTAAGGCTCTGCCTACGCGGTCCGCTCAGTTATAAAACAATATAACTTTATGCGCATATTTTTTGAGAAAAACTGTTTTTACTTCCCACACCGATAGGTGGGGGATGTATTGTGATCGCGAAAATTTTCGATTTTGAGATAATATGCTTTTTGGGCGTGTTATGATGTCTACATAACGAAAATCCACGTCACTCATTTCCGTCGGTCTGTCTGCCTGTCGGTCTGTCTGTCTGTCTGTCTGTCTGTCTGTCTGTCTGTCTGTCTCTATGTCTGTCTATTGGCGTTTTTCTAACGTCGTCTGATAATTTTGTAAATCGTTGTACGAGGGGTGGAGTGGAAATTTCAAATATCACTCAAACTTCTTTTTTAGGCGTTTTAGGGGTTCCCGAGGGGGTTCCTGATCATTTTCTACTTTTTTAGGGTGGGGGTGAATTTGGGGTGGTTGGAGGGTGGGGGGTAGTAAAACTGAAAAATTTGTTGTATTCATAATAGACTATCCAATGACCTCTGAATGAAAGACCTAGTGGCAGTACTATTACCGCGGCAAGGATGAAAAATGCGTATGGTTTTCAAAAATCGTGTCAGTGGCGGCGCAGCAATAATAAAAAGCTAAAAATATAAGAATAGTTCAAACTTCGTTTTCAAGCAATTTGGCGATTCCTGATTGTTTCGTCCAGTTGAAGCTGAATTGTGTCGTTTTAATTTCTACGGAGGGATTTAGTAAACTATTTACTAGTTTTTGTGTTGGATGTTTTTTGACGACAGGCGGGCGATGGTTTGGTTGCAACTGTTATGTGTGGGAAGTACTGAGTCAATCAACTTGACTCCATTTTTTCTGTTTAACCGTAACTACTGCGCCCCCAGCCGCCATTTGCGGAACTCGAAATAAATTTCCAGCCATTTTTCTTAGCCGATAATTTTTTGGCTCGAAGTTATAGAGTTAACTAGTACCGACAATTTCTCTCTCGGAACGCGCCGAACAGGTGACATCAGCTTCTAAGGATGCCGACCAATCGTGTTGGAGAAACGTCAAGCAGCGAAGCGCCCCGACGCCAAGGCGGCGGAACGTGTCGACGCCGGCCGAGCAGCCCCAGAACCAACTGTTTTTAAAGTTGTCTTTTTTTAAATGGGACACCCTGTATATTATATCACAATAATATCTTTATTTAAAAACATAAATATTACATAAAACAGTATTAATATATCAGGGGAGCGAAATTCAGAATGCGGTGCCAAAACACTGCCTCTGCTCTTCCATTTAACTCCCACACTTATAGAATTCTTTTACAATAATATAAAAATATATAAAAATTGCCCAATTGTGAGTAGCTGCATATATATGTAAAAATATATATAACGAAAGTTCACTGCATAGAAAATTGTACACTAGTTAAACATATTAAATGGTAGTATGAATAAATCAGATTTAAGGGAAGCATAATATAAAAAAATGTATAAAAGTTGTGCACTAGTTAAGTATATTAAATAGAATAATAGCAAATCACTTATTGTCAGGGTGACAAAATTTTATAATTCAAAAATACTATTATCCAAGAGTGTAGTTAAAAGTACAACGTAAAAACGATGCCTTAAAATGCTAGGAAGACGGAATTTCAATCCTTTGTAAGATAAACAACTAAACATCTGGCCGATATTATTTTCTAAACAGTTTGAAGAGCGTCACAGTAATTTAGGCGGTTCGTCACGTTAGAATAAAGTCCAAAGTTGGATAATGTTTACTTGATACCTGCATGCAAATGAGTGCGTCCCTTCAGACTAGTGGATCGCAAGCATTATTTCATTTAGTACCTAGTTATACTTCGTACAATAAAGCGTTCTTGTGAATTGTTGGTGATTGTGCAACAGCTTGGGTGAGTTTATCTCACAGAGTACCCAATTCTAGTAATTGTCTCTTTGTTGATTGATACATTGATTTATTTCATTAATTCATTTGAGAACTTGTTACTAGACAATTGATAAACTTTGATTCACACATTTCTATCATTAATGGTTCTATAATTCAACTACTGAATGTCTGCGATATGAAAACAGATAACAACCTCGAAGCACGTCGCGAGTGAACCCTTCGTGCTGAACTAAGTACAAAGGAGTGGATACTTTGCGAGTGGACCCCTAGTATCTTAGTGAGTTGGCCTCACAGTTATCATGATAATTCTCCGCCCTAGTTATTGGAGCTCTTGGAGAGGTTTTCGCGTGTTGACCCTTAATACCATAGACCCAAGTGCTGCTCTCGAGTTTTGTTATATGATGTGTGTATGGTTATAAAGTATATTAGTTCATCTATTCTCTTGGAGAGGTGTTTCGCGAGTTGACCCTTAACACCTATGACTCAAGAGATGTTTGATTCATGTTCCGTGTAATTTGTATGACCACATAATATGTGGATATGATTTTATCCGTTTGGGGTTAAAAGATATATTTGCTGCTATCTATTTATATTTGTGTGTTTATTTATTCTGCTTGCTTTATCAATCACCCCAATATAAAATAACGACATGTTCTTTAATTTAACGTATGTTAACCCATTTCTTTTTATTTATCATTCTTCAATGAATTGGTTACTCAGGTATCTTTTAATTTAATTTACAGATGTGTCGTCTCGAGCGCTTTTCCTGATACAGGCCCAACCTCTTATCGATGTTGAATTAGGTAGTTCTAGTAAGTTATTGTTTAAAGATTTAATTGTGACCTTACTTAATTTATTTTGATCATTTGTTTATTGATTGAATTACTACCTTATTAAATGTTTGTTTTTTTAAGATACGCCCAGAATGATCATTTAATCAATAATTCGTTTTTTATCTCCTACATTATAAGGGAAATCATAAATATCAAAGAATATATCAAAATTGTACACTAGTTTAGCATATTAAATAGTAGTATAATAATAAGTCATTTAAGAGGGAATATCAAACAGTAAATGGATTACATTGCTTGTTATACAACCATAGACAGTTCATAGGATCATGGCCGCGAAAGCCTTGCACAATATAATTTAAAATAAAGGCTTAAACAGTTATTATCCAAAATCTCAGCACCACTAAAAACAAGCACAATACATTAGGATCATCGCTGAATAATTAATGATACCTAGTTATTATTCTACGCCAAAAAAAGTCTAAAAGCCTGTAACGCGAATAAAAATTATTCAGTTTTCATATCCACTTCTATCCCCTTTTATTAACACAGCGTTTGCATGAAATCTACGTTTATTAGTACAACTGAAATATTGAGCGAACTTTTATTTTTAAAAGGTTTTTTACACATCCATTGCCCCTATCCTATCTATATTTATATTTGTTTTTTACGTCCAAAAGAGGGGCATCAATGTAACCCATCATTCTCCACTAGTCATAAATAAAACAGGATTCATTAAAAACGAGAACACTTTGCTAACGATTCAGCTGCGTGTATAGCACTTGTTCAAAAAGCTCATGGATTAAATATTAAATGTGGGATAAAGGTGATTAATTATTATCTATTCCGGTGTGGCAGCATTTATTTGGGAAGTAAGCTTCCATGGCGAAGAAATAAGTACAGGCCCAGAAGTAGTGCATAGAAGTACCGTGTGGTCAGTTAAGGGGTCTGGGTACACATAGTTATACATATGTATTTGCCATGTAAAACACGGATTCCCATTTCCAACCAAACTCATTTGTTTTTCAAACTACACGCACAGTATTTCAGAAGGTGATGGATAAGACCTAAGAGCAATTTTTTCGAAAAAGTTTTTTGGTCTGCAAAATAGCTCGCAATGCAAAATCATACATTCTTCAAATGTCTGTAATTTAATAACCAAACACGATATCAAAAAAAGGCCACCACAGTGACAAAGCGCAAACTTTCTTTTTCAAGCTGATTTTTTAATCATTACTGTAAGTTTAAGGTAACGTCAGGAGCATCGAAATACGAAATTCATCTTTATCGTGACCTTTGGACCTTACCTTTAAGCCTTTTGACTTTACCTTCGGATCTTTGGACTTATCTCCCCTCATCTTAGACACACACACTGGAGAAAGGGAACAGGCGGCCACGCCTCCTCGTTAACATGGGAATTCGTATTTTCTTGGAGTCTCAATTTCGCGCGCTACACCCTAGACCTTTAAGAATAGACGGCGAAATGTACCTGCTAATTTCAAAATCTCCAATTCTTCTAAAGATTTAATTAAATTAAACTGTCAAATCTACCTATCGGGATAGAATGGAAGTGAGTTAAAATAACCCATCACCTTCAATATAGTTAGTCTCTGTTTGACTTGGGTGCATTACAGATTCTGCCGATTATTTCAGGTTGAATCATACTGTCTGGGTGACTTAAGACTTTTCTTCTATCATACTGGTGCACATCAATGAATATTTTGGATAACAAAAATAAAAAAAGGGGTTCATGGGCTGGGTCTCGAACCAACACCACCCACGAATACAGCGATACCAAGCGATACGGTGTCGACCACTAGGCCACTCGGCCACCCACAATCTTGTACAAAGGATCGCCTCAACGGAACATATTTGATTAGCTACCTACTTTATTACTGGGATTTGTGATCTAATTTCAAACATTCTAAAAGATATTTATTTCGATCGTAGACTTTGTCTCGAACTGCAAACTTCATTTATCGCCTATGTTCCAACAAATATACACTTGTTACAACAATAGTCTTGTTATAAAACTTATACACGATATGATGAAAAGTGTCATCCAGCTTTGACGTTTTGTTTTCATTATCGATAAAATACTATTGGTTGATATTTATTAACCTAGCCCGCAATACCCAATAGAAAGCTTTTGCTAAATAGCATCCAACAGAAAAGCTTTGTTAAATTCTTTGTTAAATATGCATGTTGATAAAATCGGCCCTAAGACTATTTATATACCTTCCTTTGCACGTTCAGATTTATACAACTAACAGATCCCATGACGTACGGTACGACATTTGTGCGAAATACTATAAATATCACCCGATATGCACATTATATACACCAATGCATCATGTATGCATGTCCGATCAAACGTATGATAGTCGAGCTTGAATATATGGCATGCCAGAAGCAAGGAACAGCCAAATCTATTCAGGGCTAACGTTGGAGTGCATCGTATTTCAGACAAAACCATGCCGGAAACTCATACGCTTAAATATTTCATATGGGCTATTTCTAAGGAATTCGATTTTATGTAACGTATAGCAAGAAAGGATATCTAAGGAATCTTACTGAAGAGAGTGTTCTCGTGGGCGATATGGACTGTCGACGGAGGCGTATCCATTGTGGAAATGCATTGAAATGGATTGCATCTTTTCTAGGTGACAGACAACAGAAAGTAGAGATACAATGCAACAATTTAGGTCTAAGACAGTTACTACTAAAGTCGGTGTACCACAAGGAAGCGTTATTGGGCCTTTCATCACTTTAACAGACATGTTGTGAACTCGTAAAATGCATTAAGTCGGAACTAGAGTACTGCCGACACGAATATTATCAATACTTGTGAGAACTGTAGCTCGCCATCGTTCGCGATTTACTGTCAGGTCAGTGGCGCTCTTGATACTCATGTCCAGCAACTGTTTCGTCGTATCCACTCAGCGTGTAGGGGAACGACCACGGCACCGCCCACTCGGGGCGTGACCCTGAACTACAAGTTTCTCCATATTATTGCTTCTGTGAATATGTCCGAAGAATGTAAGAATTCTTGTCGACACAATGGAGGATAGTCTCTTTGGATTACCGAGCTCATACAGTATGGAAACATGAGTTCGATGGGCGGTATAAGGAATTCTCAGCATTCTCGTCCACGTCCACATTTCAAAAGCATCTATGCGAGCTCGATCTGCCTTTTTAACAGTCCAAATTTCCGAGGCATACAAAAATATGGAGAACACAAGAGACTGAACTAGTGAAATTTTGGTAGCTTTAGTGATGTTATGGTCACGTCATATTTTAGTAAGCTTTGTCATGGCCACCCGTGTCTGTTGAATGCGCCATCGAATCTCATACTCACAGCTACCTGAATTGTCGATCAAAGAGCCGAGGTACACAAAACTTTGAACTACTTCACAACGGCCTATTGACTTTATTCCTCGATGATTGTCATGGTCTCTATCTACGATCATAACCTTGGTCTTGTTGTAGTTAGTACCAATACTATATATGCTGCACTGTGTTGTTCTAAGATGTTTAATAGAGCATTGAGCCGTTACTCTTCACTATATTTGTAAATGATCTGTATTTTTCTACCAGACAGGTGGACCGCCATACCACTAGCTACGCGGATGATACTAATATTTTAGGATACAAAGATGCAATTCTGATGACGCACTGAGAAACGCCGAATTGTTATTTAATATGTGTAAAAACTGGCTTACGGCCAACCAACTCATACTCAATGAGAAAAAAAGTAAAAGGAGTATCTACTTATTTTCATGTTTGTAATGTTATTTCACAGAGTTAGCATCTATAGAGGGAGTGTAAACAACAAAATGCACAGGTCGCTGACCAGCCACCATGCAACGGACATTTTGACAGCCTGAGGGCATTACCAGTAGCGTGCGACTTTATTTTAAAATTGGATGTTCATTAATAGATTCAATTATTACTGTGATGTTACAAACTGATACCAATAAGTTGTATTAGTATTTAGCTATACTTAGAGAGTTACTCTTATTATAATTTCATTGTAACAGTTGATAATTTATTATTACCATGAAGTGTTTTTCAAAACATATCTAACAGTGTTCTGAAAGGTAGGCTGTTGGAATGGCTGCATCGTGTTTTTACTTCAGCAATAAAATATAATAATTGCATTAGGTATATCCAGTTCTATAAAATTCTCATAGATAGATTTTCTGTAAGTGAATGTGGCATACATTTTTGCATTTCACGTCCTCAAATAGTTTAAAAAATGGAATTTGGAAAATTCATGTTGATTGACATGAACGTAATGCGTGCACAAAACATACATTAAACAACCATTATTATTCCTCAAACTGGAGTGAAGTTAGTTTTGTTCCCAGTTATCCCCATATATTACGCTACTGAAAACTAAAACAAAACCTACACTCACCTATGATAAGAAGTGTCCACCGATTCGTCGCTATTTCAGCAAACTATGCACTTTTTATGTTGTCTCATCATGCAATTATGACAATATTGTTCATAAATAATTTAATTCACACCACAAATAGTCACAAAGTCAGTCAAATATACACTAAAATCACAAAAATCTCGACACATGCAATAACCACAACTACAATGACAGCCACATGACAGCTTAAGGGCACGCCGATTGTAGGTTGCCAGATTTACGACATATGAGACGTGATTGCGACATTCCGCTATGAAATTTACCATTTTTGAGATTTCATTAAATCAATACAAATTATCTTCACGTAAATCAGTTACATTGCAAGTATATTGGAATGTATAGTTAAATACCCAGTTAAATACTTTGTGTTCAAACTGCAGAAACTGCCAGATTTTGAAGAAACTGGACGCGGACGAAGAAGAGTGGCAATAGCGCTATAGATGTTGGCCAATATACAAATTAGGCTCCCTCTAGAGATGTTAACTCTGTGTGTTATTTATAGTTTCCTTAATTTTTATGTTGTGCTCTAAGGAAAGGTGGCGAAAGTTCATCTTAAGCAACGCATTCATCCGATTATCCATTTTAAATAATTGGTTAGAAGGTTAGAATCGCCGATGTGGACAACGCGTAGTGATTCGAACAAGGGAAGACGACTGAGGCGCGTCATCAGGAGCCGCCTCTGTTCATATTGGTTCCTATGTCACCGGTCACGACTGATGTGTGATTGACCAATAGGAGCGCTGATAATGTGTGATTGACCAATAGGAGCGCTCTAGGTCCGCTATCCGTGCCGACCTTCAGTCAATCACGTGACGAGATACTGGTTAAGTTCGAGCTTAGTGTGATGCTAGTGCCAGTTTTTACTGTGTACTACTTAGGAATCAGGCAATCGATTGTAGTTAGAAATAGGCACATACCAACACTGCATACATACCTACTAAAAAGTATTTTTTCTCTTTTGCTCAGAGAGCGCGGGCGCGTGGCATTGTGCCTTAAGGAGGAACAGCCTCTGCTTACCCTATCTTGAAAATATGATCTACATTTGTAGATCTTACGAATGGTTATTGATCAAGGATTATTGTTCGAATATCCAAATATTCTACATGTATCTATTTTTTACTGTAATCTTGTTGATTAGTTTACAATTACGCAAGTTTCATTCCACCACCAGTGCAACTACGTTTATGCAGCGGATTACAGCAAAGCGCATTAAGTTAGCTTAATGAGAATTTCTGTCGGTGTTAATCCTCTGCCGCATTATCTGATAACACGACCAAAATAACTTTGGAATTCAGGAAGAGTGCAATTACTCCGATAATCTTCGTCCATCTGCTGGCATTAAAATGTTATATTTCAAAGATAGAGTCATCATCGTCATCATTTATTTGTACGGATTGCTAGAAATAATGTCACCTCGAAGGTAACCCTTGTGTGAGGCATTGGCACTGAATAGACAAAGTCACATTAAAGTTTATCTAACCTACCCTGCTCCTTCGACACTGATCTATTTGTGTGGTCTCAAGCTTCCTTCCTTCTTATTGTTAAGATCAATGACCATCTTCCTGTAATGAAACTTCTGCTGCAGATCATAAGCCATTTTTTTTCAAATTATTTGATTATTTAAAAATGTTATACTCGTAAATTTGACGCATGAAGTTGACGTTTTATGACTCAGTACTTCCCAAATACTACGGTAATACTATTTTATTATTTTCCCATAGCATGGTGCTAAAGTCTGAGATGCCCTTGCAACCAAGTCATCGCCCGTAAAAAACAATCAACACAAAAAGTCTCATAAATATCCAGGAAACAGATGGTTGGGGTTAGGTCAAGAAAAAGAGGGAGTCTCTTTTACTGTTTTGCCGACGTTTCGGCCTTTATTAGGCCATCTTCAGGGCACTAAAAAAAATTTTTTTTTTTGTTCAAATTTAAACAGACAAATATACATTACAGTTATAAAAATTGAATATATAAAATGACAATATACAATAACGAATTAAAAATAATACAATATACAATAAACGGGTAGTACTTACACCAGTGATGGACTCCTTGAGTCAAATATGGTGAAAAGGCACATGTAGTATAAACAAGGTATATTAGGGCAAACAACGACACTTAATAAATAAATAAGACCGTAAGACGGAGATTGTCTATTCACAATCGATGTGTACGCCGGACTGGCAAAAATCATAAGTATTTTTAAAGAAATTCTATGGGGGCACAAAAAGGTTAGCAAGAAACATAATATTTCAATATTTATATGAATAGACATGGAATACAGGGCGAAGTTGAAGAAAATGTAGAAAAAGGGGTGGGATGGGATAATGTAGAACAGTGTTAATTATAAAAAAGAAGAAGCAAATGTGTGGTTAATTCTTCTTGGGTATTTTGCTGATAAGGTTGAAATAACTACTATTTAAATTTTGTATGTCTTGTTTCTTGTTAACAGTATTAAATTTTTTTATATTGATCATTTCAAGAAACAGACGTTTCTTTAAATTACTTTGTTTTGATAAAATGGTTGTATTGTCAAAATCAAAATTGTGATGTAAGTCTACGTTCCCCTTAGACCCATAGTCAGTTTCGTAGGTTCTCCTACTTACAAGTTATCCAAGCATCTGGGTACGTTACTCAATTATGCTTTTGACAAAGATGAATATCACGTTAAGGATTCGTTTGAACTAGTCAAAGAAATTCAAGGGATGACTATACCTACAAATTATGTATTGGTGTCTTTAGATGTTACATCACTTTTTACTAATATTCCAACTGACTTGGTGATTGAGGTAGTTACCCAGAGATGGAGTAAGATACAGACACACACTAACTTGTCTTTAACTCAGTTCCTCGCACTTTTGAAGTTTGTATTCGATAACAGCTATTTTATATTTAACAATGAGTTTTACAAACAAATTTTTGGTCTAGGAATGGGAAATTGTTTATCACCAGTATGTGCAGACATCATTATGTCTGAATTACAAGTACAGTGTTTAAATAAACTGTCGTTCAAACCAATTTTTTTTAAACGTTACGTAGATGATATCTGCACCTGTATTCCAGAAGATGAAATAGACTCCATGCTGCAGGTCTTTAACAGTTTTCACAGTAAAATTCAGTTCACTGTTGAAAAAGAAGCTAATAAAAGGATCGCTTTTCTAGATGTCTCAATTATCAATTTAAATGGAGTAATTGTCACTGACTGGTACCATAAACCTACCTTTTCGGAGAGGTTTTTAAATTTTAATTCAGAACACCACTTCCAACATAAACTTAATACTATTAATAATTTAAAACATAGAGCGACTCAACTGTCACACCCATCCTTCCATCAAAAGAACTTACAAAACATAAAGACTTACCTACTGAAAAACAATTATCCAGTAAAACTTGTAGATAAATTACTAAGAAAACCAATAGGCTGCATTAACAAAGAAGAACAACAGACGTCAATTAAGTACTATAAAATCCCTTACTCAAAGAACCTCTCAGAGAACTTAGCTGGGGTACTAAGCAGTGACAAGGTAAAAATTGCTTTCAAAAGCAACAATACGATAAAAAAGTATTTTACCCACATGAAAGATAGAACTCCCAAGGAGCTACAAAGCGAAGTTGTTTATAGCATACCTTGCTGTAATTGTGATAAAGTATATGTAGGACAGACGGGCAGATACCTAAAAAGACGCGTAGAAGAACATAAAAGGAGTGTCCGACCCACCCACCTTAATGATACTAAGAAAACTGCCTTGATGCAACATACCCAAGACTTACATCACAATTTTGATTTTGACAATACAACCATTTTATCAAAACAAAGTAAGTTAAAGAAACGTCTGTTTCTTGAAATGATCAATATAAAAAAATTTAATACTGTTAACAAGAAACAAGACATACAAAATTTAAATAGTAGTTATTTCAACCTTATCAGCAAAATACCCAAGAAGAATTAACCACACATTTGCTTCTTCTTTTTTATAATTAACACTGTTCTACATTACCCCATCCCACCCCTTTTTCTACATTTTCTTCAACTTCGCCCTGTATTCCATGTCTATTCATATAAATATTGAAATATTATGTTTCTTGCTAACCTTTTTGTGCCCCCATAGAATTTCTTTAAAAATACTTATGATTTTTGCCAGTCCGGCGTACACATCGATTGTGAATAGACAATCTCCGTCTTACGGTCTTATTTATTTATTAAGTGTCGTTGTTTGCCCTAATATACCTTGTTTATACTACATGTGCCTTTTCACCATATTTGACTCAAGGAGTCCATCACTGGTGTAAGTACTACCCGTTTATTGTATATTGTATATTAGGTTTTTTTTTTTAATAGCAATGATCACCCTCCTTTTTAATTCGTTATTGTATATTGTCATTTTATATATTCAATTTTTATAACTGTAATGTATATTTGTCTGTTTAAATTTGAACAAAAAAAACATTTTTTTAGTGCCCTGAAGATGGCCTAATAAAGGCCGAAACGTCGGCAAAACAGTAAAAGAGACTCCCTCTTTTTCTTGACCTAACCCCAACCATCTGTTTCCTGGATAGTATACAGTAGGTCACTAAACAATTGAGTCTCATAAATAGTTTATTTCATGTCTTTCCTCAGGAACTAGGATGACATACATAGTTTTGATTCTGCAATCTTCAGCTTATATCCTAGTCACATGGCATGTCGATTTGCCGACATTTGAAAACAGATTATAAGATAGGATATACTTGAGATCAGTGGCGGCTGGTGAGGTAGTGCCACAGTGCCATGGCACTACCTTAAATTTCGACAAAAGCATACTTATCTATCTCTTAAACTTTTCTTATTCTATGTTGGTTTCCAACGAATTTTATGTTTTATATGAAATGGCAATAGCGCCTCAGCGCATAAATACTTGCACCAGGCAACACGTGGCATCGTGGCAACTCACATGATGAGAGCACGCGACCGTGCCGTTTCTTGTAAAGCACACACAGAGTGAGAGAAATTTTATCACAAACGCTTATGAGTGACAGAGATAACGCTATGCTGGACGTTTGGATAGATTTTAAATACGAAAATCCGAAGTAGATCGTGCCAGGCACATTACCCATATTTCCATTCATGGTTCACTATTTTTGTTTTGTTTCAGCAGTTTCGATTTGTTTATGTTTGATGCTGATGCCGACTTTTCTCGTTAAAGGTTTGAAATTTAGATCTTATTAGTTTGAGTGAGTTGTGCGCTGTTTTTGGGTCGGTATCTCTTTTGTGTTTAATTAAAATATATCATTGGAGCGAAAATGAATAAAATTGGTGCATCAATAAACTCATTTAGTAATCTTCCGTTGGAAGAAAAAGGGAATTAGGACGTCCAACACTTGATTTAAAAATTGAAAAGCTTATTGGTAGTGGACAGAAATCGCGTTGTCGTAAATTTAATAAAACTATTTATAATAAAAACAATTGGATAAGTAACTGTGAAGAAGTTAACAAACTCTTTTGTTTTGTGTGTGTCATCAAAAATCTAAAGTGCATATTAATAATGTTTTCAGTTTATCGCTTGGTAAGTCGAACATAAAAACTCAGTTCAATTCGGCTTATCGGCTAATTATAAATGTTTTTTTTTCAATTTTAATTATATCTGTTTGAAATTTTGGCTGTCATTCTGGCACTACCTCTCTAAGTTGACACGAGCCGCCATTGGTTGAGATGCCATCCTACAGAATGTCAGGATTCGTGGACACCGATATCCCTTACATGATCAACCTAGGCGACAAATCGGAATGGGCTTTAGGAGAACCTTTACATATTATATTGAATGGTATCACCTGGTACACTGATGGCTCCAAAAATGTATCAGGTATCAGGAATACGCGGTGAAAGGCCAAACAGAAATAGCCGCAATTTTGGAATCCGGCAAAATATGCATAGATAAAGAATATAGCAAAAAGACTATCTAAGTAAACACAGACAGCTCGGCGACTCTGATGACCTTGGCAAACAACCACTATGCTTCAAAAACAGTGCGGGACTGTCATAATACCCTAAAGACACTGGCGCACACAAGGGTGCCTAGTCGCATAGGACTGAGTGGAAATGAAAGGTGTGCCAAGGCATGTGGTATCTCATTCAACATAATACGGACAATGAGCACAAGGAGCACTGGGACAGAGTGGTGAAGAATGTTCAGTCTAAGAGGATGATGAGAGGAACCTCGTGTTCTAATACCCCAGACGCTGCCAGACTGAGCAGGAAGGAACTACGAAAGGTGATTGGTGAGTGGTAACTGGCCATAGAACGTTTAGTGCACACCTGCAACAGTTGGGGATTGATCTATTATGTAGAAAGTGCGGTGAGTCAGAGGAAACAGCTATGCTAGTATCTTCATCTGCCCTGGCCTGAGTGAAAGCAGGAACTGCTATCTGAATGTAGGAGAGGGGAAGATAGGAGGGCATAGTCCAATATAGATCGCAAAGTTCGTAATGAATTTTGATCCCTCAGTGAGCCTTAGGGCTGAGCGGCAACTCTTAAGGGGCCTGGGTATACACAGCTATATATATTATGTATTTGTCGTGTTAAAACCCGGATTCCCATTTCGAACAGAACTCACTCGTTTTTCAAACTACATACACATTCCAGAAGGTGATAGCTAAGACCTTAATGAATGACAATTATTTGCGATATTCCCAAAAAAGTTTATTAGGGTGGAAAAAAATTCGCAATGCAAAATCATACATTCTTGAAATGTCGGTAATCTAACAACTAAACACGATATCAAAAAAAGCCAAATAGGTGACAAAGGGCAAGCGTTATTTGAAGCATTACTGTAAGTTTAAAGGTAATGTCAGGAGCTCAGAAATGCGAAATTCATTTTTATAGTGACCTTTGGACCTTACCTTTGGATCTATTGACCTCATCTTTGGATTTTTGGACTTATCTCCCCTCATCTTAGACACACACACACTGGAGAAAGGGAACAGGCGTCCACGCCTCCTGGCACACACGGGAATACATATTTTCTTGGATTCTCAATTTCGCGCGCTATACCCTAGACCCTTAAGGTAACCAAACCCATACCCCCTCATTGCTAAAAAAATGGGTATACATTTCTTTGATATTCACTACTTACTGCACCAGTGTCATTGCAATTAAAAAATGTCTCTTTATAAAATTTAAGAAATAAGGAGAGATCGCTCTTCGTGTCCTCTGGCCCCTCTTTTTCCCTCCACGGTTCTGCATGCATTACAAACCTCCTACCCGTTTTCGAGGATAGTCACGTGATTCCAGATATTAGGGATGTTGGAATATTTATGAAACGGCAAATATATTTTTTTGACAATTTTGACATAATTATCACATAACCTGTGCCTGTTTTCTCAGAGTCAGAAGGCCTTTACGGAAACACTGATCTGGATCCGGATAGATCAGTTATACGTCAAACAGCTGTTGAGGGCTGTTCCAAATTACGGTACTATCACCGTCCCAGAACTGTTTTCATCATCCTCCGCCCATTTTGTGTGTTTTTAGAACTGTAACCGTAATTTGGAACAGCCCTCAACAGCTGTTTGACGTATAACTGATCTATCCGGATCCAAATCAGTGTTTCCGTAAAGGCCTAGAGTGTCAGAGTAGTCGTACCCGGTTAGAATGTCAATGCATACAAATAAAGCAGAATAGGTTATGCTAAGTTGTTAGCTGTCAAGTGGAAAAATGGTAGTGTTCAACGGGACTTAGCGGACGTCAGCGCTTGTGGGCGCTTTGCGCTAACTAACCGATGAACGACAAGCTGTCAAAAAAGCGCCAGTCAGCTTGGTAAGCGCTTTCAAATAGCGCTGTTTGGTTAGCAAAGCAGCACATAACTGAAAAAAAGTTATTTGTAGTTCTGAGAGAAGCAGTTACCTTTGTTTAATGTCAATTTAATATCAGGTTTTGTGATTTTATAACCTAGGTTCTTGACAATACAAATAATAAATATTAAAATATGGAAATGGATATGACAGTTTTATCACGTCAAAAGGAAAGTCGTTCAACGGTCACTCCTAGCGCCTGCAAGCGCTTCCACGCTAGCGCTTTTGCGCTAGGTCCCGTTGAACACACCCAATCTCTTGACAGTCTTGACACAAAGGTCGCTAAAATCTCAATTTGATTTCCGAGCAAAACGATGGCATCCATGGCCTCGGAAATGCAATAATGGAACACAGATTTTTGTTGACAGTTTGATGTTGAGTGAATACTGAAATGCTACAGAGCAAATCCAGGTCTTTGATGGGATGTTGGAAGGTAGTATTAATCTACCGCGTATTATAATAGGAGTACCTTGTTGCGGGATCGCTGTACATCGCAACAGCGGCTTCAAGCTAGTTTCTAGCAGGTCTCCCCCATAATTTTTTGAGTTTTACGACTCTTTTAAGCCAATATGTCACAAAGAATCTGGAGGGCAAAGTTTCTAAAAAGTATTCTCTTGTGAGGACGAAAAAACAGAAGGTTGCTGCTGCCCCTGCCACCCTGTCTATACTAGACGATGTCCAGAGAAGAGAAATTCGACTAATTGGCGGTCCGGCCTTAATAATAATAATAATAATAATAATAATAATAAGACCACATAAATGAAAAACAGTCATACACCTGGCTGCAGGATGGCCAGCTCTTTCCAGAAACTGAGGGGTTTATGCTTGCTATACAGGACCAAGTTATTGCGACGAGAAACTACAAGAAATACGTAATTAAAGATCCATCCATAACAAACGATAACTGCAGAAAATGTCAACAACAAAAGGAAACAATAGACCACATAACAAGCGCATGCAAAACTCTCGCTGGAACTAAGTACACGGCTAGACATAACTCAGCAGCCAAAATCATACATCAAGCATTAGCCACAAAAAACAAACTAATCGAAAACTCCGATCCATATTACAAGTATACACCAACATCAGTACTCGAAAACGATCACTACAAACTATACTGGGATGTTGAAATACACACAGATAAAACCATCAATGCAAACAGACCAGATATAGTATTTCAGATAAAGGCAGACAAAGTTACCTACTTAATAGATATTGCTATTCCCAATGATGTGAATGTTCAAAACACCTACGCTGGGAAAATATCTAAATACACTGACCTTGCCATAGAAGTGAAGCGAATTTGGAAACAAGATAAAGTTATTATTGTCCCCTTCATTATGTCGGTCTCAGGCCTCACACCGAACACATTTACACAACACCTACAGCAGTTAGGCCTGGACGAAAGTTTACATAAAATATTCCAAAAGTCTGTAATCCTTAAGACCTGTAATATAGTACGATCTTTCCTAAATTCAGATCAGTAATAGTTCAGGTGTTGACTTGGCCTAGCCCGTCAACATTTGTCGTCACCGCAGTCATGCGAGAGAAGCTTGAAAAAACACAATAATAATAATAATAAACGTCTTTTTATTAGGGCGAAATCTAGCCACAGGCTATTCTTACATTTAACCCTTTACCTATAACCATAACATAGTGTATGTACCTATAATACTAACAAAAAAAATGTATATTCAAACATACAAAAAGTATTTGAGTTGTAACAGGCAAAAGTAATATAAAAAATAAAGAAAAATGTACTTTCTTATTCAACCAGTAGTAGAAGTCTCATCTTTTTTTTAAACATAAGAAGTGAATAACTCTTAAACTCATTATTTACTTGATTATACAGTTGCACAGCATTATACGAGAATGATCTCGTAAATAATGCTGTGAAGTAGCGTGGAATGGTAAAATTATCTCTGTGCCTTAGATTCAAGTCGTGCGCATGTCTACGAGGTATAAGCTTCTCAAACAAATAATAAGGGGTGGACGTAGCAACTAATTTATGTATAAAAATAATGTAGTGTAGCTTCACAGTTTTTTCTACAGTCAGCCAACCAATTTCCCTGATTTTAGCTGAGATATGATCAAACTTCCTCAAACCACAAACAAATCTGCAGCATGAGTTTTGGATTTTTTGTAGACGCAACTTGGTTAAACTGTCTAGACAAGGGTAATATAGAATATCACAATAGCGAACCACTGACATAACTAAAGATTCACAGAGGGCCCTCTTAACATTAAAACTTAATATATACTTGCTGGAATATAAAATTTTCAGCCTGAAGTATGATTTTTTTAAAACATTACAAACATGCGATCTGAACCTCAAATTTTGATCAAGTGTGACTCCAAGTATTTTTAAGCTGTCTACAAAATGTAAATCGTTGTTTGTGATTTTTATATTTAAATTGGCTGTAAGGTTATCACACAACTTTTTCGAACAGAACAACATCGCACTGCATTTCGCTGGATTTAATGAAAGGTTATGGTTTTTAGTGTATGTGACCAAACTTTCAATATCTACGTTTAACATATCAACAGTCACTTTCGCGTGTTGTTGGTGACCTCTCACTCTTCTACCGATATTCCAACGGAATCTGCTCCTCTGAGCTATCCTCTGTCGTTCCGCCGCTCACCGCTCCTATCAGATGTACCCGTGAGAGCGCTGCATCTCATCCTATAAGACGGTCGTTCTTCATAAATCAAGAATTGAGCGGTACAACTGCACATTCATTCCCAGGGTGTCGAAGGCTTGGAATGGACTGCCAGAAGAAGTATTTATTGGGCCTGCGGGTATTGGCCCATTCAGATCCCGCGAATTACGCCACTGCATCTACGAGAGGAAGCAGCCTAGACAGCAGCAGATTCAGCATATTCATTGTTTATCGTATTGCTTATCTGAAATGCATTATATATTCATTGTTTCAGTTATAATTTTTCAGATTCATTTTGCCCTGCTAACAATTAACATTGTACTTCTTAAAAGTAAAATTTTATCAGTTCGGTCAATCGAATTGTAGTTTTTTAAAAACTCCGGTTCGTAAGCTCCCGAGGAGTTAATTCGCGTTAACAAACTTTTAGTTATAAAAAAAGTTGAGAAATGAGGAGAGAGCGTTCTTCGTGTCCCTTGGCCCCTTCTTTTCCCTCCACGGCTCTGCATGCATTAAAAACCTCTTACCGATTTTTACACAAGTAAAATATTCGTATAACGTTTGTTTAATACCAAAACCAACACCCTCGGCGTTGAACTTAATCTACCGCGTATTATAATAGGAGTACCTTGTTGCGGGATCGCTGTTCGCCTGTACATAGCAATAACGTAATCAGCGGCATGCACCTAACCTGCACTCCATGTTCGCCTTAGAGTGCCTGAATAACCAACCATGCACAGAATGGGGATCTCTTACTAAACGTAGGCGTATCTCGCACAGGGCATCATTAATTTTCTAGCCTTACAACCGCACAGCGCAACCAGAGATTTCACTTAGCGGATGAGATGCTCTTTAATTGAACAGAATGGAACGATTGGGTTTCGATGTATATGTATAATGTGCTTTAAAGTTGCTCAAGATTTAGTTTATGAGTTTTGTTACCGTTAGTAGGATATGCCAGAGATCATCGGCCAATAAATTTGTATCACGGCGTTTGGTATTATTGATTGTGCGTTAAATACACTATAGAATCTGGTTGCACTGCTTGTCAGATAAACCTCCGTCTATGACACGATACTAAATTTGCTATCAAATTTCATATCGAATTTGATCGCTAATTTGTTACGAAATTTCTTAACAAAGATGGTATAAAAAATTAAGTCAAGCTGATTGGCTTCCCACGGTGATACCAGTTTATTTTCTCATAGCATGAAGCTATAGTCTGAGATCCCCTTGCAACCAAAACATAGCCCACCCAACCAAAAAAAGTTTGTTATGCCGCTAGGTCTTTCTTTCACCGGTCAATAGATAGCCTATTATGAATACAAAACATTTTTTCAGTTTCATGACCCCTCACTCCCCAACTACTACAATTTCACCCCCCCCCCCCAAAAAAAGTAGAAAATATTCAGAAATCCCTAAAATGCCTAAAAACGAAGTTTGAGCTGTTTTTAAAATCACAAACGTTTTTCATTCTCTCCCCACCCGTGTAAAAATTTCATTACAATCAATCCAATAGTTACCATGTTACACAATACAGAACGATCAGAAGCAACACTCGTATCCATACATTAGAAAACACCAAGTCTCCTGGTTTCTGTAATAGGCAATGCAATGTTCCAATGGACCTAAAAAGGTGTATTATGATGCTAGGTCTTTTTTCATAGGTTAGTGGACAGCCTATTATTTATACAACACATTTTTATGTTTTTCAACCCCCACCCCCCAACCACACCAATTTTACCCTCACCCAAAAGAAGGTAGAAAATGATCAGGTACTCCTAAAACGCCTAAAAACAAAGGAATAAATTATAGTTACATTACTTACTACAACCCTAGAAAAAACGCGACAGACAGACAGACCGACAGACAAGCAGACCGGCGAAAATGAGTGGCGTGGATTTTCGTTATGTAGACATCATAAAACGGCCAAAAAGCGTATTATCTCAAAATCGAAAATTTTCGCGACCACAATACTCCCCCACCTATCGGTTTGGGAAGTAAAGGTGCAGAGAATTTGAAACTGTATGATATCATCTCAAATTTAATATCAAATTTGAGCCGCAGCTGAAACTAAATATGACAGTTTCCAGTACTGGTTTAACACTCTTGACAGATATCAGCTGGAATTCGACAATTGACAGTTCGACTCGAACGCGTTTCATAGGTTATGTAATCATTGCGTCATTATGGCCCGTTTGCACCCGTTACACTTAGGTGAACCTTAACTTTAAGTAGCGCTTAAACTGTCAAAAACTGTCAAATTCGTCCGTACGGTCCACAAAATCTGTGTCAAGCCTTATTTAGAGTGACATCAAACTAGGCCGAAGACTCCTTTGGCTTAAGGTGATACTTAGTAATATAACCTGAAAAACTTTCAGCTTCTTTTCGATATTCGCAAGGCAAAGTTCAAAAATGGATTTATTCGGAAATATTTTAATAATACATGATGATGACGAGTGGGTAGAAGTGAATTTAATTATTTCAAGGATACCTAGGCAAATGAAAGACCGATCGAACCATTTCAATATGCTCGATAAATTAACTTTTTCTCAAAGATTTACAGTGACGAAGCTCACTGGCCATGCATATGTTGTTGATTTCTCTTTTTCTGTGTAATTTGGCCCCCTTTTCTTATCTTTGTCCTCAATTTTTTTTTGTTCAAATAATGAAATAATTTTTGAGAAAGCAGTTAATACAGTTATTCCGCGGAGCCCTGGGATCAACGGCTTTGCATCTTGAAATGCGAACACAAAACATATATGTATATTGAGGCTGCAGAGTGGACGGGATCACAAAACATAGCTGGACCAGCGACATATGTCAAATCATAAAAGTAAAATTTCAGCAGTACAAATTAAAGTTCCCTAGAATTCCGGCGATGCCAAATTGTAAGCTCGCTTAGCTATGATTACGTTAAAACGAACCCCAGCAAACGCTTTAATCTAAGGTTCAGACTAACTCCATGGTACACCCTAGCTAAACTGCAGATTTAAGAGTAAGCGGTGCAAACGTCCCTATTAGAAACGTTCCATCCACATCTTGTCTATAACACTCACACCATATGCAAAACACATCACATTTCCCTAATGGAAGGCATTTCAACCGCAAAAGAACCAAACAAAGTTCTACAAAAAGATAAGCCATGATACTCCACTTTATATTTAGAATACGTCTGTGCTTGTGTGTGGAAAACAAAAAGCTTTTTTCGTATGTGAGAGTCAACACATAAAGAGTGTTCAAGTGAAAGTAAAACGGCCACCAAAATCAGCAAGAGTTGTATTAAACGAACCAGCAAACTGCTGGCGTCGAAAAATTCAATTTCGCATTCAAAGTTACACTTTGCCGAGCTCTTATGGTATGTAGATAAATTTGCTGTCATTGTTTCTCTTTTCGGTTACATTCGGAAAGGCTTTCGGTAAAGTGGTGGAATAATATTCTTATTTGAAAGAACTATGCTTACTCAGTGATGGGCAATTTATTGTATATTGAAATTTGGGTAAACACACAAAACTTTATACCCGTTGTGTATCCAATGGGTAAATACCATGTTGTTACTTGGGTAAATGCCCAGTATATACCCAAGCTTGTTTTTGCAGGTACTATAACAAATAGTTATTAAAATATATCATTGTGGACTAAAAAATAAAACGAAATATGGTATTTTTTTATAGTCAGACTGCCGCAAAAGCTGAAAGCCTATGACGATGTAGAAGCACTGCGAGTCAGCTGCATGCACTCATGCAAAACCGGTCCCGGTTCTCGAATTTTCAGAACCGGTTTTAAATGCACTTTACCCGGGTACCCTGTTCCGAACCGGTTCTAGGGTGCCTACTAAAAAACTGGATTAATTCATATTGAAGTAACATTTATTTCAAAAAAATTACAAAAATAACATAACAGTTATTAGGAATATAAGTAAGTGTTAGGACATTGAAATCAAATATAAAAAAAAATAAAATTGTTCTCGGAACACAAATGTTAAATCTACAACATAATCAACGAAAAATTATCATCTTCAATCAGTCTCTCGGTGAGTCTCAGCCTATATATTTAGTTTGCCTAAAATTTACCGGTGTGTTTACTTTTTCATCGATTTTTCTTATTATCATAGAATGGCGGTAAAAATGATATGGCCGCCAAACTTCGATGTGATAACGAAGTGCGGAGCTAATTGCAGATAATCCCAGCTGATGAGAATAATCTCTCTGGCTCCACACTAGTAGGCTGAATTGTAAGAAGATTGTCATAGGCTAAGGACAAGTACCTTCCTCTTTGACAGCCATTTTTGTAGAGGGCCATTTCAAGTCTTATGGCTTGTGTCATGTCGTCTCTTACAGGGTGGCCAAGCTGATGTTTGGAGGTTGCTTTTTGAATTCCTTTATTTCAGCTCATCTTCAATTGTTAAAATGCGGTCATCTTGTGGAGGTGCTGGATCGGTAATGCTTGCATTCACTGATTCATTCTCATATTGTGACCGTATTATGCTTTCCAGCATCGCTGACATTGTGGTGCTAGACATTCTTGGACCGAAGGTGTTGTTGGTATCGGAAAATAATTGGAGACGTTGGTTAAATATTGCAGAAGTGGAACATGCTTTAGCCGTCTTTGCTTGTATCTTCGAGTCAAAACATTTCGATACTTAAGTCTGTAGATTTCTCGTGATTTCTCGCACACGTGTTAGTCTCTACGGGCGCGCCAATCACAAGCCAGGGCGCATCTAGTTACAAAACACGAGACTGAGCGCGCGAAATTTAAATTTCTTGCGGCATCGTTATGGAACCGAAACGTTTCTCCCGTTTCTCATCTTTCTCAGAACCGGTCGGGTATTTTGGAACCGGGTAAAACCGGGTGCTGCACTAACTGCGAGAGGATAAGTATCGGTGCAGATTAGATTTGAAACGCTGCAGGTTGTAGCTGTTGGGAAACAAATTCCCTGGCACCTTATTCCACAGCGTCGAAGTTCTCCAAAGGGAGGAGTGCTGGAGGAGACTGATTCGGGAAGTAGGGACCTCGACCTGGCAAGGATGAGCTCGCAAAGCTTCTGTAGTGTTCCTCGTTCGGAAGGCCTTTAGTGCTGTTAATTGGTGGAGCTCACTCGAACATGTTTCGTAATAAAATCTGTAAAACAGGGCAGGCCAGCCACCCTTCTTTGATTATAAGGCTGTGGAGGTCCTTTGCGGGGTTAGGCGTATCGACTAGTCTAATTGCTCTCTTCTAGGTAGTGTCCAGAAGCTTTAGAGAGTACTTCAGAGCACATCCCGACACATGGGAGCAAGCTGTCACCTTTTTTCCATCTTGTGTCTTTGAAATGGAGCAATTTTTCAAAACTCATCAAAGAATAAAATAGTTTCAAAATGGTTAAAAGGATCACACTTAAAATTTTTGCCGCATGTTTATCGAATACCATGTACTACCAGAGATGCTTGAGGTACTTCAGCCTCTCGAATTATTTTCACTAACCTTTTGATGTACTACACCCCCTCCTGAAAAATATTTACCACCTTAAGCATAATAGGAGGTCGATGACCCAACCAATAGGCGCAGTCCCAAGAAATTAAATCGTGGCTATGCTCCTGAATGTAGGTTTTCAATTCGACATTTATACCTGAGCTGAGGCTATGGGCAAGGTTCTTTTAGTGGTTTGTATACGCAGTATCTTGGCTTGGCAATATTTTGAGCTAACGTATGGTGCAAAAGCTTTGAGAAGTTTTAGAAAAACTAAAAAAATATTTCACAATAATGTATTTGAACTGTAACAAGAACTACAAAAAATAACAATGTCTCTTAATATAAAAATGATATTAAAGTGCTGCTAATGGGCCATGATCTTCCACGACTCGCAATTTCCTCTTGATGTTCCTCATTAGGTTTTGGACAGATTCTAAATCAATGTCTCTGATTATTAGCATTATTCTTTTTCTTAACTGGTGTTCGTTTTGAGCTTCTCAGCCATTGCGATAAACTTTGGCACCCACTTGAGCCTAAAAAGTTTCGATAGGTCTTGCCTGAGGAAGATTGGGAGGGTACAAAAGGTATTCCGTGTTGTTCTAGCCAGTTTATCGTACGCAAAGCACAATGACTTGAAGCCAGATCTAGCCAAAGCATTATATTGTCATTAACATGGTGGATATTAATAAAATTGAGTAGTTTAGGCAAACATCTTTGAGCATAGACTTCTGCGGTAACCGCTTCGGCCATAACTCGTCCAACGTACGGCTGTGAAACACCGTTGTCCGCAATAGCGCACCACACTTTCTTTTCAAACTTTTCTTTTTGTTTAAATTTTACGTTATCTGGACAGGCTTCAAAGTCTCTTGTATAAAAACCATCATTACCTTTCATTTCTGAGTTTGAAAATGTGAAATACTTTTCATCGTCAAGAATAATTTTTATGTTGCCAGCAAAATGAGTACGACGTAAATTGCGACAGCATTGAGGAATTCTTTCTAACTGATATGGGGAATACTTTGGACATTTTCTTCTTTTTCGGAATTTTAAGTTATTTCTCTTCATTTCTCTACAGATTGTGCTAGCATTGACGTGAAAAATGCGTCCAAGTTTTCGTGTTGAATTTCCAATTCGATGTTCACTTCTGTTGACCATTATTTGAACTGTAGCAGCATTCAACACTCTTAGACGTCCACTTTTTGGTAAATTTATACAAGGAATACCTTCTTTACATTCACGGATCGCTCGATAAATTGTGGCAATAGAAATATTTTGATCTTGATATAGGCGAACTATGTCTTTTTTTGTTCAAGTCGTCCAACTAGACTGTAAAGGCTCTTCCGAATATCTAATTTGTACGACATTTTTAAAACCATCATAACCAAGATCGTTTTGTTGTTACATTTAGATGTTGACTGGTTACCACACGGAAAAAAGCAGACTTGAGTATTTTAAAACAATATTGTGTGTTATGATTGTTGGTGATTTTTCTACATTTTGTAAGGTATTTCCAAAAGATTGTTGAATAAAGTTTCATTGGGTCTAGCAACATCTTCCACCATATTACGTTGGCTTGCTGTGGACTCTTTCACAATTGGAGTATGTAGATTTTCTACACAAGCTATTCAGTTTCCCTTTCCGCAACCATGCGACCAGAAAAACTCACATAGTGTTGAGCATTTTCCCACAATGTATTGTAAAAAATCCACAAAACTGTTGTTGAAGAAGTCTGGACAAGTCTGCGCAAGTCCGTCTCTCTCTGGTTCTCGTTGGGTTGCCATTTGGTTTGTGCCTGTGTGTGAATAACTGACGTTTGAATTATATAATTTATATCTGTACCTATGGAAAATACCAGAAGTATATTTTGAGAATTGGAGGGTTTGAGTGCATTGCTATTTTTCTGGGTAAGTACTAACGAAACGGCGAAACTTTATATCGGAGATTATGCTAGAATACGTAAATAAGTGTAAATGATTGCGTAATGGCTACGTTTTAATGCTGTCGTTTGTCTAAAGATAATGCCAATATGGACGCTGCACCTACATGGCAGGGATAAATATAGGACTGTTCCCGTTCAGTGAAATTGTTGCTGTTTTTTCACATTTCTATGAAGGATTATTATTATAGCACTTGAAATTATTTAAACATAATAGGCTCAAAATCGAAAACATCTTTATGTTATGCGGCGAAAGCTCACCGCTGTAACGTCGTAATGTCTTTCAGGTCCAGACAGGGATACAGGGCATCTTGATCTGTGTGGATATGAGGTAGTATTTATCTATACAGCAAATAGCAGCAGAACAGCAAAGTTTTGATTTATGCCAATGTTTCGATGTTAGACTATTTTAGAATTTACTAATTTGAAATTAATTATACGGGTTGGACTCTGTGGATTGAATGATGTGAATATGGAAAAAATTATTAATTATTTATGTCATGTTATGATATTTTTATTTTTCAGTGCCATTAGACATCAAAACCATCCAGTCAATGATGATTATCAGCAAGTGAATATCATTGTGATGATACATAAATATATTCTAGTGTGATCATGTTTTGTATTTTTTTTGTGAACAGCTTATTTTATATGAAAATAAACCATAGTATACACGCCTCTTTTTACTTTTGCCTCCATAGCTGCCTCACTCATTGAAGACCACATTTATTATGGATTATTGAACCCCAATTTTGTAGTATAATAAACTTCACAATATTGTTCAAAAATGTACTACAACAATGTGTTAAATGGTTTTATACTTTTTGTAAAATACTAGTACATTGAGAGAGTCGACTATTAATCTACAAATTGCTGCTATCCGATTGTTACAACATGTGCATAAAAAATCCCAAGGGGTCGCAGATAAACTCTCTTGGAGGTAGTAATATAGAACACAATTGTTGAGTCCACAGCTCCACAACTTAGTGTTACAAATATACACAAATTGTTATTGTCCCTATATCATCCACAACTTGTAGTGAAAATACCTACAATTGTGGAAAAAATTACAACAGTTTTCTTTCCGTGCATGGTAACAATTTCTGAATTGTTTCCACTACTCTAGTACCTCCGAGTTTTGAAAAAAATTCTCAAAACTTTTGCAACATACGTTAGATATGATTCTGCTGAAACGAAATTTCATTTTTCTCGATATCTGTTTTTGCTGAAATATCGTATCTTTTCAACTATTTATGATGGTATTGAATTAGTATAAGTGAACATGTAGATTTTTCATTATTCTTACAAAAATGCCACATTTTGGATAATTATTAGAATTCCGTTAAAATTGAGAAATCTCAAAAGCTATTGATCTTTGTCGGTACAGATATTAAGCATTTGCTGCATTTTAGCTCTTCTATCATGCCCGGGTGGGAATACGTCGAATTACATTAAATATTGTATTATAATAGTTTCAACCAGTTAAAGCGTATCGAATGAGCGACGTGTTAACGCTATCCTTAAGGCCCTGTTCCTTAGTGCAAAGCCTGGACTGAATTCAATATGTGCCCAGCTACCTTCTAAATTAATTAGCAGTGTGCAAAGGACAAAGCTTCAGTATGATTGAGTCCGCCTATTGATCAATGACCCAATTTAACGGCACACCGTCGCGACAAGATTTGCTCATGTCACTCCTCTTGCAACTTGCCGATAATAGGGTTTCCTAGCCAACCATCAGCCTCGTGACTTGGCGTTTCATTGACTGGCCAATAACAAGATCGCGCTTTATGTATTCTATATAGATGCTGTGCAGTGTGCAGTGACAAAGGATTCTAAATAGACAGTACAGGGCTTAGACAAGGAAAGAGAAAGGGCAGAAGGCGCGGCTGACATCTCTGTTACCAAAAAGTACCAAAGCGCTAGTCCCAGTGCCGTAGATAATGGGATTAACCATGGCCGACTTCACTCACTAGGGCAGAGCATGAAATATGGCAACATTGAATCAGCGGGCCGAGTTTTCATTTGTTGTTATGTCATGTGTATTCTTCCAGGAGCAGAAAATATGGTTGGAAGGTGATTATTAATGTGTTTCTAATTATTTACCTGCACAAACGAAACTATAAAGATAACAAGATGCCTGCAAAGCGTGTAGTACCAGGTTGCAGCCCAGTAGAGGACTACCAAACCATGGCCCAACATAACCTTATTCCAGATTAAAAAGAACGTTGCAAGATGATTTTTAATGTGTTTCTACTTATTTACCTGCACAAATGAAACTATAAAGATAAAAAGATGCCTGCAAAGTGTGTAGTACCAGGTTGCACTAGTAATTGTGCGTCCAATAAGGGACATAAAACAGAACTGGGTGAAAGGTATTCCTCGGAAGGGCTGGTTATATTTATAAGGATAAAGACAATAATTTACAAACATTTCAAAGGATAAGACCTATTTTAAAGCACAATGTGGTACCTGTAATGTTTTCTAGACCTCCCAAATATCACAGAAAAATACAGTTAATAGAACTCATCTGGGCATGGCCTGGGGCATACCTACGAAAGGATTTGATAGTGAAAGGGAAATCAAGACCAGCAAGAATGGCTTCACAGTGACCTAATAGTGAATTTTTCTAGCTCAAGTGACAATTTACAAAGTGAATTGAGTATTCATTTAAGTGGAAGTGGAAGTGGCAGCAGGAAACAGGTTGCGTTTATTTTTATTTTGTAGTGTCTGACTGTGATGAAACAGACATCAGATGTAAGTGGTATTAGTAGTAGTAGTTCTAAAAGGTATTTTTCTTAATTTATTAACCGAGATGAACTCTAATACATATAAAATGTAATAATTATTCTGAAACTATAGGGCCACTATTTGACAGCTAAGCCACGTTGCCACATCTAAGGCTCCCCCCTAGTGTAGAGTCGGCCATGGATTAACATTATGGTTAAACTATTTGGAGAAATAATCTATTTTCAAATAAAATTTATTAAAATATTCTTATTCACAAGTTCCGTATGGCGAAATTTAACATCCACAGTTCAAATTTAAGTAGTTAACATTAACTTAACCGTGAAATTCTATTCGACCGATATATTGTCTTGCAAAATGTAAGCTATAAAAGATACGTCAATGGAAAACTGATTGTATTTGAGCCAAAAAATCCCTTAATAAATATAATTTTTACACTTTACGTGCTCAAAAACATTATGATTAGCATGTTAGTATATGTCGGATACATTTATATCTCTGAGCTAGATATACAGATATTTGCATAAATTTCGGATACACCAAAAGATATGAACATAAATTTATCTGTAAAAAGTGATTCCTGGCTCCTTCCTGCTGCTGTGGTTTTTACAACCGTAGCTGCACATCCTACCATTACGCACACCACAATATTTCACAATTGTTGGTTTTAAAAACGCTAAATATCGCAAAAAACACCACCGTACCAAAAATGTTTGTTTTCCACCAAAATTTTGACAGCTATTCGTTTTCTGTCACAGCTAGCATCAGGCTAGCGTGCGGTATCCCCTTTATTTCCTTATTTAAGGGGGGCTCTATTTCATAAACAATGCACAGTATTTCTTATTTACTTTATGCCGGCTGCAAACGATCACTTTTAACTGACAGTTTTGACTGACGGTACGAAACGTCAGGGAAAACTGAACACATGTTCATCACAATTCCTGCTCTGCAGAACCTGCAAGTTTCGCATGTGCGTTTTGGCGAGAAAACACCAAATCGCACATGCGCATGTAATTGTTGGTCTAATAATCATCTTGCGAAGTCGAATTTTATTCATCAAACTCAATTTTGAAGTTCTACATAACATAGGGTAGATTTGACGAAACGTAATTTCGAATTTTGTTTTTAACGCTTCAGCGTTTTTCTGCCAAGTCATGCCATTGTCGAGCGTAATTTCTAAATGCTTTGCAGAACTTTCGCATGGAATCCAAACACTGTTCACTGAGACCTCCAACGGGACACCACGACATTTTTTGGTACCATATGAAGCCTGCTTTTTTGAATGATTAATTTTGATGAGCCACCAATTCGCCCACTCCAACACTCCATTCACCGCAAGCTGCCACTCATCGCTAGATTTCCAGTCCGCGACTGAGCTACAATCGCAGTGTCGTCAGCATAAAACTTCACAGTTGCCACGGCGTGTATAAAATGTGGGTGAAGGATGGGCCCAAACCAAACCCTGAAGAACACCGGCCTTTATTGGCCGTAATGTCGAGGTATTGTGCTAATTTTGATTCTAAATTTCCTTCTTTCAAGAAGGGACTTTAAAAGTTTATGAAGCCAAAATGGGAAGTCCTTTGGAACTAATTTATAGTCAACAGCCTTTGGAATATCGAGAAGCAAGATGTCACCACTTTTGTCATGGGTGAATCCGCTGCTTATACGCTGCAGCTCAGTGCTATGCTCAGACCAAAACCCAAATTGAACGGCAGGAATCATGTACACATGTTCATCTTTAACTGAATCAGTTTCCAAGATTTTTTCAAATTATTCAGATGCTCTAACTAAAAATGATAGTAGAGCACTCGTAGTCTCGCGTTGTGCCGGTGGTCGTAAGCTGTCCCAGCGTACGTCTTACTCGCCGACAAAAGATGAATAAAGTGTCTCTAGCGCCTGTTGGTAGGCTCTACAACGAGTGTCGGGTACATCTACATCCATAACTCTACCACGGTATATCAAGGTGTTTAGACACCATCTTGGCAAACCATGATAAAGCCCTCAGACTTCGACTTCAACCCATCAAACCTTAGGAAAAAGAAAGTCAATTGCTTAGACAAGCTATGTCTTTCTAGATGTTGGTAGGAAGTTCCATGCATTGGCTTATCCTTACAATTATTATTGTTATAAGTTCATGGAAGTAGATAAAACTATTGTCGCGGACGGTAAGCTGGTAAGGCGATGTTACCACCAGAAGGAAAAAGGTAGAGGGGTTAGGACCTCTACACCTTCTGGATAGCCAAATACAGCTGTGGGGGAGGTTAAATACTTAGAGGAAGTACTAGATTCTAAGCTAACCTGGAATCCCCAGGTCAAAAGAGTCAAAAAGAAGAGCCAAAATGGCATCAATGGTATCGAGGCGCTCGCACAGTGAAGTCTGGCCATGGTGCATTGGACATACACGATGGTGGTAAGTCCCATGATTACATATGCGTCTTTGGTCTGGTGGCCAAAGATGAAACAGCGAGCTTCTATAACAGAACTAAGCAAGTTGCAAAGGCTTGTTTAACAAATGTAATGAAAAGCGCACCTACTGCAGTCTTAGAGACCATCCTGGGCCTTCGTCCACTGCAAATTGTACTAATGGACGAGGCGAGAATGGGCTGCTCTAGACTACAAACTCCACCAAGAGGAATTTACAAGGATCTTGGACACAACCAAATCGCAGAATATGTGGGGCATACCGCAATGGATACTAGAAAGGACAACATAACACCAAAATATATCTTCAACAACAGATTCTAGACTATAATTAGATATCGATGATCTGTGAGGTAAACAATCTGCAACGGGAAATAGTCTGGTATACGGTTTGATCAAAGACCGGGCAGGGTACAGGAGTGGGAACCTTTAGAAGACCAACTAGACAGCATTTTGTTCGAAATATACGCTGCAATACGCATTGTACAAGATAAACAGTGAGCGATCCTACAAAAACAAGGAGATCGCAGTACCTACAGACAGTCAGGCCACACTTAGGGCACAAGAAGGTCCCAAAGTTACATCTGTGCTAGTCTGGGAATGCCTAAAAGAACTAGAAAGGCTGACAGAACACAACAAAGTAATTATGGAGTGGGTGCCAGGACACTCAGGCATAAGTGGTAATGAAAAGGCGGATGAGCTAGCGAGACTAGGCTCGTCTGCTCTATACATCGGAGCAGAACCTATCCTGGAGGTGCCCAAAAGCACAATCAGACACCAGGTCATAGAGTGGATGAAACATCAGCACAAGGAGCAGTTGAACTTGTTGCCGGGATGTGTTCATGGTAAAACATTCATTAAAGCTTCATGCAAGAACACAGCTGAAACACTGCTCTTTTTGAGTAGGAGTCAGCTATGGATAACTACGGGTCTCTTCACGGGACATTGTGCCTGAAGGAACACCTGAATAAAATGGGACTCTACAATGGAGACCTCAACTGCAAACTATGTGGTAGAGGGACTGAGTCAGCCCTACATATGCTCTGTGAGAGCGAAGCGCTAGATCATAAGAGACAACAGCTCTTTGGGAAGCCCAAGCTAGAAACAATGGAGTACAACAGCTCAGCACCAAGACCAGTAGGAAAACTGCGTAAACTTAAGCGGGGATCCATATTGCTAGAGTGGATACTAGAAATTAGAGGAGTTGGGCCTTAAGACTTCAATATTGACCGTGTCAGCATGGTCAGGCGGCTCCTAGAAGAAAAGGCGATGTCAAGTTTGTGATCAGAATGGTAGTACAAATTGCATAATCTCTGGTTCGGTCTGAAATGATAGCTACTGCAGTTGAGAGCAATCAAAGTGGATGCAATCATCCTCGTAGTTGCCTAACACACATGTATCTTTGTCTGTATGTATGTGCGCGGTAGCAATCCGATCCAATAAGCTCAGCCTAATGCATTGCCTCATAATTCATAATTTAATAATTTACGAGAAACATTATCTGACACACTTTGAGGGTGTAGTTATGCAGATAGATGTTGGAACGGTAATAATCGGGATCATCGGGCAATTACGTGACGTTTTAATAAATCATACAGGAAATCTGATGTGCACCGAAGCGTTATGGTTCGCTGAAAGACCTTTATTTGATAGCAATGGTTTGATATATATCCAGAATTGATTTACAGATATACCAAATGGAAAATAAGTGAAGCAACAATACATTTTTACGCTTGATAGTCAAACGAAGTATAGTTTAACGTATAGAAAACTCCGGCAACAGCACTGACAAGGAAGTTTCACGTTAACTTCATCACCATCATCATAGTCACAATATCTTAATCAGACATGTCTTAATCAGACATTGTGACTATGATCATGAGGCTGACATGAATATCATCAATAGTTTTGAGAACTATAGCTCGCCATCATTCGGGATTTACTGTCAGTTCAGTGGCGCTCTTGATACTCATATCCAGCAACTGTTTCGTCGTATCCACCCAGCGTGTAGAGGAACGGCCGCGGCGTCGCTTACTCGGGGCATGACTCTGAACTACAAGTTTCTCCATATTATCGCTTCTTTGAATATGTCCAAAGAATGTAAGCATTCTTGTCGACACAATGGAGTATAGTCTCTTTGGATTACCGAGCTCACCGAACGTTAGTTCGGTGAGCGGTATAAGGAACTCCCAGCATTCTCCTCCACATCCACATTTCAAAAGCCATCTAAGCGAGCTCGATCTGTCTTTTTTTTTGATGCATACAAAAATATGGAGAACACAAGAGACTGAACCAGCGACATTTTGGTAGCTTTAATGATGTTATGGGCACTCCATATTTTAGTAACCTTAGTCATAGCCAGACGTGCCTGTTGCCACACGTTGGCTTACTAACTGTGGAAATGGAGAGTCACCCAATAGTCGAGTCGCCTTTCGTCAAACATTTGGGGATCAACATCAACAATAACATGTCCTGGCACGACCACGTCACAGTTTTGTTTAGCTGTAGGAAGCTGCATGCACCAGAGCAAATACTGCTGCTCTACAAGACACAAGTTTGACCATCGTTGCAGTATTGATCCCATGTGAGAAGATGCGCTCAGCAGTACTCTCTAAAGCTTCTGAACACTATCCATAATCGATACGCCTAACCTCACAAAGGACTTCCATAGCTTGGAACACCGACGAAAGGTGGCTCATCTGTCCCTGTTTTACAGATCCGACCACGGAAGATTTTCGAGTGATCTCTCCCAAATAATAACACCGAAGGCCGTCCGAATAAGGAACACTAAAGATGCATTGTCTATATTAAAAGGAACATGGCTTATTTTTGAACAGAGGGATACCGAAGAACCCATGAATATTTTAAGGCCTAACTTCAATCTGAAACTCCCTGTGTGCCATCTAACACTCACGTCAAGATACCCAACATAATGCCAGTGAAACTATATAGAATAAGCAGCAACAATTGAAAGGATTCATTCTGTGCTGACATTCCTGAAAGCTGTGAAGGATATGTTTCTAGAGAGCCGTTTTTAATACATGGGGGAAGAGTGTGCCTGTACCTGGGAGGTAAAACACACTAAGTCACATACATTGTTATTTGAAATCTCAACATGATTGTTGAACCAAAATGTCATTTACGCTTTTGTTTTTCATTGTCTCAAAAGGTAAGTCACTTTGATATCATGTCAATTTCTTGATTTAATACAAGAATTGCACATGCTGTAATTTACCTCCAAGTTGTGCCTGTTCCCGTTTATTGTTTTTTTACTGTATTCCGATACTTTTGTCAAGTTTTATGAAAATTCACGATTGTATGTATTTACTGGAGTACAAGTTCAATAAATATAGTCACTTGAACCGAGAAATGGAATGTTATGGTAATTTGAATAAAATCCGTATGAAAATGAAATTATAATAATAAATTATCGCTGCTGTGTTGTTGTGGGTTACATGAGGGTGAATACCGTTCCAATTTGGCATTACCCTACATTTCATTTCCGGCTACCTAGTTGACGGTAATGACAAATGTGGCAGATAGAGCAATGTATGTTCAGGATCGGGCTGAGCAGAGTTAGGGTGAGAGACCGTTTAAGAAGGTTGTGTGTATTTTATATTTTAACGTTCTGCGCCGACATAGAGCTCCGATAAAATCAAACGGAACATCTCATCACATCACATATCCGTCTGGACTGCGGTGTGTAAGTAAATAGGGACTCTCATCCACAGAACGGATTGCCCAATAAAAGTCATCTACAGGGTTATTCACGTTATTCGACACGGAGCATTATGGCTGTAGTATTTGATAAAAAAAGAGAATTATAATCTCGGATGGATAGAGACCCATAAAGGCTACATTTTAAAAATATTTTCATGTTATATCGCAGTATAAAATATGGCAGGCTGTGACTTTGCCGTATTACTAAGCATAAAGTGCCTCAGCTGTGATGAGACTCAAATTTAAATTACGTTTATGCTTGGAGAAATCGGTCGATTATTTAAGAAAACTTCGATCAGCGATAACTTGATTTTTTCAAATGGTAATGCCTAATTTTTTTTATACGGTTAAACGTAGAATTTAATAACCTTTCTAATGATATAAGGTTGTGAATATCAATCTCTGGTAGTTTTCATTTAATTTTAAATTTTCAAACAAATCGGCGTTTTTCAATTTACCTACCTATAAGCAACGTAGCAGGCCATGCAATATTTATAAACAAAAACCTGTTCAGGTAGAAGAAAACAACTAACATAGCTGAAAAATACACACTAACTAGACTAAAGGGACAAGATTATAAAAATTCCTTACAACAAATCAACTGTCCCAGAAACAACTGCGATAACATCTCTAAGGTCAAAGAGAAGCTGGAGTATGGCAGTAATAGATATTTTTTACAGTCCACTGGGTACCGCAATTTACTAGAGGTTAAAAATTTCCAAGAGAATTAAAAACCCTGATATGAAACGAAAACAACCAGCGACTGTTGCACCAGCACGCAACTATCAGTCATATGTAATGGTGTAAAAAAGTACTAATTTGCGTCAAAGTCGATACCTCTGATTGGAGCCCTTCTATTTTTCAATATCTATTAGCAATATTGCAAAAAAGGAATACTGACGAATCAGATTTAAATTTTCTGCTATTTAAGTTATGTTTTATTATTTGAACAAATTTTAATACATTCTTCATTTTCTGCGATCTTGCTAACAGGTACTGAAAAATTTTCAGAACTCCAGTCAGAGGTACTATTGGCTTGAGTTTTGACAGAATTGCATACTTTTTTATATCATTAAATGTGAATTTTATTATGAAAATAATAAACTGCTTTCAACATGCTCTAGTAGTTTTTATTGTATTTCAAATTTTTTAATGGTTTTGGAAATTGCCAATCTCTAGTACATTGCAGTAGCTAGTAGGCCGTGAAAAAATCCATTTCTGCCATACTCCAGCTTCTCTTTGACCAAAGATATGTTACCGCCGTTGTTTCTGGTTAGAACGGTTTGTTTTAAGTCCCATGTATGATACATAAAGTCACAATAGAATTCATCAAGAAATCTGAATATGCAATAACATACGGGGTGTTCCATTTAAAAAACATAACTTTGATACATTTCGTGCCTTTGGGACACCCTGTATAACATGAAAATATTTTTAGAATGTAGCCTTTATGGGTCTCTATCTATCTGCATTACTACTTTCTTTTTTATCAAATACTTTAGCCATAATCCTCCGTATCGAATAACCATTTAGAAATGTAAAAAGCAATTAAGTAAAGCATTCTTACCTGCTTTGTTTATTTTCGGTGTCGGTCATAGTCGTAGGTAAACTTACCTGTATATTGGCCCTCATTATTCATTTATGACGGAGTAAAGGCAATGAATGACACCTTAATGATAAAGTAAAGTAAAGTAACATACTTACGGTAGCACCTATATAAGTATATTTGTTTATAGTTAAACGCATCAGTAAACTTCTATTAAGTAGTAGTGTTTACAGTATTATAAAAAATGGCGGCATTCACAACAATGAAAAGATTTTGCAATAATTCTCCACTATCAGTGAGTGAAAAAGTTATTATTTTAAATGTACATTATTGCATAAAATATGATTACCTGAAGTTTGCTGTACAACAAACTGTCGATCGATGTTCCAGAACGACTGTAGTTGGAAAGTCCACCGTTTTTAAATTATTACGGGAGAGAAAGACTGCTGGTGAAGTGAAACCTCCCAAGAAAAATCCAGGCAGACCAGTAAAAGTCCTTGGAGAACACACCAAAAGTGTAATTCGAAGAACAGTTCATTCTTTTTATTTCAAAAAAGAAATACGCCCCTAGATGAGATTTTAATACCGCTTGGCCAGAATGACAGAATTTGGTTGATAAACAAAAAAAATTGTATGCAACAGTTTAAAAAATATGGGTTTTGCCTAAAAAAAGCATAACCGTAAAGCACTTTTAATGAAAAGCGATGCAACTGTTTGAATGGAAAAGACAATACTTGAGAAGTATAAAGCAGTACCGAAGACAGCAAAAGAAAATATTTTATCTTGATGAGACGTGGATTAATGAATGTTATATAGTACCAAAAATTTGGCAAGACAAAAATATAAGCAGTGCTCGCCAAGCTTTCGTAGGAGGCCTATCAACGGGTATTAGGGTACCTTCAGGTAAGGGAAAGAGGCTAATAATCCATATTGGAAGCGAAGAGGGATTTATTAATAAGGGTTCGGATGTTTTTCAAGACTATTTTGGTGAAATGACATAGTATCTTCCGGCTGATTCAGTGGTAGCTATGGATAACGCAAGCTATCATTCACGGCGCATTGAGAAGGCTCCAACTTCATCTTGGAGAAAACAAGAAATTATCGGCTGGTTAATCTCCAAAGGTATTGAATTTGAAGATAATTTAATAAAAAAGGAACTTTTACATATAGCAAACTCACACATAGATCGTTTTATGAAAGACGTCGTAGAAGATATAGCAGCAAAACATGATGTAATGCCCAGTTGCTCCAACTTTCACTTAAGGAACGATTAATAAAGGAAACCTCAACATTTAAGATGACCTTAAAGTTGCAAACGTTTGCACGGACGTCAATCGAACCTTACTTAGTTAAGTACTTGTTATATGTGGCAACGCTGGTTCTGTCACGCCTATTTTGTGTTTTGTCACTCCTATTTTGTGTATTGTGTTCGTGGTCACCATTTCTTCTTGTTAAATTCCGTGGTTTCTTGGGTTGGAGTGGAGGTTGAAGTTTGAAGTATTGAAGTTAACCTTAAACCTTACCGTTTTTGTACATACATTGAAATCTATATTAGAAAAAAAAATGAGCGAGTGCAAACGGGACATAGATGCCACAGTATTTTTGTGAAGCCTAAACCTTTTGAAAAAGCTTAATTCGTCTAGCTCCTCAAAGTATTTTAGCCTGTGGTAAATACGCCTAGGAATTCCATACTCCACACTCCACGATATCGACAACTTCCCCATCATCCAAAAAATCGAAATCTTCCATAATCACGATAAAAAGACAGCACCAGATCACAATGATACGATAATTAAATGCAAAAGGCAGTTAAGTCGTGTTTAAGTCGCTAAAATCGAGTACTTTATAAAGGAAGGTTTAAGGAAACTTTGAGTATTCCTTAAATGTTGGTGCAATGAAATATGCTACATAAGCATGATTTAAAGATGCTTAGAATTTAAGGCTTCCTTAGAAGGGTTGGTGCAAATGGGCATAAATGTGGTACGCACACCGCCACATCATTGTGAACTAAATCCTATAGAACTTATATGGGCGCAAGTGAAAGGATTTGTAGCCAGACATAACACGACATTCAAAATCAAAGACACTGAGCTACTGTTTAGTGAAGCCATTAAGGAAGTAACACCAGAGAACTAGCGAAAAGCAATCCAGTATGTCACTAAACAAGAGGATAAAATGTGAAATCTTGGCTATTTGATCGATCAGACCGTCAAACCGTTAATTATAACATTAAAAGCAGATGACGGTTCCTCAGATGACGAAGACTAATATGATTTTTTATAATTTTATTTCTGTATCATATATTTTACTTCCCACGCCGATAGGTGATAAATAATATTATCAAAGACACTTCGGGCAGTAACGCATTTAGAAATACGTCTCTGTGTACAGTTCACACAATAATTAATATCCCTGTAGGTAATTTATTCTTGTCTGAGAAACGATCTGGTATACAATATACGTTTTTGGGATATTGTAAACGAGAAACTAAAATCGCAAACGTATCTGCTTGATAAGGAGCGGTAACATAATAGGAATTACACCTGATGGGAAGCGGTAACATAAAAGGAATTACGAAATTTGATTTATGTATCTTAGAAATTACCGAGCGCGTACCTGTGGAGCGCAATCATGAGTAAACTGTTCCTATATTTTTCTCACGGTACAAGGTGTTATTGTTTATAAATTTCTCACCAATAGATGATAGGGTAGACATTAGGTCAACCTAAACTTAGATATACCTAGGATTGACAGGCGTCCGGGTAAAGCCGGACATAGGTAGGCGTTTTGTCTGCGTGTCCGGCCAAAATAAACGGTGTCGGGCTTGTCCAGCTTTTGTTAGGCTTTTTGCATTGCGCAAAAGTTTTGACCAACTGCTATATTTTGAAGGTTTTCTGGATGCTAACAAGAAGAACGTTGATTTCAAGAAGCTGTTAGCACATAAGAAATGGCTAGCTTATTTTAGATCGATGATAAGTCAAGATTGCGTTTCAGAATTTCTAACTATTTGTCAGTTTTAAACGTTGAAATAGCTTTTTCCTTGATAAGTCAGCAATGGGCGAAACTAACGAAAGAACTGATTAAGTTACATATTGACACTGTTGGCAAAATGTTGCTTGTAGAATTTAATTTAAAACATATAACACGTAAGGGTTCTTATAACTACATTTTGAAATAAACTGAGCTCTTAAAGCAGGTTTCGGCAAACCAATAACACGAATAATTATTTTTATTGTGTAGCCCAAAGAGAAGAAGTTATTTTTTGTTTTATTGTTTAACTTTGAGAGAGACATTTTTGTTTTGTTTCGATGTTAAAAAGAAGAAGTTTTTGATATTTTTTTAGTTAAAACGTCTTATTTGTGCGTTTCATTAGTATTTAAAAGTTTAAATTGTTGATAAATGTTTAAGTGTATCCAGAATTTAATTTTGACTGATGACTAATTGACTGATTAATAATGAAGTACCTACCTAAAACTGATTTTGTATTCGATTTTATTTATTATTTCACGAGAATTTAACAAGATTTATGATAATGATAAAAAAGCTTGATTTAACATACAATTCTTTTTGTCGTACCTATTAATTCTGGGACAAAATCCTCACAAATGTGGAGTGTCCGGCTTTTCTACCCAAATGTCCTGCCAAACTGGCTGGTCTGTCCGGCTGTTAGGAGGTTTGGCAACCTGGCAACCCTAGATAAAGTAATATACCGATCAAGTTGTCTATATTATGGTGGATGTTCTAGTATTCTTTATAATCACATAAGAGATTACGCTTTTATTAATATAATAATGATAATCTGTGATCCTTAAAACCTGTAGTATTGTATGATCGTTCCTAAATGCGAAGCAATAATAGCTAAGGTGCTGACTTGGCACAGCCCGTCAACACTTCTTGATACCGCAGTCATGCGAGAAGGACTTAGAAGGTCAGAACAATAATAAAAATAATGTTTCTCTATGAGAGCCTTAACATATGTCGAATGGGATCACCTGGTGCACTGATGGGTCGAAAAATGCTTCTGGTAAAGGAGGAGGTATATACGGTGATAGGCCTGGGCGGAACGTAAGCATCCGGTTAGGTGAACTGGCTACCGTTTTCCAAGCAGAATTAGCCGCAATTTTGGAATGCGGCAGAATATGCATAGATAAAGGATGCTGCAAAAAGACTATCTATGTGAACACAGATAGCCGGGTGACTCTGATGACCTTAGCAAGTAACTACTGTACTTCAAAAGTAGTATGGGACTGCCATAACACCCTAAAGACACTGGCGAAGAGCAACAAGGTAACACTATATTGAGTGCCTAGTCACTAAGGAGTGAGTGGTAATGAGAGAGCCGATAGGTGTGCCAAGAAAGGTGCAGAGCTCCCTCTTATCGGGCCAGAACCAGCATGTGGTATATCATACAACATGCTACGGACAGATTTCACCAGATGGGTGTCAAATTACACCTGAAGCGCTTGGACAGAGTGGTGGGCAATGTTCAGTCTAAGAGGATGGTGAGAGGATCCTCGTGTTCTAATACCTCAGATGCTCTCAGATTGAGCAGGAAGGAACTACAAAAGGGGGTTGTATTTATAACTAGCTATTGGACGTTCAACACACTTTCGTTCATTCGTCAACATTATACTTGGCAATTCAGCAGAGAGTCTTACTATCTCGATATGACGGATAGATTATTACTCAGACTCACAATTGATGACTGGCATGAGACCCACTTCTACAAGAACTACTAAACCATTCCTCAGAGAAACTGTTGCGATGCTTTTGCCTGCAGAAACTGTGTAATAAATGCAGTAGTGGAGTTATTGACCGATCCAGTACTAAAAACTCACCCTGTATACGCAACTGAAGTTATGTAGGCCATATTCCTTTAGCATAGCCAAATATGGTCATATCATCGCTATGATACATCGCATTACTAGGATTCATCTGATTCATCGGACTCTAGCTGATAATGCAGAATTTACTTGGAAGGAAGAAGTGCAGCGGACAATCAGATTTGACATAGACTCGGTACGGTACTCATCCTAATTAGCATTGTTATTAGTCCTGTTAACTTGTAATTTTTGTAAATTGAAAAAATAATTTTTTTAAAAAAGACAAATTTCGAAACCCGAAATTTAAGTCTGATAAGGGAAGAGTGCTAGCCATTTCAAAAAAGTCCGTCCTTTGTGCTGGATCCTATATTAGATGGGAGTGATTTATCTCAAATAATACTACAAAAAGCTGTGAACTTTTTTGATCTCGGAATTATAGTGTGACAAATAGTGCCCCACATCACCCGTCTATCATAAAATAAAAAAGAAATTTTACCACTTTTTGCAGGATGACTTGCAATGGTAGGTATTATATTTTCTATGAGGGTTGTTCTTTCACCATTATTCAAAGTTGCACCGTTTACGTTACACTTTCACCATTTTTTTATATTTTGAGCCTTTACCTTTGAGCTTTCATGGCCTGCTAGGTGCTTACACGCAGGAAAAATGCGAGAAAAATGATACTGAGAATCGTATATCGTTAGAAATGTCATCAAATTTTACATTATTTGATTCTATAAACCAAAATTGGCATTCCCATTTGGAAAAACCAATTTAACTGCGAATGAAGTTTCCTTAATTCATCTACTAATTTCTCCAACTACAAAAAGAATTCAAGTTTCACCGTTTGACCTAAGGTGACTTGTTTCATGCTTAGGGCCCGTCGTACGAATGCGAGTTTAACACGAGCTTTGTTAAACCTAAACTCTCCTTTCCTAAGCTCAGGCTTAAAGTCGACACCTGTTGTACAATCGTCGGCTTAAGCTAAATTCAGATGCACACGACATCCGACGATACGACGATACGAAACTGTTCGTATTGGTAGGAATACTTTGATATAACATAATTTTGAATATTTTAACCAATAGGAACAGTTTTGTACCGTCGTATCGCCGGATGTCGTGTGCATCTGAATTAAGCTTTAGTTAAACCTTTTTGATAATAGGGCTGTTCCAAATTACGGTTCTATCACCATCCTAGAACTGTTTTCATCATGCCCTGCCCATTCTACAGTCCTAAAAACGGTGATACCCTTTTTGGTTAGACACTTCTGACAGTTTGTGTCAAATTCGGGCGACGGCCGTTTCTGCTCTGTTTTTGTTTATTTGCTCTCTTTGTTAAATAAGACACAAATCTTTCAAAAAACCTAATAAACTGACTGCCAAAAAATTTGAAGGGTCCTCCTTGACAAATCATGTCTTTTACATCAGGTTAGGTTTAAACCTCAGCTTATCTTCGGCTTACGTAAGCCCGTGTTAAGCTTGAGGTGGGGGGCTGAGCTAGCATCGTACAATGGACATTTTGTAACTGACGTGGTTTAACGTCGGGTTACCTTAAACCGAAGCTTAAGCTTGTTTTGTACAACCGGCCCTTAGTCCTATCGTAAAGCCACGGGCTTCTAAGTTTTATAATCGCTGGGATATTCATTTTTTTCTGATACCTACTTATACCAAAAATGGTGACCTCTGCCTAAACGGTTCGTTGAAAGTTCCATGTGTACGAGTATGATATACAAGATCACACTAGGATTCACCAAGGAATCCAAATATGTAATAATATCTAGGGGGTTCCATTAAAAAAAGTGTAAGTTTGATACGTAGGTATAAACATCAACATGTAAGTGAAAATATTTTATGTTATAGCCCTCAAGGCAGGGTTGCCATATTGGCGGATTTTCCCCCAAATTTGGGGTATTTTGAGGCTACTGGGAGAAAATTTGGGAGTCATTATTTCCTGGGCGATTTTCTGGGGGAGAAAATGAGGAATTTTTGGGGGTAACTTTTTTTGTTTTTAATAACGCAAAACTGAAAATTTACACTTGCTTTTTTTTTCTTAAAAGTGGGCTGGCAGACGGCGACAGATGGCGTCATTATTAAGGGTGAGATGTCACCTATGAATATTGGCTGTGGTAACTCTACACCAAATGAGAATATGTTACGCAGGTTCAACGTAGACATTTATAAAGTTGCTGATGACAATGCCTTAGATATATTATTTGATTAAATTTCATAGTTTTACCTCATACATTTTTTGTTTGCAATATTTAATACATTACTTAAAATGTTTATTTTTTTTGTTACGAAGATTACATATAAGTCTATGAAAGAATCTATTTTCTATGTTTTGTTAAACCACAACCTGAAAAGATATTTGTTAAACTTTATTTCTTTTTTAAGTTTCCACGGATTATTTTCTCAGTGTATACAAGAAAGAATGACAAAAAATGCGTTTTTCAGAAGAACATCTTTTATTCGACTTTGTTTACATTTCACTATCGCTGAGTGTATGTGTAGTACATAAAAAAATAATATTCATTTTTTCCTTGATATTTTTGTTAAAATATTTTGGGGGATTTTTTCTCAAATATGTCTAATTTGGGGGATTTTTGAACCTGACCTGGGGGAAATCCATCCGGCAACCCTGCCTCAAGGGTCCTACCATGATCAAGTGACAGATTTCTAAGATATGTTTTAGAAAGCCCACAATCTTCCACTGTTGGCCCACCCTCTATAAGTTACGTTTAAAAATTTGAAAAAATTGACTTTGGGTACAGACAGACCCCAGTCTGATAATCGTGTCATAAAAAATAGGTGTATATATTAACGGTTAAATTAATTACACTGTTCAAAGTAAGTTGAGATTGAAAAATAATTTTGTCCGGACTTTTAATATAAACATCCGTATGTGCGTCGGGTAGCGTGGTCTCCTAGGAATACGTCTCGGCCTTAATGGCATAATTGGCCGTTGTATTTACACGGGATAATGTTATAACGTCACCGCCAAATTGACCGGAAAGCCCTATATGGAAGCTGCCCGACTGTGAGTGTAGATGCAGACGTCGACTTAGGTAGCATCCAGTGTTGCCAGGTCAAAATTCAAGAATTCACTAGATGATGTTTAAAAAAATTACTAGAGCTGTACTAGTTTTAGATTTGCTTTGCTGCCTCTGCTGATGGGGGGGGGGGGAGGAGTAAATGAAAATTTAGATTTACATATTTAGTAACATAGTCTTAGTAAAAATATATAAAAAAATCAACTTAAGTTATATTGTAGGTATATACAGGGTGATTGGTGATTTAATACATTAATTTGGAGAGGAGATGGTAGAGGTAGTAAGCTAATAAACTGACCATGTCAACTCCTGATAGTGTCCAGCTTAAATTCAATTTTAGAGATTTTCATTGAAATATAGACCTCAAAACAAAAACCAATAAAACAGAATGTTATTGTCGGTTTTTGGAATTTTTGAAAATGCAATTACGTCATTATCATGAACATGTATCAAACAGAGAAACACGTGACATAGTTATAGTCAAGATCAGCAAATGTTGAAGAATAGTGAATCAAGAAACGTTACAAGAAAGTAGAAATGTTCATTAAAATGCAGACCTCAAAACAAAAACTAATAAAACTAAATTTTGTTGTCGGATTTTGGATTTTTTTAAAATGCAATTAGGTCATTATCATAAACATGTATCAAACACACAAACACGCGACATAGTTATAGTCAAAATCAGAAAATGTTGAAGAATAGTGAATTCAAGAAACGTTACAAAAAAGTAGAGATTTTCATTAAAATGCAGACCTCAAAACAAAGTCTAATAAAACAGAATTTTATTGACGGATTTTGGAATTTTCGAAAACGCAATTACGTCATTATCATGAACATGTATCAAACACACAAACACGCCACACAGTTATAGGCAAAATCAGCAAATGTTGGAGAATAGTGAATTCAAGAAACGTTACAAAAAAGTAGAGATTTCCATTAAAATGCAGACCTCAAAACAAAGTCTAATAAAACAGAATTTTATTGTCGGATTTTGGAATTTTTGAAAATGCAATTAGGTCATTATCATAAACATGTATCAAGCACACAAACACGCGATATAGTTATAGTCAAAATCAGCAAATGTTGAAGAATAGTGAATTCAAGAAACGGTACAAAAAAGTAGAGATGTTCATTAAAATGCAGACCTCAGAACAAAAACTAATAAAACAAAATTTTATTGTCGGATTTTGGAATTTTTTAAACTGCAATTACGTCATTATCTTAAACATGTATCAAACACACAAACACGCGACATATTTATAGTCAAAATCAGCAAATGTTGAAAAATAGTGAATTCAAGAGCCGTTAACAAAAAAGTAGAGATGTTCATTAAAATGCAGACCTCAGAACAAAAACTAATAAAACAAAATTTTATTGTCGGATTTTGGAATTTTTCAAACTGCAATTACGTCATTATCATAAACATGTATCAAACACACAAACACGCGACATATTTATAGTCAAAATCAGCAAATGTTGAAAAATAGTGAATTCAAGAGCCGTTAACAAAAAAGTAGAGATGTTCATTAAAATGCAGACCTCAAAACAAAAATTAATGAAACAAAATTTTATTGTCGGATTTTGGATTTTTTTAAAATACAATTACGTCATTATCATAAACATGTATCAAACACACAAACACGCGACATAGTTATAGTCAAAATCACCAAATGTTGAAGAATAGTGAATTCAAGAGCCGTTAACAAAAAAGTAGAGATGTTCATTAAAATGCAGACCTCAGAACAAAAACTAATAAAACAAAATTTTATTGTCGGATTTTGGAATTTTTTAAACTGCAATTACGTCATTATCATAAACATGTATCAAACACACAAACACGCGACATATTTATAGTCAAAATCAGCAAATGTTGAAAAATAGTGAATTCAAGAGCCGTTAACAAAAAAGTAGAGATGTTCATTAAAATGCAGACCTCAGAACAAAAACTAATAAAACAAAATTTTATTGTCGGATTTTGGAATTTTTTAAACTGCAATTACGTCATTATCATAAACATGTATCAAACACACAAACACGCGACATATTTATAGTCAAAATCAGCAAATGTTGAAGAATAGTGAATTCAAGAGCCGTTAACAAAAAAGTAGAGATGTTCATTAAAATGCAGACCTCAGAACAAAAACTAATAAAACAAAATTTTATTGTCGGATTTTGGAATTTTTTAAACTGCAATTACGTCATTATCATAAACATGTATCAAACACACAAACACGCGACATATTTATAGTCAAAATCAGCAAATGTTGAAAAATAGTGAATTCAAGAGCCGTTAACAAAAAAGTAGAGATGTTCATTAAAATGCAGACCTCAGAACAAAAACTAATAAAACAAAATTTTATTGTCGGATTTTGGAATTTTTTAAACTGCAATTACGTCATTATCTTAAACATGTATCAAACACACAAACACGCGACATATTTATAGTCAAAATCAGCAAATGTTGAAAAATAGTGAATTCAAGAGCCGTTAACAAAAAAGTAGAGATGTTCATTAAAATGCAGACCTCAAAACAAAAATTAATGAAACAAAATTTTATTGTCGGATTTTGGATTTTTTTAAAATACAATTACGTCATTATCATAAACATGTATCAAACACACAAACACGCGACATAGTTATAGTCAAAATCACCAAATGTTGAAGAATAGTGAATTCAAGGAACGTTACAAAAAATTAGGAAAGAATTTACTTGAGTAAATTCAAATGGTGCTCTAACTGTGGAATTTGTTGGTGTTTAAAAATTTAAAGTTCTTTTTTTAAGCGATATTGACAAAACCGCATGTTCCCGGACTAGTTTTTTTACGCTGATCCCGAATCTGTATTCAGTTTCTCTAGCACCTGTAGTTTTGGCTATCTTTTGTATACGGACGGACGGACAGAAAGAGGCATTGCATAAGCTCTCTTTCTTACGGTGAGAGCTAAAAATGAATTTATCTTAAAAAGTCACCAAACAATTAACCGTGCCCTTAGCGGTTGAAACATGTCCATCTTTCCAGTTATCCATTGGTACCGCTCACTTGTTGTAAATATGGTAAGCACAGGCAGTAAGATTGCATATAAGGCGTAATGGCAATGGATCTCCGAGAGTAAAATGTTTCAATAGAGCATTCGGCAAAAGCTTGGCATCGGATTTCTAATTTTTGTTATGGGCACCTACTTGAATAGTCTGCTGAGTCATAAAAAGTGATCGGTTAACCAAAACTTAGGTATAGTGTCTCAAAATTGTATAATTTTAAAAGAAATAGTTGTTTTAATTTAAAATGGATTTATCTTAAAAAGGTAGGTAGGTAATCAAGCACATATGCATGCCATGTTATAAGATCAAGATATTAAAATTACTAAAATATCTGACGCAAAATGTCAGCAGCCGCTGTACTCTGGTATTTAGGCTCTGCCTACGCGGTATGCTCAGTTATAAAAAAAGTATGAACAAATCACTAGAACATGACATTTCTATCTATTTGCACATATTTCATATACAAATAGAGCCACTGTGAAATCAATGCCTTGTGTATAGTATTGGTTAAATACAGCACATATATGTTACTTGAGGATCTAGGGTATAGCGCGCGAAATTAAGAGTCCCGTGTTAGCGAGGAGGCGTGGCCACCTGTTCCCTTTCTCCAGTGTGTGTGTCTAAGATGAGGGCAGGTAAGTCCAAAAATCCAAAGGTAAGGTCAAAAGGTTTAAAAGTAAAGACCAAAGGTCACTATAAAAATGAATTTCGCATTTCCAAGCTCATGAGGTTACCTTTAAACTGACAGTAATGACTCAAAGAACAAATTGAATAAGAAATCTTGCGCTTGTGTAACTACGTAGCCTTTTTTTGATATCGTGTTTGGTTGTTGGATTAAAGGCATTTATAGAACGTATGATTTTGCATTGCGAGTTTTTTTGCACATTAAAACACTTTTTTGAGAAAATCGAAAATAGTTGTTATTCATTAAGGTCTTAACTATCGCCTTCTGAAATATTATATATGTAGTTTGAAAATAGAATGTGAGAAATTGTGAGTCAGTGTTTTACATGGCAAATACGTATGTATAAATGTGTGTATCCAGGCCCCTTAAACTTAGATAAAACAGTTCCCCATGGCTCCTGGTCCATTCATTCTCTTACTCGTATTTTAATATTTGTCTTCATTCTCAGAAATGTTTACTGGAAGCCAGTAAAAGTTTTCACTAAATCACTAAATTACAGAAAAATCACTAGATCTCGTGAAATTTCACTAGACCTGGCAACACTGGTAGCGTCCCTACTTGGGATGCCGTAATTTGGTGTAAATCAACAAAGCGTCTATTAGCATCAGACCGTGCACATGCAGGAAGCAGCAGTGCCTAATAACAGTTTTAATCAAAAAACAACGCAGGGCGCTCGTGTACCTCAGCACATATTTTAGTAATTACATTTGCCCAGCGGAAACCATGTAACATTTTTTATTTGCATTATAAATTTCAGTTAGATTTCCACGTGTAGCTATATTAAAGGCACACGTCAATATAAGCATCGATCCAACGTAATTCCTAGTATCACGATCACAATTTTGTTGTAATTGAACGGATGAATGGAGAGAGGCTTTCTAGTAGAAAGGGCCACCAGTGCATAGGCCTACAACCTACAGCGTTTTAAATCTAACGTGCACCGACACTTATCCTCTCGCAAGGCTTCTAGGGCGCCATAGGCACAAGCCTTTCCGGGAGGCTGACCACACAGAAAAAATACTGTTGCGTTTTCAATTAATTGCTAGTATTTGGATGTTTCTTCATCGCTTTTTTTGCTTTTGCAGCTTCGACTGCGAGGTCATTAGCTGCATATAGTTGACTGGGTATATGCTCTGAGTTGTTTATCTTAAGGCATAGGTTTGTACATTTCAGGAACTCGAAGAGTCTTTTGATCGCAATATCATCATTCGATAGAATTGTATGGAGGTCGTTATTAAGTCGCAGTATTTGCTTTATTCTGTTGTAAAGAGAGCACGAGATAAGCAGATGTGTAACTGTCAAACGTTCATAACATCGTTCGCATGATGGTCTTTGTCCACCACTTAGGAGGTACGAACGCGTAAGGTAAGTATGACCAATCCGCAGCCTGCACAGCAGTACTTGTTGTTTACGATCGATATCCTTTGGGTAATGCCACTTGTTAACCGTGCCTTTCACTTGTTTCAGGTATCCATCATATTGGCTCCACTCGGCTTGCCACACGTTTTTGATTATTGCTTTTAGGTTTTGAATAACATATTTAAATATATTTACAGTTGTTTCAAATCCATGTCATTGAAATAATTTAATCCCTATATTCGAAGTGCTGTTATAGAAATTCGTATCAACATATATCCGCATATAGCGAATTCAATGGCCCTTGTTGTTCGCTGAACTATAATCAGTATTTGCCGGGACTGATGTCCCGATTCAATGAATGCAAAAAGAAAGAAGAAGAGGATTATCTCACTGTTATCCGTTATCTGCGTCAACATTGACGAGGTTGTTCGGTAACGGGTTGTTTCGTTGTGTTGATTCATTGTTTGCCGTATTTTGTCATCTTGGGGTTTCGCGTATTAGAGCAGCAGTTGTGTAATTTAAATGTGTCCAGTTATATATTAAATGGAAGACCTACTAAGGAATTGGGACTTAGAAGAGCTAATACCCACATTTGAATATAGGTATTTGGTTTAGTCAGACAGTTATATTTCAGGAAAAAAGCAACAATTGCTGCAGGCTTATGTCTAATTCTTATACCATGCTCCTTATAACCTCATACAAAATCACACCATTATTAAACATCCAGACGAAATGATCAGCTATTCTCGCAATAAAGTGTGTTGGTGCAAGGAAAAGAAAATAGTTTAGAATCAATTATAAAACATAAATTCGATTCAAAGATACGCTGCAATTGAATCATGCATTAGAATCCAATGACATCTGGTAGTTGAACCGACAATATGATGTAATTTGTTACCAACTATATACTTCTCATTGGATAAAACATCCCTGTGTGTTAAGACTTTCACCCAAAGAACACAAAACTCTATAAATTCTATTCAAGATGTAAACATGACAACATCGCATGTGCGACAAATGACATTCTGCGACAACGCTTCAAACGATTCGGACGTTGTTTACATGTATCCGCTAAAATCTCAGTTTAGTCAATAAACCACGATAGCAGTTATAAATGCGTCGTTTTATTACAAACGCAACACTGTGTTTGAGGAATGTTGAGTGTAACGCCCCATTGAATCAAAGCGTAAGTCTTTGACAAAACGATGATAGATTTTTTGGGGGGAATAAAAAATGCATGAACAACAACAACAATCTAAAACATAGATATAATTATTTAAGGTGTCCAGATATCAAGTAATTGTGCACGCGGCCAATGACCCCCGTAGTATTAGCCAGCATGGCAAGGGTATGGCTGGATATTGGTAAAAACACTGCCCATAGCAGAGAAACTCAACGAAAATTTAACATCACAGAATATATACAATCAAAATTTGATTCAAAAAACAATGGAAACAGTATACAGGTTGGGCCGATAGTGAGTGGTCGGCAGATTGTGTTCTGTCTAAAACATATTTCGAAAATATGTTACTTGATCATGGAAGAGAGTCTTGAGGGCTATAACGTTAAAATATTTTCACTTGAATTTTGACATTCATACAGGGTGATTCATATCAAACTTAATTTTTTTTAATAGGACACCCTATATATTATTGCATATTTAGATTCCTCGGTGATTTCTAGTGTGACTTTATGACAGATAGAACTTTAAACCCACCGTTTAGGCGCAAATCGCCATTGTCGGCATAAGTAGGTCTCAGAAAGAAATTGAATATCGCAGCAATTATGAAACTTAGAAGCCAGTGACTTTGCGGTGCGACTAAGCATGAAATGCATCAGATGGTCAAATTTCAATCAAACTTTTCACAGTTAACTTGATTTTTTCAAACGGGAATTTTTTTCTGTTTATAGGATCAAATATAAAATTTGACTACATTTCTAAGTATCTAGGATTCTCAATATCAATCTTTCTTAGTTTCAATTTTATTTCAGATTTTCAATCAAACCCGTGTTTTTCAATTTTATTACTTATAAGCAACCTAGCAGGCCATGAAAAATTAACAAAAACCCATTCAAATGGAAGAAACCAACTAACATCGAAAAAAGAGGCAAACGAATTAGAGTAACGAGGCAAGGTTATAAAAATTGCTTACATGCAGTTAAAGAGAAGTGGTTTTTTTTTCATTTATTTGTACTATGTAATACAAATATTGCCACCTCAAAGGCTACGCCTTGTGCGAGGTATTGGCTTTGAAATTTACACTTTTTTACAATTTACACATTTTGCTAACCTAATTTCTCTGCAGCTCCTAAATTCCTCTTTCAACTGTAATCTTCGTTCGCCTTCCAATGATTTTCTTCTGCTTCTTCTTGACCTTCTCTACGGATTCATTCTCAGCAGCAACATGCATTCTTCTATATTTTTTTGGTGATTTCGTCATTTGAACTTAAAATTTGGATGGGATGGCAGTTGACATTTACTGAAACATTTCCGAAAAGCTGATTGATTTGATGGAATCATGTCTTTGATCGTCGTTAGCTTAAGCAGTTGGAATCGCTTTAAAATGGAAGCTTTGGAATTATTGCTTAACCATATCACGTTTACGGCTTCATTCTCAGGTATTCATGACGTCACGTGGCAAAGCGTAGGGCCTTGCATTGTCGCATTTAAAGGAAATTAAGCGATATGGCGGATAGCTATCGACGGAGTAGACGCAACGACGTAATTAGAGCTACTGGGTTGGGAGGGCAGGGGAACAATCCATTAAAATCTCATCTGACAATGGGCACGCCCCGCTACCCCATCGTAGACAGATTGTCTCAGCATGAGTTGGCACTATTTCCGATTCATTTATAGACCACACAAAAGTAGTACGACAGCTTTTTACAAAAATAGGTGATTTGATTTTCATGCACACTAGACATTTTTACGTATCACATCACTAGCAACTAGCTCAAGAGCCATATTCATAGTCGTCTCTTGCGTAATACTTAAGGGGCCTAGGTACACACATTTATACATATCAGCACCTCAGAGGTATAAGGTATTAAGTCACAGCGAAAAGGTTATTATATATGATGGAAAGATCATTTAACGGCTGTAGCATTCGCACTTGTTCATTCCTATTCACAACTTTCGTGAGACCAGTTTGCTGGTCCGGTGTGGGAGGCAGCCCTCATTCGCGACAAGAACCTGTTGGAGCTAGTCCAGCGTCGTGCGACGCGCATTCCCTTTGGAGCCCGGAGACCCACCTATGATGAACGCCTATTCAGGCTCCCAGCATTCGCTGACAGAAAACTTCGAGGTGACCTTATAATCACATTTCGGGCAACTGCATGGCCTCTTTAGCACTGATCTGAGGTACATGTTCCAGCTATCACACAGCAATATCCGAGGACACAACCTGAAACTACAGAAGGAGCCGTTCAGAACATCAATCCGGCAGTGCTTTATTACCAATCGCGTGTTTGACTCTTGGAACAGACTTCCCGTCGATGTGGTGAACGCAAATTCAGTCACAAGCTTCAAGACTAAATATGACAGGTGGTGTTGTGACCAAAACTTGTAACTCTGGTTCGTGCAATTTCTAACAGCTTGTGCACGTGTATGTCTGTACATTATGTTTTTCCCCTTATTTTGTACATGAGTTTATAGTACCTTGTGCTCTACTCATATCTATTGTATAATAATAATAATAATAATTTTTTCAAAAACTGAGTTAATTACACTTCCCTCTAATCCAGGTACTGAAATTTCTCATGACAAACAGTTTTAAGTCCATAGTTACATATTTGGCATGTTAAAACACGGATTCCTATTTCAAACAGAAGTCACTGGTTTTTCAAACTACATAGACAGTATTAGAAGGTGATAGTTAAGACCTATGAATGACATCTCGGATCAATTTTTTCAAAAAGGTTTTCTAGTGTTCAAAAAAACTCGCAAATGCAAACGCAAATGTCTGTAATTTAACAACCAAAAATGATATCAAAACATAGCCACCAGAGCGCAAGCTTTCTCCTTTAATTTGTTTTTCAAATCATTACTATAAGTTTAAAGGTAATGTCAGGAGCTTCAAAATGCGAAATTCATTTTTATGGCGACCTTTGGACTTTTGGACTTACCTCCCCTCATCTTATACCCTTTTTACATCAGCAATAAATCCATGGTTTTAACTGGTGGATTCAGTTCGTGGTCAAAATTGACAAGTGTAAAACAAGAATTTGACGACAGATAAGTCAATGGCTTTCTTCTCTGATTTAGAACCTGTTCTAATCTGTGGTCAAGTTTGACGTCAAAATCGGTAAAATCATATGATGCATGTCATACATGTTACATACCAGACTCTGTATGTTATTAAACTTTTTCTAAATGAAAATTCATAATGAAATTAATGAGTTTTACTGTCAAAAAAATAAGAATTGGAAAGATCTCGCGAAAACCGCCAAATCGTATGACAGCAACAGCGTTGGCAGCACTGCATGCTGTCACAAAATCCATGGTTTTATTCACAGATGTAAAACATAATCAGTTTTACCATGCATAAATTCGCGAGGAAATCGTTGATGTAAAACGGGCATTAGACAGACACACTGGAGAAAGGGAACAGGCGGCCACGCCTCCTCGCTAGCATGGGGATAGTATATTCTTGGATTCTCAATTTCATGTTCCACACCCTAGACCATTAAGGCTCCCTTCAGGGAGTCTCAAGTGTATCTTTTTTGTGTATCTGTTTCCTGTAGACAACATCTACGATGATGGGGAAACATTTGGCGACGTTGTCATATTTCAAATATAAGTCAATGATTTGTTATGCCTATGCCTACGCATTTTTTTGGTCTCTAATACTTCTTTTTGATTTGTGCTAATATATAATGATTTTTGCCGGATAGTTTCCCGATTGTGACAGAAATTGACAATAACTTACTACAAAATGAACCTACGAAATCGTCTTGACAGCAATGAAATTTCATGTTGACATGTCATGTTGACATTTCGTTACTTGAGTATTACTCAAAGGAGCCTTAAGGGCCCCACAGACATCGTTCTTTTTCATCAGGTTTGCACGACGTGCCAACCAATGTCGGTTAAACCGATAGAACGATACCTCCACACACTGTTCGGCTTTCTTTCAGTTTTCTCGCAAATTTTTGGTCCGTTAACAAGGATAATACTTTAGCATTGGCGCCGGCTTTAGCTATTAAAGTGAAATACAGCAAGAAAAAACGTTCTAAATGGGTGAAACAGTGGCTTTTAAAAAGAGGCTAGTTCTCCCATATAAATCTATTAGAAGAATCGCGTCTGGAACCAGGGGATTGGATTGGTACAATTATTTGAGGATGGATGAAGAAACATACTTAGAATTACTTAATTCAGTAGCACCTCTAATAAAAAAAACAGGATACTTGGACGAGACAAAGTATTTCCCCTCATGAACGTCTGACAGCACATTTTTGATAGGTGTCGCTAACCCTAGATACGCTTAAAGGAAGGCAACCAGAACGACACTGCAAAATCCCGTCGTGATTGCACGATGAACGGCCACACAGGTACCGAGTTGCACGATGGCGTTCGAAACCGACGGGTAAAATCAAGCTCGGACAGATTTTTTGGAACGACGGTCAACACGACGGTTTTTCGGCACACACGGACCGAAATGAGTGTGACCGGTTGGCACGTCGTGCAAACCTGATGAAAAAGAACGATGTCTGTGGGGCCCTTTACGTGAAGGACGCTCAAGTGGCTATCGAAACAAAAAACCATACTTAACACACTTAACTATTAAGGACCTTCAAGTATCAACCATGAATACGGTCGAAGGATGTCTGAAAGACCCAGAAAATGCTTGCACCTGGCCGATTGACATACATATAAAAAATGCTGTAATTTTCATAAATTAATTTTTAACTGATACATAGTGGCTTACGGCCGGTTTCTCAATGTACAGTTAAAAGTATCGGATACGTAGCTGCCATTTAGCATGTCTATGGATATTAACTGTCAGATAAGTTTTACGTGAATTCGTAAGTTCAACTTTCAATAGTTTAAACAAGTTATCTAACAGTTAGCCGATAACTTCCAGATAAATATTTAACTGGACATTGAGAAACCGGCCCTTGAATTGCTTGTAATTAAACTGGTAGTTAAAGTTAATCACGAGCTACAAAGCAAATTATTTTGCACCGCCGCAGTTAACTACAGCTCAAACGACTAATTAATAGTTAAATTTAAGCAGTAGTTGAATCGGGGATTACAACACGGAACACAGTGCGATATTCCGTTTTTAGTGTTCTGTCGCAGATTAAAATCACTCACTTCTCTGGAAGTAAGAAAAGTTTGTTTTGTTTGGTTATGGATATTGTTGTTTGATGCGTGTTCCAGAAATAGATGTTTAAAATCGTTTCTATCAGCAGTAATGAATCGAAATAGTTATTATTCGAATAAAATATCAACGAAATAGATGAAGTTGATCAGGATAATGGAAGTTACGGAGGTTATTAAGTTCGGCATACAAATAAATTATATCAACGAAAATAAAAATAAAAATTCAAAACACCACAAGGCTGAGCCTTCTAGAGGTGGTATTATATGTATCTTGCAAATGAATGTTTGAAAGACTCTACAACAGTGATATTTCCAGCAACGTACATACATAAGAAATTCGTTAAATTTCCCAGTGCTCATTGTTACCAACATCTTCAGAAGAAGATAACTCGTAATTTACTAGAACATGAATAAATCTGACCGATGCAAACACACAAAGATTTAAGACTTAGTTAAAGTGAATCACTAGTAGAAAGTAAACTATGAGCGCCAACCACTGAAATTGATTGCAGCCACAAGGCTCAGACTAAGCAAAGTGGTATGTGATAAACTAAATTCATGTTGATCATCGGAGAAGCACTTTGAGAGAAATTAAACAATTTCCATACAAAATGAATATATTTCTTCAAAGACAATGTTATCTTCTTTAATACAAAACAATTTTGAGTTTTCCTTTCTCACCTTCCACACCATCTCAATATCTCTTTCATCCAGAAAATATCATCAGGATCTCTAAAATATCGCCCTGTTAAGCTTTGCGATTGGCTCGCAGACTTCATCTCAGGTCGAAAAATCTCTGTCGTGGTAGAGGGCTTTTCCTCTTCCTTCCATAACATCAGTGCTGGGACAAACCCAATTTACAGTTTTGCGGATGGCATTACTTTGCATGCAGACATCATGAGCAACAGACCGATCCCTGCGGTCAAGTTGGAACGCAGAAGACTGGCAGCGATTCCTTCGCTTTCAAAGGAGCTAAATACTATACCGCTTGGAGCTCAAGAAGATGGTAAAATTTAAAGCATCCCAGACCCAGTATTGCATGCTATTGAAAAAGAAGTGCCCAAGCCAGCACCCGCTTCTAATGATCAATCAGGTTCTGGCAAGCTGTTCGGATTCAACATTACATGAAACCTGATCTGGCACGAAAACGTTACGTAAAAAGCTTAAGTACCTATTCAGAGCCAGAATGTACTTCTCACCATCTAATCTCTTCACGCTATATAGAGCCCACATAAGACCTGGCGTGAAGTATTGCTCTCATGTCTGGGGAGCTGCTGATTCTACTGTCCAAACTTGATGCCGTCTAGAGAAAGACAATTCAACTAATTGGTGACTCGGCCTTAACGCGCCACTTCCAGCCACTTTCTCACCGGCGTGGGGTTGCTGACCTCTGACTCTTCTACCGGTATTCAAACGGAGTCTGCTCCTCTGAGCTATCCTCTATAGTTCTGCCGCTCATCGATCCTATCAGATGCACCCGCGCGACAACTGCATTAATATGCAGGATAATTCCTAAGGCGGTCATTTTTGAGCGGTACGACCGCACATTCATACTCTGGGTTTCTAAGTAGGCATGCACAGTAGCGGCAGTTAGAAGCGTTGGAGAGCGTTGGAGTGCGTTGGCCAGCGCCGAGTCCCCTCGGCAGGTGGAAGCAGGCCGGCGCCGGTTCCGCACGTGGTCAAGCACACTATGCATGGGACAGTGAAAACAGACAAGAAAAAGAGTACAAAGATTGGCCAGTCGCATCTAGACACGGTATAGGAAACACGCAATAAGGGTTCAAATTTTGCCCATTATTGGCATAACAATGAGGGACAGTTGCAAAAACACTGGAAATGATTCCCCCGAGGGGGTAGAGGGTACAATAGTGGGTGAAAAAGTTTTTGGTTAAAAAGTTGCCTCTCCGGACAAATATTTTGACGTGTCTTGGCGTTTTTTCGTTTAATCAGCGGTTTGTCATGAATCCGGGAATTTCTCAAATGAACTATTAGTACATACACATGTAGATTCACATCATGTACATTAGAACCATTTGGTTGAAATTTGTCACTGATACTGTACATGTTCAACGAATCCTTGTGCGCGTCTCATTAAGGAAGCTATCCACTCTGGTAGAGACCGTTTGAATCGATTTGTAAACAAGTTTTTGGTATCAAAAATGTAGAAGTGTTGTATCATTTTGGCGCTAAATTGAGATATGACCGCCGCAAGACTGATTTGTTTGGTTTGGGAATTATTCTGGCACCTAGCCTATATCTAGTGTTGTGGTTGGGTATAAATGTGTTATGCTCATTTGAATATATCTATGACACTACGTGATAGTACGTAGTAAATACAATTGCCTAACGTTATATATTTTGGTCTCGTAATATCATTGGTCGGGTACATTGTTATTCTGTTAAACATTAATATTAGAATAGCTTTTACTTCCGATACACACCAATAGGTGAGGGGAGTATTGGGATCGCGACAATTATCGATTTTGAGATAATATGCTTTGTGGGCATTGGGAACAACATTGACATTGGACGCGCTACATAAGGAGGCTCCTGCACTTGGCAACGCATGAGGAAGGACCTGGGATCAGTGGGAATTTCTATGTCGGACAGATCCTTTGGGCTGTCCCGCCAGGTATTTCTTGATGTATTAGCTCAGTTCCAAGCTTATGAATAATATATCCAAATAACTATTGTATATAAACTTACCGTCTACTTTCATAATCGCACTTATTTCCTTCCAACATATTTCTATCGCAGTGCGGTTATAGTGCAGCTTGTGTCATTTATTCCAAATAGAGGTTTTCGCAAACACTGAAGCTATAAGCAACCCTTTATCGCTACTCATCTTCGACCAGCACAGACGAAATTAGGTAGCAAACTAAATTTCTGTTGCGGGCGTGCGACGCTGGTAAGCGGTCGAACACTCAGTTGAGCAGGTTAGCCTGCATGCGGTACCTGCACGCCTTCGCACGCAGTTGCACGCACACTAAAATACCCCACTGTGTTTGCGCACTATGGCTTGAAATGGATTGCCGGAAGATTTATTTATTGAGCCTGTGGATGTTGGCTTATTCAAGTCTCGCGTTAACAAACTTTTCCTAACATAACCTTTTCACAACAGCTGCAGTACTCTGGTATTCAGGCGCTACGTGCAGGGTCTGCTCGGTTATTAAGGAATACCCAAAAACGAAATCTGAGATCTTTATCCTTTATCAGAGTATCTATTTTAAGGTTTATTAGTTCCCCGCCAATGCACCGGTTAAGAAAAAACACGATATTATTACTTTGTGTGACCCCACGGAGTGCTGTTTTCCAACAGTTATCAAATTCGGTTTAACGTTTACTGAATTGTCAGCTTAAAACAGATAGAGTTACAAAGCTTGTACTTCATAATCCTTAGTTTAGAGATTTATCATTTTGGAACATAGTTAAACCGATTAACGCAAATACTATATCTGATTATATGCATATAAATATGGTAAATTCTGGCTCTGGTTTGTATAATATTCAAATCAGCTCTAGCGTTTGTTAACTAACAAATCAGCGGTGGTGAATTTGATGCCATTCCCGTATAATTCCACAATCATCCCAAATCCCTACAACGGTGAATCCACTACCTTAACGTCTATCCTAATATGTTCGCCTAATCCACCACTACGCGAACAATTGCTAATCACCAATTAACTGAGTATAAATTATTGGTCAACATTTGTCAATGTCGTAAAAAGGCAAAAAAATTATCCAAAGAAACAGTATCAGAATCTGCGCGGATAGAAGACAAGCGCTACTGGTTCCCAGGTGCCTTAAGATAACGATGAGCTTAGCATTGTATTGCCAGCAGGTACTTGAGAATGCAGCTCTCGAAAACAGTATTTATTTAACGCCCAATAACATCGAGATATAAAAAGCATCCTCTTAAAACTAAACACCAAGAATGCTACTGGTCCTGACCAAATTACAGCCATTGTCTTTAAACGCTGTGCCGCTGAACTTGCACGTATTCTTTGCAAGCTCTTCAATCTATTGTATCAGCGAGGCGTGTTTCACGCTGTATGAAAGATTGGCTGTGTACAACACATTCCTAAGAAATTAAAAATACCGATCCCACCAACCACAGACCTGAGGCCCTTCTCAGCATCATGCCTAAGGTTGTGGAGGCTGTCATTAACACAGCTCCTGAAATACCTAAACCATAACATCATAAATGATCGCTAGTATTGCTTTCGTAAGCATAGCTCTACGGGTAACCTACTGGCCTACGTAACTCACTTGAGAAAAAGAGCAATTAAGATGATGGCAAATCTCGTGTTGTTGCACTTAACATATCGAAAGCCTTCGATAGAGTGTGGCATGAGGGACTTCTGGCCAAGCATGCTGCTTATGGACTACCATCTGACCTGCGCCAGTGGCTGAATAGCTTCTTGAACGACCGATATCTGTTTGCTGTAGTGAAGGCTGTTCATCGGTCGTATTATCAATAAACGCCGGTGTTCCTCAGTGCTCTGTTCTATTCCCTACAATGTTTCTCATGTACATCAACAAATTACTGGAAATAACATCCAATGCAATCTACAGCTTCGCAGACGACAGTACATTAATATCGTGCATGGAACCAGGTAAGCCACTATCATCCCAGGGGTGGGGGCTAGTAAATAAAGTATAGTTTAACGTATATAAAACTCAGGCAACAGCACTGACAAAATAAGTGTCACGTTGGCTTATCAACTGTGGAAATGGAGGGTCACCCAACAATCGAGTCACCTTTCGTCAAACTTTTGGAGATCACCATCAACAATAATACGTCCTGGCATGACCACGAGGTCAGCATTGCAAAAACGGCATGCCAGAAGTTTGGATTTTTGTTCCATCCTAGGAAGCTATATACACCAGAGCAACTGCTGCTGCTCATGTTTGGAGTATTGCTCCCATATGTAGGGATGCGCTTCGAAGCACTCTCTAAAGCTTCTGTCCAGAAGAAAGCAATTCCACAGCCTGGAACATCGAAGGAGGGTCCCTGTTTTACAGATCTTATCACGGAAGATGTTCGAATGAGCTCTTCCAGATAATAACACCAAAGGCCATCCGAACGAGAAACACTAGAGAGGCTCTACTCCCCGAACCAGTCTCCTTCAGCATTCCTCCTTTTGGAGAGCGTTTCAGATCTAACGTGCATCGACACTTACTCTCGCAGCGCTACTACAGCGCTACAGACTTTCAGCCTTGGCGAGAGGCTGACCATAAAAAAATGTTGATACCTTATTGGTGCCGAAAATTTAGAAGCACCGAGTTGATCAGCTTGACTTGAATTAGACGTTTAAGTTGCATTCTATTGTTTATTGACGTTTGCGTTTTTTACAAACTGCGTTGGCAACAAAAAACCAACAAACGATGGGGAAGTACCAGAAATATTCGGAATTAAAGTTTTAAAAACCTTAAAAGTGCCTGATCAATACCCTTTCTATTGGGAGGTGGCCAGCTTTGGGGATGAGGACGCCAGCGGAGTTGTGAGGCCTCAAAACTTTTGTGTTTGTAAGATTTTGTCCATTTGACCCTATCCAACTTGATTTCTGTTGTTTTTAGCTGTTTCCTATTTTTTGCAGTTGTTATCTGCTCGCTTTCTTTTGCTTTTAGCTGTTTTCTGCTCTTTTCTGTTGTATTCGGCTGTGTTTAGTCGTTTTCTATTGTTTCCCGCTGTTATCTGCTTGATTTCTGTTGTTTTTAGCTGTTTTCTGTTCTTTTCTTGTTGTATTCAACTGAATTTAGTCGTTTTCTATAGTTTAGCGCTGTTATCTGCCTGCTTTCTGTTGTTATGCTCTGTTTGCTGTTCTATTGGGTTGTATACGGTCGTTTTCTACCGTTTACAGCCGTTATCTGCTTGCTTTCTGTGGCTTTGGGAGCTGTTTTCTGTTATTTTCGGTTGTACTCCGCTGTGTTTAGTCGTTTTCTGTCGTTTAGCACTGTTATCTGCTTGCTTTCTGCTGTTATGCGCTGTCTTCTGTTCTATTCGGTTGTATTTGGACGTTTCCTATCTTTTGCAGTTGTTATCTGCTCGCTTTCTCTTGTTTTTAGCTGTTTTCTGCTCTTTTCTGTTGTATCCGGCTGTGTTTAGTCGTTTTCTATTGTTTCCCGCTGTTATCTGCTTGCTTTCTGTCGTTTTTAGCTGGATTTGACTCTATTCGGTTGTATTTGGTCGTTTTCTACCGTTTACAGTTGCTATCTGCCTGCTCTCTGTTGTTTTTAGCTGTTTTCTGCTTATTTCGGTTGTATTCGGCTGTCTCTAGTCGTTTTCTATTGTTTGCCGCTGTTATCTGCTTACTTTCTGTTGTTTTGAGAGCTGTTTTCTGTTATTTTCGGTTGTATCCGGCTGTGTTTAGTCGTTTTCTGTTGTTTAGCGCTGTTATCTGTTTGATTTCTGTCGTTTTGAGTTAGTTTCGAAGCTATTCGGTTGTATTTGGTCGTTTTCTACCGTTTACAGTTGCTATCTGCCTGCTCTCTGTTGTTTTTAGCTGTTTTCTGCTTATTTCGGTTGTATTCGGCTGTCTCTAGTCGTTTTCTATTGTTTGCCGCTGTTATCTGCTTACTTTCTGTTGTTTTGAGAGCTGTTTTCTGTTATTTTCGGTTGTATTCGGCTGTGTTTAGTCGTTTTCTGTTGTTTAGCGCTGTTATCTGCTTGATTTCTGTTGTTTTTAGCTGTTTTCTGTTCTTTTCTTGTTGTATTCAACTGAATTTAGTCGTTTTCTATAGTTTAGCGCTGTTATCTGCCTGCTTTCTGTTGTTATGCTCTGTTTGCTGTTCTATTGGGTTGTATACGGTCGTTTTCTACCGTTTACAGCCGTTATCTGCTTGCTTTCTGTGGTTTTGGGAGCTGTTTTCTGTTATTTTCGGTTGTACTCCGCTGTGTTTAGTCGTTTTCTGTCGTTTAGCACTGTTATCTGCTTGCTTTCTGCTGTTATGCGCTGTCTTCTGTTCTATTCGGTTGTATTTGGACGTTTCCTATATTTTGCAGTTGTTATCTGCTCGCTTTCTCTTGTTTTTAGCTGTTTTCTGCTCTTTTCTGTTGTATCCGGCTGTGTTTAGTCGTTTTCTATTGTTTCCCGCTGTTATCTGCTTGCTTTCTGTCGTTTTTAGCTGGATTTGACTCTATTCGGTTGTATTTGGTCGTTTTCTACCGTTTACAGTTGCTATCTGCCTGCTCTCTGTTGTTTTTAGCTGTTTTCTGCTTATTTCGGTTGTATTCGGCTGTCTCTAGTCGTTTTCTATTGTTTGCCGCTGTTATCTGCTTACTTTCTGTTGTTTTGAGAGCTGTTTTCTGTTATTTTCGGTTGTATTCGGCTGTCTTTAGTCGTTTTCTATTGTTTGCCGCTGCTATCTTAAAACCCACCCAAGCATGTGCCAATTTTCTCCACTTATACGAAGGCTTGTCACTCCATAACAGACGCAAAAACTCAACTGTTGCGTTACTGGACTGGACCTTGGTCCTTTCAAGCATAGAGTTGAAGACTACTATGTAGCTATATTGTACGAGACAATGGAATTTGTTTGCGAAAATAGGTTTCATTTTATACATACATCGGTTACAAGTTACATAGTAGAAACTATTACATTTTATGTACTTCTTTTAATGTGTATTATTTTAAAAAAACAGGCAAAGCTTCATCTTTGCTGCATCTTGTTTGCAGTTGGCAGCCACATTGCCACAAGGGGCTACATAAGACGATTTCACCCTACAAGACTGTTTTGAGTGTTGTTTATCGATATGCTTTTACATAGGTTCAGAAAATGGTATAATTTTTATTATGCCATCATTACCTGATGTACAATGGAATATATTTATCGAAATATCATTCCTCATTATAATGTAGTAAGCTGCCCAAAAAATATATCTAGTTTTATCAGAGCCTACAGGAGGCCGATACAGCTCAGTATTGGTTTCCCTTCTGAAGCAAACTTGCCTTAATAACTTCATTAAGGCAGTGATATAACCTTCTCACAGCCAGGAGGACTCACAATTAAGGGAACTGTCACGACTTCCATTAAAGCTAGTCTTAAAACCACAAGTACTTGAACAAGTCTTTGTTAGATCTCCGATAAATGCTCATTCTCTGTCCTTAAAGCTTTGCTGAATCCTTCAGTCTTTAAGACTTCATAACGTGAGGCCATAATACAACTATTTTGTCTTAATATCGCTTTCATTGAGATATTTTGGTAGGCAAATTACGAATAAAGATAAGTTACCTTTATGCACAAGGTGACATTTTATAGTACCGGCTCGGTCGATAACTCCACGACTGTAGAAGATAGCGAAAAAAATTCTACATAAAAGTTGTAGCCACGGATGTGCCCCTTGCTCAGAAAATATTTTGCTTTATACAGGGTGATCCATAACTACGTGGTGACGCAAACATGCATTTTTTTAAACGTGACACCCTATATATTATTCCATATTCAAATTCTACTAATGATTTCCGTTCTTCCAATATAGAGTATTCTAACATTTTACAGGGTATTTCAAAAGTTATGCCATTTTTATATCCAAATCGCTGTCAAACGAACGTACTATTTATCAAAAAGTAATGAATCAAACATTATTTTTCTTTACATGGAAAGATTAAACGTATCATCTAGTTTGAAAATCGGCTATAACGTAAGCCCTCGATGCATACTCGTATACAGGGTGATGTAGAATGCAAAATCCAGATTTTCTCTTTCTTCTTGAATGTAACCCCCAATACTTTTGTATACCAAAGAATTTCTTTTAATATGCTCTTTCATCTTTGTATAGCACTTGTTGTACCTGCGTCCATCAGTTCCCGAGATATTTCGATTTTTCGGAAAATTTAAAATATCATATGACAGCAACAGCGTTGGTAGCACTGCATGCTGTTACAAAATCCATGGTTGTATTCACAGATGTAAAACATAATCAGTTTTACCTTGAAGACGGCCATGGATCAATCCATGCATAAATTCGCGAGGAAATCGTTGATGTAAAACGGGTGTTAGACACACACACTGGAGTAAGGGAACAGACGGCCACGCCTCCTCGCTAACACGGGGTTAGTATTTTCTTGGATTCTCAAGTTCACGCGCTATACCCTAGACCCTTAAGGCTCCCTTCAGGGAGTCTCAAGTGTGTCCTTCTTTGTGTATCTGTTTCCTATGGACAACATCTACGATGGCAGGGAACCATTTGGTGACGTTGTCATATTTCAAATATAAATAAATGATTTGTTATGCCTATGCCTATGCATTTTAATGGTCTCTAACATTTTTGATTTGTGCTAGTATTTCATGGTCATGACAGAAACTGACAACACCTTACTACAAACTGAACCTACGAAATCGTCTTGACAGCAATTAAATTTCATGTTGACATGTCAAGTTGACATTTCGTTACTTGAGTATTACTCAAGGGAGCCTTACTTGAGGGACGCTCAAGTGGCTGTCGAAACAAAAAACCATACTTAACACACTTAACTATTAAGGGACATTTAAGTATCAACCATGAGTACGGTCTTAGGATGAAAGACCCCAGAAAATGCTTGCACCTGTCCGTTTGACATACATATAAAAAATGCTCTAATTTTCATGAATCAATTTTTAACTGATACATAGTGGCTTACGGCCGGTTTCTCAATGTCCAGTTTAAAGTGTCGGATATGTAGCTGCCATTTAGCATGTCTATGGATATTAACCGTCAGATAAGTTTTACGTAAATTTGTAAGTTCAACTTTCAATTGTTTAAACAATTTATCTAGCAGTTACCTGATAACCTCCAGATAAATATTTAACTGGACATTGAGAAACCGGCCCTCACATTGCTTGTAATTAAACTGGTAGTTAAAGTTAATCACGAGCTATAAAGCAAATTATTTTGCACCGCCGCAGTTAACTACAGCTCAAACGACTAATTAATAGTTAAATTTAAGCCGTAGTTGAATCGGGGATTAAAACATGGAACACAGTGCGATGTTTCGGTTTTATTGTTCTGTCGCAGATTAAAGTCACTCACTTGTCTGGAAGGAAAAAGAGCTTGTTTTGTTTGGTTATGGATATTGTTGTGGACGCGCGTTTCAGAAATAGATATTAAAAATTGTTTCTATCATAGCAGGAATGTATCGAAATAGTTATTATTCGAATACAATATCAACGAAATAGATGAAATTGATTAGGATAATGGAAGATAAGTTCGGTATACAAATCAATTATATCAATCAAAATAAAACAAAAAAATGCAAAACATAAAAAGATGAGGTCATGTATGCCTATACCCTGCCACAAGGCTGAGCCTTCTAGAGGTGGTATTATATGTATCTTGCAAATGAATGTTTGAAAGACTCTAACAACAGTGATATTTCCAGCAAAGTGCATCTAAATACGATACATAAGAAATTCGTTAAATTTCGCAGTACTTATTGTTACCAACATCCTCAAAATTTACTAGATCATGAATAAAACTGACCGGTGCAAAGACACAAAGACTTAAGACTTAGTTAAAGTTAATCACTAGTTACTCAAGCCAACAGTAAACTATGAGCGACGCAAACGACTGAAATTGATTACAGCCAGAAGGCTCAAACTATGCGATCAGCAAAATTCATGTTGATCATCAGAGAAGCACTTTGAGAGACATTAAACCGTTTCCATACAAAATGAATATATTTCTTCAAAAGCAATGCTATTTTCTTTAATACAAAATAATTTTGAGTTTTCCCTTCTCACCTTCCCCACCATCTCAATATCTCTTTCATCCAGAAAATATCATCAGGATCTCTAAAACATCTCCCTGTTAAGCTTTGCTGTTGACTCGCATAGTGCATCTCAGGTCGAAAAATCTCTGTCGTGGTTGAGCGCGTTTCCTCTTCTTTCCATAACATCAGTGCTGGGACAAACAAATTTTTCAGTTTTACGGATGACATTACTTTGCATGCAGACATAATGAGCAATAGACCGATCCCTGCTGTCAAGTTGGAACGTAGAAGGCTGGCAGCGATTTCTTCGCTTTCAAAGGAGCTGAATACTATACCGCTTGGGGCTCAAGAAGATGTCAAAATTTAAAGCATCCCAGACCCAGTATTGCATGCTATTGAAAAAGAAGTGCCCAAGCCAGCACCCGCTTCTAATGATCAATCAGGTTCTGCCAAGCTGTTCGGAGTCAACATTACATAAAATATGATCTGGCACGAACACGTAAAAAGCTTAAGTACCTATTCAGAATCACAAGGTACTTCTCACCATCTAATATCTTCACGCTATATAAACCCCACATAAGACTTGGCCTGAAGTATTGCTCTCATGTCTGGGGCAACAGCTCCTACTGTCCATACTTGATGCCGGGCCAGGCAATTCGACTAATTATTGACTCGGCCTTAACGCGCCACTTTCAGCCACTTTCTCATCGGTATGCGGTTGGTTACCTCTCACTCTTCTACAGGTATTGAAATGGACTCTGCTCCTCTGAGATATCCTCTATAGTTCTGCCACTCACCGATCCTAACACATGCATCCGCGCGACTGTTGAATCTTATCCTAAGGCGGTCATTCTTCATACATCAAGAATCGAGCGGTACAACCGCACATTCATTCTCTGGGTTTCTAAGGCTTGAAATGGATTGCCGGAAGATTTATTTATTGAGCCTGTGGGTGTTGGCTTATTCAAGTCTCGTGTTAACAAACTTTTCCTAACATAACCTTTTCACAACAGCTGCAGTACTCTGGTATTCAGGCGCTGCCTGCAGGGTCTGCTCGGTTATTAAGAAATACCCAAAAAACTAAACCTGAGACTGGTTTATTATTTAAAAAGTTATTATAAAAAACCCGGTCCACCGAAGAAAAAGAGCGCAAAAAATTCATGGTGATATTTGCGAGACCTGTTCACACGGTAACCACCGACGCAACGGTAACAGTCTTTCCTGGAACGACAAATGGACGGACAATAGCGACGTGAGTCACCGATCTGTTGTTTTGAGAAAATTAGTTTTGTATTAAGCTGTTTTCTAGACTGTTTTCTAGACTGTACTAGTTAAAAACACTCTTATTATAATTTTTTATATTCAAATAAAATTAGGAAAAAATTACCAAGCCAGACATAAGATTTATTAGCAGGAATGGACCACCTAGCTACCCAAATAAGCTAAAGTATTATTTAACAAAGCTGTTTTTCTTCAATCTCTGAATCTGAATCGCGACCACTTCTTCCAAGATGTTTTCAAAATCTTGACTTTGGAGATACTTTCAAATGAGAGATGTTTACTTGTATTTACATGAGCAGGAACCAACTTCATATTCTAATCAAATATTGAAAATACCCCTAACTGGTCTGCCGACGAATATACCTTCAAGGAATATATTCAACCTAATCTTGTACCGTTTTGATATCATATTTCATCTAGCAATCTACACTAACGACTTATAGTTTTTCAATAATAATGTATATCTCACACATTGTGGATTATAATACTGCTATATCTATCCAGCAGGGAAACAGGGCACAAAAAAAGGTGATGTTCATGTTCATGTTCATGTGTTTTCGATATCTGGCAAACCTGTTTAGATCACAATACGACCGCGGCCATATTATAAGGAGGCGTCGACAAACAGCTGTGTATTTGATACTTCAGGAAAGGTACCCTGTTCTCCAAATTTGTCGGTGCAAGCGTACGGTAAGGCATTGGCATTGCCAAGTGGTGTAAGCTTGCCTCTGACCAAGCCACGAGGAATCACTCTTTGCTCACCTGTTTTCCCGTTTCTCCTCTGGATGGATATTAATAAATTTCTTCATTAAATCATTGATTTGTAAATATGGAATAGGAACTTGCCCACAGATGTCGCCAAAACGTGAAAAGTGCTCAATGTAGAATGGAACGTCCAGGTTTTGGTATCAAATAAACGATTATAACCAAAATTATGTTAAATTCCTTATGACACAACCCCATCCACATCCTGTTCCTTTCAAGAGGCGGTCTGCTGTAGCGTAAGCTTGCCTACGGCCAGGCGACAATAATTCACTCATATTGCGCGTGATCACTCTTTTCCTCCGCTGGACAGAGAATAGTTCCCCGCCAGTGCACTGTTTTAAAAAACACATTATTACTTTGTGTGACCCCACAGGGTGCTGTTTTCCAGCAGTTATTAAATTCGGCTTAACGTTTACTGAAATATCAGCTTAAAACAGATAGAATTACAAAGCTTGTACTTGATAATCCTTAGTTTAGAGATTTATTATTTTGGAACATAGTTAAACCGATTAACGTAAATACTATATCTGATTATATGCATATAAATATGGTAAATCGCTGGTTATGGTTTGTATAATATTCAAATCAGCTCTACGTTTGTTTGATACAAATCAGCGGTGGTGAATTTAATGCCACTGCCGTATAATTCCACAATCATCCGAAATCCCTACAACGATGAATCCACTACCCTAACGTCTATCCTAATGTGTTCGTCTAATCCACCACTTCACGAACAATTGCTAATCACCAATTAAGTGAGTATAAATTATTGGTCAACATTTGTCGTTGTCGTAAAAGGCGAAGAAATTATCCAGAGAAACAGTATCAGAATCTGCGCGGATAGAAGACAAGCGCTACTGGTTCCCAGGAGTCTTAAGATAAGGGTGAGCTTAGCATTGTATTGTCAGCAGGTACTTTAGAATGCATCTCTCGGAAACAGTATTTATTTAACGCCCAACAACATCGAGATGTAAAAAGCATCCTCTACTAAACACGAAGAAAGCTACTGGTCCTGACCAAATTCCAGCTATTGTCTTTAAACGCTGTGCCGCTGAGCTTGCACCTATTCTTTGCAAGCTCTTCAAACTATTGTACCAGCGAGGCATGTTTCCCGCTGCTTGAAAGATTGGCTGCATACAACACAGCAAAAAAACTGGTCCCACCAACTATAGACCTGAGACCCTTCTCAGCGTCATATCTAAGGTTATGGAGGCTGTTATTGACACACAGCTTCTAAAATACCTGGTTAACAATAACATCGTAAATGATTGCCAGTAAGGTTTCCGTAAGCATAGGTCTACCGGTAACCTACTAACTGGGCTACGTCACTCACTTGTGGAGCAGAGCATTTGAAAATCATTGCCAATCCCGTGTTGTTGCACTTGACATATCGAAAGCTTTCGACAGGGGCATAAGGGCCTTCTAGTCAAGCTTGCTGCTTATGAACTACCACCTGGCCTGCGCCAGTGGCTGAACAGCTTCTAGAACGACCGATCCTTGTTTGTTGCAGTCGAAAGCTGTTCATAAGATGCATTTTCAGTAAACACCAGTGTTCCTCAGGGACCTGTCCCATCCCCTACATTGTTTCTGCTGTACATCAACGAGCTGCTGAAAATAGCATACAATCCAATTTATAGCTTCGCAGACGACAATACATTAATATTTTGCATCTCAGTAGACGGTACGTCGGCGACAGCAACATGCCTCACAGACCAACGTAGATATCAAAACAATTCACGAGTGGGGATTAGTAAATAAAGTATAGTTTAGCGTACAGAAAACTCAGGCAACAACACTGACAAAGAAGTCTTACGTTGGCTTACCAACTGTGGAAATGGAGGGTCACGCAATAGCAAGATCAACAATAACATATCCTGGCACCACTACGTCGTCAGTTTTCCTAAAACGCCGTCCCAGAAGCCTGGAATTTTGTTCCGCTCTAGGTAGCTATAAAGTCTACACAGACTGGCGCGAATAATTCGCGACGACTGCGAATAATTCGCAGCGGATAAAATCGCACCATACTGTTTACGTATAGCGGCATACGTGCCTATTCAGACCTGTACAACTTTTTCCGCTGCGACTGCGGATTTGACGGCGTTTATTTCGCGGCGGATTTCATTTCGCGTTCGAACGCGTTTTGGTCGCTACTGCTCCTGATTCGCCATGGCAAAGCAAGAGAAACTAATCGAACTGGTTAAAAATTATCTTATATTATACTACTTCTCCCACGAAGATTATAGGAATGGGCAAAAAGAGATCAAATATGGGACCAAATTTCAAAAGAACTTGGTGTAAGCCGTAAATACCTATAATTTAATATAAAATGACACTAAACCAGAAACAGATTTATGTAATTCCCACGTGATATTTTAAAGACTTTCAAAATGGTTGATATATATGAGGAAAATATATTATTCTTAGTAGTATTTTATATAGGTACTTAGAGTGACAAAACACCATTTCCAAATTCGTTTAAATTGTGAGGTAACGTGCTAAAAAAGATTAAACTGATACATGAGAGGCGCTTTAACTAACACCAATTGAAATTAGAAGGATATTTTGCAACTGGAGATTATTTCACTTCACTGCAATATTTATAACAGAGTTCACTTCCTTCTAGCCATATTTACCAAAAATAAAATTCACAGGTTAGTAGCTCCACCGAAACGGAATCAGACTGAAAACATTGTTTTTTCCGTGGATTTGTGTTGGGTAGAAAATGAAATTCTTGCTGCCCTCCTTGGGTCATGTAGTAGAAGTAGAAGTGTCATTTATGTGTTTTGTATTATATTTTTGACAGTACTTTCTTTGCGACACCGTCTGCGTTGTGACGCCTGAGTGTCAACAGGTAAGCGACTATCGCTACCGCAGTTATCGCGAAACTTCCGCAACTAAGGCGAATCCGCGATAGGCACGAATAGTTCGCGCCAATCTGTGAAAGCCTATATACAACAGAGCAATTACTGCTGCTCTTCAAGGCACAAATTCGACTATCGTTGGAGTATTGCTCCTATGTGTGGAGATATGATCCGAAGCACTCTCTAAAGCTTCTGGAAATCATTCAGAAGAGAGCAATTATTAGACTAATCAATAAGCCTAACCTCACAAAAGACCTCCACGGCCTGTAACATCAAGGAATGGTAGCTGACATGTCCCTGTTCTACAAATTCTATTACCAAATATGTTCAAGTGGTCTCTTAGATAATAAAACCAAAGGCCGTCCGAAAGAGGAATAATAGAGAGGCTCTGCCAGCTCAACTTTACCATTTCGAGGTTCGTACTCCCCCCCCCCCCCCCCGAACCAGTCTGTTCTAGCATTTCCTCTTTTGGAGAGCTTAGAAAGCTTAGCTGTGAAACAAGCTGCCGGGGGAATTTGTTTTCCAACTAGACTTTCAGCTTTGCAGGAGGCTGACCATAAAAAAATGTTGATACTTTATTGGTACCACGTTGTACATTGACGTTTGTGCTTTTCAAAATGGCTGCGTTGGTAACGAAAAACGAACAAACGATGGGGAAGTATCAACAATTATCCAAAATTAGAATTTTAAAAGCCTTAGAAGTTCTTGATCAATGCCACTTAGGTTGGGAGAGGGCTAGCTTCAGTGATGAGCGGTGTTATGAGGCTCGAAAACGTTTTGAGTTTGTAAACTTTTAACTGTTTGACCCTATCGAACTTCTCCCTCAAAACTCATCCAAGCATACAGGGTTATTCACGTTATTCGACACGGAGCATTATGGCTAAAGTATTTGATAAAAAAGAAAATAATAATTTCGGATGGATAGAGACCCATAAGGGCTACATTTTAAAAATATTTTCATGTCATACAGGTTATCCCAAAAACACGAAAGGTACCAAGGTTAAGGTTTTTTAACTGGAACACCCCATATATTATTGCATACTCAGATTCCTTGGTGAATTCTAGTGTGACTTTATGTATCATATATGGGACTTAAAGCGAACCGTTTAGGTGTAACTCACCATTTTCGGTATAAGTAGATATCAGAAAAAAATTGAATATCGCAGAGATTATAAAATTTGGAAGGCTGTGACTTTGCCGTATTACTACGCATAAAATGCGTCAGCTTTGTTGAGACTATCAAATTTAAATTACGTTTATGCTTGGAGAAATCGGTCGATTAATTAAGGAAACTTTGATCAGCGATAACTTGATTTTTCCAGATAGGAATGCCTAATATTTTCATACAGTTAAACCTAGAATTTGGTAACCTTTCTAATGATATAAGGTTGTGGTGTTTTCACTTAATTTTAAATTTTCGAACAAATCGGCGTTTTGCAATTTTCCTACCTATAAGCAAGGTAGTAGGCCATGAAATATAAACAAAAACCTCTTCAGGTAGAAGAAAACAACTAACTTAGCAGAATAATACACACGAACTAGCAACAGAATAATACCACGCCGATTTGTTTGAAAATTTAGAATCAAATGAAAACTACCAGAGATTGATATTCACAACCTTATATCATTAGAAAGGCTATCAAATTCTACGTCTAACCGTATAAAAAAATTAGGCATTCCCATTTGAAAAAATCAAGTTATCGCTGATCGAAGTTTCCTCAATTAATCGACCGATTTCTCCAAGCATAAGCGTAATTTAAATTTGACAGCCTCATCAAAGCTGACGCATTTTATGCACAGTACTACGGCAAAGTCACAGCTTTCCAAATTTTATAATCTCTGCGATATTCAATTTTTTCCTGATATCTACTTATACTGAAAATGGTGATTTACACCTAAACGGTTCGCTTTAAGTCCTATGTGCGATATATAAAGTTACACTAGAATTCACCAAGGAATCTGAATATGCAATAATATACGGGGTGTTCCATTTAAAAAAACATAACTTTAATACATTTCGTGTTTTGGGACACCCTGTAAAACATGATAATATTTTTAAAATGTAGCCTTTATGGGTCTCTATCCATCCGTAACTATTATTTTCTTTTTTATCGAATACTTTAGCCATAATGCTCCGTGTCGGATAACGTGAATAACCCTGTATAATAATTTTCTCCTCTTACACCAAGGCCTGTCATTCCATAACAGAAGTAAAAAACTCAAACTGTTGCTACTGGATGCGAAACAGGGGACCTTGGTATTTTCTAGCATAGAGTTGAAGACTATGTTTGTAGCTGCATTGTATTAGGTAATGGATTTTCTTTTGCAAATATATTTCATCGGTTGGAAATCCCCTAGTAGGAACTATAATATTTTCTGTACTTGAATTAATGTGTATCCGTTGGCAACCACCGATTTTGTTCTACGAGACCGTTTATGGGTATTGCTTATCGATATACATTTACATAAGTTCAGAAAATGCTATAATTTTTATTATGCCACCATTACCTGATGCATCAAATATATTTATTGAAATATCATTCTTCATTATGATATAGTGTGCCAGCCATTTACGAAACATAATAGAATAGCTTGGGGCTCAGTTCTCAGATCAAAGACAAAGAAGCACTCTCTGACATTTCGTATATTAAAAAATCGCAATGCAATAGCGTCTTCCCAATAACTCTTGTATGCCACGCACACTTTTTTTGCAAATAATGGAATACTTTGTATCATACGCAAACAATTTAAAACACACAAAGGCAAAGCGATCGGAGTCTTTGTCCTTAACCGACAGACTTAAAGCGGGCGGTGTGGGGTTTCAGTTGTTTCAGATAGATTTATTTTGCAATTACGGTAGTCAAATGGGTTATTGTATTACGACCAGTTAGTTCAGGAAAACTCTGCAAAAAAAATTATTTTAATACATAGCGGATGAGTTTGTAGTATCGGATCGGTAGACAACTCCACTAAAGTAAAGGTAGAACGGTAGAAAATAAATCTTATACCAGTTGTTTTTATAAAGAAGGTTTCTACGGATTTTGGGATAAATTACTGCAATAGGTTTCAACTCAAAGAGCCGACGTTTCGGGGTGCAAAAAACCGTGAGTATGTTTATACTTTGACAATTCAGTCTATGAAGCAAATGCAAAAAGAAAAACAGCAATTTTGATTCTTTCTATCCATCTTCTGGAATGTTTTTTGTTTTATAACTCAAAGGGATGTTATTTTTTGTTATAAAGCTTACATCCTTGTAGATTGTGTTTTAACGTTGCAATCAAAAATTGTGTTATATTTTTTATTTTTTATACAGGCTGTTCCACGAAGATTAAGGCAAGCAATATATCGGAAATGGACAGTGATACAGAATTATAATTTTGAGGGTTTAAATCAGGGCAAATACTATAGTATCTTTTCTTATTATTATACCCAATGAGGTATTTGTTTTTGATCACAAGACGTCCGATTCAAAATTTTTAATAGGACAGAGTATATATTTGTGACTTATTGTATTCTTCCCGATAAAACAATTCCAACAAACTAGCACACTTGGGGTCTAAAGTGATTAATTCAAGAGCTACAGGTACTTAAAGGACTGTGCCACTACCATTATGAAACACTACCGAAGTAATTTAACTGTAGGGGTACATTATATAATCAATGGTAGTGGTGCCATCCTTTAAGTACCTGTAGCTCCTGAATTAATCTCTTTAGACTCCAAGACAAGTATGCTAGTTTGTTGGAATTGTTTTATCGGGAAGAATACAAAAAGTCACAAATATATAGGGTGTCCCATTAAAAATTTTGAATCGAACGTCACGTGACCAAAAACAAATACCTCATTGGGTGACACAATAATAAGAAAATATACTATATTTGCTCTAATTTACGCCTCCAGTTCCGATATATTGCTTGACTTAATCGTCATGGGACACCCTGTATATTAACGCAACTCAATAGTTCAATGTAAGTTTGTACTCACCGTTTTTGCTCTTTTTATTTTTATTTATATATTTTTTTCATTTTCCTAGTAAATTTAGCCCTGCAGAAAGCGTAAAATAAACGCCGAAACGTCAGATCTTTGAGTTGAAACCTCTTGCAGCAATTCATCCCAAAATTCGAAGGAAATTTTTCTAGTAAAAGATAGCGAAAAAAATTGTACACAAAAGGTGAAGCCCCTTGCTCGAAATATATTTTGATTTATACAGGGTGATCCATAATTACGTGGTGATGCTAACATACGGCGGTCACGATAACTCGCAGGTTGTGAAAAGCAGGCGTAATCAGCACCGTAGAAGAAGTTTAGTTATCGGGGATGGTCCAGATAACTCCGCTGTAAAGGGCGTCCATGAGAACGTTTCACTGCACGTCAGCAGAATTCATCCTAGTACTAAGCTACACGGCATACAAGAATTGGTAAAAACTAATTTCCCTGAGGCCTCTGTTGAACAGTTCCATCTAAATACCCTGGTGAATATTCATCATTTGAAGTATCAATTTTTCAGACAAACTTTAAGCAAGCCTTGAATGTTAACAATTGGCCAAAAAATACGATCATAGCTATTGTGATTCTCTCGGACTTCCAGGCCGCTTAAAATGCCTTGGACACTTCGACGAGATAAGATCAGTGCTATGAGGCTTTTAACAAATTAAGGTTCCTCTGAAGTATACAGTCTGTGTTATTTGTCCTAGGTTATAGTAGGTTTTTTAAAAAAATGTATTATTGTAAATAAGAGGCTATATTGAATCTCATTTTTATCCATAAATGTATTTATTACTATTAAGTACTACTCAATTGTAAACTCCCATGCAGTATTCTGTGATGTTTTGATACCTTATTTAGCCTATAAGGTATTGTAAAATGACCAGTTCGTTGATATACCATTCTATTCTATTTTATGGGATTGTAATTTCCAGTTGGGTACCAGGCCACCAAAGTATAGATGGCAAAAGGTGTAAAGCAGCTTTCCAGTTGGATCAATATATTTTAAAATTTCTAAGAGTCATCTGATGATTGCAAATCAACTCCAGCATTTCAAATAATATGAATTTTAAGACAATGGGGTGTTTTTGGACCACCAGATATAACGAATTTTGAGCATGCGGAGTAATGAGAAATAGATAAATGATTTCAAATAACGATAACGAAAGTCGACCAATTTCACCTGTCTGCTCTCTCTCCTTGAAGAGTCACTATGGTCAAAGTGTCAATTGTAAAACAACTGGTAATATCGCCGCTTCATGCGTCTAGCCCCTATTTTTAAGGAAAAGACGAACGAAATGTTTAGAAATAGCCAAAACTCTCCAACTTACTGTGTGTTTTGCGCCACCAAAAGACGCAAAGCAACGAGTTTTGGTCGCTAACTCGGTTTTGAAGTCGATACTTTGGCAGAAAATCGCCACACCAGGCAACTGTCGGAACGCGTCTTCTAAAGAATGGAATGGGAGGTGGGGGATATTAGGGAGTTATTGAAATACTGATCCATCCACTAATAGTGCCGTCCTTACACTAATAGTGACATGCACTGCCTGACCTTAAAATTGCCTCTGAAACAGAGTTATTGATGCGTTCTGTTAAGTGCGGATTTGATTCCAACCTAAAAAGAGACGAAACTTCGGAACAATTTTTGGTACTGAGATTTGTCCACAGAAGCCCATTATTTTCACCTGGGCTACTATCACACAGCAACAATAAAAACTTCTTAAAACTATTATTGATCTATACTTTCACCTATTTAGATTGGTATATTTTTAATCCTATCATCATAATCAATCATTAATATACGTATTTGGCAAGTATACAAATAAATATTAGTCCTAGTTCTCAAAAGCTTATCCTATTTTTCGTCATGTTCACCAGTCACATCGATAAAATATGGAATCCCGTGTCTCAAAACATCAAAAGAATCATATTTCAAAATAGTGCCATGGCAGTGTTGTGACACAAGGCGTCCATAACTAGTGGCAGACACTAACTTTATTACTGCCAGGCAGTATATTTGTCTTAGTGCGCATGCTTAGATGTCAAATACGGCCAGGAATTATTAGTACCTTGTTGCATCGCGTCTTCAATAACTCCCTATTGTGTCCTATCTTTAACCTTTTGAAAGGTTGAAAGGCTATATGCGTCTTGCCAATCGTGTATTTTAATACAGATGTTCATAAAAAAAAGTATTTCCGATGAATGCTCACCACTTTTATTTAAAAAAACTTGCAACAACAATATTGTTTGATAAAGACACTGTGTATCGAAACAATTGTCACAAGTTTTTTTAAATAAAAGTGGTGATCATTCATCGGAAATACTTTTTTGTATTAGTATGGATCTCCATCAAGTAACGGCCAACTCCATCGACTACAGATGTTCATACTTAAACTAGGGTATCCTCATCGAGACTCTATCGTATTATAGGTTATACATATAAGGTACAACGCTATCATGGTGACACTACTTTCCTTTGTGTGACTCTCAGCGTAAACGGTTCACCCTCTTTCTCCCCAACCCAACCGCTCGAACGAAACCGGAATATTGTTATGCTTTGCATACAGCAACATCACTGCATATTGCAACTGTAATGAAAGCGTGCCTTTATCTCCCGGGGAAAAAGTGGGCAATATATTTTAGCCTCGTATATTTTCCGCTTTGAGCTAATTAATACGCGTCATTTTATGAACGTTACTACCCTTTGAGGATATAAATATGCAGAGCACTGCAGCTGGTCTGCAGAAGAAATACTAGAAGGACAATGGCGGGCAAAAAGTAGCAGGCGCTTTGGGAGAGGCAGTGGCTTTTCAAAAGAGAAAAATGGCCGCCACTAATCTGGCTTAGCCTCTATGATTCGACTGACATGGTGCCATGTTATTTACTTTTTTGGATATGCCTCTTATAACAGTCTGGCTTAATGTGTAATATGAAACGTATACTTCAAATAACACCGAGCATAGACTCAAGACAAGAAGGGTCACTCAAAATTTCCCCTAAAAGTTCTACTCGTTCTACTTATCTGTCACAAAGCTTGTATTAAAATACTTATGTATGTATTGAGGGTGTAAAGAGGATTTTACAGCCTGAAGCCTTATTTCAATTGGGAATTTGAATTGAAAAAAATCAAAATCTTTTGTGATAAATGAAAAGATCATGTATATGTTATTATTTTCTTTTGTTTTTGAAGTAATCCAGAAGTTATATCATAATAAAAATGATATTTTGAATCCAGTACCGAAGACACGCCGACAGCTCCCGAACCCGAGTGACGTTACTACGGTGGTCAGGATGTTCCTGTGACAAACGACGTGCTACTCCGATAGTACATTCTAGATTCTCAGCCAATCGTGAAAATAGTTAACTGTAACCAGCGTATATTGGAACATAGTCAAAGAATGAAGTTTGCAGCTCGAGACGAAGTTTGCAATCGAATTAAATATCTTTTTGGGGGTTGGAGGTTAAATGACAAATTCCAGTAATAAAGTACCTAATCAAATATGTTTTGTTTAAGCAACCATTTCCATAACGTTGTGGTGCAGTGTTTTAGAGGTTGAGACTGTGGATCTACTCGATCTGTGTTTATTCGAAGACCAGGCCGTACATCACTTTTTTTAATTCTTTTTTGTACAAAAGGTTTATCGCTATGCTCTTTGCACATATTACACACGGAACTTAATTTTTGCACTAAGTACTAGGACTCAAAAACATATTTATGTTGATGGTAGAAAAAATGTGTGTAACATGTGCAAAAAGCATATCAATCAATTTTTTTGGACAAAAAAAAATTAAAAAAAGGTCTGGGCTTCGAACCAACACCCCGTTCGAACTCACTTCGACAGTCTAGCACTCTAAGACGCTGCACCACCACCACCAGGGCCGTTGCTAGACGTTGACCATGGGGGGGATCATGTTGACCTTTGGGGATTCATGTTGACCTTGAGGGGGTTCATGTTGACCTTGGGGATTCATGTACAAAAAAAGAGACTACTTTGTAATGTCTTAGGTCCGTATTCCGTATTCATAGTCGTTCCTCAAGTATCCCTTGAGTATTACTCAAGGGATACGTGAGGGTTATTGGAGGGTTACTCAATAGAGAAGGGACCCTCAAGTGTGACTTTTCTTGTGTATCTGTTTCCTAGACAACATCAACAAGACGGCGGGATTCATTTGGTGACGTTGTCAAATTACAAATATAAGTCAATTTGTTATGCCTATGCCCACGTATTTTGGTGTTTTCTGTTATCCCTTTTTGTATTGCACCAGTATTTTGTGTTCTGTGGCGGACATTTTTCCGGATGTGACAGAAACTGACAACATCGTACTCAAAAAATAACCTACAAAATCGAACGTAAGAGACCCTCAAGTAAGATTTCGAAACACAAAACCTTGACTATGAATACGACCCTAAATTTTCTTAAAAAGTGTGTAGATTGTATCGCTGCTAATGTGTCACGAGCGCCGAGCGATTGGTTAGTGATAGAATAAATCACTAAGCTTGGAGAAAGCATTTTGATTATTTTTATTTTGTGTTATTTTAGTAGTTATTTCATACATAGGAATACTGATGGGGTGTTTGAACCCCCTAAACCCCCCCTTATACACGGCCCTGACCACCATAACGTTATGGAAACGGTTGCTTAAACAAAACATGCTTGATTAGGTACTTTATTACTGGAATGTGTCATTTCATTTCAAACATTCAAAAACATATTTATTTCGATCATAGACTTCGTCTCGAGCTGCAAACTCCACTCATCATCTATCTTGCAAGAAATATACACTGGTTACAGTTAACTATTTCAGATTGGCTGGAATCGAGAATCTACTATTCGACTAGCAAGTCGTTGCTTAAAAGAGGAATTTCCAGAACACCGTAGTGACGTCACACGGCTTCGGGAGCTGTCGGCGTGTCTTCAGTACTGGATTCAAAACCCATGATATTATCATAACTTATAAATTATTGCGAAAAAAAGAAAACAAGAATAGTTTTGTCATAAAACTTATATATGATCTTTCTATTTATCACCAAAAAATTGTTCAAATCCCGAATTAGGGAAGACTACAGAGCCACAAAAGTAAATTACTTCTGCCGTGCATACACAATTTTATGCAAGGATGGTTTTTATTAAATTTTTAATAATACATCATCTAGCATCGTCGTTGGAGTCACATGGGTCGAAGTTAAAAAATATCTATTAAAAAAACAACACGTGTACGGGTATCCGCTAATAACGCAACGACCGAAGTTTATTAGACACCCTGTATAAATGTCATTATTTTTAAAATGTAGAGAGACTAGAGACCGAGGCAGTGAACTTGATTCACCCTGTATATGTATCTGCCTCAACCAGATTGAGCTACACGTGCCTCTGTGTTTCAACCGTATATTGGATCATTACGGGCAATCAGACGCAACGAAGTGTATGAGTTATAGCTGGCTATAACCACGTTGACATTAGTTAAGGAAATAACCTTAGATACCATAAAAGTCGAGGGAAATAGATGTACTGTAGGATCACACAAGCACATGTATTATGGCTTGACATGAAGCTACAAACAGGTATTCCATTTCCGCTTCACAAATACAGAATGGAAACGGGAATAATTGGAATATGATACGTTAGTGGTGTGATCGGCACTATTGAATGTTTATGTGAATGGTTTTATACCCCAGCAAGTGCTAGGGCAAAGCCTAAGGATCTTTACTGATAGGAAATAGGAAAACGTTCACACGCTCTGAAACGTCTCCTGGCTTTGTATCACTGAGATGATATTAATTTATGAAGTATGGCCACAACCATTTTGTGGAAGCATCTAACAAGTCGAGAGAACTGCAAAATTATGGCAGAGAAATCAGAAAAAGATCATCATCATCATAGTCACAATGTCTTAACAGACATGTTGTGAACTCGTAAAAGGCATTAAGTCGGAGCTAGGGTATTGCCGACACGAATATTATCAATAGTTTTGAAAACTGTAGCTCGCGATCGTTCGTGATTTACTGTCAGTTCAGTGGCGCTCTTGATACTCATATCTAGCAACTGTTTCGTCGTATCCACCCAGCGTGTAGGAAAACGGCCACGGCGCCGCCCACTCGGGGCGTGGCCCTGAACTACAAGTTTCTCCATATTATCGCTTCTGTGAAAATGTCCGAAGAATGTAAGCATTCTCATCGACATAATGGAGAATAGTCTCTTTGGATTACCGAGCTCATCCAATATGGAAACATTAGTTCGATGGGCGGTATAAGGAACTCTCTGCATTCTCCTCCACGTCCACATTTCAAAAGCATCTATGCGAGCTCGATCTGCCTTTTTAACAGTCCAAGTTTCCGAGGCATACAAAAATATGGAGAACACAAGAGACTGAACCAGCGACATTTTGGTAGCTTTAGTGATGTTATGGTCACGCCATATTTTAGTAAGCTTTGTCATGGCCACCCGTGCCTGTTGAATGCGCCGTCGAATCTCATTCTCACAGCTACCTGAATTGTCGATCAAAGAACCGAGGTACACAAAACTTTGAACTACCTCACAACGGCCTATTGACTTTATTTCTCAATGATTGTCATGCTCTCTATCTACGATAATAACCTTGGTCTTGTTGTAGTTAATACCAAGGCCATATGCTGCACTGTGTTGTTCTAAAACGTTCAATAGGGCTACTAGTTCTTCCTGAGACGCAGCAATAAGGGTTGTATCGTCAGCAAATCTTAAGTTAGATATTTTGCTTCCGCCAATAGTTATACTGCCATTCTAGTTGTCCAATACCTGTCTCATCACAAATTCAGAGTAAATGTTAAATAACATCGGAGATAATACGCATCCCTGGCCAACTCCTTTTCTAGTTGCTGTTTGACCAGACAGGTTACCATCAATTCTTGTCGAGCTGAGCTACTCTCATAGAGTTGCTGTATGAGAAATAATAAGTGGTAAGGGACTTCCATGGAGTTAAGGATTTCCCACAGTTTAGGCCACTTTACGTTATCAAACGCCTTAGAATAGCCCACAAAGCAGATAAAAATGGGAAAATAATGCTCTCTGGCTTTTTCAGTAATCTGTTTTAAGTTTGAGATGTGTTCACGCGTACCGCGTCCTTTTACGAAACCTGCCTGCGCCTGAGAAATTTGCCAGCCAACAAAACTCTCCAAACGAAACTGTAAAATATATAGTTGAATCTTGCTTGCATGAGAGATTAACGAAAGTAGGCAATAATTGTCTGGATTTGTTGGAGATCCTTTTTTATGAAGTGGAACAAAAATGGATGTGCACCATTCATCTGGCCAAACACCGGAGAACCAGACCCTATTACAAATATTATATAAAATAGAGATGCCGACTTCATCTAAGCATTTTAATGTTTCGGCAGAAAAAGAGGTTCCGCTGAAATGCCACAGAAAAAAGTGAAAGGTTACCAACCGCTCCCAGATGAGAAAGTGCCTGGAGGTGGCGCGTTCTAGGTAGTCGATAGCTAAATTGCTTTTCGCTGAACTATATCTGTTATGGATAAGGTACACAAGGTTCACGTCAACAACACGAGCAGTCGAGAAACTCAGCCTCATGCTCGACATCATGCGGTGTCAGCAATCCATTACGAAACCTGCTCCTGCATAATTAACAACCCACATTAAGATAAGCCGATGGTATCTTCTACAAACATCTAGAAGGGCATGGCTTGTCTGAGCTGTTAACCTTCTCTTTTCTAAGGTCTAGTGAGTTGAATTCGGAGACTGAGGGCTTTAGGAGGGCTTGCCAAGACGGTGTTTTTGATACCTTGATATAGGTTATGGCAGCAGATGTGCCTATACTCAAGCTTATTTCGTCAAGAGCTTAGGGTCCCTTTGGTACTTCTGGGAGAGATATTTATTGTGAACTTGAACTGTTTCCCTGTTTAATAAAATGTAATGAATTAGATAATCTCAAGGAATCCTAAGCTAGGTATGGGAAGTAGGGAAAGGTTCCATAATTGCTCTCAATAAGTAGTGATATTTCAGTCTGGTAAAAAAGGGTTATTCATGGAAAAAATAATTTCTAAGCTTGCTTACTACGCAAAATTGGTTATTTCTCATTAGAGAACAAAAATATTTGTTGTCATAAAAGAAAAATTACAGAAGGCTATAGATAGGAGGGCCATTTGATGGGAGAAAGGATGGACGCCTACTAAGAAATCTACATGACACCCTAAGAAGAAGAAGATTTTACTTCTTAATAAACTTATGTACATTATGATCCTCAATAAATGGAGCCTCAAAGCTCGAAATTAATATTAAGCTATTATGACGTTACAACATCGCTGAGTCATATGATAATAGTGTTGCAGAAGTTGAAATTGTGATAAAAATTAATCAAAAAAAGTTGTTTTTTCTAAAATTTGTTCTCGGTAAGTTTTAGTTATATTTTCATGTCTTCACGTTTTCGCGTAACAGTGGGGCACATTTTATAACGACCTTAGAATATCTTTTAATGAGTTTTATCCCATAAACCTATTATCGTGAACAACCAACATTTTCAATTTAATTGAAGTCACTCAAAAGAAAATTATATTTGAATATAAGTATACCCAGAAATAAGGGATAATGAGGTCCCTCTCTAGATGTTTGAAACCTGGTTATGTTTGTCAGGACCTGAATATCTCGACTGCTTCGGTGAAAAAATACCAGGCTACAGCAGCGTAGGTAATTGGCTAGTGACTGTGCAACCAATAGCTTACGTAAATTTTGATTTGTTAATTGGATTTGGCATCATTCTACAGGGTGTCTCATAAATAGGGCGCAAACGCCTGGCTGCTGATAGTTTCATGCACGATTCATGAGAATAATGTGAATTATTTCAATCATTTGGCTCACAGAAAAATCGGAAAAATGAAGGGTACCGGCTGGATTCGAACCAGCGTCTCCTACATTCTAGATGTCTCTTGATGACTGAAATGCATGGTTCGTAGAGAGATGCGGGGAGTGGTGGGTGTCGGTGGAGTCGACACCGAGTCATATAGGCGCTGTATATCGGCTGTGGTGCGGGGCACCGTAGCACAGTTGGTAGGGCGCTGGCCTAGAATGCCGGAGACGCTGGTTCGAATTCAGCCGGTACCCTTCATTTTTCCGATTTTTCTGTGAACCAAATGATTGGAATCATCTCCCTTTTGCGGAGTAAGCAAGCACCTTTCATCACAATGTCAATTATGTTTATGAGGTCTTACGGTTTCCGGATAAATCGCACTATATTACAATTGTCTGTTTTGACATAAATTTTTACGATTCCGTAAGTTTTCCTCCTTATATTTGCAAAATAATGTACAATAATAACTCCATCGAATGCATTTAACAAACGTTTTTAAATCTTTCAACATCTCGCAAGAGGAGGAACTGAGTCTTCGTTCATGGAATCAGATCCATTTGCGAGTATTGCAAAAAAAACACTGCCAAGAAAACCATCTCAGATTGGGCAGAGACAAAAGCACTCCTGCACTGGTGAGGTATACCAGGGCTACACTCAAAAGGGCTCATATCATACCCCTCTAGTCAAGTACTCAGGCCCCCGAGGATACTAGAATGGAGCAGAAATGATTTGCGCATTCTGGGCAGTCTGTTGACAGGACATTGTCGTCTGAGAAACCATCAGCTGCGGGAAAAAGGTATTGGGATGTCGTTTTTGCTTCGTGGAAGACAAAATAGCGGAACACAATATGTGCTGGAAGGATCTAGGTTTCAGGCTTTTGAATTCACCGATCTGAAACCTACTGACTTCGAGGAAGTTTCGCTCAACCCTACCATCACTTTAGTCAAAAGGTGTAGATTGGACAGTGAATTCTAAATGGGTTAGCCACAATACACACTTTAGGGTCGCAGTGAAAGGAGGTATAACTTCATCCTATCCCTCCACTATAAACCTAAACGTAAGGACTAATGCATTTTTTTAATTTGTTACCTATTTGAAAGTTAACCAGTCAAGTTTAAAAACCACTGCTGAAGAACTACGCACTGTCCTTACTCGACAAACTACATAAAAAGCTTGCTTGTTTTTTGAGGATTTTGAAATTATAAAACGCTACACAATTGTTTCTTGCGAAACATAAAGTACTGCTCTTTTTATTGGAATGGAGCTATTTCCTGTAAAACTGAAACTTATTTTCTGTACTGCTAAATCGTGTTTTCTTTATCTCTCTGCTGTACCCACTAAAAATCTTGATGACTCGATGTAGATGTGGTTGCTTTTACTTGCTAAACTTGCTCCATCGTAGTGAATAAATAATATGTAGTTAGGACATTGGGACACGCCTGGTTGTATTTACTTTGACGATTTAATCACATCGGCTAAAGCTCGAGAGGAATTACATCCCCCCTAATTCGCCCAATTTCGGTGCTTAAAGGAATCAAGTCTAAAGGAATTTAGGCACCACTCAACCAGTGGATCGGTAATAAGCTTTCAACGTACTGAGGATCCTCGGCTTTGCTAAAGACAGCCTTGAAATGTTACACTTTACATCAGTTATTAATGTCCAGTGAATATAAAAGGCATGTTAAGTAATTTAGTTGTTCTACTACGTCCATCTTTTTAAGTTCAGCTTCTAATAAAAGTTGATTATACGGATTTGTGATCTTTCGCCATGATATTTCGTATTAACATTTCCATATATGTGGAAAAATATTTTAAAAACGCTTGTTAATTTCCTCTTCATCCCAGAAAAACAGATAAGCTTTTATAAGATCGTGTTGTTGCACTTGACATAGCGAAAGCATGAGATAGAGTGTCACATTAGGAACTTCTGCTCAAGCTTGCTGCATATGGACTACCACCTGGCTTACACTAGCGGCTCAATAGCTTTTTGAGCGACCGATCTTTGTTGTACTTGAAGGCTGTTCATCAGACGTATTTTCAATATACGCGGGTGTTCCTCAGATATCTGTCCTATCTACTACACTGTTTCTGCTTGTGAGGGTTGAATGGCCAGTTTGTGGCCGGTGGTGATAGTTTGTCAAAGTGTGGGTTATGTTGCGTTGTAGAGGTGATTTCAAAAACAACAGTGATTTATTAATTAAACAATTCAATAATTAAGAAAAATCAACCAAAAATGGCTCAAATTACTTCCACTTACCATCTATCTCCGGGGGTATGCATACCTTCGGGTTACAGATTACAGATCAACTTCTAGTTATTTGAAAAGTATAAAAAGGGGGAATTGTTCAAGGGTCTATATCTACGACGGGATACGTCCTTCGGTAGTCCTTTGGTAGTTCCGTTGAGGTACTCAGCGTTCTCAGAATATCCCAAACAGATCCTAACAGCAGAGTGTTGATGAAATTGGTAGGTACCAAAACCTGGCTAAACCTTAGCTCCAGGTGAAATTTAGGTTAGGGTAGACAAATCCAAACTTTAACGTAGACGAAGTTTAAGGTAATATCTCTTAGATGCTATTAAAGGTGACGCAGAAAGGGGGTCTTAGAAAAGAAGGCCTGAAACAAAAGGAACACACAATGAGCAAGGGTTCCCAAGACGGAGGAGCAAGCCAACATACCTGTGTTCGAGGGCGGCCTAAAGTGAGTATACCACAGACGGTATCTGAATTCTGATGCTATTACCAAACTCAAAATCCTCAATACGAGTGAGTCGCAAACTCATGAATTTGGTCAAGGGTAGCAACCGGAAAGAAACAAGACTAGCAGCTATCCGGGGAAGGAACCTTGCAAGTCACCGTATTCTAGAAAAATGACAGTCACCGGTCCATGAAGAGCCGGTTCAAGATGAAATTTGATGGCGGCGTACGTGACAGAGCAGCTGATAAAAACTGAGGTTAAGAAACAAAACAATCGAACTTTCGATGCTGGGATGGGATGACCTAAGCAACGTTGACAAGGATTGGTAAGTACGATGTATTTTCTTGCTTGAGATGAAGTAATATATTTTTCATTTGAGCCTCAAGGTTTAGTTATCGTGGTGCTAAGAGAGATCTCTGAACCCTAGACTACTAGCAGGCTCAAAATAGGTACCTGAAACTCTACTTAACGGATGAGCGGCTAATTCTAAGGTTTACCTATAAGTAAATAGACCCGTTGTAAGTAACAAAATGGCAATAAATTGCAGCTAAAAAGGTGAGATACTTTCCTATTTTTGATTACGATTTTTAAACCTGTAACATGCTGTACAGCAACGAGCTGCTGGAAATAAGGAAATAACATCTAATCCAATCTACAGCTTCGCGGACGACAGTACATTAATATCGTGCATGAAACCAGGCAAGCCATTATCATCCCAGGCGAATGTACGTCGATGACAGCAACATGCCTCACAAATCAACGTGGATATCAAAACATTTGTCGAGTGGGGATTAATAAATAAAGTAGAGTTTAAAGTACAGAAAACTCAGACAACAACACTGACTAAGTCTCACGTTAGCTTACCAACTGTGGAAATGAAGGGTCACCCAATAGTCGAGTCACTTTCTGTCAAGCTTGGGATCAAGTATAGCGTCCCTAGCAGGTCCACGTCGTCAATATTGCTAAAACGGCATCCCGGAAGCTTGGGGGTTTTGTTCCTCTGTAAGAAGCTGTATACACCAGAGCAACTATTGCTGCTCTACAAGGTACAGATCCGACCTTCGTTGGAGTATCGCTTCCATGTGTGGGGATGCACTCTGAAACACTCTCTAAAGCTTCTGGGCACTATCGAGAAGAGATCTATCAGACTACTCGATACGCCTAACCTAACAAAGGACCTCCTCAGACTAGAACATCGAAGAGGGATTGCTGACCTACCCCTGTTTTACAGACTCTATCACGGAAGATGTTCGAGTGAGCTCTCCCATATAACCAAAGGCCACCCGTACGAAGAACTCTAGAGAGGCTCTGCGAGCTCTTCTTTTTCAGATCCTACTAGATACTGCCTGAACTAGTCTCCTCCAGCACTCCTTCTTTTGAAGAACCTCGACGCTGTGGAATCAGCTTCCAGAAAATTTGTTTCCTGACGGCTACAACCTGCAGCGTTTCAAATCTAACGTGCAGCGACACCTATCCTCTCGCAGTGCTTCTACAGCGCCATAGGCTTTCAGAATTTGTGGGAGTCTGACTGTTAAAAAAAGAAGCCAAGATGTATAAGAAGGCCTCTCATGAGGTAATTGGAAAATCAATTTAGTCTGTTAGATAATACTGACACGTGTATTCTGAAAATACCCTGTTTCTATACAGCTTCGAATAACTTCACTTCACAACTCCTTAGATGAATTGGTAGTGGGATGCTGTCACATTCACGCTTTTACCCAATATTTCCGGTAGAAGCTTATCCTATTTTGGGCCATAGTAAATGAGATATACGCCAAAACCTATTATAAGAACTTCAAAACATAGGAATTATTTCTACGGTAATATTTTGTGTAATATTTCTACGTCCGAAGGCGTAAGAATCTGTGATATCCAAGGCAATTCGGATATACATAATTTAATAGCTACTCATGTTTTATGTATACAACTCACCGACGAAAAATAGCATAGACACCGCAGTCCATTCATAAAATTATGTTCGTTATCGCTCGTGGACGAAAGAGCAGCTACAATTAGGAAGTCGAAAATGATGGATTTATAGTATATCCTCTTCAGACCCCAGCCTGATTGGTACTAGATATAATCAATTGGCCATCATAAGTGGGTTTAGGGGTATTGAAAATCCATATTTATATTTTTGCAATTTTTTTTCCTATTGATTAAAGAGAAAAATAATGTCCATTTTAATAGACATCAGGACTTCGTCGAAAGGTTCGGTAAGGAAACACATATCGGCTTTTTTCCTTTATCGAAATGAAGTACCTAAACTAAGTCGACAACAAAGTTAAAAATGATTTTACATTGTATTTCATATGATACTCATAGAAACAATTGTTTTGCAGTATTGGCCTGACTTCCCATAACTTATCACCCCTTCTCTCATTTTCTGGAACCTCATTATCAATAGTGACTTTTAGGTGACTTCTAACAGCAAAATATCTATCTCGAGTCACATTTTTTGAGATAGATTTGACGTGAGTGGTTTCAGCCCAAAACATTTTAATTCTTGGATAGCGCAAACACAAAATTAAAACAGTAATGCCAATAAAGCTTTTCATGTCGTCCAAAGTAAGGTTCAAAGCTCTGTTATGTTCTGCCATGAATTTTATAACTTTATCAAGAAAAATATTTAGATAATCCTTAATTGTCCAGTTTTTTCGGTCTAAATAGTCGTCGGTTGAAGAATCCTGCTCAAACGTATGCCCGGTGAACCCAAACAGAATTAAAATTAATAAATTCCAATTAAATTTGAATAGAAATAAACAACTTACCTGTCTGACTTTTTCCATGATTTTTTGCTTCTATGTTCCGTCTTTTAATTTCACTTTAGTGCATGTCAAATTGACAATCTGAATCTTCATCGCTAGATAGTTGGGGAATAGCAGGCACCTTTAGGTGTTTCATGATGATAAACAAAGCAGTCTGGTTGGCCACTTTTGTCGTCTGATAAGCCGTCAATTTCAGATTCATCTGCTTTTAGCAACTGCAAAAAGCGACGTTTTTCCTTTCTAGGATGTAAATGCTTGTCTTCGCCAAATACTGGTCAAACAAGACAATTAAAAAGTGAATTAAAAATATGTGAAGTTATGTCAACAAGTAAGGACCAAGTCCTGATGTCCATTTAAATGGTCATCACAAGTTTACAGCCAGACAGCTGTTATTTTTGTCACTGAATAACTACTTTTTATATAATATCCTTATAATAACACTAATGTATCATAATTTCACTCTAAAACTAATTAAAATTAACTATAACTAAAAATTAACCGTCTACTAAATGCAGACATTTTGTAATATCAACGATTACCTTTAACTGACCAAAATGTTCACAAATGTCACTGATAGGTATTAACTATAGTTCCATTTAAATGGATAGCGCGGTCTTACTCCAAAAAATACATACGTAAAGAACTTAAAATCGAAAACCGTAATGTCCATTTAAATGGACGCTGGGTTTGAAGAGGATCTAATTCGAAATCGTTTATTTTCAAAAATTGTTCCTTACCGATGAAACGATAAGCTTTGCGATTGGGGCTGGTGGCTAGATATTTTACATACATATCAGTACCGCACCATATTTGACAGCAGACCAGCCAGAAAACAAGTAAACAAATCACAAATACGCACAACAACAACAACAAAGACGAATCTTTACGAATGCAGGACGTAGTGACAGTTAGTAGTGACGTCATAGTAAAGGAGCGCGTAGGCTTCAAGCCACGTTGTCAGAATGAATCCAAGTCACTAAACATTTTTTTCTATTATGGAGAGCTTAGGAAATTGGCTTGATCGCAAGCATACAAGCACTCATACACCCGGAAGTGTGGGAGAGACTCTGTCCGCCCAACGTTGAACCAGCCTGAGTCCTCTGATGTCATGTCCAACGGACGCAAACACGTCCATCCGACATGTCACCACGGCCTGACCGGCTAAAATCCGTTCTCTTTTTCTTACTTCTGCTCAATCCCCACCTGCACCGGGCATCATTGCGAACGATATTCTTCGCAATGCAAGATGAGTTAAGTATGTTTTTCTTCTCCTTCTCCTTCTCTTGCTACATGTCTCTGCGGTCCTCCGTCTCTTTCAATTTTAAGATGTCTTGTGTCCTTGAACCATCTTATGTACTATCCTCCAGCGTTGCTTGCTCGATATCATGCTATGCATCATGTTCTCCGGGGTCAGGTGCCTCAGGCAGGTTCCTTGCTCAGAAAATATTTTGATTTATACAGGGCGATCCATAACTACGTGGTGACGCAAACATCCTTTTTTTTAAATGAGACACCCTATATATTATTTCATATTCAAATTCTACTAACGATTTCCCTTCTTTCAATATATGGTATTGTTACATTATATAGGGTATTACAAAAGTTATGACTATTTTTGTATCCAAATCGCTGTCAAATGAACGTACTGTATATCAAAGAGTAATGAATCAAAAATTCTCTTTTTCACATAGAAAGATTAAAAATATCCTCCAGTTTTAAAATCGGCTATAAAAAAAGCCCGTGACACATATTCGTATACAGGGTGATGTAGAATGCAAAATCTAGATTTTCTCTATTTTTTTAAATGTAACCCCCAATATTTCCTTATACCAAAGAATTGCTTTTAATATGCTCTTCCATCTTTATATAGCGCTTGTTATGGCTGCATTCATTAGTTTCTGAGATGTTTCGATTTTTCTACAAATTTTAAATATACCTTCTATTTGTTTACTAAAACTTGTTTATTTTGAGAAAATACCATCAAATTTTATTTTTGCTCAACAAAAAACTAAAATATAAGTCCATAATATTACGTGATCAAGTCAAAACACTGAATTAACGAGATAATATAGGTCAAGTGAGCTGAGAAAACAACTATAGACGTCATGCATAATTATCAAGCAGATGTATTAGGTAGGCTATGAAATATTAAACGACACAGTCCAAATAAACCGATTCTTCAGTCTTTCAAACGCATTAGTTTTAGAGTGCCTCCGTTCTGGATATCGCTGTTCATAGTTGATGTATTTTAGAGGCAAGTAGACAATTTCTCAAAGATTCCCCCAAGTACCCTCATTGGAAAAATTAATTTTTAAAGCTGGTTTTTTACATACAATATGGAATTATTGAGCAGGTTATGAAAACTGTCAATTTTTCAAAGCCTACTTGATAAATCTGCTTAATAATTATGCATCATGCCTACAAATTTGTTTCCTCAGCATACTTGACTTTATTATCTCGAAATTTTGGGTTTTGATTTCATTAAAGAGTATCATGACCTTATAATTTAGTTGTTCGTTAAATAAAAAACAAATTAGATAGTACTTTCTCAATTTCAGCACACAAATAGGAGCTATATTTTAAATTTACCGAAAAATCGAAATATCTCAGAAACTGATGGACGTAGGTGCAACAAGTGCTATACACAAATAAAAGAGTATATTAATAATAATAATAATAATAATAATAATCCACCCATCAGGTGCTAGAACGTTGACGCTCGTTTGGGGGCTTAGAAAGTGACTTTTTGATGGGCAAGCTATGTTGGCTGATGGTTCATCGGAGGCTTTGATACCACCGCGGAATTATGCCGACAGGGCTCGTGATCAAAAAGTCACTTCAACCAAGGCTAGCACACTCAGGAAGCTGTGGGCTAGGTAGACTTTACGTACCCTACCAAGCACAAAGCTCCCTTCCCCAAGCTATCCTGATCTCGGTCAGATAGGGATTTGGCAAATCCGGGTAGAAATGCCACAGAAGGCTGAGCGCCGGTCCTTCTGTCACACACCGTTATTGCGCCCCACACTTCAACGACCTCAGCAAGGCGTGGCTGGGGAACGTTGTGAGGGGTACGCAACCGGGGGGCTTGCCTTAACCGGCCGGCCCGTGAGGAGAAAACCTCAACAAAATCCGACAGTAAAGTCGCAAATCCTCCGGAGCACCTTGGGCCAACTTCGGAGTAAATATAAGTCCCTTCTCTCCTGGAATGGGCGTCACCCGGGAGAGCGACACTTAGATCGTCCCTACTCGTGGGAACACGATGGATAAAGTTAGTTTTTCAAATAACCAACGACGGCCTAGGGTACGTCGATTAAACTCACCTGAACCCCAAAACCAAACACCACAACCAATAGCACACAACCCAACTGCGGATGTTTTGCCGGTACAGCCGGCAACCACCAAAGCTGGTAAACCAAGACAGCGCTTACAGTGGACTACTGAGATGAACAAATCTGTAATGCACTGTTACTATACCGCCACAAAACTAGAAACCATCTCTACAGGCTACAGACATGAGCTACACAGGCTGTTTACAGCACAATACCCACACCTCTCAACACGTGTAACCGAACAAAGACTGATTGATCAAAAACGAGTCATAACTAAAAACAACCGTCTTACCCCGCAAGAACTACAAGCTATAAAGAGCCTTGTATCCAACGAAATAAATGCTGTCCCACCAAATGACTCGTTAGCCGATGAATCAACCACAGAAAGGCAAAATATTCATTCCCAAAATAGCCAGACTCCAAATACAGACACAACCAATGACACCAGCATACATTCAGATATGGACTCAGAACATGAGCACATACCAGATACACCAGACCAGACATCAATTAACCTACCCCTCACAGCCACACAAAGCCAAAAGGTTACGCCACCGCCTTCCATCACACAATCCACAGAACAAGTGATGGACATACAATATAACAAATGGTGTGGCACCAATCCTGCGCTGCGAGATCCTTTGCCCAGACTGATTTTTAAAAACAACACCCAACAAATATTACACACAATAAATTCCAACATAATACCACAATTCTTAACAAACGTCAGTAACCTAGAGGACATCCATACCGTTATATATGCTGCAGCAGCAACAACAGTCACAGTAAACGGCCAAAAACTTCCGAAACGGTCTAAAGACCACAAAAGCAACAGGCCTAAACCTAAATGGCAAATACGAATCGAAAATAAAATTTCCGCAATCAGAAAGGATTTGGCACACCTCGCACAATACACTAACAACAACAACCGTTCAAAACGCATCCAGACAACAATAGATATACTCAAATCCAAGTCACCCCAAAAATCGATACCAGAAATAGCTGATACACTGAAACAGAAACTTGCAGTTTACGCAGCTCGACTACGCAGATACAATGAATCCAACGAAAGAAAGAACGCTAATAATCTTTTCCAAAAAAGTGAAAAGCAGTTCTACCAGAGAATAACTGCAAACAACGAGGAAGCAACCATAGAACCACCAAGTAGACAAGACTTAACTGAGTTTTGGAGTAGCTTATGGTCAGAGCCCATAACGCATAATCAAGATGCTCCACGGATCAGACAAGAAGAGGAGAAGCACCAACATATAATGGAACAGGGTGACGTTATTCTTACACCAGAAGAAATAGCGAAAACAATAAAACATACTCACAACTGGAAATGCCCAGGCGTGGATAATATACAAAATTGGTGGTGGTACAAGCAATTCAGTTCAACATACGAAGTGCTCACAGACCAAATCAATAAAGCCATACTACAACCCAATAGGCTTCCTAAATTCCTCACACAAGGAATAACGTATATTAAACCTAAAAACACAGATACCAAGAACCCTGCCAATTACCGTCCAATCACTTGTCTCCCCACCCTGTACAAAATCATCACTGCAACAATATGTAGAAGGATTGAACAGCACCTAACACAAAACAACATCCTCACTGAAGAACAAAAAGGATGTAGAAAACAAAGTCAAGGCTGCAAGGAACAGCTTATAATTGACAGTGTAATCATGGAGCAGACTAGAAAAGGACACAGGAACCTTCACACTTGTTTTATAGATTATAAAAAAGCCTTTGACTCTGTACCCCACAGCTGGCTGAAGAAAACTTTACAAATATATAAAATCAACTCAGGACTTCGTCAGTTTCTTACAAGAATCATGGAAACATGGCGCACCAACATACACCTCAAAACTCAGCACGGCAATATCCAGACGGATGAACTACACATAAGACGCGGTATCTTCCAGGGAGACTCTCTCAGTTCACTGTGGTTCTGCCTCTGTCTAAATCCGCTCTCCAATGCACTCAACAACACAAACTGTGGTTTCAACATTAGACACGAGAAAGTTAATCAACATAGAATCAGTCATCTCCTCTACATGGATGATATCAAACTATATGCAGCAACTGAAGTACAACTGAGAGAATTGCTCATAATAACGGAAGTTTGCACGTCAGACGTAAGGATGGAATTCGGAATGAGTAAGTGCAAGGTGCTCCACATCAACAAAGGTCAGTGGAAGAGCCATCAAGAACGGGAAACATTAACTGGCCAAACACTAGACAACATGGACAAGGGCGAAACATACAAGTACCTGGGTTTCAATCAAAGTGTTAAGATAGACCACTCACAAGTCAAAGAACAACTAATACAAGAGTTTAGAGACCGCCTTATTAAGCTACTAAAAACAAAACTAAATTCCAGAAATCTTACAAAAGCCATTAACACATTCGCGATACCGGTCATCACATACTCCTTCGGCATCATCAAGTGGTCGCACACTGACATAGAAAACATCCAAATCCTCATAAGGACAGAGCTCACGAGGCACAGAATGTCACACCCGAACGCATGCAAAGAAAGGCTTACCATAGATAGAAAACAAGGGGGCAGAGGAATTATCGATATACAGTCACTCCGCACAAAACAAATAAAAACACTCAGACATTTCTTTCAGAGCAAACAAACGAATTTGCATAGAGCAATAGTCAAAGCAGACAAGAACTATACACCACTCACCCTCTCCAGTCCAAACCACGCAGCAGACACACACAATCCCATAGAATTACAACAAGAAAAAATAAACACATGGTCGCAGAAAGCACTTCACGGCAAACATAGATACCGAATTACACAAGATCACATAAATGAAAAACAGTCATACACTTGGCTGCAGGATGGCCAGCTCTTTCCAGAAACGGAGGGTTTTCTGCTTGCTATTCAGGACCAAGTAATTGCGACGAGGAACTACAAAAAATACATAATTAAAGATCCATCCGTAACCAACGGTAATTGCAGAAAGTGCCACCAACAGAAGGAAACAATAGATCATATAACAAGTGCATGCAAAACCCTCGCTGGAACCGAGTACACGGCCAGACATAACTCTGCAGCCAAAATCATACACCAAGCCCTAGCCACAACTAACAAACTAATCGAAAACACAGCTCCATATTATAATTATACACCGACCTCAGTACTAGACAACAATCAATACAAACTATACTGGGACGTCGAAATACACACAGACAAAACTATCCCAGCCAATAGACCAGATATAGTTTTTCAGTCGAAGGCAGACAAAGTCACCTATTTAATAGATATTGCTATCCCTAATGATACGAATGTTCAAACCGCCTACGCTGGGAAGATATCTAAATACACAGACCTTGCCATAGAAGTAAAACGACTCTGGAAACAAAACAAAGTTGTTATTGTACCCCTAATTATGTCGGTCTCAGGCCTTACACCTAACACATTCACACCACACCTGCAGCAACTAGGCCTGGACGAAAAGCTACACAAAATATTCCAAAAGTCTGTAATTCTTAAGACCTGTAATATAGTACGATCCTTCTTAAATTCCGATCAGTAATAGATCAGGTGTTGACTTGGCACGACCCGTCAGCATCTGTTGCTACCGCAGTCATGCGAGAGAAGCTTGAAAAAAACATAATAATAATAATAATAATAGCTTTATTGTCCAACAGCAAAAACCATTTATAGGACAATACTGTTCATAAAAAACATATGGTGTCAAAGTACATAAGGTATAATAGGTATCGAACAAGAAACATGAAAAAAAAAATAACATGAAAAAAAATAACAATAGTATGAGCTTACTCTAAGTGAACAATGGCAATCCTGAGCAATTTTTTTAGCGAGCATGCAAATATATCGCAGAATGAATTAATTTGATTATAACAGTCACACATTACATATAAAGGTGATTTAAGCATAATATTTGTTCGCGCTCTTTGAAGTTTAAACGTAACATGAGAACGGGACCTGCGAGACGGTACATTGAAATTGATTTGGTTGAGAATTTCTGGGCAATCTATGAAGTTATTCAGTAGCTTAAATAAAAATACAACAAATGCACATCTTCTTCTAAGATCTAGTGAAATCACATTTAAGCGGTCACACAGTAGTTGGTGATTTATGCCTCGTTCAGGATAAACACCATCTACCTTGAACGCTAAAAACTTCAAAAACTTTCTCTGAACCCGTTCTAACTTGATTTTATGGACTTCATAATAGGGGTGCCAGATAATGCTTGCATATTCCATTTTTGATCTTACATAGGTGAAATAAAGCGCCTTTAATGACTGAATGTTATTGAATCTCCTACAATTCCTAATTATGAAGCCGTAAGCTTTTAACGCTTCAGATGCCTTCAAAGAGATATGTTGTGCAAATGACAGCTTGACGTCAAACGTTACACCAAGATCCTTGATAGTTGTACAGCTATCAATTACAGAACCTTGAACAGTATATGAATGTTGACAAATAGCTTGCTTCCTGCAGTAACTAACAACCTTGCATTTACTTACATTTAATTTCAACCTGTTATTTACACACCAAGCGTTCACTAAATCTAATTGGATTTGAAGGTCATAGCAATCATTAATAGTGCTAATTCGCGTAAATATCTTTAAGTCGTCAGCAAAACACAATCTGCCACAATCCAGCTGGTCGCAAAGATCATTTATGAACAAGAGGAAAAACAACGGTCCCAAGTTTGAGCCCTGAGGAACTCCAGATTTAGCGAAATAAATATTCGATTTAAAACCATTGTAATAAACGTATTGTTTCCTATTGTCTAAGTAAGATTTGATAAAAAGTTTAGCACAGTCGGTAAACCCATAATAAGAAAGTTTATTCAATAGGACTCTATGATCGAGTTTATCAAATGCTTTTGCTATATCCGTGTATATAACGTCAACCTGATTATTATTATCTAGAGCTTCAGATATGTACTGGGTAATAATAACTAAATTTGAAATAGTTGAACGATTATTAATGAATCCATGTTGATAAACAGATAGGTGACACTTAACCTCTAAGTAGATACGATCGTAGAGAACCATTTCAAATACCTTAGCAAAGTTAGACAAAATGGATATGGCTCTGTAATTTTCAACTAAGCTCTTATCGCCAGACTTAAATATAGGAATAACCTTAGCTATTTTCCACTGCTCTGGAAAAGTATTAGACAAAAGACATTTATTAAACAATATAGTTAGTACGCTCACTAAGGCCTCGGCACAGTCTTTAACTAGAAATGATGGTACATTATCGAATCCAGATGTCATTTTGTCTTTCAACTTTCTCAGAGCAGCTAGGACCTCACTTTCTTGGATTGGATGGAAAGCTATATTATTGGAAGCATTGGTGTTTAGTTCATCAAGGAAAACCATATCATTAGGTATCTCGTAGACGCTACTGAAGTAGCTACCGAATGCATTGACTATATCGGCAGGCTGTTTCAGCTCAGCATTCTGATACTGCATTGTTCCTGGTATCCTTGTTGATCTCATTAATGAATGCACATAAGACCAAAATTTTTTGGTGTCATGACTGAGTGATGTTTGCACATCTTCAATATAATTATCATATGCCGTTTTTATTTGACTTTTAATAAGTTTTCGTAACTGCTTAAATGCATAAAGATCCTCATTGCTACCATATTTATTAAGTCTTTTTCTGTGCTTGGCCTTCAGTTTGATATTTTTTATGATATTAGAATCAAACCACACTGGATATTTATGAGCAAAATTTCTATATATTGGCACGTGCTTGTCAAATAAAGCATACATTTTACTATAAAAGATATCCAGCGCGAGATTGACATCTTGTATTTCGGACAAGCAGCTCCAATCTATCTCAAGCAGTTCTTGATATAAATCTATATAATTGGCCCGTCTAAAGTTATAAATTTTTGCTTCTGAGTTGCATTTAAAGGCAGCATCCTTGACATACAAGTTATTTATGGTTACCATTAAAGCCGGATGATGATTGTCCTCTGGCACTAGGGGACAGTCATCATGGATTACATCACAAGGAAGATTTGAAATAACTAAATCCAGAAGTCGACCTAGATGGTTGCTTACATTATTAAATTGATTGAAACTAAATAAGTCCAAGAAAGTGAGTATTGCAGAAGACTTAGAATCAGATACATCTAGTGATACTAAACTAGGAGCATTAAAATCACCAAGGAAGATTGAATTTTCACTATATAGGTAATCCAGTTGTTCCAAGCATTCAAAAAAAGATTGGTATTCATGAACATTCAAAGAGTCAGGAATATATAGAACCACTACAAAAAATGTCTGATGCATCAAGCGACACTTAGCTATTAACAGATCTATACACGGAAACTGCACATCAAATGAGGAGACGTCCATGGTTTCAATCCTTAGATCTCTCACCGCTAGCAAAACTCCTCCACCCGTCTGTTTGCCAATTTCTTCAAATTTTCGATCTTTTCTGACGACACTGTATTGATCCGGAAACAATTCAGCACTGGCAACATCATCGTTGAGCCATGTCTCGCTTATTGCAATCAAGTCATACTCAGATTCACTTACTGATGATTTAAATGCGGCGGTTTTACTATTCAACCCTCTGGCATTTTGAAAATAACACATTAGTCTGCAGTTGCCTTGATTACTGTTAATGCTGTTGGAGCTGTTTAGTTTAAACGTTTAACTATTTTAGGATTTCCATTTATGTGCTTAATAACAAACTGCTCTGTACCAGATGAGTTTTTTTCAATAAGTTCCTGTCGCAACTTCTTATAAAATTCCTGCTGTCGAGGAGTGCGATCACTTGCTAAAGAAACATGCTTATAACGAGAATTTTTCAGATTAGACACCTTTCTGAGTAAGTTCAGCACATGGGTCTCATCACTTAGAATAACTTTAACTGGACGAGGTTTATTTCCAGTATTGCGTCCTAGTCGGATGGTTGTCATATTGGTTGGCTGAAAGTTGGGTTCGACAACTTTGAATATTTCGGCTACAGTATTTTTATCATCAGTGTTGTCGACTTGCGGTCCATCATTCCGATTTGGTTCGGGCATTCCAAATATGATCATGTTTCTTTTACGAGCATTACGCTCATTGATTTCAGATATTATTTCCTCAATATCAGCTTTAGCAGCATTATCTCGCAATAAATTGTTGTCAGATTTAAGTTGTTTGATATCATCCTGAAGCGACAATATTAGGTTTTTCAGATCATTAATTTGGCTTCCTATGGTTCTGCAGTTGCTGCAAGACCACGTACATCCTTTAGCTGGATCGTTTAGCGTATTTGCCTCTTCTATGGTCAAATTGACACATACATGCCTAAAGTGCTTCTGGCATACTGCACAATTGACCACCAGGTTCGATTTGTAGGACTTATTGCAACAGCAACAAATAACGTTAGGCGGCATATCGATACGTCACTGCCGGCCAAACAGAGGACGTACTGGTAAACACGAATGTTTATAAAATTTTCAACTGTGGAATTTATGGATTCTCACGTGAAAATGATGGCAGAAAATACAGAATTAACTAAAATGAACACTTACTTTTCAGATGAGCACGTTTTTGGAAATTAATACAGACTTTTTCTATTAAAAATGATTGATTTCACAGCAGCAATAATACACACGTTATCTTTTGACACCAGCGGCGCGATGCTATATTACAGGGAATTCTATGGAATAAGAAAATATTGAGGGTTACATTTAAAAAAAAAGAGAGAAAATCTAGATTTTGCTTTCTGCATCACCCTGTATACGAATATGCGTCACAGGACTTTTTTATAGCTGATTTCAAAACCAGAGGATACTTTTAATCTTATCATGTAAAAAAATAGCTTTTGATTCATTACTTTTTGATATACAATACGTTCATTTGACCGCGATTTGGATATAAAAATGGTCATAAATTTTGAAATGCCCTGTATAATGTAACAATACCCTATATTGAAAGAACGGAAATCATTAGTAGAATTTGAATATAGAATAATATATAGGGTGTCTCATTTAAAAAAATGCATGTTTGCATCACCACGCAGTTCTGGACCACCCTGTATAAATAAAAATATTTTCTGAGCAAGGAGCACATCCGTGGCTACAACTTTTATATACAACTTTTTTCGCTATCTTCTATAGTAGTGGTGTTATCGACCGAGCCGGCACTAAAAACTCACCCTGTATCCAACTAAAATCAGTGTTGGGGCAGGGTGAATTGTTAACTATATATTACAGTTTGGCATATTCATATCTGTCCTACAATATAATGGTTTGGGGTAGGTCAAAACACAGTGAGAGGGTTTTTCTGTCACAGAAAAGAATTTTGAGACTTATTTTTAATAAACGGCAATGGGAAAGTTGCAGACCAATTTTTAAGCAACATAAAATTTTAACTCTTACTTGTATTTATATTTTAAAATGTGTGTGTTTTGTCAAACTTTATCCACAAAATTTTTCTAGTTTAAATAGGACAAAAAATTATGCTACTCGTAATATTGACCTTTTGTTAGTGCAGAACCATAACACAGCCTTCTTTCGAAGATCTCCTCATTACAACTGTGTTGCACTTTACAATAAATTGCCTCTGGATGTACGCACTATTGGCAACTATGATAGATTCAAAAAAAAGGTAAAATTCTTACTGTGTGACCATGGTTTTTATAATGTCAGTGAATATATGTCTGTGATATGGTAGCCATTTGTAGATTTAGGTTTTGAGGCTATTGTCCTTTCTTAGCTTTTTGAATATGTTACTAGTGTATTTTATTTCATGCAATTTCATGTAGACCTTTGACGTGCTGTATACACACTCTTGTGTCTTTGTGGTCAATAAATATTATTATTATCATTATTATTATATACTCGAAAGGGATCGTCGCCCGACAACGCTTGTGGTGTGTTTGCACTCTGCCCACACTCGTATATTTGGAATCAGGCGCTTAGTCTACTGCGCCACCTCCGTTGTACTGGACCAGATCCCCTGCCACTCGTCCAAGGGTTTCTGCCTGGAGGTTCTCGCCGCTCTGGCAAAGCACCTTCCGCGATATACATACAGGGTGAGTTTTTAGTACCGGCTCGGTCGATAACACCACCACTATAGAAGGTAACGAAAAAAGTTGTATATAAAAGTTGTAGCCACGGATATGTTCCATGCTTATAAAATACTTTGATTTTTATAAGGTGATCCATAACTACGTGGTGATGCAAACTTGCATTTTTTAAATAAGACACCCTATATATAATTCTATATTCAAATTTTATTAATGATTTCTGTTCTTCCAATATACGGTACTGTTAAATTATACAGGGTGTTTCAAAAGTTATGACCATTTTTATATCCAAATCGCTGTAAAATCAACGTACTGTATATCAAAAAGTGATGAACCAAAACTCATTTTTTTACACGGATGGATAAATAATATCATCTAGTTTCAAAATCGGCTGTAAAAAAAGCTCGCGACGCATACTCGTATACAGGGTGATGTAGGATGCAAAATCTAGATTTTCTCTGTTTTTTCAAATGTAACTCCCAATATTTTATTACACCAAAGAATTGCTTTCAAAATGCTGTTTCATCTTTGTATAGCACTTGTTATGGCTGCTTTCATTAGTTTCTGAGATATTTCGATTTCTCTACAAATTTCAAATATACCTTCTATTTGTTTACTAAAATGTATTTATTTTGAGAAAATACTATCAAATTTTATTTTTGCTTAACAAACAACTAAAATATAAGGCCATAATAGTACTTGATCAAGTCAAAACACTGGATTAACGAGATAATATAGGTGAAGTGTGCTGAGGAAACAATTTTATAGACGTCATGCATAATTATCAAGCAGATCTACCACGTAGGCTATGAAATATTAAACGACACGGTTCAAATATAACTATCCTTCTATATTTCAAACGCATTAGTTTTAGAGTGCCTCCGTTCTGGATATTGCTGGTCATAATTGATATATTCTAGAGGCAAGTAGGCAATTTCTCAAAGATTCTTCTGAATTCCCTCAATGGAAAAATTAGTTTTAAAGCTGGTTTTCACACAGTACGGAATTATTGAGCAGGTTTTTTTCAAAGCATACCTGATAAATCTGCTTGTTAATTATGCATCAGGCCTACAAAATTGTTTCCTCAGCATACTTGACTATTATTTCTATGATTCAGGGTTTTGACTTCATCAAATACTATCATGACCTTATAATTCAGTTGTTCGTTAAACAGAAAACAAATTTGCTAGTACTTTATCAAAATAAATAAATTTCAGTACACAAATAGAAGCAATATTTTAAATTTACCGGAAAATCGAAATATCTCAGAAACTAATGGGCGCAGCCATAAAGTGCTATACAAAGATGAAAGAGCATATTAAAAGCAATTCTTTCGTATAATAAAAGATTTCAAATTAAAGAGAAAATCTGAATTTTGCATTCTACATCACCCTGTATAAGTATACGCGTCGCGGGCTTTTTTTATAGCCGATTTTAAAATTAGATGATATTTCTTATCCATCCGTGTAAAAAAATCATTTTTGATTCATCACTTTTTGGTATACAGTTTGTTCATTTGACAGCGATTTGGAGATAAAAATGGTCATAACCTTTGAAGTACCCTTTATAATGTAACAACACCCTATACTGGAAGAACGGAAATCATTAGTAGAATTTTAATATGGAATAATATATAGGGTGTCTGATTTAAAATATGCATGTTTGCATCACCACGTAGTTATGGATCACCCTGTATAAATTAAAATATTTTCGGAGCAAGGAGCATATTGGTGGCTACAACTTTTATATACCTACAACTTTTTTCGCTATCTTCTACAGTAGTGGAGCTATCGACCGAGCCGGTACTAAAAACTCACCCTGTATATTTCCTCTCCTTGGCCAACAGATGCAGTGGCGGTACCGCTGTTATAACCTGCAGCGCTTTGGTAGTGACAGCACGATACGCACTGGCCAACCTCAGCAGTGACTTCCTTTGCACCCTGTCTACGAAATCACTAAATGTATAGACTGATTATACAAGGTAATTTTTAGTACTGGATCGGTCGATAGTTCCAATACTGTAGAAGAAGGCCAAAAAAGTTGTATACAAAAGTTGTAGTCAAAGACATGCTTCTTGCTGAGAAAGTATTTTGATGTATTAAGGATGATTCCTAACTATGTTTTGACTGAAACTTACATTTTTTTGAATGTGATGCTCTATATGTTATCCCATATTTAGATTCTACTAATGATGAGGTGTTGTAACATTATAGAGGGTATTTAAAAAATGATTACCATCTTTATATCCAACACGTCAAGTGAACGTACCGTGTATGTAAAGCTAAAGCGGCCCACAGACGCTCCGGAAATCCTCAGAGGAAAAACTGCACAGTCCTGGCCTCAAGGATTATCGGAGCGTATGTGGAGGTTCGCCGGACTGTACAGGCCGCCGGATATGGAACTGAAAAACCATTCGATCGCCTGCGCAGGCCGTCCTTTGATGCATTTTTGCTAGAACTGAACTGAACTGAAGGGTTTCCTGAGCGTCTGTGAAGGAGGGTGTATTCAGGCCAAAGTGCACGGGCCTTCAGGCCAGGACTGTGCAGTTTTTTCTCTGAGGATTTCCGAAGCATCTGTGGTCCGCTTAAAGGATCAATAATTATTTTCTTTACATTGCAAGATAAAAAATATCCTCTAGTTTTAAGCCGGCTGTAAAGAAAGTCGACGATGCATATTCATACGAAGGATGAGCTAGAATGCAAAATTTTCACACGCGGTGCCTCTCCATCAGACATGTTGCTAGCTCCAAATTTCAAACTTAAATGCCTGGCAATCAGTATTTATGGACACATTTTTGCAGGCAACCCTAAACAACAATATTTGCAATAAAAATTGTCTGCATTTTAATAAATATTTCATTCACTAACTACGTCAGCAATTATAGCTATAAACATTTTTTAGGCAACCATATTGGTGGAAATATATTTTAATTGATAAATTGTATAACTTTTATTGGGATCCTCTAGTATATAAATCATTCTAAAGAGAGAAAATGTGGGAAAGTGGTATTCCTTTTGTCATCGAATTAAATTTTTGAGGCGTTATTTGTACATTCAAACTGTCAGCTGTAATATTACATCTGGCGATGTGAAATTTACAATAAACGTTTAGAAATGTAATTTGTTCCTTTTGAAACTACTGCTGGAAACGGCATAGTATTATTTTGACCCTAAGAATCCGCCATTGTTCTAAGGGATTAACCTTTTGGAATACCCTGTTTGATAACTTACTCGTTTGTTATCTTAGGATACGGAGTTTCTAAAGGAATCTGATATTTTAAGAATGAGGTCAGGAAAAAAGAACATTTTAGATACTTAGCGCACTCATTTAGTTCTAATTTATTTCCATCGATAAAGTATCTCATAAATATGAATAATGGAATAGCTTGGAATAGCATCTTAGTTTGTACAGGAAAACATTACCAGTAATTCTACATCACTTCATTATTTTCCAATTATCCTCAATGATACGATATGGATGGTATTTTTGCTGGTATAATCAAGGCACGACAAAGTAACTGACTTTAAAAACTACTGCATATTTTTACATTTTAAAAGTACAAAGAGTCCAATCATTTGGTGCTGAAAAAGTAAGTTACATAGAAAGTTTGGTAAAAGTTTTAAAATTTAATATTACGTGGCTTCCAGCGACAGAAGATGCAGCACAGCTACCAAAGAGATCAAAAAATATAGAAGGAGTATATATAAAAACAAAAGAGACGTCCAAACCTTTAAGGGTTATGAACTTTGTGGTAATCCGGAACGCGCTCCTGGCTGCCATACGTTAGAACGCACCTTTAGCTGTCAGGCTGCCAAAGTTTGACATTTATGGCAGTGACAGATGACAGAAGGAAAATCGATTAAAATTTGTAATTGTAATAAGTGTATGAATGTAGTCATTTGACAAAGTTCAGATAAGTAATTTATTTGATTATTACTACATCATATATTGTTCAGGTATTTTGATATTTGTCAGATCATGAGTGACTTTTCATAGAGCAAATAGCAAAATTTTCATTCTGTGACTCAAAGCTACAGCTTTGTGATGCTATTTGTTTGCTTCGTCATTTGAATACAGTAGTGGGTCGTGGAAATGGTTGCCATAGTTTGTTTATTGATTACGAGAGGGGATTGTTTTTGAAAAACGTAACAAGCTGGAGACCAGAATTTCAACAAAAGGGTTTTTGAGTCTTTTCCACGAATATCCGCAGGTATGTGTTTGACAACGTATACTATACCTCTGGGTTTTTAAGACGACTTTATATGGTGTTGGGTCTCTGATTTACGTCTACTCTAGGTATTAGGTCCTGACGGATTGCAGGCTGATGGTGAACAGAGACAACTCTGTCTTATTTAGGTGTATCTATTTCAACCTTTACTGAACCTCTTTATGTATATACGATATTTATTTTATGGTTGTGGAAACCAAGCTGACTGTCTTCGGGACGGCCTATCACTTACCGTAGGTGGAAGTGGGTTATGCTCATGCGTTCACGAACCATACGTTTCCTCTAACCAGCCCTTTTATATATTGTTTATTGTTTATATTTATTTATTTTATGGTTGTGGAAACCAAGGTGACTGTCCCCGGGACGGCCTATCAGTTACCGTAGGTGGAAGTGGGTTATGCTCACACGTTCACGAACCATACGTTTCCTCTAACCAGCCCTATTATATGTTGTTTATTGTTTATATTTAGTTATTGATCTATTTATGTGCTTAGATACCATGCTTGCTATGCTGCTATGCTTGCGACGCTATGCTGATATTTTATATACCCTATCCCATTTACATCCTTTATTTACTCCTTTATGTGTTGGTTATATTTATTTATTTACGAAGGAAGATTATGGCCAAAAACTTAATTTAGATGAGAAAATCTTGGGGTTGTGGCCAAAATTTTGAAAAGAGAGACTGTGTCACAACATAGAGGAGACTCTGGTGCTAACAGCCAAGCTTTCAGCAATGATTATTGCCATCTTAAGACTTTCTACATAGTTAGTCTGAAACTAAATTTCTTCTAACTATGTAGAAAGCCCTGAAGATGGCAACCAGCATTGCCGAAAGCTTGGCTGTTAGCACCAGAGTCTCCTCTATGCTGTGACCCAGTCTCTTTTTTCAAAATTTTGGCCACAAACCCAAGATTTTCTCATCTTTATTTATTTATATATGCTGATATTTTACATTTTTTCACATTCTATCCACATTTCTCTCCCTGACGTTGAACAGAGACTTAGCCCACCATGTATTCTTATTATTATTTATTATTTAGACTGTGAACGTTTATAACCATTTCTTAAAATACAATATCAATAACAGGAGCCAGTTTACCACTATTATTAAGACATTTTTGAATCGTATATTTCAACATATCAGTATAAATACTTCACCAGTAAAATATATGAAATACAAAGCACTCATGATTTGATAAATACAAGAATCAAGTAATAAAACCATACCATAAACACTCAGCACTCATGATTAATAAATACAAAACAAATGTTAAGAAACAAATAATAAAATAAACCATATCATACCATTTCTGTGTTTTGATTTCATTCTCTCTGAGTTGGTACACATGAATGCTAAAAGAATCTGGTTACCACGGACACACACACACACCATTGGGTTCTAACTTCCACCACTAGACGTCTTGATTACTTTGGCTATTTCTAAATTTGGTATCGGTTTTGACAGTGACCATTTGCTCACTACAACTTCAACTTCAACGCGTACGTTTTGCTTTTTGTGGCTTTGACTCCATACCTTTCTAATAATAGTAATAATGCTATAATAATATTAATAGAATTGCAACCACGAAAACTTATGTCACAATCTGACACATTCAGTTTTATAGGTGAAGCGAAATGTCATAATGCAGTCAGTTCAAACGGCACAAAATGTGGCATAAAACCTTCTTTCAGGTATATCAACCGTATTTTATTACCTGTTAATTAATTGACCTTTCCAGATGCATTATGAAACGTGCATCACTTTAATGGAATGATTAAGTTAATAGGTACATTTGCTAATCAACGCATTAGTGAATGATTATGGAACCGGGCCTTAGTGACTAATTCATCAGTTTATTTAACTTCAGTTACTTCATTATTACAAGTGGAAAATGATTATTTTAGAAAAATACTGAGCGCGACGCAAATGAAGTGACAAACACCGATAAAACATATAAATCTAGTATTGAGTAAGTAAATTACCTATAAAAAATGGAGTCAAGTTGATTGACTCAGTACTTCCCACACATTACGCTGACACCAGTTTATAATTTTCCCATAGCATGAAGCTTTAGTCTGAGATCCCTTGCAACCAAATAATCGCCAGCCTCCCTCTAAAATTGTCTTATGCTGCTAGGTCCTTCCTTCATAGGTCAATGGACAGCCTATTATCAATACTACAAACTTTTCAGTTTTACAACCCCCCCACCCCCCCACCAACCCAATTTCAACCCCACCGAAAAAAAGGTAGGAAATGATTCGGAACCCCTAAAATATCTAAAACCGAAGTTTGAGTTGTTTTAATACTTTTAGTTCTTTTATTATTGCTACGCTGCCACTGACACGGTTTCTAACAACCATACTGGCACAATTTATAAAAACCATACGCGTTTTACATCCACGCCACGGTAGTAATACTGTGTCAAAATTTCATTAAAATCGATTCAACAGTTTCCTCGTTACACAATATACAACTACCTAAAGCAATATTCTCATATGTTTACATCAGGAAAAATACTAAGTCATTTGGCTTCACCTAAAAAAGTTATTTATGTCGCTAGGTCTTCCTTCACAGGTCAGTGGACAGTCTATTATACAGGGTGGCCAATCGGGTGACGATAATAATTTTTTTTAGATAGACCGTATCGAGACCTATCCAAAACATCCCCATGTATGTGTACCGATTATTGATACTTTTCGAGTTATGATTTTTTTTTGAAAACTTAAGAGATTTTCCAGTTTTTCCAAGAAATCGTCAAAAACAAAAACAAGAACGCTTTTTGGCTTTTATTTTTTTCTGCAATTATACTCAGTATTAAGCCTTTTTTAATATCCAATAAAGAGAACCTGTACATCCGAACAATAATTAAGTACATTTTGGGGCCAAAGTTTGAAATCTCTGTTTTTAGTCAGGAGACCAAAACCTTCAAAATAAGATTAAAAATACTTATGCCTGGTTCTGGAGCTTCAAACTGATCTTAAAAACTTTGCAAGACATTGGACTTTCGAAATAATAATGAAAAAGTAGCACTTATGGGGACATTTTGCGCCGTACGTGAGTGTTAAAGGTAAAAAGGTGATAATTCACGAATTTCCAAAATGATTTAGAAAACTATTATTTTGCTTTATTATGACAAATTGAAGAAAAAAAAACTCGTAACAACTAATAAACCCAATAATCATTGATGTTTTGATGACTTTTAATAAAAAAACTTATACCCAAATTGTGATTTTTGAAGTGTTTTTGCTATGTACTATTGAACTTCTGCTAAATTAAGTTGTATGGAAAGCTAAAAAAGTAAAGGAATAATAAACGATAATCTGACTTCCAATTTCATGGCAGAATTACCTGGGAAGCGATGTCGTAGCAAGCGCCATCCCTTTCTTCCAGAGTAGCTTTTTGCGAGCTCATGTCGGCGAAGTACAGTCGTGTTAATTAATTTGCGGTAATAGGCAAGGCAATGTTCGGATGGACCTAAAAAGGTGATTTATATCGCCAGGTCTTCCTTGATAGGTCAGTAGACAGCCTGTCATGAATACAACAAGTTTTTCAGTTTTTCAACTCCCACCCCCCAAACACCCAAATTCCACCCCACCCAAAAAAACGCAGAAAGTGATCAAGAACCTCTAAAACGCCTAAAAACGAAGTTTGAGGAATATTTGAAATTTTTGTTTTAATTACTCCGCCGCCCATGTACCGATTTCCAAAATTATAGCAGCATTACCTACTAGGACCCCACAGTATATTGCTGCCCAAATTTCATCACAGTCCACGCAGCGGTTACTGAGATTACAAGGCTAAAAAAACGCGTACAGACAGACAGAGCGATAGACAGACCGACAGGCAGACCGACAGACAGAACGGAAATGAGTGACGCGGATTTTCGTTATGTAGACATTATAAAACGCCCAAAAAACCTATTACCTCAAAATCGAAAATTTTCACGATCACAGTCCTCCTCTCACCTGTTGGTGTGGGAAGTAAAAGGGATGGCGTGTGCTACGATAACGCTTCCCAGGTAATTCCGCTATGGAATTAAAAGTCAGATTGTTGTTTTATTATTCTTTTCCTTTGTTAACTTTCCATACAACTTAATTTAGCAGAAGTTCAATAGTACGCAGCAAAAATCACAGGTATTAATTTTTTTTATTAAAAGTGATTAAAACATCAATAATTATCATGTTTATTAGTTGTTGTGAGTTTCTTTTCTTCAATTTGTCATAATAAAGTAAAATAATAGTTTTTTAAATCATTTTGGAAATTCGTGAATTATCACCTTTTTTACCTTTAACAGTCACGTACGGCGCAAAATGCCCCCATAAGTGCTATTTTTTCATTATTATTTCGAAAGTGCAATGTCTTGCAAAGTTTTTTAGATTAGATTGGAGCTCCAGAACCAGGCATAAGTTTTTTAATTTTATTTTGAAGGTTTTGGTCTCCTGACTAAAAACAGAGATTTCAAACTTTGTGCCCAAAATGTACTTAATTATTGTTCGAATGTACAGGTTCTCTTTACTGGATATTAAAATAGGCTTAATACTGAGTATAATTGCTGAAAAAAATAAAAGCCAAAAAGCATCCTTGTTTTTGTTTTTGACGATTTCTTGGAAAAACTGGAAAATCTCTAAGTTTTCAAAAAAAAATCATAACTCGAAAACTATCAATAATCGGTACACATACATGGGGATGTTTTGGATAGGTCTCCGTACGGGCTATCTAAAAAAAAATTATTATCGTCACCCGATTGGCCACCCTGTAAAAGCAAAAAAATTTTTCAATTTTACAACCCCCCACCCTCCAACCACCCCAATTTCACCCCCACCCAAAAAAGTAGAAAATGATAAGGAACGCCTAAAATGCCTAAGTACGAAGTTTGAGCAATATTTTGTTTTGTTTTTTGCCAATTACTCCGCCGCCCATGCAACGATTTTCAAAATTATAGGAACATTACCTACTACGACCCCACAGCATATCGCTGCCCAAATTTCATCACAATCCATGCAGCGGTTGCTGAGATTACGAGGCTAAAAAAAGCGACAGACAGACAGACCGACAGATAGACAGACCGACAAACAGACAGACCGACGGAAATGAGTGACGTAGATTTTGGTTATGTGGACATCATAAAACGCCCAAAAAACGTATTATGTCGAAATCGAAAATTTTCGCGATCACAATACTCCCCTCACCTATCGGTGTGGGAAGTAAAAGTAAGAGTATTGAGTACAGACCCACGTGCCTCAAGTATTCCATTGTTAATTAAATTACGAAGTTAGCTTCTACCAGGAAAATACACAGTTCCCTAGACAATTAGGGATGTGATGGTGTTTCCTTAATTGACGTAGGATTAAAATGTTCTCACAGAGCACTCTGTATCCTTCGTGATGTGGGACTTGGATACGAAACCATGAAGCTCAATAGTATAGTAGAAGACATGTTTGACAAAAAAAAAAATGGGAATAGATAAACATCTGGATTCGAGTAGCTAAAAGAGTGTACTACTCTATATTAGCAAAGTGTTCCCAATGGGTACAGCAATCTGGACAAAAGTTTGAGGAAAACATTTTACTTCCCACACCGATACGTAAGGTGAGCATTACGATCGCGAAAATTATCGATTTTGAGATAATATTATGCTTTTTGGGTGATAATATGATATCCACATAAGGAAAATCGCCTATCAGTATGTGGGACTGCCTGTCTGTTCGCGTTCTTCTAGCCTCGTAATTTCATTAACCGCTGCATGGATTGTGATGAGATTTAGCCCGCGATATGCTGTGGGGTCGTAGTAGGTAATGCTGATATAATTTTGAAAATCGTTGCATGGGCGGCGGAGTAATTAGCGAAAAACAAAAATTTTCAAATAGTCCCCGAACTTAATTTTTAGGCCTCTTAGGTGTTCCTCACCATTTTCTAATTTTTTTGGTGTATTCATAATAGGAGGTCTATTGACCTGTGAAAGAAAGACCTAGCGGCATAATACGCTTTTTAGGTCCATCGGAATATTGTCTTGTCACAAACCAAGGGATTTATTCCAACACCGATAGGTGAGGGGAGTATTGTGATCGTGAAAATTTGAAACATTTGTTGTATTCATAGAATAATTCTACATTATGCTGAAAAGAAATGGAATTCGTTGGTCCTGTACTTTTTTGATAATCCGAACATGTATTTTGGAAACTATTAACTGTGATGAAATTTTGACCACCATACTCGTATTACTATCATGGAGGAAATGGTAACACTGTATCGTTTCTGGAACTCTTGCCAGTAGAGGACAGAAGATAGGTTTGACCTGGTCATACAAGGAGGCATACAAGGATTCCTTTGGCAAATCGGCATTCTTGTAGTTCTTCCCATCGTTTTACTGTCTGGGGGTGGGACTGCTTTTTGGCTATTTCCGCAATTGTGGTTGTCGACCTTACAGAAAGGTCACATGGTCCTAAAATTGTTTGGTCAGCAGCCTTCCTAGCTAGACCGTCCAATATACGGTTGCTTTTCTTGTTGTGCCCTCTAACTCACCTCAGGATAATATTATTTATGTCTAAAGCATGGGCTAAAGATTGGTGGCATTCCATTGTAGCCCTGATGTGATGTGAGACATGTCTACCCATAGCCCATTTTTCTCTTAGATTCAGAGACCTGGGGAAAACAATACGTCCAGCGCCTTCCATTGTTTTGGAGCTATCTCCCTATATGAACATTAGATTTGTCACATTTAGTTCAGCCTAGGATTTCTTAAAAGCGAATGTTGGTTCAATTGAGTCGCTGGCCTTAGCTAAATCTGAGACTCCAATCAAATGATAAGTTTTCTGTGGTAAAGTACAAATAGCGAGCCAAAAATCTCTAAAGCACGATCAGAAGCATCTGGTACAGGCGTTTCTATGGGTATATTTAGCTACACCCTACCCACATAATCAGTGTTTATGTAATTAGTTACAAAATTAGGATCTAACAAAATCCCAAATATGTTGAGCTAAATAAGGGCTGTTTCAAATCCAAACAATGAAAGCTGAGCGCTACAGAGCTGACAATAATCGTAATGTATTCAGACACAAACAGTTCGGTTCAATTCAGTATTCTGCTCACTGGCCGTTGTACGGTAGATCCTCACCATAATAGCCGCATTGGAATGTGATTAGTAATGCCTTTCATATTGATTATAATAGTTCGGGCTATATTCGATTATCTAGAGCATAAAATATTTCAATAAACGATTAGCTACAGTACGTAGCGAATACAAAGCATCCAGTTTCCTTCCGTAGGTTGCGAAAATATCAGATTTCGAAAGAATATATTATCTACTTTCATTACGTTCTACACATACAATACAGGGTGCTTTAAAAAAGGTGACGCCATCAGTAGGGTAGGTATAAAACTGAAAAGTAATTGGGGTTTGCTAAGTAAAAAGATTTCGTAACGACATCCCTATTTAAGGTTGAAGAAAAAAAATTATACCCATTTTTCACGACTTTACCGAAACTACTGGCCACACTGCAATAAAATTTCATACGAATATATTTTGGAAGCTCTTACATCTCATAAATATGTTCTTATATCTATGTCTCATACCTAGAGGGCGCTAGATATACGGCAAGCACAAAGTATTGAACATAAACTTTTTGAGGCTAGATTTATTAATTGAAATTTCAAGTGAACTGAAGCATCGTTCAATTTTACACCAAAAAGATACTGTTGGTAAAACTCGATACTGTGCACCGTTTTCGAAATATTTTTTATTATCAGTTAGACTTATTTTTTTCCACGTAAATGAGACCTCATCGATATACCACCACACGTTAAAAAAATTAGGATTTTGGGCTTTCGTTTCTTGTAACGTTTTACAAAAATCCATTCTAATCGGTGTATCTTGATCTTTTGCCATAGAAAACTGACATGTATTGAGAGTTATGACGATAAGTCAACAATCATTAGATTTTTGAAACCTTGTTGTTTGTAAAATTAGATACTGTAAATCAGAATGTATTCAAATGTTGAATACACCGACATGTTATTAATCTTAGGCGACGAAACTCTAGTGCAGCTGTTACGCGTTATGCACAAAAGCTTTCTAGTAGAAACTTACCAAGAGAAAATACATTTAGAGCTGTTGAACGACGTTGTCGGAAAAGTGGGAGACAAAAATGGAATCTGGTAGGCCAAAAACAATAAGAACCACTAATAAAGAAAATATTATTCTAGATTTAGTTGACCAAAATCCAACAATTATCGTAAGGAATATGGCAAGACAAACAAATGCCTCTTTTCCAAAGTACTTGAAGGAAACTTAAAGAGCAGCTACATTCTTGTCATTAAAGACAAGTCCAAGAGCGCTTGCCAGACGATCGACCGGTTAGACTAGAATTTTGTCAAAGAAAGGGCAGCCCTCAGTCGCAATCTTTTAACATGTACCCGTTTTTTATCGATGAGGTCTCATTTACGTGACAAAAAAAATTTGATTCACATAATGCATACTAGCTTACTAATTCATAATAATAATTATTACGTTATGTCATATTTTTTATTACTCCACAATCTTCAAATCAAAATATCCCAAAAACGGTACACAGTATCGAGTTTTATCAAAAGTACATTTTTGGTGTAAATTTCAATTATGTTGAAGTTCACTTGAAATTTATATAAATGTAACCTCTTCTTCTTCTTCTTCTTCTTCAATTTCACTGAACTCGTGTCAACTTTGATATCTGCCCAAATTCATACTCTTCTTACACAAAACTCTAAACTATGATTATAATTACATGAAAAGGTAAACATAAAAATATATATCGAATATCATAAATAACCGTGATTTTATTTCCCTAACCTAAAATCATCTCGGCAGACTCACGCCACGAGACTATCAAATTTAACCTCAAAATAGTTCTTTCTTCTTTCTTTTATCCTTATGGCTTCTGCGCGTTTAGCACAATCAACCATCACCTAACGGGGACTGCAACGTAGTCTTACTCTTGGCCATGTTACAGTCCAAAAAATATATCGTCACTTATGCTTCTTCTTGTTCCAAACTAGAAAATCTCATAATAATTACGTGCTTTATGAATACCGCGTATTACACTGTATCAAGGGTTTAAGAATCTATATCAAATCTCACGATTAACAAAGATTATACATTGAAATTACTAAAATCGACTCGGCTGGCTAATTGCCGCCATAAGACCACAGCACAGTAAACAACCAGCATAATATCTCTGAGGATTTCCTATATAAAAATGGTTTCCACAAAATTTGACCTTGGGAGGGTTTATGGATGATTTTACGGCTGTGAAGTTTGGGTAGAGATGCGAAAATGAAAATATCGATACCGGTACCAACTCGATATTTTTTAGCCTCATAGGCGCGTTTGGTTCGTGCAGAGAGTTTTATGCAATTGATTACACCCCTCAATAATTATATACCGATACACCTACAAAAGTATCGATACCAGCCTGGAATCGCTCAAAAAGTATCTAAGATAAAAATAGTCGATATTAGTGCAGAAGTACAAGTATCGAAATACCGTTACCATCCTTACAAAAAATCATCCAAAAGTGGGGATGCGCGTGTAATTTCCGCCAACTTGAGTTATTGTGCTGGTTGTTTACTATGCTGTGATGAGACTGTCCCTAAAAAAAGTTATATTCGATACTACTTGGTACGAACCCGAGAATAGCCACCATAGAGAAGCGACACAACCTATCGGCACCTTTGATGTTCGGTGCGTCATTATTTGGTGACATTGATACTACTTTCCAAAATCCCATCTATCCAGTGAGCAGATGAATTTTCGAGGATAGTCACGTGATTCCAGATGTTAGGGATGTTGGAATATTTATGAAACGGCAAAGATCTTTTTTTTGCCAATTTTGACATATCACATAACCTGTGCTGTTTTCTCAGAGTCAGAGTGTCGTACCCGTTAGAATGTCAATGCATACAAATAAAGCAGAATAGGTTATGTTAAGTTGTTAGCTGTCAAGTGAAAAATATCTCTTGACAGTCTTGACACAAAGGTCGCTAAAATCTCAATTTGATTTCCGAGCAAAACGATGACATCCATGGCCTCAGAAATGCAATAACGGAACACAGATTTTTGTTGACAGTTTGATGTTGAGTGAATACTGAAACGCTACAGAGCAAATCGAGGCCTTTGACGGGATTTTGGAACGTAGTATGAATCGGCTTGAACTGACTCGCATCCACAATATATACCCTGTTACCCGATACTTTAAACTGTCAGCCGTGTCATCAGCGAACAGCTGTTCGGCAAGTGATAACTAAAAAGACTCCAGATTGAGTCCTGATGTATCAATTTTAAGCTTTGAAGGAATATAGATCTGTACTGAGTGCAAGATGACAAGTAATTGACGTTTTTCGTCTATGCTCTGAGGTCTATGCTTATTTTACATTTTCTTGGAAAATCCGGCGGTTCTTTCAGTATATCAGTACGGCTGGTCTGAATGATGATGATTACGCTTTGAATGAGGTAAGAATGAAGATAAAAGCATTTTTAGCTTGACCATACACAAGCACTCCATGTACTTACTTTATGCTCTTCTCCAATTGTTCGTTGTACGTTTTAACCAATAAATATCCCACTAGTGATGCAAGCTATTCATTGAATCGTCCTTATTGCTAAATATAGGAGTATTTTGATAGTCTCTAACAATATACAAATTAATAAAATAATCTATTTCTTTTAACCAACCATTTTTGCTGCAAATTTCTAGATATTGAAGCAATTTTTTTTTTACAAATATAGTTATTACTTTTTGGCAATGAGATATTCAGTAAGAATATTACTAATACAGTCCTGATCGTAGGATTGCCAATCAACACCACTAGTAAAAAATTAAATTTGAGATACACTTCTTCGTCAGCTGATACCTACCAAATAAACGTCAAGCCAGTTTAAAGTATCAGGTAACAGCGTATAGAGCAATTCCACGACCATAACCTCAAACGTCTTGATCAGCTGATATTGGGCGGCCGCACGTGGAGTTTGACGGTTTGACATTTGTCCACAATAACCCCGTGCATGCGTTATGAAAATCCCTGCTTCATTACAATTTTGCCAGAAGTTTCGGCAAAATCATAGAAAATGAGTATAATTTTTTTTCTTCAACCTTGCATACCTATGAAGTTACGAACTGTTTTTACTAACCAGACGCCAATTATAATCTTTTTCCAGTTTTCTACCTATCTTAGAGACGGGATGTTCTTTTTCAAACATTCTGTATAACCATAGTGTGCCAAAAGAACAGTTTGTTGAAAGTTGGTCATACATAAAATAATTAACAAAAGACGCTGTTAGACCAGATTCGTTCTCCTAACGGATATGCTGTGATGGAAAAGCTATCCCGGGACGTACATTTCCGATATAATCCAGTATATACGTTCAATCAACGCCTGTGGTCGTTTTCAGCCAGACGAGATAGTTTCTGACATCCAACTTTCATAAGTATATCTCCTTACCCGATGTAACGGAAGTTGACGACTTCGTTCGACTAGAATGGATTGCTAGCGAGGCCGCTGCAAAGAACCATACGTTCAGATTTGACGTCCACTGGAGGAAATATGATTCTTATCAGATTTTATTTAAGACGGCTTGCAGAAGGAAACTAGTCATGTGGATGCTGCTGCTATCCAATAAATGCATGAATACTTGTATCGTGTATATTTTGAGTGTGCCAAATTCAAATCCGGTCGTCGTTCTCAGTTTCAGGCTCAGGTAAAGAAGACCAAAAATTTTCAGGCTGTCAGATCTTCAAATTCACCCTAGATATCTGAAATCGTTATCTGGCTTCCTATCAGGATGAAAACACGTATCGTGTATATTATTGAGTGTGCAAAATTCAAATCCGGCCGTCGTTTTGAATTTCAGCCTCAGGTAAAGAAGATCAAAAATGTTCAGGTCCTCGGATCTTCAAGTTCACCCTAAATATCTAAAATCGTTATCTGGCTTCCTATCAGCATGAAAACTCGTATCATGTATATATTCAGTGTGCAAAATTCAAATTTGGTCGTCGTTCTCAGTTTCAGGCGCAGGTAAAGAAGACCAACAATTTTCAGGCTGTCAGATCTTCAGGTTCACCCTCGATATCTAAAATCGTTATCTGGCTTCCTATCACGATGAAAACTCGTATCGTGTATATATTGAGTGTGCAAAATTCAAGTCCGGTCGTCATTTTGAGTTTCAGCCTCAGGTAAAGAAGATCAAAACTTTTCAGGTCCTCGGATATTCAAGTTCATCCTAAATATCTAAAATCGTTATCTGGCTTCCTATCAGCATGAAAACACTTATCGTGTATATATTGAGTGCGCAAAATTCAAGTCCGGTCGTCGTTTAAAGTTTCAGCCTCAGGTAAAGGAGATCAAAAGTTTTCAGGTTCTCGTATCTTCAAGTTCACCCTAAATATCTAAAATCGTTATCTGGCTTCCTATCAGCATGAAAACACGTATCGTGTATATATTGAGTGCGCAAAATTCAAGTCCGGTCGTCGTTTAAAGTTTCAGCCTCAGGTAAAGGAGATCAAAAGTTTTCAGGTTCTCGTATCTTCAAGTTCACCCTAAATATCTAAAATCGTTATCTGGCTTCCTATCAGCATGAAAACACGTATCGTGTATATATTGAGTGCGCAAAATTCAAGTCCGGTCGTCGTTTAAAGTTTCAGCCTCAGGTAAAGGAGATCAAAAGTTTTCAGGTTCTCGTATCTTCAAGTTCACCCTAAATATCTAAAATCGTTATCTGGCTTCCTATCAGCATGAAAACACGTATCGTGTATATATTGAGTGCGCAAAATTCAAGTCCGGTCGTCGTTTAAAGTTTCAGCCTCAGGTAAAGGAGATCAAAAGTTTTCAGGTTCTCGTATCTTCAAGTTCACCCTAAATATCTAAAATCGTTATCTGGCTTCAGCATAAAAACACGTATCGTGTATATATTGACTGTGCGAAACTCAAATCCGGTCGTCGTTTTAAGTTTTAGCCTCAGGTAAAGAAGATCAAAAATTTTCAGGCTGTCCGATCTTCAAGTTCACCCTAAATATCTAAACTCGTTATCTGGCTTCCTATCAGGATGAAAACACGTATCGTGTATATTATTGAGTGTGCAAAATTCAAATCCGGTCGTCGTTTTGAGTTTCAGCCTCAGGTAAAGAAGATCAAAACTTTTCAGGTCCTCGGATATTCAAGTTCATCCTAAATATCTAAAATCGTTATCTGGCTTCCTATCAGCATGAAAACACTTATCGTGTATATATTGAGTGCGCAAAATTCAAGTCCGGTCGTCGTTTAAAGTTTCAGCCTCAGGTAAAGGAGATCAAAAGTTTTCAGGTTCTCGTATCTTCAAGTTCACCCTAAATATCTAAAATCGTTATCTGGCTTCCTATCAGCATGAAAACACGTATCGTGTATATATTGAGTGCGCAAAATTCAAGTCCGGTCGTCGTTTAAAGTTTCAGCCTCAGGTAAAGGAGATCAAAAGTTTTCAGGTTCTCGTATCTTCAAGTTCACCCTAAATATCTAAAATCGTTATCTGGCTTCCTATCAGCATGAAAACACGTATCGTGTATATATTGAGTGCGCAAAATTCAAGTCCGGTCGTCGTTTAAAGTTTCAGCCTCAGGTAAAGGAGATCAAAAGTTTTCAGGTTCTCGTATCTTCAAGTTCACCCTAAATATCTAAAATCGTTATCTGGCTTCCTATCAGCATGAAAACACGTATCGTGTATATATTGAGTGCGCAAAATTCAAGTCCGGTCGTCGTTTAAAGTTTCAGCCTCAGGTAAAGGAGATCAAAAGTTTTCAGGTTCTCGTATCTTCAAGTTCACCCTAAATATCTAAAATCGTTATCTGGCTTCCTATCAGCATGAAAACACGTATCGTGTATATATTGAGTGCGCAAAATTCAAGTCCGGTCGTCGTTTAAAGTTTCAGCCTCAGGTAAAGGAGATCAAAAGTTTTCAGGTTCTCGTATCTTCAAGTTCACCCTAAATATCTAAAATCGTTATCTGGCTTCAGCATAAAAACACGTATCGTGTATATATTGACTGTGCGAAACTCAAATCCGGTCGTCGTTTTAAGTTTTAGCCTCAGGTAAAGAAGATCAAAAATTTTCAGGCTGTCAGATCTTCAAGTTCACCCTAAATATCTAAACTCGTTATCTGGCTTCCTATCAGGATGAAGACACGTATCGTGTATATTATTGAGTGTGCAAAATTCAAATCCGGTCGTCGTTTTGAGTTTCAGCCTCAGGTAAAGGAGATCAAAAGTTTTCAGGTTCTCGTATCTTCAAGTTCACCCTAAATATCTAAAATCGTTATCTGGCTTCAGCATAAAAACACGTATCGTGTATATATTGACTGTGCGAAACTCAAATCCGGTCGTCGTTTTAAGTTTTAGCCTCAGGTAAAGAAGATCAAAAATTTTCAGGCTGTCAGATCTTCAAGTTCACCCTAAATATCTAAACTCGTTATCTGGCTTCCTATCAGGATGAAGACACGTATCGTGTATATTATTGAGTGTGCAAAATTCAAATCCGGTCGTCGTTTTGAGTTTCAGCCTCAGGTAAAGGAGATCAAAAGTTTTCAGGTTCTCGTATCTTCAAGTTCACCCTAAATATCTAAAATCGTTATCTGGCTTCAGCATAAAAACACGTATCGTGTATATATTGACTGTGCGAAACTCAAATCCGGTCGTCGTTTTAAGTTTTAGCCTCAGGTAAAGAAGATCAAAAATTTTCAGGCTGTCCGATCTTCAAGTTCACCCTAAATATCTAAAATCGTTGTCTGGCTTCCTATCAGGATGAAAACACGTATCGTGTATATTCTGAGTGTACCAGATTCAAATCCGGTCGTCGTTTTGAGTTTCAGCCTCAGGTAAAGAAGACCAAAAATTTTCAGGTCCTCGGATCTTCAAGTTCACCCTAAATATCTAAAATCGTTATCTGGCTTCCTGTCAGCATGAAAACTCGTATCTTGTATATATTGAGTGTGCTATATTCAAATCCGGCCGTCGTTCTCAGTTTCAGGCTCAGGTAAAGAAGACCAAAAATTTTCAGGTTGTCAGATCTTCAAGTTCATCCTAAATATCTAAAATCGTTATCTGGCTTCCTTTCACGATGAAAACTCGTATCGTGTATATTTTGAGTGCTCAAAATTCAAATCCGGTCGTCGTTCTCAGTTTCAGGCTCAGGTAAACAAGACCAAAAATTTTCAGGCTGTCAGATCTTCAAGTTCACCCTCGATGTCTAAAATCGTTACCTGGCTTCCTATCAGGATGAAAACACGTATCGTGTATATTTTGAGTGTGTCAAATTCAAATCCGGTAGTCGTTCTGAGTTTCAGCCTCAGGTAAAGAAGATCAAAAATTTTCAGGTCCTCGGATCTTCAAGTTTACCCTAAATATCTAAAATCGTTATCTGGCTTCCTATCACGATGAAAACTCGTATCGTGTATATCTTAAGTGTACAAAATTCAAATCCAGTCGTCGTTCTCAGTTTCAGGCTCAGGTAAAATAAGACCAAAAGTTTTCAGGCTGTCAGATCTTCAAGTTCACCCGCGATATCTAAAATCGTTATCTGGCTTCCTGTCAGGATGAAAACACGTGTCGTGTATATTTTGAGTGTGTCAAATTCAAATCCGGTAGTCGTTTTGAGTTTCAGCCTCAGGTAAAGAAGATCAAAAATTTTCAGTCTGTCAGATCTTCAAGTTCACCCTGAATGTCTAAAATCGTTATCTGACCTCCTAGCAGGATGAAAACTCGTATCGTGTATATTTTGAGTGTGCCAAATTCAAATCCGGCGTTGTTTTGAGTTTCAGTCGCAGGTAAAGAAGATCAAAAATTTTCAGGTCCTCGGACCATCAAGTTCACCCTAAATGTCTAAAATCGTTATCTGGCTTCCTATCAGGATGAAAACTCGTATCGTGTATATTTTTAGTGTGCCATATTCAAATCCGGTCGTCGTTTTGAGTTTCAGCTTTAGGTAAAGAAGATCAAAAATTTTCATGTACTCAGATCTTTAAGCTCACTCTAAATATCGTGCCGTGCCCGGCGCTATGGCGAGCACGTGCTCGCAATGCTCTGACAATTTTATTGTTAAAACGAAGTTTGTAGTATGTAATTATTGTAATAGTAAGATTCATAATCATTGTGCCGGTGTAAAAGATGCAACAAACAAGTTTTTGGCAGAAAACCCCGGTTTAATGTGGTTTTGTGAAACATGCAGTGAAAAAGTGCAGACAACCATGGATAATCAAGGGCTGGTAAGCGGTAAGGTTCTTGATCAGCTAGATATAATAAAGAAAGAAAATGAATGTCTTGCTAGAGAAAAGGTCCTCTTGAAGAAAATTGTAGATGATCAAGTATATACGATAAATTTGCAAAAGCAAACTATTGAACATCTATCTGAAAAAACAACAACAACAACAACGAAAGGAACCGAAGAAAAAAGTAGCCGTTTCTTTCCTACCAAAACGCTGACCTCGTATCGGGATGTTGCTGCAGTAAACAGAAATCAGCTGATAATTAAACCGAAAAATGAAAACGGAGCTAACATCAATTTGGAAGATGAAGTGCGGAGGGTGCTGAATCCAAGTGAGTTGGGAGTAAACATCAACAATGTGCGGAAAACAGCTACAGGAGACCTAGTTATAAATTGTGACAGTGCGGAGTGTTTAAATAAAGTGAAATCTAATTTGGAAAATAAGAGTGACGTGGTTCGAGTCCAGCTACCCAAGAAAGTTAACCCCAAAGTACGTATTATAGAAGTTAATAAGAATGATCTCAATAAAGACGAACAAGCTATCGTAACCGAATTAATTACCAGAAACAATTTAGAAAATTTTGCTAACGGTATTATTAGAGTTGTGAAAAGACTACCATCAAAAAACTCAAAATCTGTAGATCTCATTATTGAAGTGTCTAAAGAGGTTCGCGATGTGCTTATTACTAAGAAATACACTTATTTTGGTTTTAAAAAATGTAATCTGGTTGAACACCATCATGTGATTCGATGTTTCAATTGCAATAAATATGGGCACATTAAAGACCATTGTAAAAATAATATTACTTGTTTTAAATGTGCCGACAACCACACATCGAAAGAATGTAAATCTACCGTGAAAAAATGTAGTAACTGTGAACAGTTGAATGCTCGTTCTAATTCTAAATATGACACGGACCATTGGGCAAGCGACTATAGCTGCCCTTGCTATAAAAAAATACTTGAAGATTTGCAGATCTCTACATCATAGAACAATCAAAACAGTTTAGTGTAGGTCATATAAATTGTAGATCACTGTTACTACATTTTGAGAATTTTAAAGAGCATGTCATTAATAAAAATTATTCCCTAGTAGCTGTAAGCGAGACTTGGCTTGGGACCCAAGTAGTAGACGAAAATGTAAAAATAGAGGGTTACAGAATAGTGAGAAAGGATAGGTATGGACGGGGTGGGGGGGTAGCTATTTACATCAAAGATACGTATAAATATGAAATCTATGAAATAAACGTTTTGACTTTTGAAACAGTAGCTATAACATTCAAGCTAAATGATCTAAAATTTATTGTAGGTGCTGTATATAGGCCACCCGGTTTCACAAACATGCATAATTTTTTCAACGAATTTGAAGATATGATTGGGACATTACTCATGGATTGTGATCAATTAATCTTGGCTGGCGACTTTAATATAAATATGTTGCAACTAGATAGTACTCATGTTAAGCTATTTACGGACGTTTTAGTGTCATATTCTCTATCGCAACTTGTTAATTTTCCAACCAGAATTAGTTCCACAAGTGCTACACTGATTGATCTTTTTGTATGCTCGGATAATATAAAAATTAGTAAAACAGAAGTAAACCCAAATGTACATATATCTGATCACTTCTGGATTGATTGCTATTTTGATTTCTACACTAAAGATAATGAAACTAATTTCGCTTATTTCAGAGATTTAAAGAAAATTAATTTAGATCAGTTTAATTCAGATTTAAATAGTATCCCATTTCATGAAATATATTATGTTCCAGATAATAATAAATTAGAACTTTTTAATACGTATATATTACAGCTATTTGAGATTCATGCTCCTATGCAGCAGCGTGTACTTAAAAAAAAGGGCAAGCCTTGGATAACACATGCCATAATCTCTATGAGGAATGTGAGGGATAAATATTTAAGGAAGTTCAAAAAAAGTAAAGCTGAAAAAGACTGGTTATTATATAAGGAATGGAGAAATTACTATAATGAGTCTCTTATAAGAGAACAAAAGGCGTACATTAACAGTCGTTTGACAGTTGGCAGTAATAGAGATAGATGGCATAATCTTAAAAAAATAAATGTTGTAAGGTCCAATAAAGCTAGTATTCCAACACATTTGCGTGATCCTGACAACATAAACAATTACTTTAGTAGCATTTTGAGATCAAATCAAAACCCTGATAGTGAAACATTTGACAGGTATTCAAACAGTAAACATGAACGAGCAACCGAATTCTCATTTAAAATGACCTCGGAAAACGAGGTAGCAAATTTTATAAGTAAAATAAAGTCAAAGTCTCTTGGTGTTGATGGGATTGGTATTGATATGTTGATACTTTGTTGTCCGACAATTCTACCGATGATTACTCACTTAATAAATGTTTGCATTGAAACTAACTCTTTCCCAGATATATGGAAAATAGCCTTTATTACACCTGTCCCCAAATGCAATACGCCACGTGACCTTAAAGATCTGAGACCCATCAGTATACTGCCAACGCTTTCTAAAATCGCAGAAAAAATATTTAGTTCTCAGCTTAAAACTTATTTGGATCACAATTGCATACTGCCATCTGTTCAATCGGGATTCAGGTCTGAACATAGCTGTGCAACCGCGCTTTTGAAAATAACCGACGATATTTTGCAGGCTACGGACAACGATCAGGTAACAGCTTTGGTGTTGCTAGACTATAGCAAGGCGTTTGATAAAATTAATCACGCATTACTACTTGCCATACTTAAGCATATAGGCTTCTCGATTAACTCGGCGCGTATAGTAGAAAGCTACTTACATGGCAGAAAGCAAATGGTAAAAGTTAAAGATAAAATCTCTGTTCCTTCTCATGTCTCCTGTGGTGTGCCCCAAGGTTCAATCTTGGGGCCACTTTTATTTTGCATCTATACATCGCAGCTTTGTAACTGTTTGAAAAACTGTAAACCTCACTTGTATGCCGATGACACACAGCTCTATTTCTCTTTTCCTTCTGCTGAGTCGCATGATGCTAGCTTGAAGATTAATAGCGATCTGAACGCTCTTTCGCGCGTTTCAGAAGATCACTGTTTAGAGCTGAATCCCAATAAATGTGCAGTTATGCTCTTTGGCAGAGAGAAATCAAGGGCGAGGGTTCTTCGTAGTAATAATTTTTCAATACAAATTCATGACGAGCCGTTACCAGTAGTAGAATCAATGAAAAATTTGGGTATTGAATTTGACACATCATTTAGATTTTCTAATCATATCAATAAAGTTATAAATAAAGCATTTGGATGCTTAAAATTGATTTACTCGCACAGGAAGGTGCTGCATAAAGATGTAAAAAAGCTACTATGCGATGCCCTTGTACTCTCACACTTCAACTACTGTGATGTGCTGTATAATTCGTGTTTAAATAAGCGTGACTCCAACAGAATTCAAATTCTCCAAAATTCTTGTCTCAGACTGATTTGTGGAATACCAAGAAGGCAGCATATATCACATAAGTATGTTGAATTGAATTGGATGAATATGTCCCAACGAAGGATTTTGCACTGTTTAATTTTATATCACAAAATTATGCAAAGTATGACACCGGGTTACTTATATGAAAAAATTGTTTTTAGGTCAGATATACATAATGTTAATGTTAGAAATAGAAATCTCATATCACCTCCCTTGCATAATACATCTACTTATCAAAGAAGCTTCTCATATTCCATCTATAAGTTATATAACCGTGTACCATGTGACATAAAAGGCATGTCTATATCTAGATTTAAGGAAAAGTGTAAATCGCTGATATTAAATTCATACTTTTCTTGAAAACATACCTATAGCAGCTTATATAATTATGTGTATCTGTCTGAGATTCTTATATTCTATGACGATAATCTATCTAGATATTCCTAATTCTTTCAGTGGCAATCTCTTTTTTGATCTAGTTTTTAGCTTTCTTTATTCAAAGATTTCTTACATTGTGTTAAATATTTATTTTTTGGATCCTGCCAGCTCTCAATTATACAAGGCATCTTATTCTTGTTCTGTTAAAATTTATAGGTTAATTAGGTTTAGTTAGGTTGAGTGGAAGATCAGTTTGCCATGTTCATGGCGTTTACTGAACTCCGCCTTTTGAGATGTATTTTACATTTCAATAAAGACTATTATTATTATTATTATTATTATTATTATTATCTAAAATCGTTATCTGGCTTCCTATCAGCATGAAAACTCGTATCGTGTATATTTTGAGTGTGCCAAATTCAAATTCGGTCGTCCTTTTGAGTTTCAGCCGGAGGTAAAGAAGATAGAAAATTTTGAGGTCCTCAGATCTTCAAGTTCACCCTAAAAATCTAAAATCGTTAGCTGGCTTCCTATCAGGTATATTGGCATTTTCCTAATTGCGTCTTTTTTGGGTTTCTGGATTTTCGGGTCAAGTTTTCCAGTTTTCCGGTGATTAGGTCTTTTTGTTTTGGGCGTTCCCTGATATCTACGTCGATCTGTCTGGCGTTCTTCTAGCTTCTCTTCATCGATGAAGAATACTCTGTCTCATTTGCGGTCTCGATCTGCAGATCTCCCGTTTCATCTTCATCTGGGTTATAGTCTGCGTCTGAGTCTACTTCATGTATTTCCTCTATTATTGGTAAATCTTCCAACGTCATCACAGTAAATGCCAAGCTTTCGTCATCTTGGTTCTTAAGAGTTTTGACTAATTCTTCTAACCTAAGATGCACAAGATCCGGAAACCTACTCAAAGTAACTGCTGATTTAAAAGCAAAAGAAAACTTCTGTATTGATCTGCGGTATACAATAACTAATGTGAGGTCGTAGAGACCGCTACTGTACAATTCGGCAATTATTGCATAATACTCCGTTGCCAAATAACTAAAAAACAGTGTGAACACTTCGCCGAGAGGTACGTAGCTCCTCACTATCCACATGCGGTGCGTTGTCAAATTTCAGTACACACTATAGTCAAAGGGGTATTATAGACCGCACGTCAGCTTCACAAAAGGCAAACCAGGACGTGCCGAAAGGACCAAAAATCTAGCAGAGCTATTTCCAGGAATTTTGAAATTTCCGCTTATAATTAGATTGCACAAAGCTGGCGTCATGCAAAACGCCCTCAGTTTGGCACAGAGGGATAAATGTTTGATGCAAATTAATACAAACACCCAATTATGTACGTTGGCAAACAGTCGCTTGTGAAGTTGCGTGAAGTTGATTCCTAACTCCATTACAACATAATCCACCGGAGACAATCTCTGATATAATTTCACTAATTCATTTAACGTAACTACATATATGATTATGTGAAAGGAATTTGTGTTTGTGGTGGCGAAATCGAATGGCTTTAAACGAGGTTTCTATAGTTTCTGCTTGGTAGTGCACAGGATATCCACAGAATTGGTAGACTTGGAATCACTAGCAGAACAACTTTTAAAAATAATCTACAGAAAATAATTAGCCATAGCTTTAACTAGCTGTGATACACAACAGCGTCCGTCTTTTAATATTGTTTACTTGGCTGACATACAGCGTGTTCCACCATCATGTTGACAAACTTTGAGGTATGAAAATACAATTAAAGTTATCGGGAGAAAATGCAAAAAAAGGGTCAACCTTTTAATTAATTTTTTATTACATTTTCAATTTCTGTATCACGACTCCATGGGTTCGCGCAGTTGTAGCGCCATAGCTTGATTATTTATCGACCGATTCACATTTTGGACTCATTTCATAGGAGAATGACTGGGCATATCAACCAAAGCAAAAAAAGATAATACCTGACAATTTCTAAGGCTAAAAAAATTCATCAAATTGAAAAAAAAATTTGGAAATGCACTTATTTGGGTTGCTTACGAATAATTTGAAAAAAAGCCATATTAGTGCCTATTTATTAAGACATTTTAATGTGTAGCAGGATACTTCCTGTCTTACCACATGTAATTAGTGTATATAGCACTAAAATTTTCGAAAGAATAGGCCTTTTGTATTATGACTTCTGTATCACAGCGCTATGTGTTCATGCAGTTGTAACGCCATATCTTGATTAGCTATCGAGCGATTCACGACTTTTTGGACTCATTTTATAGGGGAATGACTGAGTATATCAACTAAGGCAGAAAAATACAATATTTGACAACTTCTAAGGCTTAAAAAATTCACCAAACTGAAACATTTTTTTTTGTAATGCACTTGTTTTGGTTACTTGCAAATAATTTGAAAAAAAGCCTTATTAGTGCCTATATATTGAGACAGTTTAATGGTTAGCAGGATGCTTCCTGTCTAAGGACACGCAATTTGTTTATGTTGCACTAAAATCAGCGACAAAATAGGCTGTTTTATTACGACTAATTTTGAAATAAATGAGAATTTGGTATGCACATTGTCTTTATTGGACTTCTGTACAGATTATTACTTAAATGCAATTTACATGAACAAGTTTTATTATTTTTATTTTTAGTATTATTTATTTAGCATTCAGAGAAATGACTGAAAGGCAACTAATTGAAATGAGATATGTTGGAATCACTTGGAAATCAAAGAAAACAGACTGGAGCGTAGCTTAGCGTCGAGTAACCCAGAGCGTTAGTTTCAGAAGTCAAGCGTGCCTAAATAAAAATGGTGGACATTTTGAAAATTTCGTTGATTAATTTAAATACTAAATAATCACATTTGTTCATGTAAATTACATTTAAGTAATAATCTGAACCGAAGTCCAATAAGACAATGTGCATACCAAATTCTTGTTTATTTCAAAATTGGTCGTAATAAAGAAGCCTATTTCGTCGATGATTTTAGCGCTACATAAACAAATTGAAGAAGGTCGGATTACGCTAACGGATATTTTGAATGTGTTTGTCGATTGTTTACAGCAAATAATATCATATGGTATTGCTTGTGCGGTGCAAAGATGATAAAGAGGCGATCTAATTAAGGGAGTTTAATTTAATCATATTATATCATAAGTCGGTGCCAGAAATCATCCCTTAACATTTTCTCTTTGTGAGTTACTGATAAGTGTGGAGTGTGCTGTCTCTCTTTACGAATTTTACCTGCTGAACAAGAACATAATATAACTCTCCCCTTTCTACGTTGAAAACTCGACCTGTGAACAGCTATGTCTCTGTAAAATAGTTTCTGTGTATGTGCAATTATGTCCTGGTAATTAAACTAAGCAATGTTGCTTCTCAATGCAAAATCATAATGATTTGATGTCTATGATTTTGCATGTTTTGACTGCTTGTTCTTTATTTTACAGTTGTGTGTAGAAATGTGGTTTTTAAGATCTGTAATTTTTTTTAACGGATTTGTGATTGCGAATATTTTAATTTTTCAATATAGAGTTAATCATGCACTGCATATTTGTCAATGTCTAATTAAAGAGTCTCTGAGCATGATTTGTTGTTTGTACCCATATATTTTTGTGTTAAAATGCTTAGTGTGTATTTTATGTTTCATATTTTTTGCATAACATCTATGTAATGTTTTTCCGCAAAAATACCTAGCAGTCATTTTCTGATTAAGATGCGTACTGAAAAGATCTGTCGGAAATTGGTGTAATTTCGTTTCGCGAGAGGTGTGGAAAAAAGTTGTAAATTCTCGAATATATTTTATAATTTTTTTATCCCTATATATCTAAAAAGATCCGGTAGGACTATAAGCATAAAGCATTTATAAATCATCCTTTAACCATTATTTCATATGTTCGTCGCTCTTGTATATATCCTTTTTTAATTTTCACCATGTGACCATTTTTTGAAAGGTGTCTGCTTTTTAGCTTTCAAATTTGCTCCATGCCTTCATGGATTTGTTTCTGAAGTATACGAATTAAATTACTTCAAAATGTAAGAACATATCAAGGTGCATACTTCAGAAACACATCGTGAAGTCCGGCGAAGTTCTCTATACGGTGCTAATACGAACCGTAAGCCATTCACAGGAAACCACCCTTCTTCTTGGTGAGAATACTTCTTCTTGGTACTACTATCTTCTTTGGAAGTGCAGAACTTCTCGGTGTTAATACAATGCTTCTTTTGAAGGGCACAACCACCTCTTCGCAAAAACGTCGATATGAAGACAACTTCTTAGGTTACCACTACATCTTCTTGGATAAGAACAAGACCATCACTGATTCTTTGCAAGAGCATCATTCATGGGTGACCAATACTCATGGCTGAAGCCATCATTCATCCACCATTTCATGGACTCCGACGATTACATCGAAGATAAGTTTTTGTTGAAAAAATATGCACTACATTCGTATACTTAAACAAACCTTTATTAAACCATTGTTAGCCTCTGTTTTCATTTCTTGACGTCTAACTAGGCACACGCATGCACCCACGTGCCCTGGTCTCACGAAATCCTTAGCAGCTGGTTGCTAAGGGCGTCATGTTGGTTGGTGGTTCAGTGACCTAATTCTTAGTGACCTAGCGATCTGAATCACCAAGCAGCTTGTTTGTTACAGCTTTAGTAATCCGACTCCTAGGAGCCTGAATTTCGTGAATAAAAGAGGCACAAGCTATAATCGGATATATTTCAGTTTGGTGCATCCTCCAAGAGAGAGGAATGCTTTGCAGATTGCTTCACGGAAACCAAACATATTATAGGAACTCTGGCTAGGTGCTCCTTGCCTGCAGCTCATTCGTTGACGCAATTCAGCTCAGAAGTTTTCAATCTCTAATAAATTGCAGTAGCTAGTAGGCTGTTAAAATATTCATCTCTGTCGTACTCCAGCTACTTTTAGGCATTAGATATGTTAACGCCGTTGTTTCTGGTTAGAGTTCACTTTATTATAACGAATTTCTATAATCTTGTTAGTTAACTCTAGTTCGTCTGTACGTTTATGCTAAGTTAGTTGGTTTCTTCATTTTGTTTATACATATTTCATGGATTGCCGGGTTGCGTATAGGTGGGAAAATTGAAAACGCTAATTTGGTAGAAAAGTTGGAATTAAATGAAAACTGCCAGAAAACTGCATACATAACCTTAAACTATATAATAAATGACTATCAAATTCTACAAGCGATCGTATAAAAAATTAGGCATTCCCATTAAAAAAATCAACCTACCTATAGAAAGTAATAAAAATCTTGCCGTCTAACCTAAGCTGACACATTTAATACTTAGTCACTTGGCAACGCCACAGCCTGCGATATTCAATTTTTTCTAATATCTACTTATACCCAAAGTGATGATTTGGACCCAAACCGTTCAATTGGCTCAAGAACTCAAATAATGAAATAATACAGAGTGTTATATTTAAAAAACACAACTTTGATATGTCACGCTTTTATCATAAAAGTCATAATTTTTAAAATGTAGTCCACCTCGACATACATACACCCATATAGTTACTTTCATAAATAATAAAAAAACATTTGAACTGACCCTGTATATAATAATTGAAAATGCACACACAGATCGATTCAGTTTAAAAGTACATCTAGTATTGGTTGCCTTCCGTTTTCCACAGCCTCTGGAATACGGTACACCACTGGATCCAGCAAATGCCATAAAACTGCTATGTCAACGTATTTCTAATCACCGGATGTGAAGGACAGTTGACTCTGCATTGTAGCTTCGGTTCCCTTTGAAAATGTCTATATGTATAAAGAGACCCTATTCTCCTATTTGTATATAAATAGCTAAATAATTTTTTTATTTCTTAGAAACATCCTATACCTTGAATTATCAACATCCTGGAAGATAGATTTCGGGCTATCGAGCGTTTTTTTTTTGAAATGACAGCAGGAATTATGGAGCATTGGAGCAACCTAGATAGATATCAATGGTGAACTTAACAGAGATACAGGGTGTACCGCGACGATTAAGACAAGCAATATGTCGGAACTGGGCAGTAGTAGAGAATTATAGTTTCGGGGGTGTAAATTAGAGCAAACGTTGTATCTTTTCTTGTTAGTGTGTTACTAAAGGAGGTACTTGTTTTTGGTCACGTGACTTCCGATTCAAAATGATTAATGGGACACTCTATATATGAGTGCCTTTCTGTGTTAGTTCCGATAAAATAATTCCAACAAACTCGCACACTTGAGGTCTACAGTGATTAATTCGAGAGCTACAGGTACTTACAGATTGTACCACATGTTATCCCTACAGTTAAATTATTTTGCTAGTATTCGTTTTCGTTTTATTTTTTATCTTAATGGTAGTGGTACAAGTACGTGTAGCTCTTGAATGAATCACTTTAGACACCAAGTGTGCTAGTTTGTTGGAATTATTTTATCGGAACGAACACAGAAAGGCACAAATATAGAGGGCGTCACATTAATAATTTTGAGTCGGACGTCACCTGACTAAAAACAGATATCTCATTGAGTAACACAATAACAAGAAAAGATACAACATTAGCTCGAATATACACCACCATAACTATAATTCTCTACTGCTGCACGGTTCCGATATATTGCTTGTCTTAATCGTCGTGGGACGATTATATACAATGTGTTCCACCATCATGTCGACAAACTTTGAAGTATGAAAATACAATTAAAGTTATCGAGAAAAAATGCGAAAAAAAGGGGCTAACCTTTTAATTAATTTTTTATTACATTTTCAATTTATGTATCACGACTCCATGGGTTCGCGCAGTTGTAGCGCCATAGCTTGATTATTTATCGACCGATTCACGACGTTTTGGACTCATTTTATAGGAGAATGACTGGGCATATCAACTAAGGCAAAAAAAGATAGTACCTGACAATTTCTAAGGCTAAAAAATCCACCAAACTGAAAAAACAATTTGAAATGCACTTATTTGGGTTACTTACAAATCATTTGAAAATAGCCGTATTAGTCCCTATTTATAAACACAGCTTAATGTTTACCGGGATGTTTCCTGTCTAACGGCACGTAATTTGTTTATGTAGCACTAAAATCATCGACGAAATAGGCTTTTCTATTACCCGTAATTTTGAAACAAACGAGAATTTGGTATGCACATTGTCTCTATTGGACTTCGGTACAGATTATTACTTAAATGCAATTTACATGGACACATTTTATTAGTTTTATTTTTAGTATTATTGATTTAGTATTCAGCCAAATGACTGAAACACAGAGCATCAGTTTCAGAAGTCAAGCGTGCCTAAATAAAAATGGCGAACATTTTGAAAATTTCGTTGATTAATTTAAATACTAAAGACAATGTGCATACGAAATTCTTGTTTATTTCAAAATTGGTCGTAATAAAAAAGCCTATTTCGTCGATGATTTTAGTGCTACATAAACAAAATGCGTGTCGTTAGGCAGGAAACATCCTGATAAACATTAAACTGTCTCAATAAATAGGCACTAATACGGCTTTTTTTCAAATTATTTGCAAGTAACCAAAACAAGTGCATTACAAAAAATAATTTTTTTCAGTTTGATGAATTTTTTTAGCCTTAGACATTATCAGATATTATTGTATTTTTTTGCCTTATTTGATATACCCAGTCATTCCCCTATAACATGAGTCGAAAAAGTCGTGAATCACTTGATAGATAATCAAGATATGGCGTTACAACTGCGTGAACACATGGCGCTGTGATAAAGAAGTCATAATACAAAATGGCCTATTCTGTCGAAAATTTTAGTGCTACATACACGAATTGCATGTGCTAAGACAGGAAACATCCTGTTAAATATTAAAATGTCTTAATAAATAGGCACAAATACGGCTTTTTTCAAATTATTTGTAAGTAACCCAAATAAGTGCATTACAAATTTTTTTTTCAGTTTGGTGAATTTTTTTAGCCTTAGAAATTATCAGGTATTATCATTTTTTACTTTACTTGATATGCTTAGTCATTCTTCTATAAAATGAGTCCAAAATGTTGTGAATCCGTCGATAAATAGTCAAGCTATGGCGCTATAACTGCGCGAACCCATGGAGTCGTGATACAAAAATTGAAAATGTAATAAAAAATTAATCAAAAGGTTGACCTCTTTTTTTTGCATTTTTTTTCGATAACTTTAATTATATTTTCATACCTCAAAGCTTGTCGACATGATGGTGGAACACATTGTATACGTTCGCCCTGTAAGTAAAGTTTGGGGAAGATAAAAAGAATACACATACCTGTAAATACAGCACTACTTTGCATACTGTAGCGCCAAACCACCAGGTGCTTGTGACGTCCCAAAGAAGCGATGGCGGCAGACAGAAGAGGATCACTAGGAAATCAGCTACAGCCAAGTTCACTATGAAATAGTTGGTGACAGTTCTCATGGTATGATTTCTGTACACGGCGACGCACACCAGGCTGTTGCCTACCAGCCCGATGAGAAACACGACGCAATGGAGGGCTATCATCAGCCACATCCACCTGCAAAACGAGAGTTGAATTGAATTTAACTCATAGCTCTCTCCCGTAACAGATGGTAACTCAATTATGCCATGTTCGTTTAAATTGACAGGACTACTGTGACTTCATGCTGATAATGCCACTCTAACGACTAGAATATCGTATTTTGTTATAGCATATTACCTAGCAAGTGTCGATAGTGTATTAACATGATACTAACGCAATCAGAATTTGGCGGAAGCAAAATATGCTGATTTGCTGACGATACAACCCGTATTGCTGCTTCTTAGGAAGAACTAGTAGCTCTAATAAACATCTTAGAACAACATAGTGCAGCGTATGGTCTTGGTATTAACTACTATAAGACCAAGGTTATGATCGTAGATAGAGCGCACGATAATCATCAAGTAATAAAGTCGGTAGGCCGTTGTGAACTAGTTCAAAGTTTTGTGTACCTCGGTTCTTTGATCGACAATTCGGGTAGCTGTAAAAATGAGATTCGACGGCACATTTGACAGGCACGTGTGGCCATGACAAAGCTTACTAAGATATGGCGTGACCATCACATCACTAAAGCTACCAAAATGTCGCTCGTTCAGTCTCTTGTGTTCTCCATATTTTTGTATGCCTCGGAAACTTGGACTGTCAAAAAGGCAGATCGAGCTCGTATAGATGCTTTTGAAATGTGGACGTGGAGGAGAATGCTGAGAGTTCCTTATACCACCCATCGAACTAACGTTTCTATACTGGATGAGTTCGGTGATCCAAAGAGACTATCCACCATTGTGCCGACGAGAATGTTTACATTCTTCGGACATACACACAGAAGCGATAATATGGAAAAACTTGTAGTTCAGGGTCATGCCCCGAGTGGGTGGCGCCGTGGCCGTTCCCCTACACGCTGATGGGTGGATACGACGAAAGAGTTGCTAGATATGAGTATCAAGAGCGCTACTGAACTGACAGAAAATCGCGAACGATGGCGAGCTACAGTTCTTAAAACTATTGATAATATTCGTGTCGGCAGTACTCTAGCTCCAACTTAATGCATTTTACGAGTTCACAACATGTCTGTTAAGACATTGTGACTATGATGATGAACACAATCAGGGTTTTGAAAATTTTGGATTTGTTTGGACGTTTTATGATGTACATAACGAAAATCCACGTCATTCATTTCCGTCGGTCTGTCTGTCTATCTGTCACGTTTTCTAGCCTCGTAATCGCAGTAACCGCTGCATGGATTCTGATAAAATTTGGGTAGCGATATGCTGTGGGTTCGTAGTTAGGTAATGCTGCTATTATTCTGATAATCGGTGCATGGGCGGCGGCCTAATTGGTAAAAAATAAAAAAAAAATGAAATATTCCTCAAACTCCAAAACTGAAAAATGTGTTGTATTCATAATAGGCTATCTATTGACCTATGTAAGAAAGACCTAGCGGCCTAATACACTTTTTTATGTCCATCCGAACATTGCCTTGCCTGTAACAGAAATCGAGGAAAGTAGAATTTTCTGATGTATATGTTACGGTTAAAGTGTCTATTTGGATAGTTTGTAATTTAGCTGGATAGTATCTAAACTATCCAAATACTTGGTTAACTTAGTGGAAAGTTACCTTTCAATTCAAATAGCAAGAAATGTTGGTTACTTTGTATACTATCCAGCGAGTTTGTAAACTAGCCAAGAATTGCCATTAAAACACAAACCACAAAAGAATTAATACAAGTTGGCCGTGGCTTTTGACTAGTTTACAAACTGTGTATCACAGAATAGTAAACAACCAGCAGAATATCTCTGAGGATTCCCTATATAAAAATGGTTCCCACAGAATTTGGCCTTGTGATGATTTTACAGGTGTGAAGTCTGGGTCGAGATTCGAAAATGAAAATATCGATACCGATACCAATTCGATATTTTTTAGCCAGGTAAGCGCGTTTGGTTCGTACAGAGAATTTTGTGCAATTGATTACACCCCTCAATAATTATATAATAATTTTCGATACCGATACCGCTACAAAAGTAGCGATACCAGCTTGGAATCGCTCAAAACGTATCTAAGATAAAGATACTCGATATTAGTGTAGAGCACAAGTATCGAAGCATCGTTAGCATCCTTACAAATATATATAATCATCCAAAAGGGGGGGATGCGCGTGTAATTGCCGCCCACCTAAGATATTGTGCTGATTGTTTACTATGCTGTGCTGTCTATAGTGTTTGGATAAAGCGTGGACCGAATATTTCTAGTAATGTACTCGTTGGTAAATCCTATTCTTTGTTAGAAATTATTTAAATTAGATTAACTAAAGGAAATGGCTTAGTTAGTTATTACATATTACTAAGAATATTAAGTTCATACTTTATCCAAACACTGTCGTTAGTCTGTAACTAGCCAAAACCCCTGGTTAATTTGTGGAATTCTTTTGTGGTCTGTCCTTTAGTTACAAATAATTCTTGGCTAATTTACAAACTATCTGGATACAATACAAATTAAACAACATTCATTGATATTTGAATTGAAATATAACTTTCCACTAAAATCAACAGGTGTTTTATAAAGTAGCCATTTAAGCACCTTAACCGTAACATATTTATAAATACGATGAGTATTGTATTAGATAGTTCTGTACTGTATACCGCGGTAATTATTGAATTGAATTGATTTTAATGACATTTTGACAGCATTATCACCTTGGCGAGGATGGAGAAAGTGTCAGTGGCGGCGCAGCAATAATAAGAGCCTAAAATATAGAAAACATTTAAACTTTGTTTTTAGGCATTTTGGGGGTTCCCGATCGTTTTCTACTTTTTCTTGGGTGGGGGTGAAATTGAGTTGGTTAGGACGTAGGGGGTTGTAAAACTGAAAAAAGTTCTTGTATTGATAATGGACTCTCCATTGACCTGCGACGGAAGGGCCTAGCGGCATAATACACCTTTTAGGTCCATTCGAACGGTGCCTTGCCTATTACAGAAACCAAGGGACTCCAAAATTGTACAATTTCGACACCCTATACTGAAGTTTTAGTTAACCGTTCACTTTTTATGACTAATTATGATGTAATAACATGTTGTTCAAGTACCCATAACAGAAATTAAAAATCTGATTACAAGTTTTTGCCCAACACTCTGTTGAAGTTTTGTGCTCTCGAAGATCCATTATGCTTCCAGAGCTTAAATGAAACCTTATTGCCTATATTTACAAGCTTGTGGTACCAATGGATAACTAAAAAGATGGGCATGTTTTTACCGTCAAGTGCACAGTTTGTTATTTAGTGATTTAGTGACAAATTAATTTTTTTGCAGACGTTTCTTGAAGTCACTTTTCAACACATGCCGATTTTGACAATATCTCGCGAAGTGTTTGATACATGATCACTTTATTTTAGTCGGTAATGACGTGATAGTATATTTTATAAGGACTAATAACAATAATTCCAAAATCGGACAACAAAATTTTAATTTTGTTTAATTAGGGTCTTCGTTTGGAGGTCTGCATTTTAATAAAAATCTCTGAAAATCATTTTAGCTCTGAAACATTGGACCCTACTTTATAGTAGGAGTTTTTTGTTGGAAATATGCTGTACAGTCTTCTCCTAAAGTATTTTCTATTCGCCATAGAACACCCTATATATGTAGGTGGTGAAAAGGATACACCACGCTTGTACTTAAGTGTTAATAGAAAAGGTTTCTTCGGATTTGGGATAAATTAATGCAAGAGGTTTTAGCCGCCGTTTCGACGTTTATTTTATGTCTTCTTCAGGGCTAAAATTCATATTAAGACAAAAAATACATAAGTAAAAAGTATATATTATCTTCCGGAATGTTTTTTGTTGTTTAATGACCCAAAGGAATATGTTATTCCTTGTTGCTATAGGGTTGTGCCCGATAGGGAGGGATGTATGTACATTTGAATGGAAAATTGTACACTTTTAGCTTTTTTATATATTTATGCAATGTACCGGTTTTTTTATTTTTGATTGTTTTGTTAAGTTACTTTTTTAAAAAAGATTTTAAAACCTTTAAATTTCAATTGTGACCTTTATGTGTAAATATTTTTAAATTTGTTTGCTAGACTGAATTTTTAACGCTTAAACTCACCGTTTTGGCGCATTATATTTTTTACTTATATATTTTTCGTCTTCGTTTCAATTTTAGTCCTGAAGAAGGCGTAAAGTAAACGTCGAAACGTTGGCTCTCTGAGTTAAAACCTCTTGCATTAATGTATCCCAGAATCCGAAGAAGCCTTTTCTACTAAAAAAAACTGGGATAAGAATTACTTTCAGCTGTATTACTTAAGTTTTAAAACACGGCGCGTATAGCTAAAGGTTATAGACCGTAGAGGTAATCCCAAATCAGACACAACTCAACATGTCCGCCATTAGCATTCACAAATCGTCCACTATCCGCCCCAAACTTTGAAAGAAGGGACAAAATTGGAGGTATGTACGTTCGGACGACTGAACTTGAAAGTGCTATAACCCGTTTCCACGCTACCTCACTTCCCCCCCCCGGGACACTAAAGGGTAAGGTCGCTTAGAGCAGGGTATAGGGACGGCCCTGCGACAAGCTCGATCCTTCGAAAGTCAATTAACAGTATCGGTTTAATTGATACGAAGTGCCCCTTCAGTGAGTGAAGACGCTAAGGGACGTACAAAAACGAAGATGTTAGCAGTCTACGCACACCTAAAATAAATTCTGATACGAAGAGTATGTGTATATTATATATTATCTTTCTATATGCGCAAACTTAAATAATAATAAAGTCAGAATGTGCATTTTACTTCCCACACCAATAGGTGAGGAGAGTATTGTGATCGCGAAAATTGTCGATTTTGAGATAATACGCTTTTTGGGCGTTTTATAATGTCTACATAATGAAAATCCACATCACCCATTTCCGTCGGTCTGTCTGTCTGTCGGTCCGTCTGTCAGTCTTTGTGTTTGTCTGTCTATTGGCGTTTTTTAACGTCGCGTCGTAATCTCAGTAACCGCTGCATGGATTGTGATGAAATTTGGGTAGCGATATGTTGTGGTGCCTTAGTAGGTAATGTGCATATAATTTTGGAAATCGCTGTACAGGGGGCAGAGTAATTAGCAAAAAACAAAAAAGTTCAAATATTCCTTAAATTTCGTGTTTAGGTGTTTCAGGGGTTCCTAATCATTTTCCATTTTTTTTTTGAGTAGGGGTTAATTTGGAGTTGTTGGTGAGGTGGGGGGTTGTAGATCGTTCTATATCGCGTAACGCGATAATTATTGAATTGATTTTAATGAAATGTTGACACAGTATTCCTACCGCGGCGAGGATGGAAATATGTTTTGGAAAAATCAGGAGTCAGTGGCGGCGCAGCAGTAATAAAAAAAGTATAAAAACAGCTCAAACTTTGTTTTTAGGCGTTTAAGTTGTTCCTGATCATTCTTTACTTTTTTTTGGGTGGGGGTGAATTTGGAATGGATGGGGGGTGGGAGGTTGTGGAACTGAAAGACTTGTTGTATTCATAATGGGCTGTCCATTGACCTGTGAATGAAAAGCCTAGCGGCATCATACACATTTTTAGGTCCATCCAAACATTGCCTTGCTTGCTATAGAAACTTAAGGGGCTTAAAGTTTGTGACGTATACATACTTACTACTACTAAAATTATTGAATTGATTTTAATGAAATTTTGACACAGTATTACTACCACGGCGAGGATGGAAAGCACGTATGTTTTGGAAAAATCGTGTCAGTGGAACCACAGCAATAACAATAAAACCAAAAATATAAAAACAGCTCAAACTTTGTTTTTAGGCGTTATAGGGGTTCCTGATCATTTTCTACTTTTTTTGGGTGTGGATCAAGTGGGGGTAGTTGGCAGGTGGGGGCTTGTAAAACTGAATAATTTCATAATCAATAATAGTCTGTCCATTGACCTGTGTAAGAAATACCTAGCGGCATAATACACTTTTTTATATCTACCTGAACATTGGCTTGCCTATTATAGAAACCAATTTTGTGATGTAGGTATACATACGCGTTTTGCTTTATTTCGTTCTATGTATATTACATAAAGCAAAAATTATTGAATTTATTTTAATGAAATTTTGACTCAGAATTTACTACCGCGGCGAGAATGGAAACCACATCTGTTTTTGAAAAATCGTGTCAATGGCGGCGCATCAATAATCAGAAAGCTAAAAATATAAAAACAGCTCAAACTTCTTAGACGGTTTGAAGGTTCCTGATCATTTCGCATCGTCCAGTTGAAGCATGCAGAATAAAAACTGTGGCGTCCTAGTTCCTAAAGAGGGAGACGCAAGAAACTATTTACGAGAGTTTTTATGTTGGATGTTTTTTTGAGGGCGGGTGGGCGATGATTTCGTTGCAAGTGGATTTCAGATTATAACTCCATGCAACGAGAAAAGAATAAAATGGTATCATCAGTGTTAGAGTCAATCAACTTGACTCCATTTTTTTTTTGATCATATAAGGTTATATTAAGTTACATTTTCTATTCAAATCCAGGAAGAGTCTTGAAGGGACGTATACCCAAATCTTAAATCGACTATACTATAGTCTTGAAAATAAAACCTATAAGAATACCGAACTATTGACTGAAGTATTTCAAAGTCTTGGAGCAGACACTTTAAGATTTCAAGATTCTTGAATTGACAATTTATTTTTATTGACAGACTTCCATTAGCTTCCTTAGGTGGAAGTACCAGGTGCAACCTACTTAAGTTTTTCTTTGAATGGAAGATTTGATATAATGGTGAAGGTGCCGAGTGCTGCATTAATTTTTTTTAGAAATGGTGGATGAGATGCATCAATTTATCACCAACATTGATGATGGTCCTCGAATGGAATAATTTAATGGTTAGTTTTATTTGAAGTTTTGATATAATGGTGAAGGTGCCGAGTGCTACATCACTTTTTCTAGAAATGGTGGATGAGATGCATCAATTTATCACCAATATTGATGATGCTCCTCGAATTGAACAATTTATGGGTTGGCTTTATTTGAAGATTTGATATAATGGTGAAGATGCCAAGTACTACATCACTTTTTTTAGGAATGGTGGATGAGATGCATCAACTTATCACCAATATTGATGATGCTCCTCGAATTGCATAATTTAAGGGTTAACTTTATTTGAAGATTTGATATAATGGTGAAGATGCCGAGTGTTACATCACTATTTTCAGAAATAGTGGATTAGATGCATCAATTTATCATCAATCCTGATGATGGCCCTTGAATTGAATAATTTAAGGGTTAACTTTATTTGAAGATTCGACATAATGAAGGTGCCGAGGGTTACATCACTTTTTTTAGAAATGGTGGATGAGATGTATCAATTTATCACCAACATTGATGATGGTCCTCGAATTGAATAATTTTAAGGGTTAACTTTATTTGAAGATTTGATATAATAATGAAGATGCCAAGTGCTAGATCACTTTTTTTTAGCAATGGTGAATGCCCTTTCCAGGGCAGGGTAGCGACGTAACCTCAAAAGATTTAGTTTAAACTTTGTACACTTATCAAGGACCGGTGACTATGCAATAGTTTAACAAGTTTGCTTCATTATCCTGGACTAAAAATAAAATAAGAACTTGAACTTGACGCAAAAAAGACGGATAAAAATAAAACTGATTGCGTTTTTAAGGGTACTGAATGACTCTGTATTATAACACATGCTTTCGAAAACTAATGTCTTTTTTATGCTTTTTTATTACGAAAATATTACGCCTCAAACAAATGCTCATTTTATGTACCTAATGTTTATTACTTTACGAAAAAAAAATAGTTTGTGTATGAAGTCAAAGGTACTACAAAATATTGAATTAAATAATGACCTCATCAGTGTAGGAAACGTTGTGGGATGTTATTTGGAAAAAAGTGGGGGGTAAGTTTTAGGGGTTGAAGTAGAAAAACTTGGAAGACATGGTATGATAGGTCATTCCGTATACCTTCGAAAGGCCTACTTATTTTTCTTTTTTACCTTATTTTCTTACGAAAATATCACGCCTCAAGCAAATCCTTATTTTAATTATTTTATGCTTGTGACTACCAAACAAATACATTTTTGTATAAAGTCAAATGAACTACAAGATTTAAAATAAAATAAGGACTTAATTTGTTTAGTATAGGGTATTAGGTGCTATTTGCAAAAACAAAGTTGCTGGTGAGTTTCAAGAGTACAAAACAAAATGTTTTGAAAGCATGGTATGATAGACCGTGTCGTACTTTCAAACATTTCACTCAGTTTTTCTTTGAACATATTTTTGTTACGAAAATATCACGTGTATCTACAGGGTGGTCCAATAAGCGCGCGATGCTCACTAGCGACCTTATCGTTTAAATGACTTGAACTAAAAACGTTTCTTTTCAAATGGTCTACTCGTAGAAAATAATTTCAAAGATGACGGACATCTGGATATACCGGATGTGGATGTCAACTTCCTTATTATAAACCGAACAACCTGTATGTTATTACATTTTTGAATTCAGCATCGATTTTTAGGTCCAGCTTGTTAACCATCGTTTATGTCTACAAAGCCTATTTTCGAAGTTATATAGTCAGTAAATTTGACGTTTGTAGTACTTACAAAATATGTTAGTACCTCGGAAACTGGGTACGACAGAAAGATGGCGTTTTCTGTTTTAAAACGAGCACGACACATACTCGTGTTTCAGAAAGATTGTTCAAAAGCACTCGCAATTTTCAAATTTGAGAAGTTTGAAACGTTAAAAACTTTTTTTTCAAATGGGATAGTATGACAAGTTTCACATTTAAATTTTCTTACACTTTTATCCAGGCATATCGGGTTCTATCTTTGATGGTTTTCAAGATATTTACGATTTTCTAATTATTCCGTAATGGTGCGTAGGAATTGAAAAAATCCTAGTTGGCGTGTCTCGCAGATGAGACAATTGGCAGGAAACCTTTCATATAAAGTGTTTCGGCCTCTAACACTGAAATATGCACTCGCTCCGTCTAACTGTAACCACATTATTCTTAGAAAAGTCCAGTGGTAAATTTTTCACCAAATTTTTTAAATTTTCATTCAGACAATTTTGGAAAACATTAGTTTGTCATGCAAATACAGCAAAAATTAGTCGCTATTTGGGCATTGGTCAAACATCTCTGAACATGATCTTAACGAAGAACATATAGCATCCTTATCACCTGCAGCTAAATCAATCACTTGAAAGACAAGACTTTGAAAACAGAATGAATTTCTGTAATTGGGGTCGTGCTCGAGTTCAAGAAGATGCACCCCTTTTCAGCAGTGTGTTGTTTACGAGTGAAGCTACATTTCCTCTTATGAAATGTAGCTTCACCGTTATTATTAACGGCCATGTAAACTGGCATAATTTACACTTTTACACCGACGTAAACTCAGATTTTGAGAGGTTTGTTGACAACCAGCATGGAGTCTAAACAGTTTGGGCGCTTATTGGACCACCCTGTCTATATAAAACACATTTCGCTTACCAGAGAATCGAGCTTATTATATATTCCATCGAGATATCGATATAGTCTGTGTAATTGTCGTAGCTGACTTCATTCCTGAATACAAAGTGTGGTAAGGTGTCCGATTCGCTGAACGTGACGAAGTTAGCTGCACGAATAGTCGCGTTGTCGTATTTTACGGACGCGTCATCCACGTAGGTGCCATTCGATGCATATTTCGATGAGTCCGACCCTGATACCAGCAGCAGCGGTACAAGGAGGAAGATTGTTGATAGTAGCTGCAACATCTTGTTACCTGAAATAAAAACAAAATGGTAGTAGTTACGACATTATGCACCATATCAGAATTTAGGAAACGTAAATGTGTTTTAATAATGTAGCTTGTCTACTACTACTTGTATTGACTAGTACCTTCACGCAATATTGTTCTTCGATATTTCGCTGTCCATACCGATAAGTGAGAGGAGTATTGTGATCGCGAAAAATTTCGATTTTGAGAAAATACTCTTTTTGGGCATTTTATTATGTCCACATAACGAAAATCCGCGTCCCTCATTTCCGTCGGTCTATCTGTCGGTCTCTTGGCGTTTTTCTAACCTCGTAATAGCAGTAGTCGCTGCTATGGATTATGTTGAAATTTGGGCAGCGTTATGCTGTGGGGTCGTAGTAGGAAATGTTCCTATATTTTAGAAAATCGGCGCATTGGTAGCGGAGTAGTTAGCAAAAAACAAAAAAATTCAAATCTTCCTTCAAATTCGTTTTTAGGCATTTTAGGCGTTCCTGTCCATTTTCTACTTTCTCTTTTGAGTGGGGGTAAATTGGGGTGGTTGGGGAGTGCGGAGTTGTAAAACTGAAAAATTTGTTGTATTCATAATAGACTGTCTACTAACCTGTGAAGGAAAGACCTAGCATCATAAACCACTTTTTTACGTCCATCCTAACATTGTCTTGTCTATTACAGAAACCAAAGGACTTTAAATTTTCTGATTTATGCATACGATTATTGCTTCTGACCGTTCTGTATTGTGTAACGTGGAAACTATTGAATTTATTTTAATGAAACTTTTACACAGTATTACCAAAGTGGCAAGGATGGAAAAAGTTTATGGTTTTCAGAAATCGTGTCAGTGGCGGCGCAGCAATGATAAAAAACTAACCATATAAAAACAGCTCAAACTTGGTTTTTTATGAGTTCCTGATCGTTTTTCTACTGTATTTTTCAGTGGGGTGAAATTGGGGTGGTTGGATGGTGGGGGCTCGTAAATCTCAAAAATTTGTTGTTTTCGTAATACGCTATCAATTAACCTGTGAAAGAAAGACCTAGCGGCATTACACACTTTTTTTTTGTCAGGCGGGAGATGATTTGATTGCAAGGGGATCTCAGACTATAGCTTCATACAATGGGAAAATAATAAACTGGTATCACCGTATAGTGTGGGAAGTACTGAGTCAATCAACTTGACTTCATTTTTATTAATATGCGTTATGTGTTAAATTTGATTTTCTAGTTAATTTTAATTTATTGTATCTAACCCACTATAACTGATGGATGTAAGAATTTTTGTGCAAAACACAAATAAATTGCCCCTACCGCTACTGGAGGTCATTCATTCATTTGGTAGCTTCTTGCAAACATAAATAATGTAAATAGTGTGTCTTACAGAATACATGTGTATAATATAATGCACATCATAAAATACGAAATAAGAGTCTTCTTACAAAATTCAAAAGGCCATGCGTTGACTAACGAGATAGAAAATCGTCAGTATAGATCATTTTTGACAGAGTGGGCATTCAATAGGACCAGAAGAGGTGGTAGAGTTTTGGAGAATGGCCAGGTTAGATTAGGTTGATAGTGAGTGGGATGACTATGCCTTCTTCCACTGCGTCCCTATTCTGTCTAGTCTGACTCACACCTATTTAAAGTTAATCGTACAATCCACACCTTTTGATGAAGGCAATAGTCGTGTTGAGTGGAACATCCTTCAAGTCAATAGGTTCCAGATGGGCGAATCAGAAAGTATGTACTAGACGGGAGCACAACAAGTTCTGAGTACTACGCTGTTTCGTCACCCTCATAGCAGAAATGACAGTCCTATGTTTATTCTAGACCTATTTTTAGCAAGTGTCAATAGAACGACCAGAATACGCAGATTATTCCGGCTCCATTCTAGGATCCTTGTGGGGAGGGGGAGGTCTGACCTTAGGGGTTTGCGATGAATACCCCATGGTATCTCGCCAGGGCAGGAGTACTTTCTTCTCAGCCCAATCAAAAATGATTTTCCTGACAGCGCTTTTCGCAATACCCGCAAATGGTTCTGGTTCTATAAACGCAAATTCGGTTCCTTCTCTTGCGAGTGTGTCAACCAATTCATTGCCTTCCACTCCGCTATGACCTGAAACCCAAACCAAAGTTACTTTGTTTTTCATCGAGGAGATGTATGCAGTTCCCTACGAGTCTTGAGTCGTCCCGTTTGGAGCACAGTGCATTCAGGGCGGCTGACTATCTGAAAACATTCTCTATAGGTTTGTATATCAGGGTCATTTGTTCAGCTCCCAATACTGGAGCTCTCTGACGTCCAACTCTATGGCTATAATTTCTGCTTGGAAGATTATGATATACCTTCGAAGGTTTACTGAGATTTCAATTGATCGGAGGATGATTGGAACCTATCACCCCTATTCCATTCGTCTCGTTCTGGAAAAGGATGTCGTAGGACCTTTCTGTATACACCTGGGGAACCATAGAGTCCGAGACCATTCCGAGTATATGGTGGTTGTATAGTGCAATGCACGTTGTGTCCAGTCCTAGGTTTTTTTTGTCCTGTCTACTAGTTGACAGCAGCTTTTAGGCGGCCATTATTATCACCTCTATCGCAATTCTATAGGAGTTAAGTTTAGCAGAGCCTTCAGTGTCAGTGTTGGTGTAGTCAATGTGGCACCAGTAATAGCCAAGCAGGCGATGCGTTGCACAGCCTCCAACTTGGTTGTAGCTTTCCGTTGCAGACATTTCTGCCTCCATAAAACTGCGCCATATGCTAGCAAAATTTGGCGCATATCTCCTGAGTGTTCAGAGGAATAATCGGACCTTATCAAATCTGTTATTCAGAATGGAGCTCAAAGTCTTTTGTCCAGTACAAGGCAAAGGTACTTCCTCACCTCCTCCGCAAACTGGATTGACCCTTCCGCTATTCTAGGTAGGCGGAGCTTATGTAGTTTTCGTCTTTTGGTAAATGGAACAACAACAGATAATGCTTCATTAGGATATCGATAAAAAGAGTCAGATCGACAGCTGACCGAAGACAAAGTTGCAGCATGTTGCGCCCTAAAGCGGCCCACAGACGCTCCGGAAATCCTCAGAGAAAAAACTGCACAGACCTGGTCTGAAGGCCCTTGCACTGGCCTGAATGCATCCTCCTCCACAGGCGCTCAGGAAACCTTTCAGTCCAGTTCAGTTCGAGCAAGCATGGTATCAAAAGACGGCCTGCGCTGACGATCGAATGGTTTGATTCCACATGCGGCGGCATGTACAGTCCGACGAACCTGCACATACCCTCCGATAATCCTTGAGGCCAGGACTGTGCAGTTTTTTTCTGAGGAATTCCAGAGCGTCTGTGGGCCGCTTAAGACAACCAAAAGTCGAACAGTCCTTCCCTGAACTGCATAACTCCCAAGGTTTACTGAGATTTTAACTGTGGGATTAATACCTACTACTCCCTCTCTGCCCTCAGTTCAGACTTGGAGCCATCTGTGAACAGCGCAAGATCGGAGGGCGATTTGAACCTGTCACTCCTATTCCATTCGTCTCTTCCTGGGAAAATGCTGCTGCAGGACATTTCTGTATACGCCTGGGGAACCATAGAGTCCGAGACCATTCCTAGTATATGGTGGTCTATAACTTCACTAATAATGCCCGTTGTATCCAGCTCTAATTCCTTTTTGTCCTGTCTACTCTTAGGCGGCTATTGTAGCGTCTCTCTCTATCTCAATTATAGAGCGGTTAAGTTGAGCAGAGTCTTCAGGGACAGCGTTGGTGAAGTAGATATGGCTACAGTAATAGCCAAGCGGGCGATGCGTTGCACAGCCTCCAACTTGGTTCTAGCTGTCCGCAAACATTTCTGCCTCCAGAGAACTGCGCCATATACTACCAAGATCTGGCGCAGATGTCCTGAGTGTCCAGAGGAATAAGCGGACATTGTCAATTCTGTTATCTAGATGGGAGTTGAAGATGAGTGTTTTATCTGATATAAGGCCAAGATACTATACCTTTTCCACAAACTGCATTCGCCCTCCCGCTATTCTAGGTAGGCGGAGCTTGTCTACTTTGGATCTTCTGGTGAATAGATTGAATGAATGAATTAATGAAACAGGGTGAAAGGCTATCTGGTAGCTGGAACCATCAGTGCATAGGCCTACCAATGAGCCCTTTTGCACCTCTCCTTTCCCTAGCTCCCAAGTCCAGCCCTCATCGCAAAGGTGAGGTTGGCCTCGGTTCCTGCCCATCTTATATCCTCAAGTTCAAGAACTCTTGAACCGAGGTTAGTCTGCCTGTGATACCCAAGGGCATTCACAACAACAAAGAATCTGTGCCGAGGATTCTTCCTCCTCGCCACAGCGTGTACACGTCGGATCATTTACCACCCCCATCACATACAAATGGCGTTTGAAGGTGTTATGGCCGGATAGGAGGCCAACAAATAGCCTTAGTCGACTTCTGTTCAGTGAGAGACAGAACCGTCCCACCTTAGCCAGAGGTCCTGAGATAAGTCCTCTAGCTTGAAGGAGGTGTACGGAGATTCCTCTTCATCTGATAAGATGCTGATTTTGCAACCACGCCTGTTTTCCTCCTGATGGTAGTTGCTGCCAGCCCCAAAGCCGCCTCAGGACCCAGGAAGTCATTCGTCGACCCTCGCCTTGCGAGCGCGTCCGTCATTTCATTACCACTAACTCCAGCATGACTCGGCACCCACATAAGTGACACCTGATGTCTCGCCGAAATGTCATCCAAGACCTTTCTACATTGCAGAACATGCCTTGATGTAAACCTGCAAGCACTTAATGTTTTTAATGCTGCCTGGCTGTCAGAGCAGATGGTGCCTGTTTGGCCCCTGAATTTCGTAAATGCGAAAGACACAAGCTAAAATCGCATATATCTCTGTTTGGAATACCGTGGTGTTTCCCCAAGAGAGAGCGAGAGCTTTGTTTTTGGCACATAGACCCCAGCCCCGTCGGTAAGTGAGCCGTCGGTGTACCAGACTGGCCCTCTCTCCTCAAAAGGCCGCCTGCCGCTTAGCCCCTACTCTTTCCTTGTAGGATACCTCATGGTAAATTTGCAGCCGTAGCGATATGTAGGAGGAATTATCACTCCTCATATGTAGGATAGGGTCATCCCTTTGCAGTTCCGAGAGGATGGCAGAGTGTCCCCTCCCAGGATTCACAAAGGACTAACTGCCTTGACTCCACAATCGGAACGCAGACACCCTTGCCTCCCCTTGAGCTACCAAGTCGAATGGAGGGAGATTCAGCAGTGCTTCTAACGCGCTCAACGGAGTCGTGCGTACTGCACTTGTTATACTAACACAAACCAAGTGTTGAATTTTATTTAGCTTTGATTTGATTGTCTCTATCATCACACATGGCCACCACACCAGTGATCCATACAATAAGGACGGCCTAACGATTGTAGTATAGAGCCAGAACATCACCTCAGGAGTCAAGCCCCAATTCACTCATACAACCCTTCTGCATGCCCATAACGGATGACGTGCCTTATTGACTTTATGTTCTACATGTTGCCTCCAATTCAGCTTCGAGTCTAGAACTACGCCTAGATATTTTACTGATTAGGGAAGTTCAAGTGATGTACCAAAGAAGGTTGGTCGGATGTATCCATCCAGTTTCCTTCTTCTAGTGAACATAACTAGCTCCGTCTTCTCGGCATTGACCGATTAATCTACCTCGCTGCACCACGATTTCACAATGCGCAGAGCGCCTTGCATTATCTCCGAAACAGTAGCCACGAATCGACTCTAGATTACTATACTAAGACCATGTGCATAGGCCTGCACATAAACACCTATATTGTTCAGCCTGACCAGAAGTTCATTCACCACCAGTCACCACAATAAGGGAGATACGACTCCGCCCTGCGGGCAGCCCCGCGCTACTTCAACGCTATGCGAAATGGTAAATAGAACAACAACAGATAACGCTTCATTAGAATATCGATAAAAAAGTGTCAGATCGACCGCTGGCCGAAGACAAAGCGGCACGAGGTTGCGCCTTAAGACAACCAAAAGTCGAGCTGTTCGTCCCTGAACTGCATAATAGAGAGACATCAGACTCTAGACCAGGCCTAAAGAGGAAATTGGATGGCGACAGGTACATTGCTCATAACGAAAACAGAATCGCTATTACGTGAGACAATTTTCCTGGAATATTATTTCAACGACGGCCTTGTCTCTATGATTGTATAGCGTCTGTGAGACATCCCTACCGTAAATACTAATATCGTTCCTGATATACCGGATGAATATATGTATTCACATCATCCTTGCTATATCCATGTATACCGCTAAAAGGACTGGGGCCCTTAGGAGGCGCATTTCCCCGTTTTATGGTCAATATATCCCAATAAGCAATTTTATTATGCCCGGTTCTATGTCAAAAGTGGTTCTATTAAACTGTACCTCATATGCCGCTTACAAGGTATTGTGTTTTTGACGTTTTTATGGAGAGGTTGTGTACACGGAGAAGCGCACTTTGTTCTACTGATATGTTGCGTCTTTAAGGGTCTAGGGTATAGCGCGCGAAATTAAGAATCCAAGAAAATACGTATTCCCGTGTTAGCTAGAAGGCGTGGTCGCCTGTTCCCTTTCTCCAGTGTGTGTGTCTAAGATGAGGGGAGATAAGTCCAAAAATTCAAAATTAAGGTCAAAAGGTTCAAAGGTAAGGTCCAAAGGTCACCATAAAAATGAATTTCGCGTTCTGAAGCTCCTGACGTTACCTTTAAACTTACAATAATGAAAAGAAAATTGAAGAAGAAAGCTTGCGCTTTGTCACTATGGTGGCCTTTTTTGATATCGTGTTTGGTTGTTAAATTACAGACATTTGAAGATCGTATAATTCTGCATTACGAGTTTTTTTGCACACTAAAAAACTGTTTTGAAAAAGTTGCTTTTAGATGTCATTCATTAAGGTCTTAACTACCACCTTCTGAAATACTGTGTGTGTAGTTTGAAAAACAAGTGAGCTCTGTTCGAAATGGGAATACGTGTTTTACAAGGCAAATACCTATGTATAACTGTGTGTACCCAGGCTCGTATCACGGTGCTTAGCCTTCAAACCTAAAGTATTTATGAACTAGCACAAAGTAGTGAGAGAAAATTAGGTTTTTGTATTGAGCTTCAAAAAATAACTTTATATAGTTACCCCTTTAGACATTAGGATGGAAGTGACAGAATGTTCTATAGAAAGTTGCAAAAAATTGTAGGTTAGTGCGTTTCAAACTAATTTGTGATATTCACAAAAAAAAAGAATTCATTAGATAAACTTTTGATGTGCTTAACTGACCCAGCAGTTTACTCCAGCAAACATATATTAAAATTGGGAAATGCTTTAGATCCTCTGGTATTGTAGCTGTGAATATCTATCTCCATATACATATATCTGGGTGGATGGGATAATTGTTTGTAATTGTTTGAAATTGAATTGTTTAAATTAACGTCATAGGCAATCAATGGCTAAATATACAAACAAGGGACTGTTTATATGCAATTACTTTCCACACTGATAGGTGAGGAGAGTATTGTGATCGCGAATATTTTCGATTTTGAGATAAGGCGCTTTTTAGGCGTTTTGTGATATCTACATAACGGATCATACCCGTCGGTCTGTCTGTCTGTTGGGGTTTTTCAAGCTTCGTAATCTCAGTAAGCGCTGCATGGATTGTGATGAATTTTTCTGTTGCATTCGGTTGTATTTGTTTGTTATCTGTTGAGTTTGGATATTTTTTATTGTGTTTAGTCGTTTTCTGTCGTTTTCATATGTTTTCTGTTGTATTTAGTTGTTCTCTATTGATTCCAGCTGTTTTCTGCCTGATTTCTGTTTTTTATGCTGTTTCTGGTTGTTTTCTGTTGTGCTTGCATGTTTTCTATTATAGTATTATACTTCGTCGATTTCTGTTGTTTCCAGGTGTTTTCTGCTCCCTTTCTGTAGTTTTGAGCCTTTTTCTATTCTTCCTGTTGTATTCGGTTGAATTTGGTTGTTTTCTGTTCTTTTGAGCTCTTTTCAATTTTTTTCTGTTGTAGACATCTACATAACGAATCATTCTCTTCGGTCTGTCGGTCTGTCGGTCTGCCTGTTGGGGTTTTTCAAGCTTCGTAATCTCAGTAAGCGCTGAATGGAATGTGATGAAATTTGTGTGACAATATGCTTTGGGGTCGTAGTAGATAATGCTGCTATAATTTTGAAAATCGGTGCATGGCCAGCGGAGTGATTATCAAAAAATGAAAAAAATTCAAATATTCTTTAAATTTCGTGATTATATAGGCTTTTAGCGGTTCCTGATAATTTTCTACTTTTTTGGGTCGGGATAAAATTGGAGTCGTTGGGGGTGGGTGGTTTGTAAAACTGAAAAATTTGATGCAAGTATTCATAAGGATGTCTACTGACCCGTAAAAGAAAGACCTAGAGGCGTTTTTTGGTCCATTCTCAGGGTTTAAGGAAATGTAAATTTGATATGAATCACCCTGTATAAAAGCCCAAACCCAAATTCAAGTGAAAATGTTTCAAGGTTCAAGGCCTTCAAGGCTACCCACCACAGTCAAGTGATAGATTCATGAAATATGTTTTAGTAAGCTCACTATCTACCGTCCATGCAGTGTTGACCCACCCTGTATATGAAACTAGACATACAGCAAACCGTCAGATCAGACAAAACCATTCCTCGTTTATACATCTAGCTCCTAAATTATATTGTACAGAATGAACCACCCGCCATACAGGTAATCAAATTTCAAAATAATTTAAAACAAATATTGAAAGACTGATAAAATTTGTATTTGGAACTGTGCACATTTCCATTAGTTTTAAATTTGTGTAAATTGTTATTTATTTTACACTTGATCAACCGTTTGAAATGGCTTAGATTGTTTATATGTATTTATTTGCCTGTAACTTTTCAATTTGTATTTGCTATGGTTGGTCCAATAAAATCTTATTATTTATTACATGCATTATCAACAGATGAAGTCAAGTCGATTGACTCTATATTTCCCACAAATAACGGTGATACCAGTTTATCATTTTCTCATAGCATGAAGCCATAATCTGAGATCCACTTGCCACCAAATCATAGTCAGCCCTCCCCACCCCTCAAAAAAGATGTGTTATGCTGCTACGTCTTTGCTGTACACGTCAATGGACAGCCCATTATCAACACAACCGGTTTTTCAGTTTCAACCCCCCACCTCCCAGCCACTCCAATTTCATCCCCACCAAAAAAAAGGTAGAAAATGATCAGGAACCCCTAAAATACCTAAAAACGAAGTTTGGGCTATTTTTTTTAAATGGCATCGACTGCAAGGGTCATTAGCCACTTCATGTTGTCCTCATCTCATCTTTTACATGGTAAAAATAAACTGTTTGTTACTATGGGAGAGAATTGCTTTTATGGGTTTCTATACGTTTGATGTTATATTTTATTAGAGAGACCAGTACTTTGTAGCCATAGCAGAAGTGATCTTGTTCTTCTTGGATTAGTACTCAAAATTTCAATGATATTAACTGGAATTTGGTACAACCATCTTTCTGCTTCGTATGCAGGACATTCGGCTATGATGTGTTGAACGGTTAAGGGTGAGTCACAAATAACGCAACTAAGAGGTTCTTCCCTGGTAAACAAGTAGGACGATGTCAAAGGTGTATGCCCGATACGTAATGTTGTGCAGACGCTTTGTTCTCTTCGTGTCATTTGACTAGGATAGACCGTTTTTCCTATTGCTGCCTTCAGTTGTTTGAGCTTCGCATTAGTATTGTTCCATTCATTTTGCCGGAAATGATCTTTAATCGAGGTTTGAATGGAATTTTAACATCATTAGGGCGTACCAGGATATTTTCTTCGAGTTGTTGCGTCGTTGCTAGTTTTGCAGCATTGTCAGCTAGTTCGTTACCGGTAATACTGTCTCATAATTCCATTAAAATCAATTCCATAGTTTCCTCGTTACACAATACAGAACTATCTGAAGCAATACTCGTATGTTTACATCAGACAAAAATCGTTCTTTGGTTTCTGTAATAGGCAAAGCATTCGGATGCACCTAAAAAGTGATTTATGTCGCTATGTCTTCCTTCACAAGTCAGTGGACAGTCTATCATGAATACAACAAATTTTTCTATTTTACAACGCCTCACCGCCCAACCACCCCAAATTCCACCCCCACCCAGAAAAAGTAGAAAACGATCAGGAACACCTAAAATGCCTAAAAAAGAAGTTTGATGAATTTGAAATTCTTTGTTTTTCGCTAATTACTCCGCCGCCCATGCACCGATTTTCAAAACTATGACAGCATATCCTAATAGGCCGGAAAAACGCAACAGACAGACAAAACAGACAGACCGACGCAAATGAGTGACGTGGATTTTCGTTGTGTAGACATCATAAGACGACCAAAAAGCGTACTGTCTCACATACATACACCTATTGGTGTGGGAAGTGGAACAGGTACATGAGAAGGCATGGGTTGAGTCGAATTGTCCCCGCGGTAGAGAATGTCGTTTTCTTGTGCGCCGAATTCTCTCCCCGGTGGGGTCGACTTGTCTCCCTTACCAGATTGCAGGTAAATTTTCGGTTAATTAGTTATACAAGTCGCCAAAAAGTCTGGAGCAGGTTTAATTTTTTCAAAAAGTTGATATAGTTTCGCCAAAAAGCCTCTGTTCCAGACTTTTTGACGACTTGTATACACATATTTTTTTCACACATTGGGGTGGGTTGATAGAATAAAATTAAATGTAGATAATGAGAAACAAATTATTGCGTAATTTATTTGCATTATATCGCATTTTGACAATTTTAGTATTATTTCAATCTAAACTACATACATACAACTATTCTATTTCCTATTACATGCTCTAAAATGATATGAAATTGCTTTTACAAAATCTATATCTTTGAAATTTGGTTTGTTTTTTAGTTCTTCAATTTTTTTATTTACAAAATTTTGTCTGTGTAACCATCATAAATTTTAATTATATTATCACAACCTCTCATTTTTACATAACTGTCTATTTGAAAATTTAATAATACATTTAAAAACTGATTAATATTTGGATGAGGTGAATAAAATGATTGGTTATATTTGGCATGAAACGATTCGCAGCCATTTGTTGTTCTTAATAAAGAAGATGAATGTTCAGCCCGTACATGAGGAGGGAATTTTGAATTGTCATCGACATAATTTTCTACTAAATAATCACAAAATTTATCTACACGATCACAATTTGGTTTTAACTCATAAAGGTCCATAGCAAAACAGTCACCAACACTTTCTGGCCGTAAGAATGGTAGTCCAAATACATATGTCAGAAATCTTGTTGTGTCGGTTTCATCTTCCTTTTGCTTCTTGTATTCGGATGATAGACCTAATTCCTGGATCTTTCGATGCCAAGATTGACCAAGATGGAATCGACATCCCTTGATTTTGGATTGTGGGAAAATTTCAGCCAAACTGGTGTGAATCGCACTTTCAAAATCGGCTGTTATAGCACTTGGGGTTAAAGTGCAGCCTAGTTTTTCTACTTCTTCTCTGACAAATGCAAACATTTGTTTGTATGAAGACGTTGTTTTATTGGGTAACAAACAGAAGACGAGTGGAACGTAGAGTCCATTTTTACATCCATGTATCGTAAAAAGCTGCAAACAATATTTTGGGCAGTAGTTAAAAGTGCCATGTACGTACAGATGTGATACGGATGACAAAAACTTCAAATTAGTTTCACAAGAGAATATTACAATTTGACTAGTTTCACAATTTTTGATGAGAAAATTTTCATCTTTATTTGTTTTTATATTTTGCGACTTTAATAATTCTTGAAATTCTTCTCGATTTTTTGGAAGAGTTGGTAGCAGCTTCGATCTTGCATAATGTACATTTTTTCTTACTCGAACAATGTCTTTAGTTTCCGAATCCGACTTCTTTAATTCTTTTCGAATAAGTTTCATAGGCCGTTCACATATATCGTCTAGAGCTGCACGCTTTACACTATTACTTAACTTCTGTCTGTTTAAGTCGCTTTCCGAGATTTTGTCGTGATTATGCACCAACACTGATTCAACTATCACATGTTCTTCAGTTTCAGTTTTCACGTAAGCTTTACATAATGTTTTTCTTAATGTACACATCCACCTTTTTTTATTTCCCGTTAACAATTTTTGAAAAGAAAACTTGAACCCCTCGATCACTAACAGTTGTTTTCCTTTCTCACTTAAAATCACAGAACTCATTTTGACGCTAGTTGTTTTCTTGACGACTGTCCAAATAGTTATAAATTTATAACATAAGGGCGACAACAGGTACCACATCATGTAAACTAGGTAATTAAAGAGCGATTAGACCCTTATTAGTTGGAGGGGATCGATATCAATAGGGAGGGAAATCGGATGTCACCTTTTTGGGGACAGGTAATATTTTGAATCTATGGAGACAACTCGCACCTGTCCGAAGGCATATAGGATAGTAGGCCTGGGCCAGCAGAATATACCTTCTTGTTATAAAGCGACTTTAAGTAGACCAATAAAATATTTCCAAGATCATTGTATTATTTCACTTTCGGCAGTGATACTTGGTCTATTGGTCTAAGTATTGTAGTGAGCAACTGGTCACTGTCAAAACCGATACCAAATTTAGTAATAGCCAAAGTGATCAAGACGTCTAGTGGTGGAATTTAGAACCCAATGTTGTTTGTGTGCCCATGGTAACCAGATTCTTTTAGCATGCATGTGTACCAACTCAGAGAGAATGAAATCAAACACAGAAATGTTATGATATGGTTTTTTTATTATTTGTTTCTTAACATTTGTTTTGTATTTATTAATCATGAGTGCTGAGTGTTTCTGGGATGATTTTATTACTTGATTCTTGTATTTATCAAATCATGAGTGCTTTGTATTTCATATATCTTACTGGTGTAATATTTATATTGATATGTTGAAATATACGATTCAAAAATGTCTTAATAATAGTGGTAAACTGGCTCTTGTTATTGATATTGTATAATAAAGAAATGGTTATAAACATACACAGTCTAAATGATAAATAATAATAATACATGGTGGGCTAGATCTCTGTTTAACGTCAGGGAGAGAAATATGGATAGAATGTGGAAAAGTGTAAAATATCAGCATATACATATAAATAAATAAATATAATCAAACATATAAATGAGTAAATAAAGGGGGTAAATGGGATAGGGTATATAAAATATAAACATAGCATCACAAGTATAGCAGCGTAGCAAGCATAGCAGCATAGCAAGCATGGCAATAAATAAATATAAACAATAAACAACATAAAAGGGCTGGTTAGAGGAAACCGTATAGTTCGTGAAACACGTGAATCAACCCACTTCCACCTTCGGTAAGTGATTAGGCCGTCCCGGCAGTCGCCACGGTTTCCACAACCATAAAATAAATATCATATATAAATAAAGGGGACCAGTAAAGGTTGAAATAGATACATCTAAATAAGACAGAGTTATCTCTGTTCACCACCGGCCTGCAATACCTCAGAACCTATCTAGAGTAGACGTAAATCAGAGACCCAACACCAGTTAAAGTCGTCTTAAAAGCTCGGATATATAGTATACATTGTGAAACACTTTAAAATATCGTAGCCAGACCACATTAGTTAATAGTACAAACTCAAAAGACAACATACCTGCAAATATTCGTGAAAAAGACTTCCAAAATGCATTGTGTAAAATTTGGTCTCCCGCTTGTTACGTTTTTCAAAAACAATCCCCCGTCGTAATTATTAAACAAACTATCAACAAAACTATGGCAACGATTATCACAGCTCACTACTTTATTCAAGTTTCGAGTGACAAAGCCCAAAAGCATCACAAAACAGTAGCTTTAGTCACAGAATGAAAGAAAAGGAAGGAAGCATTACAGAACAGTAGTACAGAATCACAGATGGAAAATTAATATAGAAAGTCACTCATGATCTGATACATAAAATATCTGAACAATATATGATAATCAAATAAATTACTTATCTCAACTTCATCAAATGACTACACTCGTACACTTATATTATAATAACAAATTTAAATCTTTTCCTTCTACCATCTGTCACTGCCGTCAATGTCAAACTTTGGCAGCCTGACAGCTAAAGGTGCGTTCTAACGTATGACAGCCAGGAGCGCGTTCCGGATCACCACAGTATATTTAAACTTGAATAAGATTTTGCGTTTGTTCGAGCCGATACTGTACACAAGTAATTTCTACGTACTCAAACGGTATATACAAACTGAGCAAAAGCAATGTTGTTATACGACCTTTTAACAAATCTACTAGAGGCTCGCAAATTGTCCTATGATCAGTGTATGCGTAATCCCTGAATGAGAATTTCTAATCCTCCGTCTAGTGTCCAAACCACTTAAATATAAGCATGCCGTTGGTACCATCAATTGAGGTAACAAGGTTATAACTGATGTCGCAGCCAACTGAAATGGCAATCAGTGGAAAATCTCAATTGAGGCCAGAAAAGCCATAAAGCCCACATTTGATACGAAAAGCCGTCCCAATTAGCATTTGGGCAATTTAGTAATGATTATGACTGGTGGTGGTGAATAAAAAGGAGAAATCTATGGTAATATCGTAGATAACATTCACAAGTAGGGAAACAGGGTAATTCTGCATCAACACTCCTTACGGTTCTTAACAAAGGCGAGGGTAGACTATTATGGTTACCACCGATAATAAATAATATACAGACGTACTTCATCCGCACTTTTTTGTATTCATAATACAGGGTGATGTGATCAATTCATCATCATCATAGTCACAATGTCTTAACAGACATGTTGTGAACTCGTAAAATGCATTAAGTCATCAGAGCTAGAGTATCGCCGACACGAATATTATCAATAGTTTTGAGAACTATAGCTCGCCATCGTACGTGATTTACTGTCAGTTCAGTGGCGCTCTTGATACTCATATCTAGCAACTGTTTCGTCGTATCCACCCAGCGTGTAGGGGAACGGCTACGGCGCCGCCTACTCGGGGCGTGACCCTGAACCACAAGTTTCTCCATATTATTGCTTCTGTGAATATGTCCGAAGAATGTGAGCATTCTCATCGACACAATGGAGGATAGTCTCTTTGGATTACCGAGCTCATCCAGTATGGAAAAATTAGTTCGATGGGCGGTATAAGGAATTCTCAGCATTCTCCTCCACGTCCACATTTCAAAAGCATCTATGCGAGCTCGATCTGCCTTTTTAACAGTCCAAGTTTCCGAGTCATACAAAAATATGGAGAACACAAGAGACTGAACCAGTGACATTTTGGTAGCTTTAGTGATGTTATGGTCACGCCATATTTTAGTAAGCTTTGTCATGGCCACCCGAGCCTGTTGAATGCGCCGTCGAATCTCATTCTCACAGCTACCTGAATTGTCGATCAAAGAACCGAGGTACACAAAACTTTGAATTACATCACAACGGCCTATTGACTTTATTTCTCGATGATTGTCATGCTCTCTATCTACGATAATAACCTTGGTCCTGTTGTAGTTAATACCAAGACCATATGCTGCCCTGTGTTGTTCTAAAACGTTCAATAGAGTTACTAGTTCTTTCTGAGAAGCAGCAATAAGGGTTGTATCGTCAGCAAATCTTAAGTTAGATATTTTGCTTCCGCCAATAGTTATACCGCCATTCCAGTTGTCCAATACCTGTCTCATCACAAATTCAGAGTAAATGTTAAATAACATCGGAGATAATGCGTATTCCTGATGAACTCCTTTTCTGGTTGCTGTTTGACCAGGCAGGTTACCATCAATTCTTGCACGAGCTGAGCTAGACTCATAAAGTTGCTGTATGAGAAATACTAAGTGGTAAGGGACTCCCATGTAAATAAGGATTTTCCACAGCTTAGGCCGCTTTACGTTATAAAACGCCTTATAATAGTCCACAAACAGATAAAAATGGGAAAATAATGCTCCTTGGCTTTTTCAATAATTCAATAAGTTTAAGATCTGTTCACGCGTACCGCGTCCCTTTACGAAACCTGCCTGCGCTTGGGAAACTTGCCAGCCAATAAAGCCCTCCAAACGAGACTGTAAAATATATAGTAGAACCTTGCTTGCATGAAAGATTAACGAAAGTAGGCGATAATTGTCTGGATTTGTTGGATATCCTTTGTTATGAAGTGGAAGAAAAATGGATGTGCACCATTCATCTGGCCAAACACCGGAGGACCAGACCCTCTTACAAATATCATTTTATACAGATACAAAAAGACTTCCGACAAAAAGTTGTAGATAAACGTCTACCTTTTAAAATTATTTTATAATATATAGGGTTATTAATAAAGACACGGCATACCAAAGTTTTGTTTTTTCAAATGGAACACCCTATATATTATCCTAAATTTGAATTGTGCTCGCTCTCCCTAAATATAGGGTTTCATCAGGTTATACAGGGTCCACTTTTATGTAAAAATCTTGATGAATTCATCACCATGTATCCTAAAAAATCAATTACTGCAAGCTTCATTCTCAATGCTGGAATAATTTCGTGGTTGTTTAGTTTTGTATAAAGTCATCACGGTTTTGCCATCTCACATTTTGTATACAGGGTCAACCAAAACTCGCGTGTGTCTGTCTGTACGTCCGCAATTTCATTCTCCAACGATTACCCAAAAACGCCTCAAGCGATTGCTCCCAAATTTGGCCACCTTAAATTAATAGAGGTCCTTTCAAGTTGAAAAGGTTTTGGAGCTGATCGGACAATGCGGGTGGAAAAGGATAAGAGGTGCACACAAAGAATGTGCTACAGTATATAAATTTGATAGCACCAGTTGAAAGAGAATGTGTCTTTATGTCTGAAACGATATATCACATGTTAACTTTTTCTGAAATGAAAGGGAGTGGGTGTGGAAAATGTACAAATTTCAATTATTGTTATCACACGGTTATGGTAAAACAAGGACAGGGGATGAACAACAACCACTTGAGTCGGGGAATTTATGAACAGCCCTTTATAAATAATATAAAATAATTGAAATTACACCTTTCGTCATCCACCCACTCTGCTACTTCAATACTTAAAAATGAAACTTAGAGCTGTTATGATAGTTTTTTTGCCAATTACCCGGACGTCACAGCTCCGATTCTCAAAAAATGTAACAGCATCCCGGATAAAGTGGAAGAAGAGCCACAGGCCTCCTGCATGCCGAACTTCACCTTTCTACACTGTAAACCATGATCATTATATTATTTTGTTAAAATATTAATAAATGCTTATAGTGGAATAAAGCATAAAGCATAGTATTATAATGTGAAACCTCTCTTAGCGGACACCTCTCATGAACGGTCATCTCTCTTGAGAGGACATTTTATCTAGAACCAAACATTGAGGTATAGTTTCACACGTACAGCGTTTTCTCACGAACGGATCCTCTATTGGGCGGACGCGGACAGTATAATTTTTCCCAAATTATATTGAAGCCTCTCATATGCGGACGCAATACTCCAACGAATCTATATTGTCGTTATTCTATCACATGTTCGTCTCGAGGATTTCTTTCTACCATTGTTTTGGTAATTCCCCTTTTACGACGACGTGAACAGGAAAATTTGGTGGACTTTGCAACCATGGATAACCTCATTTATACCGAAGACATGACCAATGACGATACAGTGACTGATGGTAATGATCCCGAAACTGAGATACAAGAAAATGAAGATGACAAAATTATTTTGGAAATCGAACCTGGAATAGAATCATAAAATGACGCTCTGGATGTAGTAGGAAAATTGAAGATATTTGCAAGAGATGATTATGCAGCCTTTCATCAACTTAAAAATTTGGAGAGCCATTACCAAAAGTGTGTGTCGAAACAAAAGTCTCAGAGACTTAAACAGTCTAGAATTTCAGATTTTTTTAAATAGTAACCGCTCTCCTTGTACTTTGTTTTCTGTTTTTTGTTTCTTTATACGGTACATACATTATTATAATGCGTTATCATGGTTATTATGTAGACTGTCATAAGTACTCTTAAGCGTTTTATTTGAAAATACACACATGTAAAAATAAACATTTTATATCATTAATTTGTTACATTTTTTCAGCCAGCTTTTCCCATAAGCGGACATCTCCCACAAACGGACAAAAAAGTTGGAGCCGTTGGTGTCCGTTTATGGGAGATTTCAATGTACTTAGATTACACATCACAGCCACAGTATATCCAATTATACAGTAGCGCAACTCCCTAGAAATCATGCAGACAATTTGTCTCCGAAAAACTGGCCACTCATAACCCCACGTCGGCTCCTCAGCACGAGACGCGAGTATCGCCGTTTACGTTTTGAACACAGGGTCGGCTTGGCAATACTGATGAGTAATCGAGTGAAATATATATTATTGTGTTGCAATAAATTTAATGGACCCGATATGTCTCGTAAATAAAGTAAATTTTGAGAGCAGTGTGGTAACGTGGTATTCCTCATCAAGGTTAGGCAGTTGTGTTTAGAATTCTGAATTACAATTTGTAAGTTATATCCATGCATTCGCATTTAATGTACGTGAAGATGTTTTGTACTGATTCTTCTAATTCATCATGGATTTTTTGCATATAAATGGCATGTAAACATTTTTTTAGAAGCAAAACAAGAAATAGTCGGTGTATGAAAGAAAATTGTTAACCCCGAGAAAATAGGTGGCTTTATTGTTTGTAAGTAAATTACAACTTCAACTTTATTTTATCTTATCTTACTTAACCTTAAACATTTAAATAAATATAAAAACTTTATAATATCTTATATGATTCAAATATGGGTATATGTAACGAAGTAGCGTTCAAAATAACATTTATGTCTAGTTATCCCACACCCTTTAAATTTATCTTCATCAATCATCATAGAAAAACGTTTAAGGTACGAAAACGAGGTAAACAGCAAAACCGATGAAAACTTGTTAGGTGTATATAAAAAATACATTTTATATATTTTTGAAACCAGCATGTTGATTCTTTTTATTGTGAACTTTCTGTTTGAGCATCCATTAAAATTGACTTCACTTCCTGCTTAAAATTTCATAATGTTGGAATGCATAATCACATTCCTTTTGTTATATGTCGTGAAATATCTTTTGAACGTTGTGGTGCTGTGAGGAAACAGTGAGAAATTATTATTCTGACTTTAGGCTCATAATTAAAGAACGACTTTCCGTAACGTCTAAAAACTGAAAAAAAAAACACACAGCTACCTTAATACCCGACAGACTTTGTTACAGACAAATGGAGCTATGCTATCACACTTTAATATTATTAGGTAATAAAGGAGCATATTAAACATTGGAGGAATCGCATACCTGGCAGCGAGGAAGCTTAAAAAACTATAGTCACAGTTTTTGGAATTGTTAATACAGCCTACAGCGGCGCAACATTTGACTTCACGCGTCCCGATATCCATATCAGCGTATCACCAAATTCCTTAATCCGATTCTGTCAAAGACACTACCTTCACTCTCATAGACTGAACACGACTCAGGCAATCGCCGTGCTAAACATCCCGCGAACGATACGCGGGTTGCTATGCGCGAACCACCAAAATTCTGGAGAGTCGCGCTACTGTATAATTGAATATACTGTGTCACAGCATTTAACTTTCATTAAAATCGGTGAAGCAGTTCCTGAGATTACGCTGTTAGAAAAATGCCAACAGACAAACAGACAGACCGATAGATCAACGGGAATGGATGACATGCGATAATCTTATCAGATTATCAGATGCTTGATTTAACATTTCAGTACTCTTACTTTCAAGACTTTCCCAGTTTTGAATTGAATATATTTACGCTATATGACCAAAAACATGGCACTCTTGGTTCAAGATTATTACAGCTTTGCGCATATATAAACATATGGTATACTTGAATGAGTGTACGTATCCTTCACCCAAGAATGTATCTTTATGTGTGTATGTCTCAGAAATGTATCCAGATCCATTACCTCGTAGCACTTTAGAATTCATTGGACAAATATACTTGGCGTGTAGCAGAGCCGATCACTCATACTCAGCTAGATCGAATAATGAATTTTTCAGTACTGGTCATTTGTCTTTTCCGTCTTTTGAATATTTTATTATAGTAACTTGTATACCAGAACATAAGTTCGCAAAATATTACAGAAGGTTCCAGGTGAAAAAAAAAAAACGTTGGAAAGTTCTGAACATATCTAATATTCATACAGTCCAGTCTCTCTGGTGTGGTCTCTGGTGTCTGCAAATATAAAAATATTTGAAACAAAAACAAGCAAGATATGAGCGATTTCATAATTTTACTTCCCACACCGAATGATGAGGGGAGTATTGTGATCGCGAAAATTTTCGAATTTGAGATGATATGCTTTTTCGTCGTTTTATGATATATACATGTTACGGTTAAAGTGTTTACTTTGATAGTTTATACACTAGCTGGATATTATACAAACTATCCAAATGTATCGTTATTTTGATGGAAAAACATATTTCAGCTAAAATAGCTATGGATATTGGTTCGTTTGTATACTTCCAGCTAGTTCACAAACTATACAAGATCTGCCGCTAAAGTATAGACCACAAAGGTATCACACATATTAACTAATGTTTCTGGTCTGTTTACAAACTATCCACATCATTTGAATAAGGTATGCACCTAATATCTCTAGTAATACATAATAACCAACTTGTCGGTTAGTGTGTAAATTAACCAACTTCTTGGTTAGTATGTAAACTAACTAATTTGCTTTGGATCAGCAACAGAAACTTGAAAAGTTACTATTAGAATGTTACGAAAAGTCCAAAATTCAAAATTAATGAATGACAGTGATTACAGGATACTTCTGCAACATATAAAGAGAATACGCTAACAAGGACGTAACACTAATAACAAGAATGATTATCATATGATTTACAGAGAATTGAATCCAATAGCAATTGTATGTTTTATCCATGAATAAACTTTACTTTTGATTAAAAATTATTGTTCTAATCTAAATAACCAAAGAGGATTGGTTAGTTTACATACTAACCAACTAGTTGGTTATTATGTAGTACTAGAGATATTGGGTGCATACCTTATCCAAATGATATGGATAGTTTTTACACTAACCAGAAACACTGGTTAATATGTGGGATACCTTTCTGGTATATACTTTAGCGGCATATCTTGTATAGTTTGTAAACTAGCTGGATAGTATAAAAACCAACCAATATTCATAGCTATTTTAGTAGAAATATGATTTTCCATCAAAATAACCAGGCATTTGGATAGTTTGTACACTATCCAGCTAGTGTTTAAACTATCCAAGTTAACACTTTAACCGTAACATACATAACGAAAATCCGCAGTATTTATGTCCGTCGGTATGTCTGTCATTCTGTCTGTCTTTTGGTCTGTCTGTTTCTTTTAACGTCATAATCTCAGTAACCGCTGCATGGATTGTGATGAAATTTGGGTTGCGGAATGCTGTTGGAGTCGTATTAGGTAATGCTGCTATAATTTTGGAAACCGTTGCACGAGCGGCGGAGTAGTTAGCAAAAAACAAATAATTTTAAATACTCCTGATCATTCTCTACTTTTTTATGTGGGGGTGGATTTTGATAGATTGGGAGGGGGGAGTTGTAGAAATGAAAAATTTGTTATTTCCGTTGAACTGTGAATGAAAAACCTAGCGGCATAATACACTTTTTAAGGTCCCTCCGGAACACTGTCTTGTTTATTATAGAAACCAAGGGAATTTTGTGATGTATACGTGCGGGTATTGCTTTATTTCGTTCTATGTATATTGCGTAAAGCGAAAATTATTGAATTGATTTTAATGAAATTTTGACACAAAATTCACTACCGCGGCGAGTATGGAAAACGCGCCTGTTTTTGAAAAATCGTGTCAGTAGCGGCGCAGCAATAATCAAAAAACAAAAAATATAAAAACAGCTCAAACTATGCTTTTATATAGTTTGGCGGCTCCTTATCGTGTAGCATCGCCCAGTTGAAGCATGCAGAATAAAAACTGTGGCGTCCTAGTTCCTAAGAATGGATACACAAGAAACTATTTACGAGAGTTTTTGTGTTGGATGGTTTTTTACAGACGGGTGGAGGATTATTTGGTTGCAAGGGGATCTCAAGACTATAGCTTCATGCAATGGGAAAATAATAAAATCGTATCATTATTATGTCTGTGAAGTACTGAGTTAATCAACTTGATGACAGAGAGTTAGATTGCTTATTAGACTGGGGGAGTATTGTAATCGCGAACATTTTTGATTTTGAGATAATTATTTGTGGACACTTTACACGAGAATCCATGTCACTCATTCTCGTCTGTGTGTCGGTCTGTCTGTTGGCATTTTTCCAACAACCTAATCTTATAACCTGCTCCACCGATTTTCGTAAAAGCTAGGCCGGTACGTAACAATAATAATAATTTGCTTTATACTGTAAGCATACTTTATTTTAACCATCATTCTGCATGACACTCACCCTGTAAGTACCCGCCTATGTATACAAAAGTTGGACGCCATATGTTTATTTTTCTGAGGCACCTAATAAAGATAGGACCGAGAGTTTGTGTAAGGCCTATGCCTTTCGCCTGTGGGAAAAATATGAAAAAGTGAAAACACAGTGTACGTCTAACTATCGTGACGCGTGGTTCAGTGAGTTTTGCTTGTGGTTGCAATTTGGTGAGTTTTCACACGAGTAGGTATTCATTCGCCATAGTTCGTTATATGTGCATGTCTTTTAACCATTACAATTGTGTTACTGAGTTTCATAAGCTAATTATAATAATTATTGATATAAGCCGCATTAGTGAAGCTATTAACTAGCTTGGAATCTGACAGTCATTTACAGATAAAGATAAAGGGTAGCCAACTAATAACCTCTGCAGGTGGGACGCCCCTAACTAGACCTGGGGTGCTGTATTGCACGGTAAGGTTCGGACCATATCGTATAGCGAATGTTGGCGGGTGCTAGTCAGATGTAAAGCCATGACAGCGCTTTTGACATTCGTGTGGCACCTTTAGGTGAAGGTCTTCCTCCGGTGTGCACAGATAACGGACGAGTACCACGCGGGCGGTACTAAGGGATTGCGCCTGATATCTTCCAAAAATATACTGAGATCATACTCAAGGTATGTTTGGATTTTGATGTAGTTTGAAAGCATCCTGGGCCTATCAGCATTGATTGGGAGATAATATCAGTATTGCAGCGGCAGAGCATAACAGTATTATAGTGCATGTAATGTAACGGTTGAATGTAAGAGTTACTCATGAGCGTTTTCAAAATACAGGCCCGTCTCCGACCGTTTCCGTCACCTCTCGTCCAGCAGATCTTTCCTGTCGTCTTGTCACCAGGTAAGTGGTCTCTTCAGTTTCTGACTGTTCGAGTGTATCAGAGTTTTTTTCGTATCACCCTCGTAAAACAAATTTTATGGTACAGGGTGTCACGTTGGAATTTTATTGTATCTTTAATTATTCTATTCTATTATTTTTACATTTTATATTCTACGTACATACGTATACGTTCTACAATATTTTATTCCACTGTAAAATATTATGTTAACATTTCAACAAAATAACCGATGTTGTCCAATGCAGCACGGCCTTGTAGAATGTGCACTATTATTTTATAGCTTAATAATAAAGAATCCTAGTTGGCAACGTTAGCAAACAACGACGACAGGGTTAGGTTAGGTTAGGTTAGGTTAGGGGGGTCAAACGTACAGGCCGGGTTAGGTAGCCCCAACACTGCAGCCATTGGCTTATTGTATTGTCCTGTGCGTTTGTTAATCCGTGAAGAGTTTTGTGACCTTGATAAGATCCAAGAGTCTCTTCACGATATCTCGATTGGGGAGTGATTTGGGGTTGTTAGGCCCTATCAGTCTGAATCTCCACCAGCGTAGTGCCTCACATTCAAAGATTATGTGAGAGGCTGTTTCGTCGTCCTCGTCACATAGTCTGCATATTGGGTTTTCTTTGAAGATCCCTAATGTGTGTAGATGTTTTCTTAGGCCGCAGTGTCCGGTTAGGAGGCCGGTTATTAGCCTAGTTTCTTTCCTATTTAGTTTTAGGATCTCTTCAGCTAGTTTTGGTGTAGGTTGTTTCACCATCAGCTTGCTGTGTCTGAGCTTTGGATGTGACTGCCAGTATTTTAGGTGCTGTAAATGGACCCACTGGTATATCGTAGTTTTTACCAAAGACTTTGAAATGCCTATCGCCGGTTCGGGGCCGGTAAAGCTGGATGCCGATCCGTTTCGTGCTAAGGTGTCTGCTTTTTCGTTCCCTTCAATTCCCTTGTGACCTGGCACCCATTTCAGGGTTACCTTGTTCATGGCACTAAGTTGTTTGTCCAATCCAGCACGGCCTTGTAGAATGTGCACTATTATTTTATAGCTTAATAATAAAGAATCCTAGTTGGCAGCGTTAGCAAACGACGATGACAGGGTAAACACGGGGTTAAAATCTCGGAATGCGATAAAATCATCCCGTCGCCTTTTTATTTTTTTAAACTGTCCCTGTTTATGAGAGAGACGTTGTGCCCGCAGCACGTAAATATCTCTTAGCAGGGCCCCGAAAAGTAATAGCCTCGAGAAATGGCACTGTTTAAATTCCCACTGAATTTAATTTCGCCTCGACCGTCGCGTCGCCGTCGCCTTACCGCGTCACACAAACCGTGAAGAGAAAGAAGCGTTCGTCTGCGGGGAGATAATGCAAATTGCGCTAAATGGGATTAGCAAAGGTCATCCTCCCGGGGATAATACGGTACAACAACCCCCTGCGGGGTTGTAACGAGTCGTTTGGCTGGTTAAACGCTGGGTTCACAGTTCGTTCCGATCAGTGAATTGAAATAGGTTATGAGAATACAAGCCGACACTGAAAAAAAATGAAATCAATTTGATTGACTCAGTACTTCCCTCACATAATAATGATATCATTTTATTGTTTTTCCATTGCATGAAGCTATAGTCTGATATCCCCTTGCAACCATATCATCGCCCACCCGATCGCAAAGAAACATCCAACATCTTAATCGCATGGTATTCCGATTTCTCGATATTTGAAAAATAATCATACTGCAAGTATCAATCGTGGGGGGCAATCAGATGTGTTCCGGGGCTTCCCAAACACTCTATCCGAGACCCCATCCTATCTTACCTCATTTTGAATACTCCAAAAAAAAAAAGCAGACAACGATCCTTAAAGTCCTCAAAAACATAGTTTGAGCGGCTTTTATATTGTACTGTTTCTTTCTTTTTAATTTAGTTTCACCAACAACTAACAACGCAAAACTCTCGTAACTAGTTTCTTGCGTCTCCCTCCCTAGAAACTAGGACGCCACAGTTTTCATTCTGCATGCTTCAACTGAAAGATGCAAAACGATCAGGAGCTTCTAAACCATCTAAAAGTGGTTGCTTTTTTCATATTTTTAGTTTTTTAATTATTGTTGTGCCGTGACTGACACGATTTTTCAGACACTGGCGCGTTTTCCACTCTCGCCGCGATAGTAAATTCTCTGTAAAAATTTCATTAAAATCAATTTAATAATTTTTGCTTTACGCAATATACATAGAACGAAATTAAGCAATACTCGTATATGTATACGTCACAAAACTCTAAGTCCCTTAGTTTCTGTAATAGGCAAGGAAACGTTCACATGGACAAAAATACGCCGCTACATATTTCTTCCATAGGTCAATGGACAAACTATTATGAATACAACAAATCTTTCAGTTTTACAACCTCCCACCCCCCATCCACTCCAATTTCACCCCCACCCAAAAAAACGTAGAAAATTATCAGGAACCCCTAAAACGCCTAAAAACAAAGTTTGAGGCATTTTTATTTCTTCTGTCTTTTTATTATTGCTGCGCCGCCACTGACACGATTTTTCCAAAACATACGGCTTCTCCATCCTCGCCGCGATAGTAATACTGTGACGAAGCTTCATTAAAATCCATTCCATAACTTTTACGTTACTCAATACAGAACGATCTAAAGCAATATTCCTATGTATTTTTCAGATAATTCTAAGTCCCTTGGTTTCTGAAATAGGCAGGGCAATGTTCGGATGGGCCTAAAAAAGGGTATTATGCCACTAGGTCTTTCTTTTACAGGTCAATGGATCGTCTATTATGCGTACAACAGGATGATCAGGAACCCCTAAGACACCTAAACACGAAGTTTGAGGAATATTTATTTTTGTTTTGTTTTTTGCTGATTACTCCGCCGTCCGTGCACCGATTTTCAATATTATGAGAACATTACCTAATACGACCCCCCAGTGTATTGCTGCCCAAATTTCATCACAATCCATGCAGCGGTCACTGAGATTAGGAGGCTAGAAAAGCGCGCACAGACAGACAGATAGACAGACCGACAGACCGACAGACCGACAGACCGACATACCGACAGACCGACAGACCGACAGACCGACAGACCGACAGACCGACAGACCGACAGACCGACAGACCGACAGACCGACAGACCGACAGACCGACAGACCGACAGACCGACAGACCGACAGACCGACAGACCGACAGACCGACAGACCGACAGACCGACAGACCGACAGACCGACAGACCGACAGACCGACAGACCGACAGACCGACAGACCGACAGACCGACAGACCGACAGACCGACAGACCGACAGACCGACAGACCGACAGACCGACAGACCGACAGACCGACAGACCGACAGACCGACAGACCGACAGACCGACAGACCGACAGACCGACAGACCGACAGACCGACAGACCGACAGACCGACAGACCGACAGACCGACAGACCGACAGACCGACAGACCGACAGACCGACAGACCGACAGACCGACAGACCGACAGACCGACAGACCGACAGACCGACAGACCGACAGACCGACAGACCGACAGACCGACAGACCGACAGACCGACAGACCGACAGACCGACAGACCGACAGACCGACAGACCGACAGACCGACAGACCGACAGACCGACAGACCGACAGACCGACAGACCGACAGACCGACAGACCGACAGACCGACAGACCGACAGACCGACAGACCGACAGCCCGACAGACCGACAGACCGACAGACCGACAGACCGACAGACCGACAGACCGACAGACCGACAGACCGACAGACCGACAGACCGACAGACCGACAGACCGACAGACCGACAGACCGACAGACCGACAGACCGACAGACCGACAGACCGACAGACCGACAGACCGACAGACCGACAGACCGACAGACCGACAGACCGACAGACCGACAGACCGACAGACCGACAGACCGACAGACCGACAGACCGACAGACCGACAGACCGACAGACCGACAGACCGACAGACCGACAGACCGACAGACCGACAGACCGACAGACCGACAGACCGACAGACCGACAGACCGACAGACCGACAGACCGACAGACCGACAGACCGACAGACCGACAGACCGACAGACCGACAGACCGACAGACCGACAGACCGACAGACCGACAGACCGACAGACCGACAGACCGACAGACCGACAGACCGACAGACCGACAGACCGACGGACCGACAGACCGACAGACCGACAGACCGACGGACCGACGGACCGACGGACCGACGGACCGACGGACCGACGGACCGACGGACCGACGGACCGACGGACCGACGGACCGACAGACCGACAGACCGACAGACCGACAGACAGACCGACGGGAATGAGTGAACTGCATTTTCGTTATGTAGACATCATAAAACGCCCAAGAAGCGTGTTATCTCAAAATCGAAAATTTTCGCGATCACAATACTCCTCGCACCTATCGGTGTGGGAAGTAAAAGAGATAACAGAAAACATCAAAATGCGTAGGCACAGACATAACAAATTGACTTATATTTGAAATCTGACAACGTCGCCAAATGAATCTCGCCGTATCGTTGATGTTGTCTAGGAAACAGATGCACAAGAAAAGCCACACTTGAGGGTTCCTCAAGTATCCGTTGAGTGTTACTTAACGTGAACCTTAGGTATTATCCAAGGGACGACTATGAATATGGCCCTTAATCCCTAGTATGTTGGTAGAACTGAATTAAAGAGGGGCTTCGGAGGATGTATTTAATGTGAAGGAAATAGCTTTGAAGAAATAAAATAAATAAAATTGTATTGTCAAACTTTCTAGATAATAACACCAAAGACCGTCCGAACGAGGAACTCTAGAGAGGGTCTGCGAGCTCATCCTTTCCAGGTCGAGGCCCATATTCCCTTAACCAGTCTTCTCTAGCATTCCTTCCTTTGAAAAACCTTGACTCTGTAGAATGAACTGCCGGGAATTTGTTTCCCGGCGGCTACAACCTGCAGCGTTTCAAATATAACGTGCACAGTTATTTCGTCACCTTAGAGTTACACTGTTATATGTAAGATTTCTTCCGATTTTGAGTTTTCAACTATACACTGTTGTATTTACACTGGAGTAATATCCCACAGACTTCCAACGTTCTATCTCAAATCACCTATGTTTTGTGATTTGAGATAGAATGTTGTAAGTCTGTGGGATCATACTCAGGTGTAAATATAACAGTGTAAAGTTGAAAACTCAAAATCGAAAGAAATGTTATACAACAGTATAACTCTAAGGTAACGATTTATCCTCTCGCAGCTTTTCTACAGCGCCATAGTCTTACAGGCTTTGAAGGAGGCTGACCATAAAAAGAGTACCCTTTGTAATACTACTCTGCGGGGTCGAAAATAGCAGCCCATACCATTTGGAAAAATGACTCTACCCTGATTTGATTTTCCATATTTTGAACAAAATTAAAACTAATCTAAGAGCCCTCTAGGTTTTTCTACCTTGAAGTGACCGACACTTTTGATGTCACGTAATCGATTTGCCATGAAAATACGTCTTCAAAATGACAACAGTGCTAGTTTCAATCCTAGAAGGGGGTTGCGGCTCGAGGGGTGAGGGGTGAAAACTCTGCTTCGCGACGATTTCCGGAGAATAGCGTTGTCTTTACATTTTCCGTGTGCGACCAACAGTTTCCGTCCTACAGTGCACCAAAGTTAGGGGTTGGTTTGTGATTTTCACTAATATCAGAATTTAATCGCGGATTAATACGAAGAACCAAAATGGCGTGTAACGTTTTAGTTTCCCTAAAAGAATAATATCTTCCCATTTATTTATTATCAGCAGCTGCCTAAACTCACGCATTTGATTAAAAAGAAAATTAAGACTTTTAGGAACACATTGCTATCTACTACCGATATGTGCTGTTGCGAAAAATATCTTATTTATACATATTTTTAGTGGAAATTATACTACCTCGGGGTTGGCTAATTAAGTTAAGATTCAATTTGCGACCCCTTGGGGTTGCCGCTTGAGGGGTTTGAAAACTGTTTCGTGACAGTCATCGACAAATAGCGCCGTTATGGTTAGTGCTAGCGAAAAAAGTTCAAACGATATATGGAGATAACATAATTCTTCGCAATCTTGGTCCTTACATTTTTAATGTGCGACCAATAGTTTCCATTCTACAGTGCTCCAAAGTTAGGGGGTGATCAGTCATTTTTACTAAAATTATAATTTGATCGCGTCTCAAGCCGAAAAAAGTTCTGTAACACTTTTTTCCGTGAGAGAATAACATTTCTCATATCCCTATTTTCTGCAGCTGTCTAAAGGACAGATTTGGGTTTAAAAAAAAGTACGACATTTGGGACCACATCGCTACCTACTATACCGATGTTAGCAAATCGTCAAGTCCTACAAAAGTCCTTTGAGCGCAAAAGGTCGGAAAGAAATGAAATTTGGTGAGATGGTAGACATTCATCCTCTGAATGTACGCCTAAGTTTGCGACTTCGGGGAGGTTGCAGCTTGCGGGGGGGGGGGGGGGGGGGAGGGTGAGAACTCTGATTCGCGACAATTGTCGAAAAATAGGTAAGTGCTATTGAAAAAAGGTTCAAAAGAGAGATTTTAATTTGCGAACCCTGGGGGTTATGACTAGACGGTGGGAGGGGAGGGAAGGCAATTTTGTTCTCTCCATAAGTCATTTGAACCTTTTTTCCATAGCACTTACCAAAACGACGCTATTCTTCGAAAATCGTCGCAAAGCAGAGTTTTCACCCCCTCTCCCCTCGAGCGGCAACCTCCCGCCAGGATTGAGACTGGCACTGTTGTCATTGTGAAGACGTCTTTTCATAACAAATTGATTACGAAATGTCAAAAGTGTCGGTAGAAAAACTCACCGGGCTCTTAGGGTATAAGAAGATATCGAAATAGCCAAAAACAACAGCTGAAGCTTCATTTTATCAAATTGCACTTTTATTTCCCTAGCCTGTATATATGCATCTAAAACTGCTCAAAAAAAAAAGCAATCTAGAAATCGTTACCAGTCTGCGTCCTCGTGGACTGTGCGGGACTCAAAATACGCCTTTGTTTATCTTTAATTTGCGTTGCTAACAAAGTTAAGTGCAAGGGTTTAAAAGAATTAAAAACGGATACGCCCGGAAATGGCGGAATCAGCATTATGCAGTTTAAGTTGTCTCCGGAATTAATTAGAACTGGACATGATGTTGATAAAACAAGCGACTTTATTTCCCAAGCATCTATTTTTTCCATTTCTGTGAATTCTGAAAGCTACAATTCCGGTAATACAAAGGCGGCTATCACCGATTACGATTTTGCCTCTAATGAAATTTGGCGTGGTGTATCAGGTGTTTCCTCATACTCCGCCACCCATTGTATCTTTTTTATTTCAAGAGATAGAAAAACGTTTTTGCATGAAAGTTTCATAGTTTTCTCTTTTTATGCAGACTCTGATACGCACAAAAAGAAAGATAATAAAAAATCCTATTTTTAGTATAAAGTTGCCCTTTTTTCAATGGGACACCCCGTATATTATACCACAGAAAGGAATACATTTTTAGCTTGTTTTAAAAAATATAGGGTTCGTTCACCTTATTTTGAGGTACCTGCTTAGCTTAGAATTACAGGAACGGTAGTGATATATAGTATGTGATGTTTGAAAATCTGTACTAGATTCCCAATATGTAGAAATATCGCTCATGACTGGTGTTGGAATAGCACAACTTATTTTTAATACAGTTATGTATTCAGCTTCAATTCCGGTAATACAGTGGCTGCTATCACCGATTACGATTTTGACTCTAATGACTGACTCTAATGAAATTTGGCGTGAGAGATAGAAAATAGTTTTTACATGAAAGTTTCACAGTTTTCTCTTGTCATTCAGAATCTGATACAAACAAAAGAAAGAATAACAAGAAATCCCGTTTTTAGTATGAAGTTGTCCTTTTTTTGATCGGACAACCTGTATATATCACGGAAAGGAATATAATTTTCTCTTGTTTTCAAAAACATAGGGTTCGTTCACCTTATTTTAGAAGATTTTTAAAAGACTTAGCTTCAAAGTTTCTAAAATGTGGAAGTAAACCTTAATCCACTATAGCCAGGGTGGCCGAAAAACAATTGAATGCGGTAATGTTTTGTGTCCATCTGACATTTTGCCAAAGAAAAGGGCAAAGTGCAAATAACTTCCAATTTTATTGTGAATAATGCCGTTATAATAATGAAAAGAAAATTTGGAGTTGTTTGTTAATGCCCTGTACTCTCTTCTTGTTTGAGGTATATTGTTATTATTTTTACAAACGCTAAAGGCGCAGCAATTATAAATAAGATCAAACGTTCAAAATGTAGACTCTGTGACGAATGTAGAGAGTGTCCTCGGTTGAGAGACGAGATCGTCCTCCACCGAGCCGGTTTAGCAGAACAAGAGACTTTTGACGTTGTGGGACGATGCAAATAGCTCACCTGTGACATATAATGCGTCATTTACTGCATGTCATTCTTCAAGGAGAGATCAAAGGAGGAAGAAAAGCAATTTTTGTATGGTCTTCTTCTTAGGGAACCATGCAGATTCCTGAGTAGGCGTCCATCGTTTCTCTCGTCAGATCATCCTATTCATTGCAGCCCCTTATAATTCCTGGAAGTCGCTTATTCCTGTCCAGTGACATGTCTTCCAATTCCTCTTCTCCCTCCTTCGATATTTCCTTGAAGAATGAGACGCAGGAGGTAATAGCGTTCCCCACGAATTATGTGGCCTAGTTAAGCTGTTTTTCTCTTCCTTATAGTCTCAAAAAGTTCTCATCATTCTCTGCTAAGCCAGCTCTCTGGTGAACGTGTTCTTATCTCACATGATCAACCCAGGACCCTCCCAGTATTCGTCGTAGAGTCCACGTTTCGAATGTTCCGATCTTATTTACAATAGCTGCCTTCAGCGTCCATGCCTCCACGCCATATACAATAGAGTAGTCCAGACATAACATTTCATCATCATGTACCTGAGACTGAAGATCAAATTTTTGTTGGTAACAAATTTTCGCAGTTTCAGAAAAACTGTCCTCTCTTATTCAATTCTGCATCTTATCACCTGATCTGGATTCCATCTTTCGTTTATCATGTATCCCAGATATTTAGATTTGCTGACCCGTTCCATGTCACTTCCATTCAAGTGGATTCGGGTGTTTTTTATGGTCAGCTTCCCGCAAAGGCTGAAAGCCTAGGTCACTGTAGAAGCGCCGCGAGAGAACAAGTATCGGTGCATGTTAGATTTGAAACGCTACAGGTGTAGCCGTCGGGAAACAAATTCCCCGGCAGCTCATTCCACAGCTGTTGTCCAAAAGAAGGAATGCTGCAAAAAGACTGGTTCGGGGAGTAAGGACCTCGACCTGATAAGGATGAGCCCGCAGAGCCTCTCTGGTGTTCCTCGTTCGGACGGCCTTTGGTGCTATTATCTAGGAGAGCTCACTAGAACACCTCCCTTGATAGAATCTGTAAAACAGGGACAAGTGAGCCACCCTTCTTTAACGTTCTAGGCTGTAGAGGTACTTTGTGAGGTTAGGCGTATCGATTAGTATAATTGTTCTGTTTTGGCTAGTGTCCAGAAGCTTTATGGTACGCGCACATAAATCGGCATCGGACGGACGGTACGGATCGGAAAAAGTTACTTTCTATTGAATTTAATGGACCATCGCACATACGTCAGGATGGTAGGCATCGGATTTTCAAAATCCGGCGAAAATATAGCAACTAGACATAAAGCCGGCCGATGCGTGCCACGCGTGCCGATACCGACGTATGTGCGATGCTGATCGGCGATTGCCGAGGCACTGTCGGCATTTTCCAAGTTTCTACCTGTACTGCCTGCAGACTGTGTTGCCATTCATAGCAACTTTTGATTACGTTGAGACGTAGCGGCGATTTAACAAAATAAACCGATTTGTAGGGACTTTTTGAAAAATTATGTTACTATAGTTTTTTCGCCACTGATTACTGCTTGTCTATTCTTCTTTTCGGTTTTGCCCAGACTGTCTTGTATTGGTGTCGAGACCACAGCATAGTAAACAATCATCACAATATCTCAGGCTGGCGGCAATTACACGCGCATCCCCCCTTTTGGATGATTATTTGTAGGGATGCTAACAATACTTCGATACTTGACATGTATCAATACTTCTGCACTAATATCGAATATTTTTATCTTAGATACTTTTTGAGCGATTCCAAGCTGCTATCGCTACTTTTGTAGCGGTATCGGTAACGAAAATAATGGCGAACCGAATTACGAACCAAACGCGCCTCCATTGGCGTGTACAGCTTTATACTTGGCTAAGAAATATAGAACTGGTACCGGTATCGATATTTTTATTTTCGCATTTCTACCCAGATTTCACACCCGTGAAATCGTCCGAAGGTCAAATTCTGTGGGAACCATTTTCATATAGGAAATCGTCAGAAATATATTCTGCTGGTTGTTTATTATGCTGTGTCGAGACTATGTATCGGGTAATCGACTATTTTTGAATGAAAGGTTATATTATATTATACATATACCTAACATCAATTGCACCCCACCCCCCCACGAATAGGTATACATAGGCTGATTTCTACGTTATTTGTGTGGGGCGACAACGTAGCGACATTTAAGGCGGCTCAGTAGCGAATTTCAATCTGATCTGCCTGGCATCACTGCTTGCAGATCATTTGCATATTTTGCAAATGATTTCCAATTCTTCCGTCGATTCCGATCAGCTATGCGCGATACCGTAATGAAAAATCCGTACCGTACCGGCCGTTCCATCCGTACCGTCCGTCCGATGCCGATTTATGTGCACGTACCCTTAGAGAGTGCTTCGGGGCGCATTCCCATACACATGGGAGTAATGATCCAACGATGGTCGGATCTGTGCCTTGTAGAACAGCAGCAATTGGAACCAAAAGCAATCCTAGCTGAGAAACATCCGTGAGTCGATAGAAATAAGTGATTTCCAATAATTACTGAGGGCTGCAATTAATAGGACCATTTGATGAAAGAACGGATTGACTCCTACGCAGGAATTTGCATGGCACCCTAAGAAGAGATTATGGTTATCAAGGGTGTCTATTTTAATTCAGGCATTTTAGCTTCTAGACTTCCTAACTGTGCGGCATGGATATCTACTCGGCAGTTTCAGGCAAACGGATCAGTAGCAACGGGTTAAAGTGCCTGCAAAGATAATTGGTTCCCATTTACGCCCTGTATACTTGATTAAACACTATCATCTGGGAGTGCGCGCGCGATCAAGGTTAAAAGTGCAGGCCGCATTAGGGATGCAAAATAATTTAAACATGTAAATTAATGGAAATTTTATTCATTACAGTGAGTATATTGGTATTTTCTGAATAAGCTCCATCCTGGGCAAAGAAGTATTGTTGGTAAATGTGTTTATAAAATGCATATCTACAGTCAGCCGACTCTGCGCGCCGCATTATGAAAAAGAAGCGCATTTTAATGTTGCCGATGAGATTTCATTACTCCATTGTGGATATGGAACAAGGCAATCAGGAAAAGTGGGACGCCGAACAATAGGAATAACTGGGTAGTTTTAAGGTTTTCAATACAGCTATGTGATTAACTCCAAGGCAGGCAGCAAATTTTTGGTTGTATCTCGTATGAAATGTAAGAGTAGTATTAACTAGGGGAAGTTGGGGCAAGATTATTTCAAACACTAAGGGCCGGTTTCACAATGTTGAGTTAACTCAAGGTTGTGTGTTGACCGGAGGTTAACCCTAGATGTCGTTTCACAAATGGTGGTTTTCGATTTTGCTTGAGGTTAACTCTGAGTTAACTGGACCCCAAGAAATTCTTGAGTTGACCCCAGGGTTGCGATGACGCATATGCATTAGGTTATGTCACTTTGGTTTTGCTACTTGCTGGCGTTTGAAGTTTCATATTTTATTGTTTACCTTAACGTCTTCCATCGTTCTTTTTATTTGAAATGGATGGTTATGATGTAAATGCGTATAGCAGTGACGAAGAAGCAATGAGACCAAGAATATTTCGACCAAGAGACAATTGGAATCCGATGACCATGACTCCTTGGTCTTTTTAAAATTTTTGTATTTTTCTTTTAGCACCTTTACAGATCTGCGGATATTATTTGCACATTTGCAATTGAATTCTTTTCCTATCTTTTCCCAAGCGTTGTCTTTTTCGCGCCATGTTGTTGCACCTTTTGTATTGCGTTCCATTACATGCCTGGACCTTTCTACTAATGAAATGAACAGATACTCTTCATCTTTTGAAAAGTTGTACGCTCTTTTTGGTTTTTCCATTACACGGGTGCATACACGCCTATTATTCGAAAAAGACACCAGAAACAACTACAACGCCAAGCAGTCCAAACACCTATGCAAACACCAACCCAATCTAAAAATCTTTTATCTATGCCAAATACCAAATAACTGCGAATGAAATTAAAAAACGTCAGTGGAAATAACCAAAATGAGGTTGGAAATCGCATGGAACTCACAACCCAACGAACTCATTCTTTGACAGTCTTGTCAGAAAAACACAAAACACCAGCACAAAACACCTAACGAAGGAAATAAGAAGAAAAAGAATTTTAAATATTGCGGACGCAGTACCACTAACGGCTAAAAATAAAGTACAACTCGCGGTCAGTTAACCCTAAGTCATTTTTTGGTTGTGAAACAAGAGGCGTTCCATTGTTCGAGTTAACTCGCAGGTCGAGGTTAGTAGACCATCAGAGTGACCGCTGATTGTAAAACTGGGCCTTAGGCCATTGATAACACCTGGTAGTTACTTAACCAAGAGATGGAAGTTAACCAGTAGTTATCGGATCGCTCTGTTTCAGAAAGAAATCCAGTGATTAAGCTTACTTATCTTTAAGTTGGCAGCATGGATGAGTCTTAGAGCACTGCCATAATTATGTTCTGTGCATACAAACTAATTGTGGCAGATGACAAATACACCTAACTTTTGTATTCATATTTTTGACTTGTGTCACAACAGACTATAATTAAAATCGACATCTTAGACGTCAATGTCAAAATGCATGTTTTTATAACCTCCAAAGCAAGCTTATGTGTCATTGGTTGGCCACAAAAAACGTCAGAGATAACTCATACTTTATCCTTGGGGTAACTTAAATGCTGAGTTACTAGAGATTTTGACGTAAACCGCCGATTATTAAACGCAGAGTTCGCTAACCACTAGTCTTCTTTTAACCTCTAGTTAACTACCGATCGTGAAAGTGGGCCTTATTCATTTAAAATTACTCTTGATAGTTAAGGCAGTGACGCGTAATTTCAGTGTTGAGAAAAAACCGGATGTCGCTTGGTATTTGAGTTCTAGAGGCAGTTCGGAAACTTTTTGTCATTGCACCATGACTCCAAAATGGGAGGGACTGGAGAAAGAGGGGATTCTTAAAACGTGAAAAAAAAAATCGTCAAGTAAACGAATGAAACTGCGGTAGCATTTTAGAACCCGAAATGTACCGGCGGCTTGCGTGTACCGATTTTTTTAAGATGAAAATAAAAACATCGTGACGAAACCGCTCGAAACTAGATGGAAACTATTTTTTTTGTAGATAACACAAAAAATACTGTTTTCCGTTTCTACTGGAAAGTGTATGAGAAATTTGAGCTTGAAGTCGATTTTTCACGTCATTTTTGTTAAAAATCGTTAAAAAATTGTTAATATTGTTGAAAACGGATGACGTTTTTCATACATCTTCATGGAAGGTGCAACTATGACATGTATCAATGTTATCAGTATTTATTACGTTTAACCTCATTTTTCAACCTCTACAGTGGGTGACATTATTGAGCACCTCCTGAAAGAATACGGGTGGCGCACAAAATTTTAAATATAAAAGACTAATACGAAAATACTACCTGAGTCTGTTGAGGCACCCTCCATGGAGTAAGAGCTTTTCTGGCTAGTATTACAAAAAGCTATTTCTTAAGAGTTTTCTACTTGTCACTAATCACAACAAGTTAATTCTTGGAAGTAAATACCGCTATGCGTTCCTTCATACAAATACACTTCTTTATCACTTTATCCTCAAAGTTCAGAAGGTCTTGCACTAAACTTCTATTGATGCTCATCATTGCAAATGTTTTATGTCTCTCCTTGTCCATAATATTTCGTAAAGAAGACTTCACTCTTTTTAGTGTAAAAATTAACGTTTCATCGCTGTCGTTGTCATTGGGGTTGTTAGTACGAATTTCAGCTTTATTGTTTCAGAAAAGTTTCACTTTCATTTCTTCATTTTCTATTTTATCCTGGGGTAAAAGCTTCTTGCATCACACTTTCATGACATAATGTCTCCCATATTTTTTCGTATCAACACAGCGCAGAATGTGACCTCCATGGCCTCTACCTACCGCTTTCATTGTACCTCTGCTTTCGCAAATCTTAACCTAGAATTATCGCATCGTGAGCATGCAGAAAGGAACATTTTTAAGTAGAGACTCTCTTTTGCGTGTGCTAAGTCGTACCACAATCCTTGCCATGTCGAAGCTGCTTTGTAAACGAAATTTTCTGCTGTATGCCTTACATACTTCAGCTCTATGTGAGCACCGAGAAAAAGGTACGGGAATGTGAACTTGGTGGTTTCAGCGCCGTGCTAAAAGGGACGCTTCGGTTTTAAACCTTACTAAGGAAAAGCTAGTCAAGTCATCCCTGGAGGTTCTTCTTATCATTCAAATTAACGCATATTTCATGAAACTGACAAGGTGTGCCCAAACACGAGTTGCAACCATTAAAAGTTGTAAAAATTGAGCGAATCTTTTACGTGACGTCAGTGGCCTTTTCTTAAAATGTACATATTGTACGGCATATTTATTCCATAGCATAATATACAGGGTGGCAAATCGGGTGACGTTATTTTTTTTCAGATAGCCCGTACCAAAACACCTCCATGTATGTGTAGCGAATATTGATAGTTTTCGAGTTATGACTTTTTTTGAAAACTCAGAGATGCTCTCATAAGTGCTATTTTTTCTTTATTATTTCTAAAGTCTTACAAACTTTTTAAGATTAATTTGGAGCTCCAAAACCAGGCATAAGTGTTTTTAATTTTATTTTGGGAGTTTTGGTCTCCTGTACAGTGATTTCAAACCCTGGGCCCAAAATGTACTTAATTATTGTTCGGATGCACAGATTTTCTTTATTGGATATTAAAATAGGCTTAATATTGAGTATAATTACAGAAGAAATAAAATTTAAAAAGCATTTTTGTTTTTTACGATTTCTTGGATGAGCTGGAAAATCCCTAAATTTAAAAAAAATCGATGTACGAGGGCTGCTCTATATCTCCGTCAATCCACCAGTACGCAGACAGCTGTTTCACGCTTATTAGCGATCATCAGTGCGCCATAGGTCGATTGACGGAAATAGAGAGCATCAATTTTTTCATGTTTTCTAAACATGTGAGAGCAGACAGAAAGAATTCTGCCGGTGCGCCATCTGGTACCCGAAGGTAACGGCAACCAAAGAAAGTCGCTGCCAGAACAGCAGCATACTTCTTGGTCCACCAAGCCACGGCGCGTCCTCTTTGAGCCAGCAGAGAAGCGCGGATTCTATATGCCGCTGCATATTAAAGCCGATGTACGAGGGCTGCTCTATATCTCCGTCAATCCACCGGTACGCAGACAGCTGTTTCACGCTTATTGGCGATCATCAGTGCGCCATAGATATAGAGCAGCCTTCGTACATCGACTTTAATATCCAGCGGCATATAGAATCCGCGCTTCTCTGGTGGCTCAAAGAGGACGCGCCGTGGCGTTCCACCAAGAAGTATGCTGATGTTCTGGTAGCGACTTTCTTTGGTTGCCGTTACCTTCGGGTACCAGATGGCGCACCGGCAGAATTCTTTCTGTCTGCTCTTAAAAAAAATCATAACTCGAAAACCATTAATTATCACTATACATACTTGCAGGTGTTTTGGATAGGTCTCGGTGCGGGCTATCTAAAAAAAATTACGTCACCTGATTGGCCACCCTGTATACAGAGCCAGTCTAAGGTATGAAACGCCTCAATTATCCCGGAAACGGTTCGTACGATATTCATGAATTTTGGGGTAGGCCAATTTTGCGATGGTATTTACAATGTGGTCAGATCGACTATTTTTCCGGAAATATAATAAAGTTTGTTATTTCAAACGGAGCATCCTGTATATTTATTCTCTTTTAAAATCCCTAAAAATAATGGATCTTTTCTGTATTACATTTCTTATACCTAAACATCATGCTTTCGGAGTAACAACTAAATTTACATTGCATCCTCCTAAGTTGTAATAAAACATTAACTACAAAAAACATTAAGGCGGTTACAGCAGATGCTCGAAATGTTGACCATTAATTTCAATTTCAGCATACCATGTAATACTTGTAACTTCGCAGTACATTTTAAAACATGCCTAACTGCTCAACACAGTAATCATAGCCATCTTATTTATTTATTGATGAAGATGATGGGTATTTTTCGGTCTTACGTTAACTGGGTTCTATTATTTGGTATTTCTATATTTTCAGCTACACTTCATAAATGAAACTACCGCCATTCCTTCATTTACCAGCACCCAGAGCCTTTTAGCACCCCTCGTATGCAAAAAAGTTGATTGAATCTCACTCTAAAAATATTTGTATTATAACCATTCATACAAAAGTAACTTTTAATGAATGTTATTATCCAGTATTTTCTTAACTGGCAACAATAATTTGATACGCCAGCTGTATATTTGTTTAAATTATTGTGCATAATTTGCAATTACCACATCTAAACATTGATTTATCTCTGATGTATCAAATTTTTATTGAGAGGGATGATTAATCAATTATAAAATAAAGTCAAACTGATAGGTGAAGTTTCCCACAGATAGGTGTCAGGTCAGTTTCAATGCATGATTATTTATTTTGCTATCTGGTGATTTACAGAAGATTAAATTAGTTTCACTGGAATCTATACATTTTGTCAACTACCTTATAATTTTATGATGTTTCAAATAATATGACGTCTTTGACCGCCACTTGACTTGTGCACAAATGGATATGGATTTGCTGTGATCAAGAAGCTGAATTTGCGAAACTAAACGGTCAAACCATGTAGTTTCGTAAGGAGGATACAAAAGTTAGGTTGCATCTTCAAATATGGAAACGCGTACTAAACAATTATTCTTACTGTGTCACTGTGTGTTGTTAACCGTTATTAGGTGTGCATCCATTTGAAATGAGGTAAGGTAGTAAGGAACTACTCCGACTACCATCATAAACGTGAAGTCGAGAATGGCAGAGATCAAAAGGTCAAATTTCAACATCGAGATGTAAAAAACATCCTCCAAAAACTAAACTCGAAGAAAGCTACTGGTCGTCACCAAATTCCAGGCATTGCCCTTAAACGCTGTACCGCTGAGCTTGCACCTATTCTTTGCAAGCTCTTCAAACCATCGTATCAGCGAGGCGTGTTTCCTGCTGCATGGAAAATTAGCTGCGTTCAACCTATTCCCAAGAAAGGCAAAAAAATTTCGATCTCACCAACTATAGACCTGTGGCTCTTCTCAGCATTGTGCCTAAGGTTATGGAGACTGTCATTAACACAGAGGTCACGAAATATTTGGATAACAATAACATCATAAATGGTAGCCAGTATGGCTTCCGTAAGCAAAGGTCTACGGGTGATCTCCTGGCCTACGTCACTCACTATAGAGTGTGGCATGAGGGACTTCTGGTCAACCTTGCTGCTAGACTACCACCTGGCCTGCGCCAGTGGCTGGATAGCTTCTTGAACGACCTATCCCTGCTTGTTGTAGTCGAGGGTTGTTCATCAGGTATGCTTTCAATAAACTCCGGTGTTCCTCAAGGATCTGTCATATCCCCTACTCTGTTTCTGCTGTACATTAACGACTCCTGGAAATAACATCCAATTCAATGTACAGCTTCGCCACTATCACTTCAGGACACGGTATGTAGGCGACAGCAACATGCCTCTCAGATCAGCGTATACATATATCAAAACAATTGTCGAGTGGGGATTAGTAAATAAAGTTTAACGGTTTAACGTACATAAAACTCAGGCAACAGCACTAACCAAAGAGTCTCACGTTGCGTTGGCTTACCAATTGTGGAAATGGAGGATCAGTCAATAGTCGAGTCACCTTCCGTCAAGCTTTTGGGGATCAACATGAAGATTGACATGTCTTGGAACGAGGTCGTCAGTATTGCCAAAACGGCTTCCCAGAAGCTTGGAGTTTTGTGCCGCTGTAGGAAGCTGTATACATCAGAGCAACTACTGCTGCTCTACAAGGTACAGATTCCGACCATCGATGGAGTATTGCTCCCATGTATGGGGATGCGCTCCGAAGCAATCACTAAAGCATCTGGACACTATCCAGAAGAGAGCACTCAGACTAATTGATATGCCTAACCTCACAAAGGACCTCCATAGCCTGGAACATCAAAGAAGGGTGGACGATCTGGACCTGTTTTACAGATTCTATCACGAAAGATGTTCGAGTGAGCTCTTTCCGATAACAACGCCAAAAAACGTTCGAACGAGGAACACTAGAGAGGTTCTGCGAGCTCATCCGTACCAGAATGAGCTCCCTACTCCCCGAACCAGTCTCCTCCAGCATTCCTTCTTTTCGAGAACTTCGACGTTGTGGAATGAGCTGCTGGGGAATTTGTTTCCCGACGGTTACAACCTGCAGCATTTCAAATCTATTGTCCACCGACACTTATCCTCTCGCCGCACTTCCACAGTGCCTTAGGCTTTTAGCCTTTGCGGGAGGTAGACCATGAAAAACCATTAATGTTCTATTCGAGCATTCATAAATTAAACGGATAAATCTGAGTGCACCTAATGCCGTAATTTTCTTAAAATCTAGGGTCATTTTTGAGCAGTATAGAGTACAACTACTCGACGGCCCTGACGCAATTTGTAACACCATTTAAATAAATGGGATAAGTCACACCGCTGGTGGTGAAACGAAGTCACGTCTGTAGCGCAGGGCAAATTACAAGTTGCTCTTATTACTTGCCCCTTGAGTACCTTGAGATTCGACGGCGCATTCAACAGGCACGTATGGCCATGACAAAGCTTACTGAAATATGGCGTGACCATAACATCACTAAAGCTACCAAGATGTCGCTGGTTCAGTCTCTTATGTTCTCCATGTTTTTGTATGCCTCGGAAACTTGAACTGTTAAAGAGGCAGATGGAGCTCGCATAGATGCTTTTGAAATGTGGACGCGCAGGAGAATACTGAGAGTCCCTTATATCGCCCATGGAGCTAATGTTTCGATACTGGATAAGTTCGGTAATCCAAAGAGGCTATCCTCCATGGTGTCGACGAGAATGCTTACATTCTTCGGACATATTCACATAAGCGATAATATGGAGAAACTTGTAATTCAGGGTCATACCCCGAGTGGGCGGCGCCGTGGCCGTTCCCCTACGCGCTGGGTGGATACGACGAAACAGTTGCTGGATATGAGTATCAAGAACGCCACTGAACTGACAGTAAATCGCGAATGATGGCGAGCTACAGTTCTCAAAACTATTGATAATATTCGTGTCAGCAATACTCTAGCTCCGACTTAATGCATTTTACGAGTTCGCAACATGTCTGTTAAGACATTGTGTCTATGATGAGGGTGAGTGCCTAGCGAAATTCGGTGCTCAACCAAACACCTAACACGAAGTAGAGCGGTTTGGGTTTTGCAGCTACATTTCACTGTATCAACACTACGCCACGGACAGTATTTCTGTTAAGTACACATATAAAATAGATCCAAATAAAACATTAAACATTCAGAGTCATGCAGTGCACTTCAAAGCCAGTACGTCTAGGTTCCGTAGCTTTCATCTTATTTAAATATCCAGCTGTGGACATTTTCAAAGAACATCACAGTCACCTAAGCACATGTAGCAGAGCTTTCAAGTGCCACAGATTGTAATCGGAGTTTGCCAAATATTGTGCGGAAAAGTTTGTCTTTCCAAAGAGAACAAAGTAGGGAAGGGATGGAGTTTATGGAAAGGCCCTCGATTCCCTTTTATCAAACGGAAGTGCACAAAAGGTGCCTTCTGTTGGGGCCGATATATTTTTAATATTGTGGAATGAAGTTTTCGCCACGGGAGTTCTACTTTTGATGCTTCTGTTTCAAATTCATTTCAATAAAGGACCTGGGGACGTTTTTTTTTCGTGCGTTTTCGATAATATTTTTTTAAAGGAAAATGCTAGGCTAGGCTCCCTCAAACTTCATTTTTACGGGTTTTAGGGGTTCCTGAATGTTTACTACTTTTTTTCCGAGAAGGTGAAATTGTAGTTGTTTTGAGGTGGGACTGTAAAAATCGTTGTATTCATAATAGACTGTCCACTGACCTGTGAAAAAAAGACCTAGAGGCATAATACCCCTTTCTAGGTCCTTCCGAACATTGCCTTCCCTATTACAGAAACCAAGGGAGAATTTTCCGATGTGTATAGAAAACACGTATAGTTCTTAGAAATCGTGTCAGTGGTGGCGCAGCAATACTAAGAAACTAATAATATAAAAACAGCCCAAACTTCGTTTTTTTATCATCCAGGAAACAGATGGTTGGGTTTAGGTCAAGAAAAAGAGGGAGTCCCTTTTACTGTTTTGCCGACGTTTCGGCCTTTATTAGGCCATTTTCAGGGCACTAAAAAAATGTTTTTGTTTTTACTTAAACAGACAAATATACATTACAGTTATACAAAATTGAATATACAAAATGACAATATACAGTAACGAATTAAAAAGGAGGGTGATCGTTACTATTAAAAAAAAACCTGATATAAAATATACAATAAACGGGTCAAATATGGTGAAAAGGCACATGTTGTATAAAAAAAAGTATATAAGGGCAAAACGACACGTAATAAAAAAGAAAATAAGGCGGAGATTGTCTATTCACAATTGATGTGTACGCCGGACTGGCAAAAATCATAAGTATTTCTATAGGAATTCTATGGGGGACAAAAAGGTTAGCAAAAAACATATTTATAAGAATAGACATGGAATACAGGGCGAAGTTGAAAACAGAAAATGTAGAAAAAGGGGTGGGGTGAGGTAATGTAGAACAGTGTTAATTATAAAAAAGAAGAAGCAAATGTGTGATTAATTCTTCTTGGGTATTTTGCTGATAAGGTTAAAATAACTACTATTTAAATTTTGTATGTCTTGTTTCTTGTTAACAGTATTAAATTTTTTTATATTGATCATTTCAAGAAACAGACGTTTCTTTAAATTACTTTGTTTAGATAAAATGCTGGTATTGTCAAAATCAAAATTATGATGTAAGTCTTGAGCATGTTGCATCCAGGCAGTTTTATTAGTATCATGAAGGTGGGTGGGTCTGACACTCCTTTTATGTTCTTCTACGCGTCTTTTTAGGTATCTGCCCATCTGTCCTACATATACTTTATCACAATTACAACAAGGTATGCTATAAACAACTTCGCTCTTTAGTTCTTTGGGAGTTCTATCTTTCATGCGGGTAAAATACTTTTTTATCGTTTTTTTAGGGGTTCCTGATACTATTATTGTAACGCACTGTATATTATGGTATTCGTGTATTGTGTATTAGTTGTCATGCATGATATAAAGTCAAAGTGTTAGGTTAGATCTTTGACGTGTAAGCCTCATCGAATCGTCTAGAGTTTTCGGAAATTACGGATGGGCATTCTAGAATGTCATCTGAATGTCTCGAATTCTCAAGAGGGTTCGATGAAGTGTATATAAGGCGCCACGGGTAGCGGGGCGGGAGTAGTTGAGTAGTAGTTGAGTTGAGTTGCAGCTGAGATAAGGTTGAGAGATATTGTATTGAGTTGTGAAGTAAAACAGTGAAAGTTGCGTCCCGTTTAGTTCTTTGGAGTACAGAAAAGATGCCGTCGTGACAATATTCTACTCTTTACTTCCCACACCGATAGGTGAGGGAGTATTGTGATCGCGAACATTTTCGAATTTGAGATGATACACTTTTTGGGCGTTTTATGATGTCTACATAACGAAAATCCACGTCACTCATTTTCGTCGATATGTCTGTCGGTCTGTCTGTCTGTCGCTTTTTTCGATCTTTTCTAGCTTCGTAATGTCAGTAACCGCTGCATAGAAACAAAATATTTTAAATATTCCTCAGACTTCTTTTTCTGCTTCTTTAGGTGGGAGTGGTTGGGTGGTGGGGGGTTGTAAGACTGAAAAATTTATTGTATTCATAATTGGCTATCCGGTGACCTGTGAAAGAAAGACCTAGCGTCATAATAGATTTTTTTAGGTCCATCTCAACATTGCCTTGTCTGTTACAAAAACCAAGGGCATTTTCTGGAATACATACGAGTATTGCTTCTGATCGTTCTGTATTGTGCAACGTGAAAACTATTGGATTGATTGTAATGAAACTTTTACACAGTATTATTATGGTCGCGAAGATAAAAAAACGTTTATCTATCCTGATACTCGTATTCTCTTGAAATTGTTTCCGCATAGCTGTCCAATCTTTTTCTCATTATGTGTCCTAGGATTTTGTAGCATGTGTCCAAAAGAGCAATACCCCTAGCATTTTCACATATTGCTGGGTTGTCAACTTATAGAGAGGTCAAATATTACTACAGGCATTAGAAAGGCTGACAGAAAGACACAAGCAACATAATTTTTGGTAAGGCTTCGTTTTAGCGGAAACCGAAATGGGGGTCAAGAGTGGTGTCAAACGACGTGGTTTGACGTCCTGAATCGAACGAGACCACCCCCAGACCGAGGAATCGTTCTGGTGAAGAACTACGGCATTTTGAAATTTCGTTACCTAACCTATCCAAAAAGGTTTACTGGCTGAGCTCAAAATGAGTGTTAATCGACGTGGCTGGACATCGTAACTCGAACTTCACCACTTCCAGAGTGAGGAAACATTCCGGTGAAAATCTACGCCACTTCAAAGCTTGGCAATTTCAATACCTTACCTGATATAACGATATAACCTAACTAATACGGTCGGGCTAAAAAGGGGTGTCAGTCGACTTGGTTTGATGTCCTGACTCAAATTGCATCAACTAAGAGACTGAAAAAACGTTTATCTTGATTCTCAATCTAGGACATCTAGCCAAAAAAGGTCTTCGAGGGTCTGCGCCTGGGACCTATTACGGCACAGTGAAAAAACTGAACAGGTGACCTACCCTACTTACCTGGGAGTATGTTGTATAGAGTTATAGAGTATTCAAAATTTACAAAATTAGTAACGTCTGGGGGACCAGGCCCAGGCCCCCTGTCTATGCAAGTGAACAAACCTAATTCAACTTAGTCTACCTAATTTTTCGGAACATTAAGAATTCAAAGTACCATAACTCCTTTATTTTTCATCTCTTGCTGTTGCTTGTGGTGTCGTTATACCCTACTCGTCAAGTACTTTCGAATTGACCACATATTTCGTGGAAAAAATATCGAAATTTGGAAGTCGTTTTTTAGGTTAGGTTTGAAACTTCAAAGAGGCGTAGATTTTTATCGCACCGTTTTCATAGTCTAGGTATGGTCTAATCCCGCTCAAGGCGTCAAACCGAGTCAATTAACACCCCTTTAAACTCCTTTTAACCCATTTTGACCTCAAAACTTGACCGGTCGGGTTAAGTTAGGTTAGGCACTGAAACTTTAAAATGCCGCAGTTTTTCACCGGAGCATTTTCTCGATCCTGGAATGATGTCATTTATCTCAGGACGGTAAACCGAGTCGATTGACACTACTTCTAAACCCCATTTCGGTTTCCGATTAAACGAACTCTAGCCTAATTTTTTTTGTGATATAGTTATCAAACAGCGCCTAAAAAATGCATTATCTCAAACTCTATGACAGAACTTCTTCCACCCGATGCCATGGATATTAAAAGATGCTGATTTTGCTTGCTCTATATTTTGGAGCAAGCTAAGGCAAACTAACATAATATACAGGGTGTCCAGTTAGTGTGTAATTCTTCGATATCTCGCAAGGTATACCTGATAGAAGAAAATTTCAAATACAAAAGTTATTTGGTTATAAAAAAAATTTGAACTATACAGGGTGTTGCGGGAAAGCAGGATAGTGATACTTGATTTTTTTATATGGAACTATAACCTTTTCTTAAATTCTTCTAGTTTCCATCATTGATCTCTATTCAACCCTAAAATATTTTTGGGATCGGTTGCAACGTTGCCAAGTTATAATTTATTTTCTATTAATTTCCGGATTTGCAAGGTCGCAAGTAATACGTCCAAATTGATATAATCCTTTAACTTTTCTAAACAATATTATACACCGGGTTATCTGAATATTGAGTGGATATTATTTTGGATGTTACCAGCAATTCGCATCTACAGGATGTTTTTAGCAGAATTTTAAATCACGGCAATTTGAAGGTCATTTTACTTTGTTTACCTTGTATGTTTTATTTTAAATCGAAATATCTACTAATACCCTAACTGGCCTTGTAAAATTTTTGCACGTCTGCGGTGTTGCCAAGTTATAAATTATTTTTCCGAATTTTTAAACAAATATCCCCGATTTTAATTTATTTTAAATAGAATCCTCTACTTATTTTTATTGCATTAAATTGCGCATGTCGAACTTATTCAGATCTAACAATTTCAAAATTCTGTTTCTATTAATTACTGAGATACGGCAACACCGCTTTTTCTGTAAACGGTACCGGAACGCTTAAATATTTCCAAAACTGCCACAGCTGGAGAGGTGAAATTCAATACTTGGGGGTTTTTGAACATACGGAATTCCAAAACGCTAACATTAGTGTTGTCAGATTTACCACATTTACGTTAGACTTCAAAATTATGACGTCAAATTGGTGAATCTGACAACACTGATGTTAGCGTTTTTGAATTCCGTATGTTCAAAAACCCCCAAGTATTGAACTTCACCTCTCCAGCTGTGGCAGTTTTGGAAATATTTAAACGTTCCGGTACCGTTTACAGAAAAAGCGGTGTTGCCGTATCTCAGTAATTAATAGAAACAAAATTTTGAAATTGTCAGATCTGACTAAGTTTGACATGCGAAATTCATTGCAATAAACATAAGTAGAGGATTCTATTTAAAATAAATTAAAATCGGGATATTTGTTTAAAAATTCGGAAAAATAATTTATAACTTGGCAACACCGCAAAGGCGAAAAAAAATATTACAAGGCGAGATAGGGTATTAGTAGATGTTTCGATTTTAAATAAAACATACAGGGTGTTACATTTAAAAAAACAAAGTAAAATGACCTTCAAATTGCCGTAATTAAAGATACTGCTAAAAACACCCTGTAGACAAAAATTGCTGGTAACATCCAAAATAATATCCACTAAATATTCAAGTAACTCGGTGTATAATATTATTGAGAAAAGTTAAAGGAATATATCAATTTGGACGTATTACTTGCGACCTTGCAAATTCGGAAATTAATAGAAAATAAATTATAACTTGGCAACGTCGCAACCGATTTTAAAAATATTTTAGGGTTTAATAGAGATTAATGATAGAAACTAGAAGAATTTAAGAAAAAGTTATAGTTTCATATAAAAAAATCAAATTGATCACTATCCTGCTTTCCCACAGCACCCTGTATATTTCAAGATATCTTTAGAATATGCGTCTTGAGTAATCAAATAACTTTTGTATTTGACATTTTCTTCTATCAGGTATACCTTGCAAGATATCGAAGAATTACGCACTAACTGGACACCCTGTATAAATCGGTAGATTATGAGGAAATTTCTCGACCTGTTGAATAATAGGTTAAAAAGAATAAATTAACTCTCCTGCCCCGTGGCTGTGTACCTTTTCAGGCAGCTACGTTTGCACCAGATTTGGCGCGACCTAATTAGTTCATCCATAATCTGCTAGTTATAAAGGGTAGAATGCTTCTGATTATCTTTATTAAAGTTCCACCACTCAGATTGCACCAACGGATGGAAGATTTTTAATTATCGGTAGTGCGGATGCTGAGAACTGATGATAAGTTTTTTTCGATGCTTTGTTGGGAAGAAGCGAACAAGCAAGAACTATTTCTTAATTACTTAGTCACGCAGCGTCACACAGAGTGCCCCGTTCATGATTTTTAATTAATTATTTCAGAATTTATGGAAAATGACTATCAAACAAAAAATTCACACAGCAAGCTAAGCACGCAAAGGGAAACAACGATAGCTGTCGACACGTGCTTTGGAGTAACTGGACCTCATCAGAAGGCGTATTTTTGAACCACTCGACATTATGCCGCATACGTCATATGTCGAACCTCGACCGAAACTATACGAGTTGGTACTTTTTAAACTTTTACATGCGACATCATCATCATAGTCACAATGTCTTAACAGACACGTTGTGAACTCGTAAAATGCATTAAGTCGGAGCTAGAGTATTTCCGACACGAATATTATCAATAGTTTTAAGAACTGTAGCTCGCCGATTTACTGTCAGACTGAATCAGCGACATTTTGGAAGCTTTAATGACGTTATGGTCATGCCATATTTTAGTAAGCTTTGTCGTGGTCACACGTGCCTGTTGAGTGCGCCGACGAATCTCATCTTTACAGCTACCCGAATTGTCGATCAAAGAACCGAGGTACACATTAGTATTGACTTTGTTTCTCGATGGTTATCGTGCTCTCTATCTACGATCATAACCTTGGTCTTATTGTATTTAATACCAAGACCATACGCTGCACTGTGTTGTTCTAAGTCTAATTCGGCTCATAGAATTTCTGTATGAGAAACACTAGGTGATAAGGAACTTCCATAGAGACGAAGATTTCCCACAGTTTAGGCCACTTTACGTTATCGCTTAAAATAGACCACAAAGTATTGGCACATCACAAAAAATTGGTTTCTGTAATAGGCAAGTCAATATTCAGATGTATGTAACAGGCTATGACATGCCGCGAGGTATTTCTTCCATAGGTCAATGAACAAACTATTATGAATACAACAAATTTTTCAGTTTTACAACCCCCCACCCCTCAACCGCCCCAATTTCACCCTCACCCAAAAAGTACAAAATGATCAGGAATCCCTAAAACGTTTGAAAACAAAACAAAACAAAACATACGCGTTTTCCCTACTGGCCGCGGTAGCAATGCTGCGTCAAAATTTCATTAAAATCAATTCAACAATTGGCGCGTCACGCAACATAGAATGATCTAAAGCAATTCTCGTATGTATGTATATGTTAGGAGCAAACACCGATTTCGGCCAGTGGACGGAAAATATGGTCAAAACGCATTTTGGCTGCTACCATTTTACCAATGTCCGAATTATCGCTTTCTGGCTGTTCAATGTAGCCCAGAACGCGTTTTGGGTCAACTACGATTGACAGAACACGTTCTATATTCTACTACGAATAAACAAATCTCAATTATTTGCCGTGTTGTGTTACAATATTTCCACTGAGCATAGATTCCATAACTAAAATGAATAAAAATGAATAAAAAGCACTTGTAGATCTTAGGTCCGTGAAAAAAAACTGAAAGAAACATATCTCACAATCTCTTATGTCCAGCTCCCACATGAGCCGAATGAATAATGTCAAATAACTCATGAGACATGCAAAAATAACGCAGTTCGGCTGTTTCGTCTGTCCTTCTTTCAATTAGCTTTTCGATATAGCCAATTTTTAAAATATCATACCTTTTCAATTGTTGTCTTTGTTTCGAAGATATTGTATCACCGTTACTTTTACAAGCTTTTGCCGCCTTTACCTCTGTGAGTGTTTGGTCGTATCTTTCTCTTGTACAAATATTACTACGATCATTGCTACCACTTTTTGCAGTTCGTCACTAAAACATAACCTTAGGTCTTCCATGGCACTCTCTAGCTGCTGTCTAACCCGCACAAAGAACAAATACCTACCAAATGAATACACTAGCTCCAGAGGTACCGTTTACAAGCTGAGACACACAAAATCCACCACGCATTATGGCAATCGCAGTAGAACAGGATGCGTTTTGGCAATCGCAGTTGAGCCAAAACACGTTCTGGGCTACATTAAACAGTCTGAAAGCGATAATTCGGACATTGGTAAAATGGTAGCAGCCAAAACGCGTTTTGGCCATATTTTTCGTCCATTGGCCGAAATCGGTGTTTGCTCTTAACATGTACATCACAAAGTGCTTTGGATACTATAATAAGCAAGACAATGTTCGAATGGAGCTAAAAAAGAGTAATATGCCGTTAGGTTTTTCATTCACAGGTCAGTGGACAGCCCACTATAAATGCAACAAATTTTTCAGTTTTACGTCCCCCCACCCCCAACTATCCCAAATTCACCCCCACCCAATAAAAAGTAGAAAATGATCAGGGACGCCTAAAATGCCTAAAAACAAAGTTCGAGCTGTTTTTATATTTTTGGTGTTTTTTTTATTATTGCTGCGCCGTCACTGATACGTTTTTTCCAAAACTTACGCGTTTTCCATCCTCACCGTGGTAGTAACACTGCGCCAAAATTTCATTAAAATCAATTCAATACCTTTCGCGTTACGCAATATAGAACGATTTAAAGCAATACTCGTGTTTATACATCACAAATTCCAAGTCTCTCGGTTTCTATAATAAGCAAGGCAATGTAAGTATGGGCCTAAAAAAGAGCATTATGCCGCTAGGTTTTTCATTCACAAGTCAATGGACAGCCAATTATGAATACAATCAATTTTTCAGTTTTACAACGCTCCACTCCCCAACCACCCCAAATTTACCCCCACCCAAAAAAAAGTAGAAAATGATCAGGAACCTCTAAAACGCCTAAAAACGAAGTTTGAGGAATATTTGAAAATTTAAGTTTTTTGCTAATTACTCCGCGCCCCGTACGATTTCCAAAATTATAGAAACATTACCTACTGCGACCCCACAGCATATTGCTGCCCAAATTTCATCACAATCCATGCAGCGGTTACTGAGATTACGACGTTAGAAAAACGCCAACAGACAGACTGATAGACAGACAGACAGACAGACAGACAGACAGAAGACAGACCGACACAGACCGACAGACCGACCGATAGACAGACCGACAGACAGACCGACAGACAGACCGACAGACAGACCGACAAACAGACCGACAGACAGACAGACCGACAGACAGACCGACAGACAGACCGACAGACAGACCGACAGACAGACCGACAGACAGACCGACAGACAGACCGACAGACAGACCGACAGACAGACCGACAGACAGACCGACAGACAGACCGACAGACATACCGACAGACAGACCGACAGACAGACCGACAGACAGACCGACAGACAGACCGACAGACAGACCGACAGACAGACCGACAGACAGACCGACAGACAGACCGACAGACAGACCGACAGACAGACCGACAGACAGACCGACAGACAGACCGACAGACAGACCGACAGACAGACCGACAGACAGACCGACAGACAGACCGACAGACAGACCGACAGACAGACCGACAGACAGACCGACAGACAGACCGACAGACAGACCGACAGACAGACCGACAGACAGACCGACAGACAGACCGACAGACAGACCGACAGACAGACCGACAGACAGACCGACAGACAGACCGACAGACAGACCGACAGACAGACCGACAGACAGACCGACAGACAGACCGACAGACAGACCGACAGACAGACCGACGGAAATGAGTGACGTAGATTTGCGTTATGTAGACATCACCTATCGGTGTGGGAAGTAAAAAAATGGCTGCCATTTTAATATGGTGGGAGAAAAACCTCTTCTGAGGGGTGATTTGTCAATAAAAATTAACGTATTTTATCCCTCTAAAAGCTCCGACACCGATGATCAGACTCATTGTAACATGTTGCATAAAAACGCGTTTCTAAGTTATAGAGTACCGGTGCGGGAATCCCTTCTGTCGCCGGTGTCGCCGCAACGTGACGTGCCGGCCTAATTGGCAGTGTCCGTTTATTTGCATTGTTTTTATCCTTTCCGTATTTTGACGGTACAGGCCTGCTTGGACCGTAACAGGCAAGTATAACTCTTAACCTCAGAGTAACAACTGAACATACAGGTAGGAAGCAACTAATTCTAATAGGCGGACATCTTTTCTTACGTTGTCATATTGACCACCAGATACGGCAATCATAATTGTTTACTATAGTCTTAATTGTATAGCATCCAGAAATATTCTATTCTACGTTAAAAAAGATGGTATTTTGATGGTTCAGGAATGATTACAGCGAAATCAATAGATATGTTGACCTCTACTGCGTTACTGCATGTTTCTTCATCATAAACGCAAATTCTGTCTTACATAAATTTTGAGGAGCTGGCAATGCCTATATAATATTCCTGCGATTTGTTTGCGGTAAACCCTGTCAAACGTTTGTTTTGTTTGTGCGTCTTTTATGCTTGGTCCTTAAAATCGAATTTGCTATTTGTTGGTAACTGTAGTGAAGCTTTATGGACTTGCTGTGCTATATTCGAGTGTAGTTTAACAGTTTTTCGAGATGGAACAGTGCAGAGCAGTATTTCTAACATGGGTTGCATTGGAAGAATTTTCAGGTTAGTTTGGGGGCTGAAGTGTCAAAAGATGATAGCTTTGAACACGCCATGCTAAAGTGGTTTATTTACTACCTCTATGTTCAGTTGTTACTCTGAGCTCTTAAATCACATGTCACTCGGCGGGCAGTCGCCTACTATTTGTCAAATGTCGCATGTCTGGCGTTGCCTTTATGTTCAACTATCTCGTATATTTCTAATGATAAGTGTAACATGTTTTCATTGAATGCCGTGTAAGAGGACCCCCAATAATTCTTGCAAGATTGTGTATAGCGTGTGAAAGAAATAAGATCAATCACAAGATATAATGACTCTGATTTACGAGCACAGGAGAAGAGATAAAGAGGGCCCAAAAGAGTGAGTGCCATAAAAATAAAAGCAGTACGTCATTATATGAAACACAGGAATTCATTCCGGGAGGGTGCGTCCAAAGAATAAAAAGCTTATAAAAAATACAGGCAGACTTCACGTTCCAGCTTACGTTGAATGTCAGACATTTCTGTAGAAAAAGCTTTTGTACTAATCAAAAGCTATCTCTGAAGATGCTAGTGACTCATGCTCACGCAGTATTAGAAAATGGTTCCTGCTGGCTATGGTCAGATCTTTATCTCCTTTTCTTTGTTCTGGACTGAATTTGACCAGGCGGATAAAAAATTATTGAGGACCTTGTAAGTCTGTTTCACACTTGCTGAAAATAGCTTTCATTCGGAGGGGTAGGTTCAAAAACTCCTCAAGCAGAAGGCTAGGTTCATCAAAATACCGACGACGATTCACAATTTAACCACGTTCGAACTAGTAACGTTTCAAAGCCACTTTTGCTGTTTTTAGACTGTGTATTTACATGGATTTTCAGTACTGATGTCGAGTAGGCTTTGCTTATAACTCATGGCTGGAGCGTGTATAAAAACTATTCACGCTATTTCACTTCAGGCTCATTTGAAGATGCTCCAAATCCTAGAATCGAAGTGACGTAAAAGCTATTTAATCTAAGAATGTGTGGTTTTTACTGTTGCTTTTGAATAGGCGTTGCTCGGTGTGGAAAGTATATTGCATTTCCTAGAATTGGAAAGTAAATAGTTTATGGTTCGAAAACCTACCTATTTGCATAAGCATAAGTTTGTGGTTTCTAGGGACTTTCCAGCAAAATACACCTTTTTAGATAAACTTTGGTGAAAATCGCTATTGAAAATAATGACATGATGTCCTAGAAAATTTCGAATTTTGACACCCAACGTCCCGTTCTTGGGCTACCCGATAGTTTTCGATAGCAGTTTTGACTCAGATGTCTCCAGCTTTAATATTCGAAGGATCTTTTTATCGTCGCATCTCCATAGTCCGCATACCAGACTGAAATGGCATATAATAGCAATGTCGTTTCGAACGTTATTGGTATCTCTTGGTATAAAAATCATTTGACGACAAATAACATGCACTAAAAGTGTGCTGTATGCTTCAACAAATATTCCATAACCGGAAACGTTCCCCATATGATGCAGTCTCGGCAGGGTCAGGCATTAACCGAACTGCAGCTATTATTGAGAGGAGTATATATACAGGATGTCCATTTAGTGCGTAATTCTTTGATATCTCGCAAGGTATACCTGATAGAAGAAAATGTCAAATATGGTTTGGTTTCTCAAGACGCATATCCTAAAGATATTTCTAAATATACAGGGTGTTGCGGGAAAGTAGGATAGTGATCAACTTGATTTTTTTATAAAGAACTATAACATTTTTTTAAATTCCTCTAGCTTCAATAACTGATCTCTATTTAACCCTAAAATATTTTTGAGATCGGTTGCGACGTTGCCAGGTTATAATTTATTTTCTATTAATTTCCGGATTTGCAAGATCACAAGTAATACGTCCAAATTGATATATTCCTTTAACTTTTCTCAATAATATTATACAGCAAGTTACACGAATATTAAGTGAATATTATTTTGGATGCTACAAGCAATGCGCATCTACAGGGTATTTTTGGCAGACTTTTAAATTACGACAATTTGAAGGTCATTTTACTTTATTTTTTTAAATGTAATACCCTGTATGTTTCATTTTAAATCAAAATATCTACTAACACCCTATCTCGCCTTGTAATAGTTCTTTCGTGTTTGCGACGTTGCCAAGTTATAAATTGTTTATCTAAAATTTCAAACAAATATCTCCGATTTTTATTAATAGAACACACTGTTTATCTTGTTTAACATAGAAGTGCTCCCTAGTAATAGTTTACGGCGTGAACAAGTTTTAAATTGTGTTCCTAAAATAATAAAACCGTTTTCCTTGCTCATACTATCTATTTCGAATACCATGTCAGTAAAAGGTACGGGAACGCTTAAATGTCTTCAAAACATACACAGCTGGAACGAGAAAATCAATACCTGCAGATTTTCGAGCAGGATTCAAAAGTTATAACAGCATTGTTGCCAGATTTACCACTTTTACGTTACATGTCATAATTTTGTTATTTTGAATAGAATCATCTACTTATTTTTATTGCAATGAATTGCGGATGTCGAATTTAGTAAGATATCATAATTTCAAAATTTTGTTCCTATTAATTACTTAGATACGGCAACACCGCTTTTTCAGTAAACAGTACCGGAACGCTTAAATATTTCCAAAACTGCCACAGCTGGAGCAGTGAAATCCAATACTTGGGGGCTTTTGAACAACCAGAGCTCAAAAATGCTAACATCAGTGTTGGAAAACGGTTTTATTATTTTAGGAACCTCAGTACTCCTATGTCAACTGAAATATACAGTGTGTTCTATTAATAAAAATCGGGGATATCTGTTTGAAAATTTGGAAAAATAATTTATAACTTGGCAACGTCGCAAATGCGAAAAAAAAATTACAAGGCGAGATAGGGTATTAGTAGACATTTCGATATAAAACAAAACATACAGGGTGTTTGCCGTAATTTAAAGTTCTTCCAAAAACACCCTGTAGATGCACATTTCTGGTAACATCCAAAATAATATTCACTTAATATTCAAGTAACTCGCTGTATAATATTATTGAGAAAAGTTAAAGGAATATATCCATTTGGACGTATTACTTGCGACCTTGCAAATTTGGAAATCAATAGAAAATAAATTATAACTTGGCAATGTCGCAACCGATCCCAAAAGTATTTTAAATTTTTCAAAGTTTAAATAGAGATCAATGATGGCAACTAGAAAAATTTAAAAAAAAGTCATGGCTCCATATGAAAAAATCAAGTTGGTCACTATCTACTTTCCCGCAACACCCTGTATATTTCAAAATATTTTTAGGATATGCGCCTTAAGTAACCAAATAACTTTCGTATTTGAGATTTTCTTGTATCGGGTATACCTTGTGAAGAATTACACACTAAATGGACACCCTGTATATCCCATCAATCCATTAAGGGACATGAGCCTCTACAGCATGCAGCACGTTTCATCTGTTCTTCGCAAGCGCCTTTATCTCTTTCCATGTCTTGCCCATTCTTGTCTCGTCTGTGACTGTTCTTTTACAGGTCACTTCCTATATACAGGGTTGGGATAAAGTATGGAACTAAGCAAATATCTTTGAAACGGAAAGGGTGATATTGCTGAAAATTTGCAGGTAAATATAGTGACGCATAATGCATCTGAAGACATTATGCTAGCTATTAATGTACTTCCGGTCTAACCGGAAGTACCGTCAACTTTTTTAATTTAAATGGGACACCCTGTATATTTTTGCAGATTTTAATACATCTTTTTTTTCCGAATAAGTCCATAGTAGGTTTAGTATTTGTTTCTGTAAAAATGGGAAAGATAAAGCTTTTTTGTTTACTGAAACGTTCATTTTATTTGATGTGTTACAATAAGAAAATTTAAAATGATTTAACAAGGAATTATCTCAGACGTTCAAAATGCCTGCCGTTTACTTCCTGACAATATGCAAGTCTGTTGACAAATTGCTGAGTTACCTTGTCGAATCAATACACGTCAGGATCAGGACGTCAGGAGGTAAATGGCCGGCATTTTAAACATATGAAGAACCTTTATCTTTCCCGTTTTTAGAGAAACTGATACCCAAACCACTGTGGACGTATTCGGAAAAAAGATCTATTAAAATCTGCAAAAATATACAGGGTATCCCATTTAAATTAAAAAAGTTGACGGTACTTCCGGTTAAACCGGAAGTACATTAATAGCTAACATATACGTCGCTACACTTGCGTGCAAATTTTCAGCACTATCATTCTCTCCGTTCCAAAGTTATTTGCTTGGTTCCATACTCTATCCCAACCCTGCATATGTTACCTTGGGGGTTCCAGTCTGACGCCGTTCCAGCCTACTGGTTCTTCTTTGCAGAATGTAATCTATCCAATTCCACTTTCTCTGATTGATCTCCGTCCTTACTTTCTTCAGCGTTGAGATCTTCCGCGATTCTTTATTCAATATTGTTCTTGACCAAAAAATCCGTAGGAGCCTCCGTAGATATCTATTAGTGAAAACCTGGAGTTTTTGCTCATTGGCTTTTGTGCACTTTCATGCTTCGATCTACACAATGACTCTGGTTTCACGTTACTATTGAGAATGCACAATTTGGTTTTGATTGAGTACGTGATATATTGCCAAACGCTCTTCTTGCTTTTAATAGACGCTGTCGAATATCTTGACATGTTGCTCCTGTGTTATTAAATATCTTCTTATGACGCCGTCTCCTTTCGAAGGTTGGCGATCCAAATAGCTAACGTAGTCCTAGATACGGCCATGCGGAAAGTGTCAAGTGATGAGCAACCAAACCATCTTCGGATGTCTTTCAACCATGAATTTTGTCGTCTACCGACAGACCTTTTACCTTGGACTTTTCCTTCTATAATCAGTCGCAGCAGTTCGTATTTTTCCCCTCGCATGATATGACCTATATAAGCCGTTTTTCGTTCCTTGATGGTAAGCATGAGTTCTTTTTGTTTCTTCTTCTGTTATTAAATATACTGCATAGATATTCAATAGACAACTCTTTGAATCACTTTGCTGTAAATAAGACGAGGTTCTTCATGTTTACTCTTAGCCCATATTTGAGTGTACGTATAACTTTGGCCGTCTGGTATTGTTCTTGCTTGTAGAGGTGCTGACATTTTCTCCTTCATGCTTCTCATTTGTCCTATACGACAGCCTTCTGTCTCCTGCGTTATAATCTGGGCTTAGTTTTGGCACAAGTCTGGTCTCTTCTTGGCTCCATACCATTTTTTTTCCTGTCTTTAGCATACTCTGTCATCCGGTACCGCGTCAGCATTGCTTCGGATGACGGGTGGTCTATTGATTCATTACTTGTTGCATGTTGTATGCTACTTCTCTTGTCAGTCATTATTTTCTTAGCTAGGTATTGTATGGCAGACAAGTGCTGTGGAGATAATAACATGGTTTGAATTGGATTCTCCGTTGTTATTGTCCGGCCTACTGTGGTATTACATGCTTCTCTGTAGGTTGTCCATCTACTGCATACAAAGAACGTGTGCCGCGCATCATCAGTAGTACCACATATTGGACAACTGGGGTCCTCCACAATGTTATACTTGTATAGATACAAGTTGAAGCAGCCATGATCGGAAAGAAGCTGTGTCAGGGTAAAGTCCACCTCTCCGGGTGGTCTATCTACCCACTATCGGACATCTTTAATAAGGGTCCTTGTCCACAGCCCGGTAGTACCCATGTTCCAGCGTTGCTGCCACTTCACGTATAGGTCCTCTCTGGCTGTCTTCTTTTCTGTCCCTTCGAATGTTTTGACCCGCTCCTCCGCAAGTAAGTCTATTGGTGGGAGGCCAGAGATCACTGCAGCTGCATCTGTAGAAATCGTGCGGTATGCATTACAAATCCTAGCCGCCGTCCTCCAGAAGACGATTTCAAGCTGTTTCCTGTTACTAGCCTTATCTAGAGCAGACGCCCAAATCGGCGACCCATATAAGGCGATGGAGTTAGCCACGGAGCTCAGGACCCTGCGCTTGCTCGCTTTCGGCCTCCCAACATTTGGCATCAGCCTAGCCAACATGGATACCATCTTGTTGGTCTTGTCTGTCGTTTTCCGGATATGATCAGCGAAAGCCAATTTTGTATCCAGCCATATACCGAGGTACTTAACCGCACTCATTTTCCGCCTGCGGGTTAATAATACGGCCTCTTTTTTGTCCGCGGCCAAGGACAGAGGTTTTCTCTGCAGCCAAGAGTGTATCTCATCCACAGCCCAATCCGCCTTCCATATAAGGTCCTCCTCGTCTCTCCCAACAACTACGACAGCCAGGTCATCCGCATATGCGACTGTGGTGACGCCATCTGGGTGTTCTAGTTTCAATACACCATCGTAGAGGATGTTCCACAGAGTGGGGCCCAGTATTGAGCCCTGGGGAACACCACTGGTGACTGTTCTTTCGACTGTCTCCTCCTTGTTTTTTAAGCAGATCTTGTGGTCTTGGAGGAAACTGACTGATAGCCTCAGCCTGTCTTTTTGGACATTAAGGTGGGAGAGGGTATCGATTGGTTCCATACCATGGTCCTTCCATTCAGTATAGTATTGAGGGGAGTAGATAAATAATTCAGCAAAAGAAACCTCTGTTACCCTTCCCAGAAGCTGACTTCACTACCCATAAACAAAGCCCCTAAATATTGACGGGTACATCTTTGCGTGATGAAAATACGGCGACTCAAAGTGCTTTCACTGTATTTACCGGCCTAAGCAAGAAAAATCTCATATCCTAACCTTACTTACTCAACATATATTTGACGACCCTGGAGGTCAAGTACGCTTTTTCCTAATTTTCCGGTCGACGACCCTCAAGGGACTTGTTATAGCGACATCTGCACGCAAAGTGCTGCTCGAGCTGCTTTTTTGTGGCTTTGCTGATGTTTACGTCGCGACGCGAAGCCGTGATGCGTCGGTCAGCCACGACGTGACGTCTCAGACAATAAAATACCCAGTGAATTAATAACAAATGGCGTCAAGTGTCTTGACTCGGTACGCGGAAAACGGAGCTGAACAACAATGGTTCGCCAGAGTCGCCCGAAAATCATCACCGTGATAGTCACAATGTCTTAACAGACATGTTGTGAACTCGCAAAATGCATTAAGTCGGAGCTAGAGTATTGCCGACACGAGTATTATATAAAGGGTGATTCATTTAGAGCTTTGTTTTTCGTATGACTTTTTTTAGCAGATTACTAGTGACAGCTGTCAAAGTGTCATCCTATTTTGATTCAGTATTGCTTGAAATTTCATTATGGAAAGACTCACACCACAACAGCGTCTCCAAATTATTCAGCTATATTATGAAAATAACCGTTGTGTAAGACAAGCTTTTCGTGCACTTTGTGCAACATATGGTGTGCATCATCGACCTTCCGAGACCACTATTGCCAATACCATCCGCAAATTTGAGTCTCAGTATACACTATTTGATGATATGAGACCGAATAGATTACATCTAGCCCATAATGAGTAGAATATTGCTGCTGTAGTGGATAGTGTAGCTGAAGACCGTGAGGGATCAATTCGACGTCGATCTCAGCATTCGGGCCTATCGTATTCGACAACTTGGCGAATTTTACGTAAGGATTTTGGCTTGAGGTCTTACAAAATCCAGCCTGTTTAAGAACTGAAACCTCAAGACTTAAATTTGCGCTTAAATTTCAGTCAATTGGTTCTGACACAGCTTAATAAAAATCCGCTGTTTTCGCGTCGAATTTTGGTCAGTGAAGAGGCACATTTCTGGCTAAACGGATACGTCAATAAACAAATTTGCCATATTTGGGCTGACAAACAACCCCAAGCGGCACTCGAAGTACCGTTGTATGCTAAAAAATGCACTGTGTGGTGTGATTTATGGGCCGGTGGAATTATCGGTCTTTATTGATAAACCAGTTACAATTCCGGACCTGGAAGCCAACATCACATAATTGGGCAGATACCGGTCGCAATGCTGGAAAGAGTGGTCCAAAATTGGATCCTCCGAATGGACCGCCTACAGCGTAGCCACAGCCAGCACTTAAATGAAATTATCTTCAAAAAGTAAATGTCAAAGATTTTTTTTTTTAGCTATAGTAAATATATTGTCATCGAACTCCGTTTCATATGTATTTTATTTAGAATTTAATAACAAAGGTCCTAATGAATCACCCTTTATAATACTTTTGAGAACTGTAGCTCGCCATCGTTCGCGATTTACTGTCAGTTTAGTGACACTCATATCTAGCAACTGTTTCTTCGTATCCACCCAGCGTGTAGGGAAACGGCCGCGGCGCCGCCCACTCGGGGCGTGACCCCTAACTACAGGTTTCTCCATATTATCGCTTCTGTGAGTATGACCGGAGAAGGTAAGCATTCTCGTCGACACAATGGAGGATAGTCTCTTTGGATTACCGAGCTCATCCAGTATGGAAACATTAGTTCTATGGGCGGTGTAAGGAACTCTCAGCATTCTCCTCCACGTCCACATTTCAAAAGCATCTATGCGAGCTCGATCTTCAGTTGGTACGCGAAAACCGGAGCTGAACAATAATGGTTCACTAGAATCAACCGAAAATGAATAGAGATATATCTCAGAAACTGGTCCTGTTGACAAACAGAAACATTGCCAGAAATACCTCACTGTCATTGTTGGGAATTTCGGTGGATCAGTCACTAAAAGGAGAACCTCATGTAGACACCCTTTGGAAAAACTAAGTACGACATTGTTTGCATAACATCAGTTAAAGCGATTTTGAAGTTTTTTTTCGTTTTCTGTCGATTTCTCCACCGCCACTGGCAAGAGTTCCAACAAGAATAAGTTGCTACCATTTTCTCCACAGTAGTAATCACAGTCAAAATGGTAGTTTCCAGGTTACACGCTAGAATTATAACTACATTCACTGAAGAGACAGAGTAAAAAATTATTTCAAACCCATATTTTGGGGCTTTATTCGGATAAATCGAACTTCATTTTTCTGTTTATAATAACATCACTGCTCTCAGTATGCAGTATTGTAGACGGTGTGCATATAACCCTTGACCATACAGTAAAAATTTACGTATATTGTGCGTGGTTACACTCCGTTTGCTCGGTGGATAAGGTTATAGTATGTATCAAATTATTCCACACATATAAAATTCACTAGAGTCTTTTCGTTGGATGTTTTTTGAGGGCAGCAAATAATAAAATGATTCACCGTTATGTGTGGGAAGTCAATCAACTTGACTCCATTTTTTAACTGATGGCGTTGCCCGTATGTACCTTCCATGGTAAGGTACGCGCACATAAGTCGGCATCGGACGGACGGTACAAATCGGAGAAAAATAGTTTTTATTAAATTTAATGAATCAGCGCACATATGTGCGGATGGTAGGTATAGGACTTTCAAAATCCGGCGAGAATATAGCAACTAGAATTAAAAGCCGGCCGACGCGTGCCATGGCAAGGTACGCGCACATAAGTCGGCATCGGACGGACGGTACAAATCGGAGAAAAATAGTTTTTATTAAATTTAATGAATCAGCGCACATATGTGCGGATGGTAGGTATAGGACTTTCAAAATCCGGCGAGAATATAGCAACTAGAATTAAAAGCCGGCCGACGCGTGCCGTGCGGGCCGATACCGACGTATATGCGATGCTGATCGGAGATTGTCGAGGCACCGTCGGCATTTTGCAAGTTTTTACTTACCTTAAGCATATCATCAACCATTCTTTTCTCTTCCTCTCTCTCTCTCTCTCTCTCTCTTTTATGCTCTCTAGTAAAGAATGGAATTTAACACGCGTCATTCTGATGTAATTGAAGAACTTTTTTCGTCATTCATGAAGTCCGGAAATAATTGTATATATTCCCCAAAATCTGTCTTTCTTTGACATACTTCATGAACCCATACCCGTCTACGCTTTCTACATTTTTGAAAGTTTTCTTCTTCCAGGACAATCGCCAACTCGTCAGGGTTTGAAGACACATTTGCAACTGCCTTCCAATTCTTCCGTCGATTCCGATCAGATATGCGCGATACCTTAATAAAAAAATCCATACCGTGCGGCCGTTCCATCCGTCCCGGTTGTCCGATGCCAATTTATGTGCGCGTACCTTTACTTGCATTGGAGATTTCGCACTCTAGATCCATCATTGCCAATCGTGTTTTCACTGTTCATCTCTTTATACATATAAACCTGGATCAAGACTGCAGTTTTTGTTCGTTGTAATTTAAAAATCCTTTGCGGCTTTGCTGACGTTTGCGTCGCATCGAAACACCAGTCCGAGTCCGTCGCGTCGGTCAGCTAGCATACGTGGTGGACGTGACGTCTCAAAGGAGATATACCGGCGGGTTCATAAAAAGGAACGATAAAATTACTAACAGGAAAATATGGTGAAAACTGGAGCCAAGTTTTAAGTATAGCAGAAACTCTGTCACGACTAGAGTGAGTGGAACGTGGTGAAAACCTAGTTGAGAGAGGAATCATGTAGAGGCTAATAAACTACAAGGCTTACACAGCTTTTATTTTCTGCGAACTAAATCCTTAACCAACGATGACTGTGAAATCCAAAACACAAAATGTTCTACTCGTGTTGCTGAACATAAATTAAATGTTACCACTTTTTTGACAATACTGTGGCATGTACACCTTTGTCAATCAAATACTGAATGGCACCTAAGGGTCTAGGGTATAGCGCGCGAAATTCAGATTCCAAGAAAAAATGTATTCCCGTGTTAGCGAGGAGGCGTGGCCGCCTGTTCCCTTTCTCCAGTCTGTGTCTAAGATGAGGAAAGATAAGTCCAAAAATCCAAAGATAAGGTCAAAAGGTTCAAGGGTAAGGTCCAAGGGTCACCATAAAAATGAATTTCGCATTTCCAAGCTTCTGAAGTTACCTTTAAACTTAGAGTAATGACTGAAAGAGCTAATTGAAGAAGAAAGCTTGCGATTGTGCAACTATTTAGCCTTTTTTGATATCGTGTTTGGTTGTTAAATTACAGGCATTTATAGAATGAATGATTTTGCATTGCGAGTTTTTTTGCACATTAAAAAAAACTTTTTTGAGAAAATCGAAAATAGTTGTCATTCATTGAGGTCTTAACTATCGCCTTCTGAAATATTGTATATGTAGCTTGAAAATACAGTGAGTTATGCGAGAAATTGTGAGTCCGTGTTTTACATGGCAAATACGTATGTATAAATGTGTATATTATTCAGGCCCCTTAAGGGACGTTGGTATACACATTTATACATACGAAGGAAGCTTATGGCCAAAAAACTTAATTTAGATGAGAAAATCTTGGGGTTGTGGCCAAAATTTTGAAAAAAGAGATTGGGTCAAAGCATGAAGGAGACTCTGGTGCTAACAGCCAATCTTTCGGCAATGTTTATTGCCATCTTCAGGGCTTTAACGTTGAGGTCTGCCAATTTAAAAAAACAGCAATCGCATTGAGTGCAAACGGCTCCTTAATGCAGCTAAATAATCGTCACAATGTGAATGCCCAGAGTTATCTTCTATTAGAGAGTGTACGTTCGGCGAGTCTTGGCCTACACCTGCCCACATAAGGGAGATGTCCCCTAGCGACTTGTTCACCTTCCTACAATTGGCAGGATGGACGATGACCTGAGGAAACAACTGGGAGGATGCACAATGGGCCAGTTGTGGCCTAAGTGCAGTGGGACCACTCATCCTCCCCACTCTACAGATACAAATGATCGTCACAATTTTACCATAAAATTTTTTAAAAAACTATGCTATCATGGCGTCTTCCACTAACAGGTCAGGAAACAAACAACATATAATTGTAAACACACAGAAACGACCTTTACGGGTTTTAAAATTTCAACAAGTAAAGGTCGTTTATGTGTGTTTGTAATTTACATTTATATGTTGTTTTGTTACCTGACCTGTCAGTAGAAGACGCCATGATAGCATAGTTTTTTAAAAAAATTTATGGTAAAATTGTGACGATTGTTTAGCTGCATTAAGAAGTCGTTTGCACTCAATGCGGTCGCTGTTTTTTTTAAATTGGCAAACCTCAACGTTAAAGCCCTGAAGATGGCAATAAACATTGCCGAAAGCTTGGCTGTTAGCACCAGAGTCTCCTCCATGCTGTGACCCAGTCTCTTTTTTCAAAATTTTGGCCACAACCCCAAGATTTTCTCATCTACATTTATACATATGTATTTGTCATGTAAAACACATGTAAAACATGTAAAACATGTAAAAAATACATGTAAAAACATGTAAAACATGTATTTGTCATGTAAAACACGCATTCGTATGTAGAATAGAACTCACTTTTTCGAACTACATAAATAAAGTTTTCTAAAGTGATAGTTAAGACCTTGATGAAGGGCAGCACAGAGCGATTTTTTCAAAAAAGTTTTTTATTGTCCACGAAAACTCGCAATGTCAAATTATAGATAGAAATTACTGTAATTTAACAACCAAACACAATCTCAACAAGGACGGTGTGTAGCCCTAGCGCAAACTTTGTTCTGCAGTTTGCTTTTTGAATCATTACGATAATAAGCTTAAAGGTAACATCAGAAGCTTGTAATGCAAAGTGAATTTTTATGGCGACCTTAGGACCTTACCTTTGACCCTTTGGATGTTACCTATGTACTTACCTCCACTCATTTTAGATACACATGCTGGAGAGAGGGAACAAGCGGCCACGCCTCCTTGCTAACACGGGAGGGCAATTTCTATTGGATTCTCAAGTTCGAGCGCTATACCCTAAACTCTTAGATAATTCAGTAAGGGCATATACATATATCTATACAAACAGGTTAAATGAAAGAGGTACAAGTAACTAAAACAATAGGCTATTGGAAACTGAGGTATGCAGCCGTTTGATCTTGGAGAACCTAGCGAAAGTTGAGTAAAAGGGGCGTGTCAATGTCTATTTGGTCGTTAAGTAGATTACCTGAATCTTTTAATCTGATTATTTCTGCAGCTTCTAAAAAGTTCAACTTTCTACTTTTCTGCGTAATATGTAAAATGGAGTATTCGTCTTTGAATTTGTGATTTTCCGTGATGAAATGGTTCCGTAGTTTGAATCAGTAGCTTGATTTACAAATAATTGTTTATGTTCGTTAACCCGCTTGTGTAAAGTTGTTCCTGTTTGATCGACGTGAATCTTAAAGTACTGTTTATACTAGTTACTACTACTACTGGTTTATATACATCTGTTTGTTCTTTATTTTTCATTTTTAATAAGGTTACCTAAGGTGTTGTTGCACTTAAAGGAAATATTTAAATCTAATATTTTAAGTTCGTTGGCACTGTTGTGTATAATTTTTTTTATATAAGCTAATGGTGTTCCTTGAAATTGGATCTGGAATATTTGGGTAAACTTGGTTTATGGTTTTCTTATATCGTTTTTTCCTCATTAGTATGTCTATTAATTTTTGGTTGTAGACGTTGTTGTATACTATTTTTCTTCTGATGCTACGTTCTTTGGTATAATAGTTTTCGGTAGAAATATAGATATTCTTTAATCTGTTTACGTAGCTGTGGAGCGCAACGGTTTTGGGTGAAAATGGGTGATTAGAGGCATTGGTTTATAGTAATCTCAGTATTTGAAAGCCCGTACATAAAACATGTTCACCCTCCAACGGACCTGCATCTCATTCGCGTTAAACGCCGAGCATTTGTCACCGATTGTACGGGATATCCTCAGGGCACCACGACAACTTGCCTATGTTTTACATGCCGTTGGTAAAAGGTACTGGAACTTTAAAATATCTCCAAAAGCGTTATAACTGAAACGATAAAATTCAATATCTGGTGGATTTTTCACCACGCAGAATTTAAAAATGATAACAGCAATGTTATCAGGTTTACCACTTTTACGCTACGCGTCAAAATTTTGTTATTTTCAATGGAATACCCTATTTACTTTTGTTGCAATGAATTCCCAAGAAACATTTTTAGTTTTATCGAAACCTACAGGAGGCTGATGCAGCTCGGTATCCCATACCTTTTAAAGCAAACTTGCCTTAAGGACTTCATTAAGGCAATGATATAACCTCCAACACAGCCGGGAGGGTCTACACTTAAGAGAGCTGTCACGGCTTTCGATGAAGCTGGCCTAATCCACAAGTACTTGAGCAAGTCTGTGTTAAGTCTCCGATAAATACTCATTCTTCTGTTCTTAAAGCTTTGTTAAATCCTTTAGGCTTTAAGACGTCATAACTTGAGGCCATGAAATAGCTATTCTATCTTGAGATTGCTTTCCTGTAGATATTTTGGTAGACAAAATGACGTATAAAGATAAGTTGGTTTTATGTACATTTTATCAGTGCTCTATCATGAAAACGGAAAGCTTTTTTATCTAGACATTTACAACATGGAGTATTGTAGGTATATATACGATCTATTACTATTTTATGATCATAAATTCTGAATTTTCTCGATTACTGCAATGAAAAAAATAAAACGATCACAGTTTATTGATGGAACTTTATAAGATAGCCCTAAAAAATGAGAGCCCTCCAAATATATTACAATTCTGATGAAAATCTTAATTAAAAAATTCTTTTAGGTTAAAATATAAAGTCGCATATATATTAGTTTCAAAATGCAAGGGTTTACTTGCAATATATGTTCAGTCGATATGCACGCTAGGAATTGTACTATTATCAAATACAATTACGTACATAAAATAATTGCGGTAATTAGTAACTCAAAAAATATGGTGCAATAGACGCCCATTTCCAGAATATTCATAAAAGCCTATCTAACAAAAACATGTCTATCCTATCATAAGCGTCCTTAAATCCAACAAATTTGATGGAAGACTTTAGTTGTGCCTATTTGACTTGGAAAATATATAGTCTTAAGGCGGATTTATTGAGTATTTTCCTTCAACTGTTTAAAACCATTAGGCTTTCTTGAAGGCTTTTTTAATGTCGGTAAGTCTTAAGACAGCCGTAAGGACGAAATAGCTTTAACAGATCTTATATGAGACCACCATAAAGCTTCATTAAAACTTTACAGTTTGAATTTACTATTGGCCGTATGAAATAGGTTTTATGGATAGTCCTTATAACCCGTTGATAAGATAATTTGATCCTGAGTGCATTTGGCCATCGTCAATGCAGTCATAAAACACAACTGTAATCAAATGTTACCTTAAAACCTATTTACGTAAAACCTCCATGAAGCTAATAGGCTGCTCAAATGTTTCTTGGGTTGGGCATATCGGTTACTATACATACGTCATCCATCGAACAAACGGAGTAACCATACACAATATGTGTAAATTTTTACTGTATGGTCAAGGGTTATATGCACACCGTCTACAAAACTGCATACTGAGAGCAGTGATGTTATTATAAACAGAGAAATTAAGTTCGATTTATCCGAGTAAAGCCCCAAAATATGGGTTTGAAATAATTTTCTACTCCTTTTCTTCGGTGGACAGACTATATTAATTACTGAGGTATAGAAACAGTAAAAAGTAAAACAGTAAAAAACGCTTTAATATCTCAAAACTGCCACAGCTGGAACAATTAAGTTCAATACCTGGGGATTTTTGATCCTGTAAAGTTCAAAAGTGCTAATAAAAATGTTGCTAGATTTATCACTTTTTCATACTTTGATGGAATAGCATATTTATTTTTATTATAACGAATTGTACATGTCTATTTTAGTAGGGTCCCATAATTTCAAAATTTTATATCCAAAACCCATTGTGTATGTATGTGTTTATGTCTATAGACATTTTTTGCTCTACACGAGTACGAGTCATTATCTAATTTTGCTATTATTTACGTTTGACATAACATTTATATCTTGATTGTAGTAATTCTCTTGACGGGTAAGGTCAGAATTTAAAATTCTAATGCGACCTTCTAAACAAAGGTCAATTAAGTTGCAGAATTACTACCGTGAATAAAATTCTAGGTATTGTGCTTATCACCTCCACCCATTGTGACTGCAAGGATTCATTCAAGTTTTATCACTGTAATTCAGCATTCATCAGAGCAGTCCTTTGTTCCCTGCAGCCGCAATTAAAAACGATTCACCACTCGAAAATAAGTAGCACTTTGAGGATACCGTGCAATGAAAGAATTTCAGTAACAGTAGTAGAGTAGTAGCCAGTGTAGTATTGGAAAACTAAGCAATTTGGATGTAACTCAGCATTTGATACTAATTGAAAAGCAGAGGCTCGTGACAAGTGTCCGGTATCAATAGATCTTTTTTATAGAAGGTTTAGGAAAATTGGATTGATCCCAATGATAGACGCACCCTCACACCCGGAAGTTTGAGAGCCTGCCTGCCCGACGTTGAACCAGCTTGACAATTTAAGATCCCATTGCTCGACCCTACAGGAACCAATTTTTTTGATAAAATTAATTCTATATCAATCTTGAGAAAGTATAGAATGAACTAACTAAATTACTTGTAATTCATCTTAGTGTAATTAATTCCCTAATATAACAGTCAGCCGCTGCGTTAGGGCTGCTAGGTGTGAACAGGTATATTACTATTAAATATCTGCACTTACCTGTTTTTTCTTAATTGTAATACAAAATGTATGTTTCGTCCATATTAATTACAAAAATCCAGTTGGCAAATGGCGGCAGAGGTTGCCATGTTTTTTATGAGCTATTCTTGCTCGAGATATTGAAAGAGTTTTAAAATCGTCTGCAGTTTTTTTTAAATAGGCCTGATCTGCTGACTGTGTTCGCAAGTCCTCTATATTATTAATATATATTATAGAAATAAGGAAGGATGAATTAGACCTAATATAGATCTTTAAGGTACACCCATATCCACAGATGCCAAATTTGTCCATTTTCACGATGCATCATGCTAAGATATTCTAATCAAATCAAATCATTTATTGGTCCAAAGATCTAAATACACAGACATAGGACAAGTCAATAAAAAAGAACAAACAGATTTACACCAAACGAATATGTAGGTACAAACAAAAATACGGTTAAAATTAAAACTGCACAGGGAACATTTTTTCCGCTTTCACAGTTAACAGAATTTCCTATTATAAGTCTATAAATTAGGAAGTAGAGTACAAACATCTACCGGTAAGAAATCTCTTTAAATGCTTACTAAATAAGTGGTCTACAGAAATATTCTTTATCTCTACAGGCAGAGAACTAAGGAGCCTATAACCCATATAAAAAGGACTGCTTTCGTAAGTTATTGTATTGTATTTAATAGATCTAAGAGAAGTGGACGCCCGTGTAGGGTAAGAATGTAGATCAGAGTTTTTTTCGTAGGTACTGAATATCTTCTTGCTTTCTTTTAATCAAAAACGGTTTTACAAAATCGGAGGAAGTCCTTTAATATAATAGTATAATATAATATTTACCTAAACCATCTTGTGACGATACCTATCAGTGTGATTGTAGCATAATAGAAAAAACTAAATCCCTTAGATATTTAGGAACTATAATTGATCAATATTTAAAATGGGGACATCATGTTATTATCTATGTCTTTAAACGTTTCAGAAGTCTAATGCACACATTTTATGAATTACGTGACATCCTTACAAGAAAAAAATTTATAATCCTGTATACAGCCCTTGTTGAATCTATTATCAGATACTGCATTTCTGTTTGGGGTGCAGCCTTTAAATCAACAATTTCATCACTACAAGTTGCTCAAAATATTATAATAAAGATTATCTTGAAAAAACAAACATTAGCCAACTAAAGAACTATTCAAAGAATCTAAATTACTAAATGTACATTTGTTATATGTTTACATATGAGGGATACCCTGTCGAAAATTAACCTTGATTTTAAAACATAACTTACTCATAAAACTGTTACACGCATATTACGGGCCCAAATTATTCAATAAGCTTCCAAAAAATTTAAAATTGATACCGAAATTTGGCTTATTTAAAAAAGAGATTAAAACATTTATCCAAAACCATGAAGAAAAATTCAACATTTAGCTTTATATCAATTTCTGTAAAATTTCTGAAACACTACTTTTCAGCCGTTTCGTTCACCACTTCCTTAGAGGTTAGTAACTATTCTTCTTCTTTCCATGCCGTCCTCTCATAGAAGGTTGGCGACCACTTTCCTAAATTCTTCTCTGTCTTTTGCAACATGGAACAATTCTCCAACGCCAAGATTTGTCCACTCTCTAATGTTTCGGAGCCAGGATTTTTTCTTTCTGCCGATACCCTTCTTCTCCTCAATTCTGCCCTGCATAATATTTTGTAACAGTAGATATTTGTCATTGCGTAATATGTGTCCCACGTAAGATGTTTTTCTTATCTTAATGATTGTGAGAAGTTTTCGTTTTCGGCCGATGCGTCTCAACACTTCGTCGTTGTTTATTCTATCAGTCCAAGGTATCTTCAGAATGCGCCTATAGAGCCACATCTCAAATGCTTCGAGCTTTTTAATCATTTGAGTCTTCAGCGTCCAAGTTTCTACTCCGTACATTAACACCGACCACACATAACACTCCACGAATCTCAACCTGATGACAAGGTTTAAATTTCTGTTTGTGACCAATGTGGAATATTTCATAAATGCATTTCGAGCCATTTCAATTCTGATCTTAATTTCCTGATCAGGGTCCATTTCAGAATTTATGACAGAGCCGAGATATTTGTATTTTTGGACCTGCTCTATTCGGTTCCCATTTACTGTCAGAATAGGGTTAATATTTGGGTTTTTGCTTATGACCATCATTTTAGTTTTCTGCGTGTTTATAGCAAGTCCCACTTCTTCACACTCTCGACTGACTCTTTCCAACAGGGTTTGGAGATCTTCTGCACTCTCGGCCATTATGGCAGTATCATCGGCGAATCTTAGGTTGTTAATCAATGTCCCTCCAATGTTTACTCCCTCAGGTCTCTCGTAAAGTGTTTTTTGAAATACAAACTGAGAGTATAGATTGAACAGTTGTGGGGATAGAACGCAGCCTTGACGAACTCCTTTTTGAATCTCGACTTCATCAGTTTCGATGTCCCCAACTCGAACTACTGCCGTTTGATTGTAGTAGATATTTTTTATTAATTGTATATCACTTGGGTCCAATTTGATGCTCTTTAAGTTCTCTATAAGTTTGTCGTGTTGGACTTTATCAAAGGCCTGTTGAAAATCAATGAAACAGACATACACATCTTTATTGTATTCTCTACATTTATGTAGCATTACTGTGATGGCAAATAAAGCCTCTCTAGTTCCCAGACCTTCTCTAAAGCCAAACTGCGTCTCATCCAGTTGTTCTTCGCATTTTCGATATATTCTCTGTTGGATTATTTTTAAGAGTACTTTCAGGGTATGACTCATCAAACTGATTAGCCGATACTCATCACAGGACTTGGGGTTGTTCTTTTTAGGCAGAGGGATGAAGACTGATTTAAGCCAGTCTTTTGGGATTTCTCCTGTTTCGTAAATTAGTAACTATAGTTAGTGTATATTAGTAATTTTATTTTTGTATTTTAAATTATAAACTTAATTAATGTTCTATACATGATATGTAGGATTGAGCAATACACTATTACGAAACGGACTTCCAAGCCTAATGTGATAGCTGTATTAGTTCAACCCCTCTTGACCCAGATGATATTGACTTACACGATATTACATGTCATTATTATATTATTTTATATGGAATACTATTCTAAATTGTAAATGTAATGTAATGAACAACAGTGAACAATGAAAATACCATTTCATTCGTCAGCAGAAACTATTCTTACAATTATTTTTATTTTTATTGTTGTAGCATGTTATACCTATATAATATGTGAGAGTTTTGACATACACTGAGCCTTGCATTCCTGACATATGCTGTGAGCACACCTTGTGGCATATCCTTGTACCACATTGTTGTTGTATAGCAAGTTGATTAGGAAGGCATATATTTCTGTAGTTGGAAATTTCATCTTTAGATCCCTTATTTCTAAAAATTGGTGCGACTTTCGAAACATTCAATTCTTCAGTACCATCGCAATATATTTTCTTGACCATAAGAGGTGACGGCACATAAAGAAGAAGAACTGGATGTCACTCCATTTGTCCCGCTGTTTCTCTTTCGAGGAAACAAGGAAACACGTATCGGTCAGCTACTAAATAATTATGGCGCAACACTGATTGCAGTTCCTGTGGGAGTGAAAAATATGCGCAACATTCCCTGATACCCCGATATACACTAACAGCTGGTGCTGCGTTTAAGCGATAGCGCGAGAACGATCCTTGCGTGAAATTAGAACACGTTCTAATCCTTGTAATCGAGTAGGCGGACGCGATCATCGCCCGCCGCCAATTTCCGCTGAAAAATGGATTTGCTGCTGAGGAAAACAACATGTTGGCGGTAGGATGGAAAGCTAACATCAAGCTAGTGGCGGATCAAGCTGAAGTTTATTAGAATAGAATCGTTTATCCGCTACAGGCTGCTATAAAGGCAGATAATAATAAATTCAGACCCGTAATAGTTCAGTTGTTGACTTGGCACAGCCCGTTAATATTTGAAGGGCTGAATGACAAGCAACAAAAAGATAAAATCCAGATATTGGACATCGAATGTTAAAAGTAGTACATAAAATCCAATAACAATTTTTATTATTTTATATTGTTATATTTGGTGTATCATAACACTATGGAAGTGTAGTTAGCAAAAATATTGACAAGACTAACTCAAACCTGATCAAAAACAGAATAAACTAAGCAAAAATGTGGCTTGTTACATTATTGCACTTAAACTAAATATCCATCCATTTTCCTCTTCGTTCTTGAATAACAGGCGTCATTTCTTTGTCTCCATCGACTTGGCGGAATTCTATTTGGTGAGTCTGGTTTTTTTCCTTTTAACCGATGGAACTTGTTCCTTAACCTAGAATAAAATGCAACAATATAATAAGCCACATCAAAAACCTCGAAACGGCTACATTAATATTCAAAAATAAAACAAAATTTGAGACCACAAATATAGAATATAATATAAGACAAAAGAATGATTTTAAATTAATCACCCCCAAATCAGCACTGGTTAAAGATTCAATTATATATAATGGGTTGAAGATTTGCAACAAACTTCCTAATTCTTTTAAAATTCAAAAAGATTAAAAGTTTTTCGTAAAAAACTTAAAAATTTCCTATTTCAAAAACCTTATTACACATTAGATGCATTCTATGACTAGTTTTAGTGAATATTCCACATTTTGTTGTTACAGCTTTGTCAATAAGAAATTTGTAAATTCTTAGACAATAAAGCATATTTATCTATCTATCTATCTAATATTGAACGGTAATAATGTGACATGCCACATATAGGAAAAAAATACATACCGATGTATTTTCATCTTTTGACTCACTGTTAGACTGTAGACTGACATCGAGCGTAGACAGAGTTTCACTATTTTGATCACTAGAATCGTTGGGACACATTGAGTTATCGAAACCGGTTGAAAGAAACTAGACTTATGCAATAGTATGACAGCTGGTTTATCGCGACATCAATTAACGAACATCTGAAATAATACAGTGGTGGCTTGTTATGCTATTGCCTTAACCGACAATGGTGACCCTTTTTGAACTCAGGTGTGGCTTGTCATTGTTTCACATTAAGCCCTTCATTTGTTGCTACAGCAGTCATGCGAAGAGAAACTTGATAAATCAGGATAATAATAATATTTACCCCACACCTACAACGGTTGGGCCTGGACGAACGGTTACACAAAGTGTTCCAGATGTCTGTAGTCCTGAAGACCTGTAATGTTGTTCGATCCTTCCTAAGTTCGGACCCGTAATGGTTCGGGTGTTGACTTGGCACGGCCCGTCAGCATTTGTTGCTACCGCAGTCATGCGAGAGATACTTCATGAATCAGAATAATAATAATAAGCTACTAATCGTGATCAACAAGTCACTTCAACCAAGGCTAGCACACTCAGGAAGCTGTGGGCTAGGTAGACTTTACATCCTCTACCGAGCACAAAGCTTCTTTCCCCAAGCTATCCTGACCTCAGTCAGATAGGGATTTGGCAAATCCGGGGAGAAATGCCACAGAAGTCTGAGCGCCGGTCCTTCTGTCATATACCGTTATTGCGCCCCACACTTCAACGACCTCAGCAGGGCGTGGCTGTGGAACGTTGTGTGGGGTACGCAACCGGGGGGCTTGCCTTAACCGGCCGGCCCGCGAGGAGAAAGCCTAAACAAAACCCGACAGTAAAGTCGCAAATCCTCCGGAGCACCTTGGGCCAACTTCGGAGTAAATATAAGTCGCTTCTCTCCTGGAATGGGCGTCACCCGGGAGAGCGACATTTAGATCGTCCCTAATCGTGGGAACACGATGGATAGAGTTAATTTTATAAATAACCAACGACGGCCTAGGGTACGTCGATTAAACTGACCTGAACCCCAAACCGAAAAAGAACAACCAATAGGAGATAACCCAGTTGCGGATGTTTTGCCGGTAGAGCCGGCAACCACCAAAGCTGGCAAGCCAAGACAGCGCTTACAGTGGACTACTGAGATGAACACATCTGTAATGCACTGTTACTATACCGCCACAAAACTAGAAACAATCTCCACAGGCTACAGGCATGAACTACACAGGCTATTTACAGCACAATACCCACACCTCTCAGCACGGGTAACTGAACAAAGACTTATTGACCAAAAACGTATCATTACCAAAAATAACCGTTTTACACCTCAACAACTACAAGCTATAAAGAATCTTGTAGCGGACGAAATAAATACAGTTGAAACGAATGATTCTCTAGTCAATGAATCAATCACGGAAACACAACATGATCATACCCTAAACGATAAGACTCCAAACACAAACACAACCAACACCACCAGCACACACTTAGAAGAAAACCCAGAACATGAGTTTATACCAGATGCCCCAGACACAGTATGCACTAACCGGCCTCCCACAACCACGCGAAACCAAAACGTTACTCAAGCACCTTCCTTCACACAATCTGCCGAACAAGTGATGAACGCACAATTTAACAAATGGTGTGGCACTAACCCTACACTGCGAGATCCCCTGCCCAGACTAATTTTCAACAGTAACACCCAAAAAATATTACATACAATAAATACCAACGTAATACCACAATTCTTAATAAGCGGCAGTAACCTAGAGGACATCCACACCGTCATATATGCTGCCGCAGCAGCCACACTTACAGTTAACGGCCAAAAACTTCCGAAACGGTCTAATAACCACACAAGCAGAAGGTCGAAACCTAAATGGCAAATGCAAATCGAAAACAAAATTGCCACAATCAGAAAGGAACTGGCACACCTCGCACAATACACCAACAACAACAACCGTTCAAAACGCATACAGACAACAATAGATATCCTCAAATCCAAGTCACCCCAGAAATCAATACCAGAAATAACTGATACACTCAAACAAAAACTTGCAGTCTACGCAGCTCGACTACGCAGATACAATGAATCAAACGACAGAAAGGACGCTAATAACCTTTTTCAGAAAAGTGAAAAACAATTCTACAAAAAGATAACAACCGACAACCAGATAACAGCAATAGAACTTCCTAGTAAACAAGAGTTAACTGAGTTTTGGGGAAGCCTATGGTCAGAACCCAAAACACATAATGAAAACGCTCCATGGAGCAGACAGGAAGAGGAAAAACATCAACATATAGCGGAACAGGGAAACGTTATTCTTACGCCAGAGGAAATAGCTGAAACAACAAAACATACTCACAACTGGAAGTGTCCAGGCGTGGATAATATACAAAATTTTTGGTACAAGCAGTTCAGCTCAGTATACGAAGTGCTCACAGACCAAATTAATAAAGCCATACTCCAACCCAATAGGCTTCCCAAATTTCTCACGCAAGGAATAACGTATATAAAACCCAAAAACGCAGACACCAAAAACCCTGCCAACTATCGCCCAATCACTTGTCTTCCCACCTTGTACAAGATCATCACCGCAACGATATGTAGAAGAATTGAAAAACACCTCACGGAAAACAGCATTCTGACTGAAGAACAAAAAGGATGTAGAAAACAAAGCCAAGGATGGAAGGAACAACTTATAATTGATAGTGTGATCATGGAGCAAACCAGAAAAAAACACAGGAATCTTCATACCTGTTTCGTCGACTATAAAAAAGCTTTCGACTCTATACCCCATAGCTGGCTAACAAAAACCCTTCAAATATACAAGATCAACCCAGGGCTTCGTCAGTTTCTTACAAGAACGATGGAGACATGGCGAACAAATATACACCTTCAAACTGAGGACGGTCATATTCAAACGGATGAGCTACATATACGTCGTGGTATCTTTCAGGGTGACTCTCTCAGTTCACTATGGTTCTGCCTCTGTCTCAATCCGCTCTCCAACACACTTAACAGCACAAACTGTGGTTTCACCATCAGGCACCAGAAAGCAAATCAACACAAAATCAATCATCTTCTTTACATGGATGATCTAAAACTATATGCCGCCACAGAAGTGCAACTGAGAGAATTACTCAGGATAACAGAAGTTTGTACGTCAGATATCAAGATGGAGTTTGGCATGAGTAAATGCAAGGTGCTTCACATCAATAAAGGCCAATGGAAAAACCATCCCGAACAGCAAGTAGTAACTGGCCAGGCGCTAGACAACATGGACAAGGATGAAACGTACAAGTACCTGGGTATCAATCAAAACGCTAAGATAGACCACACAAAAATCAAATCACAACTAACACAAGAGTTCAAAGACCGCCTTATTAGACTGTTAAAAACGAAATTAAATTCTAAAAATCTTACAAAAGCTATTAACATATTTGCTATACCAATCCTAACATATTCATTTGGCATTATCAAGTGGTCGCACACTGACATAGAAAACATCCATATACTCATCCGAACAGAACTCACAAAACTTAGACACATCCCAAAGCATGCAAGGAAAGGCTCACCATAGACAGAAAACAAGGGGGCAGAGGAATTATAGATATACAGTCACTTCATGCAAAACAAATAAAATCACTCAGACATTTTTTCCACAGTAAACAAACAAACTTGCATAAAGCAATAGTAAAAGCAGACAAAAACTACACACCACTCGCCCTTTCTTGTCCAGACCACGCAGCAGACGCACACAAACACATACAAGCACAACAAGAAAAAATAAACACCTGGTCGCAGAAGGCACTGCACGGGAAACATAGATACCGTGTTACACAAGACCACATTAATGAAAAGCAGTCATACACCTGGCTGCAGGATGGCCAGCTCTTTCCGGAAACGGAAGGTTTTATGCTTGCTATCTAGGACCAAGTGATTGCGACACGAAATTACAGGAAGTACATAATGAAAGATCCATCCATCTCTGATGACAATTGCAGAAAATGCCACCAACAGAAGGAAACAATAGAACACATAACTAGTGGATGCAAAACTCTCGCTGGAACTGAGTATACAGCCAGACATAACTCTGCAGCCAAAGTCATACACCAAGCACTAGCCACAACAAACAAGCTAATTGAAAACACAGATCCATATTATAACTACACACCGACCTCAGTACTAGAGAACAATCAATTCAAACTATACTGGGACATTGAAATACATACAGATAAAACCATCCCAGCAAACAGACCAGATATAGTTTTCCAGTCAAAGACAGACAAAGTGACCTACTTAATAGATATTGCGATTCCCAATGATATGAACATCCAAAACACCTACGCTGGGAAGATATCTAAATACACCGATCTCGCCACAGAAATAAAACGACTATGGAAACAAAACAAAGTTGTCATTGTCCCCCTCATTATGCCGTTCTCAGGCCTTACTCCAAATACATTTACGCCACACCTGCAACAATTGGGCCTGGATGAAAAGTTACATAAAACCTTCCAAAAGTCTGTAATCCTCAAGACCTGTAGCATTGTACGGTCCTTCCTGAATTCGGAATAATAATAGGTCAGGTATTGACTTGGCACAGCCCGTCAATACTTGTTACTACCGCAACCATGCGAGAAAAAATGAGCTACTAAGAACAAAACTAAATCCCAGAAATCTTACAAAAGCCATTAACACATTCGCGATACCGGTCCTCACATACTCCTTCGGCATTATCAAGTGGTCGCGCACTTACATAGAAAACATCCAAATCCTCATACGGACAGAACTCACGAAACACAGAATGTCACATCCGAATGCATGCAAAAACACTCTTCTTTCAAAGCAAACAAACCAATTTACATAGGGCAATAGCACCCTGTATATGCGTCACGGGCTTTTTTTATAGCCGATTTTAAAACTGGAGGATATTTTTAATCTTCTCCTGAAAAAAAATTTTATTCATTACTTTTTGATATGCAGTACTTTCATTTGACCGCAACTTGGATATAAAACGCCCTATATTGGAAGAACCGAAATCATTAGTAGAATTTGAATATTGAATAATATATAAGGTGTCTCATTTGAAAAAATGCATGTTTGCATTACCATGTAGTTATGGATCACCCTGTATAAATCAAAATATTTTCTGAGCAAGGAGCAAGGAGCATATTCGTGGCTATGACTTTTATATACAACTTTTTTCGCTATCTTTTACAGTAGTGGAGTTATCGACCGAGCCGGTACTAAAAACTCACCCTATATACTATACCTACTATACCTAGTGCTTGCCCTTATACGTTTACCATTTTCAGCCTTATATCAACAGTGATATTTTAATAAATGTTTAGTTGTTTTCATGAGCATTGCCAAACAAATGTGGCGGCCCAGTTGTTTTGATCTGAAGTTTTGAGGACGGGCTATGTTTGCTAATGGGCATAGGGAGAATACATATTCCTTGATTACGTGCTCGATTGTAATGAAAATGTTGTGGGCGTGGAGTGTTATTCGAAGATAATGAAAACATATTCATATCAGATTTCATCCTAACCCCGTTCTAGAACCTAACATGTAGTTTCAGCAACATGACTTCACTGTTTTCTGGGAATATGTGATTGGATTGGCATCATAATGTAAACCTGATCAGAGTTTTAGTAGTTTACTACTAATATTCAAGCAAAGCCTAACCCGAGGAACAATAAATTCTAGCCTGATTCTTTTAATGAATTTTGAAGACTTACTCTATACTACCGTAATCTGCATAGACGTCACAGGAGCATAAGGATGACCCCAACCACACCACTGGAGGTCCTCCTCGGACTGCCGACGATGTCATCCTAGATTAGAATGACAGCTATGGCAGCACATCTGAGAATGTGGGACTCAAGTAATTGACAGATAAGAGGAGAGGCGGTTGGCCACGCAAAAATGGCCAAGTTGGTGAAAGAAGCATTGCCTATCTCTGCCTACAGGATTGTCGAGGCAAACCGTCTATCAAAGTTGGATAAATCTTTCTCTCTGAAAATAATTCCAGGTATCTAGGAGTGAAAAATGGGGGATATTGAGCTTTTCGGAGAGGTGTTGGTATGCTACACTGTCGGCTCCCGTCTAGCAAGTGGTTTATGAAGTGAAAAATCTCAAAACAATGCCTACAATAGTTGAATTTGTATAACGGTTACAAAAAATAAATAAACAAATGGAGTGCCCAATGTTAAAAGTCCCTATGTCACATTTTTCTGTTTTTGAAAAATACGCCTTTAAAGTTTATATTTCGCTCTGGAAATATTACCTTGTCGAATAATCATTTAATTTGTTATAATCTTGTATTTTATTACTTTTAGAGTGAGCGATATTAGGTAAAAGTTAGTTATTGATCTACTTTTCATGATTTTGCATTTTTCAAAAATGTTCACTATTTTCTTTGGTTTTCAAAAGGGTAATAAAAACTTGTAACATACTATAAGTATTTTTATTTTATAATATATGAGAATAGGAAATACATTATAAACTACAAAAGTTATGCATAAATATCGGTGTCAGATTCTGTTGCTTCATGAAGAACTTCATTTTCTGAGTCAGGACGCATATAGACGTATTATTATCTGTAGGTTAGATATGCGATATCTATAAGAGAAACATGTGGTAAAATTAACAGTTTTGCTTTATTTGATAAAATTTTTAGGTTGTCTAAGCATAGAACAAGATTTTCCTATACAAACACAATATTATCGAAAATATTAAAAAAAACCCACTTACTTGTGTTTCTTGTGCTGTTTCTTCACAATTTTTCAACGATTACACAAAATTAAATGAAATAACAAACCACTAGGAGCACGCATCTATCAGTGAATGAACAAACGAATGGTAAACCACAAACTGTAAATATGCTAGTGGACTAAGGGTACGTCCAAGATGCACGCTGGTAAAAGCAGATTATCAGACGCGGACTTTCAATGCCGACTGTCTGACTACGGGCAGCAGGTTAGATGTGGCCAATATGCAAGCAGACTGTCAGAGCAGACAGTACTTGCCAACAAAACAGCAGTGTACCATGGACCTTACAAGAAAACAGGTTGCAGCTTTATTGCTGCTTAGTGAGAATGTTGCAATGAAGTTAAAACCAATAAGAAGTGGAGTTCACCCTATAAATAAATTAAGAAGTATTTACGGGAAGTACAAACACCTTTTTCCACAATTACTGGCCGACGAAATCGGATATTTGAATATTTCAGAATGAGCCCAGATACATTTTATTTTATTTTGAAAAAAGTATTAGAGGATTCAGATGAACTTTTGAGATCAACTCCTCATTATTCATGGTTGAAATACTGAAAGAAACAAAAATACAGCACAAGCGGCAGGTTGTTTGAAGCCAGAATGAACAAATCGTTCTGGTATAAATCTGAGTCAGACTGCCAGTACGCAGAAGGTCGGCGCGCAGGTGCATTATGGCCAGTCCCGCTTTGCGACACGGGACGATAGGCATGCAGAGTCGGCGGTGATCAGCGCTGACTGTCTGACTCAGAAAACCAGCGTGCATCTTGGACGTACCCTTAAGGCAATTTTTGCGTTGAAAGAAACATTCACAGTCACAGACCGTTCAATTAGGCTTATTTTCCATTGAGGATATTTTATTTAATATTTGGCTGGACTTAAGCACTTATTACACTGAACTAAGAACTATTTTAAAAAACTCATATGCTCATATAATCACTTAGGTACATCTTGTAACAATTTTAGATGTACTAGAAAGCTAACAGAAAGTTCGCATAGACGGCACTGGTAGTCTATAACTGATGAAAATGTGACTTAGGCACTTCTTGCATTAGACTCTTCAAATGGTCCTCTTTAGCGCAATTTCTCACTCTGTAAACAAATGTTTCGTTGGAACGCGCCGTTTGAATTAGCGTTTGACGTTTCATAGTCATATGCTCTATAACGTATCCACTGCCCATAATTTAAGCCTAAATGCAAGCAAATCAAAAGCAATATTTTTTGGTCACAAACAAAAAAGAGCTGAAGCTGAAAGGGCTTGTAATATAATCATTAATGGCGTGCCACTGCCAATAGCTAGGGAAGTCAAAAATTTAGGGTTTTGGATTGACTGTGAGCTCCGCTTCAGCACGCATGTAAACAAACTGTGTGCCTTGGCTTACAGCATGCTCAAGCAGATGTATCCACAGCGTAAGGTTTTGAGCAGTAGTTTAAAGGTTCAGTTATGCGATGCGCTGATTATATCACGTTTATCCTATTGTGACAGCATATATGGATTAGCGCTCCTAAAGGGTGATGTCGTAAAACTGCAGAGAGTACAGAACTCATGTCTTCGATTTTCTTATGGAATTGGGAAGTTTGACCACATAAGCCATATTTATAAACAGAAACACAAACTTAGATTGGATAAACTGAGAAGGATGCACTTCTTATCATTAGTCCATAAGGTAATCATAAACGAGAAGCCTAAATACCTCTTGAATAAACTGATGAAGTATGAAAATATAAATTCATTACATACTAGGAACAGACGACTGCTTGTCATCCTCTTCATAAAATATCTGCATATAAGAGAAGCTTCTCGTTTGATGCTGCTAAGCTTTGCAACACGCTCTCTAATGAATATTACGATTGTTCCATAATAAATTTCAAAAAGAAGTTAAAGGACAGGCTACTATCAGAAATGTGATGTTCCATTGATGCCGACTACATCCACCCTACCTCTGTCACGCTAATTCTTTTTTCATTACTCCAGTACTTTGTATTGTATGTTCTGCTACGATTTGTTATTATTATTATTATTATTTTGGAATTGTCTTGATTGAAAATGGTTCTACATAATCACATAGTTAAAAATGACTCACCTGACTTACCATATAATAATTTTTGTAATATCATTCTATAAATGTCAAATATTTTCTATTATATTTATATGTACTGGATTCTTGTAATGGTTGTCATGCTAATTATTTTTTTTTCATTACTTCAGTACTTTATATTATATTTTCTGCTATGCTTTGTTATTATTATTATTTTGGTAGTGTTGTGAGTGAAACTGGTTCCACATAATGAAATAGTTACAAATGAAATTCATTTTTATGATGTCATTTTATAAATGTTAATTATTTTTTTTTCTTATATGTGTATTGAGTTCTTGTAATGATTATTTACTTCAAATATCAGACTCGTAACCGTTAGCAATGTTTATATAGTTTATTAATTATCTGGTATTGTTGGTTGGAATAACATTGTAGTTAGATTATATTGATGATAGCATGTGGTGAATATACTTTGGGTTTCTCTGGGTTGAGTTGAAAAGTACCCTTAGGGTAATACTCCAGGTTTTCGATTTCGCCTATTTGTTTGAATATGTATTGTAATATTGAGTGTTGATTTTGTTACTTGTTACTTACCTATTGATGTTTTGTTTATGGTCAGAATCGAATGAAGACCCATTATTATTGTTATATTATTATTATCTTTGAGTTATCATATCCTGTATTTATCCACGTACGTTTCTAGTAGTCTGGTAGCCATTACTTATCTTAGCATTTCATTGTCAAAGCTTTGCAGGCATACAAAATTATTACCTATGCGTAATTACTATGTTTCAATTTATTTATATCTAGTTTTTGTACTTAGGTTATGATACAGTTTTCTTTTAAAAAATTGTTTGGACAGCATAATTCTTGTTTCAATTTATTTAGTTGATGTATCGTCTCCAGTAATTAGACTTCCAACCTAACAAAACGTATTTACTTACTTCTTTTCCATCTTTATTAATATATTCGTCTTCTTATTTGTGTTCTTGTGTTATTGGTGTTACTTTTAATTTATATTTCGTTGATGTGGCTTCTGATTCTTATGATAACGCTATGCCATCTACAAAATCTGACTATATGAGTAGGTATTCTAAACATTGTTGGAAATAGCTCATTACCCAATGCCGGAGAGTGAGTTAAATGAAAAATAATTCAAGCTGTTTGTTTTGTTGCTTAACCAACACTTTACGATCAATCAATCACTTTATTTGCTAGATAACATAATTATGTTCAGTTTCAGCATCGTCAGCAGTAGGAAGACAAGTAGGAAAATTCAAAAAATCTGGAGAAGGAAAAGACTGGTACAATAAATATCAATGGACAGACTTAAAAAAACAGTACAGAATTGGAACAGATTTATAACATTTTTACATATATACCCAATTTCAAGCAATACTTAAACACTATGAGGAACTATATAAATTTCAACACATCACCGTTAAGGAACTCATTGAGGGTATATGGACACATCTCTATGAGTATAGATTTCAGTAATCTTTTCAGTTTTGGCATAGAGAACTGATCCATATTTAAAGGCAGCTTCTTGAAACACTGGACTGACGTATTGAGAAAACACTTGCTGGTCAAGGTTAACCTATGTTGAGGAGCAATCAGTTGATATCTCGGCCTGGTTTCATACTCATGAACATTAAGGCGCATAAGGGATCCTTGACCTTCCTTAGCGTGGAAGACGCAATTGTATATGAATAGTGCCGGTACCGTCAATGTGTTTAACTCAATGAAATGGGATCTGCATATTTCTACGGGCGTTATTTTTGTAGTATGAGTAACTATGAAATTAATTCAAAGTAGGCAGTTCTGGTTACTGCAAGTGGTGGGAATCCAGATATTTGTCGCAGTAGAAACACAATACTTGTAAGTTTTTTAGCTAAGTAATCTGCTTGGGGTTTCCAAGATAATCCATCATCCAATATCACACCCAAGAACTTGACACTTTCACAGTTGGATGCGTCTTTAAGTGAGATGTGCAACCTTTTGGTTTTGTTACGATTTAAGCAATGACAATTAGCTGAGAACCATACATTCATAGTATCAAGGAGCTGTGGGTAAGCAGTGTCTGCTTCCTGCAAAGAGCCATGCATGGGGGACAGTCCTTATAGTCATTGCTCCCCTCACATTCAGTGATAAGTCATTCACGTAGAAGATGAACATAAGTGGGCCAATATCGAACCTAGCGGGACGCCAGTGTCTAGTGTAGATAGACACTGATGATCGCACACCTGAAACCTTTATGTATTTTCATTCTGTCGGTAAGGTGGGATTTACAAAAGTTAAGAGCATTCCCTCTTACTCCATAAAACTCTAGTCTACTTAGCAATATTGAGTGGTTCACACAGTCGAAGGCCTTCGAGAGGTCAGTAAATATACTAGATATTATCGTCTACTATCCAATAAACATAGTTTGCCAGATAACCTACGTTAACTCAATCCAACTTATACAATTTATTGTACGACTTTCTCCATGATTCTCTTAATCGCAACTAAATTGGTTGACATATATAAACTTTCATGGTCAGAGAACTTTGTCAGGTTATTATATGTCTTGTGGAATGTGGGGCAATAGGTCAAAAGTGGTTTCTTGATTCTTCCTGAACTCTAACGAAACTGTAATCATAAATAAGTATATAATAATATGCTTCTCCACTGTAAACATATACATTAATATATTAACGACATAATTTATTAATTTATTAAATTTCTCTAGGTCGAGTTGAAAATTACCCGAGGGGTAACACCTCTTTGACTTTATTATTAAGACCCTATATCTATGCCACTCACCTTGTTTTGTACAAAATCCAATAAAGACCCATCAGTATTATATTATAGGTCCAGTTTCATCGGTTCCTGTTCCATGGCCTTTATATAGTGTTATCTGACATATAGGCTATCTGAACTTATCAGGGATCTCCTGTCTTTTTCATTGTGGTTATGGCTTGTGGCTGCAACTATTGCGGTCTGTCTTACAATCCGCAATTTTCATTGTATTTCAAGCAGAGCAGTCAACATTCTGGATAAAAATGGTTCTTCATATTAAAACTGATAAGACTAATATATGGCATTTCTTAAATCCCGAAACGTAGGGGGTTATTAATAGAAAGCCAAATAAATATTTTCGATTTTTTGGTAAGCCTGAAGATTTGAAGGATCTGAAATCTTTTATTTTCGTCAAACGAGACTCAAACCCAAAACTGCAACCGGATTTGTAATCAGTAACCTCAAATTATCAAAAAACGGGGTTTCGCCTCAATAGAAAACTGAATAAAGATTTTCAATTTTTTAGCCGAACTTGAAGATATGCAAGATCTGAAATCTTTTATTTACGCAACCGAGATTGATACTCAAATTTGTGACCGGATTTGTAATCAGCACCCTCAAGTTATCAAAAACACGGAGTTTCATCTTAATAGCCAAATAAAGATTTCCGATTTTTTAGGCAAACCTGGAAATTTGAAAGATCTGATTTTTTTTTATTTTACTTCCCACACCGATGGGTGAGGGGAGTATTGTGATCGCGAAAATTTTCGATTTTGAGATAATACACTTTTTGGGCGTTTTATGATGTGTACATAACGAAAATCCACGTCACTCATTTCCGTCGGTCTGTCTGTCTGTCTGTCGGTCTGTCTGTCGGTCTGTCTGTCTGTCTGTCTGTCTGTCTGTCACGTTTTTCTACCCTCGTAATCTCAGCAACCGCTGCATGGATCGTGATGAAATTTGGGCGGTATGCTGTGGGGTCGTAGTAGGTAATGTTCCTAAAATTTTGAAAATCGGTGCATAGGCGGCGGAGTAATTAGCAAAAAACAAAAAAAAAATAAAAATTGCTGAAACTTCGTTTTTAGGCGTTTTAGGGGTCCCTGATCATTTTCTACTTTTTTTTGGTTGGGGGTGAAATTGGGGTGGTTGGGGGGTGGGGGGTTGTAAAATTGAAAAAATTATTGCTTTCATAATAGGCTGTCCACTGACCTGCGAAGAAAGAACTGGCGACATAAATAACTTTTTTAGGTCCATCCGAACATTGTCTTGCCTATTACAGAAAGCAAAGGACTTAGAATTTTTTCTGATGTAAACATACGAGAGTATTGCTTTAGATCCTTCTATATTGTGTTACAAAGAAACTGTTGAATTCATGCTAATGAAATTTTGACACAGTATTACTACCGTGGCGAGGATGGAAAACGCGTATGGTTTTTATAAATCGTGCCAGTGGCGGCCCAGAAATAATAAAAAAAGTAAAAATATAAAGACAGCTCAAACTTCGTTTTTAAACGTTTTAGAGGTTCCTGATCATTTTCTGCGTTTTTTTTGGGGGGGGCGTGAAATTGGGGTGGTTAGGCGGTGGGGGGTTGAAAAACTGAAAAATTTCTTGTATTCATAATAGGCTGTCCACTAGGATGTGAAGGAAGACCTAGCGACATAAATCAACTTTTTAGGTCCATCCCAACATTGTCCTAGTCTATTACGGAAACTAAGGGACGTAGAATTTTATGTATATATACATACGAGTATTGCTTTAGATCATTTTGTATTTTGTAACTTGGACGCTGCTAAATTGATTGTAATGAAATTTTGACACAGTATTACTGCCGTGGCGAGGATAGAAAACGCGTATGGTTTTTATAAATCGTGCCAGTGGCGGCGCAGAAATAATAAAAAAACTAAAAATATAAAGACAGCTTAAACTTCGTTTTTAAGCGTTTTAGAGGTGCTTGATCATTGTCTGCGTTTTTTTTTTGGTGGGGTTGGGGGTGGGAGGTTGAAAAACTGAGAAATTTCTTGTATTCATAATAGGCTGTCCACTAACCTGTGAAGAAAGACCTAGCGACATAAATCAACTTTTTAGGTCCATCCGAACATTGCCTAGCCTATTACGGAAACTAAGGGACTTAGAATTTTCTGTATACATACGAGTATTTATTGCTTTAGATCTTTTTGTATTTTGTAACGTGGACACTATTAAATTGATTGTAATTAAATTTTGACACAGTATTGTTACTGTGGTGAGAATGGAAAACGCGTATGTTTGTTAAAAATCGTGTCAGTGGCAGCGTATTTAGCAATAATAAAAAAACTAAAAGTATGAAAACAACTCAAACTTGGTTTTTAGATGTTTTAGGCTGTCCATTGATCTCTGAAGGAAAGACCTAGCGGCATAAGACAATTTTGGGGGGGGGGGAGGCTGCCGATGATTTGGTTGCAAGGGGATCTCAGACTAAAGCTTCATGCTATGGGAAAATAATAAACTGATATCACAGTAATGTGTGGGAAGTACTGAGTCAATCAACTTGACTCAATTTTTTATTAAAAGAAACTGGTACTCAAAATTGCGACCGGATTTCTAATCAGCTCATCTTAATAGAAAACCAAATAAAGATTTTCGACCTTTTATGCAATACCCGAAGGTCTGAAAAAATCTGAAATTTTTTATTTTCGCCACACGAGATTGAAACTTGAAACTGCGACGGGATTTGTAATCAGAAACCTCAAGTTATCCAAAACGGGAAGTTTCATCTTAATAGAATGCCAAATAAAGGTTTTCGATTTTTCGGCAAACCTCAGTATCTGAAATTTTTGATTTTCGCAGAAGGTCAAATAAAGATTTTCGATTCTTGAGGCAAACCTAAAGATCTGAAAAATCGGTAATTTTTGACTTCCATCAAACGAGACGAAAATCCAAAACTGCAACCGAATTTGTAACTAGCACCCTCAAATTATCCAAAATACAGGGTTTATCTCAATGGAAAGCCAAACGAAAATTTCCGATTTTTTAGGTAAACCTGAAGATCTGAAGGCTCTGAAATTTTTTATTTTGTCAAGTGAGAGTCAAACTCAAAACTGAGACCGGATTTGTAATCAGCACCTCCAAATTATCCAAAACACGAGGTTTTATCTTAATAAACCAATCACCCTCCGTGCATTTTGTCGTGTCCACCACTCCACCAACAATAGCGTCTAGCGTGGGCACCATATAATAATGTACTCTGTTACCTGATACTTTAAACTGGCTTGACGTCTATTTGATAGGTATCAGCTGACAAAGAAGTGTATCTAAAATTTAATTTTTTACTAGTTGTGTTGATTGACAATCCTGCGATCAGGACCGTATCCTTAATATTCTTATTGAATATTTGCCAAAAAGTAATGACTATTGTTGTAAACAAGAAATTGCTTCAATATCCAGAAATTCGCAGCAAAAATGGTTAGTTAAAAGAAATAGATTATTTTATTGATTTGTATATTGTGAGAGAATATCACAATACTCCTATATTTAGCAATACGGACGATTCAATGGATAGCTTGCATCACTAGTGGGATATTTATTGGTTGAAACGAAAATAAGTACATGGAGTAAGATTAATATAATAAGGTGGTTTAATTGAAGCTTAAGCTAAAACTACTTTTATCTTCATTCTTACCTCATTTAAAGTGTACCTAATTATCATCATTCAAACCAGTCATACTGATATACTGAAAGACACACCAGATTTTCCGAGAAAATGTAAAATAAGCATACACCTCAGAGCATAGATGAAAACGTCACCAAGTGTCAATTACTTGTTATTAGTAATGCTTTTACTCAATACAGCCCTGCATTCGCTCAAAGCTCAAGATTGATATGTCATGACTCAATCTGGGGTATTTTTAGTTATCACTAGCCAAACAGCTGTTCGCTGTTGACACGGCTGGCAGTTTAAAGTATCGGGTAACAGGAGGCCTTTACGGAAACACTGATCTGGATCCGGATAGATCAATTATACGTCAAACAGCTGTTGAGGGCTGTTCCAAATTACGGTACTATCACCGTCCCAGAAATGTTTTCATCATCCTCCGCCCATTTTGTGTGTTTTTAGAACTGTAAAATGGGCGGGGCATGATGAAATCAGTTCTGGGACGGTGATAGAACCGTAATTTGGAACAGCCCTCAACAGCTGTTTGACGTATAACTGATCTATCCGGATCCAGATCAGTATTTAATAATAATAATAATAATAATAATAATAATATAGGCCGCGAGGGGTTGCTAGATCCCCTCAGTGGCGCCTCCCCAAGGTGGCGGATAGGGGAACGCCTCCCAGATATGGGTGGTACCGGGGAAATCAAATAAAAAAAATCTTGTATCCAACGAAATGAATATCGTCCAACCAAATGACTCCCTAACCACTGAACAGATTGTGGAAACCCAAAACAGTGATACCCAAACTAGCCAGACTTCAAACACAGCAAAAACTAACAACACCAGCATACACTCACAGCTAGGCCCAGAATATGACCAGGCACTAGATACACCAGACACAACAATCACTAACCTACCTTCCACAATCATACAAATCCAAAACATCACTCGACCATTTGCCGTGACACAATCTGTCGAGCAAGTGATGAGTACGCAGTATAACAAATGGTGCGGCACCAATCCTGCACTACGAGATCCCCTGCCCAGACTGATTTTTAAAAATAACACTCAACAAATACTACATACAGTAAATGCTAACGTAATACCACAATTCATAAGGGACGACAGTAACCTGGAGGACATCCACACAGTTATATATGCTGCCGCAGCAACCACTCTCATAGTTAATGGCCAAAAACTCTCAAAGCGGTCTAAACACCAGACAAGCAATAGGACTAAGCCTAAATGGCAAATAAGAATCGAAAACAAAATTGGCACAATCAGAAAGGATCTGGCACATCTCGCACAATACACCATCAATAACAACCATCCTTCAAGGCACATACAGAGAACAATAAATATACTGAAATCCAAGTCACCACAACAAACAATACCAGAAATTACTGATACACTTAAACAGAAACTTGCAGTTTATGCAGCTAGACTCCGCAGATACAACGAGTCCAATGCCAGAAAGGATGCTAACAGCCTTTTTCGGAAAAGTGAAAAACAGTTCTATCAAAAGATAACAGCCGACAACCAGATCACAACAATAGAACCTCCCAGTAAACAAGAGTTAACCGAGTTTTGGGGAAGCCTGTGGTCTGAACCCAAAACACATAATGAAGACGCTCCATGGATCAGAGAGGAAGAGGAAAAACATCAACATATAGCAGAACAGGGAGACGTTATTCTTTCAAAAGAGGAAATAGTCGAAACAATAAAACATACCCACGACTGGAAGTGCCCAGGCGTGGACAACGTGCAAAATTTTTGGTACAAACATTTCAGCTCAACATACGAAGTGCTCACAAACCAAATCAATAAAGCCATACGTCAACCTGATAGGCTTCCCAAATTCCTCACTCAAGGAATAACGTATATAAAACCCAAAAATGCAGATACCAAGAACCCTGCGAATTACCGCCCAATCACTTGCCTTCCTACCTTGTATAAGATCATCACCGCAACATTATGCAGGAGGATTGAACAACACCTCACGCAAAACAACATCCTCACTGAAGAACAGAAAGGATGTAGAAAACAAAGCCAAGGTTGCAAGGAACAACTTATAATTGATAGTGTGATCATGGGGCAAACTAGAAAAGACCATAGAAACCTTCATACCTGTTTCATAGATTATAAAAAAGCATTCGATTCTGTACCACATAGCTGGCTAACGAAAATTCTGCAAATATATAAAATTAACCCAGGACTTCGCCAGTTTCTTGCAAAAACCATGAAGACATGGCGAACCAACATACACCTTACAACTCAGGACGGCCATATCCAAACCGAGGAACTACACATACGACGTGGTATCTTCCAGGGTGATTCCCTCAGTTCACTTTGGTTCTGCCTCTGTCTAAATCCACTCTCCAACGCACTGAACAACACAAACCATGGTTTCAACATCAGACATCAGAAAGTAAATCAACACAGAATCAATCATCTCCTCTACATGGACGATATAAAACTATATGCTGCCACTGACGTGCAACTGAGAGAATTACTCAGAATAACAGAGGTTTATACGTCAGATGTCAGGATGGAGTTCGGGATGAACAAATGCAAGGTGCTACACATAAACAAAGGCCAATGGAAAAACCATCCCGAACAGGAAATAGTAACAGGCCAGACGTTGGATAACATGGACAAGGAAGAAACGTATAAGTACCTGGGTTTCAATCAGAGTGTTAAGATCGACCACACACAAATCAAAGCAGAACTTAGACAAGTGTTTAGAGACCGCCTCATTAAGCTTCTGAAAACAAAACTGAATTCTAGAAACCTTACAAAAGCTATTAATACATTTGCAATACCAATCCTCACGTATTCATTTGGCATCATCAAGTGGTCACACACTGATATAGAAAACATCCACATCCTCATACGGACAGAACTCACGAAACACCGGATGTCACATCCAAACGCATGCAAAGAAAGGCTCACCATAGACAGGACACAAGGAGGCCGAGGGATTATAGATATACAGTCGCTTCGCACAAGACAGATAAAGACACTCAGACATTTCTTCCAAAACAAACAAACAAATTTACATCGAGCAATAGTAAAAGCAGACAAAAACTATACACCACTCAACCTATCATGTCCAGACCACGTCGCAGACACACACAATCCCACCCAATCACAACAAGAAAAAATAAGCACCTGGTCGCAGAAACCACTCCATGGCAAACATAGATACCGTGTCACCCAAGACCACATTAACAAAAAACAGTCATACACCTGGTTGCAGGATGGCCAGCTGTTCCCAGAAACGGAGGGTTTCACGCTTGCTATCCAGGACCAAGTGATTGCAACACGAAACTACAAAAAATATATAATTAAAGATCCATCCATAACTGACGATAATTGCAGAAAATGCCAACAACAAAAAGAAACAATAGATCACATAACAAGCGGGTGCAAAACTCTTGCCGGTACCGAATACACAGCCAGACATAACTCTGCGGCCAAAGTCATCCACCAAGCATTAGCCACAACAAACAAACTAATAGAAAACACAGATCCGTATTACAATTACACTCCGACATCAGTACTCGAAAACGATCAATACAAACTATACTGGGACGTTCAAATACATACAGACAAGACTATACCAGCCAATAGACCAGATATAGTTTTCCAGTCAAAGCTCGACAAAGTTACATACCTGATAGACATTGCTATTCCCAATGATGTGAATATACAAAACACCTACGCTGGGAAAATATCTAAGTACACGGACCTTGCCATGGAAATAAAACGCCTTTGGAAGCAGGACAAAGTTACTATTGTTCCCCTCATTATGTCAGTCTCAGGCCTTACACCAAACACATTTACACCACACTTACAACAGTTAGGCCTGGACGAAAAGTTACACAAAACATTCCAAAAGTCTGTAATTCTGAAGACCTGTAACATCGTACGATCCTTCCTAAATTCCGATCAATAATAGTCCGGGTGTTGACTTGGCTCAGCCCGCCAACACTTGTTGCTACCGCAATTATGCGAGAGGAACTTAGAAAGATGAATAATAATAATAATATAGGCCGCGAGGGGTTGCTAGATCCCCTCAGTGGCGCCTCCCCAAGGTGGCGGATAGGGGAACGTCTCCCAGATATGGGTGGTACCGGGGAAATCAAATACCCGGGGCGGACCAAAACTAGCACGGTGGAATAGCGTCTGCATCCAGAGGATCGGCTATTCCTCAACAATTAGGACACGACGGATCTCCATGTGAGGAGCGGTACTCCGACAGCGTCTGACTCCATGTTAGGGGCGGCTGATAATACACCCGCAGGAAGCCACCCAACATCAGTAGGCTATCCGGTGCGTGGCGACACCGCAGGGTATACCGAAGCCCAAGGATGTAATCCAGCCGGCAACCTTCGCAGGTGCATCCTCAGGAGGCAATTTGGACGGCTGCCTCCGGAAATGTCGTCTGGGGGCCCTAAGGCCAACCACCTGACGGGCCCTATCTTCGGGTTCGACCACCCCGGAAGAAAAGCACCCACACCGAGCCGGTTTCGGAAGCCGGCGTTGGGCAAGGTGGCGGTGCTTCGAATTGCCCTGTTGACGACCCCCGCAATGACATGGACCGTTTTAGGTGGACGACGGAGCTCAGGGATGACCTACTGAGCTGCTACGAGAGCAGTAGCCCGCGCCGTAGGGGATACATGTCCCGCATGTATGAGAGGTGGTGTGAAATGCACCCAGAGCATAGCACGCTTACCTCTCAGAATTTGCGAGATTATGTATCGTACCTCCGGAGGCAGGGATATGTTCGTGCTCCAGCTCAGCCTGCCCCTTCGGCGGACGGAAGGCCTGTTAACCAGGCTGAAAGTTCACCGGTAAGGCCCGCTGAGAGGGAAATCGACCAAGTCGTCTCACCTGGGGATTTCAGAGACCGAAGGGCCTTGCATAACAACGGAAGGTCCTTGAAGCTGGCAGATTTGAAGAGAGAGGATGAGGTTGTGGGTGAACGTCTATCGGAGGCCTCTGACATTTGGAGCATCAATTGCGAAATTTACGCTGCGGCTCTGAGGCTAGCTAGACAGGGGAGAGTGAGAGACTCTCCTGTTGAGAGAGCACAGAGACGGGTGCGCCAAATGGAAGCGAAAATCCAGTTGACTCGCCAGGAAGCATCCCGTATCCAGTGTGTGATGGAATATAGAGCGGCTGGGAAGCCTTTTACGCGCCGAGTGCGCCAGATAGCCTACGGGTTGAGGCGCGACCATCATACACTCAGTCAAGCGGTACTGGTTGTTGTCAAGCAACACTGTCTTGACAGGATACGGATGCTAATGGCTGCTAAGCGATCGCTGGTGGCGCGGGCGAGAGGTCTGGAGCAGAACAGAATGTTCTACGAAAGACCCTCTCGCCTTTTCCAACAGCCGCCTCCAGCCATAGAGCAGCCGCCAACTGCTGATCGCGTGGAGGCCTTTTGGAGGGACGTTTACGAACAACCCAAACCTCTCTCAGCAGACACTCCGGCCTTGGCGCAGTTTGAGTCCGTTTGTAGGAGGACTCCTAACTTGAATGTACTGCGTCACCCGATAAACACGGAAGAAATTCTTGACGCCTTACGAGGCGCAAAGAATTTCGCAGCTCCTGGCCCGGATGGCATAAACACCTACTGGTGGAAAAAATTCCCCAGTTGCCACCGGCATTTGGCTAGAGTTTTTAACTCGTGGCTAAATCAGGAGCAGCCAATTCCGGCTTGGTTTGTCGAGGGTCGAACCGTGCTTCTCCCGAAGACCGGAGATTTGTCTGATCCCAAAAACTACAGGCCAATAACATGTCTGAACGCGTGTTACAAGCTCTTCACCAGAATCTTGTACATGCGTATCCTTCAAGCTGTGAATCCTGTATTTCTCGACGTGTATGAACAGAGAGGGTCAAAGAAAGGAGTAGCTGGCTGCAAGGAGAACCTGTTGATTGACCGATGTGTCACGCAGGACTCTGTGCAGTACAAGCGAAACCTTTCTATGGCCTGGATTGACTATCGCAAGGCATTCGACAGCACGTCTCATGAGCTCATTGTGCGGCTGTTGGAATGTCTTTCGGTGGATAATCAGATAGTGGGGTGCATCAAACAACTGATGCCACTCTGGAAGACCCGGTTCACCATAACATCAGGTGAAACTCGAGTTCAGACAGAGTTGGTGTCATTGAAAAGAGGTGTCTTCCAAGGAGACTCCTTGAGTCCCTTGCTCTTTTGCATCTCACTTTTGCCTCTGTCCATAGCGCTGAGAAATACTAAAGGATACAGCTGTGGCACGCCCAATAACCGGAGGCACAAGGTCACCCATCTGTTTTATATGGATGACCTAAAACTTTATGCCTCCGGCCAACGCGAACTACAACAATCGCTGAGGGTGGTGCAGGAGTACAGTCATGCTATCGGAATGGAGTTCGGGACAGACAAATGTGCATTGGTTCGTCTCAAGAAAGGACGAAGCGGAGATAGTGGAGATGAGGAACAGCTCGTTAATGGGAGCATCTTGCGACAACTGCATGCCGGAGATACTTATACCTACCTTGGAGTGGCGCAGCGTCATGTCCAAGAGGCAACATTGGTTAAAGAGTGTCTCCGCCGCAAGTATTTGCACCGACTCCGGCAGATCTGGTCGTCAGAACTGTCCGGCAAGAACAAAGTCGCTGCCACAAACATGCTTGCGGTCCCATTGTTATTATACACCTTTGGTGCTATACACTGGAAAGTGAACGAGCTGAAGGAAATCGACACGAAGACCCGCAAAAGGATGAATATGGAGAGAAGCCTGCATCCTAAGTCCTCTGTCCCGCGAATATACCTCCCGCGACACCTGGGAGGGCGTGGACTATTGAGTTTGGAGCGTCTGCACAACAGAGTAGTACTGGCCACTGCCTGCTATGTAACGAACAGCACCGATCCCCTGATCCGCTTCGTGCGAGAGCACGAGAATGCGGGAAAAGGAGCCTTTCTTTTTAGCGCAGCGAAACGAGCAGCCGAGGAGCTCAGCCTCACACTCGACTTCAAGCGGAGGTGTCAGCAGTCCATTACGGAACTTGCTCCCGCAGAATTAAAAGCCCACATTAAAACTGCCGAAGTCGACTTCCTCTTAAGACTTCATAAAGATAAGCCAATGCATGGAATCTTCTACAGACATCTAGAAGAGCATGGCTTGTCTGAGCAGTTGACCTTCTCTTTCCTAAGGTCTAGTGGGTTGAAGTCGGAGACTGAGGGCTTTATAATGGCTTGCCAAGACGGTGTCTTCAACACCTTGGTATACCGTAAAAGGGTTATGGGTGTAGATGTACCCGATACCCATTGTAGAGCTTGCCGACAGGCGCCAGAGACGCTTATGCATCTCTTGTCGGCGTGTAAGACGTACGCTGGGACGGCTTACGTCCATCGGCACAACGCGGCTCTACGAGTGCTCTACTATCATTTAAGGCACTCATACGGTATCGATGAGACACCGGTGCTGCCATACGCTCCAGGGGATATAGAGTCCGTTGTGGAGAACGAGAGATGCCGGATTTACTGGAACTACTCGTTCCCCACGCTCGAGCTTGTACAGGCAAACAAGCCCGACATAGTCCTTCTCGACCACCAACAGAAGACGATGTTCGTTATTGAGTTTTCGGCGCCTGCCGAAGTGAACATCGTCTCTAAGGAGGAGGAAAAGCGGACCAAATATCAGGAGTTGCTCGGACAACTTCGCAGGCTCTGGCCAGACTACACTGTAAGTCTGCTGGTTATGGTCATTGGATCCCTAGGTGGAATGAGGAATACGCTGCTCTCTGCACTGCGCAAAATACCGGTGTGCCGTGCGGCGGCGCACATCTTAGCCGCCAGAATGCAGAAGGCAGTCATCCTTGGGTCCCTTCGTCTACTTAGGGCGCACGATTCGCGGACCCAGTGATTGCTCACCTCACGGTGTGAGGAGTAGTCATTGGGTAATGGAACAGCAGCTCGGTGTGTCGGAGCCCGAGCTGCACTTTTTTGTTTTTAACATATAATAATATAGACTTTATTGAAGTATAGATACACTTCAAATGGCGGAGTTCACTAAAATAGTGCTCTTCCACTCAACCATCTTCTTTGTTAGATTGGGTACCTACTTCTAGGACTACCTTCGCACGACATCGAACTTGGCATCACCTGGATGTACCTTGAGCATCTGGCAGGTCGAAGATGAGCGGCCTAGCAAACCTGATGTAGAAGTCCAGGTCAATCTTGCCCCGCGGCTGCGCCGGTGGTGGAGCGTCTCCCATTTCTTCAGGACCCTTTCATATTTACAAAAAAATACACGAAGAATTTTGGTTCGAACGTAGACCACATGAAATTAGACCTTATTAGCACATCCGTAAAGGCCTAGGGTATACCTTTTATAACCATTGACAGCCTAACCTAATAATAATTTTTTTTCGGCTTGTCACCCTCAAATCCCAAAAAATGTTACTAGAATTGCGACTGCAATACCATTGAGAAAAAGCACCGGGACTATATGGCTAAATGTAGCGTACTCTTCGTAAACCTCTCTAAGAACTGCACAATACCAGCTTCATTCAAAAATCAATAATAGGCAAGTCACGACTAAATAGGATTTGTTTTCTTACGTGACGTCTCAACCGTTAATCTACTATTTTCGTTATAGGATGCTGGGAAGATTTAAGACCGCACTCGATTCCCTAACCCTATAAAGGCAGATCGATGATCAAGCCAATATACAGGACATCGACATTCTATCTTAGGGGATTGGAGAAAACAGACGTGGAATGGATGAAAGCTGGTGAGTGACTGGTTTTATACTATATAATTTATTATCATTTTTTTAATTCTTTGTATCTATTACTATAGTTAATTAGCAATTAGAGAAGGAAAAATACACTAACTTATATCTATATGTGACGACCACAGACGTCTATACAGTTGGTCCACGTTGGTAGGATTTAGACAGACAGTGATTATCCCCTTACAGGTGTCGTTCAGGATAGGCCCCTCATTGGGAGTTGACCAAATGGCAATACTGCTAAGGTCCCAAGTAAAGCTACTTGAAGTGAAGGACAACGTTTACCGGTGGCCTTTTCAAGTAATAACTCGACATAGAACGGGTCATACCAACATCACCTCAATGCACCTTCTGAGGGGCGAGTCACCACCCCTGTGTCCGACAGGCCAAGAAACCATCACAACTAAGCAAATTCTGTTAGACTGTCCTCAACATGAGCATAACCGCATGCAGCTCAATTTGCCAAATAATATCCGTTGTTGTCTCAGTTCTGTGGAATCCTTTAAAAATGTTTTGAAATTCACGCAACTGACTAAGATGTTCACCAAAATCTAATGCGATTAAAACTAGAATTAAACAGTCACTGCAAGTGAATAATGTGTCAACTGGAAACCAGGTATGCGGCTAATAACCACGTAGTTGATGCCGCTTAACAAAAAAAAACACAGTTCCTCGTATTCACTTTTGCTGTAGTCTTCTCTACGTGTTTTTGATAGGGCAGAGTCCTGTCTAAGATAACACCCAGATACATCTTTTTAACAATTTATTGTCCTTTAGATACATTATTTATTATGTATATAGGATTTGTTACGGGCCAAAGACAAAGCTCTCACTCTCTCTTGGGGGATACAACACGGTATTCCAAGCAGAGTTATATGCGATTTGAGCTTGTGTCTCTCGTATTCACGAAATTCAGAGACCTAGGAGGCGAATTACTATCTGCTCTGACAGCCAGGCAGGCAGCACCATTAAAAGCATTGACTGCTTGTAAGCTTGCATCAAGGCTCGTTCTGTAATGTAAAATGGTCTTGGATGACATTTCGGCAAGACGTCAGGTGCCAAGTCATGCTGGAGTTTGCGGTAATAAAACCATGGACACGCTCTCAAGGCGAAGGTCAAGGAATAGCTTCCTGGGTCCTGACCGACTATGGGGCTGGCAGCAGGTACCTGAGGTACCGCGAGAAGTAAGACAGAAGCGTGGTTGCAAAATCAACATCTTAAGAGATGGATAAAAATCTCTGGACATCTTCGTCAAGCTAGAGAACTTTTTTTAGTACATCAGACCAAGGTGGGGCAATTCTGTCTCTCACTGTAGAGAAGCCGCCGTAGGTTGCTTGTGGGCCCATAACACTTATCGACGTGAAGCCCTTGGGAACCACAGGCAGGCTAGTAGCGTCAAGGGTCCTTGGATCTGAAGATGAGATGGGCAAGACCCAAGGCTATCCTCATCTTTCCGATGAGGGCTGGACTTGGAAACTAGGGTATGGAGAGGCGCAAAAGGGTCCGCCTGTAGGCCTATGCACTAGTAGTTATGGTCACCAGAAAGCCTTTATCCTTCTTTTATAGATTCATTCAAGAAACGATTCCAAAATAAGAGGAGCGATGTAAAGACAAGGTCTATAGCTTATCTTATTGTCGAGGAGGACCCAAACAGTAATAAAAAAATTGAAGAATGTATGCGCCTTACCTTCCACAAAATCTGTATCTTTCATCGCTTATTGGGAGGCAATGACTTGATGGCGGAAAATTGACAAATACTCATCTTATCCACGAGCTGGCACTTTTGAGAATACTAGAGCGGTGGAGTAGATACAAAAGCATTTCTCCAAGCTTAGCCGCAATGGCGAGATATTTTTTAGCCACACAAGCATACTTAAGTTGAAGGACAATCTTCCACTACAGCGCCCACTATTACAGAAACCAGAAACTGATTTGGCGACAATGCTGTTAGAAGCTTTGTTTATCTCACATCTTGAATAACAAATATTAAAGGCTTATTTTGAATGACTTAAACCTAAACCTAGTTTATTTCTTTTATAATGTTATACAGCCTGTACCACGACGATTAAGGCAAACAATATATCGGAACTGGGCAGGACTGTGCCACTATCATTGATTATAACATGTATGCCTACAGTTAAATTATTTTGCTAGTATTAGTTTCTATCTTGAATTAATCACTCAAACCCCAAGTGTGCTATTTTTTTCAGAATTGTTTTATCGGGAGGAACACAAAAAGGCACTAATATACAGGGTGTCCCAATTAATAATTTTGAAGCGGACGTCACGTGATCAAAAACAAATACCTCATATTAGGTAATACAAAAATAAGAAAATCTGCAAAATTTGTTCTAATTTACACCCCCGAAATTATAATTATCTACTACTGCCCAGTTCCGATATACTACTCATCTTAGTCGTCGTGGGACACTCTGTATTACTCCACGATTCGCGTTTGTGATTTACTAAAGGTATAAAATTAAGATTAATGTAAGTTAAATAGTCAAGTAGTACCAAGTCAAGTAGTTGTGACCAACTGCCTGATTTTTTAAGTTCTTGTCATTATAACTACTTGGCTTGAACTTGACTTGATTTGAAGTCAAGACAAGTCAAGTAACTTGAGAATCAAGTAAACTAGTGAAACCCTAACCAGAGGCTTCTTTGCATACCTTATTATAGTCATTACGCGTAAATTTAATATAAAATCAATACAAAGTTTATCGTAAAAATAATAACTTCCGACAGAAATATGAACAACGTATGTTTTGTTGAATCAAATAAGGAACAATAACCTCATATCCCGATAGGTTCTCATTTTCTCTCCCATTAGACCCCCGAAGCATTATTCCTGTATGCTAGCGAATTATGTTTATCTTTGAAAGCTCAGTGTCATGGAAAAGTTCCTCCACCCCATAAAACCTCGATGAAAAATTACCCTGTCGACGTAACAATTCGTTACTGTTCTTGTCCTGGAGCAAGAATGTTCTCTGTAAACTTTTTGGCAATGTTAGTTAGCTCGATCTAAGCTTACACAGTTACACTACCAAAGTTTCGAGATTCCTTTAGTTTGTCCAAGCTAGAATATATAAAGTGTTTCTCATCTGCATGAAAAAGCTGTTCTTAGCGAAATTAGCTCCGGTCTTTATGGAGACAGTTCAAAGAAGTCCGTCTGAAGACTAGAATTATTACAACTTAAAGTGCATAGCTATTACAGAACAGCAACAACAAGACAAAGAGCGTCCAGTTAATTGTTTTGTTGGTGGAATGAAACTAAGCGTATAATTCAGTATAACATACAGGATGTTTGGCAGAGGGTTAGCCAAACATCGAGGGCGTATCAAGGTAGATGGGATGTGAGTATGATGACTGACTACTGTTGGAGGAGCAAGTGAGAATGTGCACAAACTGAACACTCCAGGAAAAGCTACCAGAGGAAATCTTTACCATAATGTCTTTTTTATTGTTTTTTATTTGAACACAATTCAACTTTCACCACACTGACCTCTGTACGATTAAAATATTCTAATCTATTTGGTCAGATTTCATATTGCTCCCCTTTGTATCTACACTTTTAAGATAAAAGGAGTGGTGTGATTCAGCTCAAAAACTCGACATAATAGTATAGAAAATAAACTATGAACATATTTGAATTCAGAATCCAAAAATTAGTCAAAAACAAGTCACAGATCCAAGCCAACAAAATTGATGTTCCCTAGTGTTCTAATCTTTGAACCTAGTGCTACCTGACGATTTCTACTTTATAACAATAGCTCTGTGACAATTTACAATACGGTGGTGCCAAGTCAGTGGATCGTGTGGGCCATGCAATGGGGTCCAAGCTTCCGATCCACGAGTGGGGGAGAAGGTGTTGTCTAGTTACTGTCTAATTGTGAACGAATAGTGTGAGGGACAGCCGTCGAGTTGGAACACGATTGATCTATCGTCATTATAAAAAAAATACAAGTGCGAAAATGCCCTTTTCTTTGAATTCTTGAAAACAAAAAAATCTAGGGCACAGGTCTATCAATAAAATATCTTCCAAATGGGCTTATCTGTACGCCTACGAATTTTGGCCAGCCTCCGCCAAACACTTTGTATAGTAGGGTAGACCGATTTATATAGAGGATTTGAAAATTTGTTAGTAATCGCGTTCAATTTTTAGTACTGTCACATAGACACTAAATTTTTTATTTCTAAAATTTGAAATCTTGGCAAAATGCAAGCAAGGGATCAATTACTTAAAAACAGACACATTTTCTCCAATAACGATTTTCCTATATTTTCAATGTGAACTGCCACAAAGACATATTCTAAAATTTTTATTTGCATTTATTTTTCCACCATATAGGAGTATTGAAATAATATTATTCAAATAAAATTATGTTCATATTAATTCATTAAAAATTGAAACCATAAGCTATTATGGTTTCATTACAACAGCCGAAAACAGTAGAAAACAACTTAGTTTCTGTTATTTTCTGCTGTTTGCTGTTGATTTCGATTATTTTCTGTTCTATTCAGTTGTTCTCTGTTGTGTTGTGTTTTTTTTCGGTTGTTTTCCATTGTGTTTCGTTGTTTTCTGCTGCGTTCAGCTGTTTTCTGTCGTATTAGGTCATTTTCGGTTATTTTCTCTTGTTTTCCTTTATTTTTTGTTGTTTTCCGTTATTTTCACTGCTGCGTTTTGTTGTATTAGGTTGTTTTCCGTTACTTTCTGTTATTTTTCGTTTATATCCTCTGTTGTTTTCTATTGTTCTTTGTGGTTTTCTGTTGTTTTCTGCTGTTTCCGTTTTTTTGTTGTTTTTGTGGTTTTAGTGGTTTTTGTTGTTTCTGTTGTTTTTGTTGTTTTTGTTGTTTTTGTTATTTTTGTTATTTTTGTTATTTTTGTTATTTTTGTTGTTTTTGTTGTTTTTGTTGTTTTTGTTGTTTTTGTTGTTTTTGTTGTTTTTGTTGTTTTTGTTGTTTTTGTTGTTTTTGTTGTTTTTGTTGTTTTTGTTGTTTTTGTTGTTTTTGTTGTTTTTGTTGTTTTTGTTGTTTTTGTTGTTTTTGTTGTTTTTGTTGTTTTTGTTGTTTTTGTTGTTTTTGTTGTTTTTGTTGTTTTTGTTGTTTTTGTTGTTTTTGTTGTTTTTGTTGTTTTTGTTGTTTTTGTTGTTTTTGTTGTTTTTGTTGTTTTTGTTGTTTTTGTTGTTTTTGTTGTTTTTGTTGTTTTTGTTGTTTTTGTTGTTTTTGTTGTTTTTGTTGTTTTTGTTGTTTTTGTTGTTTTTGTTGTTTTTGTTGTTTTTGTTGTTTTTGTTGTTTTTGTTGTTTTTGTTGTTTTTGTTGTTTTTGTTGTTTTTGTTGTTTTTGTTGTTTTTGTTGTTTTTGAAGTTTTTGTTGTTTTTGTTGTTTTTGTTGTTTTTGTTGTTTCTGTTGTTTTTGACTGTTTCTCGTTTTCTGTCGTATTCGATTGTTTTCTGTTGTCTTCTGTTGTTTTCTTTTGCTTTCTGTTGTTTCCTGTTGTTTCATCCTGCTTTCGGTTGTTTTCTTGTTTTATCTGTTGGCTTCTGTATAGTATACTATTACAATAAATCATTGTGTAACTCAAAAATGTCCCAATAGTTTCTGGGATATCTCATTCGGTCTATTGCTTGGATGCGAGTTCTGTGAAGAACTGTATTGTTTTGTTTCTGTTTCCATGTGTATCAGGCTGGGAGATCTTTAGAAATAGACTAGCCATCAACTATCGCTTTAACTCATTTAGCGTTACACAGGGTGCACGTGTAGAATTTATTCTACGGACGTGAGCTTGATTACACCCTACGGCGACTCAAACCAAATGATTAGCCACATAGTGACCGAATGTGAACTGAGGGCATATCAAGGGGATTTGAGAGATTTCTTCCACACCACACACTCAAGCCTTGAATCGATAACTGAAGTTGTTTTAATACAAGTTTTATATCTAGTTATTATACTCATCAATTTTTTTTTTCATATTTTATAAAATTACCAGGTGTTGTGCGATACGCTAAATAAATAGAGAAATAGTTGCATCTTTTCTTCTCAGGCAAATATTTTGTTATCAATTACACAGAACTGTCAGTTTTCCGATATCTCGAAATAGAAGTTGTGGTACTTGTACTCGATACAAAGTTCCAATTCACAAGCAACTGATACCTAAAAGCAAATAATAGAAAATGATGAAGAGATACATCTCCATACATCATGAACTACATGTTTTATCAACTTGGTCAGTGGTTTCACAAAATTATATATGTAGTCCTTGTGTAGTGTCTATTATGTTTGTTTCGGCTTTCTGTAGTCTGTGTTTACTCTGAGATTGAACCTTTATGTGAAGTTTTCTGGATTGCTTATCCTTATGACAATGCGTTAAGGTTTCCTTCAGAGGTTTCTTCTCAGGTTTCTCGGATATCTTGTCAATATGCATGTAGTGATCAATTATCTCTTCAAACAATAGGTGCGCCTCGATAGTATTCCTTTATTCTGACACCCTGGTGACAAAAACTCAACGCGCTACCTCCAGCTGCTTTCTTACTGGCGTGCAGTTGGTGACCTCTCACTTTTCTAGTGGTATTCAAACGGAGTCTGCTCTTCTAGGCTATCCTATCCTATGAGATGCATCCGCGAGACTGCTGCAAGGCGGTAGTTCTTCAAGCACCAAGAACCGAGCGGTGTTATAGTGTAGGCCTGAATACCGCATCAACAAACTTCCCCTAACATAACCTTTTCATAGCAGCAGCGGTACTCTGGTATTTAGGCCTTGCCTTCGCGGTCTGCTTTAGTAATGAAAAAATTAAACAAGTCTGTAAGTTTCTCTCCCCTCTCTGTGGTCTGGGAATGACGTAAGAGAAGCACAGCCTAGATTAGTTCTTTAAAGCTAAAATGAAAATGCTTCCATTTTCTGCTTATACCTGCTGCGCTGCTTTTTAACTAAGACTGTGGGAGGTAAACGATTACAGAGATTTTCGCGGGCGGAATGGATAGTTGCCTTCTTTGTTAGTTTTCATGACGCTTGGTAAAAATAGTTTAATTTCGTGGGAGAGGAGAAAAAGCGATTCTTTAAAAGCTTGCTGAAAAGTTGGGATGTTATCTAGTTAGCTTAAGTAACACTTATTAAGAGAGAAGGAAATTTCATTTCATTTTACTTCCGGGTTCAAAAGGTGGAAGAAGCAGTGGGATCGCGAACCATTTTAAACCTTAGATAATTCGTGGTTTGGAGTATCTAGTTCTACACCACGGAAAATTACGTCACTAACTTCTATCTATCTGTGTCCTGGTCTGTCAACTGTCTACTAAAACATGACCGATTAAGGGACGGTGTCTCAATGTACGGTTGAAATATCTTATAATTATAATAATCCCAGCAAATCGGCCAGATATAGGGCCGATTTTATCAACAGGCGCATTTTAACAAAGGTTTTGACCAATCAGAGCAGCCCGTTCAAGAACATGCATCTGTCAAAGTACTCTGAAAACTATTGATTTCTCTTGAAGTTTACCTCAAAAAAAATGACATGCTTTATATACAATTGACCATTATGAATCATCTAGTATCTTTTCCAGTCAGATTTTCCATCCTAAATGGGTGAAAAATTGCATTTCTTTCTTCAAAAACTGTACATTTGATCCCTGGTTTTTTCTTCTGCTAAATGATAATGATGACAAAAAATTAGGGTTTTGAATAATTTTTTTGTGATAAATGGAGGGATCAAATATAAGTTTTACAACAATGTTTTTGTTTTATTTTTTTTCCGCAATAGTTCAAAAGTTATATCAAAATAAAGATGAGTTTTTGAATCCAGAACCGAAAACACGCCGACGCCGATGGCTCCCGAACCCGTGTGACGTACTTTGTGAAAATACTTGTACCAGTTGTAACTAAAATGTATATTTGTTGCAGCATAGGCGATGAATGAAGTTTGCAGCTCGAGACGAAGTAAACGATCGTAATAAAATAATATCTTTTTGAATGGTTGAAATTAGATCACAAATCCCAGTAAAAAAGTACCTAATCCCAAATCAAATATGTACCGTTAAGGCGATCCCTTCGGCAAGATGGCAGGTGGCCGAGTGGTATGGTGTTCGACAACGCTTCCCTGTTTTCGTGGGTGGTGTTGGTGGGTGTTGGTTCGAGACCCAGCCCGTGCAGTTACTTTTTTTTATTTTTTTTTTAACCAAAATATTCATTGATATACGTTTTACTTATAATAAAATAAAGCATAGGTGCTTCAAGTGCAATAAAGTCATGCCACAGGTACCATAATGACATAACACCGTTCCAACAGTATTTCATGACAATATAGAAAAACAACATGAAATCTAGAGGAAAAAAAGTTAGGTAAGCAAAAAATTTCACACTAACCCAGATTTGAGTTGACTCAATGTATGTACAATTAAAAATATACAGCCTGACAAGTGTAGCAAGAGACTTGGGAATTTCGCCGCTGTCTCACACGCACACGTTATTTCATATCCTTTTGTCTCTTGCTATCTTTGCCTATTTCATATTTCTCACGGCTCTTGTTACACTTGTCAGGTTGTAACAGTCATCATACACAGAGCTATAGCACTCACGCATAACTCTCACTCTTATCTGGTGATTATCAGCTATAACTGTTGGATTAACTGGTAGCTGCACCGGTCCCTCTTAATATCAAACTAAGCTATAAGGAGGCTTATCTTAATATGAAGATGCTTTGCACCATGGCACTCGTAACTGAAGCTTATCTAAGTATTGTAAATGCTATCTACTCATAATTATCATCAAGTATGTTATTTTCAAAGTTACTGTCAATTTTTCTTTTTCTGAGATTTTACTTCCCACACCGATAGGTGAGGGGAGTATTGTGATCGCGAAAATTTTCGATTTTGAGATAATCCACTTTTTGGGCGTTTCATGATGTCTACATAACGAAAATCCACGTCACTCATTTCCGTCGGTCTGTCTGTCGGTCTGTCGGTCTGTCTGTCTGTCTGTCTGTCTGTCTGTCGCGTTTTTCTACCCTCGTAATCTCAGTAACCGCTGCATGGATTTTGATGAAATTTGGGCAGCGGTATGCTGTGGGGTCGTAGTAGGTAATGTTCCTATAATTTTGAAAATCGGTGCATAGGCGGCGGAGTAATTAGCAAAAAACAAAAAAAAATAAATATTGCTGAAACTTCGTTTTTAGGCGTTTTATGGGTCCCTGATCATTTTCTACTTTTTTTGGGTGGGGGTGAAATTGGGGAGTTTGGGGGGTGGGGGGTTGTAAAATTGAAAAATTTGTTGCTTTCGTAATAGACCGTCCACTGACCTGTGAAGGAAGACCTGGCGACATAAATAACTTTTTTAGGTCCGTCCGAATATTGCCTTATGCCTATTACAGAAACTAAAGGACTTAGAATTTTTTCCGCTGTATACAGGCTGTCCATTTAGTGTGTAATTCTTCAATATCTCGCAAGGTATAGCTGATAGAGGAAAATCTCAAACACAAAAGTTATTTGGTTACTTGAGACGCATATTCTATAAATATTTTGAAATATACAGGGTGTTGCGGTAAAGTAGGATAGAGATCATCTTGATTTTTTTATATGGAACTATAACTTTCTCTCAAGTTCTTCTAGTGTCCATCGTTGATCTCTATTCAACCCTAAAATATTTTTGGAATCGGTTTCGACGTTGCCAAGTTATAATTTATTTTCTATTAATTTCCGCATTTGCAAGGTCGCAAGTAATACGTCCAAATTGATATATTCCTTTAACTTTTCTCAATAATATTACACAGCGAGTTACTTGAATATTAAGCAGATATTATTCTGGATGCTGCCAGCAATTTGTATCTACAGGGTGTTTTTGGCAGAATTTTAAATTCCGGCAACTTAAAGGTCGTTTTACTTTGTTTTTTTAAATGTAACACCCTGTATTTTTTATTTTAAATCGAAATATCTACTAATACTCTATCTCGCCTTTTAATATTTTTTTCGCGTTTTCGACGTTGCCAAGTTATAAATTATTTTCCCAAATTTTTAAACAAGTATCCCCGATTTTAATTTATTTTAAACAGAATCCTCTACTTATTTTTAGTAGAATTTAGTAAGATCTCACAATTTCAAAATTTTGTTTCTATTAATTAATGAGATACGGCAACACCGCTTTTTCAGTAAACGGTACCAGAACGCTTAAATATTTCCAAAACAGCCACAGCTGAAGAGGTGAAATTCAATACAAACGTTTGTATTATTGATAATAGGCTGTTCATTGACCTGTGCAGGAAAAACCTAGCGGCATATGACAATAATTTGGGGGGGGGGGGGGTACTGGCGATGATTTTGTTGCAAGGGGATCTCGGACTAAATCTTTATGCTATGGGAAAATAATAAACTGGTATCACCGTAATGTGTGGGAAGTACTGAGTCAATCAACTTGACTCCATTTTTTTTCACATATTACGAGTATATCGACTACTCATCGTATCGACAACAAGGAGGTTAAAACGATTGACAAAAACCACAGAACTAAAAGTAGGACAAAAGTTGGGCTAACTGTGCTCAATTAATAAAAATCTAACGTTTATCTTGACCACGGATTAGCCTGCTCTTTAGACAGCAGTGCAAAGCAACACTAACATCATAGGTCCACCTCTAAGTCCAACAAGTTGTCGGTGTTTTACAATCAAATGTTAAATTTTATCTTATAATCAAATCCTTTTTACTAGAACATATTTTGACTGAATCATCCAATCTACGGTTAAGATGATAACTGAAAGATAAATGCACAAAACAGCATATCTGTTGGGTTGTGTCAGTTCTCTATTGATGTTCCATGTCAATTTTCGGGATTAGTTATATATTAGGAATATTTTGTTCTCTTCCGTTTAGATTTTTCTATCCTGACAGTTTGACTAACTGACAATAGAGTTCCACGACTTCTTACCTCAGCGACATTTGCGCTAGGATTCTTTAGATAGTTTCAAGTTGCCACTGTGTCAAGCTCTACCAAGTTGTTAGTATATAATTAGATATGCAGCGGTAAACTCTGAACCTGAAATAATATAGTTCCCGAAGGTAGCGAGTGCTTTTCTGGCAAGTTTCAAAATGCTTATAAGTGTTATTTCTAGGAGTAATTTCGACTCGTAGCTTTAAACTTTTAACAAAACCGTTGTTCGTGATTTAGCTTTAGCAGCGCGAATTTTACACTGGCTAACACAGATTGTTGGTAGTTTGATATTGAGGGCAGTTTTGTTGCAAACAAAAATAGAGAGGTAAGCGTGTACTTTTGAATTTGAGATAAGCTTGGAGTTTACGTGATGTTTCATAATTAGCCAGGCCCGTATAGCCCGTTTAGAGAACAATTTCACCAAAAAAAAAAAATAGAAAAAAGTTTGAATTTAGGCAAGTTAATATGAAGAGTGTATACCCTTATATTCCTCCACCCCTCAAAAATTTTAAACAAATGCGTCACTTAGCACTGGACGTTGAAATTTAGCGTTTTAGTATACTACTCGTAAATGAAATCCGAACACTGAGAGAAAAAAAGAATGAGTTCTTGAAATTCGGCAGAACTAAAGCCAATAATAAATGAACCAGGTTGCTATAATTAGTTTGTACAAAATACATGCAGCTCAATAATGGGTAAAGCTGGCCTCATATCATGTTCTGGTTCATCTAGCGTGGTCGGAGAACTAAGTAAATCGTGATTGTAGCAACCCATCCAATCCCATACTTATTCAATTGGCGATAGATCGGGTGATCATGGAGGCCAGTGGAGCACCTCACGTCAGCTTCCTATAGGAACCTCATCGACATCCTTGCAATCATCATCATAGGCACAATGACTTAACAGACATGTTGTGAACTCGTAAAATGCATTAAGTCGGAGCTAGAGTATTGCCGACACGGATATTATCAATAGTTTTGAGAACTGTAGCTCGCCATCGTTCGCGATTTACTATCAGTTCAGTGGCGCTCTTGATACTCATATCTAGCAACTGTTTCTTCGTATCCATTCAGCGTGTAGGGGAACGGCACCAGCGCCGCCCACTCGGGGCGTGACCCTGAACTACAAGTTTCTCCAGATTATCGCTTCTGCGAATATGTCCGAAGAATGTAAGCATTTTCGTCGACACAATGGAGGATAGTCTCTTTGGATTACCGAGCTCATCCAGTATGGAAACATTAGTTTGATGGGTGGTATAAGGAATTCTCAGCATTCTCCTCCACGTTCACAGTTCAAAAGCATCTATGCGAGATCGATCCGCTATTTTAACAGTCCAAGTTTCGGAGGCATACAAAAATATGGAGAACACAAGAGAATGTACCAGCGACATTTTGGTAGCTTTAGTGATGTTATGGTCACGCCATATATTAGTAAGCTTTGTCATGGCATTCTTGCAATATGAGGACGCAAATTATCTT